>OW121852.1:3840414-5148329 GCA_933228895.1 Platycnemis pennipes
CCGATAAGCAGAGGCCGTAGTGTCAATTTTTGTTTTAAAACAGAGGATTAAGTGATTTTAGTGAGAAGGAAGCTGTTTTGAGAACACACCTCAGAATCTGGATTTTTTATTTTGCCATGAATTATTGTATAAAAATCGGTGAAATCCGATGAGCAGAAGCCTAAGTGTCAATTTTTGTTTTAAAATAGCGGAAATAGTGAATTTAGTGAGAAGGAAGCTGTTTTGAGAACACACCTCAGAATCTGGATTTTTTATTTCGCTATGAATGATTGTATAAAAATCGGTAAAAACCGATGAGCAGAGGCCTTAGTGTCAATTTTGGTTTTAAAACAGCGGAAACAGTGAAATTAGTGAGAAGGAAGCTGTTTTGAGAACACACCTCAGAATCTGGATTTTTTATTTCGTTATGAATTATTGTATAAAAATCGGTGAAAACTGATGAGCAGAGGCCTTAGTGTCAAGTTTTGTTTTAACATAGCGGAAACTGAAATTAGTGAGAAATATGCTGTTTTGAGAACACACCTCAGATTCTGGATTTTTTATTTCGCTATGAATTATTGTATAAAAATAACTGAAAACCGAATAGCAGAGGCCGTAGTGTCAATTTTTGTTTCAACACAGCGGAAACAGTGAAATTGGTGAGAAGGAAGCTGGTTTGAGAACACACCTCAGAATCTGGATTTTTTATTTCGCTATGAATTATTGTATAAAAATCGGTCAAAACCGATGAGCAGAGGCCTTAGTGTCAATTTCTGATTTAAAACAGCGGAAATAGTGAATTTAGTTAGAAGGAAGGTGTTTTGAGAACACACCTCAGAATCTGGATTTTTTATTTCGCTATGAATTATTGTATAAAAATCGGTGAAAACCAATGGGCAGAAGCCTTGGTGTCAATTTTTGTTTTAAAACAGCGGAAATAGTGAATTTAGTTAGAAGGAAGGTGTTTTGAGAACACACCTCAGAATCTGGATTTTTATTTTGCCATGAATTATTGTATAAAAATCGGTGAAATCCGATGAGCAGAAGCCTAAGTGTCAATTTTTGTTTTAAAATAGCGGAAATAGTGAATTTAGTGAGAAGAGAGCTGTTTTGAGAACACACCTCAGATTCTGGATTTTTTATTTCGCTATGAATTATTGTATAAAAATCGGTAAAAACCGATGAGCAGAGGCCTTAGTGTTAATTTTTGTTTTAAAACAGCGGAAACAGTGAAATTAGTGAGAAGGAAGCTGTTTTGAGAACACACCTCAGAATCTGGATTTTTTATTTCGTTATGAATCATTGTATAAAAATCGGTGAAAACCGATGAGCAGAGGCCTTAGTGTCAAATTTTGTTTTAACATAGCGGAAACAGTGAAATTAGTGAGAAGGATGCTGTTTTGAGAACACACCTCAGATTCTGGATTTTTTATTTCGCTATGAATTATTGTATAAAAATCACTGAAAACCGATGAGCAGAGGCCGTAGTGTCAATTTTTGTTTCAACACAGCGGAAACAGTGAAATTGGTGAGAAGGAAGCTGGTTTGAGAACACACCTCAGAATCTGGATTTTTTATTTCGCTATGAATTATTGTATAAAAATCGGTCAAAACCGATGAGCAGAGGCCTTAGTGTCAATTTCTGATTTAAAACAGCGGAAATAGTGAATTTAATTAGAAGGAAGGTGTTTTGAGAACACACCTCAGAATCTTGATTTTTTATTTCGCTATGAATTATTGTATAAAAATCGGTGAAAACCAATGGGCAGAAGCCTTGGTGTCAATTTTTGTTTTAAAGCAGCGGAAATAGTGAATTTAGTTAGAAGGAAGGTGTTTTGAGAACACACCTCAGAATCAGGATTTTTTATTTCGCTATGAATTATTGTATAAAAATCGGTGAAAACCAATGGGCAGAAGCCTTAGTGTCAATTTTTGTTTAAAAACAGCGGAAATAGTGAATTTAGTGAGAAGGAAACGTTTTTGAGAACACACCTCAGAATCTGGGTTTTTTATTTCGCTATGAATTATTGTATAAAAATCGGTGAAAACCGGTTAGCAGAGGCCGTAGTGTCAATTTTTGTTTTAAAACAGAGGAAATAGTGATTTTAGTGAGAAGGAAGCTTTTTTGAGAACACACCTCAGAATCTGGATTTTTTATTTTGCCATGAATTATTGTATAAAAATCGGTGAGATCCGATGAGCAGAAGCCTTAGTGTCAATTTTTGTTTTAAAATAGCGGAAATAGTGAATTTAGTGAGAAGAGAGCTGTTTTGAGAACACACTTCAGATTCTGGATTTTTTATTTCGCTATGAATTATTGTATAAATTATTGTATAAATATTGTATTCAGCAGAGGCCTTAGTGTCAATTTTTGTTTCAAAATAGAGGTAATAGTGAATTTTGTGACAATGAAGGTGTTTTGAGAACACACCTCAGAATCTGGATGTTTTATTTTGCCATGAATTATTGTATAAAAAACGGTGAAAACCGATGAGCAGAGGCCTTAGTGTCAATTTTTGTTTTAAAACAGCGGAAGTAGTGAATTTAGTGAGAATGAAGCTAATTTGAGAACACACCTCAGAATCTGGATTTTTTATTCTTGCTATAATATTTTGTATAAAAATCGGTGAAAACCGATGAGCAGAGGCCTTATGTCAATTTTTGTTTTAAAACAGCGGAAATAGTGAATTTAGTGAGAAGGAAGGTGTTTTGAGAACACACCTCAGAATCTGGATTTTTTATTTCGCTATGAATTATTGTATAAAAATCGGTGAAAACCGATGAGCGGAGGCCTTAGTGTCAATTTTTGTTTTAAAACAGCGGAAACAGTGAAATTAGCGAGAAGGAAGCTGTTTTAAGAACACACCTCAGAATCTGGATTTTTTTATTTCGCTATGAATTGTTGTATAAAAATCGGTGAAACCGATGAGCAGAGGCCTTAGTGTCAATTCTTGTTTTAAAACAGCGGAAATAGTGAATTATTGAGCAGGAAGGTGTTTTGAGAACACACCTCAGATTCTGGATTTTTTATTTTCCTAGTAATTATTGTATAAAAATCGGTGAAAACCGATGAGAGGGGCCTTAGTGTCAATTTTAGTTTTAAAACAGCGGAAATAGTGAGTTTAGTGAGAAGGAAGCTGTTTTGAGAACACACCTCAGAATCTGGATTTTTTATTTCGGTATGAATTATTGTATAAAAATCGGTGAAAACCGATTAGCAGAGGCCTTAGTGTCAATTTTTGTTTTAAAACAGCGGAAACAGTGAAATTAGTGAGAAGGAAGCTGTTTTAAGAACACACCTCAGAATCTGGATTTTTTTATTTCGCTATGAATTATTGTATAAAAATCGGTGAAACCGATGAGCAGAGGCCTTAGTGTCAAATTTTGTTTTAACATAGCGGAAACAGTGAAATTAGTGAGAAGGATGCTGTTTTGAGAACACACCTCAGATTCTGGATTTTTTATTTCGCTATGAATTATTGTATAAAAATCGCTGAAAACCGATGAGCAGACGCCGTAGTGTCAATTTTTGTTTCAACACAGCGGAAACAGTGAAATTGGTGAGAAGGAATGTGGTTTGTGGACACACCTCAGAATCTGGATTTTTTATTTCGCTATGAATTATTGTATAAAAATCGGTCAAAACCAATGAGCAGAGGCCTTAGTGTCAATTTCTGATTTAAAACAGCGGAAATAGTGAATTTAGTTAGAAGGAAGGTGTTTTGAGAACACTCCTCAGAATCTGGATTTTTTATTTCGCTATGAATTATTGTATAAAAATCGGTGAAAACCGATGAGCAGAGGCCTTAGTGTCAATTCTTGTTTTAAAACAGCGGAAATAGTGAATTATTGAGAAGGAAGGTGTTTTGAGAACACACCTCAGAATCTGGATTTTTTATTTTCCTATTAATTATTGTATAAAAATCGTGAAATCCGATGAGCATAGGCCTTAGTGTCAATTTTTGTTTTAAAACTGGTGAAGTAGTGAATTTAGTGAGAAGGAAGCTGTTTTGAGAACACACCTCAGAAACTGGATTTTTTATTTCGCTATGAATTATTCTATAAAAATCGGTGAAAACCGATGAGTAGGGGCCTTAGTTTCAATTTTTATTTCAAAACAGGGGAAGTAGTGAATTTAGTGAGAAGGAAGCTAATTTGAGAACACACCTCAGAATCTGGATTTTTTATTCTTGCTATAAATTTTTGTATGAAAATCGGTGAAAACCAATGAGCGGAGGCCTTAGTGTCAATTTTTGTTTTAAAACAGCGGAAACAGTGAATTAAAGAGAAGGAAGCTGTTTTGAGAACACACCTCAGAATCTGGATTTTTTATTTTCCTATTAATTATTGTATAAAAATCGGTGAAAACCGATGAGCAGGGGCCTTAGTGTCAATTTTAGTTTTAAAACAGCGGAAATAGTGAATTTAGTTAGAAGGAAGGTGTTTTGAGAACACACCTCAGAATCTGGATTTTTTATTTCGCTATGAATTATTGTATAAAAATCGGTGAAAACCAATGGGCAGAAGCCATAGTGTCAATTTTTGTTTAAAAACAGCGGAAACAGTGAAATTAGTGAGAAGGATGCTGTTTTGAGAACACACCTCAGATTCTGGATTTTTTATTTCGCTATGAATTATTGTATAAAAATCGCTGAAAACCGATGAGCAGACGCCGTAGTGTCAATTTTTGTTTCAACACAGCGGAAACAGTGAAATTGGTGAGAAGGAATGTGGTTTGTGGACACACCTCAGAATCTGGATTTTTTATTTCGCTATGAATTATTGTATAAAAATCGGTCAAAACCGATGAGCAGAGGCCTTAGTGTCAATTTCTGATTTAAAACAGCGGAAATAGTGAATTTAGTTAGAAGGAAGGTGTTTTGAGAACACTCCTCAGAATCTGGATTTTTTATTTCGCTATGAATTATTGTATAAAAATCGGTGAAAACCAATGGGCAGAAGCCATAGTGTCAATTTTTGTTTAAAAACAGCGGAAATAGTGAATTTAGTTAGAAGGAAGGTGTTTTGAGAACACACCTCAGAATCTGGATTTTTTATTTCGCTATGAATTATTGTATAAAAATCGGTGAAATCCAATAAGCAGAAGCCTTGGTGTCAATTTTTGTTTTAAAACAGCGGTAATAGTGAATTTAGTTAGAAGGAAGTGTTTTGAGAACACACCTCAGAATCTGGATTTTTTATTTTCCTATTAATTATTGTATAAAAATCGGTGAAAACCGATGAGCAGGGGCCTTAGTGTCAATTTTAGTTTTAAAACAGCGGAAATAGTGAGTTTAGTGAGAAGGAAGCTGTTTTGAGAAAACACCTCAGAATCTGGGTTTTTTATTTCGCTATGAATTATTGTATAAAAATCGGTGAAAACCGATGAGCAGAGGCCTTAGTGTCAATTCTTGTTTTAAAACAGCGGAAATAGTGAATTATTGAGAAGGAAGGTGTTTTGAGAACACACCTCAGAATCTGGATTTTTTATTTTCCTATTAATTATTGTATAAAAATCGTGAAATCCGATGAGCATAGGCCTTAGTGTCAATTTTTGTTTTAAAACTGGTGAAGTAGTGAATTTAGTGAGAAGGAAGCTGTTTTGAGAACACACCTCAGAAACTGGATTTTTTATTTCGCTATGAATTATTCTATAAAAATCGGTGAAAACCGATGAGTAGGGGCCTTAGTTTCAATTTTTATTTCAAAACAGGGGAAGTAGTGAATTTAGTGAGAAGGAAGCTAATTTGAGAACACACCTCAGAATCTGGATTTTTTATTCTTGCTATAAATTTTTGTATGAAAATCGGTGAAAACCAATGAGCGGAGGCCTTAGTGTCAATTTTTGTTTTAAAACAGCGGAAACAGTGAATTAAAGAGAAGGAAGCTGTTTTGAGAACACACCTCAGAATCTGGATTTTCTATTTTCCTATTAATTATTGTATAAAAATCGGTGAAAACCGATGAGCAGGGGCCTTAGTGTCAATTTTAGTTTTAAAACAGCGGAAATAGTGAATTTAGTTAGAAGGAAGGTGTTTTGAGAACACACCTCAGAATCTGGATTTTTTATTTCGCTATGAATTATTGTATAAAAATCGGTGAAAACCAATGGGCAGAAGCCATAGTGTCAATTTTTGTTTAAAAACAGCGGAAATAGTGAATTTAGTTAGAAGGAAGGTGTTTTGAGAACACACCTCAGAATCTGGATTTTTTATTTCGCTATGAATTATTGTATAAAAATCGGTGAAATCCAATAAGCAGAAGCCTTGGTGTCAATTTTTGTTTTAAAACAGCGGTAATAGTGATTTTAGTTAGAAGGAAGTGTTTTGAGAACACACCTCAGAATCTGGATTTTTTATTTTCCTATTAATTATTGTATAAAAATCGGTGAAAACCGATGAGCAGGGGCCTTAGTGTCAATTTTAGTTTTAAAACAGCGGAAATAGTGAGTTTAGTGAGAAGGAAGCTGTTTTGAGAAAACACCTCAGAATCTGGGTTTTTTATTTCGCTATGAATTATTGTATAAAAATCGGTGAAAACCGATGAGCAGAGGCCTTAGTGTCAATTCTTGTTTTAAAACAGCGGAAATAGTGAATTATTGAGAAGGAAGGTGTTTTGAGAACACACCTCAGAATCTGGATTTTTTATTTTCCTATTAATTATTGTATAAAAATCGGTGAAAACCAATGAGCGGAGGCCTTAGTGTCAATTTTAGTTTTAAAACAGCGGAAATAGTGAGTTTAGTGAGAAGGAAGCTGTTTTGAGAAAACACCTCAGAATCTGGATTTTTTATTTCGGTATGAATTATTGTACAAAAATCGGTGAAAACCGATTAGCAGAGGCCGTAGTGTAGATTTTTGTTTTAAAACAGAGGAAATAGTGATTTTAGTGAGAAGGAAGCTGTTTTGAGAACACACCTCAGAATCTGGATTTTTTATTTTGCCATGAATTATTGTATAAAAATCGGTGAAATCCGATGAGCAGAAGCTTTAGTGTCAATTTTTGTTTTAAAATAGCGGAAATAGTGATTTTAGTGAGAAGGAAGCTGTTTTGAGAACACACCTCAGAATCTGGATTTTTTATTTTGCCATGAATTATTGTATAAAAATCGGTGAAATCCGATGAGCAGAAGCTTTAGTGTCAATTTTTGTTTTAAAATAGCGGAAATAGTGAATTTAGTGAGAAGAGAGCTGTTTTGAGAACATACCTCAAAATCTGGTTTTTTTATTTCGCTTTGTATTATTGTATAAAAATCGGTCAAAACCGATGAGCAGAGGCCTTAGTGTCAATTTCTGATTTAAAACAGCGGAAATAGTGAATTTAGTTAGAATGAAGGTGTTTTGAGAACACACCTCAGAATCTGGATTTTTTATTTCGCTATGAATTATTGTATAAAAATCGGTGAAAACCGATGAGCAGAGGCCTTAGTGTCAATTCTTGTTTTAAAACAGCGGAAATAGTGAATTATTGAGAAGGAAGGTGTTTTGAGAACACACCTCAGAATCTGGATTTTTTATTTTCCTATTAATTATTGTATAAAAATCGGTGAAATCCGATGAGCACAGGCCTTAGTGTCAATTTTTGTTTTAAAACAGGTGAAGTAGTGAATTTAGTGAGAAGGAAGCTGTTTTGAGAACATACCTCAGAAACTGGATTTTTTATTTCGCTATGAATTATTCTATAAAAATCGGTGAAAACCGATGAGTAGGGGCCTTAGTTTCAATTTTTATTTCAAAACAGGGGAAGTAGTGAATTTAGTGAGAAGGAAGCTAATTTGAGAACATACCTCAGAATCTTGATTTTTTTTTCTTGCTATAAATTTTTGTATAAAAATCGGTGAAAACCAATGAGCGGAGGCCTTAGTGTCAATTTTTGTTTTAAAACAGCGGAAACAGTGAATTAAAGAGAAGGAAGCTGTTTTGAGAACACACCTCAGAATCTGGATTTTTTATTTCGCTATGAATTATTGTATAAAAATCGGTGATAACCGATGAGCAGAGGACTTACTGGTAATTTTAGTTTTAAAACAGCGGAAACAGTGAAATTAGTGAGAAGGATGCTGTTTTGAGAACACACCTCAGATTCTGGATTTTTTATTTCGCTATGAATTATTGTATAAAAATCGCTGAAAACCGATGAGCAGACGCCGTAGTGTCAATTTTTGTTTCAACACAGCGGAAACAGTGAAATTGGTGAGAAGGAAGCTGGTTTGAGGACACACCTCAGAATCTGGAATTTTTATTTCGCTATGAATTATTGTATAAAAATCGGTCAAAACCGATGAGCAGAGGCCTTAGTGTCAATTTCTGATTTAAAACAGCGGAAATAGTGAATTTAGTTAGAAGGAAGGTGTTTTGAGAACACACCTCAGAATCTGGATTTTTTATTTCGCTATGAATTATTGTATAAAAATCGGTGAAAACCAATGGGCAGAAGCCTTGGTGTCAATTTTTGTTTTAAAACAGCGGAAATAGTGAATTTAGTTAGAAGGAAGGTGTTTTGAGAACACACCTCAGAATCTGGATTTTTTATTTCGCTATGAATTATTGTATAAAAATCGGTGAAATCCAATAAGCAGAAGCCTTGGTGTCAATTTTTGTTTTAAAACAGCGGAAATAGTGAATTTAGTTAGAAGGAAGTGTTTTGAGAACACCTCAGAATCTGGATTTTTTATTTCGCTATGAATTATTGTATAAAAATCGGTGAAAACCAATGGGCAGAAGCCTTAGTGTCAATTTTTGTTTAAAAACAGCGGAAATAGTGAATTTAGTGAGAAGGAAACGTTTTTGAGAACACACCTCAGAATCTGGGTTTTTTATTTCGCTATGAATTATTGTATAAAAATCGGTGAAAACCGATGAGCAGAGGCCTTAGTGTCAATTCTTGTTTTAAAACAGCGGAAATAGTGAATTTAGTTAGAAGGAAGGTGTTTTGAGAACACACCTCAGAATCTGGATTTTTTATTTTCCTATTAATTATTGTATAAAAATCGGTGAAAACCGATGAGCAGGGGCCTTAGTGTCAATTTTAGTTTTAAAACAGCGGAAATAGTGAGTTTAGTGAGAAGGAAGCTGTTTTGAGAAAACACCTCAGAATCTGGATTTTTTATTTCGGTATGAATTATTGTACAAAAATCGGTGAAAACCGATTAGCAGAGGCCGTAGTGTCAATTTTTGTTTTAAAACAGAGGAAATAGTGATTTTAGTGAGAAGGAAGCTGTTTTGAGAACACACCTCAGAATCTGGATTTTTTATTTTGCCATGAATTATTGTATAAAAATCGGTGAAATCCTATGAGCAGAAGCTTTAGTGTCAATTTTGGTTTTAAAATAGCGGAAATAGTGAATTTAGTGAGAAGAGAGCTGTTTTGAGAACACACCTCAAAATCTGGTTTTTTTATTTCGCTTTGTATTATTGTATAAAAATCGGTCAAAACCGATGAGCAGAGGCCTTAGTGTCAATTTCTGATTTAAAACAGCGGAAATAGTGAATTTAGTTAGAAGGAAGGTGTTTTGAGAACACATCTCAGAATCTGGAATTTTTATTTCGCTATGAATTATTGTATAAAAATCGGTGAAAACCAATGGGCAGAAGCCATAGTGTCAATTTTTGTTTAAAAACAGCGGAAATAGTGAATTTAGTGAGAAGGAAACGTTTTTGAGAACACACCTCAGAATCTGGTTTTTTTATTTCGCTTTGTATTATTGTATAAAAATCGGTCAAAACCGATGAGCAGAAGCCTTAGTGTCAATTTCTGATTTAAAACAGCGGAAATAGTGAATTTAGTTCGAAGGAAGGTGTTTTGAGAACACATCTCAGAATCTGGAATTTTTATTTCGCTATGAATTATTGTATAAAAATCGGTGAAAACCAATGGGCAGAAGCCATAGTGTCAATTTTTGTTTAAAAACAGCGGAAATAGTGAATTTAGTGAGAAGGAAACGTTTTTGAGAACACACCTCAGAGTCTGGGTTTTTTATTTCGCTATGAATTATTGTATAAAAATCGGTGAAATGCGATGAGCAGAGGCCTTAGTGTCATTTCTTGTTTTAAAACAGCGGAAATAGTGAATTATTGAGAAGGAAGGTGTTTTGAGAACACACCTCAGAATCTGGATTTTTTATTTTCCTATTAATTATTGTATAAAAATCGGTGAAAACCGATGAGCAGGGGCCTTAGTGTCAATTTTAGTTTTAAAACAGCGGAAATAGTGAGTTTAGTGAGAAGGAAGCTGTATTGAGAACACACCTCAGAATCTGGATTTTTTATTTCGGTATGAATTATTGTATATAAATCGGTGAAAACCGATTAGCAGAGGCCGTAGTGTCAATTTTTGTTTTAAAACAGAGGAAATAATGATTTTAGTGAGAAGGAAGCTATTTTGAAAACACACCTCAGAATCTGGATTTTTTATTTTGCCATGAATTATTGTATAAAAATCGGTGAAATCCGATGAGCAGAAGCCTTAGTGTCAATTTTAGTTTTAAAACAGCGGAAATAGTGAATTTAGTGAGAAGAGAGCTGTTTTTAGAACACACCTCAGATTCTGGATTTTTAATTTCGCTATGAATTATTGTATAAAAATCGGTGAAATGCGATGAGCAGAGGCCTTAGTGTCAATTCTTGTTTTAAAACAGCGGAAATAGTGAATTATTGAGAAGGAAGGTGTTTTGAGAACACACCTCAGAATCTGGATTTTTTATTTTCCTATTAATTATTGTATAAAAATCGGTGAAAACCGATGAGCAGGGGCCTTAGTGTCAATTTTAGTTTTAAAACAGCGGAAATAGTGAGTTTAGTTAGAAGGAAGCTGTATTGAGAACACACCTCAGAATCTGGATTTTTTATTTCGGTATGAATTATTGTATATAAATCGGTGAAAACCGATTAGCAGAGGCCGTAGTGTCAATTTTTGTTTTAAAACAGAGGAAATAGTTATTTTAGTGAGAAGGAAGCTGTTTTGAAAACACACCTCAGAATCTGGATTTTTTATTTTGCCATGAATTATTGTATAAAAATCGGTGAAATCCGATGAGCAGAAGCCTTAGTGTCAATTTTTGTTTTAAAATAGCGGAAATAGTGAATTTAGTGAGAAGAGAGCTGTTTTGAGAACACACCTCAGATTCTGGATTTTTTATTTCGCTATGAATTATTGTATAAAAATCGGTAAAAACCGATGAGCAGAGGCCTTAGTGTCAATTTTTGTTTTAAAACAGCGGAAACAGTGAAATTAGTGAGAAGGAAGCTGTTTTGAGAACACACCTCAGAATCTGGATTTTTTATTTCGCTATGAATTATTGTATAAAAATCGGTGAAAACCGATGAGCAGAGGCCTTAGTGTCAAATTTTGTTTTAACATAGCGGAAACAGTGAAATTAGTGAGAAGGATGCTGTTTTGAGAACACACCTCAGATTCTGGATTTTTTATTTCGCTTTGAATTATTGTATAAAAATCGCTGAAAACCGATGAGCAGAGGCCGTAGTGTCAATTTTTGTTTCAACACAGCGGAAACAGTGAAATTGGTGAGAAGGAAGCTGGTTTGAGAACACACCTCAGAATCTTGATTTTTTTATTTCGCTATGAATTATTGTATAAAAATCGGTCAAAACCGGAGAGCAGAGGCCTTAGTGTCAATTTCTGATTTAAAACAGCGGAAATAGTGAATTTAGTTAGAAGGAAGGTGTTTTGAGAACACACCTCAGAATCTGGATTTTTTATTTCGCTATGAATTATTGTATAAAAATCGGTGAAAACCAATGGGCAGAAGCCTTAGTGTCAATTTTTGTTTTAAAACAGAGGAAATAGTGATTTTAGTGAGAAGGAAGCTGTTTTGAGAACACACCTCAGAATCTGGATTTTTTTTTGCCATGAATTATTGTATAAAAATCGGTGAAAACCGATGAGCAGAGGCCTTATGTCAATTTTTGTTTTAAAATAGCGGAAATAGTGAATTTAGTGAGAAGAGAGCTGTTTTGAGAACACACCTCAAAATCTGGTTTTTTTATTTCGCTATGAATTAATGTATAAAAATCGGTCAAAACCGATGAGCAGAGGCCTTAGTGTCAATTTCTGATTTAAAACAGCGGAAATAGTGAATTTAGTTAGAAGGAAGGTGTTTTGAGAACACACCTCAGAATCTGGATTTTTTATCTCCCTATGAATTATTGTATAAAAATCGGTGAAAACCAATGAGCAGAAGCCTTAGTGTCAATTATTGTTTAAAAACAGCGAAAATAGTGAATTTAGTGAGAAGGAAACGTTTTTGAGAACACACCTCAGAATCTGGGTTTTTTATTTCGCTATGAATTATTGTATAAAAATCGGTGAAAACCGATGAGCAGAGGCCTTAGTGTCAATTCTTGTTTTAAAGCAGCGGAAATAGTGAATTATTGAGAAGGAAGGTGTTTTGAGAGCACACCTCAGAATCTGGATTTTTTATTTTCCCATTAATTATTGTATAAAAATCGGTGAAAACCGATGAGCAGGGGCCTTAGTGTCAATTTTTTGGTTTTAAAATAGCATAAATAGTGAGTTTAGTGAGAAGGAAGCTGTTTTGAGAACACACCTCAGAATCTGGATTTTTTATTTCAGTATGAATTATTGTATAAAAATCGGTGAAAACCGATTAGCAGAGACCGTAGTGTCAATTTTTGTTTTAAAACAGAGGATTAAGTGATTTTAGTGAGAAGGAAGCTGTTTTGAGAACACACCTCAGAATCTGGATTTTTTATTTTGCCATGAATTATTGTATAAAAATCGGTGAAATCCGATGAGCAGAAGCCTAAGTGTCAATTTTTGTTTTAAAATAGCGGAAATAGTGAATTTAGTGAGAAGGAAGGTGTTTTGAGAACACACCTCAGAATCTGGATTTTTTATTTCGCTATGAATTATTGTATAAAAATCGGTGAAAACCAATGGGCAGAAGCCTTGGTGTCAATTTTTGTTTTAAAACAGCGGAAATAGTGAATTTAGTTAGAAGGAAGGTGTTTTGAGAACACACCTCAGAATCTGGATTTTTATTTTGCCATGAATTATTGTATAAAAATCGGTGAAATCCGATGAGCAGAAGCCTAAGTGTCAATTTTTGTTTTAAAATAGCGGAAATAGTGAATTTAGTGAGAAGAGAGCTGTTTTGAGAACACACCTCAGATTCTGGATTTTTTATTTCGCTATGAATTATTGTATAAAAATCGGTAAAAACCGATGAGCAGAGGCCTTAGTGTCAATTTTTGTTTTAAAACAGCGGAAACAGTGAAATTAGTGAGAAGGAAGCTGTTTTGAGAACACACCTCAGAATCTGGATTTTTTATTTCGTTATGAATCATTGTATAAAAATCGGTGAAAACCGATGAGCAGAGGCCTTAGTGTCAATTTCTGATTTAAAACAGCGGAAATAGTGAATTTAGTTAGAAGGAAGGTGTTTTGAGAACACATCTCAGAATCTGGAATTTTTATTTCGCTATGAATTATTGTATAAAAATCGGTGAAAACCAATGGGCAGAAGCCATAGTGTCAATTTTTGTTTAAAAACAGCGGAAATAGTGAATTTAGTGAGAAGGAAACGTTTTTGAGAACACACCTCAGAATCTGGTTTTTTTATTTCGCTTTGTATTATTGTATAAAAATCGGTCAAAACCGATGAGCAGAAGCCTTAGTGTCAATTTCTGATTTAAAACAGCGGAAATTAGTGAATTTAGTTCGAAGGAAGGTGTTTTGAGAACACATCTCAGAATCTGGAATTTTTATTTCGCTATGAATTATTGTATAAAAATCGATGAAAACCAATGGGCAGAAGCCATAGTGTCAATTTTTGTTTAAAAACAGCGGAAATAGTGAATTTAGTGAGAAGGAAACGTTTTTGAGAACACACCTCAGAGTCTGGGTTTTTTATTTCGCTATGAATTATTGTATAAAAATCGGTGAAATGCGATGAGCAGAGGCCTTAGTGTCATTTCTTGTTTTAAAACAGCGGAAATAGTGAATTATTGAGAAGGAAGGTGTTTTGAGAACACACCTCAGAATCTGGATTTTTTATTTTCCTATTAATTATTGTATAAAAATCGGTGAAAACCGATGAGCAGGGGCCTTAGTGTCAATTTTAGTTTTAAAACAGCGGAAATAGTGAGTTTAGTGAGAAGGAAGCTGTATTGAGAACACACCTCAGAATCTGGATTTTTTATTTCGGTATGAATTATTGTATATAAATCGGTGAAAACCGATTAGCAGAGGCCGTAGTGTCAATTTTTGTTTTAAAACAGAGGAAATAATGATTTTAGTGAGAAGGAAGCTATTTTGAAAACACACCTCAGAATCTGGATTTTTTATTTTGCCATGAATTATTGTATAAAAATCGTTGAAATCCGATGAGCAGAAGCCTTAGTGTCAATTTTTGTTTTAAAATAGCGGAAATAGTGAATTTAGTGAGAAGAGAGCTGTTTTTAGAACACACCTCAGATTCTGGATTTTTAATTTCGCTATGAATTATTGTATAAAAATCGGTGAAATGCGATGAGCAGAGGCCTTAGTGTCAATTCTTGTTTTAAAACAGCGGAAATAGTGAATTATTGAGAAGGAAGGTGTTTTGAGAACACACCTCAGAATCTGGATTTTTTATTTTCCTATTAATTATTGTATAAAAATCGGTGAAAACCGATGAGCAGGGGCCTTAGTGTCAATTTTAGTTTTAAAACAGCGGAAATAGTGAGTTTAGTTAGAAGGAAGCTGTATTGAGAACACACCTCAGAATCTGGATTTTTTATTTCGGTATGAATTATTGTATATAAATCGGTGAAAACCGATTAGCAGAGGCCGTAGTGTCAATTTTTGTTTTAAAACAGAGGAAATAGTGATTTTAGTGAGAAGGAAGCTGTTTTGAAAACACACCTCAGAATCTGGATTTTTTATTTTGCCATGAATTATTGTATAAAAATCGGTGAAATCCGATGAGCAGAAGCCTTAGTGTCAATTTTTGTTTTAAAATAGCGGAAATAGTGAATTTAGTGAGAAGAGAGCTGTTTTGAGAACACACCTCAGATTCTGGATTTTTTATTTCGCTATGAATTATTGTATAAAAATCGGTAAAAACCGATGAGCAGAGGCCTTAGTGTCAATTTTTGTTTTAAAACAGCGGAAACAGTGAAATTAGTGAGAAGGAAGCTGTTTTGAGAACACACCTCAGAATCTGGATTTTTTATTTCGCTATGAATTATTGTATAAAAATCGGTGAAAACCGATGAGCAGAGGCCTTAGTGTCAAATTTTGTTTTAACATAGCGGAAACAGTGAAATTAGTGAGAAGGATGCTGTTTTGAGAACACACCTCAGATTCTGGATTTTTTATTTCGCTTTGAATTATTGTATAAAAATCGCTGAAAACCGATGAGCAGAGGCCGTAGTGTCAATTTTTGTTTCAACACAGCGGAAACAGTGAAATTGGTGAGAAGGAAGCTGGTTTGAGAACACACCTCAGAATCTTGATTTTTTCATTTCGCTATGAATTATTGTATAACAATCGGTCAAAACCGGAGAGCAGAGGCCTTAGTGTCAATTTCTGATTTAAAACAGCGGAAATAGTGAATTTAGTTAGAAGGAAGGTGTTTTGAGAACACACCTCAGAATCTGGATTTTTTATTTCGCTATGAATTATTGTATAAAAATCGGTGAAAACCAATGGGCAGAAGCCTTAGTGTCAATTTTTGTTTTAAAACAGAGGAAATAGTGATTTTAATGAGAAGGAAGCTGTTTTGAGAACACACCTCAGAATCTGGATTTTTTTTTGCCATGAATTATTGTATAAAAATCGGTGAAAACCGATGAGCAGAGGCCTTATGTCAATTTTTGTTTTAAAATAGCGGAAATAGTGAATTTAGTGAGAAGAGAGCTGTTTTGAGAACACACCTCAAAATCTGGTTTTTTTATTTCGCTATAAATTAATGTATAAAAATCGGTCAAAACCGATGAGCAGAGGCCTTAGTGTCAATTTCTGATTTAAAACAGCGGAAATAGTGAATTTAGTTAGAAGGAAGGTGTTTTGAGAACACACCTCAGAATCTGGATTTTTTATCTCCCTATGAATTATTGTATAAAAATCGGTGAAAACCAATGAGCAGAAGCCTTAGTGTCAATTATTGTTTAAAAACAGCGAAAATAGTGAATTTAGTGAGAAGGAAACGTTTTTGAGAACACACCTCAGAATCTGGGTTTTTTATTTCGCTATGAATTATTGTATAAAAATCGGTGAAAACCGATGAGCAGAGGCCTTAGTGTCAATTCTTGTTTTAAAGCAGCGGAAATAGTGAATTATTGAGAAGGAAGGTGTTTTGAGAGCACACCTCAGAATCTGGATTTTTTATTTTCCCATTAATTATTGTATAAAAATCGGTGAAAACCGATGAGCAGGGGCCTTAGTGTCAATTTTTTGGTTTTAAAATAGCATAAATAGTGAGTTTAGTGAGAAGGAAGCTGTTTTGAGAACACACCTCAGAATCTGGATTTTTTATTTCAGTATGAATTATTGTATAAAAATCGGTGAAAACCGATTAGCAGAGACCGTAGTGTCAATTTTTGTTTTAAAACAGAGGATTAAGTGATTTTAGTGAGAAGGAAGCTGTTTTGAGAACACACCTCAGAATCTGGATTTTTTATTTTGCCATGAATTATTGTATAAAAATCGGTGAAATCCGATGAGCAGAAGCCTAAGTGTCAATTTTTGTTTTAAAATAGCGGAAATAGTGAATTTAGTGAGAAGGAAGGTGTTTTGAGAACACACCTCAGAATCTGGATTTTTTATTTCGCTATGAATTATTGTATAAAAATCGGTGAAAACCAATGGGCAGAAGCCTTGGTGTCAATTTTTGTTTTAAAACAGCGGAAATAGTGAATTTAGTTAGAAGGAAGGTGTTTTGAGAACACACCTCAGAATCTGGATTTTTATTTTGCCATGAATTATTGTATAAAAATCGGTGAAATCCGATGAGCAGAAGCCTAAGTGTCAATTTTTGTTTTAAAATAGCGGAAATAGTGAATTTAGTGAGAAGAGAGCTGTTTTGAGAACACACCTCAGATTCTGGATTTTTTATTTCGCTATGAATTATTGTATAAAAATCGGTAAAAACCGATGAGCAGAGGCCTTAGTGTCAATTTTTGTTTTAAAACAGCGGAAACAGTGAAATTAGTGAGAAGGAAGCTGTTTTGAGAACACACCTCAGAATCTGGATTTTTTATTTCGTTATGAATCATTGTATAAAAATCGGTGAAAACCGATAAGCAGAGGCCTTAGTGTCAAATTTTGTTTTAACATAGCGGAAACAGTGAAATTAGTGAGAAGGATGCTGTTTTGAGAACACACCTCAGATTCTGGATTTTTTATTTCGCTATGAATTATTGTATAAAAATCACTGAAAACCGATGAGCAGAGGCCGTAGTGTCAATTTTTGTTTCAACACAGCGGAACAGTGAAATTGGTGAGAAGGAAGCTGGTTTGAGAACACACCTCAGAATCTGGATTTTTTATTTCTCTATGAATTATTGTATAAAAATCGGTCAAAACCGATGAGCAGAGGCCTTAGTGTCAATTTCTGATTTAAAACAGCGGAAAGAGTGAATTTAATTAGAAGGAAGGTGTTTTGAGAATACACATCAGAATCTGGATTTTTTATTTGGCTATGAATTATTGTATAAAAATCAGTGAAAACCAATGGGCAGAAGCCTTGGTGTCAATTTTTGTTTTAAAGCAGCGGAAATAGTGAATTTAGTTAGAAGGAAACGTTTTTGAGAACACACCTCAGAATCTGGGTTTTTTATTTCGCTATGAATTATTGTATAAAAATCGGTGAAAACCGGTTAGCAGAGGCCGTAGTGTCAATTTTTGTTTTAAAACAGAGGAAATAGTGATTTTAGTGAGAAGGAAGCTTTTTTGAGAACACACCTCAGAATCTGGATTTTTTATTTTGCCATGAATTATTGTATAAAAATCGGTGAGATCCGATGAGCAGAAGCCTTAGTGTCAATTTTTGTTTTAAAATAGCGGAAATAGTGAATTTAGTGAGAAGAGAGCTGTTTTGAGAACACACTTCAGATTCTGGATTTTTTATTTCGCTATGAATTATTGTATAAATTATTGTATAAATATTGTATTCAGCAGAGGCCTTAGTGTCAATTTTTGTTTCAAAATAGCGGTAATAGTGAATTTTGTGACAATGAAGGTGTTTTGAGAACACACCTCAGAATCTGGATGTTTTATTTTGCCATGAATTATTGTATAAAAAACGGTGAAAACCGATGAGCAGAGGCCTTAGTGTCAATTTTTGTTTTAAAACAGCGGAAGTAGTGAATTTAGTGAGAAGGAAGCTAATTTGAGAACACACCTCAGAATCTGGATTTTTTATTCTTGCTATAATATTTTGTATAAAAATCGGTGAAAACCGATGAGCAGAGGCCTTATGTCAATTTTTGTTTTAAAACAGCGGAAATAGTGAATTTAGTGAGAAGGAAGCTGTTTTGAGAACACACCTCAGAATCTGGATTTTTTATTTCACTATGAATTATTGTATAAAAATCGGTGAAAACCGATGAGCGGAGGCCTTAGTGTCAATTTTTGTTTTAAAACAGCGGAAATAGTGAATTTGGTTAGAAGAAAGCTGTTTTTAGAACACACCTCAGAATCTGGATTTTTTATTTCGCTATGAATTATTGTATAAAAATCGGTGAAAACCGATGAGCAGAGGCCTTATGTCAATTTTTGTTTTAAAACAGCGGAAACAGTGAAATTAGCGAGATGGAAGCTGTTTTGAGAACACACCTTAGAATCTGGATTTTTTATTTCGCTATGAATTATTGTATAAAAATCGGTGAAAAACGGTAAGCAGAGGCCTTAGCGTCAATTTTTGTTTTAAAACAGCGGAAGTAGTGAATTTAGTAAGAAGGAAGCTGGTTTGAGAACACACCTCAGAATCTGGATTTTTTATTATTGCTATAACTTTTGTATAAAAATCGGTGAAAACCGATGAGCGGAGGCCTTAGTGTCAATTTTTATTTTAAAACAGCGGAAATAGTGAATTTAGTGAGAAGAAACCTGTTTTTAGAACACACCTCAGAATCTGGATTTTTTATTTCGCTATGAATTATTGTATAAAAATCGGTGAAAACCGATGAGCAGGGGCGTAAGTGTCAATTTTTGTTTTAAAACAGCGGAAATAGTGAATTTAGTGAGAAGAGAGCTGTTTTGAGAACACACCTCAAAATCTGGTTTTTTTATTTCGTAATGAATTATGTATAAAAATCGGTCAAAACCGATGAGCAGAGGCCTTAGTGTCAATTTCTGATTTAAAACAGCGGAAATAGTGAATTTAGTTAGAAGGAAGGTGTTTTGAGAACACACCTCAGAATCTGGATTTTTTATCTCCCTATGAATTATTGTATAAAAATCGGTGAAAACCAATGGGCAGAAGCCTCAGTGTCAATTATTGTTTAAAAACAGCGGAAATAGTGAATTTAGTGAGAAGGAAACGTTTTTGAGAACACACCTCAGAATCTGGGTTTTTTATTTCGCTATGAATTATTGTATAAAAATCGGTGAAAACCGATGTGCAGAGGCCTTAGTGTCAATTCTTGTTTTAAAGCAGCGGAAATAGTGAATTATTGAGAAGGAAGGTGTTTTGAGAGCACACCTCAGAATCTGGATTTTTTATTTTCCCATTAATTATTGTATAAAAATCGGTGAAAACCGATGAGCAGGGGCCTTAGTGTCAATTTTAGTTTTAAAATAGCATAAATAGTGAGTTTAGTGAGAAGGAAGCTGTTTTGAGAACACACCTCAGAATCTGGATTTTTTATTTCAGTATGAATTATTGTATAAAAATCGGTGAAAACCGATTAGCAGAGGCCGTAGTGTCAATTTTTTTTTTAAAACAGAGGATTAAGTGATTTTAGTGAGAAGGATGCTGTTTTGAGAACACACCTCAGAATCTGGATTTTTTATTTTGCCATGAATTATTGTATAAAAATCGGTGAAATCCGATGAGCAGAAGCCTAAGTGTCAATTTTTGTTTTAAAATAGCGGAAATAGTGAATTTAGTGAGAAGGAAGCTGTTTTGAGAACACACCTCAGAATCTGGATTTTTCATTTCGCTATGAATTATTGTATAAAAATCGGTAAAAACCGATGAGCAGAGGCCTTAGTGTCAATTTTGGTTTTAAAACAGCGGAAACAGTGAAATTAGTGAGAAGGAAGCTGTTTTGAGAACACACCTCAGAATCTGGATTTTTTATTTCGTTATGAATTATTGTGTAAAAATCGGTGAAAACTGATGAGCAGAGGCCTTAGTGTCAAGTTTTGTTTTAACATAGCGGAAACTGAAATTAGTGAGAAATATGCTGTTTTGAGAACACACCTCAGATTCTGGATTTTTTATTTCGCTATGAATTATTGTATAAAAATCACTGAAAACCGATGAGCAGAGGCCGTAGTGTCAATTTTTGTTTCAACACAGCGGAAATAGTGAAATTGGTGAGAAGGAAGCTGGTTTGAGAACACACCTCAGAATCTGGATTTTTTATTTCGCTATGAATTATTGTATAAAAATCGGTCAAAACCGATGAGCAGAGGCCTTATTGTCAATTTTTGTTTTAAAATAGCGGAAATAGTGAATTTAGTGAGAAGAGAGCTGTTTTGAGAACACACCTCAGATTCTGGATTTTTTATTTCGCTATGAATTATTGTATAAAAATCGGTAAAAACCGATGAGCAGAGGCCTTAGTGTCAATTTTTTTTTTAAAACAGCGGAAACAGTGAAATTAGTGAGAAGGAAGCTGTTTTGAGAACACACCTCAGAATCTGGATTTTTTATTTCGTTATGAATCATTGTATAAAAATCGGTGAAAACCGATGAGCAGAGGCCTTAGTGTCAAATTTTGTTTTAACATAGCGGAAACAGTGAAATTAGTGAGAAGGATGCTGTTTTGAGAACACACCTCAGATTCTGGATTTTTTATTTCGCTATGAATTATTGTATAAAAATCACTGAAAACCGATGAGCAGAGGCCGTAGTGTCAATTTTTGTTTCAACACAGCGGAAACAGTGAAATTGGTGAGAAGGAAGCTGGTTTGAGAACACACCTCAGAATCTGGATTTTTTATTTCGCTATGAATTATTGTATAAAAATCGGTCAAAACCGATGAGCAGAGGCCTTAGTGTCAATTTCTGATTTAAAACAGCGGAAATAGTGAATTTAATTAGAAGGAAGGTGTTTTGAGAACACACCTCAGAATCTGGATTTTTTATTTCGCTATGAATTATTGTATAAAAATCGGTGAAAACCAATGGGCAGAAGCCTTGGTGTCAATTTTTGTTTTAAAGCAGCGGAAATAGTGAATTTAGTTAGAAGGAAGGTGTTTTGAGAACACACCTCAGAATCTGGATTTTTTATTTCGCTATGAATTATTGTATAAAAATCGGTGAAAACCAATGGGCAGAAGCCTTAGTGTCAATTTTTGTTTAAAAACAGCGGAAATAGTGAATTTAGTGAGAAGGAAACGTTTTTGAGAACACACCTCAGAATCTGGGTTTTTTATTTCGCTATGAATTATTGTATAAAAATCGGTGAAAACCGGTTAGCAGAGGCCGTAGTGTCAATTTTTGTTTTAAAACAGAGGAAATAGTGATTTTAGTGAGAAGGAAGCTTTTTTGAGAACACACCACAGAATCTGGATTTTTTATTTTGCCATGAATTATTGTATAAAAATCGGTGAGATCCGATGAGCAGAAGCCTTAGTGTCAATTTTTGTTTTAAAATAGCGGAAATAGTGAATTTAGTGAGAAGAGAGCTGTTTTGAGAACACACTTCAGATTCTGGATTTTTTATTTCGCTATGAATTATTGTATAAATTATTGTATAAATATTGTATTCAGCAGAGGCCTTAGTGTCAATTTTTGTTTCAAAATAGCGGTAATAGTGAATTTTGTGACAATGAAGGTGTTTTGAGAACACACCTCAGAATCTGGATGTTTTATTTTGCCATGAATTATTGTATAAAAAACGGTGAAAACCGATGAGCAGAGGCCTTAGTGTCAATTTTTGTTTTAAAACAGCGGAAGTAGTGAATTTAGTGAGAATGAAGCTAATTTGAGAACACACCTCAGAATCTGGATTTTTTATTCTTGCTATAAAATTTTGTATAAAAATCGGTGAAAACCGATGAGCAGAGGCCTTAGTGTCAATTTTTGTTTTAAAACAGCGGAAGTATTGAATTTAGTGAGAAGGAAGCTGTTTTGAGAACACACCTCAGAATCTGGATTTTTTATTTCGCTATGAATTATTGTATAAAAATCGGTGAAAACCGATGAGCGGAGGCCTTAGTGTCAATTTTTGTTTTAAAACAGCGGAAATAGTGAATTTGGTTAGAAGAAAGCTGTTTTTAGAACACACCTCAGAATCTGGATTTTTTATTTCGCTATGAATTATTGTATAAAAATCGGTGAAAACCGATGAGCAGAGGCCTTATGTCAATTTTTGTTTTAAAACAGCGGAAACAGTGAAATTAGCGAGATGGAAGCTGTTTTGAGAACACACCTTAGAATCTGGATTTTTTATTTCGCTATGAATTATTGTATAAAAATCGGTGAAAAACGGTAAGCAGAGGCCTTAGCGTCAATTTTTGTTTTAAAACAGCGGAAGTAGTGAATTTAGTAAGAAGGAAGCTGGTTTGAGAACACACCTCAGAATCTGGATTTTTTATTCTTGCTATAAATTTTTGTATAAAAATCGGTGAAAACCGATGAGCGGAGGCCTTAGTGTCAATTTTTATTTTAAAACAGCGGAAATAGTGAATTTAGTGAGAAGAAAGCTGTTTTTAGAACACACCTCAGAATCTGGATTTTTTATTTCGCTATGAATTATTGTATAAAAATCGGTGAAAACCGATGAGCATGGGGCGTAAGTGTCAAATTTTGTTTTAAAACAGTGGCAACATTGAATTTAGTGAGAAGGAAGATGGTTTGAGAACACACCTCAGAATCTGGATTTTTTATTTCGCTATGAATTATTGTATAAAAATCGGTCAAAACAGATGAGCAGAGGCCTTAGTGTCAATTTTTGTTTTAAAATAGCGGAAACAGAATTTAGTGGGAAGGAAGCTGTTTTGAGAACACACCTCAAAATTTGGATTTTTTATTTCGCTATGAATTATTGTATAATAATCGGTCAAAACCGATGAGCAGAGGCCTTAGTGTCAATTTCTGATTTAAAACAGCGGAAATAGTGAATTTAGTTAGAAGGAAGGTGTTTTGAGAACACACCTCAGCATCTGGATTTTTTATTTCGCTATGAATTATTGTATAAAAATCGGTAAAAACCGATGAGCAGAGGCCTTAGTGTCAATTTTTGTTTTAAAACAGCGGAAATAGTGAATTTAGTTCGAAGGAAGGTGTTTTGAGAACACAACTCAGAATCTGGATTTCTTATTTCGCTGTGAATTATTGTATAAAAAATCGGTGAAAACCGCTGAGCAGGGGCCTTAGTGTCAATTTTTGTTTTAAAAGAGCGGAAACAGTAAAATTAGTGAGAAGGAAGCTGTTTTGAGAACACACCTCAGATTCTGGATTTTTTATTTCGCTATGAATTATTGTATAAAAATCGGTGAAAACCGATGAGCAGGGGCCTTAGTGTCAATTTTTGTTTTAAAACAGCGGAAATAGTGAAATTAGTGAGAAGGAAGCTGGTTTGAGAACACACCTCAGAATCTGGATTTTTTATTTCGCTATGAATTATTGTATAAAAATCGGTGAAAACCAATGGGCAGAAGCCTTGGTGTCAATTTTTGTTTTAAAACAGCGGAAATAGTGAATTTAGTTAGAAGGAAGGTGTTTTGAGAACACACCTCAGAATCTGGATTTTTTATTTCGCTATGAATTATTGTATAAAAATCGGTGAAAACCAATGGGCAGAAGCCTTAGTGTCAATTTTGTTTTAAAACAGCGGAAATAGTGAATTTAGTGAGAAGGAAACGTTTTTGAGAACACACCTCAGAATCTGTGTTTTTTATTTCGCTATGAATTATTAAATAAAAATCGGTGAAAACCGATGAGCAGAGGCCTTAGTGTCAATGCTTGTTTTAAAACAGCGGAAATAGTGAATTATTGAGAAGGAAGGTGTTTTGAGAACACACCTCAGAATCTGGATTTTTTATTTTCCTATTAATTATTGTATAAAAATCGGTGAAAACCGATGAGCAGGGGCCGTAGTGTCAATTTCCGTTTCAACACAGCGGAAACAGTGAAATTAGTGAGAAGGAAGTTGTTTTGAGAACACACCTCAGAATCTGGATTTTTTATTTTGGTATGAATTATTGTATAAAAATCGGTGAAAACCGATTAGCAGAGGCCGTAGTGTCAATTTTTGTTTTAAAACAGAGGAAATAGTGATTTTAGTGAGAAGGAAGCTGTTTTGAGAACACACCTCAGAATCTGGATTTTTTATTTTGCCATGAATTATTGTATAAAAATCGGTGAAATCCGATGAGCAGAAGCCTTAGTGTCAATTTTTGTTTTAAAATAGCGGAAATAGTGAATTTAGTGAGAAGAAAGCTGTTTTTAGAACACACCGCAGAATCTGGATTTTTTATTTCGCTATAAATTATTGTATAAAAATCGGTGAAAACCAATGAGCAGGGGCGTAAGTGTCAAGTTTTGTTTTAAAACAGCGGAAATAGTGAATTTAGTGAGAAGGAAGCTGTTTTGAGAACACACCTCAGAATTTCGATTTTTTATTTCGCTATGAATAATTGTATAAAAATCGTTCAACAACCGATGAGCGGAGGCCTAAGTGTCATGTTTTGTTTTAAAACAGCGGAAATAGTGAATTTAGTGAGACGGAAGCTGCTTTTAGAACACACCTCAGAATCTGGATTTTTTTATTTCTCTATGAATTATTGTATAAGAATCGGTGAAAACCGATGAGCACGGGCCTTAGTGTCAATGTTTGTTATAAAACAGCGGAAACAGTGAATATTGTGACAAGGAAGGTGTTCTGAGAACACACCTCAGAATCTGGATTTTTTATTTCGCTATGAATTATTGTGTAAATATCGGTGAAAACCGATGAGCGGAGGACTTATTGGCAATTTTTGTTTTAAAACAGCGGAAATAGTGAATTTAGTGAATAGGAAGCTGTTTTGAGAACACACCTCAGAATCTGGATTTTTTATTTCGCTATGAATTATTGTATACAAATCGGTGATAACCAATGAGCAAAGGCCTTAGTGACAATTTTTGTTTTAAAACAGCTGAAATAGTGAGTTTAGTGACAAGGAAGCTGTTTTGAGAACACACCTCAGAATCTGGGGTTTTTTTTTCGCTATGAATTATTGTATAAAAATCGGTGAAAACCGATAAACACAGGCCTTAGTGTCAATTCTAGTTTTAAAACAGCGGAAATAGTGAATTTAGTGAGAAGGAAGGTGTTTTGAGAACACACCTCAGAATCTGGATTTTTTATTTTGCCATGAATTATTGTATAAAAATCGGTGAAATCCGATGAGCACAGGCCTTAGTGTCAATTTTTGTTTTAAAACAGGTGAAGAAGTGAATTTAGTGAGAAGGAAGCTGTTTTGAGAACACACCTCAGAAACTGGATTTTTTATTTCGCTATGAATTATTCTATAAAAATCGGTGAAAACCGATGAGCATGGGCCTTAGTGTCAATTTTTGTTTTAAAACAGCGGAAGTAATGAATTTAGTGAGATGGAAGCTAATTTGAGAACACACCTCAGAATCAGGATTTTTTATTTCGCTATGAATAATTGTATAAAAATCGGTGAAAACCGATGAGCGGAGGCCTTAGTGACAATTTTGGTTTTAAAACAGCGGAAACAGTGAATTAAAGAGAAGGAAGCTGTTTTGAGAACACACCTCAGAATCTGGATTTTTTATTTCGCTATGAATTATTGTATAAAAATCGGTGATAACCGATGAGCAGAGGACTTAGTGGTAATTTTAGTTTTAAAACAGCGGAAACAGTGAAATTAGTGAGAAGGAAGCTGTTTTGAGAGCACAGCTCAGAATCTGGTTTTTTTATTTCGCTATGAATTATTGTATAAAAATCGGTGAAAACCGATGAGCAGAAGCCTTATTGTCAAATTTTGTTTTAAAACAGCGGAAACAGTGAAATTAGTGAGAAGGAAGAATGTTTGAGAACACACCTTAGAATCTGGATTTTTTATTTCGCTATGAATTATTGTATAAAAATCGGTGAAAACCGATGAGCAGAGGCCTTAGTGTCAATTTTGGTTTTAAAATAGCGGAAATAGTGAATTTAGTTCGAAGTAAGCTGTTTTGAGAACACCTCAAAATCTGGATTTTTTATTTCGCTATGAATTATTGTATAAAAATCGGTGAAATCCGATGAGCAGAGGCCTTAGTGTCAATTTTTGTTTTAAAACAGCGGAAATAGTGAATTTAGTTCGAAGGAAGGTGTTTTGAGAACACACCTCAGAATCTGGATTTCTTATTTCGCTGTGAACTATTGTATAAAAAATCGGTGAAAACCGATGAGCAGGGGCCTTAGTGTCAATTTTTGTTTTAAAACAGCGGAAACAGTAAAATTAGAGAGAAGGAAGCTGTTTTGAGAACACACCTTAGATTCTGGATTTTTTATTTCGCTATGAATTATTGTATAAAAATCGGTGAAAACCAATGGGCAGAAGCCTTGGTGTCAATTTTTGTTTTAAAACAGCGGATATAGTGAATTTAGTTAGAAGGAAGGTGTTTTGAGAACACACCTCAGAATCTGGATTTTTTATTTTGCCATGAATTATTGTATAAAAATCGGTGAAATCCGATGAGCAGAAGCCTAAGTGTCAATTTTTGTTTTAAAACAGCGGAAACAGTGAAATTAGTGAGAAGGAAGCTGTTTTGAGAACACACCTCAGAATCTGGATTTTTTATTTCGTTATGAATTATTGTATAAAAATCGGTGAAAACCGATGAGCAGAGGCCTTAGTGTCAAATTTTGTTTTAACATAGCGGAAACAGTGAAATTAGTGAGAAGGATGCTGTTTTGAGAACACACCTCAGATTCTGGATTTTGTATTTCGCTATGAATTATTGTATAAAAATCACTGAAAACCGATGAGCAGAGGCCGTAGTGTCAATTTTTGTTTCAACACAGCGGAAACAGTGAAATTGGTGAGAAGGAAGCTGGTTTGAGAACACACCTCAGAATCTGGATTTTTTATTTCGCTATGAATTATTGTAGAAAAATCGGTCAAAACCGATGAGCAGAGGCCTTAGTGTCAATTTCTGATTTAAAACAGCGGAAATAGTGAATTTAGTTAGAAGGAAGGTGTTTTGAGAACACACCTCAGAATCTGGATTTTTTATTTCGCTATGAATTATTGTATAAAAATCGGTGAAAACCAATGGGCAGAAGCCTTGGTGTCAATTTTTGTTTTAAAACAGCGGAAATAGTGAATTTAGTTAGAAGGAAGGTGTTTTGAGAACACACCTCAGAATCAGGATTTTTTATTTCGCTATGAATTATTGTATAAAAATCGGTGAAAACCAATGGGAAGAAGCCTAAGTGTCAATTTTTGTTTAAAAACAGCGGAAATAGTGAATTTAGTGAGTAGGAAACGTTTTTGAGAACACACCTCAGAATCTGGGTTTTTTATTTCGCTATGAATTATTGTATAAAAATCGGTGAAAACCGATTAGCAGAGGCCGTAGTGTCAATTTTTGTTTTAAAACAGAGGAAATAGTGATTTTAGTGAGAAGGAAGCTGTTTTGAGAACACACCTCAGAATCTGGATTTTTTATTTTGCCATGAATTATTGTATAAAAATCGGTGAGATCCGATGAGCAGAAGCCTTAGTGTCAATTTTTTTTTTTAAATAGCGGAAATAGTGAATTTAGTGAGAAGAGAGCTGTTTTGAGAACATACCTCAGATTCTGGATTTTTTATTTCGCTATGAATTATTGTATAAATTATTGTATAAATATTGTATTCAGCAGAGGCCTTAGTGTCAATTTTTGTTTCAAAATAGCGGTAATAGTGAATTTTGTGACAATGAAGGTGTTTTGAGAACACACCTCAGAATCTGGATGTTTTATTTTGCCATGAATTATTGTATAAAAAACGGTGAAAACCGATGAGCAGAGGCCTTAGTGTCAATTTTTGTTTTAAAACAGCGGAAGTAGTGAATTTAGTGAGAAGGAAGCTAATTTGAGAACACACCTCAGAATCTGGATTTTTTATTCTTGCTATAATATTTTGTATAAAAATCGGTGAAAACCGATGAGCAGAGGCCTTATGTCAATTTTTGTTTTAAAACAGCGGAAATAGTGAATTTAGTGAGAAGGAAGCTGTTTTGAGAACACACCTCAGAATCTGGATTTTTTATTTCGCTATGAATTATTGTATAAAAATCGGTGAAAACCGATGAGCGGAGGCCTTAGTGTCAATTTTTGTTTTAAAACAGCGGAAATAGTGAATTTGGTTAGAAGAAAGCTGTTTTTAGAACACACCTCAGAATCTGAATTTTTTATTTCGCTATGAATTATTGTATAAAAATCGGTGAAAACCGATGAGCAGAGGCCTTATGTCAATTTTTGTTTTCAAACAGCGGAAACAGTGAAATTAGCGAGATGGAAGCTGTTTTGAGAACACACCTTAGAATCTGGATTTTTTATTTCGCTATGAATTATTGTATAAAAATCGGTGAAAACCGATGAGCAGAGGCCTTATGTCAATTTTTGTTTTCAAAATGCGGAAACAGTGAAATTAGCGAGATGGAAGCTGGTTTGAGAACACACCTCAGAATCTGGATTTTTTATTCTTGCTATAAATTTTTGTATAAAAATCGGTGAAAACCGATGAGCGGAGGCCTTAGTGTCAATTTTTATTTTAAAACAGCGGAAATAGTGAATTTAGTGAGAAGAAAGCTGTTTTGAGAACTAACCTCAGAATCTGGATTTTTTATTTCGCTATGAATTATTGTATAAAAATCGGTGAAAAAAAATGAGCAGAGGCCTTAGTGTCAAATTTTGTTCTAAAACAGTGGCGACAGTGAATTTAGTGAGAAGGAAGGTGTTTTGAGAACACACCTCAGCATCTGGATTTTTTATTTCGCTATGAATTATTGTATAAAAATCGGTGAAAACTGATGAATAGGGGCCTTAGTGTCAATTTTTTTTTTAAACAGCGGAAACAGTGAATTTAGTGGGAAGGAAGCTGTTTTGAGAACACACCTCAAAATCTGGATTTTTTATTTCGCTATGAATTATTGTATAAAAATCGGTGAAAACCGATGAGCAGAGGCCTTAGTGTCAATTTTTGTTTTAAAACAGCGGAAATAGTGAATTTAGTTCGAAGGAAGGTGTTTTGAGAACACACCTCAGAATCTGGATTTCTTATTTCGCTGTGAATTATTGTATAAAAAATCGGTGAAAACCGATGAGCAGGGGCCTTAGTGTCAATTTTTGTTTTAAAAGAGCGGAAACAGTAAAATTAGTGAGAAGGAAGCTGTTTTGAGAACACACCTTAGATTCTGGATTTTTTATTTCGCTATGAATTATTGTATAAAAATCGGTGAAAACCGATGAGCAGGGGCCTTAGTGTCAATTTTTGTTTTAAAACAGCGGAAATAGTGAAATTAGTGAGAAGGAAGCTGCTTTGAGAACACACCTCAGAATCTGGATTTTTTATTTCGCTATGATATATTGTATAAAAATTGCTGAAAACCAATGGGCAGAAGCCTTGGTGTCCATTTTTGTTTTAAAACAGCGGAAATAGTGAATTTAGTTAGAAGGAAGGTGTTTTGAGAATACACCTGAGAATCTGGATTTTTTATTTCGCTATGATGTATTGATAAAAATCGGTGAAAACCAATGGGCAGAAGCCTTAGTGTCAATTTTTGTTTTAAAACAGCGGAAATAGTGAATTTAGTGAGAAGGAAACGTTTTTGAGAACACACCTCAGAATCTGGGTTTTTTATTTCGCTATGAATTATTAAATAAAAATCGGTGAAATCCGATGAGCAGAGGCCTTAGTGTCAATGCTTGTTTTAAAACAGCGGAAATAGTGAATTATTGAGAAGGAAGGTGTTTTGAGAACACACCTCAGAATCTGGATTTTTTATTTTCCTATTAATTATTGTATAAAAATCGGTGAAAACCGATGAGCAGGGGCCTTAGTGTCAATTTTAGTTTTAAAACAGCGGAAATAGTGAGTTTAGTGAGAAAAAAGTTGTTTTGAGAACACGCCTCAGAATCTGGATTTTTTATTTCGGTATGAATTATTGTATAAAAATCGGTAAAAACGGATTAGCAGAGGCCGTAGTGTCAATTTTTGTTTTAAAACAGAGGAAATAGTGATTTTAGTGAGAAGGAAGCTAATTTGAGAACACACCTCAGAATCTGGATTTTTTATTCTTGCTATAATATTTTGTATAAAAATCGGTGAAAACCGATGAGCAGAGGCCTTATGTCAATTTTTGTTTTAAAACAGCGGAAATAGTGAATTTAGTGAGAAGGAAGCTGTTTTGAGAACACACCTCAGAATCTGGATTTTTTATTTCGCTATGAATAATTGTATAAAAATCGGTGAAAACCGATGAGCGGAGGCCTTAGTGTCAATTTTTGTTTTAAAACAGCGGAAATAGTGAATTTGGTTAGAAGAAAGCTGTTTTTAGAACACACCTCAGAATCTGGATTTTTTATTTCGCTATGAATTATTGTATAAAAATCGGTGAAAACCGATGAGCAGAGGCCTTATGTCAATTTTTGTTTTAAAACAGCGGAAACAGTGAAATTAGCGAGATGGAAGCTGTTTTGAGAACACACCTTAGAATCTGGATTTTTTATTTCGCTATGAATTATTGTATAAAAATCGGTGAAAAACGGTAAGCAGAGGCCTTAGCGTCAATTTTTGTTTTAAAACAGCGGAAGTAGTGAATTTAGTAAGAAGGAAGCTGGTTTGGGAACACACCTCAGAATCTGGATTTTTTATTTCGCTATGAATTATTGTATAAAAATCGGTGAAAACCGATGAGCGGAGGCCTTAGTGTCAATTTTTGTTTTAAAACAGCGGAAATAGTGAATTTGGTTAGAAGAAAGCTGTTTTTAGAACACACCTCAGAATCTGAATTTTTTATTTCGCTATGAATTATTGTATAAAAATCGGTGAAAACCGATGAGCAGAGGCCTTATGTCAATTTTTGTTTTCAAACAGCGGAAACAGTGAAATTAGCGAGATGGAAGCTGTTTTGAGAACACACCTTAGAATCTGGATTTTTTATTTCGCTATGAATTATTGTATAAAAATCGGTGAAAACCGATGAGCAGAGGCCTTATGTCAATTTTTGTTTTCAAAATGCGGAAACAGTGAAATTAGCGAGATGGAAGCTGGTTTGAGAACACACCTCAGAATCTGGATTTTTTATTCTTGCTATAAATTTTTGTATAAAAATCGGTGAAAACCGATGAGCGGAGGCCTTAGTGTCAATTTTTATTTTAAAACAGCGGAAATAGTGAATTTAGTGAGAAGAAAGCTGTTTTGAGAACTAACCTCAGAATCTGGATTTTTTATTTCGCTATGAATTATTGTATAAAAATCGGTGAAAAAAAATGAGCAGAGGCCTTAGTGTCAAATTTTGTTTTAAAACAGTGGCGACAGTGAATTTAGTGAGAAGGAAGGTGTTTTGAGAACACACCTCAGCATCTGGATTTTTTATTTCGCTATGAATTATTGTATAAAAATCGGTGAAAACTGATGAATAGGGGCCTTAGTGTCAATTTTTTTTTTAAACAGCGGAAACAGTGAATTTAGTGGGAAGGAAGCTGTTTTGAGAACACACCTCAAAATCTGGATTTTTTATTTCGCTATGAATTATTGTATAAAAATCGGTGAAAACCGATGAGCAGAGGCCTTAGTGTCAATTTTTGTTTTAAAACAGCGGAAATAGTGAATTTAGTTCGAAGGAAGGTGTTTTGAGAACACACCTCAGAATCTGGATTTCTTATTTCGCTGTGAATTATTGTATAAAAAATCGGTGAAAACCGATGAGCAGGGGCCTTAGTGTCAATTTTTGTTTTAAAAGAGCGGAAACAGTAAAATTAGTGAGAAGGAAGCTGTTTTGAGAACACACCTTAGATTCTGGATTTTTTATTTCGCTATGAATTATTGTATAAAAATCGGTGAAAACCGATGAGCAGGGGCCTTAGTGTCAATTTTTGTTTTAAAACAGCGGAAATAGTGAAATTAGTGAGAAGGAAGCTGCTTTGAGAACACACCTCAGAATCTGGATTTTTTATTTCGCTATGATATATTGTATAAAAATTGCTGAAAACCAATGGGCAGAAGCCTTGGTGTCCATTTTTGTTTTAAAACAGCGGAAATAGTGAATTTAGTTAGAAGGAAGGTGTTTTGAGAATACACCTGAGAATCTGGATTTTTTATTTCGCTATGATGTATTGATAAAAATCGGTGAAAACCAATGGGCAGAAGCCTTAGTGTCAATTTTTGTTTTAAAACAGCGGAAATAGTGAATTTAGTGAGAAGGAAACGTTTTTGAGAACACACCTCAGAATCTGGGTTTTTTATTTCGCTATGAATTATTAAATAAAAATCGGTGAAATCCGATGAGCAGAGGCCTTAGTGTCAATGCTTGTTTTAAAACAGCGGAAATAGTGAATTATTGAGAAGGAAGGTGTTTTGAGAACACACCTCAGAATCTGGATTTTTTATTTTCCTATTAATTATTGTATAAAAATCGGTGAAAACCGATGAGCAGGGGCCTTAGTGTCAATTTTAGTTTTAAAACAGCGGAAATAGTGAGTTTAGTGAGAAAAAAGTTGTTTTGAGAACACGCCTCAGAATCTGGATTTTTTATTTCGGTATGAATTATTGTATAAAAATCGGTAAAAACGGATTAGCAGAGGCCGTAGTGTCAATTTTTGTTTTAAAACAGAGGAAATAGTGATTTTAGTGAGAAGGAAGCTAATTTGAGAACACACCTCAGAATCTGGATTTTTTATTCTTGCTATAATATTTTGTATAAAAATCGGTGAAAACCGATGAGCAGAGGCCTTATGTCAATTTTTGTTTTAAAACAGCGGAAATAGTGAATTTAGTGAGAAGGAAGCTGTTTTGAGAACACACGTCAGAATCTGGATTTTTTATTTCGCTATGAATAATTGTATAAAAATCGGTGAAAACCGATGAGCGGAGGCCTTAGTGTCAATTTTTGTTTTAAAACAGCGGAAATAGTGAATTTGGTTAGAAGAAAGCTGTTTTTAGAACACACCTCAGAATCTGGATTTTTTATTTCGCTATGAATTATTGTATAAAAATCGGTGAAAACCGATGAGCAGAGGCCTTATGTCAATTTTTGTTTTAAAACAGCGGAAACAGTGAAATTAGCGAGATGGAAGCTGTTTTGAGAACACACCTTAGAATCTGGATTTTTTTTTCGCTATGAATTATTGTATAAAAATCGGTGAAAAACGGTAAGCAGAGGCCTTAGCGTCAATTTTTGTTTTAAAACAGCGGAAGTAGTGAATTTAGTAAGAAGGAAGCTGGTTTGGGAACACACCTCAGAATCTGGATTTTTTATTCTTGCTATAAATTTTTGTATAAAAATCGGTGAAAACCGATGAGCGGAGGCCTTAGTGTCAATTTTTATTTTAAAACAGCGGAAATAGTGAATTTAGTGAGAAGAAAGCTGTTTTTAGAACATACCTCAGAATCTGGATTTTTTATTTCGCTATGAATTATTGTATAAAAATCGGTGAAAACCGATTAGCAGGGGCGTAAGTGTCAATTTTTGTTTTAAAACAGCGGAAATAGTGAATTTAGTGGGAAGGAAGCTGTTTTGAGAACTAACCTCAGAATCTGGTTTTTTTATTTCGCTATGAATTATTGTATAAAAATCGGTGAAAACCGATGAGCAGAAGCCTTATTGTCAAATTTTGTTTTAAAATAGCGGAAATAGTGAATTATTGAGAAGGAAGGTGTTTTGAGAACACACCTCAGAATCTGGATTTTTTATTTCGCTATGAATTATTGTATAAAAATCGGTGAAAACCAATGGGCAGAAGCCTTGGTGTCAATTTTTGTTTTAAAACAGCGGAAATAGTGAATTTAGTTAGAAGGAAGGTGTTTTGAGAACACACCTCAGAATCTGGAATTTTTATTTCGCTATGAATTATTGTATAAAAATCGGTGAAAACCAATGGGCAGAAGCCTTAGTGTCAATTTTTGTTTTAAAACAGCGGAAATAGTGAATTTAGTGAGAAGGAAACGTTTTTGAGAACACACCTCAGAATCTGGGTTTTTTATTTCGCTATGAATTATTAAATAAAAATCGGTGAAAACCGATGAGCAGAGGCCTTAGTGTCAATGCTTGTTTTAAAACAGCGGAAATAGTGAATTATTGAGAAGGAAGGTGTTTTGAGAACACACCTCAGAATCTGGATTTTTTATTTTCCTATTAATTATTGTATAAAAATCGGTGAAAACCGATGAGCAGGGGCCTTAGTGTCAATTTTAGTTTTAAAACAGCGGAAATAGTGAGTTTAGTGAGAAGGAAGTTGTTTTGAGAACACACCTCAGAATCTGGATTTTTTATTTCGGTATGAATTATTGTATAAAAATCGGTGAAAACCGATTAGCAGAGGCCGTAGTGTCAATTTTTGTTTTAAAACTGAGGAAATAGTGATTTTAGTGAGAAGGAAGCTGTTTTGAGAACACACCTCAGAATCTGGATTTTTTATTTCGCCATGAATTATTGTATAAAAATCGGTGAAATCCGATGAGCAGAAGCCTTAGTGTCAATTTTTGTTTTAAAATAGCGGAAATAGTGAATTTAGTGAGAAGAAAGCTGTTTTTAGAACACACCTCAGAATCTGGAATTTTTTTTTCGCTATAAATTATTGTATAAAAATCTGTGAAAACCGATGAGCAGGGGCGTAAGTGTCAAGTTTTGTTTTAAAACAGCGGAAATAGTGAATTTAGTGAGAAGGAAGCTGTTTTGAGAGCACAGCTCAGAATCTGGATTTTTTTTTTCGCTATGAATTATTGTATAAAAGTCGATGAAAACTGATGAGCGGAGGCCGTAGTGTCAATTTTTTTTTTAAACAGCGGAAACAGTGAATTTAGTGAGAAGGAAGCTGTTTTGAGAGCACAGCTCAGAATCTGGATTTTTTATTTCGGTATGAATTATTGTATAAAAATCGGTGAAAACCGATGAGCAGAAGCCTTATTGTCAAATTTTGTTTTAAAACAGCGGAAACAGTGAAATTAGTGAGAAGGAAGATGGTTTGAGAACACACCTCAGAATCTGGATTTTTTATTTCGCTATGAATTATTGTTTAAAAATCGGTCAAAACCGATGAGCAGAGGCCTTAGTGTCAATTTTTGTTTTAAAATAGCGGAAACTGAATTAAGTGGGAAGGAAGCTGTTTTGAGAACACACCTCAAAATCTGGATTTTTTATTTCGCTATGAATTATTGTATAAAAATCGGTGAAAACCGATGAGCAGAGGCCTTAGTGTCAATTTTTGTTTTAAAACAGCGGAAATAGTGAATTTAGTTCGATGGAAGGTGTTTTGAGAACACACCTCAGAATCTGGATTTCTTATTTCGCTGTGAATTATTGTATAAAAAATCGGTGAAAACCGATGAGCAGGGGCCTTAGTGTCAATTTTTGTTTTAAAACAGCGGAAACAGTAAAATTAGTGAGAAGGAAGCTGTTTTGAGAACACTCCTTAGATTCTGGATTTTTTATTTCGCTATGAATTATTGTATAAAAATCGGTGAAAACCGATGAGCAGGGGCCTTAGTGTCAATTTTTGTTTTAAAACAGCGGAAATAGTGAATTTAGTGAGAAGGAAGCTGTTTTGAGAACACACCTCAGAATCTGGATTTTTTATTTCGCTATGAATTATTGTATAAAAATCGGTAAAAACCGATGAGCAGAGGCCTTAGTGTCAATTTTTGTTTTAAAACAGCGGAAACAGTGAAATTAGTGAGAAGGAAGCTGTTTTGAGAACACACCTCAGAATCTGGATTTTTTATTTCGCTATGAATTATTGTATAAAAATCGGTGAAAACCGATGAGCAGAGGCCTTAGTGTCAATTTTTGTTTTAACATAGCGGAAACAGTGAAATTAGTGAGAAGGATGCTGTTTTGAGAACACACATCAGATTCTGGATTTTTTTTTCGCTATGAATTATTGTATAAAAATCGCTGAAAACCGATAAGTAGAGGCCGTAGTGTCAATTTCTGTTTCAACACAGCGGAAACAGTGAAATTAGTGAGAAGGGAGCTGGTTTGAGAACACATCTCAGAATCTGGATTTTTTATTTCGCTATGAATTATTGTATAAAAATCGGTGAAAACCAATGGGCAGAAGCCTTGGTGTCAATTTTTGTTTTAAAACAGCGGAAATAGTGAATTTAGTTAGAAGGAAGGTGTTTTGAGAACACACCTCAGAATCTGGATTTTTTATTTCGCTATGAATTATTGTATAAAAATCGGTGAAAACCAATGGGCAGAAGCCTTAGTGTCAATTTTTGTTTTAAAACAGCGGAAATAGTGAATTTAGTGAGAAGGAAACGTTTTTGAGAACACATCTCAGAATCTGGGTTTTTTATTTCGCTATGAATTATTAAATATAAATCGGTGAAAACCGATGAGCAGAGGCCTTAGTGTCAATGCTTGTTTTAAAACAGCGGAAATAGTGAATTATTGAGAAGGAAGGTGTTTTGAGATCACACCTCAGAATCTGGATTTTTTATTTTCCTATTAATTATTGTATAAAAATCGGTGAAAACCGATGAGCAGGGGCCTTAGTGTCAATTTTAGTTTTAAAACAGCGGAAATAGTGAGTTTAGTGAGAAGGAAGTTGTTTTGAGAACACACCTCAGAATCTGGATTTTTTATTTCGGTATGAATTATTGTATAAAAATCGGTGAAAACCGATAAACAGAGGCCGTAGTGTCAATTTTTATTTTAAAACAGAGGAAATAGTGATTTTAGTGAGAAGGAAGCTGTTTTGAGAACACACCTCAGAATCTGGATTTTTTATTTTGCCATGAATTATTGTATAAAAATCGGTGAAATCCGATGAGCAGAAGCCTTAGTGTCAATTTTTGTTTTAAAAAAGCGGAAATAGTGAATTTAGTGAGAAGAGAGCTGTTTTGAGAACACACCTCAAAATCTGGTTTTTTTATTTCGCTATGAATTAATGTATAAAAATCGGTGAAAACCGATGAGCAGAGGCCTTAGTGTCAATTTTTGTTTTAAAACAGCGGAAATAGTGAATTAAGTTAGAAGAAAGCTGTTTTTAGAACACACCTCAGAATCTGGATTTTTTATTTCGCTATGAATTATTGTATGAAAATCGGTGAAAACCGATGAGCCGAGGCCTTATGTCAATTTTTGTTTTAAAACAGCGGAAACAGTGAAATTAGCGAGAAGGAAGCTGTTTTGAGAACACACCTAAGAATCTGGATTTTTTATTTCGCTATGAATTATTGTATAAAAATCGGTGAAAAACGGTAAGCAGAGGCCATAGCGTCAATTTTTGTTTTAAAACGGCGGAAGTAGTGAATTTAGTGAGAAGGAAGCTAATTTGAGAACACACCTCAGAATCTGGATTTTTTATTCTTGATATAAATTTTTGTATAAAAATCGGTGAAAACCGATGAGCAGAGGCCTTATGTCAATTTTTGTTTTAAAACAGCGGAAATAGTTAATTTAGTGAGAAGGAACCTGTTTTGAGAACACACCTCAGAATCTGGATTTTTTATTCTTGCTTTAAATTTTTGTATAAAAATCGGTGAAAACCGATGAGCAGAGGCCTTATGTCAATTTTTGTTTTAAAACAGCGGAAATAGTGAATTTGTTGAGAAGAAAGCTGTTTTAAGAACACAACTCAGAATCTGGTTTTTTTTATTTCGCTATGAATTTTTGTAAAAAATCGGTGAAAACCAATGAGCGGAGGCCTTAGTGTCAATTTTTGTTTTAAAACAGCGGAAACAGTGAATTAAAGAGAAGGAAGCTGTTTTGAGAACACCTCAGAATCTGGATTTTTTATTTCGCTATGAATTATTGTATAAAAATCGGTGATAACCGATGAGCAGAGGACTTAGTGGTAATTTTAGTTTTAAAACAGCGGAAACAGTGAATTAAAGAGAAGGAATTTGTTTTGAGAACTAACCTCAGAATCTGGATTTTTTATTTCGCTATGAATTATTGTATAAAAATCGGTCAAAACCGATGAGCAGAGGCCTTAGTGTCAATTTTGGTTTTAAAATAGCGGAAACTGAATTTAGTGGGAAGGAAGCTGTTTTGAGAACACACCTCAAAATCTGGATTTTTTATTTCGCTATGAATTATTGTATAAAAATCGGTGAAAACCGATGAGCAGGGGCCTTAGTGTCAATTTTTGTTTTAAAACAGCGGAAATAGTGAATTTAGTGAGAAGGAAGCTGTTTTGAGAACACACCTCAGAATCTGGATTTTTTATTTCGCTACGAATTATTGTATAAAAATCGGTGAAAACCGATAAGTAGAGGCCGTAGTGTCAATTTCTGTTTCAACACAGCGGAAACAGTGAAATTAGTGAGAAGGGAGCTGGTTTGAGAACACATCTCAGAATCTGGATTTTTTATTTCGCTATGAATTATTGTATAAAAATCGGTGAAAACCAATGGGCAGAAGCCTTGGTGTCAATTTTTGTTTTAAAACAGCGGAAATAGTGAATTTAGTTAGAAGGAAGGTGTTTTGAGAACACACCTCAGAATCTGGATTTTTTATTTCGCTATGAATTATTGTATAAAAATCGGTGAAAACCAATGGGCAGAATCCTTAGTGTCAATTTTTGTTTTAAAACAGCGGAAATAGTGAATTTAGTGAGAAGGAAACGTTTTTGAGAACACATCTCAGAATCTGGGTTTTTTATTTCGCTATGAATTATTAAATATAAATCGGTGAAAACCGATGAGCAGAGGCCTTAGTGTCAATGCTTGTTTTAAAACAGCGGAAATAGTGAATTATTGAGAAGGAAGGTGTTTTGAGATCACACCTCAGAATCTGGATTTTTTATTTTCCTATTAATTATTGTATAAAAATCGGTGAAAACCGATGAGCAGGGGCCTTAGTGTCAATTTTAGTTTTAAAACAGCGGAAATAGTGAGTTTAGTGAGAAGGAAGTTGTTTTGAGAACACACCTCAGAATCTGGATTTTTTATTTCGGTATGAATTATTGTATAAAAATCGGTGAAAACCGATAAACAGAGGCCGTAGTGTCAATTTTTATTTTAAAACAGAGGAAATAGTGATTTTAGTGAGAAGGAAGCTGTTTTGAGAACACACCTCAGAATCTGGATTTTTTATTTTGCCATGAATTATTGTATAAAAATCGGTGAAATCCGATGAGCAGAAGCCTTAGTGTCAATTTTTGTTTTAAAATAGCGGAAATAGTGAATTTAGTGAGAAGAGAGCTGTTTTGAGAACACACCTCAAAATCTGGTTTTTTTATTTCGCTATGAATTAATGTATAAAAATCGGTGAAAACCGATGAGCAGAGGCCTTAGTGTCAATTTTTGTTTTAAAACAGCGGAAATAGTGAATTAAGTTAGAAGAAAGCTGTTTTTAGAACACACCTCAGAATCTATATTTTTTATTTCGCTATGAATTATTGTATAAAAATCGGTGAAAACCGATGAGCCGAGGCCTTATGTCAATTTTTGTTTTAAAACAGCGGAAACAGTGAAATTAGCGAGAAGGAAGCTGTTTTGAGAACACACCTAAGAATCTGGATTTTTTATTTCGCTATGAATTATTGTATAAAAATCGGTGAAAAACGGTAAGCAGAGGCCATAGCGTCAATTTTTGTTTTAAAACGGCGGAAGTAGTGAATTTAGTGAGAAGGAAGCTAATTTGAGAACACACCTCAGAATCTGGATTTTTTATTCTTGATATAAATTTTTGTATAAAAATCGGTGAAAACCGATGAGCAGAGGCCTTATGTCAATTTTTGTTTTAAAACAGCGGAAATAGTGAATTTAGTGAGAAGGAACCTGTTTTGAGAACACACCTCAGAATCTGGATTTTTTATTCTTACTATAAATTTTTGTATAAAAATCGGTGAAAACCGATGGGCAGAGGCCTTATGTCAATTTTTGTTTTAAAACAGCGGAAATAGTGAATTTGTTGAGAAGAAAGCTGTTTTAAGAACACAACTCAGAATCTGGTTTTTTTTATTTCGCTATGAATTTTTGTAAAAAATCGGTGAAAACCAATGAGCGGAGGCCTTAGTGTCAATTTTTTGTTTTAAAACAGCGGAAACAGTGAATTAAAGAGAAGGAAGCTGTTTTGAGAACACACCTCAGAATCTGGATTTTTTATTTCGCTATGAATTATTGTATAAAAATCGGTGATAACCGATGAGCAGAGGACTTAGTGGTAATTTTAGTTTTAAAACAGCGGAAACAGTGAATTAAAGAGAAGGAAGCTGTTTTGAGAACTAACCTCAGAATCTGGATTTTTTATTTCGCTATGAATTATTGTATAAAAATCGGTCAAAACCATTGAACAGAGGCCTTAGTGTCAATTTTGGTTTTAAAATAGTGGAAACTGAATTTAGTGGGAAGGAAGCTGTTTTGAGAACACACCTCAAAATCTGGATTTTTTATTTCGCTATGAATTATTGTATAAAAATCGGTGAAAACCGATGAGCAGGGGCCTTAGTGTCAATTTTTGTTTTAAAACAGCGGAAATAGTGAATTTAGTGAGAAGGAAGCTGTTTTGAGAACACACCTCAGAATCTGGATTTTTTATTTCGCTATGAATTATTGTATAAAAATCGGTAAAAACCGATGAGCAGAGGCCTTAGTGTCAATTTTTGTTTTAAAATAGCGGAAAATTTGAAATTAGTGAGAAGGAAGCTGTTTTGAGAACACACCTCAGAATCTGGATTTTTTATTTCGCTATGAATTATTGTATAAAAATCGGTGAAAACCGATGAGCAGAGGCCTTAGTGTCAATTTTTGTTTTAACATAGCGGAAACAGTGAAATTAGTGAGAAGGATGCTGTTTTGAGAACATACCTCAGATTCTGGATTTTTTATTTCGCTATGAATTATTGTTTAAAAATCGGTGAATACCAATGGGCAGAAGCCTTAGTGTCAATTTTTGTTTTAAAATAGCGGAAACTGAATTTAGTGGGAAGGAAGCTGTTTTGAGAACACACCTCAAAATCTGGATTTTTTTTTTCGCTATGAATTATTGTATAAAAATCGGTCAAAACCGATGAGCAGAGGCCATAGTATCAATTTCTGATTTAAAACAGCGGAAATAGTGAATTTAGTTAGAAGGAAGGTGTTTTGAGAACACACCTCAGAATCTGGATTTTTTATTTCGCTTTGAATTATTGTATAAAAATCGGTGAAAACCAATGGGCAGAAGCCTTAGTGTCAATTTTTGTTTTAAAACAGCGGAAATAGTGAATTTAGTGAGAAGGAAACGTTTTTGAGAACACATCTCAGAATCTGGGTGTTTTATTTCGCTATGAATTATTAAATAAAAATCGGTGAAAACCGATGAGCAGAGGCCTTAGTGTCAATGCTTGTTTTAAAACAGCGGAAATAGTGAATTATTGAGAAGGAAGGTGTTTTGAGATCACACCTCAGAATCTGGATTTTTTATTTTCCTATTAATTATTGTATAAAAATCGGTGAAAACCGATGAGCAGGGGCCTTAGTGTCAATTTTAGTTTTAAAACAGCGGAAATAGTGAGTTTAGTGAGAAGGAAGTTGTTTTGAACACACACCTCAGAATCTGGATTTTTTATTTCGGTATGAATTATTGTATAAAAATCGGTGAAAACCGATTAGCAGAGGCCGTAGTGTCAATTTTTGTTTTAAAATAGCGGAAATAGTGAATTTAGTGAGAAGAGAGCTGTTTTGAGAACACACCTCAGATTCTGGATTTTTTATTTCGCTATGAATTATTGTATAAAAATCGGTGAAAACCGATGAGCAGAGGCCATAGTGTCAATTTTTGTTTTAAAACAGCGGAAGTAGTGAATTTAGTGAGAAGGAATCTAATTTGAGAACACACCTCAGAAACTGGATTTTTTATTTCGCTATGAATTATTCTATAAAAATCGGTGAAAACCGATGAGCAGGGGCCTTAGTGTCAATTTTTGTTTTAAAACAGCGGAAGTAATGAATTTAGTGAGAAGGAAGCTAATTTGAGAACACACCTCAGAATCAGGATTTTTTATTTCGCTATGAATTATTGTATAAAAATCGGTGAAAACCGTTAAGCAGTGGCCTTAATGTCAATTTTTATTTTAAAACAGGGGAAGTAGTGAATTTAGTGAGAAGGAAGCTAATTTGAGAACACACCTCAGAATCTGGATTTTTTATTCTTGCTATAAATTTTTGTATAAAAATCGGTGAAAACCGATGAGCAGAGGCCTTATGTCAATTTTTGTTTTAAAACAGCGGAAATAGTGAATTTGTTGAGAAGAAAGCTGTTTTAAGAACACAACTCAGAATCTGGTTTTTTTTATTTCGCTATGAATTATTGTAAAAAATCGGTAAAAACCAATGAGCGGAGGCCTTAGTGTCAATTTTTGTTTTAAAACAGCGGAAACAGTGAATTAAAGAGAAGGAAGCTGTTTTGAGAACACACCTAAGAATCTGGATTTTTTATTTCGCTATGAATTATTGTATAAAAATCGGTGAAAAACGGTAAGCAGAGGCCATAGCGTCAATTTTTGTTTTAAAACGGCGGAAGTAGTGAATTTAGTGAGAAGGAAGCTAATTTGAGAACACACCTCAGAATCTGGATTTTTTATTCTTGATATAAATTTTTGTATAAAAATCGGTGAAAACCGATGAGCAGAGGCCTTATGTCAATTTTTGTTTTAAAACAGCGGAAATAGTGAATTTAGTGAGAAGGAACCTGTTTTGAGAACACACCTCAGAATCTGGATTTTTTATTCTTGCTATAAATTTTTGTATAAAAATCGGTGAAAACCGATGAGCAGAGGCCTTATGTCAATTTTTGTTTTAAAACAGCGGAAATAGTGAATTTGTTGAGAAGAAAGCTGTTTTAAGAACACAACTCAGAATCTGGTTTTTTTTATTTCGCTATGAATTTTTGTAAAAAATCGGTGAAAACCAATGAGCGGAGGCCTTAGTGTCAATTTTTGTTTTAAAACAGCGGAAACAGTGAATTAAAGAGAAGGAAGCTGTTTTGAGAACACACCTCAGAATCTGGATTTTTTATTTCGCTATGAATTATTGTATAAAAATCGGTGATAACCGATGAGCAGAGGACTTAGTGGTAATTTTAGTTTTAAAACAGCGGAAACAGTGAATTAAAGAGAAGGAAGCTGTTTTGAGAACTAACCTCAGAATCTGGATTTTTTATTTCGCTATGAATTATTGTATAAAAATCGGTCAAAACCGATGAGCAGAGGCCTTAGTGTCAATTTTGGTTTTAAAATAGCGGAAACTGAATTTAGTGGGAAGGAAGCTGTTTTGAGAACACACCTCAAAATCTGGATTTTTTATTTCGCTATGAATTATTGTATAAAAATCGGTGAAAACCGATGAGCAGGGGCCTTAGTGTCAATTTTTGTTTTAAAACAGCGGAAATAGTGAATTTAGTGAGAAGGAAGCTGTTTTGAGAACACACCTCAGAATCTGGATTTTTTATTTCGCTATGAATTATTGTATAAAAATCGGTAAAAACCGATGAGCAGAGGCCTTAGTGTCAATTTTTGTTTTAAAATAGCGGAAAATTTGAAATTAGTGAGAAGGAAGCTGTTTTGAGAACACACCTCAGAATCTGGATTTTTTATTTCGCTATGAATTATTGTATAAAAATCGGTGAAAACCGATGAGCAGGGGCCTTAGTGTCAATTTTTGTTTTAACATAGCGGAAACAGTGAAATTAGTGAGAAGGATGCTGTTTTGAGAACATACCTCAGATTCTGGATTTTTTATTTCGCTATGAATTATTGTTTAAAAATCGGTGAATACCAATGGGCAGAAGCCTTAGTGTCAATTTTTGGTTTAAAATAGCGGAAACTGAATTTAGTGGGAAGGAAGCTGTTTTGAGAACACACCTCAAAATCTGGATTTTTTTTTTCGCTATGAATTATTGTATAAAAATCGGTCAAAACCGATGAGCAGAGGCCATAGTATCAATTTCTGATTTAAAACAGCGGAAATAGTGAATTTAGTTAGAAGGAAGGTGTTTTGAGAACACACCTCAGAATCTGGATTTTTTATTTCGCTATGAATTATTGTATAAAAATCGGTGAAAACCAATGGGCAGAAGCCTTAGTGTCAATTTTTGTTTTAAAACAGCGGAAATAGTGAATTTAGTGAGAAGGAAACGTTTTTGAGAACACATCTCAGAATCTGGGTGTTTTATTTCGCTATGAATTATTAAATAAAAATCGGTGAAAACCGATGAGCAGAGGCCTTAGTGTCAATGCTTGTTTTAAAACAGCGGAAATAGTGAATTATTGAGAAGGAAGGTGTTTTGAGATCACACCTCAGAATCTGGATTTTTTATTTTCCTATTAATTATTGTATAAAAATCGGTGAAAACCGATGAGCAGGGGCCTTAGTGTCAATTTTAGTTTTAAAACAGCGGAAATAGTGAGTTTAGTGAGAAGGAAGTTGTTTTGAACACACACCTCAGAATCTGGATTTTTTATTTCGGTATGAATTATTGTATAAAAATCGGTGAAAACCGATTAGCAGAGGCCGTAGTGTCAATTTTTGTTTTAAAATAGCGGAAATAGTGAATTTAGTGAGAAGAGAGCTGTTTTGAGAACACACCTCAGATTCTGGATTTTTTATTTCGCTATGAATTATTGTATAAAAATCGGTGAAAACCGATGAGCAGAGGCCATAGTGTCAATTTTTGTTTTAAAACAGCGGAAGTAGTGAATTTAGTGAGAAGGAATCTAATTTGAGAACACACCTCAGAAACTGGATTTTTTATTTCGCTATGAATTATTCTATAAAAATCGGTGAAAACCGATGAGCAGGGGCCTTAGTGTCAATTTTTGTTTTAAAACAGCGGAAGTAATGAATTTAGTGAGAAGGAAGCTAATTTGAGAACACACCTCAGAATCAGGATTTTTTATTCCGCTATGAATTATTGTATAAAAATCGGTGAAAACCGTTAAGCAGTGGCCTTAATGTCAATTTTTATTTTAAAACAGGGGAAGTAGTGAATTTAGTGAGAAGGAAGCTAATTTGAGAACACACCTCAGAATCTGGATTTTTTATTCTTGCTATAAATTTTTGTATAAAAATCGGTGAAAACCGATGAGCAGAGGCCTTATGTCAATTTTTGTTTTAAAACAGCGGAAATAGTGAATTCGTTGAGAAGAAAGCTGTTTTAAGAACACAACTCAGAATCTGGTTTTTTTTATTTCGCTATGAATTATTGTATAAAAATCGGTGAAAACCAATGGGCAGAAGCCTTGGGTGTCAATTTTTGTTTTAAAACAGCGGAAATAGTGAATTTAGTTAGAAGGAAGGTGTTTTGAGAACACACCTCAGAATCTGGATTTTTTATTTCGCTGTGAATTATTGTATAAAAATCGGTGAATACCAATGGGCAGAAGCCTTAGTGTCAATTTTTGTTTTAAAATAGCGGAAACTGAATTTAGTGGGAAGGAAGCTGTTTTGAGAACACACCTCAAAACCTGGATTTTTTTTTTCGCCTTGAATTATTGTATAAAAATCGGTCAAAACCGATGAGCAGAGGCCATAGTATCAATTTCTGATTTAAAACAGCGGAAATAGTGAATTTATTTGGAAGGAAGTTGTTTTGAGAACACACCTCAGAATCTGGATTTTTTATTTCGCTATGAATTATTGTATAAAAATCGGTGAAAACCAATGGGCAGAAGCCTTGGTGTCAATTTTTGTTTTAAAACAGCGGAAATAGTGAATTTAGTTAGAAGGAAGGTGTTTTGAGAACACACCTCAGAATCTGGATTTTTTATTTCGCTATGAATTATTGTATAAAAATCGGTGAAAACCAATGGGCAGAAGCCTTAGTGTCAATTTTTGTTTTAAAACAGCGGAAATAGTGAATTAAAGAGAAGGAAGCTGTTTTGAGAGCAAAGCTCAGAATCTGGATTTTTTATTTCGCTATGAATTATTGTATAAAAGTCGATGAAAACCGATGAGCAGAGGCCTTAGTGTCAATTTTTGTTTTAAAACAGCGGAAACAGTGAATTAAAGAGAAGGGTGCTGGTTTGAGAACACACCTCAGAATCTGGATTTTTTATTTCGCTATGATTTATTGTATAAAAATCGGTGAAAACCAATGGGCAGAAGCCTTGGGTGTCAATTTTTGTTTTAAAACAGCGGAAATAGTGAATTTAGTTAGAAGGAAGGTGTTTTGAGAACACACCTCAGAATCTGGATTTTTTATTTCGCTGTGAATTATTGTATAAAAATCGGTGAATACCAATGGGCAGAAGCCTTAGTGTCAATTTTTGTTTTAAAATAGCGGAAACTGAATTTAGTGGGAAGGAAGCTGTTTTGAGAACACACCTCAAAACCTGGATTTTTTTTTTCGCCTTGAATTATTGTATAAAAATCGGTCAAAACCGATGAGCAGAGGCCATAGTATCAATTTCTGATTTAAAACAGCGGAAATAGTGAATTTATTTGGAAGGAAGTTGTTTTGAGAACACACCTCAGAATCTGGATTTTTTATTTCGCTATGAATTATTGTATAAAAATCGGTGAAAACCAATGGGCAGAAGCCTTGGTGTCAATTTTTGTTTTAAAACAGCGGAAATAGTGAATTTAGTTAGAAGGAAGGTGTTTTGAGAACACACCTCAGAATCTGGATTTTTTATTTCGCTATGAATTATTGTATAAAAATCGGTGAAAACCAATGGGCAGAAGCCTTAGTGTCAATTTTTGTTTTAAAACAGCGGAAATAGTGAATTTAGTGAGAAGGAAACGTTTTTGAGAACACATCTCAGAAACTGGGTTTTTTATTTCGCTATGAATTATTAAATAAAAATCGGTGAAAACCGATGAGCAGAGGCCTTAGTGTCAATGCTTGTTTTAAAACAGCGGAAATAGTGAATTATTGAGAAGGAAGGTGTTTTGAGATCACACCTCAGAATCTGGATTTTTTATTTTCCTATTAATTATTGTATAAAAATCGGTGAAAACCGATGAGCAGGGGCCTTAGTGTCAATTTTAGTTTTAAAACAGCGGAAATAGTGAGTTTAGTGAGAAGGAAGTTGTTTTGAGAACACACCTCAGAATCTGGATTTTTTATTTCGGTATGAATTATTGTATAAAAATCGGTGAAAACCGATTAGCAGAGGCCGTAGTGTCAATTTTTATTTTAAAACAGAGGAAATAGTGATTTTAGTGAGAAGGAAGCTGTTTTGAGAACACACCTCAGAATCTGGATTTTTTATTTCGCTATGAATTATTGTATAAAAATCGGTGATAACCGATGAGCAGAGGAATTAGTGGTAATTTTAGTTTTAAAACAGCGGAAACAGTGAAATTAGTGAGAAGGAAGCTGTTTTGAGAGCAAAGCTCAGAATCTGGATTTTTTATTTCGCTATGAATTATTGTATATGAGTCGATGAAAACCGATGAGCGGAGGCCGTAGTGTCAATTTTTTTTTTAAACAGCGGAAACAGTGAATTAAAGAGAAGGAAGCTGTTCTGAGAACTAACCTCAGAATCTGGATTTTTTATTTCGCTATGAATTATTGTATAAAAATCGGTGAAAACCGATGAGCAGAAGCCTTATTGTCAAATTTTGTTTTAAAACAGCGGAAACAGTGAAATTAGTGAGAAGGAAGATGGTTTGAGAACACACCTCAGAATCTGGATTTTTTATTTCGCTATGAATTATTGTATAAAAATCGGTAAAAACCGATGAGCAGACTCCTTAGTGTCAATTTTTGTTTTAAAACAGCGGAAACAGTGAATTGAAGAGAAGGGTGCTGGTTTGAGAACACACCTCAGAATCTGGATTTTTTATTTCGCTATGATTTATTGTATAAAAATCGGTGAAAACCAATGGGCAGAAGCCTTGGGTGTCAATTTTTGTTTTAAAACAGCGGAAATAGTGAATTTAGTTAGAAGGAAGGTGTTTTGAGAACACACCTCAGAATCTGGATTTTTTATTTCGCTGTGAATTATTGTATAAAAATCGGTGAATACCAATGGGCAGCAGCCTTAGTGTCAATTTCGCTATGAATTATTGTATAAAAATCGGTCAAAACCGATGAGCAGAGGCCATAGTATCAATTTCTGATTTAAAACAGCGGAAATAGTGAATTTAGTTAGAAGGAAGGTGTTTTGAGAACACACCTCAGAATCTGGATTTTTTATTTCGCTGTGAATTATTGTATAAAAATCGGTGAATACCAATGGGCAGCAGCCTTAGTGTCAATTTTTGTTTTAAAATAGCGGAAACTGAATTTAGTGGGAAGGAAGCTGTTTTGAGAACACACCTCAAAATCTGGATTTTTTTTTTCGCTATGAATTATTGTATAAAAATCGGTCAAAACCGATGAGCAGAGGCCATAGTATCAATTTCTGATTTAAAACAGCGGAAATAGTGAATTTATTTGGAAGGAAGGTGTTTTGAGAACACACCTCAGAATCTGGATTTTTTATTTCGCTATGAATTATTGTATAAAAATCGGTGAAAACCAATGGGCAGAAGCCTTGGTGTCAATTTTTGTTTTAAAACAGCGGAAATAGTGAATTTAGTTAGAAGGAAGGTGTTTTGAGAACACACCTCAGAATCTGGATTTTTTATTTCGCTATGAATTATTGTATAAAAATCGGTGAAAACCAATGGGCAGAAGCCTTAGTGTCAATTTTTGTTTTAAAACAGCGGAAATAGTGAATTTAGTGAGAAGGAAACGTTTTTGAGAACACATCTCAGAATCTGGGTTTTTTATTTCGCTAATAATTATTAAATAAAAATCGGTGAAAACCGATGAGCAGAGGCCTTAGTGTCAATGCTTGTTTTAAAACAGCGGAAATAGTGAATTATTGAGAAGGAAGGTGTTTTGAGATCACACCTCAGAATCTGGATTTTTTATTTTCCTATTAATTATTGTATAAAAATCGGTGAAAACCGATGAGCAGGGGCCTTAGTGTCAATTTTAGTTTTAAAACAGCGGAAATAGTGAGTTTAGTGAGAAGGAAGTTGTTTTGAGAACACACCTCAGAATCTGGATTTTTTATTTCGGTATGAATTATTGTATAAAAATCGGTGAAAACCGATTAGCAGAGGCCGTAGTGTCAATTTTTATTTTAAAACAGAGGAAATAGTGATTTTAGTGAGAAGGAAGCTGTTTTGAGAACACACCTCAGAATCTGGATTTTTTATTTTGCCATGAATTATTGTATAAAAATCGGTGAAATCCGATGAGCAGAAGCCTTAGTGTCAATTTTTGTTTAAAATAGCGGAAATAGTGAATTTAGTGAAAAGAGAGCTGTTTTGAGAACACACCTCAGATTCTGGATTTTTTATTTCGCTATGAATAATTGCATAAAAATCGGTGAAAACCGATGAGCGGAGGCCTTAGTGTCAATTTTTGTTTTAAAACAGCGGAAATAGTGAATTTAGTTAGAAGAAAGCTGTTTTTAGAACACACCTCAGAATCTGGATTTTTTATTCCGCTATGAATTATTGTATAAAAATCGGTGAAAACCGATGAGCAGAGGACTTATGTCAATTTTTGTTTTAAAACAGCGGAAACAGTGAAATTAGCGAGAAGGAAGATGTTTTGAGAACACACCTTAGAATCTGGATTTTTTATTTCGCTATGAATTATTGTAAAAAAATCGGTGAAAAATGGTAAGCAGAGGCCTTAGCGTCAATTTTTGTTTTAAAATAGCGGAAGTAGTGAATTAAGTGAGAAGGAAGCTAATTTGAGAACACACCTCAGAATCTGGATTTTTTATTCTTGCTATAAATTTTTGTATAAAAATCGGTGAAAACCGATAAGCAGAGGCCTTATGTCAATTTTTGTTTTAAAACAGCGGAAATAGTGAATTTAGTGCGAAGGAAGCTTTTTTGAGAACACACCTCAGAATCTGGATTTTTTATTTCGCTATGAATAATTGTATAAAAATCGGTGAAAACCGATGAGCGGAGGCCTTAGTGTCAATTTTTGTTTTAAAACAGCGGAAATAGTGAATTTAGTTAGAAGAAAGCTGTTTTTAGAACACACCTCAGAATCTGGATTTTTTATTTTGCCATCAAATATTGTATAAAAATCGGTGAAATCCGATGAGCACAGGCCTTAGTGTCAATTTTTGTTTTAAAACAGCGGAAGTTATGAATTTAGTGAGAAGGAAGCTAAATTGAGAACACACCTCAGAATCAGGATTTTTTATTTTGCTATGAATTATTGTATAAAAATCGGTGAAAACCGATAAGCAGTGGCCTTAGTGTCAATTTTTGATTTAAAACAGGGGAAGTTGTGAATTTAGTGAGAAGGAAGCTGTTTTGAGATCTACCCTCAGAATCTGGTTTTTTTATTTCGCTATGAATTATTGTATAAAAATCGGTGAAAACCGATGAGCAGAAGCCTTATTGTCAAATTTTGTTTTAAAACAGCGGAAACAGTGAAATTAGTGAGAAGGAAGATGGTTTGAGAACACACCTCAGAATCTGGATTTTTTATTTCGCTATGAATTATTGTATAAAAATCGGTAAAATCCGATGAGCAGAGGCCTTAGTGTCAATTTTTGTTTTAAAACAGCGGAAACAGTGAATTAAAGAGAAGGGTGCTGGTTTGAGAACACACCTCAGAATCTGGATTTTTTATTTCGCTATGATTTATTGTATAAAAATCGGTGAAAACCAATGGGCAGAAGCCTTGGTGTCAATTTTTGTTTTAAAACAGCGGAAATAGTGAATTTAGTTAGAAGGAAGGTGTTTTGAGAACACACCTCAGAATCTGGATTTTTTATTTCGCTATGAATTATTGTATAAAAATCGGTGAAAACCAATGGGCAGAAGCCTTAGTGTCAATTTTTGTTTTAAAACAGCGGAAATAGTGAATTTAGTGAGAAGGAAACGTTTTTGAGAACACATCTCAGAATCTGGGTTTTTTATTTCGCTAATAATTATTAAATAAAAATCGGTGAAAACCGATGAGCAGAGGCCTTAGTGTCAATGCTTGTTTTAAAACAGCGGAAATAGTGAATTTAGTGAGAAGGAAACGTTTTTGAGAACACACCTCAGAATCTGGGTTTTTTATTTCGCTATGAATTATTAAATAAAAATCTGTGAAAACCGATGAGCAGAGGCCTTAGTGTCAATTTTAGTTTTAAAACAGCGGAAATAGTGAGTTTAGTGAGAAGGAAGTTGTTTTGAGAACACACCTCAGAATCTGGATTTTTTATTTCGGTATGAATTATTGTATAAAAATCGGTGAAAACCGATTAGCAGAGGCCGTAGTGTCAATTTTTATTTTAAAACAGAGGAAATAGTGATTTTAGTGAGAAGGAAGCTGTTTTGAGAACACACCTCAGAATCTGGATTTTTTATTTTGCCATGAATTATTGTATAAAAATCGGTGAAATCCGATGAGCAGAAGCCTTAGTGTCAATTTTTGTTTAAAATAGCGGAAATAGTGAATTTAGTGAAAAGAGAGCTGTTTTGAGAACACACCTCAGATTCTGGATTTTTTATTTCGCTATGAATAATTGCATAAAAATCGGTGAAAACCGATGAGCGGAGGCCTTAGTGTCAATTTTTGTTTTAAAACAGCGGAAATAGTGAATTTAGTTAGAAGAAAGCTGTTTTTAGAACACACCTCAGAATCTGGATTTTTTATTCCGCTATGAATTATTGTATAAAAATCGGTGAAAACCGATGAGCAGAGGACTTATGTCAATTTTTGTTCTAAAACAGCGGAAACAGTGAAATTAGCGAGAAGGAAGATGTTTTGAGAACACACCTTAGAATCTGGATTTTTTATTTCGCTATGAATTATTGTAAAAAAATCGGTGAAAAACGGTAAGCAGAGGCCTTAGCGTCAATTTTTGTTTTAAAATAGCGGAAGTAGTGAATTAAGTGAGAAGGAAGCTAATTTGAGAACACACCTCAGAATCTGGATTTTTTATTCTTGCTATAAATTTTTGTATAAAAATCGGTGAAAACCGATAAGCAGAGGCCTTATGTCAATTTTTGTTTTAAAACAGCGGAAATAGTGAATTTAGTGAGAAGGAAGCTTTTTTGAGAACACACCTCAGAATCTGGATTTTTTATTTCGCTATGAATAATTGTATAAAAATCGGTGAAAACCGATGAGCGGAGGCCTTAGTGTCAATTTTTGTTTTAAAACAGCGGAAATAGTGAATTTAGTTAGAAGAAAGCTGTTTTTAGAACACACCTCAGAATCTGGATTATTTATTTTGCCATCAAATATTGTATAAAAATCGGTGAAATCCGATGAGAACAGGCCTTAGTGTCAATTTTTGTTGTAAAACAGCGGAAGTTATGAATTTAGTGAGAAGGAAGCTAAATTGAGAACACACCTCAGAATCAGGATTTTTTATTTTGCTATGAATTATTGTATAAAAATCGGTGAAAACCGATAAGCAGTGGCCTTAGTGTCAATTTTTGATTTAAAACAGGGGAAGTAGTGAATTTAGTGAGAAGGAAGCTGTTTTGAGAACTAACCTCAGAATCTGGTTTTTTTATTTCGCTATGAATTATTGTATAAAAATCGGTGAAAACCGATGAGCAGAAGCCTTATTGTCAAATTTTGTTTTAAAACAGCGGAAACAGTGAAATTAGTGAGAAGGAAGATGGTTTGAGAACACACCTCAGAATCTGGATTTTTTATTTCGCTATGAATTATTGTATAAAAATCGGTAAAATCCGATGAGCAGAGGCCTTAGTGTCAATTTTTGTTTTAAAACAGCGGAAACAGTGAATTAAAGAGAAGGGTGCTGGTTTGAGAACACACCTCAGAATCTGGATTTTTTATTTCGCTATGATTTATTGTATAAAAATCGGTGAAAACCAATGGGCAGAAGCCTTGGGTGTCAATTTTTGTTTTAAAACAGCGGAAATAGTGAATTTAGTTAGAAGGAAGGTGTTTTGAGAACACACCTCAGAATCTGGATTTTTTATTTCGCTGTGAATTATTGTATAAAAAAAGGTGAATACCCATGGGCAGAGGCCTTATGTCAATTTTTGTTTTAAAACAGCGGAAATAGTGAATTTAGTGAGAAGGAAGCTTTTTTGAGAACAGTCCTCAGAATCTGGATTTTTTATTTCGCTATGAATAATTGTATAAAAATCGGTGAAAACCGATGAGCGGAGGCCTTAGTGTCAATTTTTGTTTTAAAACAGCGGAAATAGTGAATTTAGTTAGAAGAAAGCTGTTTTTAGAACACACCTCAGAATCTGGATTATTTATTTTGCCATCAAATATTGTATAAAAATCGGTGAAATCCGATGAGAACAGGCCTTAGTGTCAATTTTTGTTTTAAAACAGCGGAAGTTATGAATTTAGTGAGAAGGAAGCTAAATTGAGAACACACCTCAGAATCTGGATTATTTATTTTGCCATCAAATATTGTATAAAAATCGGTGAAATCCGATGAGAACAGGCCTTAGTGTCAATTTTTGTTTTAAAACAGCGGAAATAGTGAATTTAGTTAGAAGAAAGCTGTTTTTAGAACACACCTCAGAATCTGGATTTTTTATTCCGCTATGAATTATTGTATAAAAATCGGTGAAAACCGATGAGCAGAGGACTTATGTCAATTTTTGTTTTAAAACAGCGGAAACAGTGAAATTAGCGAGAAGGAAGATGTTTTGAGAACACACCTTAGAATCTGGATTTTTTATTTCGCTATGAATTATTGTAAAAAAATCGGTGAAAAACGGTAAGCAGAGGCCTTAGCGTCAATTTTTGTTTTAAAATAGCGGAAGTAGTGAATTAAGTGAGAAGGAAGCTAATTTGAGAACACACCTCAGAATCTGGATTTTTTATTCTTGCTATAAATTTTTGTATAAAAATCGGTGAAAACCGATAAGCAGAGGCCTTATGTCAATTTTTGTTTTAAAACAGCGAAAATAGTGAATTTAGTGAGAAGGAAGCTTTTTTGAGAACACACCTCAGAATCTGGATTTTTTATTTCGCTATGAATAATTGTATAAAAATCGGTGAAAACCGATGAGCGGAGGCCTTAGTGTCAATTTTTGTTTTAAAACAGCGGAAATAGTGAATTTAGTTAGAAGAAAGCTGTTTTTAGAACACACCTCAGAATCTGGATTATTTATTTTGCCATCAAATATTGTATAAAAATCGGTGAAATCCGATGAGAACAGGCCTTAGTGTCAATTTTTGTTGTAAAACAGCGGAAGTTATGAATTTAGTGAGAAGGAAGCTAAATTGAGAACACACCTCAGAATCAGGATTTTTTATTTTGCTATGAATTATTGTATAAAAATCGGTGAAAACCGATAAGCAGTGGCCTTAGTGTCAATTTTTGCTTTAAAACAGGGGAAGTAGTGAATTTAGTGAGAAGGAAGCTGTTTTGAGAACTAACCTCAGAATCTGGTTTTTTTATTTCGCTATGAATTATTGTATAAAAATCGGTGAAAACCGATGAGCAGAAGCCTTATTGTCAAATTTTGTTTTAAAACAGCGGAAACAGTGAAATTAGTGAGAAGGAAGATGGTTTGAGAACACACCTCAGAATCTGGATTTTTTATTTCGCTATGAATTATTGTATAAAAATCGGTAAAATCCGATGAGCAGAGGCCTTAGTGTCAATTTTTGTTTTAAAACAGCGGAAACAGTGAATTAAAGAGAAGGGTGCTGGTTTGAGAACACACCTCAGAATCTGGATTTTTTATTTCGCTATGATTTATTGTATAAAAATCGGTGAAAACCAATGGGCAGAAGCCTTGGGTGTCAATTTTTGTTTTAAAACAGCGGAAATAGTGAATTTAGTTAGAAGGAAGGTGTTTTGAGAACACACCTCAGAATCTGGATTTTTTATTTCGCTGTGAATTATTGTATAAAAAAAGGTGAATACCCATGGGCAGAGGCCTTATGTCAATTTTTGTTTTAAAACAGCGGAAATAGTGAATTTAGTGAGAAGGAAGCTTTTTTGAGAACAGTCCTCAGAATCTGGATTTTTTATTTCGCTATGAATAATTGTATAAAAATCGGTGAAAACCGATGAGCGGAGGCCTTAGTGTCAATTTTTGTTTTAAAACAGCGGAAATAGTGAATTTAGTTAGAAGAAAGCTGTTTTTAGAACACACCTCAGAATCTGGATTATTTATTTTGCCATCAAATATTGTATAAAAATCGGTGAAATCCGATGAGAACAGGCCTTAGTGTCAATTTTTGTTTTAAAACAGCGGAAGTTATGAATTTAGTGAGAAGGAAGCTAAATTGAGAACACACCTCAGAATCAGGATTTTTTATTTTGCTATGAATTATTGTATAAAAATCGGTGAAAACCGATAAGCAGTGGCCTTTGTGTCAATTTTTGATTTAAAACAGGGGAAGTAGTGAATTTAGTGAGAAGGAAGCTGTTTTGAGAACTAACCTCAGAATCTGGTTTTTTTATTTCGCTATGAATTATTGTATAAAAATCGGTGAAAACCGATGAGCAGAAGCCTTATTGTCAAATTTTGTTTTAAAACAGCGGAAACAGTGAAATTAGTGAGAAGGAAGATGGTTTGAGAACACACCTCAGAATCTGGATTTTTTATTTCGCTATGAATTATTGTATAAAAATCGGTAAAATCCGATGAGCAGAGGCCTTAGTGTCAATTTTTGTTTTAAAACAGCGGAAACAGTGAATTAAAGAGAAGGGTGCTGGTTTGAGAACACACCTCAGAATCTGGATTTTTTATTTCGCTATGATTTATTGTATAAAAATCGGTGAAAACCAATGGGCAGAAGCCTTAGTGTCAATTTTTGTTTTAAAACAGCGGAAATAGTGAATTTAGTGAGAAGGAAACGTTTTTGAGAACACATCTCAGAATCTGGGTTTTTTATTTCGCTAATAATTATTAAATAAAAATCGGTGAAAACCGATGAGCAGGGGCCTTAGTGTCAATTTTAGTTTTAAAACAGCGGAAATAGTGAGTTTAGTGAGAAGGAAGTTGTTTTGAGAACACACCTCAGAATCTGGATTTTTTATTTCGGTATGAATTATTGTATAAAAATCGGTGAAAACCGATAAGCAGAGGCCGTAGTGTCAATTTTTATTTTAAAACAGAGGAAATAGTGATTTTAGTGAGAAGGAAGCTGTTTTGAGAACACACCTCAGAATCTGGATTTTTTATTTTGCCATGAATTATTGTATAAAAATTGGTGAAATCCGATGAGCAGAAGCCTTAGTGTCAATTTTTGTTTAAAATAGCGGAAATAGTGAATTTAGTGAAAAGAGAGCTGTTTTGAGAACACACTTCAGATTCTGGATTTTTTATTTCGCTATGAATTATTGTATAAAAAACGGTGAAAACCGATGAGCAGAGGCCATAGTGTCAATTTTTGTTTTAAAACAGCGGAAGTAGTGAATTTAGTGAGAAGGAAGCTAATTTGAGAACACACCTCAGAATCTGGATTTTTTATTTCGCTATGAATAATTGCATAAAAATCGGTGAAAACCGATGAGCGGAGGCCTTAGTGTCAATTTTTGTTTTAAAACAGCGGAAATAGTGAATTTAGTTAGAAGAAAGCTGTTTATAGAACACACCTCAGAATCTGGAATTTTTATTTCGCTATGAATTATTGTATAAAAATCGGTGAAACCGATGAGCAGAGGCCTTATGTCAATTTTTGTTTTAAAACAGCGGAAACAGTGAAATTAGCGAGAAGGAAGCTGTTTTGAGAACACACCTAAGAATCTGGATTTTTTATTTCGCTATGAATTATTGTATAAAAATCGGTGAAAAACGGTAAGCAGAGGCCTTAGCGTCAATTTTTGTTTTAAAACAGCGGAAGTAGTGAATTTAGTGAGAAGGAAGCTAATTTGAGAACACACCTCAGAATCTGGATTTTTTATTTCGCTATGAATTATTGTATAAAAATCGGTGAAAACCGAAAAGCAGTGGCCTAAGTGTCAATTTTTGATTTAAAACAGGGGAAGTAGTGAATTTAGTGAGAAGGAAGCTAATTTGAGAACACACCTCAGAATTAGGATTTTTTATTTTGCTATGAATTATTGTATAAAAATCGGTGAAAACCGATAAGCAGTGGCCTTAGTGTCAATTTTTGATTTAAAACAGGGGAAGTAGTGAATTTAGTGAGAAGGAAGGTGTTTTGAGAACACACCTCAGAATCTGGATTTTTTATTCTTGCTATAAATTTTTGTATAAAAATCAGTGAAAACCGATGAGCAGAGGCCTTATGTCAATTTTTGTTTTAAAACAGCGGAAATAGTGAATTTAGTTAGAAGGAAGGTGTTTTGAGAACACACCTCAGAATCTGGATTTTTTATTTCGCTATGAATTATTGTATAAAAATCGGTGAAAACCAATGGGCAGAAGCCTTAGTGTCAATTTTTGTTTTTAAACAGCGGAAATAGTGAATTTAGTGAGAAGGAAACGTTTTTGAGAACACACCTCAGAATCTGGGTTTTTTATTTCGCTATGAATTATTAAATAAAAATCGGTGAAAACCGATGAGCAGAGGCCTTAGTGTCAATGCTTGTTTTAAAACAGCGGAAATAGTGAATTATTGAGAAGGAAGGTGTTTTGAGAACACACCTCAGAATCTGGATTTTTTATTTTCCTATTAATTATTGTATAAAAATCGGTGAAAACCGATGAGCAGGGGCCTTAGTGTCAATTTTAGTTTTAAAACAGCGGAAATAGTGAGTTTAGTGAGAAGGAAGTTGTTTTGAGAACACACCTCAGAATCTGGATTTTTTATTTCAATTTTTTTTCACTGATTTTTGTATAAAAATCGGTGAAAACCGATGAGCAGAGGCCTTATGTCAATTTTTGTTTTAAAACAGCGGAAATAGTGAATTTAGTTAGAAGGAAGGTGTTTTGAGAACACTCCTCAGAATCTGGATTTTTTATTTCGCTATGAATTATTGTATAAAAATCGGTGAAAACCAATGGGCAGAAGCCTTAGTGTCAATTTTTGTTTTAAAACAGCGGAAATAGTGAATTTAGTGAGAAGGAAACGTTTTTGAGAACACACCTCAGAATCTGGGTTTTTTATTTCGCTATGAATTATTAAATAAAAATCGGTGAAAACCGATGAGCAGAGGCCTTAGTGTCAATGCTTGTTTTAAAACAGCGGAAATAGTGAATTATTGAGAAGGAAGGTGTTTTGAGAACACACCTCAGAATCTGGATTTTTTATTTTCCTATTAATTATTGTATAAAAATCGGTGAAAACCGATGAGCAGGGGCCTTAGTGTCAATTTTAGTTTTAAAACAGCGGAAATAGTGAGTTTAGTGAGAAGGAAGTTGTTTTGAGAACACACCTCAGAATCTGGATTTTTTATTTCAATTTATTTTCACTGATTTTTGTATAAAAATCGGTGAAAACCGATGAGCAGAGGCCTTATGTCAATTTTTGTTTTAAAACAGCGGAAATAGTGAATTTAATTAGAAGGAAGGTGTTTTGAGAACACACCTCAGAATCTGGATTTTTTATTTCGCTATGAATTATTGTATAAAAATCGGTGAAAACCAATGGGTAGAAGCCTTAGTGTCAATTTTTGTTTTAAAACAGCGGAAATAGTGAATTTAGTGAGAAGGAAACGTTTTTGAGAACACACCTCAGAATCTGGGTTTTTTATTTCGCTATGAATTATTAAATAAAAATCGGTGAAAACCGATGAGCAGAGGCCTTAGTGTCAATGCTTGTTTTAAAACAGCGGAAATAGTGAATTATTGAGAAGGAAGGTGTTTTGAGAACACACCTCAGAATCTGGATTTTTTATTTTCCTATTAATTATTGTATAAAAATGGTGAAAACCGATGAGCAGGGGCCTTAGTGTCAATTTTAGTTTTAAAACAGCGGAAATAGTGAGTTTAGTGAGAAGGAAGTTGTTTTGAGAACGCACCTCAGAATCTGGAATTTTTATATCGGTATGATTTATTGTATAAAAATCGGTGAAAACCGATTAGCAGAGGCCGTAGTGTCAATTTTTGTTTTAAAACAGAGGAAATAGTGATTTTAATGAGAAGGAAGCTGTTTTGAGAACACACCTCAGAATCTGGATTTTTTATTTTGCCATGAATTATTGTTTAAAAATCGGTGAAATCCGATGAGCAGAGACATTAGTGTCAATTTTTGTTTTAAAATAGCGGTAATAGTGAATTTAGTGAGAAGAGAGCTGTTTTGAGAACACACCTCAGATTCTGGATTTTTTATTTCGCTATGAATTATTGTATAAAAAACGGTGAAAAGCGATGAGCAGAGGCCATAGTGTCAATTTTTGTTTTAAAATAGCGGAAGTAGTGAATTTAGTGAGAAGGAAGCATTTTTGAGAACACCTCAGAATCTGGATTTTTTATTTCGCTATGAATTATTGTAAAAAAATCGGTGAAAAACGGTAAGCAGAGGCCTTAGCGTCAATTTTTGTTTTAAAATAGCGGAAGTAGTGAATTAAGTGAGAAGGAAGCTAATTTGAGAACACACCTCAGAATCTGGATTTTTTATTCTTGCTATAAATTTTTGTATAAAAATCGGTGAAAACCGATGAGCAGAGGCCTTATATCAATTTTTGTTTTAAAACAGCGGAAATAGTGAATTTAGTGAGAAGGAAGCTTTATTGAGAACACACCTCAGAATCTGGATTTTTTATTTCGCTATGAATAATTGTATAAAAATCGGTGAAAACCGATGAGCGGAGGCCTTAGTGTCAATTTTTGTTTTAAAACAGCGGAAATAGTGAATTTAGTTAGAAGGAAGGTGTTTTGAGAACACACCTCAGAATCTGGATTTTTTATTTCGCTATGAATTATTGTATAAAAATCGGTGAAAACCAATGAGCAGAAGCCTTAGTGTCAATTTTTGTTTTAAAACAGCGGAAATAGTGAATTTAGTGAGAAGGAAACGTTTTTGAGAACACACCTCAGAATCTGGGTTTTTTATTTCGCTATGAATTATTAAATAAAAATCGGTGAAAACCGATGAGCAGAGGCCTTAGTGTCAATGCTTGTTTTAAAACAGCGGAAATAGTGAATTATTGAGAAGGACGGTGTTTTGAGAACACACCTCAGAATCTGGATTTTTTATTTTCCTATTAATTATTGTACAAAAATCGGTGAAAACCGATGAGCAGGGGCCTTAGTGTCAATTTTAGTTTTAAAACAGCGGAAATAGTGAGTTTAGTGAGAAGGAAGTTGTTTTGAGAACACACCTCAGAATCTGGATTTTTTATTTCGGTATGATTTATTGTATAAAAATCGGTGAAAACCGATTAGCAGAGGCCGTAGTGTCAATTTTTGTTTTAAAACAGAGGAAATAGTGATTTTAATGAGAAGGAAGCTGTTTTGAGAACACACCTCAGAATCAGGATTTTTTATTTTGCCATGAATTATTGTATAAAAATCGGTGAAATCCGAGAAATTTGAGAACACACCTCAGAATCTGGGTTTTTTATTTCGCTATGAATTATTAAATAAAAATCGGTGAAAACCGATGAGCAGAGGCCTTAGTGTCAATGCTTGTTTAAAAACAGCGGAAATAGTGAATTATTGAGAAGGAAGGTGTTTTGAGAACACACCTCAGAATCTGGATTTTTTATTTTCCTATTAATTATTGTACAAAAATCGGTGAAAACCGATGAGCAGGGGCCTTAGTGTCAATTTTAGTTTTAAAACAGCGGAAATAGTGAGTTTAGTGAGAAGGAAGTTGTTTTGAGAACACACCTCAGAATCTGGATTTTTTATTTCGGTATGATTTATTGTATAAAAATCGGTGAAAACCGATTAGCAGAGGCCGTAGTGTCAATTTTTGTTTTAAAACAGAGGAAATAGTGATTTTAATGAGAAGGAAGCTGTTTTGAGAACACACCTCAGAATCAGGATTTTTTATTTTGCCATGAATTATTGTATAAAAATCGGTGAAATCCGATGAGCAGAAGCCTTAGTGTCAATTTTTGTTTTAAAATAGCTGTAACAGTGAATTTAGTGAGAAGAGAGCTGTTTTGAGAACACACCTCAGATTCTAGATTTTTTATTTCACTATGAATTATTGTATAAAAAACGGTGAAAAGCGATGAGCAGAGGCCATAGTGTCAATTTTTGTTTTAAAATAGCGGAAGTAGTGAATTTAGTGAGAAGGAAGCTAATTTGAGAACACACCTCAGATCCTGGATTTTTTATTCTTGCTATAAATTTTTGTATAAAAATCGGTGAAAACCGATGAGCAGAGGCCTTATGTCAATTTTTGTTTTAAAACAGCGGAAATAGTGAATTTAGTGAGAAGGAAGCATTTTTGAGAACACACCTCAGAATCTGGATTTTTTATTTCGCTATGAATAATTGCATAAAAATCGGTGAAAACCGATGAGCGGAGGCCTTAGTGTCAATTTTTGTTTTAAAACAGCGGAAATAGTGAATTTAGTTAGAAGAAAGCTGTTTTTAGAACACACCTCAGAATCTGGATTTTTTATTTCGCTATGAATTATTGTATAAAAATCGGTGAAAACCGAGGAGCAGAGGACTTATGTCAATTTTTGTTTTAAAACAGCGGAAACAGTGAAATTAGCGAGAAGGAAGATGTTTTGAGAACACACCTTAGAATCTGGATTTTTTATTTCGCTATGAATTATTGTATAAAAATCGGTGTAAAACGGTAAGCAGAGGCCTTAGCGTCAATTTTTGTTTAAAATAGCGGAAGTAGTGAATTAAGTGAGAAGGAAGCTAATTAGAGAACACACCTCAGAATCTGGATTTTTTATTCTTGCTATAAATATTTGTATAAAAATCGGTGAAAACCGATGAGCAGAGGCCTTATGTCAATTTTTGTTTTAAAACAGCGGAAATAGTGAATTTAGTGAGAAGGAAGCTTTTGGAGAACACACCTCAGAATCTGGATTTTTTATTTCGCTATGAATAATAATATAAAAATCGGTGAAAACCGATGAGCGGAGGCCTTAGTGTATATTTTTGTTTTAAAACAGCGGAAATAGTGAATTTAGTGAGAAGAAAGCTGTTTTTAGAACACACCTCAGAATCTGGATTTTTTATTTCGCTATGAATTATTGTATAAAAATCGGTGAAAACCGATGAGCAATGAGTAAGTGCCAATTTTTGTTTTAAAACAGCGGAAATAGTGAATTTAGTGAGAAGGAAGCTATTTTGAGAACACACCTCAGAATTTGGATTTTTTATTTCGCTATGAATAATTGTATAAAAATCGGTCAAACTCCGATGAGCGGAGGCCTTAGTGTCAAGTTTTGTTTTAAAACAGCGGAAATAATGAATTTAGTGAGAAGGAAGCTGCTTTTAGAACACACCTCAGAATCTGGTTTTTTTATTTCTCTATGAATTATTGTATAAGAATCGGTGAAAACCGATGAGCACGGGCCTTAGTGTCAATTTTTGTTTTAAAACAGCGGAAACTGTGAATATTGTGACAAGGAAGATGTTCTGAGAACACACCTCAGAATCTGGATTTTTTATTTCGCTATGAATTATTGTGTAAAAATCGGTGAAAACCGATGAGCAGAGGACTTATTGACAATTTTTGTTTTAAAACAGCGGAAATAGTGAATTTAGTGAATAGGAAGCTGTATTGAGAACACACCTCAGAATCTGGATTTTTTATTTCGCTATGAATTATTGTATACAAATGGGTGATAACCAATGAGCAGAGGCCTTAGTGACAATTTTTGTTTTAAAACAGCAGAAATAGTGAGTTTAGTGACAAGGAAGCTGTTTTGAGAACACACCTCAGAATCTGGGTTTTTTATTTCGCTATGAATTATGGTATAAAAATCGGTGAAAACCAATGGGCAGAAGCCTTAGTGTAAATTTTGGTTTTAAACAGCGGAAATAATGAATTTAGTGAGAAGGAAACGTTTTTGAGAACACACCTCAGAATCTGGCTTTTTTATTTCGCTATGAATTATTGTATAAAAATCGGTAAAACCGATGAGCACAGCCCTTAGTGTCAATTCTAGTTTTAAAACAGCGGAAATAGTGAATTTAGTGAGAAGGAAGGTGTTTTGAGAACACACCTCAGAATCTGGATTTTTTATTTCGCTATGAACTATTGTATAAAAATCGGTGAAAACCAATGAGCGGAAGCCTTAGTGTCAATTTTTGTTTTAAAACAGCGGAAATAGTGAATTTAGTGAGAAGGAAACGTTTTTGAGAACACACCTCAGAATCTGGGTTTTTTATTTCGCTATGAATTATTAAATAAAAATCGGTGAAAACCGATGAGCAGAGGCCTTAGTGTCAATGCTTGTTTTAAAACAGCGGAAATAGTGAATTATTGAGAAGGAAGGTGTTTTGAGAACACACCTCAGAATCTGGATTTTTTATTTTCCTATTAATTATTGTATAAAAATCGGTGAAAACCGATGAGCAGGGGCCTTAGTGTCAATTTTAGTTTTAAAACAGCGGAAATAGTGAGTTTAGTGAGAAGGAAGTTGTTTTGAGAACACACCTCAGAATCTGGATTTTTTATTTCGGTATGATTTATTGTATAAAAATCGGTGAAAACCGATTAGCAGAGGCCGTAGTGTCAATTTTTGTTTTAAAACAGAGGAAATAGTGATTTTAATGAGAAGGAAGCTGTTTTGAGAACACACCTCAGAATCAGGATTTTTTATTTTGCCATGAATTATTGTATAAAAATCGGTGAAATCCGATGAGCAGAAGCCTTAGTGTCAATTTTTGTTTTAAAATAGCTGTAATAGTGAATTTAGTGAGAAGAGAGCTGTTTTGAGAACACACCTCAGATTCTGGATTTTTTATTTCACTATGAATTATTGTATAAAAAACGGTGAAAAGCGATGAGCAGAGGCCATAGTGTCAATTTTTGTTTTAAAATAGCGGAAGTAGTGAATTTAGTGAGAAGGAAGCTAATTTGAGAACACACCTCAGATCCTGGATTTTTTATTCTTGCTATAAATTTTTGTATAAAAATCGGTGAAAACCGATGAGCAGAGGCCTTATGTCAATTTTTGTTTTAAAACAGCGGAAATAGTGAATTTAGTGAGAAGGAAGCATTTTTGAGAACACACCTCAGAATCTGGATTTTTTATTTCGCTATGAATAATTGCATAAAAATCGGTGAAAACCGATGAGCGGAGGCCTTAGTGTCAATTTTTGTTTTAAAACAGCGGAAATAGTGAATTTAGTTAGAAGAAAGCTGTTTTTAGAACACACCTCAGAATCTGGATTTTTTATTTCGCTATGAATTATTGTATAAAAATCGGTGAAAACCGAGGAGCAGAGGACTTATGTCAATTTTTGTTTTAAAACAGCGGAAACAGTGAAATTAGCGAGAAGGAAGATGTTTTGAGAACACACCTTAGAATCTGGATTTTTTATTTCGCTATGAATTATTGTATAAAAATCGGTGTAAAACGGTAAGCAGAGGCCTTAGCGTCAATTTTTGTTTAAAATAGCGGAAGTAGTGAATTAAGTGAGAAGGAAGCTAATTAGAGAACACACCTCAGAATCTGGATTTTTTATTCTTGCTATAAATATTTGTATAAAAATCGGTGAAAACCGATGAGCAGAGGCCTTATGTCAATTTTTGTTTTAAAACAGCGGAAATAGTGAATTTAGTGAGAAGGAAGCTTTTGGAGAACACACCTCAGAATCTGGATTTTTTATTTCGCTATGAATAATAATATAAAAATCGGTGAAAACCGATGAGCGGAGGCCTTAGTGTATATTTTTGTTTTAAAACAGCGGAAATAGTGAATTTAGTGAGAAGAAAGCTGTTTTTAGAACACACCTCAGAATCTGGATTTTTTATTTCGCTATGAATTATTGTTTAAAAATCGGTGAAAACCGATGAGCAATGAGTAAGTGCCAATTTTTGTTTTAAAACAGCGGAAATAGTGAATTTAGTGAGAAGGAAGCTATTTTGAGAACACACCTCAGAATTTGGATTTTTTATTTCGCTATGAATAATTGTATAAAAATCGGTCAAACTCCGATGAGCGGAGGCCTTAGTGTCAAGTTTTGTTTTAAAACAGCGGAAATAATGAATTTAGTGAGAAGGAAGCTGCTTTTAGAACACACCTCAGAATCTGGTTTTTTTATTTCTCTATGAATTATTGTATAAGAATCGGTGAAAACCGATGAGCACGGGCCTTAGTGTCAATTTTTGTTTTAAAACAGCGGAAACTGTGAATATTGTGACAAGGAAGATGTTCTGAGAACACACCTCAGAATCTGGATTTTTTATTTCGCTATGAATTATTGTGTAAAAATCGGTGAAAACCGATGAGCAGAGGACTTATTGACAATTTTTGTTTTAAAACAGCGGAAATAGTGAATTTAGTGAATAGGAAGCTGTATTGAGAACACACCTCAGAATCTGGATTTTTTATTTCGCTATGAATTATTGTATACAAATGGGTGATAACCAATGAGCAGAGGCCTTAGTGACAATTTTTGTTTTAAAACAGCAGAAATAGTGAGTTTAGTGACAAGGAAGCTGTTTTGAGAACACACCTCAGAATCTGGGTTTTTTATTTCGCTATGAATTATGGTATAAAAATCGGTGAAAACCAATGGGCAGAAGCCTTAGTGTAAATTTTGGTTTTAAACAGCGGAAATAGTGAATTTAGTGAGAAGGAAACGTTTTTGAGAACACACCTCAGAATCTGGCTTTTTTATTTCGCTATGAATTATTGTATAAAAATCGGTAAAACCGATGAGCACAGCCCTTAGTGTCAATTCTAGTTTTAAAACAGCGGAAATAGTGAATTTAGTGAGAAGGAAGGTGTTTTGAGAACACACCTCAGAATCTGGATTTTTTATTTCGCTATGAATAATTGTATAAAAATCGGTGAAAACCGATGAGCGGAGGCCTTAGTGTCAATTTTTGTTTTAAAACAGCGGAAATAGTGAATTAAGTTAGAAGGAAGGTGTTTTGAGAACACACCTCAGAATCTGGATTTTTTATTTCGCTATGAATTATTGTATAAAAATCGGTGAAAACCAATGAGCAGAAGCCTTAGTGTCAATTTTTGTTTTAAAACAGCGGAAATAGTGAATTTAGTGAGAAGGAAACGTTTTTGAGAACACACCTCAGAATCTGGGTTTTTTATTTCGCTATGAATTATTAAATAAAAATCGGTGAAAACCGATGAGCAGAGGCCTTAGTGTCAATGCTTGTTTTAAAACAGCGGAAATAGTGAATTATTGAGAAGGAAGGTGTTTTGAGAACACACCTCAGAATCTGGATTTTTTATTTTCCTATTAATTATTGTATAAAAATCGGTGAAAACCGATGAGCAGGGGCCTTAGTGTCAATTTTAGTTTTAAAACAGCGGAAATAGTGAGTTTAGTGAGAAGGAAGTTGTTTTGAGAACACACCTCAGAATCTGGATTTTTTATTTCGGTATGATTTATTGTATAAAAATCGGTGAAAACCGATTAGCAGAGGCCGTAGTGTCAATTTTTGGTTTTAAAACAGAGGAAATAGTGATTTTAATGAGAAGGAAGCTGTTTTGAGAACACACCTCAGAATCAGGATTTTTTATTTTGCCATGAATTATTGTATAAAAATCGGTGAAATCCGTAGAGCAGAAGCCTTAGTGTCAATTTTTGTTTTAAAATAGCTGTAATAGTGAATTTAGTGAGAAGAGAGCTGTTTTGAGAACACACCTCAGATTCTGGATTTTTTATTTCACTATGAATTATTGTATAAAAAACGGTGAAAAGCGATGAGCAGAGGCCATAGTGTCAATTTTTGTTTTAAAATAGCGGAAGTAGTGAATTTAGTGAGAAGGAAGCTAATTTGAGAACACACCTCAGATCCTGGATTTTTTATTCTTGCTATAAATTTTTGTATAAAAATCGGTGAAAACCGATGAGCAGAGGCCTTATGTCAATTTTTGTTTTAAAACAGCGGAAATAGTGAATTTAGTGAGAAGGAAGCATTTTTGAGAACACACCTCAGAATCTGGATTTTTTATTTCGCTATGAATAATTGCATAAAAATCGGTGAAAACCGATGAGCGGAGGCCTTAGTGTCAATTTTTGTTTTAAAACAGCGGAAATAGTGAATTTAGTTAGAAGAAAGCTGTTTTTAGAACACACCTCAGAATCTGGATTTTTTATTTCGCTATGAATTATTGTATAAAAATCGGTGAAAACCGAGGAGCAGAGGACTTATGTCAATTTTTGTTTTAAAACAGCGGAAACAGTGAAATTAGCGAGAAGGAAGATGTTTTGAGAACACACCTTAGAATCTGGATTTTTTATTTCGCTATGAATTATTGTATAAAAATCGGTGTAAAATGGTAAGCAGAGGCCTTAGCGTCAATTTTTGTATAAAATAGCGGAAGTAGTGAATTAAGTGAGAAGGAAGCTAATTAGAGAACACACCTCAGAATCTGGATTTTTTATTCTTGCTATAAATTTTTGTATAAAAATCGGTGAAAACCGATGAGCAGAGGCCTTATGTCAATTTTTGTTTTAAAACAGCGGAAATAGTGAATTTAGTGAGAAGGAAGCTTTTGGAGAACACACCTCAGAATCTGGATTTTTTATTTCGCTATGAATAATAATATAAAAATCGGTGAAAACCGATGAGCGGAGGCCTTAGTGTATATTTTTGTTTTAAAACAGCGGAAATAGTGAATTTAGTGAGAAGAAAGCTGTTTTTAGAACACACCTCAGAATCTGGATTTTTTATTTCGCTATGAATTATTGTATAAAAATCGGTGAAAACCGATGAGCAATGAGTAAGTGCCAATTTTTGTTTTAAAACAGCGGAAATAGTGAATTTAGTGAGAAGGAAGCTATTTTGAGAACACACCTCAGAATTTGGATTTTTTATTTCGCTATGAATAATTGCATAAAAATCGGTCAAACTCCGATGAGCGGAGGCCTTAGTGTCAAGTTTTGTTTTAAAACAGAGGAAATAATGAATTTAGTGAGAAGGAAGCTGCTTTTAGAACACACCTCAGAATCTGGTTTTTTTATTTCTCTATGAATTATTGTATAAGAATCGGTGAAAACCGATGAGCACGGGCCTTAGTGTCAATTTTTGTTTTAAAACAGCGGAAACTATGAATATTGTGACAAGGAAGATGTTCTGAGAACACACCTCAGAATCTGGATTTTTTATTTCGCTATGAATTATTGTGTAAAAATCGGTGAAAACCGATGAGCAGAGGACTTATTGACAATTTTTGTTTTAAAACAGCGGAAATAGTGAATTTAGTGAATAGGAAGCTGTATTGAGAACACACCTCAGAATCTGGATTTTTTATTTCGTTATGAATTATTGTATACAAATGGGTGATAACCAATGAGCAGAGGCCTTAGTGACAATTTTTGTTTTAAAACAGCAGAAATAGTGAGTTTAGTGACAAGGAAGCTGTTTTGAGAACACACCTCAGAATCTGGGTTTTTATTTCGCTATGAATTATGGTATAAAAATCGGTGAAAACCAATGGGCAGAAGCCTTAGTGTAAATTTTGGTTTTAAACAGCGGAAATAGTGAATTTAGTGAGAAGGAAACGTTTTTGAGAACACACCTCAGAATCTGGCTTTTTTATTTCGCTATGAATTATTGTATAAAAATCGGTGAAATCCGATGAGCACAGGCCTTAGTGTCAATTTTTGTTTTAAAACAGGTGAAGTAGTGAATTTAGTGAGAAGGAAGCTGTTTTGAGAACACACCTCAGAATCTGGATTTTTTATTTCGCTATGAATTATTGTATAAAAATCGGTGAAAACCGATGAGCACAGCCCTTAGTGTCAATTCTAGTTTTAAAACAGCGGAAATAGTGAATTTAGTGAGAAGGAAGGTGTTTTGAGAACACACCTCAGAATCTGGATTTTTTATTTTGCCATGAATTATTGTATAAAAATCGGTGAAATCCGATGAGCACAGGCCTTAGTGTCAATTTTTGTTTTAAAACAGGTGAAGTAGTGAATTTAGTGAGAAGGAAGCTGTTTTGAGAACACACCTCAGAATCTGGATTTTTTATTTCGCTATGAATTATTCTATAAAAATCGGTGAAAACCGATGAGCAGGGGCCTTAGTGTCAATTTGTGTTTTAAAATAGCGGAAGTAATGAATTTATTGAGAAGGAAGCTAATTTGAGAACACACCTCAGAATCAGGATTTTTTATTTCGCTATGAATTATTGTATAAAAATCGGTGAAAACCGATAAGCAGTGGCCTTAGTGTCAATTTTTGTTTTAAAACAGGGGAAGTAGTGAATTTAGTGAGAAGGAAGCTAATTTGAGAACAGACCTCAGAATCTGAATTTTTTATTCTTGCTATAAATTTTTGTATAAAAATCAGTGAAAACCGATGAGCAGAGGCATTATGTCAATTTTTGTTTTAAAACAGCGGAAATAGTGAATTTGTTGAGAAGAAAGCTGTTTTAAGAACACAACTCAGAATCTGTTTTTTTTTATTTCGCTATGAATTATTGTATAAAAATCGGTGATAACCGATGAGCAGAGGACTTAGTGTCAATTTTAGTTTTAAAACAGCGGAAACAGTGAAATTAGTGAGAAGAAAGCTGTTTTGAGAACACCTCAGAATCTGGATTTTTTATTTCGCTATGAATTATTGTATAAAAGTCGATGAAAACCAATGAGCAGAGGACTTAGTGTCAATTTTTGTTTTAAAACAGCGGAAACAGTGAAATTAGCGAGAAGGAAGCTGTTGGCATAAGCCTTGGGCAGATGCCTTAGTGTCAATTTTTGTTTTAAAATAGCGGAAACTGAATTTAGTGGGAAGGAAGCTGTTTTGAGAACACATTTCAAAATCTGGATTTTTTTTTCGCTATGAATTATTGTATAAAAATCGGTCAAAACCGATGAGCAGAGGCCATAGTATCAATTTCTGATTTAAAACAGCGGAAATAGTGAATTTATTTGGAAGGAAGGTGTTTTGAGAACACACCTCAGAATCTGGATTTTTTATTTCGCTATGAATTATTGTATAAAAATCGGTGAAAACCAATGGGCAGAAGCCATGGTGTCAATTTTTGTTTTAAAACAGCGGAAATAGTGAATTTAGTTTTAAGGAAGGTGTTTTGAGAACACACCTCAGAATCTGGATTTTTTATTTCGCTATGAATTATTGTATAAAAATCGGTGAAAACCGATGAGCAGGGGCCTTAGTGTCAATTTTAGTTTTAAACAGCGGAAATAGTGAATTTAGTGAGAAGGAAACGTTTTTGAGAACACACCTCAGAATCTGGCTTTTTTATTTCGCTATGAATTATTGTATAAAAATCGGTAAAACTGATGAGCACAGCCCTTAGTGTCAATTCTAGTTTTAAAACAGCGGAAATAGTGAGTTTAGTGAGAAGGAAGTTGTTTTGAGAACACACCTCAGAATCTGGATTTTTTATTTCAATTTATTTTCACTGATTTTTGTATAAAAATCGGTGAAAACCGATGAGCAGAGGCCTTATGTCAATTTTTGTTTTAAAACAGCGGAAATAGTGAATTTAGTTAGAAGGAAGGTGTTTTGAGAACACACCTCAGAATCTGGATTTTTTATTTCGCTATGAATTAATGTATAAAAATCGGTGAAAACCAATGGGCAGAAGCCTTAGTGTCAATTTTTGTTTTAAAACAGCGGAAATAGTGAATTTAGTGAGAAGGAAACGTTTTTGAGAACACACCTCAGAATCTGGGTTTTTTATTTCGCTATGAATTATTAAATAAAAATCGGTGAAAACCGATGAGCAGAGGCCTTAGTGTCAATGCTTGTTTTAAAACAGCGGAAATAGTGAATTATTGAGAAGGAAGGTGTTTTGAGAACACACCTCAGAATCTGGATTTTTTATTTTCCTATTAATTATTGTATAAAAATCGGTGAAAACCGATGAGCAGGGGCCTTAGTGTCAATTTTAGTTTTAAAACAGCGGAAATAGTGAGTTCAGTGAGAAGGAAGTTGTTTTGAGAACGCACCTCAGAATCTGGAATTTTTATATCGGTATGATTTATTGTATAAATAACGGTGAAAACCGATTAGCAGAGGCCGTAGTGTCAATTTTTGTTTTAAAACAGAGGAAATAGTGATTTTAATGAGAAGGAAGCTGTTTTGAGAACACACCTCAGAATCTGGATTTTTTATTTTGCCATGAATTATTGTTTAAAAATCGGTGAAATCCGATGAGCAGAGACATTAGTGTCAATTTTTGTTTTAAAATAGCGGTAATAGTTAATTTAGTGAGAAGAGAGCTGTTTTGAGAACACACCTCAGATTCTGGATTTTTTATTTCGCTATGAATTATTGTATAAAAAACGGTGAAAAGCGATGAGCAGAGGCCATAGTGTCAATTTTTGTTTTAAAATAGCGGAAGTAGTGAATTTAGTGAGAAGGAAGCATTTTTGAGAACACCTCAGAATCTGGATTTTTTATTTCGCTATGAATAATTGCATAAAAATTGGTGAAAACCGATGAGCGGAGGCCTTAGTGTCAATTTTTGTTTTAAAACAGCGGAAATAGTGAATTTAGTTAGAAGAAAGCTGTTTTTAGAACACACCTCAGAATCTGGATTTTTTATTCCGCTATGAATTATTGTATAAAAATCGGTGAAAACCGATGAGCAGAGGACTTATGTCAATTTTTGTTTTAAAACAGCGGAAACAGTGAAATTAGCGAGAAGGAAGATGTTTTGAGAACACACCTTAGAATCTGGATTTTTTATTTCGCTATGAATTATTGTAAAAAAATCGGTGAAAAACGGTAAGCAGAGGCCTTAGCGTCAATTTTTGTTTTAAAATAGCGGAAGTAGTGAATTAAGTGAGAAGGAAGCTAATTTGAGAACACACCTCAGAATCTGGATTTTTTATTCTTGCTATAAATTTTTGTATAAAAATCGGTGAAATCCGATGAGCACAGGCCTTAGTGTCAATTTTTGTTTTAAAACAGCGGAAGTAATGAATTTAGTGAGAAGGAAGCTAAATTGAGAACACACCTCAGAATCAGGATTTTTTATTTTGCTATGAATTATTGTATAAAAATCGGTGAAAACCGATAAGCAGTGGCCTTAGTGTCAATTTTTGATTTAAAACAGGGGAAGTAGTGAATTTAGTGAGAAGGAAGTTGTTTTGAGAACACACCTCAGAATCTGGATTTTTTATTCTTCCTATAAATTTTTGTATAAAAATCAGTGAAAACCGATGAGCAGAGGCCTTATGTCAATTTTTGTTTTAAAACAGCGGAAATAGTGAATTTAGTTAGAAGGAAGGTGTTTTGAGAACACACCTCAGAATCTGGATTTTTTATTTCGCTATGAATTATTGGATAAAAATCGGTGAAAACCAATGAGCAGAAGCCTTAGTGTCAATTTTTGTTTTAAAACAGCGGAAATAGTGAATTTAGTGAGAAGGAAACGTTTTTGAGAACACACCTCAGAATCTGGGTTTTTTATTTCGCTAATAATTATTAAATAAAAATCGGTGAAAACCGATGAGCAGAGGCCTTAGTGTCAATTCTTGTTTTAAAACAGCGGAAATAGTGAATTATGGAGAAGGAAGGTGTTTTGAGAACACACCTCAGAATCTGGATTTTTTATTTTCCTATTAATTATTGTATAAAAATCGGTGAAAACCGATGAGCAGGGGCCTTAGTGTCAATTTTAGTTTTAAAACAGCGGAAATAGTGAGTTTAGTGAGAAGGAAGTTGTATTGAGAACACACCTCATAATCTGGATTTTTTATTTCGGTATGATTTATTGTATAAAAATCGATGAAAACCGATTAGCAGAGGCCGTAGTGTCAATTTTTGTTTTAAAACAGAGGAAATAGTGATTTTAATGAGAAGGAAGCTGTTTTGAGAACACACCTCAGAATCAGGATTTTTTATTTTGCCATGAATTATTGTATAAAAATCGGTGAAATCCGATGAGCAGAAGCCTTAGTGTCAATTTTTGTTTTAACATAGCTGTAATAGTGAATTTAGTGAGAAGAGAGCTGTTTTGAGAACACACCTCAGATTCTGGATTTTTTATTTCACTATGAATTATTGTATAAAAAACGGTGAAAAGCGATGAGCAGAGGCCATAGTGTCAATTTTTGTTTTAAAATAGCGGAAGTAGTGAATTTAGTGAGAAGGAAGCTAATTTGAGAACACACCTCAGATCCTGGATTTTTTATTCTTGCTATAAATTTTTGTATAAAAATCGGTGAAAACCGATGAGCAGAGGCTTTATGTCAATTTTTGTTTTAAAACAGCGGAAATAGTGAATTTAGTGAGAAGGAAGCATTTTTGAGAACACACCTCAGAATCTGGATTTTTTATTTCGCTATGAATAATTGCATAAAAATCAGTGAAAACCGATGAGCGGAGGCCTTAGTGTCAATTTTTGTTTTAAAACAGCGGAAATAGTGAATTTAGTTAGAAGAAAGCTGTTTTTAGAACACACCTCAGAATCTGGATTTTTTATTTCGCTATGAATTATTGTATAAAAATCGGTGAAAACCGAGGAGCAGAGGACTTATGTCAATTTTTGTTTTAAAACAGTGGAAACAGTGAAATTAGCGAGAAGGAAGATGTTTTGAGAACACACCTTAGAATCTGGATTTTTTATTTCGCTATGAATTATTGTATAAAAATCGGTGTAAAACGGTAAGCAGAGGCCTTAGCGTCAATTTTTGTTGAAAATAGCGGAAGTAGTGAATTAATTGAGAAGGAAGCTAATTAGAGAACACACCTCAGAATCTGGATTTTTTATTCTTGCTATAAATTTTTGTATAAAAATCGGTGAAAACCGATGAGCAGAGGCCTTATGTCAAGTTTTGTTTTAAAACAGCGGAAATAGTGAATTTAGTGAGAAGGAAGCTTTTGGAGAACACACCTCAGAATCTGGATTTTTTATTTCGCTATGAATAATAATATAAAAATCGGTGAAAACCGATGAGCGGAGGCCTTAGTGTATATTTTTTTTTTTAAACAGCGGAAATAGTGAATTTAGTGAGAAGAAAGCTGTTTTTAGAACACACCTCAGAATCTGGATTTTTTATTTCGCTATGAATTATTGTATAAAAATCGGTGAAAACCGATGAGCAATGAGTAAGTGCCAATTTTTGTTTTAAAACAGCGGAAATAGTGAATTTAGTGAGAAGGAAGCTATTTTGAGAACACACCTCAGAATTTGGATTTTTTATTTCGCTATGAATAATTGTATAAAAATCGGTCAAACTCCGATGAGCGGAGGCCTTAGTGTCAAGTTTTGTTTTAAAACAGCGGAAATAATGAATTTAGTGAGAAGGAAGCTGCTTTTAGAACACACCTCAGAATCTGGTTTTTTTATTTCTCTATGAATTATTGTATAAGAATCGGTGAAAACCGATGAGCACGGGCCTTAGTGTCAATTTTTGTTTTAAAACAGCGGAAACTGTGAATATTGTGACAAGGAAGATGTTCTGAGAACACACCTCAGAATCTGGATTTTTTATTTCGCTATGAATTATTGTGTAAAAATCGGTGAAAACCGATGAGCAGAGGACTTATTGACAATTTTTGTTTTAAAACAGCGGAAATAGTGAATTTAGTGAATAGGAAGCTGTATTGAGAACACACCTCAGAATCTGGATTTTTTATTTCGCTATGAATTATTGTATACAAATGGGTGATAACCAATGAGCAGAGGCCTTAGTGACAATTTTTGTTTTAAAACAGCAGAAATAGTGAGTTTAGTGACAAGGAAGCTGTTTTGAGAACACACCTCAGAATCTGGGTTTTTTATTTCGCTATGAATTATGGAATAAAAATCGGTGAAAACCAATGGGCAGAAGCCTTAGTGTAAATTTTGGTTTTAAACAGCGGAAATAGTGAATTTAGTGAAAAGGAAACGTTTTTGAGAACACACCTCAGAATCTGGCTTTTTTATTTCGCTATGAATTATTGTATAAAAATTGGTAAAACCGATGAGCACAGCCCTTAGTGTCAATTCTAGTTTTAAAACAGCGGAAATAGTGAATTTAGTGAGAAGGAAGGTGTTTTGAGAACACACCTCAGAATCTGGATTTTTTATTTTGCCATGAATTATTGTATAAAAATCGGTGAAATCCGATGAGCACAGGCCTTAGTGTCAATTTTTGTTTTAAAACAGGTGAAGTAGTGAATTTAGTGAGAAGGAAGCTGTTTTGAGAACACACCTCAGAATCTGGATTTTTTATTTCGCTATGAATTATTCTATAAAAATCGGTGAAAACCGATGAGCAGGGGCCTTAGTGTCAATTTGTGTTTTAAAATAGCGGAAGTAATGAATTTATTGAGAAGGAAGCTAATTTGAGAACACACCTCAGAATCAGGATTTTTTATTTCGCTATGAATTATTGTATAAAAATCGGTGAAAACCGATAAGCAGTGGCCTTAGTGTCAATTTTTCTTTTAAAACAGGGGAAGTAGTGAATTTAGTGAGAAGGAAGCTAATTATAGAACAGACCTCAGAATCTGAATTTTTTTTATTCTTGCTATAAATTTTTGTATAAAAATCAGTGAAAACCGATGAGCAGAGGCCTTATGTCAATTTTTGTTTTAAAACAGCGGAAATAGTGAATTTGTTGAGAAGGAAGCATTTTTGAGAACACACCTCAGAATCTGGATTTTTTATTTCGCTATGAATAATTGCATAAAAATCGGTGAAAACCGATGAGCGGAGGCCTTAGTGTCAATTTTTGTTTTAAAACAGCGGAAATAGTGAATTTAGTTAGAAGAAAGCTGTTTTTAGAACACACCTCAGAATCTGGATTTTTTATTTCGCTATGAATTATTGTATAAAAATCGGTGAAAACCGAGGAGCAGAGGACTTATGTCAATTTTTGTTTTAAAACAGCGGAAACAGTGAAATTAGCGAGAAGGAAGATGTTTTGAGAACACACCTTAGAATCTGGATTTTTTATTTCGCTATGAATTATTGTATAAAAATCGGTGTAAAACGGTAAGCAGAGGCCTTAGCGTCAATTTTTGTTGAAAATAGCGGAAGTAGTGAATTAAGTGAGAAGGAAGCTAATTAGAGAACACACCTCAGAATCTGGATTTTTTATTCTTGCTATAAATTTTTGTATAAAAATCGGTGAAAACCGATGAGCAGAGGCCTTATGTCAATTTTTGTTTTAAAACAGCGGAAATAGTGAATTTAGTGAGAAGGAAGCTTTTGGAGAACACACCTCAGAATCTGGATTTTTTATTTCGCTATGAATAATAATATAAAAATCGGTGAAAACCGATGAGCGGAGGCCTTAGTGTATATTTTTGTTTTAAAACAGCGGAAATAGTGAATTTAGTGAGAAGAAAGCTGTTTTTAGAACACACCTCAGAATCTGGATTTTTTATTTCGCTATGAATTATTGTATAAAAATCGGTGAAAACCGATGAGCAATGAGTAAGTGCCAATTTTTGTTTTAAAACAGCGGAAATAGTGAATTTAGTGAGAAGGAAGCTATTTTGAGAACACACCTCAGAATTTGGATTTTTTATTTCGCTATGAATAATTGTATAAAAATCGGTCAAACTCCGATGAGCGGAGGCCTTAGTGTCAATTTTTGGTTTTAAAACAGCGGAAACAGTGAATTAAAGAGAAGGAAGCTGTTTTGAGAACACACCTCAGAATCTGGATTTTTTATTTCGCTATGAATTATTGTATAAAAATCGGTGATAACCGATGAGCAGAGGACTTAGTGCCAATTTTAGTTTTAAAACAGCGGAAACAGTGAAATTAGTGAGAAGAAAGCTGTTTTGAGAACACCTCAGAATCTGGATTTTTTATTTCGCTATGAATTATTGTATAAAAGTCGATGAAAACCAATGAGCAGAGGACTTAGTGTCAATTTTTGTTTTAAAACAGCGGAAACAGTGAAATAAGCGAGAATGAAGCTGTTGGCATAAGCCTTGGGCAGATGCCTTAGTGTCAATTTTTGTTTTAAAATAGCGGAAACTGAATTTAGTGGGAAGGAAGCTGTTTTGAGAACACATTTCAAAATCTGGATTTTTTTTTCGCTATGAATTATTGTATAAAAATCGGTCAAAACCGATGAGCAGAGGCCATAGTATCAATTTCTGATTTAAAACAGCGGAAATAGTGAATTTATTTGGAAGGAAGGTGTTTTGAGAACACACCTCAGAATCTGGATTTTTTATTTCGCTATGAATTATTGTATAAAAATCGGTGAAAACCAATGGGCAGAAGCCATGGTGTCAATTTTTGTTTTAAAACAGCGGAAATAGTGAATTTAGTTTTAAGGAAGGTGTTTTGAGAACACACCTCAGAATCTGGATTTTTTATTTCGCTATGAATTATTGTATACAAATCGGTGAAAACCGATGAGCAGGGGCCTTAGTGTCAATTTTAGTTTTAAAACAGCGGAAATAGTGAGTTTAGTGAGAAGGAAGTTGTTTTGAGAACACACCTCAGAATCTGGATTTTTTATTTCAATTTATTTTCACTGATTTTTGTATAAAAATCGGTGAAAACCGATGAGCAGAGGCCTTATGTCAATTTTTGTTTTAAAACAGCGGAAATAGTGAATTTAGTTAGAAGGAAGGTGTTTTGAGAACACACCTCAGAATCTGGATTTTTTATTTCGCTATGAATTATTGTATAAAAATCGGTGAAAACCAATGGGCAGAAGCCTTAGTGTCAATTTTTGTTTTAAAACAGCGGAAATAGTGAATTTAGTGAGAAGGAAACGTTTTTGAGAACACACCTCAGAATCTGGGTTTTTTATTTCGCTATGAATTATTAAATAAAAATCGGTGAAAACCGATGAGCAGAGGCCTTAGTGTCAATGCTTGTTTTAAAACAGCGGAAATAGTGAATTATTGAGAAGGAAGGTGTTTTGAGAACACACCTCAGAATCTGGATTTTTTATTTTCCTATTAATTATTGTATAAAAATCGGTGAAAACCGATGAGCAGGGGCCTTAGTGTCAATTTTAGTTTTAAAACAGCGGAAATAGTGAGTTCAGTGAGAAGGAAGTTGTTTTGAGAACGCACCTCAGAATCTGGAATTTTTATATCGGTATGATTTATTGTATAAAAATCGGTGAAAACCGATTAGCAGAGGCCGTAGTGTCAATTTTTGTTTTAAAACAGAGGAAATAGTGATTTTAATGAGAAGGAAGGTGTTTTGAGAACACACCTCAGAATCTGGATTTTTTATTTTGCCATGAATTATTGTTTAAAAATCGGTGAAATCCGATGAGCAGAGACATTAGTGTCAATTTTTGTTTTAAAATAGCGGTAATAGTTAATTTAGTGAGAAGAGAGCTGTTTTGAGAACACACCTCAGATTCTGGATTTTTTATTTCGCTATGAATTATTGTATAAAAAACTGTGAAAAGCGATAAGCAGAGGCCATAGTGTCAATTTTTGTTTTAAAATAGCGGAAGTAGTGAATTTAGTGAGAAGGAAGCATTTTTGAGAACACCTCAGAATCTGGATTTTTTATTTCGCTATGAATAATTGCATAAAAATTGGTGAAAACCGATGAGCGGAGGCCTTAGTGTCAATTTTTGTTTTAAAACAGCGGAAATAGTGAATTTAGTTAGAAGAAAGCTGTTTTTAGAACACACCTCAGAATCTGGATTTTTTATTCCGCTATGAATTATTGTATAAAAATCGGTGAAAACCGATGAGCAGAGGACTTATGTCAATTTTTGTTTTAAAACAGCGGAAACAGTGAAATTAGCGAGAAGGAAGATGTTTTGAGAACACACCTTAGAATCTGGATTTTTTATTTCGCTATGAATTATTGTAAAAAAATCGGTGAAAAACGGTAAGCAGAGGCCTTAGCGTCAATTTTTGGTTTTAAAATAGCGGAAGTAGTGAATTAAGTGAGAAGGAAGCTAATTTGAGAACACACCTCAGAATCTGGATTTTTTATTCTTGCTATAAATTTTTGTATAAAAATCGGTGAAATCCGATGAGCACAGGCCTTAGTGTCAATTTTTGTTTTAAAACAGCGGAAGTAATGAATTTAGTGAGAAGGAAGCTAAATTGAGAACACACCTCAGAATCAGGATTTTTTATTTTGCTATGAATTATTGTATAAAAATCGGTGAAAACCGATAAGCAGTGGCCTTAGTGTCAATTTTTGATTTAAAACAGGGGAAGTAGTGAATTTAGTGAGAAGGAAGTTGTTTTGAGAACACACCTCAGAATCTGGATTTTTTATTCTTCCTATAAATTTTTGTATAAAAATCAGTGAAAACCGATGAGCAGAGGCCTTATGTCAATTTTTGTTTTAAAACAGCGGAAATAGTGAATTTAGTTAGAAGGAAGGTGTTTTGAGAACACACCTCAGAATCTGGATTTTTTATTTCGCTATGAATTATTGTATAAAAATCGGTGAAAACCAATGAGCAGAAGCCTTAGTGTCAATTTTTGTTTTAAAACAGCGGAAATAGTGAATTTAGTGAGAAGGAAACGTTTTTGAGAACACACCTCAGAATCTGGGTTTTTTATTTCGCTATGAATTATTAAATAAAAATCGGTGAAAACCGATGAGCAGAGGCCTTAGTGTCAATGCTTGTTTTAAAACAGCGGAAATTGTGAATTATTGAGAAGGAAGGTGTTTTGAGAACACACCGCAGAATCTGGATTTTTTATTTTCCTATTAATTATTGTATAAAAATCGGTGAAAACCGATGAGCAGGGGCCTTAGTGTCAATTTTAGTTTTAAAACAGCGGAAATAGTGAGTTTAGTGAGAAGGAAGTTGTTTTGAGAACACACCTCAGAATCTGGATTTTTTATTTCGGTATGATTTATTGTATAAAAATCGGTGAAAACCGATTAGCAGAGGCCGTAGTGTCAATTTTTGTTTTAAAACAGAGGAAATAGTGATTTTAATGAGAAGGAAGCTGTTTTGAGAACACACCTCAGAATCAGGATTTTTTATTTTGCCATGAATTATTGTATAAAAATCGGTGAAATCCGATGAGCAGAAGCCTTAGTGTCAATTTTTGTTTTAAAATAGCTGTAATAGTGAATTTAGTGAGAAGAGAGCTGTTTTGTGAACACACCTCAGATTCTGGATTTTTTATTTCACTATGAATTATTGTATAAAAAACGGTGAAAAGCGATGAGCAGAGGCCATAGTGTCAATTTTTATTTTAAAATAGCGGAAGTAGTGAATTTAGTGAGAAGGAAGCTAATTTGAGAACACACCTCAGATCCTGGATTTTTTATTCTTGCTATAAATTTTTGTATAAAAATCGGTGAAAACCGATGAGCAGAGGCCTTATGTCAATTTTTGTTTTAAAACAGCGGAAATAGTGAATTTAGTGAGAAGGAAGCATTTTTGAGAACACACCTCAGAATCTGGATTTTTTATTTCGCTATGAATAATTGCATAAAAATCGGTGAAAACCGATGAGCGGAGGCCTTAGTGTCAATTTTTGTTTTAAAACAGCGGAAATAGTGAATTTAGTAAGAAGAAAGCTGTTTTTAGAACACACCTCAGAATCTGGATTTTTTATTTTGCTATGAATTATTGTATAAAAATCGGTGAAAACCGAGGAGCAGAGGACTTATGTCAATTTTTGTTTTAAAACAGCGGAAACAGTGAAATTAGCGAGAAGGAAGATGTTTTGAGAACACACCTTAGAATCTGGATTTTTTATTTCGCTATGAATAATTGTATAAAAATCGGTCAAACCCCGATGAGCGGAGGCCTTAGTGTCAAGTTTTGTTTTAAAACAGCGGAAATAATGAATTTAGTGAGAAGGAAGCTGCTTTTAGAACACACCTCAGAATCTGGTTTTTTTATTTCTCTATGAATTATTGTATAAGAATCGGTGAAAACCGATGAGCACGGGCCTTAGTGTCAATTTTTGTTTTAAAACAGCGGAAACTGTGAATATTGTGACAAGGAAGATGTTCTGAGAACACACCTCAGAATCTGGATTTTTTATTTCGCTATGAATTATTGTGTAAAAATCGGTGAAAACCGATGAGCAGAGGACTTATTGACAATTTTTGTTTTAAAACAGCGGAAATAGTGAATTTAGTGAATAGGAAGCTGTATTGAGAACACACCTCAGAATCTGGATTTTTTATTTCGCTATGAATTATTGTATACAAATGGGTGATAACCAATGAGCAGAGGCCTTAGTGACAATTTTTGTTTTAAAACAGCAGAAATAGTGAGTTTAGTGACAAGGAAGCTGTTTTGAGGACACACCTCAGAATCTGGGTTTTTTATTTCGCTATGAATTATGGAATAAAAATCGGTGAAAACCAATGGGCAGAAGCCTTAGTGTAAATTTTGGTTTTAGACAGCGGAAATAGTGAATTTAGTGAGAAGGAAACGTTTTTGGGAACACACCTCAGAATCTGGCTTTTTTATTTCGCTATGAATTATTGTATAAAAATCGGTGAAAACCGATGAGCACAGCCCTTAGTGTCAATTCTAGTTTTAAAACAGCGGAAATAGTGAATTTAGTGAGAAGGAAGGTGTTTTGAGAACACACCTCAGAATCTGGATTTTTTATTTTGCCATGAATTATTGTATAAAAATCGGTGGTATCCGATGAGCACAGGCCTTAGTGTCAATTTTTTCTTTTTAAAACAGGTGAAGTAGTGAATTTAGTGAGAAGGAAGCTGTTTTGAGAACACACCTCAGAATCTGGATTTTTTATTTCGCTATGAATTATTCTATAAAAATCGGTGAAAACCGATGAGCAGGGGCCTTAGTGTCAATTTGTGTTTTAAAATAGCGGAAGTAATGAATTTATTGAGAAGGAAGCTAATTTGAGAACACACCTCAGAATCAGGATTTTTTATTTCGCTATGAATTATTGTATAAAAATCGGTGAAAACCGATAAGCAGTGGCCTTAGTGTCAATTTTTGTTTTAAAACAGGGGAAGTAGTGAATTTAGTGAGAAGGAAGCTAATTTGAGAACAGACCTCAGAATCTGAATTTTTTATTCTTGCTATAAATTTTTGTATAAAAATCAGTGAAAACCGATGAGCAGAGGCCTTATGTCAATTTTTGTTTTAAAACAGCGGAAATAGTGAATTTGTTGAGAAGAAAGCTGTTTTAAGAACATACTCAGAATCTGTTTTTTTTTATTTCGCTATGAATTATTGTAAAAAATCGGTGAAAACCAATGAGCGGAGGCCTTAGTGTCAATTTTTGGTTTTAAAACAGCGGAAACAGTGAATTAAAGAGAAGGAAGCTGTTTTGAGAACACACCTCAGAATCTGGATTTTTTATTTCGCTATGAATTATTGTATAAAAATCGGTGATAACCGATGAGCAGAGGACTTAGTGTCAATTTTAGTTTTAAAACAGCGGAAACAGTGAAATTAGTGAGAAAAAAGCTGTTTTGAGAACACCTCAGAATCTGGATTTTTTATTTCGCTATGAATTATTATATTAAAGGCGATGAAAACCGATGAGCAGAGGACTTAGTGTCAATTTTTGTTTTAAAACAGCGGAAACAGTGAAATTAGCGAGAAGGAAGCTGTTGGCATAAGCCTTGGGCAGATGCCTTAGTGTCAATTTTTGTTTTAAAATAGCGGAAACTGAATTTAGTGGGAAGGAAGCTGTTTTGAGAACACATTTCAAAATCTGGATTTTTTTTTTCGCTATGAATTATTGTATAAAAATCGGTGAAAACCGAGGAGCAGAGGACTTATGTCAATTTTTGTTTTAAAACAGCGGAAACAGTGAAATTAGCGAGAAGGAAGATGTTTTGAGAACACACCTTAGAATCTGGATTTTTTATTTCGCTATGAATAATTGTATAAAAATCGGTCAAACCCCGATGAGCGGAGGCCTTAGTGTCAAGTTTTGTTTTAAAACAGCGGAAATAATGAATTTAGTGAGAAGGAAGCTGCTTTTAGAACACACCTCAGAATCTGGTTTTTTTATTTCTCTATGAATTATTGTATAAGAATCGGTGAAAACCGATGAGCACGGGCCTTAGTGTCAATTTTTGTTTTAAAACAGCGGAAACTGTGAATATTGTGACAAGGAAGATGTTCTGAGAACACACCTCAGAATCTGGATTTTTTATTTCGCTATGAATTATTGTGTAAAAATCGGTGAAAACCGATGAGCAGAGGACTTATTGACAATTTTTGTTTTAAAACAGCGGAAATAGTGAATTTAGTGAATAGGAAGCTGTATTGAGAACACACCTCAGAATCTGGATTTTTTATTTCGCTATGAATTATTGTATACAAATGGGTGATAACCAATGAGCAGAGGCCTTAGTGACAATTTTTGTTTTAAAACAGCAGAAATAGTGAGTTTAGTGACAAGGAAGCTGTTTTGAGGACACACCTCAGAATCTGGGTTTTTTATTTCGCTATGAATTATGGTATAAAAATCGGTGAAAACCAATGGGCAGAAGCCTTAGTGTAAATTTTGGTTTTAGACAGCGGAAATAGTGAATTTAGTGAGAAGGAAACGTTTTTGAGAACACACCTCAGAATCTGGCTTTTTTATTTCGCTATGAATTATTGTATAAAAATCGGTGAAAACCGATGAGCACAGCCTTAGTGTCAATTCTAGTTTTAAAACAGCGGAAATAGTGAATTATGTGAGAAGGAAGGTGTTTTGAGAACACACCTCAGAATCTGGATTTTTTATTTTGCCATGAATTATTGTATAAAAATCGGTGGTATCCGATGAGCAGGGGCCTTAGTGTCAATTTGTGTTTTAAAATAGCGGAAGTAATGAATTTATTGAGAAGGAAGCTAATTTGAGAACACACCTCAGAATCAGGATTTTTTATTTCGCTATGAATTATTGTATAAAAATCGGTGAAAACCGATAAGCAGTGGCCTTAGTGTCAATTTTTGTTTTAAAACAGGGGAAGTAGTGAATTTAGTGAGAAGGAAGCTAATTTGAGAACAGACCTCAGAATCTGAATTTTTTATTCTTGCTATAAATTTTTGTATAAAAATCAGTGAAAACCGATGAGCAGAGGCCTTATGTCAATTTTTGTTTTAAAACAGCGGAAATAGTGAATTTGTTGAGAAGAAAGCTGTTTTAAGAACACAACTCAGAATCTGTTTTTTTTATTTAGTTATGAATTATTGTAAAAAATCGGTGAAAACCAATGAGCGGAGGCCTTAGTGTCAATTTTTGGTTTTAAAACAGCGGAAACAGTGAATTAAAGAGAAGGAAGCTGTTTTGAGAACACACCTCAGAATCTGGATTTTTTATTTCGCTATGAATTATTGTATAAAAATCGGTGATAACCGATGAGCAGAGGACTTAGTGTCAATTTTAGTTTTAAAACAGCGGAAACAGTGACATTAGTGAGAAGAAAGCTATTTTGAGAACACCTCAGAATCTGGATTTTTTATTTCGCTATGAATTATTGTATAAAAGTCGATGAAAACCGATGAGCAGAGGACTTAGTGTCAATTTTTGTTTTAAAACAGCGGAAACAGTGAAATTAGCGAGAAGGAAGCTGTTGGCATAAGCCTTGGGCAGATGCCTTAGTGTCAATTTTTGTTTTAAAATAGCGGAAACTGAATTTAGTGGGAAGGAAGCTGTTTTGAGAACACATTTCAAAATCTGGATTTTTTTTTTCGCTATGAATTATTGTAAAAAAATCGGTCAAAACCGATGAGCAGAGGCCATAGTATCAATTTCTGATTTAAAACAGCGGAAATAGTGAATTTATTTGGAAGGAAGGTGTTTTGAGAACACACCTCAGAATCTGGATTTTTTATTTCGCTATGAATTATTGTATAAAAATCGGTGAAAACCAATGGGCAGAAGCCTTGGTGTCAATTTTTGTTTTAAAACAGCGGAAATAGTGAATTTAGTTAGAAGGAAGGTGTTTTGAGAACACACCTCAGAATCTGGATTTTTTATTTCGCTATGAATTATTGTATAAAAATCGGTGAAAACCAATGGGCAGAAGCCTTAGTGTCAATTTTTGTTTTAAAACAGCGGAAATAGTGAATTTAGTGAGAAGGAAATGTTTTTGAGAACACATCTCAGAATCTGGGTTTTTTATTTCGCTATGAATTATTAAATAAAAATCGGTGAAAACCGATGAGCAGAGGCCTTAGTGTCAATGCTTGTTTTAAAACAGCGGAAATAGTGAATTATTGAGAAGGAAGGTGTTTTGAAATCACACCTCAGAATCTGGATTTTTTATTTTCCTATTAATTATTGTATAAAAATCGGTGAAAACCGATGAGCAGGGGCCTTAGTGTCAATTTTAGTTTTAAAACAGCGGAAATAGTGAGTTTAGTGAGAAGGAAGTTGTTTTGAGAACACACCTCAGAATCTGGATTTTTTATTTCGGTATGAATTATTGTATAAAAATCGGTGAAAACCGATTAGCAGAGGCCGTAGTGTCAATTTTTATTTTAAAACAGAGGAAATAGTGATTTTAGTGAGAAGGAAGCTGTTTTGAGAACACACCTCAGAATCTGGATTTTTTATTTTGCCATGAATTATTGTATAAAAATCGGTGAAATCCGATGAGCAGAAGCCTTAGTGTCAATTTTTGTTTAAAATAGCGGAAATAGTGAATTTAGTGAGAAGAGAGCTGTTTTGAGAACACACCTCAGATCCTGGATTTTTTATTTCGCTATGAATTATTGTATAAAAAACGGTGAAAACCGATGAGCAGAGGCCATAGTGTCAATTTTTGTTTTAAAACAGCGGAAGTAGTGAATTTAGTGAGAAGGAAGCTAATTTGAGAACACACCTCAGAATCTGGATTTTTTATTCTTGCTATAAATTTTTGCATAAAAATCGGTGAAAACCGATGAGCAGAGGCCTTATGTCAATTTTTGTTTTAAAACAGCGGAAATAGTGAATTTAGTGAGAAGGAAGCTGTTTTGAGAACACACCTCAGAATCTGGATTTTTTATTTCGCTATGAATAATTGCATAAAAATCGGTGAAAACCGATGAGCGGAGGCCTTAGTGTCAATTTTTGTTTTAAAACAGCGGAAATAGTGAATTTAGTTAGAAGAAAGCTGTTTATAGAACACACCTCAGAATCTGGAATTTTTATTTCGCTATGAATTATTGTATAAAAATCGGTGAAAACCGATGAGCAGAGGCCTTATGTCAATTTTTGTTTTAAAACAGCGGAAACAGTGAAATTAGCGAGAAGGAAGCTGTTTTGAGAACACACCTAAGAATCTGGATTTTTTATTTCGCTATGAATTATTGTATAAAAATCGGTGAAAAACGGTAAGCAGAGGCCTTAGCGTCAATTTTTGTTTTAAAACAGCGGAAGTAGTGAATTTAGTGAGAAGGAAGCTAATTTGAGAACACACCTCAGAATCTGGATTTTTTATTTCGCTATGAATTATTGTATAAAAATCGGTGAAAACCGATAAGCAGTGGCCTTAGTGTCAATTTTTGATTTAAAACAGGGGAAGTAGTGAATTTAGTGAGAAGGAAGCTAATTTGAGAACACACCTCAGAATCAGGATTTTTTATTTTGCTATGAATTATTGTATAAAAATCGGTGAAAACCGATAAGCAGTGGCCTTAGTGTCAATTTTTGATTTAAAACAGGGGAAGTAGTGAATTTAGTGAGAAGGAAGGTGTTTTGAGAACACACCTCAGAATCTGGATTTTTTATTCTTGCTATAAATTTTTGTATAAAAATCAGTGAAAACCGATGAGCAGATGCCTTATGTCAATTTTTGTTTTAAAACAGCGTAAATAGTGAATTTATTTAGAAGGAAGCTGTTTTGAGAACACACCTCAGAATCTGGATTTTTTATTTCGCTATGAATTATTGTATAAAAATCGGTGAAAACCAATGGGCAGAAGCCTTAGTGTCAATTTTTGTTTTAAAACAGCGGAAATAGTGAATTTAGTGAGAAGGAAACGTTTTTGAGAACACACCTCAGAATCTGGGTTTTTTATTTCGCTATGAACTATTAAATAAAAATCGGTGAAAACCGATGAGCAGAGGCCTTAGTGTCAATGCTTGTTTTAAAACAGCGGAAATAGTGAATTATTGAGAAGGAAGGTGTTTTGAGAACACACCTCAGAATCTGGATTTTTTATTTTCCTATTAATTATTGTATAAAAATCGGTGAAAACCGATGAGCAGGGGCCTTAGTGTCAATTTTAGTTTTAAAACAGCGGAAATAGTGAGTTTAGTGAGAAGGAAGTTGTTTTGAGAACACACCTCAGAATCTGGATTTTTTATTTCAATTTATTTTCACTGATTTTTGTATAAAAATCGGTGAAAACCGATGAGCAGAGGCCTTATGTCAATTTTTGTTTTAAAACAGCGGAAATAGTGAATTTAGTTAGAAGGAAGGTGTTTTGAGAACACACCTCAGAATCTGGATTTTTTATTTCGCTATGAATTATTGTATAAAAATCGGTGAAAACCAATGGGCAGAAGCCTTAGTGTCAATTTTTGTTTTAAAACAGCGGAAATAGTGAATTTAGTGAGAAGGAAACGTTTTTGAGAACACACCTCAGATCTGGGTTTTTTATTTCGCTATGAATTATTAAATAAAAATCGGTGAAAACCGATGAGCAGAGGCCTTAGTGTCAATGCTTGTTTTTAAACAGCGGAAATAGTGAATTATTGAAAAGGAAGGTGTTTTGAGAACACACCTCAGAATCTGGATTTTTTATTTTCCTATTAATTATTGTATAAAAATCGGTGAAAACCGATGAGCAGGGGCCTTAGTGTCAATTTTAGTTTTAAAACAGCGGAAATAGTGAGTTTAGTGAGAAGGAAGTTGTTTTGAGAACACACCTCAGAATCTGGATTTTTTATTTCAATTTATTTTCACTGATTTTTGTATAAAAATCGGTGAAAACCGATGAGCAGAGGCCTTATGTCAATTTTTGTTTTAAAACAGCGGAAATAGTGAATTTAGATAGAAGGAAGGTGTTTTGAGAACACACCTCAGAATCTGGATTTTTTATTTCGCTATGAATTATTGTATAAAAATTGGTGAAAACCAATGGGCAGAAGCCTTAGTGTCAATTTTTGTTTTAAAACAGCGGAAATAGTGAATTTAGTGAGAAGGAAACGTTTTTGAGAACACACCTCAGAATCTGGGTTTTTTATTTCGCTATGAATTATTAAATAAAAATCGGTGAAAACCGATGAGCAGAGGCCTTAGTGTCAATGCTTGTTTTAAAACAGCGGAAATAGTGAATTATTGAGAAGGAAGGTGTTTTGAGAACACACCTCAGAATCTGGATTTTTTATATCGGTATGATTTATTGTATAAAAATCGGTGAAAACCGATGAGCAGGGGCCTTAGTGTCAATTTTAGTTTTAAAACAGCGGAAATAGTGAGTTTAGTGAGAAGGAAGTTGTTTTGAGAACGCACCTCAGAATCTGGAATTTTTATATCGGTATGATTTATTGTATAAAAATCGGTGAAAACCGATTAGCAGAGGCCGTAGTGTCAATTTTTGTTTTAAAACAGAGGAAATAGTGATTTTAATGAGAAGGAAGCTGTTTTGAGAACACACCTCAGAATCTGGATTTTTTATTTTGCCATGAATTATTGTTTAAAAATCGGTGAAATCCGATGAGCAGAGACATTAGTGTCAATTTTTGTTTTAAAATAGCGGTAATAGTGAATTTAGTGAGAAGAGAGCTGTTTTGAGAACACACCTCAGATTCTGGATTTTTTATTTCGCTATGAATTATTGTATAAAAAACGGTGAAAAGCGATGAGCAGAGGCCATAGTGTCAATTTTTGTTTTAAAACAGCGGAAATAATGAATTTAGTTAGAAGAAAGCTGTTTTTAGAACTCACCTCAGAATCTGGATTTTTTATTCCGCTATGAATTATTGTATAAAAATCGGTAAAAAACCGATAAGCAGAGGACTTATGTCAATTTTTGTTTTAAAACAGCGGAAACAGTGAAATTAGCGAGAAGGAAGATGTTTTGAGAACATACCTTAGAATCTGGATTTTTTATTTCGCTATGAATTATTGTAAAAAAATCGGTGAAAAACGGTAAGCAGAGGCCTTAGCGTCAATTTTAGTTTTAAAATAGCGGAAGTAGTGAATTAAGTGAGAAGGAAGCTAATTTGAGAACACACCTCAGAATCTGGATTTTTTATTCTTGCTATAAATTTTTGTATAAAAATCGGTGAAAACCGATGATCAGAGGCCTTATGTCAATTTTTGTTTTAAAACAGCGGAAATAGTGAATTTAGTGAGAAGGAAGCTTTTTTGAGAACATACCTCAGAATCTGGATTTTTTATTTCGCTATGAATAATTGTATAAAAATCGGTGAAAACCGATGAGCGGAGGCCTTAGTGTCAATTTTTGTTTTAAAACAGCGGAAATAGGGAATTTAGTTAGAAGAAAGCTGTTTTTAGAACACACCTCAGAATCTGGATTTTTTATTTTGCCATCAAATATTGTATAAAAATCGGTGAAATCCGATGAGCACAGGCCTTAGTGTCAATTTTTGTTTTAAAACAGCGGAAGTAATGAATTTAGTGAGAAGGAAGCTAAATTGAGAACACACCTCAGAATCAGGATTTTTTATTTTGCTATGAATTATTGTATAAAAATCGGTGAAAACCGATAAGCAGTGGCCTTAGTGTCAATTTTTGATTTAAAACAGGGGAAGTAGTGATTTTAGTGAGAAGGAAGCTGTTTTGAGAACACACCTCAGAATCTGGATTTTTTATTTTGCCATGAATTATTGTATAAAAATCGGTGAAATCCGATGAGCAGAAGCCTTAGTGTCAATTTTTGTTTAAAATAGCGGAAATAGTGAATTTAGTGAGAAGAGAGCTGTTTTGAGAACACACCTCAGATCCTGGATTTTTTATTTCGCTATGAATTATTGTATAAAAAACGGTGAAAACCGATGAGCAGAGGCCATAGTGTCAATTTTTGTTTTAAAACAGCGGAAGTAGTGAATTTAGTGAGAAGGAAGCTAATTTGAGAACACACCTCAGAATCTGGATTTTTTATTCTTGCTATAAATTTTTGCATAAAAATCGGTGAAAACCGATGAGCAGAGGCCTTATGTCAATTTTTGTTTTAAAACAGCGGAAATAGTGAATTTAGTGAGAAGGAAGCTGTTTTGAGAACACACCTCAGAATCTGAATTTTTTATTTCGCTATGAATAATTGCATAAAAATCGGTGAAAACCGATGAGCGGAGGCCTTAGTGTCAATTTTTGTTTTAAAACAGCGGAAATAGTGAATTTAGTTAGAAGAAAGCTGTTTATAGAACACACCTCAGAATCTGGAATTTTTATTTCGCTATGAATTATTGTATAAAAATCGGTGAAAACCGATGAGCAGAGGCCTTATGTCAATTTTTGTTTTAAAACAGCGGAAACAGTGAAATTAGCGAGAAGGAAGCTGTTTTGAGAACACACCTAAGAATCTGGATTTTTTATTTCGCTATGAATTATTGTATAAAAATCGGTGAAAAACGGTAAGCAGAGGCCTTAGCGTCAATTTTTGTTTTAAAACAGCGGAAGTAGTGAATTTAGTGAGAAGGAAGCTAATTTGAGAACACACCTCAGAATCTGGATTTTTTATTTCGCTATGAATTATTGTATAAAAATCGGTGAAAACCGATAAGCAGTGGCCTTAGTGTCAATTTTTGATTTAAAACAGGGGAAGTAGTGAATTTAGTGAGAAGGAAGCTAATTTGAGAACACACCTCAGAATCAGGATTTTTTATTTTGCTATGAATTATTGTATAAAAATCGGTGAAAACCGATAAGCAGTGGCCTTAGTGTCAATTTTTGATTTAAAACAGGGGAAGTAGTGAATTTAGTGAGAAGGAAGGTGTTTTGAGAACACACCTCAGAATCTGGATTTTTTATTCTTGCTATAAATTTTTGTATAAAAATCAGTGAAAACCGATGAGCAGATGCCTTATGTCAATTTTTGTTTTAAAACAGCGTAAATAGTGAATTTATTTAGAAGGAAGCTGTTTTGAGAACACACCTCAGAATCTGGATTTTTTATTTCGCTATGAATTATTGTATAAAAATCGGTGAAAACCAATGGGCAGAAGCCTTAGTGTCAATTTTTGTTTTAAAACAGCGGAAATAGTGAATTTAGTGAGAAGGAAACGTTTTTGAGAACACACCTCAGAATCTGGGTTTTTTATTTCGCTATGAATTATTAAATAAAAATCGGTGAAAACCGATGAGCAGAGGCCTTAGTGTCAATGCTTGTTTTAAAACAGCGGAAATAGTGAATTATTGAGAAGGAAGGTGTTTTGAGAACACACCTCAGAATCTGGATTTTTTATTTTCCTATTAATTATTGTATAAAAATCGGTGAAAACCGATGAGCAGGGGCCTTAGTGTCAATTTTAGTTTTAAAACAGCGGAAATAGTGAGTTTAGTGAGAAGGAAGTTGTTTTGAGAACACACCTCAGAATCTGGATTTTTTATTTCAATTTATTTTCACTGATTTTTGTATAAAAATCGGTGAAAACCGATGAGCAGAGGCCTTATGTCAATTTTTGTTTTAAAACAGCGGAAATAGTGAATTTAGTTAGAAGGAAGGTGTTTTGAGAACACACCTCAGAATCTGGATTTTTTATTTCGCTATGAATTATTGTATAAAAATCGGTGAAAACCAATGGGCAGAAGCCTTAGTGTCAATTTTTGTTTTAAAACAGCGGAAATAGTGAATTTAGTGAGAAGGAAACGTTTTTGAGAACACACCTCAGATCTGGGTTTTTTATTTCGCTATGAATTATTAAATAAAAATCGGTGAAAACCGATGAGCAGAGGCCTTAGTGTCAATGCTTGTTTTAAAACAGCGGAAATAGTGAATTATTGAAAAGGAAGGTGTTTTGAGAACACACCTCAGAATCTGGATTTTTTATTTTCCTATTAATTATTGTATAAAAATCGGTGAAAACCGATGAGCAGGGGCCTTAGTGTCAATTTTAGTTTTAAAACAGCGGAAATAGTGAGTTTAGTGAGAAGGAAGTTGTTTTGAGAACACACCTCAGAATCTGGATTTTTTATTTCAATTTATTTTCACTGATTTTTGTATAAAAATCGGTGAAAACCGATGAGCAGAGGCCTTATGTCAATTTTTGTTTTAAAACAGCGGAAATAGTGAATTTAGTTAGAAGGAAGGTGTTTTGAGAACACACCTCAGAATCTGGATTTTTTATTTCGCTATGAATTATTGTATAAAAATTGGTGAAAACCAATGGGCAGAAGCCTTAGTGTCAATTTTTGTTTTAAAACAGCGGAAATAGTGAATTTAGTGAGAAGGAAACGTTTTTGAGAACACACCTCAGAATCTGGGTTTTTTATTTCGCTATGAATTATTAAATAAAAATCGGTGAAAACCGATGAGCAGAGGCCTTAGTGTCAATGCTTGTTTTAAAACAGCGGAAATAGTGAATTATTGAGAAGGAAGGTGTTTTGAGAACACACCTCAGAATCTGGATTTTTTATATCGGTATGATTTATTGTATAAAAATCGGTGAAAACCGATGAGCAGGGGCCTTAGTGTCAATTTTAGTTTTAAAACAGCGGAAATAGTGAGTTTAGTGAGAAGGAAGTTGTTTTGAGAACGCACCTCAGAATCTGGAATTTTTATATCGGTATGATTTATTGTATAAAAATCGGTGAAAACCGATTAGCAGAGGCCGTAGTGTCAGTTTTTGTTTTAAAACAGAGGAAATAGTGAATTTAGTTAGAAGGAAACTGTTTTGAGAACACACCACAGAATCTGGATTTTTTATTCCGCTATGAATTATTGTATAAAAATCGGTGAAATCCGATGAGCAGAGACATTAGTGTCAATTTTTGTTTTAAAATAGCGGTAATAGTGAATTTAGTGAGAAGAGAGCTGTTTTGAGAACACACCTCAGATTCTGGATTTTTTATTTCGCTATGAATTATTGTATAAAAAACGGTGAAAATCGATGAGCAGAGGCCATAGTGTCAATTTTTGTTTTAAAACAGCGGAAATAATGAATTTAGTTAGAAGAAAGCTGTTTTTAGAACTCACCTCAGAATCTGGATTTTTTATTCCGCTATGAATTATTGTATAAAAATCGGTAAAAAACCGATAAGCAGAGGACTTATGTCAATTTTTGTTTTAAAACAGCGGAAACAGTGAAATTAGCGAGAAGGAAGATGTTTTGAGAACATACCTTAGAATCTGGATTTTTTATTTCGCTATGAATTATTGTAAAAAAATCGGTGAAAAACGGTAAGCAGAGGCCTTAGCGTCAATTTTAGTTTTAAAATAGCGGAAGTAGTGAATTAAGTGAGAAGGAAGCTAATTTGAGAACACACCTCAGAATCTGGATTTTTTATTCTTGCTATAAATTTTTGTATAAAAATCGGTGAAAACCGATGATCAGAGGCCTTATGTCAATTTTTGTTTTAAAACAGCGGAAATAGTGAATTTAGTGAGAAGGAAGCTTTTTTGAGAACATACCTCAGAATCTGGATTTTTTATTTCGCTATGAATAATTGTATAAAAATCGGTGAAAACCGATGAGCGGAGGCCTTAGTGTCAATTTTTGTTTTAAAACAGCGGAAATAGGGAATTTAGTTAGAAGAAAGCTGTTTTTAGAACACACCTCAGAATCTGGATTTTTTATTTTGCCATCAAATATTGTATAAAAATCGGTGAAATCCGATGAGCACAGGCCTTAGTGTCAATTTTTGTTTTAAAACAGCGGAAGTAATGAATTTAGTGAGAAGGAAGCTAAATTGAGAACACACCTCAGAATCAGGATTTTTTATTTTGCTATGAATTATTGTATAAAAATCGGTGAAAACCGATAAGCAGTGGCCTTAGTGTCAATTTTTGATTTAAAACAGGGGAAGTAGTGAATTTAGTGAGAAGGAAGTTGTTTTGAAAACACACCTCAGAATCTGGATTTTTTATTCTTCCTATAAATTTTTGTATAAAAATCAGTGAAAACCGATGAGCAGAGGCCTTATGTCAATTTTTGTTTTAAAACAGCGGAAATAGTGAATTTAGTTAGAAGGAAGGTGTTTTGAGAACACACCTCAGAATCTGGATTTTTTATTTCGGTATGATTTATTGTATAAAAATCGGTGAAAACCGATTAGCAGAGGCCGTAGTGTCAATTTTTGTTTTAAAACAGAGGAAATAGTGATTTTAGTGAGAAGGAAGCTGTTTTGAGAACACACCTCAGAATCTGGATTTTTTATTTTGCCATGAATTATTGTATAAAAATCGGTGAAATCCGATGAGCAGAAGCCTTAGTGTCAATTTTTGTTTAAAATAGCGGAAATAGTGAATTTAGTGAGAAGAGAGCTGTTTTGAGAACACACCTCAGATTCTGGATTTTTTATTTCACTATGAATTATTGCATAAAAAACGGTAAAAGCGATGAGCGGAGGCCATAGTGTCAATTTTTGTTTTAAAATAGCGGAAGTAGTGAATTTAGTGAGAAGGAAGCTAATTTGAGAACACACCTCAAATCCTGGATTTTTTATTCTTGCTATAAATTTTTGTATAAAAATCGGTGAAAACCGATGAGCAGAGGCCTTATGTCAATTTTTGTTTTAAAACAGCGGAAATAGTGAATTTAGTGAGAAGGAAGCATTTTTGAGAACACACCTCAGAATCTGGATTTTTTATTTCGCTATGAATAATTGCATAAAAATCGGTGAAAACCGATGAGCGGAGGCCTTAGTGTCAATTTTTGTTTTAAAACAGCGGAAATAGTGAATTTAGTTAGAAGAAAGCTGTTTTTAGAACACACCTCAGAATCTGGATTTTTTATTTCGCTATGAATTATTGTATAAAAATCGGTGAAAACCGAGGAGCAGAGGACTTATGTCAATTTTTGTTTTAAAACAGCGGAAACAGTGAAATTAGCGAGAAGGAAGATGTTTTGAGAACACACCTTAGAATCTGGATTTTTTATTTCGCTATGAATTATTGTATAAAAATCGGTGTAAAACGGTAAGCAGAGGCCTTAGCGTCAATTTTTGTTTTAAAATAGCGGAAGTAGTGAATTAAGTGAGAAGGAAGCTAATTAGAGAACACACCTCAGAATCTGGATTTTTTATTCTTGCTATAAATTTTTGTATAAAAATCGGTGAAAACCGATGAGCAGAGGCCTTATGTCAATTTTTGTTTTAAAACAGCGGAAATAGTGAATTTAGTGAGAAGGAAGCTTTTGGAGAACACACCTCAGAATCTGGATTTGTTATTTCGCTATGAATAATTGTATAAAAATCGGTGAAAACCGATGAGCGGAGGCCTTAGTGTCAATTTTTGTTTTAAAACAGCGGAAATAGTGAAATTAGTGAGAAGAAAGCTGTTTTTAGAACACACCTCAGAATCTGGATATTTTATTTCGCTATGAATTATTGTATAAAAATCGGTGAAAACCGATGAACAATGAGTAAGTGCCAATTTTTGTTTTAAAACAGCGGAAATAGTGAATTTAGTGAGAAGGAAGCTATTTTGAGAACACACCTCAGAATTTGGATTTTTTATTTCGCTATGAATAATTGTATAAAAATCGGTCAAACCCCGATGAGCGGAGGCCTTAGTGTCAAGTTTTGTTTTAAAACAGAGGAAATAATGAATTTAGTGAGAAGGAAGCTGCTTTTAGAACACACCTCAGAATCTGGTTTTTTTATTTCTCTATGAATTATTGTATAAGAATCGGTGAAAACCGATGAGCACGGGCCTTAGTGTCAATTTTTGTTTTAAAACAGCGGAAACTGTGAATATTGTGACAAGGAAGATGTTCTGAGAACACACCTCAGAATCTGGATTTTTTATTTCGCTATGAATTATTGTGTAAAAATCGGTGAAAACCGATGAGCAGAGGACTTATTGACAATTTTTGTTTTAAAACAGCGGAAATAGTGAATTTAGTGAATAGGAAGCTGTATTGTGAACACACCTCAGAATCTGGATTTTTTATTTCGCTATGAATTATTGTATACAAATGGGTGATAACCAATGAGCAGAGGCCTTAGTGACAATTTTTGTTTTAAAACAGCAGAAATAGTGAGTTTAGTGACAAGGGAGCTGTTTTGAGAACACACCTCAGAATCTGGGTTTTTTATTTCGCTATGAATTATGGTATAAAAATCGGTGAAAACCAATGGGCAGAAGCCTTAGTGTAAATTTTGATTTTAAACAGCGGAAATAGTGAATTTAGTGAGAAGGAAACGTTTTTGAGAACACACCTCAGAATCTGGCTTTTTTATTTCGCTATGAATTATTGTATAAAAATCGGTGAAAACCGATGAGCACAGCCCTTAGTGTCAATTCTAGTTTTAAAACAGCGGAAATAGTGAATTTAGTGAGAAGGAAGGTGTTTTGAGAACACTCCTCAGAATCTGGATTTTTTATTTTGCCATGAATTATTGTATAAAAATCGGTGAAATCCGATGAGCACAGGCCTTAGTGTCAATTTTTGTTTTAAAACAGGTGAAGTAGTGAATTTAGTGAGAAGGAAGCTGTTTTGAGAACACACCTCAGAATCTGGATTTTTTATTTCGCTATGAATTATTCTATAAAAATCAGTGAAAACCGATGAGCAATGAGTAAGTGCCAATTTTTGTTTTAAAACAGCGGAAATAGTGAATTTAGTGAGAAGGAAGCTATTTTGAGAACACACCTCAGAATTTGGATTTTTTATTTCGCTATGAATAATTGTATAAAAATCGGTCAAACCCCGATGAGCGGAGGCCTTAGTGTCAAGTTTTGTTTTAAAACAGAGGAAATAATGAATTTAGTGAGAAGGAAGCTGCTTTTAGAACACACCTCAGAATCTGGTTTTTTTATTTCTCTATGAATTATTGTATAAGAATCGGTGAAAACCGATGAGCACGGGCCTTAGTGTCAATTTTTTTTTAAAACAGCGGAAACTGTGAATATTGTGACAAGGAAGATGTTCTGAGAACACACCTCAGAATCTGGATTTTTTATTTCGCTATGAATTATTGTGTAAAAATCGGTGAAAACCGATGAGCAGAGGACTTATTGACAATTTTTGTTTTAAAACAGCGGAAATAGTGAATTTAGTGAATAGGAAGCTGTATTGAGAACACACCTCAGAATCTGGATTTTTTATTTCGCTATGAATTATTGTATACAAATGGGTGATAACCAATGAGCAGAGGCCTTAGTGACAATTTTTGTTTTAAAACAGCAGAAATAGTGAGTTTAGTGACAAGGAAGCTGTTTTGAGAACACACCTCAGAATCTGGGATTTTTATTTCGCTATGAATTATGGTATAAAAATCGGTGAAAACCAATGGGCAGAAGCCTTAGTGTAAATTTTGGTTTTAAACAGCGGAAATAGTGAATTTAGTGAGAAGGAAACGTTTTTGAGAACACACCTCAGAATCTGGCTTTTTTATTTCGCTATGAATTATTGTATAAAAATCGGTGAAAACCGATGAGCACAGCCCTTAGTGTCAATTCTAGTTTTAAAACAGCGGAAATAGTGAATTTAAAGAGAAGGAAGGTGTTTTGAGAACACACCTCAGAATCTGGATTTTTTATTTTGCCATGAATTATTGTATAAAAATCGGTGAAATCCGATGAGCACAGGCCTTAGTGTCAATTTTTGTTTTAAAACAGGTGAAGTAGTGAATTTAGTGAGAAGGAAGCTGTTTTGAGAACACACCTCAGAATCTGGATTTTTTATTTCGCTAGGAATTATTCTATAAAAATCGGTGAAAACCGATGAGCAGGGGCCTTAGTGTCAATTTGTGTTTTAAAATAGCGGAAGTAATGAATTTATTGAGAAGGAAGCTAATTTGAGAACACACCTCAGAATCAGGATTTTTTATTTCGCTATGAATTATTGTATAAAAATCGGTGAAAACCGATAAGCAGTGGCCTTAGTGTCAATTTTTGTTTTAAAACAGGGGAAGTAGTGAATTTAGTGAGAAGGAAGCTAATTTTAGAACAGACCTCAGAATCTGAATTTTTTATTCTTGCTATAAATTTTTGTATAAAAATCAGTGAAAACCGATGAGCAGAGGCCTTATGTCAATTTTTGTTTTAAAACAGCGGAAATAGTGAATTTGTTGAGAAGAAAGCTGTTTTAAGAACACAACTCAGAATCTGTTTTTTTTTATTTCGCTATGAATTATTGTAAAAAATCGGTGAAAACCAATGAGCGGAGGCCTGTGTCAATTTTTGGTTTTAAAACAGCGGAAACAGTGAATTAAAGAGAAGGAATCTGTTTTGAGAACACACCTCAGAATCTGGATTTTTTATTTCGCTATGAATTATTGTATAAAAATCGGTGATAACCGATGAGCAGAGGACTTAGTGTCAATTTTAGTTTTAAAACAGCGGAAACAGTGAAATTAGTGAGAAGAAAGCTGTTTTGAGAACACCTCAGAATCTGGATTTTTTATTTCGCTATGAATTATTGTATAAAAGTCGATGAAAACCGATGAGCAGAGGACTTAGTGTCAATTTTTGTTTTAAAACAGCGGAAACAGTAATATTAGTGAGAAGGAAGCTGTTTTGAGAGCACACCTTAGATTCTGGATTTTTTATTTCGCTATGAATTATTGTATAAAAATCGGTGAAAACAAATGAGCAGAGGCCTTAGTGTCAAATTTTGTTTTAAAACAGTGGCAACAGTAAAATTAGTGAGAAGGAAGCTGTTTTGAGAGCACAACCCAGAATCTGGATTTTTTATTTCGTTATGAATTATTGTATAAAAGTCGATGAAAACCGATGAGCGGAGGCCTTAGTGTCAATTTTTGTTTTAAAACAGCGGAAACAGTAAAATTAGTGAGAAGGAAGCTGTTTTGAGAACACACCTTAGATTCTGGATTTTTTATTTTGCCATGAATTATTGTATAAAAATCGGTGAAAACCGATGAGCAGGGGCCTTAGTGTCAATTTTAGTTTTAAAACAGCGGAAATAGTGAGTTTAGTGAGAAGGAAGTTGTTTTGAGAACGCACCTCAGAATCTGGAATTTTTATATCGGTATGATTTATTGTATAAAAATCGGTGAAAACCGATTAGCAGAGGCCGTAGTGTCAATTTTTGTTTTAAAACAGAGGAAATAGTGATTTTAATGAGAAGGAAGCTGTTTTGAGAACACACCTCAGAATCTGGATTTTTTATTTTGCCATGAATTATTGTTTAAAAATCGGTGAAATCCGATGAGCAGAGACATTAGTGTCAATTTTTGTTTTAAAATAGCGGTAATAGTGAATTTAGTGAGAAGAGAGCTGTTTTGAGAACACACCTCAGATTCTGGATTTTTTATTTCGCTATGAATTATTGTATAAAAAACGGTGAAAAGCGATGAGCAGAGGCCATAGTGTCAATTTTTGTTTTAAAATAGCGGAAGTAGTGAATTTAGTGAGAAGGAAGCATTTTTGAGAACACCTCAGAATCTGGATTTTTTATTTCGCTATGAATAATTGCATAAAAATCGGTGAAAACCGATGAGCGGAGGCCTTAGTGTCAATTTTTGTTTTAAAACAGCGGAAATAGTGAATTTAGTTAGAAGAAAGCTGTTTTTAGAACACACCTCAGAATCTGGATTTTTTATTCCGCTATGAATTATTGTATAAAAATCGGTGAAAACCGATGAGCAGAGGACTTATGTCAATTTTTGTTTTAAAACAGCGGAAACAGTGAAATTAGCGAGAAGGAAGATGTTTTGAGAACACACCTTAGAATCTGGATTTTTTATTTCGCTATGAATTATTGTAAAAAAATCGGTGAAAAACGGTAAGCAGAGGCCTTAGCGTCAATTTTTGTTTTAAAATAGCGGAAGTAGTGAATTAAGTGAGAAGGAAGCTAATTTGAGAACACACCTCAGAATCTGGATTTTTTATTCTTGCTATAAACTTTTGTATAAAAATCGGTGAAAACCGATGAGCAGAGGCCTTATGTCAATTTTTGTTTTAAAACAGCGGAAATAGTGAATTTAGTGAGAAGGAAGCTTTTTTGAGAACATACCTCAGAATCTGGATTTTTTATTTCGCTATGAATAATTGTATAAAAATCGGTGAAAACCGATGAGCGGAGGCCTTAGTGTCAATTTTTGTTTTAAAACAGCGGAAATAGTGAATTTAGTTAGAAGAAAGCTGTTTTTAGAACACACCTCAGAATCTGGATTTTTTATTTTGCCATCAAATATTGTATAAAAATCGGTGAAATCCGATGAGCACAGGCCTTAGTGTCAATTTTTGTTTTAAAACAGCGGAAGTAATGAATTTAGTGAGAAGGAAGCTAATTTTAGAACAGACCTCAGAAACTGGTTTTTTTATTTCGCTATGAATTATTGTATAAAAATCGGTGAAAACCAATGAGCAGAAGCCTTAGTTTCAATTTTTGTTTTAAAACAGCGGAAATAGTGAATTTAGTGAGAAGGAAACGTTTTTGAGAACACACCTCAGAATCTGGGTTTTTTATTTCGCTATGAATTATTAAATAAAAATCGGTGAAAACCGATGAGCAGAGGCCTTAGTGTCAATGCTTGTTTTAAAACAGCGGAAATAGTGAATTATTGAGAAGGAAGGTGTTTTGAGAACACACCTCAGAATCTGGATTTTTTATTTTCCTATTAATTATTGTATAAAAATCGGTGAAAACCGATGAGCAGGGGCCTTAGTGTCAATTTTAGTTTTAAAACAGCGGAAATAGTGAGTTTAGTGAGAAGGAAGTTGTTTTGAGAACACACCTCAGAATCTGGATTTTTTATTTCGGTATGATTTATTGTATAAAAATCGGTGAAAACCGATTAGCAGAGGCCGTAGTGTCAATTTTTGTTTTAAAACAGAGGAAATAGTGATTTTAATGAGAAGGAAGCTGTTTTGAGAACACACCTCAGAATCAGGATTTTTTATTTTGCCATAATTTATTGTATAAAAATCGGTGAAATCCGATGAGCAGAAGCCTTAGTGTCAATTTTTGTTTTAAAATAGCTGTAATAGTGAATTTAGTGAGAAGAGAGCTGTTTTGAGAACACACCTCAGATTCTGGATTTTTTATTTCACTATGAATTATTGTATAAAAAACGGTGAAAAGCGATGAGCAGAGGCCATAGTGTCAATTTTTGTTTTAAAATAGCGGAAGTAGTGAATTTAGTGAGAAGGAAGCTAATTTGAGAACACACCTCAGATCCTGGATTTTTTATTCTTGCTATAAATTTTTGTATAAAAATCGGTGAAAACCGATGAGCAGAGGCCTTATGTCAATTTTTGTTTTAAAACAGCGGAAATAGTGAATTTAGTGAGAAGGAAGCATTTTTGAGAACACACCTCAGAATCTGGATTTTTTATTTCGCTATGAATAATTGCATAAAAATCGGTGAAAACCGATGAGCGGAGGCCTTAGTGTCAATTTTTGTTTTAAAACAGCGGAAATAGTGAATTTAGTTAGAAGAAAGCTGTTTTTAGAACACACCTCAGAATCTGGATTTTTTATTTCGCTATGAATTATTGTATAAAAATCGGTGAAAACCGAGGAGCAGAGGACTTATGTCAATTTTTGTTTTAAAACAGCGGAAACAGTGAAATTAGCGAGAAGGAAGATGTTTTGAGAACACACCTTAGAATCTGGATTTTTTATTTCGCTATGAATTATTGTATAAAATTCGGTGTAAAACGGTAAGCAGAGGCCTTAGCGTCAATTTTTGTTTTAAAATAACGGAAGTAGTGAATTAAGTGAGAAGGAAGCTAATTAGAGAACACACCTCAGAATCTGGATTTTTTTATTCTTGCTATAAATTTTTGTATAAAAATCGGTGAAAACCGATGAGCAGAGGCCTTATGTCAATTTTTGTTTTAAAACAGCGGAAATAGTGAATTTAGTGAGAAGGAAGCTTTTGGAGAACACACCTCAGAATCTGGATTTTTTATTTCGCTATGAATAATTGTATAAAAATCGGTGAAAACCGATGAGCGGAGGCCTTAGTGTCAATTTTGGTTTTAAAACAGCGGAAATAGTGAATTTAGTGAGAAGAAAGCTGTTTTTAGAACACACCTCAGAATCTGGATTTTTTATTTCGCTATGAATTATTGTATAAAAATCGGTGAAAACCGATGAGCAATGAGTAAGTGCCAATTTTTGTTTTAAAACAGCGGAAATAGTGAATTTAGTGAGAAGGAAGCTATTTTGAGAACACACCTCAGAATTTGGATTTTTTATTTCGCTATGAATAATTGTATAAAAATCGATCAAACCCCGATGAGCGGAGGCCTTAGTGTCAAGTTTTGTTTTAAAACAGAGGAAATAATGAATTTAGTGAGAAGGAAGCTGCTTTTAGAACACACCTCAGAATCTGGTTTTTTTATTTCTCTATGAATTATTGTATAAGAATCGGTGAAAACCGATGAGCACGGGCCTTAGTGTCAATTTTTGTTTTAAAACAGCGGAAACTGTGAATATTGTGACAAGGAAGATGTTCTGAGAACACACCTCAGAATCTGGATTTTTTATTTCGCTATGAATTATTGTGTAAAAATCGGTGAAAACCGATGAGCAGAGGCCTTAGTGACAATTTTTGTTTTAAAACAGCAGAAATAGTGAGTTTAGTGACAAGGGAGCTGTTTTGAGAACACACCTCAGAATCTGGGTTTTTTATTTCGCTATGAATTATGGTATAAAAATCGGTGAAAACCAATGGGCAGAAGCCTTAGTGTAAATTTTGATTTTAAACAGCGGAAATAGTGAATTTAGTGAGAAGGAAACGTTTTTGAGAACACACCTCAGAATCTGGCTTTTTTATTTCGCTATGAATTATTGTATAAAAATCGGTGAAAACCGATGAGCACAGCCCTTAGTGTCAATTCTAGTTTTAAAACAGCGGAAATAGTGAATTTAGTGAGAAGGAAGGTGTTTTGAGAACACTCCTCAGAATCTGGATTTTTTATTTTGCCATGAATTATTGTATAAAAATCGGTGAAATCCGATGAGCACAGGCCTTAGTGTCAATTTTTGTTTTAAAACAGGTGAAGTAGTGAATTTAGTGAGAAGGAAGCTGTTTTGAGAACACACCTCAGAATCTGGATTTTTTATTTCGCTATGAATTATTCTATAAAAATCAGTGAAAACCGATGAGCAATGAGTAAGTGCCAATTTTTGTTTTAAAACAGCGGAAATAGTGAATTTAGTGAGAAGGAAGCTATTTTGAGAACACACCTCAGAATTTGGATTTTTTATTTCGCTATGAATAATTGTATAAAAATCGGTCAAACCCCGATGAGCGGAGGCCTTAGTGTCAAGTTTTGTTTTAAAACAGAGGAAATAATGAATTTAGTGAGAAGGAAGCTGCTTTTAGAACACACCTCAGAATCTGGTTTTTTTATTTCTCTATGAATTATTGTATAAGAATCGGTGAAAACCGATGAGCACGGGCCTTAGTGTCAATTTTTTTTTAAAACAGCGGAAACTGTGAATATTGTGACAAGGAAGATGTTCTGAGAACACACCTCAGAATCTGGATTTTTTATTTCGCTATGAATTATTGTGTAAAAATCGGTGAAAACCGATGAGCAGAGGACTTATTGACAATTTTTGTTTTAAAACAGCGGAAATAGTGAATTTAGTGAATAGGAAGCTGTATTGAGAACACACCTCAGAATCTGGATTTTTTATTTCGCTATGAATTATTGTATACAAATGGGTGATAACCAATGAGCAGAGGCCTTAGTGACAATTTTGTTTTAAAACAGCAGAAATAGTGAGTTTAGTGACAAGGAAGCTGTTTTGAGAACACACCTCAGAATCTGGGTTTTTTATTTCGCTATGAATTATGGTATAAAAATCGGTGAAAACCAATGGGCAGAAGCCTTAGTGTAAATTTTGGTTTTAAACAGCGGAAATAGTGAATTTAGTGAGAAGGAAACGTTTTTGAGAACACACCTCAGAATCTGGCTTTTTTATTTCGCTATGAATTATTGTATAAAAATCGGTGAAAACCGATGAGCACAGCCCTTAGTGTCAATTCTAGTTTTAAAACAGCGGAAATAGTGAATTTAGTGAGAAGGAAGGTGTTTTGAGAACACACCTCAGAATCTGGATTTTTTATTTTGCCATGAATTATTGTATAAAAATCGGTGAAATCCGATGAGCACAGGCCTTAGTGTCAATTTTTGTTTTAAAACAGGTGAAGTAGTGAATTTAGTGAGAAGGAAGCTGTTTTGAGAACACACCTCAGAATCTGAATTTTTTATTTCGCTATGAATTATTCTATAAAAATCAGTGAAAACCGATGAGCAGGGGCCTTAGTGTCAATTTGTGTTTTAAAATAGCGGAAGTAATGAATTTATTGAGAAGGAAGCTAATTTGAGAACACACCTCAGAATCAGGATTTTTTATTTCGCTTTGAATTATTGTATAAAAATCGGTGAAAACCGATAAGCAGTGGCCTTAGTGTCAATTTATGTTTTAAAACAGGGGAAGTAGTGAATTTAGTGAGAAGGAAGCTAATTTTAGAACAGACCTCAGAATCTGAATTTTTTATTCTTGCTATAAATTTTTGTATAAAAATCAGTGAAAACCGATGAGCAGAGGCCTTATGTCAATTTTTGTTTTAAAACAGCGGAAATAGTGAATTTGTTGAGAAGAAAGCTGTTTTAAGAACACAACTCAGAATCTGTTTTTTTTTATTTCGCTATGAATTATTGTAAAAAATCGGTGAAAACCAATGAGCGGAGGCCTGTGTCAATTTTTGGTTTTAAAACAGCGGAAACAGTGAATTAAAGAGAAGAAATCTGTTTTGAGAACACACCTCAGAATCTGGATTTTTTATTTCGCTATGAATTATTGTATAAAAATCGGTGATAACCGATGAGCAGAGGACTTAGTGTCAATTTTAGTTTTAAAACAGCGGAAACAGTGAAATTAGTGAGAAGAAAGCTGTTTTGAGAACACCTCAGAATCTGGATTTTTTATTTCGCTATGAATTATTGTATAAAAGTCGATGAAAACCGATGAGCAGAGGACTTAGTGTCAATTTTTGTTTTAAAACAGCGGAAACAGTAATATTAGTGAGAAGGAAGCTGTTTTGAGAGCACACCTTAGATTCTGGATTTTTTATTTCGCTATGAATTATTGTATAAAAATCGGTGAAAACAAATGAGCAGAGGCCTTAGTGTCAAATTTTGTTTTAAAACAGTGGCAACAGTAAAATTAGTGAGAAGGAAGCTGTTTTGAGAGCACACCGCAGAATCTGGATTTTTTATTTCGTTATGAATTATTGTATAAAAGTCGATGAAAACCGATGAGCGGAGGCCTTAGTGTCAATTTTTGTTTTAAAACAGCGGAAACAGTAAAATTAGTGAGAAGGAAGCTGTTTTGAGAACACACCTTAGATTCTGGATTTTTTATTTTGCCATGAATTATTGTATAAAAATCGGTGAAAACCGATGAGCAGGGGCCTTAGTGTCAATTTTAGTTTTAAAACAGCGGAAATAGTGAGTTTAGTGAGAAGGAAGTTGTTTTGAGAACGCACCTCAGAATCTGGAATTTTTATATCGGTATGATTTATTGTATAAAAATCGGTGAAAACCGATTAGCAGAGGCCGTAGTGTCAATTTTTGTTTTAAAACAGAGGAAATAGTGATTTTAATGAGAAGGAAGCTGTTTTGAGAACACACCTCAGAATCTGGATTTTTTATTTTGCCATGAATTATTGTTTAAAAATCGGTGAAATCCGATGAGCAGAGACATTAGTGTCAATTTTTGTTTTAAAATAGCGGTAATAGTGAATTTAGTGAGAAGAGAGCTGTTTTGAGAACACACCTCAGATTCTGGATTTTTTATTTCGCTATGAATTATTGTATAAAAAACGGTGAAAAGCGATGAGCAGAGGCCATAGTGTCAATTTTTGTTTTAAAATAGCGGAAGTAGTGAATTTAGTGAGAAGGAAGCATTTTTGAGAACACCTCAGAATCTGGATTTTTTATTTCGCTATGAATAATTGCATAAAAATCGGTGAAAACCGATGAGCGGAGGCCATAGTGTCAATTTTTGTTTTAAAACAGCGGAAATAGTGAATTTAGTTAGAAGAAAGCTGTTTTTAGAACACACCTCAGAATCTGGATTTTTTATTCCGCTATGAATTATTGTATAAAAATCGGTGAAAACCGATGAGCAGAGGACTTATGTCAATTTTTGTTTTAAAACAGCGGAAACAGTGAAATTAGCGAGAAGGAAGATGTTTTGAGAACACACCTTAGAATCTGGATTTTTTATTTCGCTATGAATTATTGTAAAAAAATCGGTGAAAAACGGTAAGCAGAGGCCTTAGCGTCAATTTTTGTTTTAAAATAGCGGAAGTAGTGAATTAAGTGAGAAGGAAGCTAATTTGAGAACACACCTCAGAATCTGGATTTTTTATTCTTGCTATAAACTTTTGTATAAAAATCGGTGAAAACCGATGAGCAGAGGCCTTATGTCAATTTTTGTTTTAAAACAGCGGAAATAGTGAATTTAGTGAGAAGGAAGCTTTTTTGAGAACATACCTCAGAATCTGGATTTTTTATTTCGCTATGAATAATTGTATAAAAATCGGTGAAAACCGATGAGCGGAGGCCTTAGTGTCAATTTTTGTTTTAAAACAGCGGAAATAGTGAATTTAGTTAGAAGAAAGCTGTTTTTAGAACACACCTCAGAATCTGGATTTTTTATTTTGCCATCAAATATTGTATAAAAATCGGTGAAATCCGATGAGCACAGGCCTTAGTGTCAATTTTTGTTTTAAAACAGCGGAAGTAATGAATTTAGTGAGAAGGAAGCTAATTTTAGAACAGACCTCAGAATCTGGTTTTTTTATTTCGCTATGAATTATTGTATAAAAATCGGTGAAAACCAATGAGCAGAAGCCTTAGTTTCAATTTTTGTTTTAAAACAGCGGAAATAGTGAATTTAGTGAGAAGGAAACGTTTTTGAGAACACACCTCAGAATCTGGGTTTTTTATTTCGCTATGAATTATTAAATAAAAATCGGTGAAAACCGATGAGCAGAGGCCTTAGTGTCAATGCTTGTTTTAAAACAGCGGAAATAGTGAATTATTGAGAAGGAAGGTGTTTTGAGAACACACCTCAGAATCTGGATTTTTTATTTTCCTATTAATTATTGTATAAAAATCGGTGAAAACCGATGAGCAGGGGCCTTAGTGTCAATTTTAGTTTTAAAACAGCGGAAATAGTGAGTTTAGTGAGAAGGAAGTTGTTTTGAGAACACACCTCAGAATTTGGATTTTTTATTTCGCTATGAATTATTCTATAAAAATCAGTGAAAACCGATGAGCAATGAGTAAGTGCCAATTTTTGTTTTAAAACAGCGGAAATAGTGAATTTAGTGAGAAGGAAGCTATTTTGAGAACACACCTCAGAATTTGGATTTTTTATTTCGCTATGAATAATTGTATAAAAATCGGTCAAACCCCGATGAGCGGAGGCCTTAGTGTCAAGTTTTGTTTTAAAACAGAGGAAATAATGAATTTAGTGAGAAGGAAGCTGCTTTTAGAACACACCTCAGAATCTGGTTTTTTTATTTCTCTATGAATTATTGTATAAGAATCGGTGAAAACCGATGAGCACGGGCCTTAGTGTCAATTTTTTTTTAAAACAGCGGAAACTGTGAATATTGTGACAAGGAAGATGTTCTGAGAACACACCTCAGAATCTGGATTTTTTATTTCGCTATGAATTATTGTGTAAAAATCGGTGAAAACCGATGAGCAGAGGACTTATTGACAATTTTTGTTTTAAAACAGCGGAAATAGTGAATTTAGTGAATAGGAAGCTGTATTGAGAACACACCTCAGAATCTGGATTTTTTATTTCGCTATGAATTATTGTATACAAATGGGTGATAACCAATGAGCAGAGGCCTTAGTGACAATTTTTGTTTTAAAACAGCAGAAATAGTGAGTTTAGTGACAAGGAAGCTGTTTTGAGAACACACCTCAGAATCTGGGTTTTTTATTTCGCTATGAATTATGGTATAAAAATCGGTGAAAACCAATGGGCAGAAGCCTTAGTGTAAATTGTGGTTTTAAACAGCGGAAATAGTGAATTTAGTGAGAAGGAAACGTTTTTGAGAACACACCTCAGAATCTGGCTTTTTTATTTCGCTATGAATTATTGTATAAAAATCGGTGAAAACCGATGAGCACAGCCCTTAGTGTCAATTCTAGTTTTAAAACAGCGGAAATAGTGAATTTAGTGAGAAGGAAGGTGTTTTGAGAACACACCTCAGAATCTGGATTTTTTATTTTGCCATGAATTATTGTATAAAAATCGGTGAAATCCGATGATCACAGGCCTTAGTGTCAATTTTTGTTTTAAAACAGGTGAAGTAGTGAATTTAGTGAGAAGGAAGCTGTTTTGAGAACACACCTCAGAATCTGGATTTTTTATTTCGAGATGAATTATTCTATAAAAATCAGTGAAAACCGATGAGCAGGGGCCTTAGTGTCAATTTGTGTTTTAAAATAGCGGAAGTAATGAATTTATTGAGAAGGAAGCTAATTTGAGAACACACCTCAGAATCAGGATTTTTTATTTCGCTTTGAATTATTGTATAAAAATCGGTGAAAACCGATAAGCAGTGGCCTTAGTGTCAATTTATGTTTTAAAACAGGGGAAGTAGTGAATTTAGTGAGAAGGAAGCTAATTTTAGAACAGACCTCAGAATCTGAATTTTTTATTCTTGCTATAAATTTTTGTATAAAAATCAGTGAAAACCGATGAGCAGAGGCCTTATGTCAATTTTTGTTTTAAAACAGCGGAAATAGTGAATTTGTTGAGAAGAAAGCTGTTTTAAGAACACAACTCAGAATCTGTTTTTTTTTATTTCGCTATGAATTATTGTAAAAAATCGGTGAAAACCAATGAGCGGAGGCCTGTGTCAATTTTTGGTTTTAAAACAGCGGAAACAGTGAATTAAAGAGAAGGAATCTGTTTTGAGAACACACCTCAGAATCTGGATTTTTTATTTCGCTATGAATTATTGTATAAAAATCGGTGATAACCGATGAGCAGAGGACTTAGTGTCAATTTTAGTTTTAAAACAGCGGAAACAGTGAAATTAGTGAGAAGAAAGCTGTTTTGAGAACACCTCAGAATCTGGATTTTTTATTTCGCTATGAATTATTGTATAAAAGTCGATGAAAACCGATGAGCAGAGGACTTAGTGTCAATTTTTGTTTTAAAACAGCGGAAACAGTAATATTAGTGAGAAGGAAGCTGTTTTGAGAGCACACCTTAGATTCTGGATTTTTTATTTCGCTATGAATTATTGTATAAAAATCGGTGAAAACAAATGAGCAGAGGCCTTAGTGTCAAATTTTGTTTTAAAACAGTGGCAACAGTAAAATTAGTGAGAAGGAAGCTGTTTTGAGAGCACACCTCAGAATCTGGATTTTTTATTTCGTTATGAATTATTGTATAAAAGTCGATGAAAACCGATGAGCGGAGGCCTTAGTGTCAATTTTTGTTTTAAAACAGCGGAAACAGTAAAATTAGTGAGAAGGAAGCTGTTTTGAGAACACACCTTAGATTCTGGATTTTTTATTTTGCCATGAATTATTGTATAAAAATCGGTGAAAACCGATGAGCAGGGGCCTTAGTGTCAATTTTAGTTTTAAAACAGCGGAAATAGTGAGTTTAGTGAGAAGGAAGTTGTTTTGAGAACGCACCTCAGAATCTGGAATTTTTATATCGGTATGATTTATTGTATAAAAATCGGTGAAAACCGATTAGCAGAGGCCGTAGTGTCAATTTTTGTTTTAAAACAGAGGAAATAGTGATTTTAATGAGAAGGAAGCTGTTTTGAGAACACACCTCAGAATCTGGATTTTTTATTTTGCCATGAATTATTGTTTAAAAATCGGTGAAATCCGATGAGCAGAGACATTAGTGTCAATTTTTGTTTTAAAATAGCGGTAATAGTGAATTTAGTGAGAAGAGAGCTGTTTTGAGAACACACTTCAGATTCTGGATTTTTTATTTCGCTATGAATTATTGTATAAAAAACGGTGAAAAGCGATGAGCAGAGGCCATAGTGTCAATTTTTGTTTTAAAATAGCGGAAGTAGTGAATTTAGTGAGAAGGAAGCATTTTTGAGAACACCTCAGAATCTGGATTTTTTATTTCGCTATGAATAATTGCATAAAAATCGGTGAAAACCGATGAGCGGAGGCCATAGTGTCAATTTTTGTTTTAAAACAGCGGAAATAGTGAATTTAGTTAGAAGAAAGCTGTTTTTAGAACACACCTCAGAATCTGGATTTTTTATTCCGCTATGAATTATTGTATAAAAATCGGTGAAAACCGATGAGCAGAGGACTTATGTCAATTTTTGTTTTAAAACAGCGGAAACAGTGAAATTAGCGAGAAGGAAGATGTTTTGAGAACACACCTTAGAATCTGGATTTTTTATTTCGCTATGAATTATTGTAAAAAAATCGGTGAAAAACGGTAAGCAGAGGCCTTAGCGTCAATTTTTGTTTTAAAATAGCGGAAGTAGTGAATTAAGTGAGAAGGAAGCTAATTTGAGAACACACCTCAGAATCTGGATTTTTTATTCTTGCTATAAACTTTTGTATAAAAATCGGTGAAAACCGATGAGCAGAGGCCTTATGACAATTTTTGTTTTAAAACAGCGGAAATAGTGAATTTAGTGAGAAGGAAGCTTTTTTGAGAACATACCTCAGAATCTGGATTTTTTATTTCGCTATGAATAATTGTATAAAAATCGGTGAAAACCGATGAGCGGAGGCCTTAGTGTCAATTTTTGTTTTAAAACAGCGGAAATAGTGAATTTAGTTAGAAGAAAGCTGTTTTTAGAACACACCTCAGAATCTGGATTTTTTATTTTGCCATCAAATATTGTATAAAAATCGGTGAAATCCGATGAGCACAGGCCTTAGTGTCAATTTTTGTTTTAAAACAGCGGAAGTAATGAATTTAGTGAGAAGGAAGCTAATTTTAGAACAGACCTCAGAATCTGGTTTTTTTATTTCGCTATGAATTATTGTATAAAAATCGGTGAAAACCAATGAGCAGAAGCCTTAGTTTCAATTTTTGTTTTAAAACAGCGGAAATAGTGAATTTAGTGAGAAGGAAACGTTTTTGAGAACACACCTCAGAATCTGGGTTTTTTATTTCGCTATGAATTATTAAATGAAAATCGGTGAAAACCGATGAGCAGAGGCCTTAGTGTCAATGCTTGTTTTAAAACAGCGGAAATAGTGAATTATTGAGAAGGAAGGTTTTTTGAGAACACACCTCAGAATCTGGATTTTTTATTTTCCTATTAATTATTGTATAAAAATCGGTGAAAACCGATGAGCAGGGGCCTTAGTGTCAATTTTAGTTTTAAAACAGCGGAAATAGTGAGTTTAGTGAGAAGGAAGTTGTTTTGAGAACACACCTCAGAATCTGGATTTTTTATTCCGTATGATTTATTGTATAAAAATCGGTGAAAACCGATTAGCAGAGGCCGTAGTGTCAATTTTTGTTTTAAAACAGAGGAAATAGTGATTTTAATGAGAAGGAAGCTGTTTTGAGAACACACCTCAGAATCAGGATTTTTTATTTTGCCATGAATTATTGTATAAAAATCGGTGAAATCCGATGAGCAGAAGCCTTAGTGTCAATTTTTGTTTTAAAATAGCTGTAATAGTGAATTTAGTGAGAAGAGAGCTGTTTTGAGAACACACCTCAGATTCTGGATTTTTTATTTCACTATGAATTATTGTATAAAAAACGGTGAAAAGCGATGAGCAGAGGCCATAGTGTCAATTTTTGTTTTAAAATAGCGGAAGTAGTGAATTTAGTGAGAAGGAAGCTAATTTGAGAACACACCTCAGATCCTGGATTTTTTATTCTTGCTATAAATTTTTGTATAAAAATCGGTGAAAACCGATGAGCAGAGGCCTTATGTCAATTTTTGTTTTAAAACAGCGGAAATAGTGAATTTAGTGAGAAGGAAGCATTTTTGAGAACACACCTCAGAATCTGGATTTTTTATTTCGCTATGAATAATTGCATAAAAATCGGTGAAAACCGATGAGCGGAGGCCTTAGTGTCAATTTTTGTTTTAAAACAGCGGAAATAGTGAATTTAGTTAGAAGAAAGCTGTTTTTAGAACACACCTCAGAATCTGGATTTTTTATTTCGCTATGAATTATTGTATAAAAATCGGTGAAAACCGAGGAGCAGAGGACTTATGTCAATTTTTGTTTTAAAACAGCGGAAACAGTAAAATTAGCGAGAAGGAAGATGTTTTGAGAACACACCTTAGAATCTGGATTTTTTATTTCGCTATGAATTATTGTATAAAATTCGGTGTAAAACGGTAAGCAGAGGCCTTAGCGTCAATTTTTGTTTTAAAATAACGGAAGTAGTGAATTAAGTGAGAAGGAAGCTAATTAGAGAACACACCTCAGAATCTGGATTTTTTTATTCTTGCTATAAATTTTTGTATAAAAATCGGTGAAAACCGATGAGCAGAGGCCTTATGTCAATTTTTGTTTTAAAACAGCGGAAATAGTGAATTTAGTGAGAAGGAAGCTTTTGGAGAACACACCTCAGAATCTGGATTTTTTATTTCGCTATGAATAATTGTATAAAAATCGGTGAAAACCGATGAGCGGAGGCCTTAGTGTCAATTTTGGTTTTAAAACAGCGGAAATAGTGAATTTAGTGAGAAGAAAGCTGTTTTTAGAACACACCTCAGAATCTGGATTTTTTATTTCGCTATGAATTATTGTATAAAAATCGGTGAAAACCGATGAGCAATGAGTAAGTGCCAATTTTTGTTTTAAAACAGCGGAAATAGTGAATTTAGTGAGAAGGAAGCTATTTTGAGAACACACCTCAGAATTTGGATTTTTTATTTCGCTATGAATAATTGTATAAAAATCGGTCAAACCCCGATGAGCGGAGGCCTTAGTGTCAAGTTTTGTTTTAAAACAGAGGAAATAATGAATTTAGTGAGAAGGAAGCTGCTTTTAGAACACACCTCAGAATCTGGTTTTTTTATTTCTCTATGAATTATTGTATAAGAATCGGTGAAAACCGATGAGCACGGGCCTTAGTGTCAATTTTTGTTTTAAAACAGCGGAAACTGTGAATATTGTGACAAGGAAGATGTTCTGAGAACACACCTCAGAATCTGGATTTTTTATTTCGCTATGAATTATTGTGTAAAAATCGGTGAAAACCGATGAGCAGAGGACTTATTGACAATTTTTGTTTTAAAACAGCGGAAATAGTGAATTTAGTGAATAGGAAGCTGTATTGTGAACACACCTCAGAATCTGGATTTTTTATTTCGCTATGAATTATTGTATACAAATGGGTGATAACCAATGAGCAGAGGCCTTAGTGACAATTTTTGTTTTAAAACAGCAGAAATAGTGAGTTTAGTGACAAGGGAGCTGTTTTGAGAACACACCTCAGAATCTGGGTTTTTTATTTCGCTATGAATTATGGTATAAAAATCGGTGAAAACCAATGGGCAGAAGCCTTAGTGTAAATTTTGATTTTAAACAGCGGAAATAGTGAATTTAGTGAGAAGGAAACGTTTTTGAGAACACACCTCAGAATCTGGCTTTTTTATTTCGCAATGAATTATTGTATAAAAATCGGTGAAAACCGATGAGCACAGCCCTTAGTGTCAATTCTAGTTTTAAAACAGCGGAAATAGTGAATTTAGTGAGAAGGAAGGTGTTTTGAGAACACACCTCAGAATCTGGATTTTTTATTTTGCCATGAATTATTGTATAAAAATCGGTGAAATCCGATGAGCACAGGCCTTAGTGTCAATTTTTGTTTTAAAACAGGTGAAGTAGTGAATTTAGTGAGAAGGAAGATGTTTTGAGAACACACCTCAGAATCTGGATTTTTTATTTCGCTATGAATTATTCTATAAAAATCAGTGAAAACCGATGAGCAGGGGCCTTAGTGTCAATTTGTGTTTTAAAATAGCGGAAGTAATGAATTTATTGAGAAGGAAGCTAATTTGAGAACACACCTCAGAATCAGGATTTTTTATTTCACTTTGAATTATTGTATAAAAATCGGTGAAAACCGATAAGCAGTGGCCTTAGTGTCAATTTATGTTTTAAAACAGGGGAAGTAGTGAATTTAGTGAGAAGGAAGCTAATTTTAGAACAGACCTCAGAATCTGAATTTTTTATTCTTGCTATAAATTTTTGTATAAAAATCAGTGAAAACCGATGAGCAGAGGCCTTATGTCAATTTTTGTTTTAAAACAGCGGAAATAGTGAATTTGTTGAGAAGAAAGCTGTTTTAAGAACACAACTCAGAATCTGTTTTTTTTTATTTCGCTATGAATTATTGTAAAAAATCGGTGAAAACCAATGAGCGGAGGCCTGTGTCAATTTTTGGTTTTAAAACAGCGGAAACAGTGAATTAAAGAGAAGGAATCTGTTTTGAGAACACACCTCAGAATCTGGATTTTTTATTTCGCTATGAATTATTGTATAAAAATCGGTGATAACCGATGAGCAGAGGACTTAGTGTCAATTTTTGTTTTAAAACAGCGGAAACAGTAATATTAGTGAGAAGGAAGCTGTTTTGAGAGCACACCTTAGATTCTGGATTTTTTATTTCGCTATGAATTATTGTATAAAAATCGGTGAAAACAAATGAGCAGAGGCCTTAGTGTCAAATTTTGTTTTAAAACAGTGGCAACAGTAAAATTAGTGAGAAGGAAGCTGTTTTGAGAGCACACCTCAGAATCTGGATTTTTTATTTCGTTATGAATTATTGTATAAAAGTCGATGAAAACCGATGAGCGGAGGCCTTAGTGTCAATTTTTGTTTTAAAACAGCGGAAACAGTAAAATTAGTGAGAAGGAAGCTGTTTTGAGAACACACCTTAGATTCTGGATTTTTTATTTTGCCATGAATTATTGTATAAAAATCGGTGAAAACCGATGAGCAGGGGCCTTAGTGTCAATTTTAGTTTTAAAACAGCGGAAATAGTGAGTTTAGTGAGAAGGAAGTTGTTTTGAGAACGCACCTCAGAATCTGGAATTTTTATATCGGTATGATTTATTGTATAAAAATCGGTGAAAACCGATAAGCAGAGGCCGTAGTGTCAATTTTTGTTTTAAAACAGAGGAAATAGTGATTTTAATGAGAAGGAAGCTGTTTTGAGAACACACCTCAGAATCTGGATTTTTTATTTTGCCATGAATTATTGTTTAAAAATCGGTGAAATCCGATGAGCAGAGACATTAGTGTCAATTTTTGTTTTAAAATAGCGGTAATAGTGAGATTAGTGAGAAGAGAGCTGTTTTGAGAACACACCTCAGATTCTGGATTTTTTATTTCGCTATGAATTATTGTATAAAAAACGGTGAAAAGCGATGAGCAGAGGCCATAGTGTCAATTTGTGTTTTAAAATAGCGGAAGTAGTGAATTTAGTGAGAAGGAAGCATTTTTGAGAACACCTCAGAATCTGGATTTTTTATTTCGCTATGAATAATTGCATAAAAATCGGTGAAAACCGATGAGCGGAGGCCTTAGTGTCAATTTTTGTTTTAAAACAGCGGAAATAGTGAATTTAGTTAGAAGAAAGCCGTTTTTAGAACACACCTCAGAATCTGGATTTTTTATTCCGCTATGAATTATTGTATAAAAATCGGTGAAAACCGATGAGCAGAGGACTTATGTCAATTTTTGTTTTAAAACAGCGGAAACAGTGAAATTAGCGAGAAGGAAGATGTTTTGAGAACACACCTTAGAATCTGGATTTTTTATTTCGCTATGAATTATTGTAAAAAAATCGGTGAAAAACGGTAAGCAGAGGCCTTAGCGTCAATTTTTGTTTTAAAATAGCGGAAGTAGTGAATTAAGTGAGAAGGAAGCTAATTTGAGAACACACCTCAGAATCTGGATTTTTTATTCTTGCTATAAACTTTTGTATAAAAATCGGTGAAAACCGATGAGCAGAGGCCTTATGTCAATTTTTGTTTTAAAACAGCGGAAATAGTGAATTTAGTGAGAAGGAAGCTTTTTTGAGAACATACCTCAGAATCTGGATTTTTTATTTCGCTATGAATAATTGTATAAAAATCGGTGAAAACCGATGAGCGGAGGCCTTAGTGTCAATTTTTGTTTTAAAACAGCGGAAATAGTGAATTTAGTTAGAAGAAAGCTGTTTTTAGAACACACCTCAGAATCTGGATTTTTTATTTTGCCATCAAATATTGTATAAAAATCGGTGAAATCCGATGAGCACAGGCCTTAGTGTCAATTTTTGTTTTAAAACAGCGGAAGTAATGAATTTAGTGAGAAGGAAGCTAATTTTAGAACAGACCTCAGAATCTGGATTTTTTATTTCGCTATGAATTATTGTATAAAAATCGGTGAAAACCAATGAGCAGAAGCCTTAGTTTCAATTTTTGTTTTAAAACAGCGGAAATAGTGAATTTAGTGAGAAGGAAACGTTTTTGAGAACACACCTCAGAATCTGGGTTTTTTATTTCGCTATGAATTATTAAATAAAAATCGGTGAAAACCGATGAGCAGAGGCCTTAGTGTCAATGCTTGTTTTAAAACAGCGGAAATAGTGAATTATTGAGAAGGAAGGTGTTTTGAGAACACACCTCAGAATCTGGATTTTTTATTTTCCTATTATTTATTGTATAAAAATCGGTGAAAACCGATGAGCAGGGGCCTTAGTGTCAATTTTAGTTTTAACACAGCGGAAATAGTGAGTTTAGTGAGAAGGAAGTTGTTTTGAGAACACACCTCAGAATCTGGATTTTTTATTTCGGTATGATTTATTGTATAAAAATCGGTGAAAACCGATTAGCAGAGGCCGTAGTGTCAATTTTTGTTTTAAAACAGAGGAAATAGTGATTTTAATGAGAAGGAAGCTGTTTTGAGAACACACCTCAGAATCAGGATTTTTTATTTTGCCATGAATTATTGTATAAAAATCGGTGAAATCCGATGAGCAGAAGCCTTAGTGTCAATTTTTGTTTTAAAATAGCTGTAATAGTGAATTTAGTGAGAAGAGAGCTGTTTTGAGAACACACCTCAGATTCTGAATTTTTTATTTCACTATGAATTATTGTATAAAAATCGGTGAAAACCGAGGAGCAGAGGACTTATGTCAATTTTTGTTTTAAAACAGCGGAAACAGTGAAATTAGCGAGAAGGAAGATGTTTTGAGAACACACCTTAGAATCTGGATTTTTTATTTCGCTATGAATTATTGTATAAAAATCGGTGTAAAACGGTAAGCAGAGGCCTTAGCGTCAATTTTTTTTTTAAAATAACGGAAGTAGTGAAGTAAGTGAGAAGGAAGCTAATTAGAGAACACACCTCAGAATCTGGATTTTTTATTCTTGCTATAAATTTTTGTATAAAAATCGGTGAAAACCGATGAGCAGAGGCCTTATGTCAATTTTTGTTTTAAAACAGCGGAAATAGTGAATTTAGTGAGAAGGAAGCTTTTGGAGAACACACCTCAGAATCTGGATTTTTTATTTCGCTATGAATAATTGTATAAAAATCGGTGAAAACCGATGAGCGGAGGCCTTAGTGTCAATTTTTGTTTTAAAACAGCGGAAATAGTGAATTTAGTGAGAAGAAAGCTGTTTTTAGAACACACCTCAGAATCTGGATTTTTTATTTCGCTATGAATTATTGTATAAAAATCGGTGAAAACCGATGAGCAATGAGTAAGTGCCAATTTTTGTTTTAAAACAGCGGAAATAGTGAATTTAGTGAGAAGGAAGCTATTTTGAGAACACACCTCAGAATTTGGATTTTTTATTTCGCTATGAATAATTGTATAAAAATCGGTCAAACCCCGATGAGCGGAGGCCTTAGTGTCAAGTTTTGTTTTAAAACAGAGGAAATAATGAATTTAGTGAGAAGGAAGCTGCTTTTAGAACACACCTCAGAATCTGGTTTTTTTATTTCTCTATGAATTATTGTATAAGAATCGGTGAAAACCGATGAGCACGGGCCTTAGTGTCAATTTTTGTTTTAAAACAGCGGAAACTGTGAATATTGTGACAAGGAAGATGTTCTGAGAACACACCTCAGAATCTGGATTTTTTATTTCGCTATGAATTATTGTGTAAAAATCGGTGAAAACCGATGAGCAGAGGACTTATTGACAATTTTTGTTTTAAAACAGCGGAAATAGTGAATTTAGTGAATAGGAAGCTGTATTGAGAACACACCTTAGAATCTGGATTTTTTATTTCGCTATGAATTATTGTATACAAATGGGTGATAACCAATGAGCAGAGGCCTTAGTGACAATTTTTGTTTTAAAACAGCAGAAATAGTGAGTTTAGTGACAAGGAAGCTGTTTTGAGAACACACCTCAGAATCTGGGTTTTTTATTTCGCTATGAATTATGGTATAAAAATCGGTGAAAACCAATGGGCAGAAGCCTTAGTGTAAATTTTGGTTTTAAACAGCGGAAATAGTGAATTTAGTGAGAAGGAAACGTTTTTGAGAACACACCTCAGAATCTGGCTTTTTTATTTCGCTATGAATTATTGTATAAAAATCGGTGAAAACCGATGAGCACAGCCCTTAGTGTCAATTCTAGTTTTAAAACAGCGGAAATAGTGAATTTAGTGAGAAGGAAGGTGTTTTGAGAACACACCTCAGAATCTGGATTTTTTATTTTGCCATGAATTATTGTATAAAAATCGGTGAAATCCGATGAGCACAGGCCTTAGTGTCAATTTTTGTTTTAAAACAGGTGAAGTAGTGAATTTAGTGAGAAGGAAGCTGTTTTGAGAACACACCTCAGAATCTGGATTTTTTATTTCGCTATGAATTATTCTATAAAAATCGGTGAAAACCGATGAGCAGGGGCCTTAGTGTCAATTTGTGTTTTAAAATAGCGGAAGTAATGAATTTATTGAGAAGGAAGCTAATTTGAGAACACACCTCAGAATCAGGATTTTTTATTTCGCTATGAATTATTGTATAAAAATCGGTGAAAACCGATAAGCAGTGGCCTTAGTGTCAATTTTTGTTTTAAAACAGGGGAAGTAGTGAATTTAGTGAGAAGGAAGCTAATTTTAGAACAGACCTCAGAATCTGAATTTTTTATTCTTGCTATAAATTTTTGTATAAAAATCAGTGAAAACCGATGAGCAGAGGCCTTATGTCAATTTTTGTTTTAAAACAGCGGAAATAGTGAATTTGTTGAGAAGAAAGCTGTTTTAAGAACACAACTCAGAATCTGTTTTTTTTTATTTCGCTATGAATTATTGTAAAAAATCGGTGAAAACCAATGAGCGGAGGCCTTAGTGTCAATTTTTGGTTTTAAAACAGCGGAAACAGTGAATTAAAGAGAAGGAAGCTGTTTTGATAACACACCTCAGAATCTGGATTTTTTATTTCGCTATGAATTATTGTATAAAAATCGGTGATAACCGATGAGCAGAGGACTTATGGTCAATTTTAGTTTTAAAACAGCGGAAACAGTGAAATTAGTGAGAAGAAAGCTGTTTTGAGAACACCTCAGAATCTGGATTTTTTATTTCGCTATGAATTGTTGTATAAAAGTCGATGAAAACCGATGAGCAGAGGACTTAGTGTCAATTTTTGTTTTAAAACAGCGGAAACAGTAATATTAGTGAAAAGGAAGCTGTTTTGAGAGCACACCTTAGATTCTGGATTTTTTATTTCGCTATGAATTATTGTATAAAAATCGGTGAAAACAAATGAGCAGAGGCCTTAGTGTCAAATTTTGTTTTAAAACAGTGGCAACAGTAAAATTAGTGAGAAGGAAGCTGGTTTGAGAGCACACCTCAGAATCTGGATTTTTTATTTCGTTATGAATTATTGTATAAAAGTCGATGAAAACCGATGAGCGGAGGCCTTAGTGTCAATTTTTGTTTTAAAACAGCGGAAACAGTAAAATTAGTGAGAAGGAAGCTGTTTTGAGAACACACCTTAGATTCTGGATTTTTTATTTTGCCATGAATTATTGTATAAAAATCGGTGAAATCCGATGAGCAGAGACATTAGTGTCAATTTTTGTTTTAAAATAGCGGTAATAGTGAATTTAGTGAGAAGAGAGCTGTTTTGAGAACACACCTCAGATTCTGGATTTTTTATTTCGCTATGAATTATTGTATAAAAAACGGTGAAAAGCGATGAGCAGAGGCCATAGTGTCAATTTTTGTTTTAAAATAGCGGAAGTAGTGAATTTAGTGAGAAGGAAGCTAATTTGAGAACACACCTCAGAACCTGGATTTTTTATTCTTGCTATAAATTTTTTTATAAAAATCGGTGAAAACCGATGAGCAGAGGCCTTATGTCAATTTTTGTTTTAAAACAGCGGAAATAGTGAATTTAGTGAGAAGGAAGCATTTTTGAGAACACACCTCAGAATCTGGATTTTTTATTTCGCTATGAATAATTGCATAAAAATCGGTGATAACCGATGAGCGGAGGCCTTAGTGTCAATTTATGTTTTAAAACAGCGGAAATAGTGAATTTAGTTAGAAGAAAGCTGTTTTTAGAACACACCTCAGAATCTGGATTTTTTATTTCGCTATGAATTATTGTATAAAAATCGGTGAAAACCGATGAGCAGAGGACTTATGTCAATTTTTGTTTTAAAACAGCGGAAACAGTGAAATTAGCGAGAAGGAAGATGTTTTGAGAACACACCTTAGAATCTGGATTTTTTATTTCGCTATGAATTATTGTATAAAAATCGGTGAAAAACGGTAAGCAGAGGCCTTAGCGTCAATTTTTGTTTTAAAATAGCGGAAGTAGTGAATTAAGTGAGAAGGAAGCTAATATGAGAACACACCTCAGAATCTGGATTTTTTATTCTTGCTATTAATTTTTGTATAAAAATCGGTGAAAACCGATGAGCAGAGGCCTTATGTCAATTTTTGTTTTAAAACAGCGGAAATAGTGAATTTAGTGAGAAGGAAGCTTTTTTGAGAACACACCTCAGAATCTGGATTTTTTATTTCGCTATGAATAATTGTATAAAAATCGGTGAAAACCGATGAGCGGAGGCCTTAGTGTCAATTTTTGTTTTAAAACAGCGGAAATAGTGAATTTAGTTAGAAGAAAGCTGTTTTTAGAACACACCTCAGAATCTGGATTTTTTATTTTGACATCAAATATTGTATAAAAATCGGTGAAATCCGATGAGCACAGGCCTTAGTGTCAATTTTTGTTTTAAAACAGCGGAAGTAATGAATTTAGTGAGAAGGAAGCTAAATTGAGAACACACCTCAGAATCAGGATTTTTTATTTTGCTATGAATTATTGTATAAAAATCGGTGAAAACCGATAAGCAGTAGCCTTAGTGTCAATTTTTGATTTAAAACAGGGGAAGTAGTGAATTTAGTGAGAAGGAAGCTAATTTGAGAACACACCTCAGAATCTGGATTTTTTATTCTTCCTATAAATTTTTGTATAAAAATCAGTGAAAACCGATGAGCAGAGGCCTTATGTCAATTTTTGTTTTAAAACAGCGGAAATAGTGAATTTAGTTAGAAGGAAGGTGTTTTGAGAACACACCTCAGAATCTGGATTTTTTATTTCGCTATGAATTATTGTATAAAAATCGGTGAAAACCAATGAGCAGAAGCCTTAGTGTCAATTTTTGTTTTAAAGCAGCGGAAATAGTGAATTTAGTGAGAAGGAAACGTTTTTGAGAACACACCTCAGAATCTGGGTTTTTTATTTCGCTATGAATTATTAAATAAAAATCGGTGAAAACCGATGAGCAGAGGCCTTAGTGTCAATGCTTGTTTTAAAACAGCGGAAATAGTGAATTATTGAGAAGGAAGGTGTTTTGAGAACACACCTCAGAATCTGGATTTTTTATTTTCCTATTAATTATTGTATAAAAATCGGTGAAAACCGATGAGCAGGGGCCTTAGTGTCAATTTTAGTTTTAAAACAGCGGAAATAGTGAGTTTAGTGAGAAGGAAGTTGTTTTGAGAACACACCTCAGAATCTGGATTTTTTATTTCGGTATGATTTATTGTATAAAAATCGGTGAAAACCGATTAGCAGAGGCCGTAGTGTCAATTTTTGTTTTAAAACAGAGGAAAAAGTGATTTTAATGAGAAGGAAGCTGTTTTGAGAACACACCTCAGAATCTGGATTTTTTATTTTGCCATGAAATATTGTATAAAAATCGGTGAAATCCGATGAGCAGAAGCCTTAGTGTCAATTTTTGTTTTAAAATAGCAGTAATAGTGAATTTAGTGAGAAGAGAGCTGTTTTGAGAACACACCTCAGATTCTGGATTTTTTATTTCGATATGAATTATTGTATAAAAAAAGGTGAAAAGCGATGAGCAGAGGCCATAGTGTCAATTTTTGTTTTAAAATAGCGGAAGTAGTGAATTTAGTGAGAAGGAAGATAATTTGAGAACACACCTCAGAACCTGGATTTTTTATTCTTGCTATAAATTTTTGTATAAAAATCGGTGAAAACCGATGAGCAGAGGCCTTATGTCAATTTTTGTTTTAAAACAGCGGAAATAGTGAATTTAGTGAGAAGGAAGCATTTTTGAGAACACACCTCAGAATCTGGATTTTTTATTTCGCTATGAATAATTGCATAAAAATCGGTGAAAACCGATGAGCGGAGGCCTTAGTGTCAATTTTTGTTTTAAAACAGCGGAAATAGTGAATTTAGGTAGAAGAAAGCTGTTTTTAGAACACACCTCAGAATCTGGATTTTTTATTTCGCTATGAATTATTGTATAAAAATCGGTGAAAACCGATGAGCAGAGGACTTATGTCAATTTTTGTTTTAAAACAGCGGAAACAGTGAAATTAGCGAGAGGGAAGATGTTTTGAGAACACACCTTAGAATCTGGATTTTTTATTTCGCTATGAATTATTGTATAAAAATCGGTGTAAAACGGTAAGCAGAGGCCTTAGCGTCAATTTTTGTTTTAAAATAGCGGAAGTAGTGAATTAAGTGAGAAGGAAGCTAATTTGAGAACACACCTCAGAATCTGGATTTTTTATTCTTGCTATAAATTTTTGTATAAAAATCGGTGAAAACCGATGAGCAGAGGCCTTATGTCAATTTTTGTTTTAAAACAGCGGAAATAGTGAATTTAGTGAGAAGGAAGCTTTTGGAGAACACACCTCAGAATCTGGATATTTTATTTCGCTATGAATAATTGCATAAAAATCGGTGATAACCGATGAGCGGAGGCCTTAGTGTCAATTTATGTTTTAAAACAGCGGAAATAGTGAATTTAGTTAGAAGAAAGCTGTTTTTAGAACACACCTCAGAATCTGGATTTTTTATTTCGCTATGAATTATTGTATAAAAATCGGTGAAAACCGATGAGCAGAGGACTTATGTCAATTTTTGTTTTAAAACAGCGGAAACAGTGAAATTAGCGAGAAGGAAGATGTTTTGAGAACACACCTTAGAATCTGGATTTTTTATTTCGCTATGAATTATTGTATAAAAATCGGTGAAAAACGGTAAGCAGAGGCCTTAGCGTCAATTTTTGTTTTAAAATAGCGGAAGTAGTGAATTAAGTGAGAAGGAAGCTAATATGAGAACACACCTCAGAATCTGGATTTTTTATTCTTGCTATTAATTTTTGTATAAAAATCGGTGAAAACCGATGAGCAGAGGCCTTATGTCAATTTTTGTTTTAAAACAGCGGAAATAGTGAATTTAGTGAGAAGGAAGCTTTTTTGAGAACACACCTCAGAATCTGGATTTTTTATTTCGCTATGAATAATTGTATAAAAATCGGTGAAAACCGATGAGCGGAGGCCTTAGTGTCAATTTTTGTTTTAAAACAGCGGAAATAGTGAATTTAGTTAGAAGAAAGCTGTTTTTAGAACACACCTCAGAATCTGGATTTTTTATTTTGACATCAAATATTGTATAAAAATCGGTGAAATCCGATGAGCACAGGCCTTAGTGTCAATTTTTGTTTTAAAACAGCGGAAGTAATGAATTTAGTGAGAAGGAAGCTAAATTGAGAACACACCTCAGAATCAGGATTTTTTATTTTGCTATGAATTATTGTATAAAAATCGGTGAAAACCGATAAGCAGTAGCCTTAGTGTCAATTTTTGATTTAAAACAGGGGAAGTAGTGAATTTAGTGAGAAGGAAGCTAATTTGAGAACACACCTCAGAATCTGGATTTTTTATTCTTCCTATAAATTTTTGTATAAAAATCAGTGAAAACCGATGAGCAGAGGCCTTATGTCAATTTTTGTTTTAAAACAGCGGAAATAGTGAATTTAGTTAGAAGGAAGGTGTTTTGAGAACACACCTCAGAATCTGGATTTTTTATTTCGCTATGAATTATTGTATAAAAATCGGTGAAAACCAATGAGCAGAAGCCTTAGTGTCAATTTTTGTTTTAAAGCAGCGGAAATAGTGAATTTAGTGAGAAGGAAACGTTTTTGAGAACACACCTCAGAATCTGGGTTTTTTATTTCGCTATGAATTATTAAATAAAAATCGGTGAAAACCGATGAGCAGAGGCCTTAGTGTCAATGCTTGTTTTAAAACAGCGGAAATAGTGAATTATTGAGAAGGAAGGTGTTTTGAGAACACACCTCAGAATCTGGATTTTTTATTTCGGTATGATTTATTGTATAAAAATCGGTGAAAACCGATTAGCAGAGGCCGTAGTGTCAATTTTTGTTTTAAAACAGAGGAAAAAGTGATTTTAATGAGAAGGAAGCTGTTTTGAGAACACACCTCAGAATCTGGATTTTTTATTTTGCCATGAAATATTGTATAAAAATCGGTGAAATCCGATGAGCAGAAGCCTTAGTGTCAATTTTTGTTTTAAAATAGCAGTAATAGTGAATTTAGTGAGAAGAGAGCTGTTTTGAGAACACACCTCAGATTCTGGATTTTTTATTTCGATATGAATTATTGTATAAAAAAAGGTGAAAAGCGATGAGCAGAGGCCATAGTGTCAATTTTTGTTTTAAAATAGCGGAAGTAGTGAATTTAGTGAGAAGGAAGATAATTTGAGAACACACCTCAGAACCTGGATTTTTTATTCTTGCTATAAATTTTTGTATAAAAATCGGTGAAAACCGATGAGCAGAGGCCTTATGTCAATTTTTGTTTTAAAACAGCGGAAATAGTGAATTTAGTGAGAAGGAAGCATTTTTGAGAACACACCTCAGAATCTGGATTTTTTATTTCGCTATGAATAATTGCATAAAAATCGGTGAAAACCGATGAGCGGAGGCCTTAGTGTCAATTTTTGTTTTAAAACAGCGGAAATAGTGAATTTAGTTAGAAGAAAGCTGTTTTTAGAACACACCTCAGAATCTGGATTTTTTATTTCGCTATGAATTATTGTATAAAAATCGGTGAAAACCGATGAGCAGAGGACTTATGTCAATTTTTGTTTTAAAACAGCGGAAACAGAGAAATTAGCGAGAGGGAAGATGTTTTGAGAACACACCTTAGAATCTGGATTTTTTATTTCGCTATGAATTATTGTATAAAAATCGGTGTAAAACGGTAAGCAGAGGCCTTAGCGTCAATTTTTGTTTTAAAATAGCGGAAGTAGTGAATTAAGTGAGAAGGAAGCTAATTTGAGAACACACCTCAGAATCTGGATTTTTTATTCTTGCTATAAATTTTTGTATAAAAATCGGTGAAAACCGATGAGCAGAGGCCTTATGTCAATTTTTGTTTTAAAACAGCGGAAATAGTGAATTTAGTGAGAAGGAAGCTTTTGGAGAACACACCTCAGAATCTGGATTTTTTATTTCGCTATGAATTATTGTATAAAAATCGGTGAAAACCGATGATCAATGAGTAAGTGCCAATTTTTGTTTTAAAACAGCGGAAATAGTGAATTTAGTGAGAAGGAAGCTGTTTTGAGAACACACCTCAGAATCTGGGTTTTTTATTTCGCTATGAATTATCGTATAAAAATCGGTAAAAACCGATGAGCAGAGGCCTTAGTGTCAAGTTTTGTTTTAAAACAGCGGAATTAATGAATTTAGTGAGAAGGAAGCTGCTTTTAGAACACACCTCAGAATCTGGATTTTTTTATTTCTCTATGAATTATTGTATAAGAATCGGTGAAAACCGATGAGCACGGGCCTTAGTGTCAATTTTTGTTTTAAAACAGCGGAAACTGTGAATATTGTGACAAAGAAGATGTTCTGAGAACACCTCAGAATCTGGATTTTTTATTTCGCTATGAATTATTGTGTAAAAATCGGTGAAAACCGATGAGCAGAGGACTTATTGACAATTTTTGTTTTAAAACAGCGGAAATAGTGAATTTAGTGAATAGGAAGCTGTATTGAGAACACACCTCAGAATCTGGATTTTTTATTTCGCTATGAATTATTGTATACAAATGGGTGATAACCAATGAGCAGAGGCCTTAGTGACAATTTTTGTTTTAAAACAGCAGAAATAGTGAGTTTAGTGACAAGGAAGCTGTTTTGATTACACACCTCAGAATCTGGGTTTTTTATTTCGCTATGAATTATGGTATAAAAATCGGTGAAAACCAATGGGCAGAAGCCTTAGTGTAAATTTTGGTTTTAAACAGCGGAAATAGTGAATTTAGTGAGAAGGAAACGTTTTTGAGAATACATCCCCGGAATCTGGCTTTTTTATTTCGCTATGAATTATTGTATAAAAATCGGTGAAAACCGATGAGCACAGCCCTTAGTGTCAATTCTAGTTTTAAAACTGCGGAAATAGTGAATTTAGTGAGAAGGAAGGTGTTTTGAGAACACACCTCAGAATCTTGATTTTTTATTTTGCCATGAATTATTGTATAAAAATCGGTGAAATCCGATGAGCACAGGCCTTAGTGTCAATTTTTGTTTTAAAACAGGTGAAGTAGTGAATTTAGTGAGAAGGAAGCTGTTTTGAGAACACACCTCAGAATCTGGATTTTTTATTTCGCTATGAATTATTCTATAAAAATCGGTGAAAACCGATGAGCAGGGGCCTTAGTGTCAATTTGTGTTTTAAAATAGCGGAAGTAATGAATTTATTGAGAAGGAAGCTAATTTGAGACACACCTCAGAATCAGGATTTTTTATTTCGCTATGAATTATTGTATAAAAATCGGTGAAAACCGATAAGAAGTGGCCTTAGTGTCAATTTTTGTTTTAAAACAGGGGAAGTAGTGAATTTAGTGAGAAGGAAGCTAATTTGAGAACAGACCTCAGAATCTGAATTTTTTATTCTTGCTATAAATTTTTGTATAAAAATCAGTGAAAACCGATGAGCAGAGGCCTTATGTCAATTTTTGTTTTAAAACAGCAGAAATAGTGAATTTGTTGAGAAGGAAGCTGTTTTGAGAACACACCTCAGAATCTGGATTTTTTATTTCGCTATGAATTATTGTATAAAAGTCGATGAAAACCGATGAGCGGAGGCCTTAGTGTCAATTTTTGTTTTAAAACAGCGGAAACAGTAAAATTAGTGAGAAGGAAGCTGTTTTGAGAGCACACCTTAGATTCTGGATTTTTTATTTCGCTATGAATTATTGTATAAAAATCGGTGAAAACAAATGAGCAGAGGCCTTAGTGTCAAATTTTGTTTTAAAACAGTGGCAACAGTAAAATTAGTGAGAAGGAAGCTGTTTTGAGAGCACACCTCAGAATCTGGATTTTTTATTTCGTTATGAATTATTGTATAAAAGTCGATGAAAACCGATGAGCGGAGGCCTTAGTGTCAATTTTTGTTTTAAAACAGCGGAAACAGTAAAATTAGTGAGAAGGAAGCTGTTTTAAGAACACACCTTAGATTCTGGATTTTTTATTTCGCTATGAATTATTGTATAAAAATCGGTGAAAACCGATGAGCAGGGGCCTTAGTGTCAATTTTTGTTTTAAAACAGCGGAAATAGTGAATTTAGTGAGAAGGAAGGTGTTTTGAGAACACACCTCAGAATCTGGATTTTTTATTTCGCTATGCATTATTGTATTAAAATCGGTGAAATTCAATGGGCAGAACCCTTGGTGTCAATTTTGTTTTAAAAACCGCGGAAATAGTGAATTTAGTGAGAAGAAAGGTGTATTGAGAACACACCTCAGAATCTGGATTTTTTATTTCGCTATGAATTATTGTATAAAAATCGGTGAAAACCGATGAGCAGGGGCCTTAGTGTAAATTATTGTTTTAAAACAGCGGAAATAGTTAGTTTCGTGAGAAGGAAGCTGTTTTAAGAACACACCTCAAATCTGGGTTTTTAATTTCGCTATGAATTATTGTATAAAAATCGGTGAAAACCGATGAGCAGAGGCCTTAGTGTCGATTTTTGTTTTAAAACAGCGGAAACAGTGAATATTGTGACAAGGAAGGTGTTCTGAGAACACACACCAGAATCTGGATTTTTTATTTCGCTATGAATTATTGTAAAAAATCGGTGAAAACCGATGAGCAGAGGCCTTAGTGTCAATTTTTGTTTTAAAACAGCGGAAACGGTGAGTTAAAGAGAAGGAAGCTGTTTTGAGAACACACCTCAGAATCTGGATTTTTTATTTCGCTATGAATTATTGTATAAAATTCGGTCAAAACCGATGAGCAGAGGCCTAAGTGTCAATTTTTGTTTTAAAAGAACGGAAACAGTGAATTAAAGAAAAGGAAGCTGTTTTGAGAACACCTCAGAATCTGGATTTTTTATTTTGCTATGAATTATTGTATAAAAATCGCTGAAAACCGATGAGCAGAGGCCTTATGTCAATTTTTGTTTTAAAACAGCGAAAATAGTGAATTTAGTGAGAAGGAAGCATTTTTGAGAACACACCTCAGAATCTGGATTTTTTATTTCGCTATGAATAATTGCATAAAAATCGGTGAAAACCGATGAGCGGAGGCCTTATGTCAATTTTTGTTTTAAAACAGCAGAAACAGTGAAATTAGCGAGAAGGAAGATGTTTTGAGAACACACCTTAGAATCTGGATTTTTTATTTCGCTATGAATTATTGTATAAAAATCGGTGTAAAACGGTAGGCAGAGGCCTTAGCGTCAATTTTTGTTTTAAAATAGCGGAAGTAGTGAATTAAGTGAGAAGGAAGCTAATTTGAGAACACACCTCAGAATCTGGATTTTTTATTCTTGCTATAAATTTTTGTATAAAAATCGGTGAAAACCGATGAGCAGAGGCCTTATGTCAATTTTTGTTTTAAAACAGCGGAAATAGTGAATTTAGTGAGAAGGAAGCTTTTGGAGAGCACACCTCAGAATCTGGATTTTTTATTTCGCTATGAATAATTGTATAAAAATCGGTGAAAACCGATGAGCGGAGGCCTTAGTGTCAATTTTTGTTTTAAAACAGCGGAAATAGTGAATTTAGTGAGAAGAAAGCTGTTTTTAGAACACACCTCAGAATCTGGATTTTTTATTTCGCTATGAATTATTGTATAAAAATCGGTGAAAACCGATGAGCAATGAGTAAGTACCAATTTTTGTTTTAAAACAGCGGAAATAGTGAATTTAGTGAGAAGGAAGCTGTTTTGAGAACACACCTCAGAATCTGGGTTTTTTATTTCGCTATGAATTATCGTATAAAAATCGGTAAAAACCGATGAGCAGAGGCCTTAGTGTCAAGTTTTGTTTTAAAACAGCGGAAATAATGAATTTAGTGAGAAGGAAGCTGCTTTTAGAACACACCTCAGAATCTGGATATTTTTATTTCTCTATGAATTATTGTATAAGAATCGGTGAAAACCGATGAGCACGGGCCTTAGTGTCAATTTTTGTTTTAAAACAGCGGAAACTGTGAATATTGTGACAAGGAAGATGTTCTGAGAACACACCTCAGAATCTGGATTTTTTATTTCGCTATGAATTATTGTGTAAAAATCGGTGAAAACCGATGAGCAGAGGACTTATTGACAATTTTTGTTTTAAAACAGCGGAAATAGTGAATTTAGTGAATAGGATGCTGTATTGAGAACACACCTCAGAATCTGGATTTTTTATTTCGCTATGAATTATTGTATACAAATGGGTGATAACCAATGAGCAAAGGCCTTAGTGACAATTTTTGTTTTAAAACAGCAGAAATAGTGAGTTTAGTGACAAGGAAGCTGATTTGAGAACACACCTCAGAATCTGGGTTTTTTATTTCGCTATGAATTATGGTATAAAAATCGGTGAAAACCAATGGGCAGAAGCCTTAGTGTAAATTTTGGTTTTAAACAACGGAAATAGTGAATTTAGTGAGAAGGAAACGTTTTTGAGAACACACCTCAGAATCTGGCTTTTTTATTTCGCTATGAATTATTGTATAAAAATCGGTGTAAAACCGATGAGCACAGCCCTTAGTGTCAATTCTAGTTTTAAAACAGCGGAAATAGTGAATTTAGTGAGAAGGAAGGTGTTTTGAGAACACACCTCAGAATCTGGATTTTTTATTTTGCCATGAATTATTGTATAAAAATCGGTGAAATCCGATGAGCACAGGCCTTAGTGTCAATTTTTGTTTTAAAACAGGTGAAGTAGTGAATTTAGTGAGAAGGAAGCTGTTTTGAGAACACACCTCAGAATCTGGATTTTTTATTTCGCTATGAATTATTCTATAAAAATCGGTGAAAACCGATGAGCAGGGGCCTTAGTGTCAATTTGTGTTTTAAAATAACGGAAGTAATGAATTTATTGAGAAGGAAGCTAATTTGAGAACACACCTCAGAATCAGGATTTTTTATTTCGCTATGAATTATTGTATAAAAATCGGCGAAAACCGATAAGCAGTGGCCTTAGTGTCAATTTTTGTTTTAAAACAGGGGAAGTAGTGAATTTAGTGAGAAGGAAGCTAATTTGAGAACAGACCTCAGAATCTGAATTTTTTATTCTTGCTATAAATTTTTGTATAAAAATCAGTGAAAACCGATGAGCAGAGGCCTTATGTCAATTTTTGTTTTAAAACAGCGGAAATAGTGAATTTGTTGAGAAGAAAGCTGTTTTAAGAACACAACTCAGAATCTGTTTTTTTTTATTTCGCTATGAATTATTGTAAAAAATCGGTGAAAACCAATGAGCGGAGGCCTTAGTGTCAATTTTTGTTTTAAAACAGCGGAAACAGGGAATTAAAGAGAAGGAAGCTGTTTTGAGAACACACCTCAGAATCTGGATTTTTTATTTCGCTATGAATTATTGTATAAAAATCGGTGATAACCGATGAGCAGAGGACTTAGTGTCAATTTTAGTTTTAAAACAGCGGAAACAGTGAAATTAGTGAGAAGGAAGCTGTTTTGAGAACAACTCAGAATCTGGATTTTTTATTTCGCTATGAATTATTGTATAAAAGTCGATGAAAACCGATGAGCGGAGGCCTTAGTGTCAATTTTTGTTTTAAAACAGCGGAAACAGTAAAATTAGTGAGAAGGAAGCTGTTTTGAGAGCACACCTTAGATTCTGGATTTTTTATTTCGCTATGAATTATTGTATAAAAATCGGTGAAAACAAATGAGCAGAGGCCTTAGTGTCAAATTTTGTTTTAAAACAGTGGCAACAGTAAAATTAGTAAGAAGGAAGCTGTTTTGAGAGCACACCTCAGAATCTGGATTTTTTATTTCGTTATGAATTATTGAATAAAAGTCGATGAAAACCGATGAGCGGAGGCCTTAGTGTCAATTTTTGTTTAAAAACAGCGGAAACAGTAAAATTAGTGAGAAGGAAGCTGTTTTGAGAACACACCTTAGATTCTGGATTTTTTATTTCGCTATGAATTATTGTATAAAAATCGGTGAAAACCGATGAGCAGGGGCCTTAGTGTCAATTTTTGTTTTAAAACAGCGGAAATAGTGAATTTAGTGAGAAGGAAGGTGTTTTGAGAACACACCTCAGAATCTGGATTTTTTATTTCGCTATGCATTATTGTATAAAAATCGGTGAAATCCGATGAGCACAGGCCTTAGTGTCAATTTTTGTTTTAAAACAGGTGAAGTAGTGAATTTAGTGAGAAGGAAGCTGTTTTGAGAACACACCTCAGAATCTGGATTTTTTATTTCGCTATGAATAATTGTATAAAAATCGGTGAAAACCGATGAGCGGAGGCCTTAGTGTCAATTTTTGTTTTAAAACAGCGGAAATAGTGAATTTAGTTAGAAGAAAGCTGTTTTTAGAACACACCTCAGAATCTGGATTTTTTATTTTGACATCAAATATTGTATAAAAATCGGTGAAATCCGATGAGCACAGGCCTTAGTGTCAATTTTTGTTTTAAAACAGCGGAAGTAATGAATTTAGTGAGAAGGAAGCTAAATTGAGAACACACCTCAGAATCAGGATTTTTTATTTTGCTATGAATTATTGTATAAAAATCGGTGAAAACCGATAAGCAGTAGCCTTAGTGTCAATTTTTGATTTAAAACAGGGGAAGTAGTGAATTTAGTGAGAAGGAAGCTAATTTGAGAACACACTTTAGAATCTGGATTTTTTATTCTTCCAATAAATTTTTGTATAAAAATCAGTGAAAACCGATGAGCAGAGGCCTTATGTCAATTTTTGTTTTAAAACAGCGGAAATAGTGAATTTAGTTAGAAGGAAGGTGTTTTGAGAACACACCTCAGAATCTGGATTTTTTATTTCGCTATGAATTATTGTATAAAAATCGGTGAAAACCAATGAGCAGAAGCCTTAGTGTCAATTTTTGTTTTAAAACAGCGGAAATAGTGAATTTAGTGAGAAGGAAACGTTTTTGAGAACACACCTCAGAATCTGGGTTTTTTATTTCGCTATGAATTATTAAATAAAAATCGGTGAAAACCGATGAGCAGAGGCCTTAGTGTCAATGCTTGTTTTAAAACAGCGGAAATAGTGAATTATTGAGAAGGAAGGTGTTTTGAGAACACACCTCAGAATCTGGATTTTTTATTTTCCTATTAATTATTGTATAAAAATCGGTGAAAACCGATGAGCAGGGGCCTTAGTGTCAATTTTAGTTTTAAAACAGCGGAAATAGTGAGTTTAGTGAGAAGGAAGTTGTTTTGAGAACACACCTCAGAATCTGGATTTTTTATTTCGGTATGATTTATTGTATAAAAATCGGTGAAAACCGATTAGCAGAGGCCGTAGTGTCAATTTTTGTTTTAAAACAGAGGAAATAGTGATTTTAATGAGAAGGAAGCTGTTTTGAGAACACACCTCAGAATCTGGATTTTTTATTTTGCCATGAAATCTATATATATAAAAATGAATGTATGTGTGTGTGTGTGTGTGTGTGTGTGTGTATGTCCTTTATGCATTACTACACCATTCATCGGATCGCCATGAAACTTTAGGAAGTTGTTGAGTACATTCCCGAAAAGAGGACTATGAAAGCGATTTTTCAATATCGATACTTTATCGATATAATATCGCTAAAGTATCGATAAATTGATACATTATTGATACAAAATTGAGGTGAAATTATTTAGTTTTTCAAAAGGAATGCATCGTTGAAATATCGATACTGTATCGAATGTATATAAATTGTTTGTCCTTTATGCATTTCTATTCATCGGATCGCCATGAAACTTTGGAAAGTTATTGAGTACACTCCGCGAAGGTTTCTACAAAATCGATAATTCAATGTCGATACTGTATCGATATAATATCGATAAAATATGGATACATCGATACATTGTTGATACAAAATTGAGGTGAAATTATTTAGGTGTTTTTTATCAAAGTTTTACAAAGTATCATTACAATATCGATACTGTATCGATACAATATTGATAACTTCATGCATTACCACAACATTCATCCAATTTCCATGAAGCTTTGGTTAGTTGTTTTGTTCACTCCATGAAGGTTTGTACAATATCGAGAATACAATATCGACACTGGAGACGGGATGTGCATCCCATTGAACTTGCAATTCATTGAAACACTCACGTGCAACATATTCAAATCATCCGGCATGGGACAAATATTTCAGAAATGCCAACTTATTGCTTGGGATGAATGCACAATGGTGCACAAAGCATCGCTCGAGACTCTGGATCGATCATTGCAAGATTTCCGTTGAATCCTGAGACCATTTGAGAAAGCATTAATATTGCTTGCACGACATTTCAGGCACACATTACCTGTAATTCCTCGATTGACACTAGCGGATGAAATAAATGCTTGCCTGAAATATTCTACTTTGTGACGACATGTGAAGACGTTAAAATTATATACAAATATGCGTGTCCAGCTGCAAAACAATCGATCAGCTGAGATATATTGTATACCCATAAGAATTGTGAAATTAAACATACTATAAACGTGCGCTTTCCATTTAACCAGATTGAGCCACAGCAACGCGTGGCCGGGTCAGCTTGTATTGTATAAAAATCGGTGAAATCCGATGAGCAGAAGCCTTAGTGTCAATTTTTGTTTTAAAATAGCAGTAATAGTGAAGTTAGTGAGAAGAGAGCTGTTTTGAGAACACACCTCAGATTCTGGATTTTTTATTTCGATATGAATTATTGTATAAAAAACGGTGAAAAGCGATGAGCAGAGGCCATAGTGTCAATTTTTGTTTTAAAATAGCGGAAGTAGTGAATTTAGTGAGAAGGAAGCTAATTTGAGAACACACCTCAGAACCTGGATTTTTTATTCTTGCTATAAATTTTTGTATAAAAATCAGTGAAAACCGATGAGCAGAGGCCTTATGTCAATTTTTGTTTTAAAACAGCGGAAATAGTGAATTTAGTGAGAAGGAAGCTGTTTTGAGAACACACCTCAGAATCTGGATTTTTTATTTCGCTATGAATAATTGTATAAAAATCGGTGAAAACCGATGAGCGGAGGCCTTAGTGTCAATTTTTGTTTTAAAACAGCGGAAATAGTGAATTTAGTTAGAAGAAAGCTGTTTTTAGAACACACCTCAGAATCTGGATTTTTTATTTTGACATCAAATATTGTATAAAAATCGGTGAAATCCGATGAGCACAGGCCTTAGTGTCAATTTTTGTTTTAAAACAGCGGAAGTATTGAATTTAGTGAGAAGGAAGCTAAATTGAGAACACACCTCAGAATCAGGATTTTTTATTTTGCTATGAATTATTGTATAAAAATCGGTGAAAACCGATAAGCAGTGGCCTTAGTGTCAATTTTTGATTTAAAACAGGGGAAGTAGTGAATTTAGTGAGAAGGAAGCTAATTTGAGAACACACCTCAGAATCTGGATTTTTTATTCTTCCTATAAATTTTTGTATAAAAATCAGTGAAAACCGATGAGCAGAGGCCTTATGTCAATTTTTGTTTTAAAACAGCGGAAATAGTGAATTTAGTTAGAAGGAAGGTGTTTTGAGAACACACCTCAGAATCTGGATTTTTTATTTCGCTATGAATTATTGTATAAAAATCGGTGAAAACCAATGAGCAGAATGAGCACTATTCGCCTTAGTGTCAATTTTTGTTTTAAAACAGCGGAAATAGTGAATTTAGTGAGAAGGAAACGTTTTTGAGAACACACCTCAGAATCGGGGTTTTTTATTTCGCTATGAATTATTGTATAAAAATCGGTGAAAACCGATGAGCAGAGGACTTATGTCAATTTTTGTTTTAAAACAGCGGAAACAGTGAAATTAGCGAGAAGTAAGATGTTTTGAGAACACACCTTAGAATCTGGATTTTTTATTTCGCTATGAATTATTGTATAAAAATCGGTGTAAAACGGTAAGCAGAGGCCTTAGCGTCAATTTTTGTTTTAAAATAGCGGAAGTAGTGAATTAAGTGAGAAGGAAGCTAATTTGAGAACACACCTCAGAATCTGGATTTTTTATTCTTGCTATAAATTTTTGTATAAAAATCGGTGAAAACCGATGAGCAGAGGCCTTATGTCAATTTTTGTTTTAAAACAGCGGAAATAGTGAATTTAGTGAGAAGGAAGCTTTTGGAGAACACACCTCAGAATCTGGATTTTTTATTTCGCTATGAATAATTGTATAAAAATCGGTGAAAACCGATGAGCGGAGGCCTTAGTGTCAATTTTTGTTTTAAAACAGCGGAAATAGTGAATTTAGTGAGAAGAAAGCTGTTTTTAGAACACACCTCAGAATCTGGATTTTTTATTTCGCTATGAATTATTGTATAAAAATCGGTGAAAACCGATGAGCAATGAGTAAGTGCCAATGTTTGTTTTAAAACAGCGGAAATAGTGAATTTAGTGAGAAGGAAGCTGTTTTGAGAACACACCTCAGAATCTGGGTTTTTTATTTCGCTATGAATTATCGTATAAAAATCGGTAAAAACCGATGAGCAGAGGCCTTAGTGTCAAGTTTTGTTTTAAAACAGCGGAAATAATGAATTTAGTGAGAAGGAAGCTGCTTTTAGAACACACCTCAGAATCTGGATTTTTTTATTTCTCTATGAATTATGGTATAAAAATCGGTGAAAACCAATGGGCAGAAGCCTTAGTGTAAATTTTGGTTTTAAACAGCGGAAATAGTGAATTTAGTGAGAAGGAAACGTTTTTGAGAACACACCTCAGAATCTGGCTTTTTTATTTCGCTATGAATTATTGTATAAAAATCGGTGAAAACCGATGAGCACAGCCCTTAGTGTCAATTCTAGTTTTAAAACTGCGGAAATAGTGAATTTAGTGAGAAGGAAGGTGTTTTGAGAACACACCTCAGAATCTGGATTTTTTATTTTGCCATGAATTATTGTATAAAAATCGGTGAAATCCGATGAGCACTGGCCTTAGTGTCAATTTTTGTTTTAAAACAGGTGAAGTAGTGAATTTAGTGAGAAGGAAGCTGTTTTGAGAACACACCTCAGAATCTGGATTTTTTATTTCGCTATGAATTATTCTATAAAAATCGGTGAAAACCGATGAGCAGGGGCCTTAGTGTCAATTTGTGTTTTAAAATAGCGGAAGTAATGAATTTATTGAGAAGGAAGCTACTTTGAGAACACACCTCAGAATCAGGATTTTTTATTTCGCTATGAATTACTGTATAAAAATCGGCGAAAACCGATAAGCAGTGGCCTTAGTGTCAATTTTTGTTTTAAAACAGGGGAAGTAGTGAATTTAGTGAGAAGGAAGCTAATTTGAGAACAGACCTCAGAATCTGAATTTTTTATTCTTGCTATAAATTTTTGTATAAAAATCAGTGAAAACCGATGAGCAGAGGCCTTATGTCAATTTTTGTTTTAAAACAGCGGAAATAGTGAATTTAGTTAGAAGGAAGGTGTTTTGAGAACACACCTCAGAATCTGGATTTTTTATTTCGCTATGAATTATTGTATAAAAATCGGTGAAAACCAATGAGCAGAAGCCTTAGTGTCAATTTTTGTTTTAAAACAGAGGAAATAGTGAATTTAGTGAGAAGGAAACGTTTTTGAGAACACACCTCAGAATCTGGGTTTTTTATTTCGCTATGAATTATTAAATAAAAATCGGTGAAAACCGATGAGCAGAGGCCTTAGTGTCAATGCTTGTTTTAAAACAGCGGAAATAGTGAATTATTGAGAAGGAAGGTGTTTTGAGAACACACCTCAGAATCTGGATTTTTTATTTTCCTATTAATTATTGTATAAAAATCGGTGAAAACCGATGAGCAGGGGCCTTAGTGTCAATTTTAGTTTTAAAACAGCGGAAATAGTGAGTTTAGTGAGAAGGAAGTTGTTTTGAGAACACACCTCAGAATCTGGATTTTTTATTTCGGTATGATTTATTGTATAAAAATCGGTGAAAACCGATTAGCAGAGGCCGTAGTGTCAATTTTTGTTTTAAAACAGAGGAAATAGTGATTTTAATGAGAAGGAAGCTGTTTTGAGAACACACCTCAGAATCTGGATTTTTTATTTTGCCATGAAATATTGTATAAAAATCGGTGAAATCCGATGAGCAGAAGCCTTAGTGTCAATTTTTGTTTTAAAATAGCAGCAATAGTGAAGTTAGTGAGAAGAGAGCTGTTTTGAGAACACACCTCAGATTCTGGATTTTTTATTTCGATATGAATTATTGTATAAAAAACGGTGAAAAGCGATGAGCAGAGGCCATAGTGTCAATTTTTGTTTTAAAATAGCGGAAGTAGTGAATTTAGTGAGAAGGAAGCTAATTTGAGAACACACCTCAGAACCTGGATTTTTTATTCTTGCTATAAATTTTTGTATAAAAATCGGTGAAAACCGATGAGCAGAGGCCTTATGTCAATTTTTGTTTTAAAACAGCGGAAATAGTGAATTTAGTGAGAAGGAAGCTGTTTTGAGAACACACCTCAGAATCTGGATTTTTTATTTCGCTATGAATAATTGTATAAAAATCGGTGAAAACCGATGAGCGGAGGCCTTAGTGTCAATTTTTGTTTTAAAACAGCGGAAATAGTGAATTTAGTTAGAAGAAAGCTGTTTTTAGAACACACCTCAGAATCTGGATTTTTTATTTTGACATCAAATATTGTATAAAAATCGGTGAAATCCGATGAGCACAGGCCTTAGTGTCAATTTTTGTTTTAAAACAGCGGAAGTATTGAATTTAGTGAGAAGGAAGCTAAATTGAGAACACACCTCAGAATCAGGATTTTTTATTTTGCTATGAATTATTGTATAAAAATCGGTGAAAACCGATAAGCAGTGGCCTTAGTGTCAATTTTTGATTTAAAACAGAGGAAGTAGTGAATTTAGTGAGAAGGAAGCTAATTTGAGAACACACCTCAGAATCTGGATTTTTTATTCTTCCTATAAATTTATGTATAAAAATCAGTGAAAACCGATGAGCAGAGGCCTTATGTCAATTTTTGTTTTAAAACAGCGGATATAGTGAATTTAGTTAGAAGGAAGGTGTTTTGAGAACACACCTCAGAATCTGGATTTTTTATTTCGCTATGAATTATTGTATAAAAATCGGTGAAAACCAATGAGCAGAATGAGCACTATTCGCCTTAGTGTCAATTTTTGTTTTAAAACAGCGGAAATAGTGAATTTAGTGAGAAGGAAACGTTTTTGAGAACACACCTCAGAATCTGGGTTTTTTATTTCGCTATGAATTATTGTATAAAAATCGGTGAAAACCGATGAGCAGAGGACTTATGTCAATTTTTGTTTTAAAACAGCGGAAACAGAGAAATTAGCGAGAAGGAAGATGTTTTGAGAACACACCTTAGAATCTGGATTTTTTATTTCGCTATGAATTATTGTATAAAAATCGGTGTAAAACGGTAAGCAGAGGCCTTAGCGTCAATTTTTGTTTTAAAATAGCGGAAGTAGTGAATTAAGTGAGAAGGAAGCTAATTTGAGAACACACCTCAGAATCTGGATTTTTTATTCTTGCTATAAATTTTTGTATAAAAATCGGTGAAAACCGATGAGCAGAGGCCTTATGTCAATTTTTGTTTTAAAACAGCGGAAATAGTGAATTTAGTGAGAAGGAAGCTTTTGGAGAACACACCTCAGAATCTGGATTTTTTATTTCGCTATGAATAATTGTATAAAAATCGGTGAAAACCGATGAGCGGAGGCCTTAGTGTCAATTTTTGTTTTAAAACAGCGGAAATAGTGAATTTAGTGAGAAGAAAGCTGTTTTTAGAACACACCTCAGAATCTGGATTTTTTATTTCGCGATGAATTATTGTATAAAAATCGGTGAAAACAGATGAGCAATGAGTAAGTGCCAATTTTTGTTTTAAAACAGCGGAAATAGTGAATTTAGTGAGAAGGAAGCTGTTTTGAGAACACACCTCAGAATCTGGGTTTTTTATTTCGCTATGAATTATCGTATAAAAATCGGTAAAAACCGATGAGCAGAGGCCTTAGTGTCAAGTTTTGTTTTAAAACATCGGAAATAATGAATTTAGTGAGAAGGAAGCTGCTTTTAGAACACACCTCAGAATCTGGATTTTTTTATTTCTCTATGAATTATTGTATAAGAATCGGTGAAAACCGATGAGCACGGGCCTTAGTGTCAATTTTTGTTTTAAAACAGCGGAAACTGTGAATATTGTGACAAGGAAGATGTTCTGAGAACACACCTCAGAATCTGGATTTTTTATTTCGCTATGAATTATAGTGTAAAAATCGGTGAAAACCGATGAGCAGAGGACTTATTGACAATTTTTGTTTTAAAACAGCGGAAATAGTGAATTTAGTGAATAGGAAGCTGTATTGAGAACACACCTCAGAATCTGGGTTTTTTATTTCGCTATGAATTATGGTATAAAAATCGGTGAAAACCAATGGGCAGAAGCCTTAGTGTAATTTTTGGTTTTAAACAGCGGAAATAGTGAATTAAGTGAGAAGGAAACGTTTTTGAGAACACACCTCAGAATCTGGCTTTTTTATTTTGCTATGAATTATTGTATAAAAATCGGTGAAAACCGATGAGCACAGCCCTTAGTGTCAATTCTAGTTTTAAAACTGCGGAAATAGTGAATTTAGTGAGAAGGAAGGTGTTTTGAGAACACACCTCAGAATCTGGATTTTTTATTTTGCCATGAATTATTGTATAAAAATCGGTGAAAACCGATAAGCAGTGGCCTTAGTGTCAATTTTTGATTTAAAACAGAGGAAGTAGTGAATTTAGTGAGAAGGAAGCTAATTTGAGAACACACCTCAGAATCTGGATTTTTTATTCTTCCTATAAATTTATGTATAAAAATCAGTGAAAACCGATGAGCAGAGGCCTTATGTCAATTTTTGTTTTAAAACAGCGGATATAGTGAATTTAGTTAGAAGGAAGGTGTTTTGAGAACACACCTCAGAATCTGGATTTTTTATTTCGCTATGAATTATTGTATAAAAATCGGTGAAAACCAATGAGCAGAATGAGCACTATTCGCCTTAGTGTCAATTTTTGTTTTAAAACAGCGGAAATAGTGAATTTAGTGAGAAGGAAACGTTTTTGAGAACACACCTCAGAATCTGGGTTTTTTATTTCGCTATGAATTATTGTATAAAAATCGGTGAAAACCGATGAGCAGAGGACTTGTGTCAATTTTTGTTTTAAAACAGCGGAAACAGAGAAATTAGCGAGAAGGAAGATGTTTTGAGAACACACCTTAGAATCTGGATTTTTTATTTCGCTATGAATTATTGTATAAAAATCGGTGTAAAACGGTAAGCAGAGGCCTTAGCGTCAATTTTTGTTTTAAAATAGCGGAAGTAGTGAATTAAGTGAGAAGGAAGCTAATTTGAGAACACACCTCAGAATCTGGATTTTTTATTCTTGCTATAAATTTTTGTATAAAAATCGGTGAAAACCGATGAGCAGAGGCCTTATGTCAATTTTTGTTTTAAAACAGCGGAAATAGTGAATTTAGTGAGAAGGAAGCTTTTGGAGAACACACCTCAGAATCTGGATTTTTTATTTCGCTATGAATAATTGTATAAAAATCGGTGAAAACCGATGAGCGGAGGCCTTAGTGTCAATTTTTGTTTTAAAACAGCGGAAATAGTGAATTTAGTGAGAAGAAAGCTGTTTTTAGAACACACCTCAGAATCTGGATTTTTTATTTCGCTATGAATTATTGTATAAAAATCGGTGAAAACAGATGAGCAATGAGTAAGTGCCAATTTTTGTTTTAAAACAGCGGAAATAGTGAATTTAGTGAGAAGGAAGCTGTTTTGAGAACACACCTCAGAATCTGGGTTTTTTATTTCGCTATGAATTATCGTATAAAAATCGGTAAAAACCGATGAGCAGAGGCCTTAGTGTCAAGTTTTGTTTTAAAACATCGGAAATAATGAATTTAGTGAGAAGGAAGCTGCTTTTAGAACACACCTCAGAATCTGGATTTTTTTATTTCTCTATGAATTATTGTATAAGAATCGGTGAAAACCGATGAGCACGGGCCTTAGTGTCAATTTTTGTTTTAAAACAGCGGAAACTGTGAATATTGTGACAAGGAAGATGTTCTGAGAACACACCTCAGAATCTGGATTTTTTATTTCGCTATGAATTATTGTGTAAAAATCGGTGAAAACCGATGAGCAGAGGACTTATTGACAATTTTTGTTTTAAAACAGCGGAAATAGTGAATTTAGTGAATAGGAAGCTGTATTGAGAACACACCTCAGAATCTGGGTTTTTTATTTCGCTATGAATTATGGTATAAAAATCGGTGAAAACCAATGGGCAGAAGCCTTAGTGTAATTTTTGGTTTTAAACAGCGGAAATAGTGAATTAAGTGAGAAGGAAACGTTTTTGAGAACACACCTCAGAATCTGGCTTTTTTATTTTGCTATGAATTATTGTATAAAAATCGGTGAAAACCGATGAGCACAGCCCTTAGTGTCAATTCTAGTTTTAAAACTGCGGAAATAGTGAATTTAGTGAGAAGGAAGGTGTTTTGAGAACACACCTCAGAATCTGGATTTTTTATTTTGCCATGAATTATTGTATATAAATCGGTGAAATCCGATGAGCACAGGCCTTAGTGTCAATTTTTGTTTTAAAACAGGTGAAGTAGTGAATTTAGTGAGAAGGAAGCTGTTTTGAGAACACACCTCAGAATCTGGATTTTTTATTTCGCTATGAATTATTCTATAAAAATCGGTGAAAACCGATGAGCAGGGGCCTTAGTGTCAATTTGTGTTTTAAAATAGCGGAAGTAATGAATTTATTGAGAAGGAAGCTAATTTGAGAACACACCTCAGAATCAGGATTTTTTATTTCGCTATGAATTATTGTATAAAAATCGGTGAAAACCGATAAGCAGTGGCCTTAGTGTCAATTTTTGTTTTAAAACAGGGGAAGTAGTGAATTTAGTGAGAAGGAAGCTAATTTGAGAACAGACCTCAGAATATGAATTTTTTATTCTTGCTATAAATTTTTGTATAAAAATCAGTGAAAACCGATGAGCAGAGGCCTTATGTCAATTTTTTTTTTAAAACAGCGGAAATAGTGAATTTGTTGAGAAGAAAGCTGTTTTAAGAACACAACTCAGAATCTGTTTTTTTGTATTTCGCTATGAATTATTGTAAAAAATCGGTGAAAACCAATGAGCGGAGGCCTTAGTGTCAATTTTTGTTTTAAAACAGCGGAAACAGTGAATTAAAGAGAAGGAAGCTGTTATGAGAACACACCTCAGAATCTGGATTTTTTATTTCGCTATGAATTATTGTATAAAAATCGGTGAAAACAAATGAGCAGAGGCCTTAGTGTCAAATTTTGTTTTAAAACAGTGGCAACAGTAAAATTAGTGAGAAGGAAGCTGTTTTGAGAGCACACCTCAGAATCTGGATTTTTGATTTCGTTATGAATTATTGTATAAAAGTCGATGAAAACCGATGAGCGGAGGCCTTAGTGTCAATTTTTGTTTTAAAACAGCGGAAACAGTAAAATTAGTGAGAAGGAAGCTGTTTTAAGAACACACCTTAGATTCTGGATTATTTATTTCGCTATGAATTATTGTATAAAAATCGGTGAAAACCGATGAGCAGGGGCCTTAGTGTCAATTTTTGTTTTAAAACAGCGGAAATAGTGAATTTAGTGAGAAGGAAGGTGTTTTGAGAACACACCTCAGAATCTGGATTTTTTATTTCGCTATGCATTATTGTATTAAAATCGGTGAAATTCAATGGGCAGAACCCTTGGTGTCAATTTTGTTTTTAAAACAGCGGAAATAGTGAATTTAGTGAGAAGGAAGGTGTATTGAGAACACACCTCAGAATCTGGATTTTTTATTTCGCTATGAATTATTGTATAAAAATCGGTGAAAACCGATGAGCAGGGGCCTTAGTGTAAATTATTGTTTTAAAACAGCGGAAATAGTTAGTTTCGTGAGAAGGAAGCTGTTTTGAGAACATACCTCAAATCTGGGTTTTTTATTTCGCTATGAATTATTGTATAAAAATCGGTGAAAACCGATGAGCAGAGGCCTTAGTGTCGATTTTTGTTTTAAAACAGCGGAAAGGGTGAATATTGTGACAAGGAAGGTGTTCTGAGAACACACAGGAGAATCTGGATTTTTTATTTCGCTATGAATAATTGTAAAAAATCGGTGAAAACCGATGAGCAGAGGCCTTAGTGTCAATTTTTGTTTTAAAACAGCGGAAACGGTGAGTTAAAGAGAAGGAAGCTGTTTTGAGAACACACCTCAGAATCTGGATTTTTTATTTCGCTATGAATTATTGTATAAAATTCGGTCAAAACCGATGAGCAGAGGCCTTAGTGTCAATTTTTGTTTTAAAACAACGGAAACAGTGAATTAAAGAAAAGGAAGCTGTTTTGAGAACACCTCAGAATCTGGATTTTTTATTTTGCTATGAATTATTGTATAAAAATCGCTGAAAACCGATGAGCAAAGGCCGTAGTGTCAATTCTTGTTTTAAAACAGCGGAAATAGTGAATTTAGTGAGAAGGAAGCATTTTTGAGAACACATCTCAGAATCTGGATTTTTTATTTCGCTATGAATAATTGCATAAAAATCGGTGAAAACCGATGAGCGGAGGCCTTAGTGTCAATTTTTGTTTTAAAACAGCGGAAATAGTGAATTTAGTTAGAAGAAAGCTGTTTTTAGAACACACCTCAGAATCTGAATTTTTTATTTCGCTATGAATTATTGTATAAAAATCGGTGAAAACCGATGAGCAGAGGAGTTATGTCAATTTTTGTTTTGAAACAGCGGAAACAGTGAAATTAGCGAGAAGGAAGATGTTTTGAGAACACACCTTAGAATCTGGATTTTTTATTTCGCTATGAATTATTGTATAAAAATCGGTGTAAAACGGTAAGCAGAGGCCTTAGCGTCAATTTTTGTTTTAAAATAGCGGAAGTAGTGAATTAAGTGAGAAGGAAGCTAATTTGAGAACACACCTCAGAATCTGGATTTTTTATTCTTGCTATAAATTTTTGTATAAAAATCGGTGAAAACCGATGAGCAGAGGCCTTATGTCAATTTTTGTTTTAAAACAGCGGAAATAGTGAATTTAGTGAGAAGGAAGCTTTTGGAGAACACACCTCAGAATCTGGATTTTTTATTTCGCTATGAATAATTGTATAAAAATCGGTGAAAACCGATGAGCGGAGGCCTTAGTGTCAATTTTTGTTTTAAAAAAGCGGAAATAGTGAATTTAGTGAGAAGAAAGCTGTTTTTAGAACACACCTCAGAATCTGGATTTTTTATTTCGCTATGAATTATTGTATATAAATCGGTGAAAACCGATGAGCAATGAGTAAGTGCCAATTTTTGTTTTAAAACAGCGGAAATAGTGAATTTAGTGAGAAGGAAGCTGTTTTGAGAACACACCTCAGAATCTGGGTTTTTTATTTCGCTATGAATTATCGTATAAAAATCGGTGAAAACCGATGAGCAGAGGACTTATTGACAATTTTTGTTTTAAAACAGCGGAAATAGTGAATTTAGTGAATAGGAAGCTGTATTGAGAACACACCTCAGAATCTGGATTTTTTATTTCGCTATGAATTATTGTATACAAATGGGTGATAACCAATGAGCAGAGGCCTTAGTGACAATTTTTGTTTTAAAACAGCAGAAATAGTGAGTTTAGTGACAAGGAAGCTGTTTTGAGAACACACCTCAGAATCTGGGTTTTTTATTTCGCTATGAATTATGGTATAAAAATCGGTGAAAACCAATGGGCAGAAGCCTTAGTGTACATTTTGGTTTTAAACAGCGGAAATAGTGAATTTAGTGAGAAGGAAACGTTTTTGAGAACACACCTCAGAATCTGGCTTTTTTATTTCGCTATGAATTATTGTATAAAAATCGGTGAAATCCGATGAGCACAGGCCTTAGTGTCAATTTTTGTTTTAAAACAGGTGAAGTAGTGAATTTAGTGAGAAGGAAGCTGTTTTGAGAACACACCTCAGAATCTGGATTTTTTATTTCGCTATGAATTATTCTATAAAAATCGGTGAAAACCGATGAGCAGGTCCTTAGTGTCAATTTGTGTTTTAAAATAGCGGAAGTAATGAATTTATTGAGACGGAAGCTAATTTGAGAACACACCTCAGAATCAGGATTTTTTATTTCGCTATGAATTATTGTATAAAAATCGGTGAAAACCGATAAGCAGTGGCCTTAGTGTCAATTTTTGTTTTAAAACAGGGGAAGTAGTGAATTTAGTGAGAAGGAAGCTAATTTGAGAACAGACCTCAGAATCTGAATTTTTTATTCTTGCTATAAATTTTTGTATAAAAATCGGTGAAAACCGATGAGCAGAGGCCTTATGTCAATTTTTGTTTTAAAACAGCGGAAATAGTGAATTTGTTGAGAAGAAAGCTGTTTTAAGAACACAACTCAGAATCTGTTTTTTTTTTATTTCGCTATGAATTATTGTAAAAAATCGGTGAAAACCAATGAGCGGAGGCCTTAGTGTCAATTTTTGTTTTAAAACAGAGGAAACAGTGAATTAAAGAGAAGGAAGCTGTTTTGAGAACACACCTCAGAATCTGGATTTTTTATTTCGCTATGAATTATTGTATAAAAATCGGTGATAACCGATGAGCAGAGGACTTAGTGTCAATTTTAGTTTTAAAACAGCGGAAACAGTGAAATTAGTGAGAAGGAAGCTGTTTTGAGAACACCTCAGAATCTGGATTTTTTATTTCGCTATGAATTATTGTATAAAAGTCGATGAAAACCGATGAGCGGAGGCCTTAGTGTCAATTTTTGTTTTAAAACAGCGGAAACAGTAAAATTAGTGAGAAGGAAGCTGTTTTGAGAACACACCTTAGATTCTGGATTTTTTATTTCGCTATGAATTATTGTATAAAAATCGGTGAAAACCGATGAGCAGGGGCCTTAGTGTCAATTTTTGTTTTAAAACAGCGGAAATAGTGAATTTAGTGAGAAGAGAGGTGTTTTGAGAACACACCTCAGAATCTGGATTTTTTATTTCGCTATGCATTATTGTATTAAAATCGGTGAAATTCGATGGGCTGAACCCTTGGTGTCAATTTTGTTTTTAAAACAGCGGAAATAGTGAATTTAGTGAGAAGGAAGGTGTATTGAGAACACACCTCAGAATCTGGATTTTTTATTTCGCTATGAATTATTGTATAAAAATCGGTGAAAACCGATGAGCAGGGGCCTTAGTGTAAATTATTGTTTTAAAACAGCGGAAATTGTTAGTTTCGTGAGAAGGAAGCTGTTTTAAGAACACACCTCAAATCTGGGTTTTTTATTTCGCTATGAATTATTGTATAAAAATCGGTGAAAACCGATGAGCAGAGGCCTTAGTGTCGATTTTTGTTTTAAAACGGCGGAAACAGTGAATATTGTGACAAGGAAGGTGTTCTGAGAACACACACCAGAATCTGGATTTTTTATTTCGCTATGAATTATTGTAAAAAATCGGTGAAAACCGATGAGCAGAGGCCTTAGTGTCAATTTTTGTTTTAAAACAGCGGAAACGGTGAGTTAAAGAGAAGGAAGCTGTTTTGAGAACACACCTCAGAATTTGGATTTTTTATTTCGCTATGAATTATTGTATAAAAATCGCTGAAAACCGATGAGCAGAGGCCTTAGTGTCAATTTTTGTTTTAAAACAGCGAAAACAGTAAAATTAGTGAGAAGGAAGCTATTTTGAGAACACACCTCAGAATCAGGGTTTTTTATTTCGCTATGAATTATTGTATAAAAATCGGTGAAAACCGATGAGGAGAGGCCTAAGTGTCAATTTCTGTTTTAAAACAGCGGAAACTAAATTTTTAGACAAGGAAGGTGTTTTGAGAACACACCTCAGAATCTGGATTTTTTATTTCGCTATGAATTATTGTATAAAAATCGGTGAAAACCGATGAGCAGAGGCCTTAGTGTAATTTTTGTTTTAAAACAGCGGAAATAGTAAATTTAGTGAGAAGGAAGCTGTTTTGAAAACACACCTCAAAATCTGGATTTTTTATTTCGGTATTAATTCTTGTATAAAAATCGGTGAAAACCGATGAGCAGAGGCCTTAGTGTCAATTTTTCTTTCAAAACAGCGGTAATAGTGAGTTTAGTGAGAAGGAAACGTTTTTGAGAACACACCTCAGAATCTGGGTTTTTTATTTCGCTATAAGTTATTGTATAAAAATCGAGAAAACCGATGAGATGAGGCCTTAGTGTCAATTTTTGTTTTAAAACAGCGGAAACAGTAAATTTAGTGGGAAGGAAGCTGTTTTGAGAACACACCTTATAATCTGGATTTTTTATTTCGCTATGAATTATTGTATAAAAATCGGTGAAAACCGATGAGCAGGGGCCGTAGTGTCAATTTTTGTTTCAACACAGCGATAACAGTGAAATTAGTGAGAAGGAAGCTGGTTTGAGATCACACCTCAGAATCTGGATTTTTTATTTCGCTATGAACTATTGTATAAAAATCGGTGAAAACCGATGAGCAGAGGCCTAAGTGTCAATTTTTTTTTTAAACAGCGGAAACAGTGAATTTAGTGGGAAGGAAGCTGTTTTGAGAACACACCTCAAAATCTGGATTTTTTATTTAGCTATGAATTATTGTATAATAATCGGTCAAAACCGATGAGGAGAGGCCTTAGTGTCAATTTTTGTTTTAAAACAGCGGAAATAGTGAATTTCGTTCGAAGGAAGGTGTTTTGAGAACACACCTCAGAATCTGGATTTTTTATTTCGCTATCAATTATTGTATAAAAATCGTGAAAACTAATGGGAGAAGCCTTGGTGTCAATTTTTGTTTTAAAACAGCGGAAATAGTGAATTTAGTGAGAAGGAAGCTGCTTTTAGAACACACCTCAGAATCTGGATTTTTTTATTTCGCTATGAATTATTGTATAAAAATCGGTGAAAACCGATGAGCACGGGCCTTAGTGTCAATTTTTGTTTTAAAACAGCGGAAGTAGTGAATTTATTGAGAAGGAAGCTGTTTTGAGAACACCTCAGAATCGGGATTTTTTATTTTGCTATGAATTATTGTATAAAAATCGGTGAAATCCGATGAGCAGAAACCTTAGTGTCAATTTTTGTTTTTAAACAGCGGAAATAGTGAGTTTAGTGAGAAGGAAGCTGTTTTGAGAACACACCTCAGAATCTGGATTTCTTATTTCGCTATGAATTATTGTATAAAAATCGGTGAAAACCGATGAGCAGAGGCCTTTGTGTCGATTTTTGTTTTAAAACAGCGGTAATAGTGAGTTTAGTGAGAAGGAAACGTTTTTGAGAAAACACCTCAGAATCTGGGTTTTTTATTTCGCTATGAATTATTGTATAAAAATCGGTGAAAACCAATGGGCAGAAGCCATGGTGTCAATTTTTGTTTTAAAACAGCGGAAATAGTGAATTTAGTTTTAAGGAAGGTGTTTTGAGAACACACCTCAGAATCTGGATTTTTTATTTCGCTATGAATTATTGTATAAAAATCGGTGAAAACCGATGAGCAGGGGCCTTAGTGTCAATTTTAGTTTTAAAACAGCGGAAATAGTGAGTTTAGTGAGAAGGAAGTTGTTTTGAGAACACACCTCAGAATCTGGATTTTTTATTTCGCTATGAATTATTGTATAAAAATCGGTGAAAACCGATGATCAGGGGCCTTAGTGTCAATTTTTGTTTTTAAACAGCGGAAATAGTGAGTTTAGTGAGAAGGAAGCTGTTTTGAGAACACACCTCAGAATCTGGATTTCTTATTTCGCTATGAATTATTGTATAAAAATCGGTGAAAACCGATGAGCAGGGGCCTTAGTGTCAATTTTTGTTTTTAAACAGCGGAAATAGTGAATTTAGTGGGAAGGAAGCTGTTTTGAGAACACACCTTAAAATCTGGATTTTTTATTTCGCTATGAATTATTGTATAAAAATCGGTGAAAACCGATGAGCAGAGGCCTTAGTGTCAATTTTTGTTTTAAAACAGCGGAAATAGTGAATTTAGTTCGAAGGAAGGTGTTTTGAGAACACACCTCAGAATCTAGATTTTTTATTTCGCTATGAATTATTGTATAAAAGTCGGTGAAAACCGATTAGCAGGGGCCTTAGTGTCAATTTTTGTTTTAAAACAGGTGAAGTAGTGAATTTAGTGAGAAGGAAGGTGTTTTGAGAACACACCTCAGAATCTGGATTTCTTGTTTCGCTATGAATTATTGTATAAAAAGTCGGTGAAAACCGATGAGCAGAGACATTAGTGTCAATTTTTGTTTTAAAAAAGCGGAAATAGTAAATTTAGTGAGAAGGAAGCTGTTTTGAAAACACACCTCAAAATCTGGATTTTTTATTTCGCTATGAATAATTGTATAAAAATCGGTGAAAACCGATGAGCACGGGCCTTAGTGTCAATTTTTGTTTTAAAACAGCGGAAGTAGTGAATTTATTGAGAAGGAAGCTGTTTTGAGAACACACCTCAGAATCGGGATTTTTTATTTTGCTATGAATTATTGTATAAAAATCGGTGAAATCCGATGAGCAGAAACCTTAGTGTCAATTTTTGTTTTTAAACAGCGGAAATAGTGAGTTTAGTGAGAAGGAAGCTGTTTTGAGAACACACCTCAGAATCTGGATTTCTTATTTCGCTATGAATTATTGTATAAAAATTGGTGAAAACCGATGAGCAGAGGCCTTTGTGTCGATTTTTGTTTTAAAACAGCGGAAACAGTAAAATTAGTGAGAAGGAAGCGGTTTTGAGAACACACCTCAGAATCTGGGTTTTTTATTTCGCTATGAATTATTGTATATAATCGGTGAAAACCAATGGGCAGAAGCCTTAGTGACAATTTTCGTTTTAAAACAGCGGAAATAGTGAATTTAGTGAGAAGGAAACGTTTCTGAGAACACACCTCAGAATCTGGGTTTTTTATTTCGCTATGAATTATTGTATAAAAATCGGTGAAAACCGATGAGCAGAGGCCTTAGTGTCAATTTTTGTTTTAAAAAAGCGGAAATAGTAAATTTAGTGAGAAGGAAGCTGTTTTGAAAACACACCTCAAAATCTGGATTTTTTATTTCGCTATGAATAATTGTATAAAAATCGGTGAAAACTGATGAGCAGAGGCCTTAGTGTCGATTTTTGTTTTAAAACAGCGGAAACAGTGAATTTTGTGACAAGGAAGCTGTTTTGAGGACACACATCAGAATCTGGATTTTTTATTTCGGTTTGAATTATTGTATAAAAATCGGTGAAAACAGATGAGCAGAGGCCTTAGTTTCAATTTTTGTTTTAAAACAGCAGAAACAGTGAATTTAGTGGGAAGAAATCTGTTTTGAGAACACACCTCAAAATCGGGATTTTGTATTTCGCTATGAATTATTGTATAAAAATCGGTGAAAACCATTGAGCAGAGGCCTTAGTGTCAATTTTTGTTTTAAAACAGCGGTAATAGTGAGTTTAGTGAGAAGGAAACGTTTTTGAGAACACACCTCAGAATCTGGGTTTTTTATTTCGTTATGAATTATTGTATAAATATCGGTGAAAACCGATGAGCAGAGGCCTTAGTGTCAATTCTTGTTTTAAAACAGCGGAAATAGTGAAATTAGTGAGAAGGAAGCTGTTTGGAGAACACACCTCAAAATCTGGGTTTTTTATTTCGCTATGAATTATTGTATAAAAATCGGTGAAAACCAATGGGCAGAAGCCTTGGTGTCAATTTTTGTTTTAAAACAGCGGAAATAGTGAATTTAGTGAGAAGAGAGGTGTATTGAGAACACACCTCAGAATCTGGGTTTTTTATTTCGCTATGAATTATTGTATAAAAATCGGTGAAAACCGATGAGCATAGGCCTTAGTGTCGATTTTTGTTTTAAAACAGCGGAAACAGTGAATATTGTGACAAAGAAGGTGTTCTGAGAACACACCTCAGAATCTGGATTTTTTATTTCGCTATGAATTATTGTAAAAAATCGGTGAAAACCGATGAGCAGAGGCCTTAGTGTCAATTTTTGTTTTAAAACAGCGGGAACGGTGAGTTAAAGAGAAGGAAGCTGTTTGAGAACACACCTCAGTATCTGGATTTTTTATTTCGCTATAAATTATTGTATAAAATTCGGTCAAAACCGATGAGCAGAGGCCTTAGTGTCAATTTTTGTTTTAAAACTGCGGAAACAGTGAATTAAAGAAAAGGAAGCTGTTTTGAGAACACCTCAGAATCTGGATTTTTTATTTCGCTATGAATTATTGTATAAAAATCGCTGAAAACCGATGAGCAAAGGCCGTAGTGTCAATTTATGTTTCAACACAGCGGAAACAGTGAAATTAGTGAGAAGGAAGCTGGTTTGAGAACACACCTCAGAATCTGGATTTTTTATTTCGCTATGAATTATTGTATAAAAATCGGTGAAACCCGATGAGCAGAGGCCTTAGTGTCAATTTTTGTTTTAAAACAGCGGAAATAGTATATTTAGTGAGAAGGAAGCTGTTTTGAAAACACACCTCAAAATCTGGATTTTTTATTTCTCTATGAATTATTGTATAAAAATCGTTATAAAACCGATGAGCGGAGGCCTTAGTGTCAATTTTTGTTTCAAAACAGCGGTAATAGTGAGTTTAGTGAGAAGGAAACGTTTTTGAGAACACACCACAGAATCTGGGTTGTTTATTTCGCTATGAGTTATTGTATAAAAATCGGTGAAAACCGATGACATGAGGCCTTAGTGTCAATTTTTGTTTTAAAACAGCGGAAACAGTAAATTTAGTGGGAAGGAAGCTGTTTTGAGAACACACCTTATAATCTGGATTTTTCGTTTCGCTATGAAATATTGTATAAAAATCGGTGAAAACCGATCAGCAGAGGCCGTAGTGTCAATTTTTGTTTCAACACAGCGGAAACAGTGAAATTAGTGAGAAGGAAGCTGGTTTGAGATCACACCTCAGAATCTGGATTTTTTATTTCGCTATGAATTATTGTATAAAAATCGGTGAAAACCGATGAGCAGTGGCCTTAGTGTCAATTTTTTTTTTTAAACAGCGAAAACAGTGAATTTAGTGGGAAGGAAGCTGTTTTGAGAACACACCTCAATATCTGGATTTTTTATTTCGCTATGAATTATTGTATAAAAATCGGTGAAAACCGATGAGCAGAGGCCTTAGTGTCAATTTTTGTTTTAAAACTGCGGAAATAGTGAATTTAGTTAGAAGGAAGGTGTTTTGAGAACACACCTCAGAATCTGGGTTTTTTATTTCGCTATGAATAATTGTATAAAAATCGGTGAAAACCAATGAGCAGGGGCCTTAATGTCAATTCTTGTTTTAAAACAGCGGAAACAGTGAATTTTGTGACAAGGAAGGTGTTTTGAGAACACACCTCAGAATCTGGATTTTTTATTTCCTTATGAATTATTGTATAAAAACCGGTGAAAACCGATGAGCAGAGGCCTTAGTGTCAATTTTTGTTTTAAAACAGCGGAAATAGTGAATTAAAGAAAAGGAAGCTATTTTGAGAACACCTCAGAATCTGGATTTTTTATTTTGCTATGAACTATTGTATAAAAATCGCTGAAAACCGATGAGCAAAGGCCGTAGTGTCAATTTATGTTTCAACACAGCGGAAACAGTGAAATTAGTGAGAAGGAAGCTGGTTTGAGAACACACCTCAGAATCTGGATTTTTTATTTCGCTATGAATTATTGTATAAAAATCGCTGTAAACCGATGAGCAGAGGCCGTAGTGTCAATTTATATTTCAACACAGTGGAAACAGTGAAATAAGTGAGAAGAAAGCTGGTTTGAGAACACACCTCAGAATCTGGATTTTTTATTTCGCTATGAATTATTGTATAAAAATCGGTGAAAACCGATGAGCAGAGGCCTTAGTGGAAAATTTTGTTTTAACATAGCGGAAACAGTGAAATTAGTGAAAAGGATGCTGTTTTGAGAACACACCTCAGATTCTGGATTTTTTATTTCGCTATGAATTATTGTATAAAAATCGCTGAAACCGATGAGCACGGGCCTTAGTGTCAATTTATGTTTCAACACAGCGGAAATAGTGAAATTAGTGAGAAGGAAGCTGGTTTGAGAACACACCTCAGAATCTGGATTTTTTATTTCGCTATGAATTATTGTATAAAAATCGGTGAAAACCGATGAGCAGAGGCCGTAGTGTCAATTTTTGTTTTAAAACAGCGGAAACAGTAAAATTAGTGAGAAGGAAGCTGTTTTGAGAACACACCTCAGAATCAGGGTTTTTTATTTCGCTATGAATTATTGTATAAAAATCGGTGAAAACCGATGAGCAGAAGCCTTAGTGTCAATTCTTGTTTTAAAACAGCGGAAACAGTGAGTTTAGTGAGAAGGAAACGTTTTTGAGAACACACCTCAGAATCTGGGTTTTTTATTTCCCTATGAGTTATTGTATAAAAATCGAGAAAACCGATGAGATGAGGCCTTAGTGTCAATTTTTGTTTTAAAACAGCGGAAAGAGTAAATTTAGTGGGAAGGAAGCTGTTTTGAGAACACACCTTATAATCTGTATTTTTTATTTCGCTATGAATTATTGTATAAAAATCGGTGAATACCGATGAGCAGAGGCCTTAGTGTCAATTTTTTTTTTTAAACAGCGGAAACAGTGAATTTAGTGGAAAGGAAGCTGTTTTGAGAACACACCTCAAAATCTGGATTTTTTATTTCGCTATGAATTATTGTATAAAAATCGGTGAAAACCGATGAGCAGAGGCCTTAGTGTCAATTTTTGTTTTAAAACAGCGGAAATAGTGAATTTAGTTCGAAGGAAGGTGTTTTGAGAACACACCTCAGAATCTGGATTTTTTATTTTGCGATGAATTATTGTATAAAAATCGATGAAATCCGATGAGCAGGGGCCTTAGTGTCAATTTTTGTTTTTAAACAGCGGAAACAGTAAAATTAGTGAGAAGTAAGCTGTTTTGAGAACACACCTCAGAATCATGGTTTTTTATTTCGCTATGAATTATTTTAGAAAAATCGGTGAAAACCGATGAGGAGAGGCCTAAGTGTCAATTTCTGTTTTAAAACAGCGGAAACTAAATTTTTAGACAAGGAAGGTGTTTTGAGAACACACCTCAGAATCTGGATTTTTTATTTCGCTATGAATTATTGTATAAAAATCGTGAAAACTAATGGGCAGAAGCCTTGGTGTCAATTTTTGTTTTAAAACAGCGGAAATAGTAAATTTAGTGAGAAGGAAGCTGGTTTGAGATCACACCTCAGAATCTGGATTTTTTATTTCTCTATGAACTATTGTGTAAAAATCGGTGAAAACCGATGAGCAGAGGCCTAAGTGTCAATTTTTTTTTTAAACAGTGGAAACAGTGAATTTAGTGGGAAGGAAGCTGTTTTGAGAACACACCTCAAAATCTGGATTTTTTATTTAGCTATGAATTATTGTATAATAATCGGTCAAAACCGATGAGGAGAGGCCTTAGTGTCAATTTTTGTTTTAAAACAGCGGAAATAGTGAATTTCGTTCTAAGGAAGGTGTTTTGAGAACACACCTCAGAATCTGGATTTTTTATTTCGCTATCAATTATTGTATAAAAATCGTGAAAACTAATGGGAGAAGCCTTGGTGTCAATTTTTGTTTGAAAACAGCGGAAATAGTGAATTTAGTGAGAAGGAAGCTGCTTTTAGAACACACCTCAGAATCTGGATTTTTTTATTTCGCTATGAATTATTGTATAAAAATCGGTGAAAACCGATGAGCACGGGCCTTAGTGTCAATTTTTGTTTTAAAACAGCGGAAGTAGTGAATTTATTGAGAAGGAAGCTGTTTTGAGAACACACCTCAGAATCGGGATTTTTTATTTTGCTATGAATTATTGTATAAAAATCGGTGAAATCCGATGAGCAGAAACCTTAGTGTCAATTTTTGTTTTTAAACAGCGGAAATAGTGAGTTTAGTGAGAAGGAAGCTGTTTTGAGAACACACCTCAGAATCTGGATTTCTTTTTTCGCTATGAATTATTGTATAAAAATCGGTGAAAACCGATGAGCAGAGGCCTTTGTGTCGATTTTTGTTTTAAAACAGCGGTAATACTGAGTTTAGTGAGAAGGAAACATTTTTGAGAACACACCTCAGAATCTGGATTTTTTTTTTCGCTATGAATTATTGTATAAATATCGGTGAAAACCGATGAGCAGAGGCCTTAGTGTCAATTCTTGTTTTAAAACAGCGGAAATAGTGAAATTAGTGAGAAGGAAGCTGTTTGGAGAACACACCTCAAAATCTGGGTTTTTTATTTCGCTATGAATTATTGTATAAAAATCGGTGAAAACCAATGGGCAGAAGCCTTGGTGTCAATTTTTGTTTTAAAACAGCGGAAATAGTGAATTTAGTGAGAAGAGAGGTGTATTGAGAACACACCTCAGAATCTGGGTTTTTTATTTCGCTATGAATTATTGTATAAAAATCGGTGAAAACCGATGAGCATAGGCCTTAGTGTCGATTTTTGTTTTAAAACAGCGGAAACAGTGAATATTGTGACAAAGAAGGTGTTCTGAGAACACACCTCAGAATCTGGATTTTTTATTTCGCTATGAATTATTGTAAAAAATCGGTGAAAACCGATGAGCAGAGGCCTTAGTGTCAATTTTTGTTTTAAAACAGCGGGAACGGTGAGTTAAAGAGAAGGAAGCTGTTTGAGAACACACCTCAGTATCTGGATTTTTTATTTCGCTATAAATTATTGTATAAAATTCGGTCAAAACCGATGAGCAGAGGCCTTAGTGTCAATTTTTGTTTTAAAACTGCGGAAACAGTGAATTAAAGAAAAGGAAGCTGTTTTGAGAACACCTCAGAATCTGGATTTTTTATTTCGCTATGAATTATTGTATAAAAATCGCTGAAAACCGATGAGCAAAGGCCGTAGTGTCAATTTATGTTTCAACACAGCGGAAACAGTGAAATTAGTGAGAAGGAAGCTGGTTTGAGAACACACCTCAGAATCTGGATTTTTTATTTCGCTATGAATTATTGTATAAAAATCGGTGAAACCCGATGAGCAGAGGCCTTAGTGTCAATTTTTGTTTTAAAACAGCGGAAATAGTATATTTAGTGAGAAGGAAGCTGTTTTGAAAACACACCTCAAAATCTGGATTTTTTATTTCTCTATGAATTATTGTATAAAAATCGTTATAAAACCGATGAGCGGAGGCCTTAGTGTCAATTTTTGTTTCAAAACAGCGGTAATAGTGAGTTTAGTGAGAAGGAAACGTTTTTGAGAACACACCACAGAATCTGGGTTGTTTATTTCGCTATGAGTTATTGTATAAAAATCGGTGAAAACCGATGACATGAGGCCTTAGTGTCAATTTTTGTTTTAAAACAGCGGAAACAGTAAATTTAGTGGGAAGGAAGCTGTTTTGAGAACACACCTTATAATCTGGATTTTTCGTTTCGCTATGAAATATTGTATAAAAATCGGTGAAAACCGATCAGCAGAGGCCGTAGTGTCAATTTTTGTTTCAACACAGCGGAAACAGTGAAATTAGTGAGAAGGAAGCTGGTTTGAGATCACACCTCAGAATCTGGATTTTTTATTTCGCTATGAATTATTGTATAAAAATCGGTGAAAACCGATGAGCAGTGGCCTTAGTGTCAATTTTTTTTTTTAAACAGCGAAAACAGTGAATTTAGTGGGAAGGAAGCTGTTTTGAGAACACACCTCAATATCTGGATTTTTTATTTCGCTATGAATTATTGTATAAAAATCGGTGAAAACCGATGAGCAGAGGCCTTAGTGTCAATTTTTGTTTTAAAACTGCGGAAATAGTGAATTTAGTTAGAAGGAAGGTGTTTTGAGAACACACCTCAGAATCTGGGTTTTTTATTTCGCTATGAATAATTGTATAAAAATCGGTGAAAACCAATGAGCAGGGGCCTTAATGTCAATTCTTGTTTTAAAACAGCGGAAACAGTGAATTTTGTGACAAGGAAGGTGTTTTGAGAACACACCTCAGAATCTGGATTTTTTATTTCCTTATGAATTATTGTATAAAAACCGGTGAAAACCGATGAGCAGAGGCCTTAGTGTCAATTTTTGTTTTAAAACAGCGGAAATAGTGAATTAAAGAAAAGGAAGCTATTTTGAGAACACCTCAGAATCTGGATTTTTTATTTTGCTATGAACTATTGTATAAAAATCGCTGAAAACCGATGAGCAAAGGCCGTAGTGTCAATTTATGTTTCAACACAGCGGAAACAGTGAAATTAGTGAGAAGGAAGCTGGTTTGAGAACACACCTCAGAATCTGGATTTTTTATTTCGCTATGAATTATTGTATAAAAATCGCTGTAAACCGATGAGCAGAGGCCGTAGTGTCAATTTATATTTCAACACAGTGGAAACAGTGAAATAAGTGAGAAGAAAGCTGGTTTGAGAACACACCTCAGAATCTGGATTTTTTATTTCGCTATGAATTATTGTATAAAAATCGGTGAAAACCGATGAGCAGAGGCCTTAGTGGAAAATTTTGTTTTAACATAGCGGAAACAGTGAAATTAGTGAAAAGGATGCTGTTTTGAGAACACACCTCAGATTCTGGATTTTTTATTTCGCTATGAATTATTGTATAAAAATCGCTGAAACCGATGAGCACGGGCCTTAGTGTCAATTTATGTTTCAACACAGCGGAAATAGTGAAATTAGTGAGAAGGAAGCTGGTTTGAGAACACACCTCAGAATCTGGATTTTTTATTTCGCTATGAATTATTGTATAAAAATCGGTGAAAACCGATGAGCAGAGGCCGTAGTGTCAATTTTTGTTTTAAAACAGCGGAAACAGTAAAATTAGTGAGAAGGAAGCTGTTTTGAGAACACACCTCAGAATCAGGGTTTTTTATTTCGCTATGAATTATTGTATAAAAATCGGTGAAAACCGATGAGCAGAAGCCTTAGTGTCAATTCTTGTTTTAAAACAGCGGAAACAGTGAGTTTAGTGAGAAGGAAACGTTTTTGAGAACACACCTCAGAATCTGGGTTTTTTATTTCCCTATGAGTTATTGTATAAAAATCGAGAAAACCGATGAGATGAGGCCTTAGTGTCAATTTTTGTTTTAAAACAGCGGAAAGAGTAAATTTAGTGGGAAGGAAGCTGTTTTGAGAACACACCTTATAATCTGTATTTTTTATTTCGCTATGAATTATTGTATAAAAATCGGTGAATACCGATGAGCAGAGGCCTTAGTGTCAATTTTTTTTTTTAAACAGCGGAAACAGTGAATTTAGTGGAAAGGAAGCTGTTTTGAGAACACACCTCAAAATCTGGATTTTTTATTTCGCTATGAATTATTGTATAAAAATCGGTGAAAACCGATGAGCAGAGGCCTTAGTGTCAATTTTTGTTTTAAAACAGCGGAAATAGTGAATTTAGTTCGAAGGAAGGTGTTTTGAGAACACACCTCAGAATCTGGATTTTTTATTTTGCGATGAATTATTGTATAAAAATCGATGAAATCCGATGAGCAGGGGCCTTAGTGTCAATTTTTGTTTTTAAACAGCGGAAACAGTAAAATTAGTGAGAAGTAAGCTGTTTTGAGAACACACCTCAGAATCATGGTTTTTTATTTCGCTATGAATTATTTTAGAAAAATCGGTGAAAACCGATGAGGAGAGGCCTAAGTGTCAATTTCTGTTTTAAAACAGCGGAAACTAAATTTTTAGACAAGGAAGGTGTTTTGAGAACACACCTCAGAATCTGGATTTTTTATTTCGCTATGAATTATTGTATAAAAATCGTGAAAACTAATGGGCAGAAGCCTTGGTGTCAATTTTTGTTTTAAAACAGCGGAAATAGTAAATTTAGTGAGAAGGAAGCTGGTTTGAGATCACACCTCAGAATCTGGATTTTTTATTTCTCTATGAACTATTGTGTAAAAATCGGTGAAAACCGATGAGCAGAGGCCTAAGTGTCAATTTTTTTTTTAAACAGTGGAAACAGTGAATTTAGTGGGAAGGAAGCTGTTTTGAGAACACACCTCAAAATCTGGATTTTTTATTTAGCTATGAATTATTGTATAATAATCGGTCAAAACCGATGAGGAGAGGCCTTAGTGTCAATTTTTGTTTTAAAACAGCGGAAATAGTGAATTTCGTTCTAAGGAAGGTGTTTTGAGAACACACCTCAGAATCTGGATTTTTTATTTCGCTATCAATTATTGTATAAAAATCGTGAAAACTAATGGGAGAAGCCTTGGTGTCAATTTTTGTTTGAAAACAGCGGAAATAGTGAATTTAGTGAGAAGGAAGCTGCTTTTAGAACACACCTCAGAATCTGGATTTTTTTATTTCGCTATGAATTATTGTATAAAAATCGGTGAAAACCGATGAGCACGGGCCTTAGTGTCAATTTTTGTTTTAAAACAGCGGAAGTAGTGAATTTATTGAGAAGGAAGCTGTTTTGAGAACACACCTCAGAATCGGGATTTTTTATTTTGCTATGAATTATTGTATAAAAATCGGTGAAATCCGATGAGCAGAAACCTTAGTGTCAATTTTTGTTTTTAAACAGCGGAAATAGTGAGTTTAGTGAGAAGGAAGCTGTTTTGAGAACACACCTCAGAATCTGGATTTCTTTTTTCGCTATGAATTATTGTATAAAAATCGGTGAAAACCGATGAGCAGAGGCCTTTGTGTCGATTTTTGTTTTAAAACAGCGGTAATACTGAGTTTAGTGAGAAGGAAACATTTTTGAGAACACACCTCAGAATCTGGATTTTTTTTTTCGCTATGAATTATTGTATAAAAATCGGTGAAAACCGATGAGCAGAGGCTAAGTGTCAATTTCTATTTTAAAACAGCGGAAATAGAGAAATTAGTGAGAAGGATGCTGTTTTGAGAACACACCTCAGATTCTGGATTTTTTATTTCGCTATGAATTATTGTATAAAAATCGCTGAAACCGATGAGCACGGGCCTTAGTGTCAATTTATGTTTCAACACAGCGGAAATAGTGAAATTAGTGAGAAGGAAGCTGGTTTGAGAACACACCTCAGAATCTGGATTTTTTATTTCGCTATGAATTATTGTATAAAAATCGGTGAAAACCGATGAGCAGAGGCCGTAGTGTCAATTTTTGTTTTAAAACAGCGGAAACAGTAAAATTAGTGAGAAGGAAGCTGTTTTGAGAACACACCTCAGAATCAGGGTTTTTTATTTCGCTATGAATTATTGTATAAAAATCGGTGAAAACCGATGAGCAGAAGCCTTAGTGTCAATTCTTGTTTTAAAACAGCGGAAACAGTGAGTTTAGTGAGAAGGAAACGTTTTTGAGAACACACCTCAGAATCTGGATTTTTTATTTCGCTATGAATTATTGTATAAAAATCGTGAAAACTAATGGGCAGAAGCCTTGGTGTCAATTTTTGATTTAAAACAGCGGAAATAGTGAATTTAGTGAGAAGGAAGCTGCTTTTAGAACACACCTCAGAATCTGGATTTTTTTATTTCGCTATGAATTATTGTATAAAAATCGGTGAAAACCGATGAGCACGGGCCTTAGTGTCAATTTTTGTTTTAAAACAGCGGAAGTAGTGAATTTATTGAGAAGGAAGCTGTTTTGAGAACACACCTCAGAATCGGGATTTTTTATTTTGCTATGAATTATTGTATAAAAATCGGTGAAATCCGATGAGCAGAAACCTTAGTGTCAATTTTTGTTTTTAAACAGCGGAAATAGTGAGTTTAGTGAGAAGGAAGCTGTTTTGAGAACACACCTCAGAATCTGGATTTCTTTTTTCGCTATGAATTATTGTATAAAAATCGGTGAAAACCGATGAGCAGAGGCCTTTGTGTCGATTTTTGTTTTAAAACAGCGGTAATAGTGAGTTTAGTGAGAAGGAAACATTTTTGAGAACACACCTCAGAATCTGGGTTTTTTATTTCGCTATGAATTATTGTATAAAAATCGGTGAAAACCGATGAGCAGAAGCATTAGTGTAAATTTTCGTTTTAAAACAGCGGAAATAGTGAATTTAGTGAGAAGGGAGCTGTTTTGAGAACACACCTCAGAATCTGGATTTTTTTTTTCGCTATGAATTATTGTATAAAAATCGGTGAAAACCGATGAGCAGAGGCTAAGTGTCAATGTCTATTTTAAAACAGCGGAAATAGAGAAATTAGTGAGAACGAAGCTGGTTTGAGAACACACCTCTGAATCTGGATTTTTTATTTCGCTATGAATTATTGTATAAAAATCGGTGAAAACCGATGAGCAGGGGCCTTAGTGTAATTTTTTGTTTTTAAACAGCGGAAATAGTGAATTTAGTGGGAAGGAAGCTGTTTTGAGAACCCACCTCAAAATCTGGATTTTTTATTTCGCTATGAATTATTGTATAAAAATCGGTGAAAACCGATGAGCAGAGGCCTTAGTGTCAATTTTTGTTTTAAAACAGCGGAAATAGTGAATTTAGTTCGAAGGAAGGTGTTTTGAGAACGCACCTCAGAATCTGGATTTTTTATTTCGCTATGAATTATTGTATAAAAGTCGGTGAAAACCGATTAGCAGGGGCCTTAGTGTCAATTTTTGTTTTAAAACAGGGGAAGTGGTGAATTTAGTGAGAAGGAAGGTGTTTTGAGAACACACCTCAGAATCTGGATTTCTTGTTTCGCTATGAATTATTGTATAAAAAATCGGTGAAAACCGATGAGCAGGGGCCTTAGTGTCAATCTTTGTTTTAAAACAGCGGAAACAGTAAAATTAGTGAGAAGGAAGCTGTTTTGAGAACACACCTCAGAATCTGGGTTTTTTATTTCGCTATGAAATATTGTATAAAAATCGGTGAAAACCGATGAGCAGAGACATTAGTGTCAATTTTTGTTTTAAAACAGCGGAAATAGTGAATTTAGTTAGAAGGAAGGTGTTTTGAGAACACATCTCAGAATCTGGATTTTTTATTTCGCTATGAATTATTGTATAAAAATCGGTGAAAACCAATGGGCAGAAGCCTTAGTGACAATTTTCGATTTTTAACAGCGGAAAAGGTGAATTTAGTGAGAAGGAAGCGTTTCTGAGAACACACCTCAGAATCTGGGTTTTTTATTTCGCTATGAATTATTGTATAAAAATCGGTGAAAACCGATGAGCAGAGGCCTTAGTGTCAATTTTTGTTTTAAAAAAGATGAAATAGTAAATTTATTGAGAAGGAAGCTGTTTTGAAAACACCTCAAAATCTGGATTTTTTATTTCGCTATGAATTATTGTATAAAAATCGGTGAAAACCGATGAGCAGAGGCCTTAGTGTCGATTTTTGTTTTAAAACAGCGGAAACAGTGAATTTTGTAACAAGGAAGCTGTTTTGAGAACACACATCAGAATCTGGATTTTTTATTTCGGTTTGAATTATTGTATAAAAATCGGTGAAAACAGATGAGCAGAGGCCTTAGTTTCAATTTTTGTTTTAAAACAACAGAAACAGTGAATTTAGTGGGAAGAAATCTGTTTAGAGAACACACCTCAAAATCTGGATTTTGTATTTCGCTATGAATTATTGTATAAAAATCGGTGAAAACCATTGAGCAGAGGCCTTAGTGTCAATTTTTGTTTTAAAACAGCGGTAATAGTGAGTTTAGTGAGAAGGAAACGTTTTTGAGAACACACCTCAGAATCTGGGTTTTTTATTTCGTTATGAATTATTGTATAAAAATCGGTGAAAACCGATGAGCAGAAGCCTTAGTGTAAATTTTTGTTTTAAAACAGCGGAAATAGTGAATTTAGTGAGAAGGGAGCTGTTTTGAGAACACACCTCAGAATCTGGATTTTTTTTTCGCTACGAATTATTGTATAAATATCGGTGAAAACCGATGAGCAGAGGCCTTAGTGTCAATTCTTGTTTTAAAACAGCGGAAATAGTGAATTTAGTGAGAAGGAAGCTGTTTGGAGAACACACCTCAAAATCTGGGTTTTTTATTTCGCTATGAATTATTGTATAAAAATCGGCGAAAACCAATGGGCAGAAGCCTTGGTGTCAATTTTTGTTTTAAAACAGCGGAAATAGTGAATTTAGTGAGAAGAGAGGTGTATTGAGAACACACCTCAGAATCTGTGTTTTTTATTTCGCCATGAATTATTGTATAAAAATCGGTGAAAACCGATTAGCAGAGGCCTTAGTGTCGATTTTTGTTTTAAAACAGCGGAAACAGTGAATATTGTGACAAGGAAGGTGTTCTGAGAACACACCTCAGAATCTGGTTTTTTTATTTCGCTATGAATTATTGTAAAAAATCGGTGAAAACCGATGAGCAGAGGCCTTAGTGTCAATTTTTGTTTTAAAACAGCGGAAACGGTGAGTTAAAGAGAAGGAAGCTGTTTGAGAACACACCTCAGAATCTGGATTTTTTATTTCGCTATAAATTATTGTATAAAATTCGGTCAAAACCGATGAGAAGAGGCCTTAGTGTCAATTTTTGTTTTAAAACTGCGGAAACAGTGAATTAAAGAAAAGGAAGCTGTTTTGAGAACACCTCAGAATCTGGATTTTTTATTTCGCTATGAATTATTGTATAAAAATTGCTAAAACCGATGAGCAAAGGCCGTAGTGTCAATTTATGTTTCAACACAGCGGAAACAGTGAAATTAGTGAGAAGGAAGCTGGTTTGAGAACACACCTCAGAATCTGGATTTTTTATTTCGCTATGAATTATTGTATAAAAATCGGTGAAAACCGATGAGCAGGGGACTTAGTGTCAATCTTTGTTTTAAAACAGCGGAAACAGTAAAATTAGTGAGAAGGAAGCTGTTTTGAGATCACACCTCAGAATCAGGGTTTTTTATTTCGCTATGAATTATTGTATAAAAATCGGTGAAAACCGATGAGCAGAGGCCTTAGTGTCAATTTTTTTTTTTTAAACAGCGGAAACAGTGAATTTAGTGGAAAGGAGGCTGTTTTGAGAACACACCTCAAAATCTGGATTTTTTATTTCGCTATGAATTATTGTATAAAAATCGGTGAAAACCGATGAGCAGAGGCCTTAGTGTCAATTTTTGTTTTAAAACAGCGGAAACGGTGAGTTAAAGAGAAGGAAGCTGTTTGAGAACACACCTCAGAATCTGGATTTTTTATTTCGCTATGAATTATTGTATAAAAATCGTGAAAACTAATGGGCAGAAGCCTTGGTGTCAATTTTTGTTTTAAAACAGCGGAAATAGTGAATTTAGTGAGAAGGAAGCTGCTTTTAGAACACACCTCAGAATCTGGATTTTTTTATTTCGCTATGAATTATTGTATAAAAAACGGTGAAAACCGATGAGCACGGGCCTTAGTGTCAATTTTTGTTTAAAAAAACGGAAGTAGTGAATTTATTGAGAAGGAAGCTGTTTTGAGAACACACCTCAGAATCGGGATTTTTTATTTTGCTATGAATTATTGTAAAAAAATCGGTGAAATCCGATGAGCAGAAACCTTAGTGTCAATTTTTGTTTTTAAACAGCGGAAATATTGAGTTTAGTGAGAAGGATGCTTTTTTGAGAACATACCTCAGAATCTGGGTTTTTTATTTCGCTATGAATTATTGTATAAAAATCGGTGAAAACCGATGAGCAGAGGCATTAGTGTCAATTTCTGTTTTAAAACAGCGGAAATAGTGAATTTAGTTATAAGGAAGGTGTTTTGAGAACACACCTCAGAATCTGGGTTTTTTATTTCGCTATGAATAATTGTATAAAAATCGGTGAAAACCAATGAGCAGAGGCCTTAGTGTCAATTCTTGTTTTAAAACAGCGGAAACAGTGAATTTTGTGACAAGGAAGGTGTTCTGAGAACACACCTCAGAATCTGGACTTTTTATTTCGCTATGAATTATTGTATAAAAATCGGTGAAAACCGATGAGCAGAGGCCTTAGTGTCAATTTTTGTTTTAAAACAGCGGAAATAGTAAATTTAGTGAGAAAAAAGCTGTTTTGAAAACACACCTCAAAATCTGGATTTTTTATTTTGCTATGAATTATTGTATAAAAATCGGTGAAAACCGATGAGCAGAGGCCTTTGTGTCGATTTTTGTTTAAAAACAGCGGTAATAGTGAGTTTAGTGAGAAGGAAACTTTTTTGAGAACACACCTCAGAATCTGGGTTTTTTATTTCGCTATGAATTATTTTATAAAAATCGGTGAAAACCGATGAGCAGAAGCATTAGTGTAAATTTTCGTTTTAAAACAGCGGAAATAGTGAATTTAGTGAGAAGGGAGCTGTTTTGAGAACACACCTCAGAATCTGGATTTTTTTTTTCGCTATGAATTATTGTATAAAAATCGGAGAAAACCGATGAGCAGAGGCTAAGTGTCAATTTCTATTTTAAATCAGCGTTAACAGTGAAATTAGTGAGAAGGAAGCTGGTTTGAGAACACACCTCAGAATCTGGATTTTTTATTTCGCTGTGAATTATTGTATAAAAATCGGTGAAAACCGATGAGCAGGGGCCTTAGTGTCAATTTTTGTTTTTAAACAGAGGAAATAGTGAATTTAGTGGGAAGGAAGCTGTTTTGAGAACACACCTCAAAATCTGGATTTTTTATTTCGCTATGAATTATTGTATAAAAATCGGTGAAAACCGATGAGCAGAGGCCTTAGTGTCAATTTTTGTTTTAAAACAGCGGAAATAGTGAATTTAGTTCGAAGGAAGGTGTTTTGAGTACACACCTCAGAATCTGGGTTTTTTATTTCGCTATGAATTATTGTATAAAAATCGGTGAAAGCCGATGAGCAGAGACATTAGTGTCAATTTTTGTTTTAAAACAGCGGAAATAGTGAATTTAGTGAGAAGGAAGCTGTTTTGAGAACACACCTCAAAATCTGGATTTTTTATTTCGCTATGAATTATTGTATAAAAATCGGTGAAAACCATTGAGCAGAGGCATTAGTGTCAATTTTTGTTTTAAAACAGCGGTAATTGTGAGTTTAGTGAGAAGGAAACGTTTTTGAGAACACACCTCAGAATCTGGGTTTTTTATTTCGCTATGAATTATTGTATAAAAATCGGTGAAAACCGATGAGCAGAAGCCTTAGTGTAAATTTTTGTTTTAAAACAGCGGAAATAGTGAATTTAGTGAGAAGGGAGCTGTTTTGAGAACACACCTCAGAATCTGGATTTTTTTTTTCGCTATGAATTATTGTATAAAAATCGGTGAAAACCGATGAGCAGAGGCCTTAGTGTCAATTTTTGTTTTAAAACAGCGGTAATAGTGAGTTTAGTGAGAAGGAAACGTTTTTGAGAACACACCTCAGAATCTGGGTTTTTTATTTCGTTATGAATTATTGTATAAAAATCGGTGAAAACCGATGAGCAGCAGCCTTATTGTAAATTTTTGTTTTAAAACAGCGGAAATAGTGAATTTAGTGAGAAGGGAGCTGTTTTGAGAACACACCTCAGAATCTGGATTTTTTTTTTCGCTACGAATTATTGTATAAATATCGGTGAAAACCGATGAGCAGAGGCCTTAGTGTCAATTCTTGTTTTAAAACAGCGGAAATAGTGAAATTAGTGAGAAGGAAGCTGTTTGGAGAACACACCTCAAAATCTGGGTTTATTATTTCGCTATGAATTATTGTATAAAAATCGGTGAAAATCAATGGGCAGAAGCCTTGGTGTCAATTTTTGTTTTAAAACAGCGGAAATAGTGAATTTAGTGAGAAGAGAGGTGTATTGAGAACACACCTCAGAATCTGGGTTTTTTATTTCGCTATGAATTATTGTATAAAAATCGGTGAAAACCGATGAGCAGAGGCCTTAGTGTCGATTTTTGTTTTAAAACAGCGGAAACAGTGAATATTGTGACAAAGAAGGTGTTCTGAGAACACACCTCAGAATCTGGATTTTTTATTTCGCTATGAATTATTGTAAAAAATCGGTGAAAACCGATGAGCAGAGGCCTTAGTGTCAATTTTTGTTTTAAAACAGCGGGAACGGTGAGTTAAAGAGAAGGAAGCTGTTTGAGAACACACCTCAGTATCTGGATTTTTTATTTCGCTATAAATTATTGTATAAAATTCGGTCAAAACCGATGAGCAGAGGCCTTAGTGTCAATTTTTTTTTTAAAACTGCGGAAACAGTGAATTAAAGAAAAGGAAGCTGTTTTGAGAACACCTCAGAATCTGGATTTTTTATTTCGCTATGAATTATTGTATAAAAATCGCTGAAAACCGATGAGCAAAGGCCGTAGTGTCAATTTATGTTTTAAAACAGCGGAAATAGTATATTTAGTGAGAAGGAAGCTGTTTTGAAAACACACCTCAAAATCTGGATTTTTTATTTCGCTATGAATTATTGTATAAAAATCGTTATAAAACCGATGAGCAGAGGCCTTAGGTCAATTTTTGTTTCAAAACAGCGGTAATAGTGAGTTTAGTGAGAAGGAAACGTTTTTGAGAACACACCACAGAATCTGGGTTGTTTATTTCGCTATGAGTTATTGTATAAAAATCGGTGAAAACCGATGACATGAGGCCTTAGTGTCAATTTTTGTTTTAAAACAGCGGAAACAGTAAATTTAGTGGGAAGGAAGCTGTTTTGAGAACACACCTCAAAATCTGGATTTTGTATTTCGCTATGAATTATTGTATAAAAATCGGTGAAAACCATTGAGCAGAGGCCTTAGTGTCAATTTTTGTTTTAAAACAGCGGTAATAGTGAGTTTAGTGAGAAGGAAACGTTTTTGAGAACACACCTCAGAATCTGGATTTTTTATTTCGCTATGAAATATTGTATAAAAATCGGTGAAAACCGATCAGCAGAGGCCGTAGTGTCAATTTTTGTTTCAACACAGCGGAAACAGTGAAATTAGTGAGAAGGAAGCTGGTTTGAGATCACACCTCAGAATCTGGATTTTTTATTTCGCTATGAATTATTGTATAAAAATCGGTGAAAACCGATGAGCAGTGGCCTTAGTGTCAATTTTTGTTTTTAAACAGAGGAAATAGTGAATTTAGTGGGAAGGAAGCTGTTTTGAGAACACACCTCAAAATCTGGATTTTTTATTTCGCTATGAATTATTGTATAAAAATCGGTGAAAACCGATTAGCAGAGGCCTTAGTGTCAATTTTTGTTTTAAAACAGCGGAAATAGTGAATTTAGTTCGAAGGAAGGTGTTTTGAGAACACACCTCAGAATCTGGATTTTTTATTTCGCTATGAATTATTGTATAAAAGTCGGTGAAAACCGATTAGCAGGGGCCTTAGTGTCAATTTTTGTTTTTAAACAGGTGAAGTAGTGAATTTAGTGAGAAGGAAGGTGTATTGAGAACACACCTCAGATTCTGGATTTCTTGTATCGCTATGAATTATTGTATAAAAAATCGGTGAAAACCGATGAGCAGGGGCCTTAGTGTCAATCTTTGTTTTAAAACAGCGGAAACAGTAAAATTAGTGAGAAGGAAGCTGTTTTGAGAACTCACCTCAGAATCTGGGTTTTTTATTTCGCTATGAATTATTGTATAAAAATCGGTGAAAGCCGATGAGCAGAGACATTAGTGTCAATTTTTGTTTTAAAACAGCGGAAATAGTGAATTTAGTGAGAAGGAAGCTGTTTTGAGAACACACCTCAAAATCTGGATTTTTTATTTCGCTATGAATTATTGTATAAAAATCGGTGAAAACCATTGAGCAGAGGCATTAGTGTCAATTTTTGTTTTAAAACAGCGGTAATTGTGAGTTTAGTGAGAAGGAAACGTTTTTGAGAACACACCTCAGAATCTGGGTTTTTTATTTCGCTATGAATTATTGTATAAAAATCGGTGAAAACCGATGAGCAGAAGCCTTAGTGTAAATTTTTGTTTTAAAACAGCGGAAATAGTGAATTTAGTGAGAAGGGAGCTGTTTTGAGAACACACCTCAGAATCTGGATTTTTTTTTTCGCTATGAATTATTGTATAAAAATCGGTGAAAACCGATGAGCAGAGGCCTTAGTGTCAATTTTTGTTTTAAAACAGCGGTAATAGTGAGTTTAGTGAGAAGGAAACGTTTTTGAGAACACACCTCAGAATCTGGGTTTTTTATTTCGTTATGAATTATTGTATAAAAATCGGTGAAAACCGATGAGCAGCAGCCTTATTGTAAATTTTTGTTTTAAAACAGCGGAAATAGTGAATTTAGTGAGAAGGGAGCTGTTTTGAGAACACACCTCAGAATCTGGATTTTTTTTTTCGCTACGAATTATTGTATAAATATCGGTGAAAACCGATGAGCAGAGGCCTTAGTGTCAATTCTTGTTTTAAAACAGCGGAAATAGTGAAATTAGTGATAAGGAAGCTGTTTGGAGAACACACCTCAAAATCTGGGTTTATTATTTCGCTATGAATTATTGTATAAAAATCGGTGAAAATCAATGGGCAGAAGCCTTGGTGTCAATTTTTGTTTTAAAACAGCGGAAATAGTGAATTTAGTGAGAAGAGAGGTGTATTGAGAACACACCTCAGAATCTGGGTTTTTTATTTCGCTATGAATTATTGTATAAAAATCGGTGAAAACCGATGAGCAGAGGCCTTAGTGTCGATTTTTGTTTTAAAACAGCGGAAACAGTGAATATTGTGACAAAGAAGGTGTTCTGAGAACACACCTCAGAATCTGGATTTTTTATTTCGCTATGAATTATTGTAAAAAATCGGTGAAAACCGATGAGCAGAGGCCTTAGTGTCAATTTTTGTTTTAAAACAGCGGGAACGGTGAGTTAAAGAGAAGGAAGCTGTTTGAGAACACACCTCAGTATCTGGATTTTTTATTTCGCTATAAATTATTGTATAAAATTCGGTCAAAACCGATGAGCAGAGGCCTTAGTGTCAATTTTTTTTTTAAAACTGCGGAAACAGTGAATTAAAGAAAAGGAAGCTGTTTTGAGAACACCTCAGAATCTGGATTTTTTATTTCGCTATGAATTATTGTATAAAAATCGCTGAAAACCGATGAGCAAAGGCCGTAGTGTCAATTTATGTTTTAAAACAGCGGAAATAGTATATTTAGTGAGAAGGAAGCTGTTTTGAAAACACACCTCAAAATCTGGATTTTTTATTTCGCTATGAATTATTGTATAAAAATCGTTATAAAACCGATGAGCAGAGGCCTTAGGTCAATTTTTGTTTCAAAACAGCGGTAATAGTGAGTTTAGTGAGAAGGAAACGTTTTTGAGAACACACCACAGAATCTGGGTTGTTTATTTCGCTATGAGTTATTGTATAAAAATCGGTGAAAACCGATGACATGAGGCCTTAGTGTCAATTTTTGTTTTAAAACAGCGGAAACAGTAAATTTAGTGGGAAGGAAGCTGTTTTGAGAACACACCTCAAAATCTGGATTTTGTATTTCGCTATGAATTATTGTATAAAAATCGGTGAAAACCATTGAGCAGAGGCCTTAGTGTCAATTTTTGTTTTAAAACAGCGGTAATAGTGAGTTTAGTGAGAAGGAAACGTTTTTGAGAACACACCTCAGAATCTGGATTTTTTATTTCGCTATGAAATATTGTATAAAAATCGGTGAAAACCGATCAGCAGAGGCCGTAGTGTCAATTTTTGTTTCAACACAGCGGAAACAGTGAAATTAGTGAGAAGGAAGCTGGTTTGAGATCACACCTCAGAATCTGGATTTTTTATTTCGCTATGAATTATTGTATAAAAATCGGTGAAAACCGATGAGCAGTGGCCTTAGTGTCAATTTTTTTTTTTAAACAGCGAAAACAGTGAATTTAGTGGGAAGGAAGCTGTTTTGAGAACACACCTCAATATCTGGATTTTTTATTTCGCTATGAATTATAGTATAAAAATCGGTGAAAACCGATGAGCAGAGGCCTTAGTGTCAATTTTTGTTTTAAAACTGCGGAAATAGTGAATTTATTTCGAAGGAAGGTGTTTTGAGAACACACCTCAGAATCTGGATTTCTTATTTCGCTGTGAATTATTGTATAAAAATCGTGAAAACTAATGGGCAGAAGCCTTGGTGTCAATTTTTGTTTTAAAACAGCGGAAATAGTGAATTTAGTTCGAAGGAAGGTGTTTTGAGAACACACCTCAGAATCTGGATTTCTTATTTCGCTATGAATTATTGTATAAAAAATCGGTGAAAACCGATGAGCCTTAGTGAAACCTTAGTGTCAATCTTTGTTTTAAAACAGCGGAAACAGTAAAATTAGTGAGAAGGGAGCTGTTTTGAGAACATACCTCAGAATCTGGGTTTTTTATTTCGCTATGAATTATTGTATAAAAATCGGTGAAAACCGATGAGCAGAGGCATTAGTGTCAATTTATTTTTTAAAACAGCGGAAATAGTGAATTTAGTTAGAAGGAAGGTGTTTTGAGAACACACCTCAGAATCTGGGTTTTTTATTTCGCTATGAATAATTGTATAAAAATCGGTGAAAACCAATGAGCAGAGGCCTTAGTGTCAATTCTTGTTTTAAAACAGCGGAAACAGTGAATTTTGTGACAAGGAAGGTGTTTTGAGAACACACCTCAGAATCTGGATTTTTTATTTCCTTATGAATTATTGTATAAAAATCGGTGAAAACCGATGAGCAGAGGCCTTAGTGTCAATTTTTGTTTTAAAACAGCGGAAATAGTAAATTTAGTGAGAAGGAAGCTGTTTTGAAAACACACCTCAAAATCTGGGTTTTTTATTTCGTTATGAATTATTGTATAAAAATCGGTGAAAACCGATGAGCAGAGGCCTTAGTGTGGATTTTTGTTTTAAAACAGCGGAAACAGTGATTATTGTGACATGGAAGGTGTTCTGAGAACACACACCAGAATCTGGATTTTTTATTTCGCTATGAATTATTGTATAAAAATCGGTGAAAACCGATGAGCAGAAGCCTTAGTGTAAATTTTTGTTTTAAAACAGCGGAAATAGTGAATTTAGTGAGAAGGGAGCTGTTTTGAGAACACACCTCAGAATCTGGATTTTTTTTTTCGCTATGAATTATTGTATAAAAATCGGTGAAAACCGATGAGCAGAGGCCTTAGTGTCAATTTTTGTTTTAAAACAGCGGTAATAGTGAGTTTAGTGAGAAGGAAACGTTTTTGAGAACACACCTCAGAATCTGGGTTTTTTATTTCGTTATGAATTATTGTATAAAAATCGGTGAAAACCGATGAGCAGCAGCCTTAGTGTAAATTTTTGTTTTAAAACAGCGGAAATAGTGAATTTAGTGAGAAGGGAGCTGTTTTGAGAACACACCTCAGAATCTGGATTTTTTTTTTCGCTACGAATTATTGTATAAATATCGGTGAAAACCGATGAGCAGAGGCATTAGTGTCAATTTATTTTTTAAAACAGCGGAAATAGTGAATTTAGTTAGAAGGAAGGTGTTTTGAGAACACACCTCAGAATCTGGGTTTTTTATTTCGCTATGAATAATTGTATAAAAATCGGTGAAAACCAATGAGCAGAGGCCTTAGTGTCAATTCTTGTTTTAAAACAGCGGAAACAGTGAATTTTGTGACAAGGAAGGTGTTTTGAGAACACACCTCAGAATCTGGATTTTTTATTTCCTTATGAATTATTGTATAAAAATCGGTGAAAACCGATGAGCAGAGGCCTTAGTGTCAATTTTTGTTTTAAAACAGCGGAAATAGTAAATTTAGTGAGAAGGAAGCTGTTTTGAAAACACACCTCAAAATCTGGGTTTTTTATTTCGTTATGAATTATTGTATAAAAATCGGTGAAAACCGATGAGCAGAGGCCTTAGTGTCGATTTTTGTTTTAAAACAGCGGAAACAGTGAATATTGTGACATGGAAGGTGTTCTGAGAACACACACCAGAATCTGGATTTTTTATTTCGCTATGAATTATTGTAAAAAATCGGTGAAAACCGATGAGCAGAGGCCTTAGTGTCAATTTTTGTTTCAAAAAAGCGGAAACGGTGAGTTAAAGAGAAGGAAGCTGTTTTGAGAACACACCTAAGAATCTGGATTTTTTATTTCACTATGAATTATTGTATAAAATTCGGTCAAAACCGATGAGGAGAGGCCTTAGTGTCAATTTTTGTTTTAAAACTGCGGAAACAGTGAATTAAAGAAAAGGAAGCTATTTTGAGAACACCTCAGAATCTGGATTTTTTATTTTGCTATGAACTATTGTATAAAAATCGCTGAAAACCGATGAGCAAAGGCCGTAGTGTCAATTTATGTTTCAACACAGCGGAAACAGTGAAATTAGTGAGAAGGAAGCTGGTTTGAGGACACACCTCAGAATCTGGATTTTTTATTACGCTATGAATTATTGTATAAAAATCGCTGTAAACCGATGAGCAGAGGCCGTAGTGTCAATTTATATTTCAACACAGTGGAAACAGTGAAATAAGTGAGAAGAAAGCTGGTTTGAGAACACACCTCAGAATCTGGATTTTTTATTTCGCTATGAATTATTGTATAAAAATCGGTGAAAACCGATGAGCAGAGGCCTTAGTGTAAAATTTTGTTTTAACATAGCGGAAACAGTGAAATTAGTGAAAAGGATGCTGTTTTGAGAACACACCTCAGATTCTGGATTTTTTATTTCGCTATGAATTATTGTATAAAAATCGCTGAAACCGATGAGCACGGGCCTTAGTGTCAATTTATGTTTCAACACAGCGGAAATAGTGAAATTAGTGAGAAGGAAGCTGGTTTGAGAACACACCTCAGAATCTGGATTTTTTATTTCGATATGAATTATTGTATAAAAATCGGTGAAAACCGATGAGCAGAGGCCGTAGTGTCAATTTTTGTTTTAAAACAGCGGAAACAGTAAAATTAGTGAGAAGGAAGCTGTTTTGAGAACACACCTCAGAATCAGGGTTTTTTATTTCGCTATGAATTATTGTATAAAAATCGGTGAAAACCGATGAGCAGAAGCCTTAGTGTCAATTCTTGTTTTAAAACAGCGGAAACAGTGAGTTTAGTGAGAAGGAAACGTTTTTGAGAACACACCTCAGGATCTGGGTTTTTTATTTCCCTATGAGTTATTGTATAAAAATCGAGAAAACCGATGAGATGAGGCCTTAGTGTCAATTTTTGTTTTAAAACAGCGGAAACAGTAAATTTAGTGGGAAGGAAGCTGTTTTGAGAACACACCTTATAATCTGTATTTTTTATTTCGCTATGAATTATTGTATAAAAATCGGTGAATACCGATGAGCAGAGGCCTTAGTGTCAATTTTTTTTTTTAAACAGCGGAAACAGTGAATTTAGTGGAAAGGAAGCTGTTTTGAGAACACACCTCAAAATCTGGATTTTTTATTTCGCTATGAATTATTGTATAAAAATCGGTGAAAACCGATGAGCAGAGGCCTTAGTGTCAATTTTTGTTTTAAAACAGCGGAAACAGTGAATTTTGTGACAAGGAAGGTGTTTTGAGAACACACCTCAGAATCTGGATTTTTTATTTCCTTATGAATTATTGTATAAAAATCGGTGAAAACCGATGAGCAGAGGCCTTAGTGTCAATTTTTGTTTTAAAACAGCGGAAATAGTAAATTTAGTGAGAAGGAAGCTGTTTTGAAAACACACCTCAAAATCTGGGTTTTTTATTTCGTTATGAATTATTGTATAAAAATCGGTGAAAACCGATGAGCAGAGGCCTTAGTGTCGATTTTTGTTTTAAAACAGCGGAAACAGTGAATATTGTGACATGGAAGGTGTTCTGAGAACACACACCAGAATCTGGATTTTTTATTTCGCTATGAATTATTGTAAAAAATCGGTGAAAACCGATGAGCAGAGGCCTTAGTGTCAATTTTTGTTTCAAAAAAGCGGAAACGGTGAGTTAAAGAGAAGGAAGCTGTTTTGAGAACACACCTAAGAATCTGGATTTTTTATTTCACTATGAATTATTGTATAAAATTCGGTCAAAACCGATGAGGAGAGGCCTTAGTGTCAATTTTTGTTTTAAAACTGCGGAAACAGTGAATTAAAGAAAAGGAAGCTATTTTGAGAACACCTCAGAATCTGGATTTTTTATTTTGCTATGAACTATTGTATAAAAATCGCTGAAAACCGATGAGCAAAGGCCGTAGTGTCAATTTATGTTTCAACACAGCGGAAACAGTGAAATTAGTGAGAAGGAAGCTGGTTTGAGGACACACCTCAGAATCTGGATTTTTTATTACGCTATGAATTATTGTATAAAAATCGCTGTAAACCGATGAGCAGAGGCCGTAGTGTCAATTTATATTTCAACACAGTGGAAACAGTGAAATAAGTGAGAAGAAAGCTGGTTTGAGAACACACCTCAGAATCTGGATTTTTTATTTCGCTATGAATTATTGTATAAAAATCGGTGAAAACCGATGAGCAGAGGCCTTAGTGTAAAATTTTGTTTTAACATAGCGGAAACAGTGAAATTAGTGAAAAGGATGCTGTTTTGAGAACACACCTCAGATTCTGGATTTTTTATTTCGCTATGAATTATTGTATAAAAATCGCTGAAACCGATGAGCACGGGCCTTAGTGTCAATTTATGTTTCAACACAGCGGAAATAGTGAAATTAGTGAGAAGGAAGCTGGTTTGAGAACACACCTCAGAATCTGGATTTTTTATTTCGATATGAATTATTGTATAAAAATCGGTGAAAACCGATGAGCAGAGGCCGTAGTGTCAATTTTTGTTTTAAAACAGCGGAAACAGTAAAATTAGTGAGAAGGAAGCTGTTTTGAGAACACACCTCAGAATCAGGGTTTTTTATTTCGCTATGAATTATTGTATAAAAATCGGTGAAAACCGATGAGCAGAAGCCTTAGTGTCAATTCTTGTTTTAAAACAGCGGAAACAGTGAGTTTAGTGAGAAGGAAACGTTTTTGAGAACACACCTCAGGATCTGGGTTTTTTATTTCCCTATGAGTTATTGTATAAAAATCGAGAAAACCGATGAGATGAGGCCTTAGTGTCAATTTTTGTTTTAAAACAGCGGAAACAGTAAATTTAGTGGGAAGGAAGCTGTTTTGAGAACACACCTTATAATCTGTATTTTTTATTTCGCTATGAATTATTGTATAAAAATCGGTGAATACCGATGAGCAGAGGCCTTAGTGTCAATTTTTTTTTTTAAACAGCGGAAACAGTGAATTTAGTGGAAAGGAAGCTGTTTTGAGAACACACCTCAAAATCTGGATTTTTTATTTCGCTATGAATTATTGTATAAAAATCGGTGAAAACCGATGAGCAGAGGCCTTAGTGTCAATTTTTGTTTTAAAACAGCGGAAATAGTGAATTTAGTTCGAAGGAAGGTGTTTTGAGAACACACCTCAGAATCTGGATTTTTTATTTTGCTATGAATTATTGTATAAAAATCGATGAAATCCGATGAGCAGAAACCTTAGTGTCAATTTTTGTTTTTAAACAGCGGAAACAGTAAAATTAGTGAGAAGTAAGCTGTTTTGAGAACACACCTCAGAATCATGGTTTTTTATTTCGCTATGAATTATTTTAGAAAAATCGGTGAAAACCGATGAGGAGAGGCCTAAGTGTCAATTTCTGTTTTAAAACAGCGGAAACTAAATTTTTAGACAAGGAAGGTGTTTTGAGAACACACCTCAGAATCTGGATTTTTTATTTCGCTATGAATTATTGTATAAAAATCGTGAAAACTAATGGGCAGAAGCCTTGGTGTCAATTTTTGTTTTAAAACAGCGGAAATAGTGAATTTAGTGAGAAGGAAGTTGCTTTTAGAACACACCTCAGAATTTGGATTTTTTTATTTCGCTATGAATTATTGTATAAAAATCGGTGAAAACCGATGAGCACGGGCCTTAGTGTCAATTTTTGTTTTAAAACAGCGGAAGTAGTGAATTTATTGAGAAGGAAGCTGTTTTGAGAACACACCTCAGAATCGGGATTTTTTATTTTGCTATGAATTATTGTATAAAAATCGGTGAAATCCGATGAGCAGAATCCTTAGTGTCAATTTTTGTTTTTAAACAGCGGAAATAGTGAATTTAGTTCGAAGGAAGGTGTTTTGAGAACACACCTCAGAATCTGGATTTTTTATTTTGCTATGAATTATTGTATAAAAATCGATGAAATCCGATGAGCAGAAACCTTAGTGTCAATTTTTGTTTTTAAACAGCGGAAACAGTAAAATTAGTGAGAAGTAAGCTGTTTTGAGAACACACCTCAGATTCATGGTTTTTTATTTCGCTATGAATTATTTTAGAAAAATCGGTGAAAACCGATGAGGAGAGGCCTAAGTGTCAATTTCTGTTTTAAAACAGCGGAAACTAAATTTTTAGACAAGGAAGGTGTTTTGAGAACACACCTCAGAATCTGGATTTTTTATTTCGCTATGAATTATTGTATAAAAATCGTGAAAACTAATGGGCAGAAGCCTTGGTGTCAATTTTTGTTTTAAAACAGCGGAAATAGTGAATTTAGTGAGAAGGAAGCTGCTTTTAGAACACACCTCAGAATCTGGATTTTTTTATTTCGCTATGAATTATTGTATAAAAATCGGTGAAAACCGATGAGCACGGGCCTTAGTGTCAATTTTTGTTTTAAAACAGCGGAAGTAGTGAATTTATTGAGAAGGAAGCTGTTTTGAGAACACACCTCAGAATCGGGATTTTTTATTTTGCTATGAATTATTGTATAAAAATCGGTGAAATCCGATGAGCAGAAACCTTAGTGTCAATTTTTGTTTTTAAACAGCGGAAATAGTGAGTTTAGTGAGAAGGAAGCTGTTTTGAGAACACACCTCAGAATCTGGATTTCTTTTTTCGCTTTGAATTATTGTATAAAAATCGGTGAAAACCGATGAGCAGAGGCCTTTGTGTCGATTTTTGTTTTAAAACAGCGGTAATAGTGAGTTTAGTGAGAAGGAAACATTTTTGAGAACACACCTCAGAATCTGGGTTTTTTATTTCGCTATGAATTATTGTATAAAAATCGGTGAAAACCGATGAGCAGAAGCATTAGTGTAAATTTTCGTTTTAAAACAGCGGAAATAGTGAATTTAGTGAGAAGGGAGCTGTTTTGAGAACACACCTCAGAATCTGGATTTTTTTTTTCGCTATGAATTATTGTATAAAAATCGGTGAAAACCGATGAGCAGAGGCTAAGTGTCAATTTCTATTTTAAAACAGCGGAAATAGAGAAATTAGTGAGAAGGATGCTGTTTTGAGAACACACCTCAGATTCTGGATTTTTTATTTCGCTATGAATTATTGTATAAAAATCGCTGAAACCGATGAGCACGGGCCTTAGTGTCAATTTATGTTTCAACACAGCGGAAATAGTGAAATTAGTGAGAAGGAAGCTGGTTTGAGAACACACCTCAGAATCTGGATTTTTTATTTCGCTATGAATTATTGTATAAAAATCGGTGAAAACCGATGAGCAGAGGCCGTAGTGTCAATTTTTGTTTTAAAACAGCGGAAACAGTAAAATTAGTGAGAAGGAAGCTGTTTTGAGAACACACCTCAGAATCAGGGTTTTTTATTTCGCTATGAATTATTGTATAAAAATCGGTGAAAACCGATGAGCAGAAGCCTTAGTGTCAATTCTTGTTTTAAAACAGCGGAAACAGTGAGTTTAGTGAGAAGGAAACGTTTTTGAGAACACACCTCAGGATCTGGGTTTTTTATTTCCCTATGAGTTATTGTATAAAAATCGAGAAAACCGATGAGATGAGGCCTTAGTGTCAATTTTTGTTTTAAAACAGCGGAAACAGTAAATTTAGTGGGCAGGAAGCTGTTTTGAGAACACACCTTATAATCTGTATTTTTTATTTCGCTATGAATTATTGTATAAAAATCGGTGAATACCGATGAGCAGAGGCCTTAGTGTCAATTTTTTTTTTTAAACAGCGGAAACAGTGAATTTAGTGGAAAGGAAGCTGTTTTGAGAACCACCTCAAAATCTGGATTTTTTATTTCGCTATGAATTATTGTATAAAAATCGGTGAAAACCGATGAGCAGAGGCCTTAGTGTCAATTTTTGTTTTAAAACAGCGGAAATAGTGAATTTAGTTCCGAAGGAAGGTGTTTTGAGAACACACCTCAGAATCTGGATTTTTTATTTTGCTATGAATTATTGTATAAAAATCGATGAAATCCGATGAGCAGAAACCTTAGTGTCAATTTTTGTTTTTAAACAGCGGAAACAGTAAAATTAGTGAGAAGTAAGCTGTTTTGAGAACACACCTCAGAATCATGGTTTTTTATTTCGCTATGAATTATTTTAGAAAAATCGGTGAAAACCGATGAGGAGAGGCCTAAGTGTCAATTTCTGTTTTAAAACAGCGGAAACTAAATTTTTAGACAAGGAAGGTGTTTTGAGAACACACCTCAGAATCTGGATTTTTTATTTCGCTATGAATTATTGTATAAAAATCGTGAAAACTAATGGGCAGAAGCCTTGGTGTCAATTTTTGTTTTAAAACAGCGGAAATAGTGAATTTAGTGAGAAGGAAGCTGCTTTTAGAACACACCTCAGAATCTGGATTTTTTTATTTCGCTATGAATTATTGTATAAAAATCGGTGAAAACCGATGAGCACGGGCCTTAGTGTCAATTTTTGTTTTAAAACAGCGGAAGTAGTGAATTTATTGAGAAGGAAGCTGTTTTGAGAACACACCTCAGAATCGGGATTTTTTATTTTGCTATGAATTATTGTATAAAAATCGGTGAAATCCGATGAGCAGAAACCTTAGTGTCAATTTTTGTTTTTAAACAGCGGAAATAGTGAGATTAGTGAGAAGGAAGCTGTTTTGAGAACACACCTCAGAATCTGGATTTCTTTTTTCGCTTTGAATTATTGTATAAAAATCGGTGAAAACCGATGAGCAGAGGCCTTTGTGTCGATTTTTGTTTTAAAACAGCGGTAATAGTGAGTTTAGTGAGAAGGAAACATTTTTGAGAACACACCTCAGAATCTGGGTTTTTTATTTCGCTATGAATTATTGTATAAAAATCGGTGAAAACCGATGAGCAGAAGCATTAGTGTAAATTTTCGTTTTAAAACAGCGGAAATAGTGAATTTAGTGAGAAGGGAGCTGTTTTGAGAACACACCTCAGAATCTGGATTTTTTTTTTCGCTATGAATTATTGTATAAAAATCGGTGAAAACCGATGAGCAGAGGCTAAGTGTCAATTTCTATTTTAAAACAGCGGAAATAGAGAAATTAGTGAGAAGGAAGCTGGTTTGAGAACACACCTCAGAATCTGGATTTTTTATTTCGCTATGAATTATTGTATAAAAATCGGTGAAAACCGATGAGCAGGGGCCTTATTGTCAATTTTTGTTTTTAAACAGCGGAAATAGTGAATTTAGTGGGAAGGAAGCTGTTTTGAGAACACACCTCAAAATCTGGATTTTTTATTTCGCTATGAATTATTGTATAAAAATCGGTGAAAACCGATGAGCAGAGGCCTTAGTGTCAATTTTTGTTTTAAAACAGCGGAAATAGTGAATTTAGTTCGAAGGAAGGTGTTTTGAGAACGCACCTCAGAATCTGGATTTTTTATTTCGCTATGAATTATTGTATAAAAATCGGTGAAAACCGATGAGCAGAAGCCTTAGTGTAAATTTTTGTTTTAAAACATCGGAAATAGTGAATTTAGTGAGAAGGGAGCTGTTTTGAGAACACACCTCAGAATCTGGATTTTTTTTTCGCTACGAATTATTGTATAAATATCGGTGAAAACCGATGAGCAGAGGCCTTAGTGTCAATTCTTGTTGTAAAACAGCGGAAATAGTGAATTTAGTGAGAAGGAAGCTGTTTGGAGAACACACCTCAAAATCTGGGTTTTTTATTTCGCTATGAATTATTGTATAAAAATCGGTGAAAACCAATGGGCAGAAGCCTTGGTGTCAATTTTTGTTTTAAAACAGCGGAAATAGTGAATTTAGTGAGAAGAGAGGTGTATTGAGAACACACCTCAGAATCTGTGTTTTTTATTTCGCTATAAATTATTGTATAAAAATTGCTAAAACCGATGAGCAAAGGCCGTAGTGTCAATTTATGTTTCAACACAGCGGAAACAGTGAAATTAGTGAGAAGGAAGCTGGTTTGAGAACACACCTCAGAATCTGGATTTTTTATTTCGCTATGAATTATTGTATAAAAATCGGTGAAAACCGATGAGCAGGGGACTTAGTGTCAATCTTTGTTTTAAAACAGCGGAAACAGTAAAATTAGTGAGAAGGAAGCTGTTTTGAGATCACACCTCAGAATCAGGGTTTTTTATTTCGCTATGAATTATTGTATAAAAATCGGTGAAAACCGATGAGCAGAGGCCTTAGTGTCAATTTTTTTTTTTTAAACAGCGGAAACAGTGAATTTAGTGGAAAGGAGGCTGTTTTGAGAACACACCTCAAAATCTGGATTTTTTATTTCGCTATGAATTATTGTATAAAAATCGGTGAAAACCGATGAGCAGAGGCCTTAGTGTCAATTTTTGTTTTAAAACAGCGGAAACGGTGAGTTAAAGAGAAGGAAGCTGTTTGAGAACACACCTCAGAATCTGGATTTTTTATTTCGCTATGAATTATTGTATAAAAATCGTGAAAACTAATGGGCAGAAGCCTTGGTGTCAATTTTTGTTTTAAAACAGCGGAAATAGTGAATTTAGTGAGAAGGAAGCTGCTTTTAGAACACACCTCAGAATCTGGATTTTTTTATTTCGCTATGAATTATTGTATAAAAAACGGTGAAAACCGATGAGCACGGGCCTTAGTGTCAATTTTTGTTTAAAAAAAGCGGAAGTAGTGAATTTATTGAGAAGGAAGCTGTTTTGAGAACACACCTCAGAATCGGGATTTTTTATTTTGCTATGAATTATTGTAAAAAAATCGGTGAAATCCGATGAGCAGAAACCTTAGTGTCAATTTTTGTTTTTAAACAGCGGATATATTGAGTTTAGTGAGAAGGATGCTTTTTTGAGAACATACCTCAGAATCTGGGTTTTTTATTTCGCTATGAAGTATTGTATAAAAATCGGTGAAAACCGATGAGCAGAGGCAATAGTGTCAATTTCTGTTTTAAAACAGCGGAAATAGTGAATTTAGTTATAAGGAAGGTGTTTTGAGAACACACCTCAGAATCTGGGTTTTTTATTTCGCTATGAATAATTGTATAAAAATCGGTGAAAACCAATGAGCAGAGGCCTTAGTGTCAATTCTTGTTTTAAAACAGCGGAAACAGTGAATTTTGTGACAAGGAAGGTGTTCTGAGAACACACCTCAGAATCTGGACTTTTTATTTCGCTATGAATTATTGTATAAAAATCGGTGAAAACCGATGAGCAGAGGCCTTAGTGTCAATTTTTGTTTTAAAACAGCGGAAATAGTAAATTTAGTGAGAAAAAAGCTGTTTTGAAAACACACCTCAAAATCTGGATTTTTTATTTTGCTATGAATTATTGTATAAAAATCGGTGAAAACCGATGAGCAGAGGCCTTTGTGTCGATTTTTGTTTAAAAACAGCGGTAATAGTGAGTTTAGTGAGAAGGAAACTTTTTTGAGAACACACCTCAGAATCTGGGTTTTTTATTTCGCTATGAATTATTTTATAAAAATCGGTGAAAACCGATGAGCAGAAGCATTAGTGTAAATTTTCGTTTTAAAACAGCGGAAATAGTGAATTTAGTGAGAAGGGAGCTGTTTTGAGAACACACCTCAGAATCTGGATTTTTTTTTTCGCTATGAATTATTGTATAAAAATCGGAGAAAACCGATGAGCAGAGGCTAAGTGTCAATTTCTATTTTAAATCAGCGTTAACAGTGAAATTAGTGAGAAGGAAGCTGGTTTGAGAACACACCTCAGAATCTTGATTTTTTATTTAGCTGTGAATTATTGTATAAAAATCGGTGAAAACCGATGAGCAGGGGCCTTAGTGTCAATTTTTGTTTTTAAACAGCGGAAATAGTGAATTTAGTGGGAAGGAAGCTGTTTTGAGAACACACCTCAAAATCTGGATTTTTTATTTCGCTATGAATTATTGTATAAAAATCGGTGAAAACCGATGAGCAGAGGCCTTAGTGTCAATTTTTGTTTTAAAACAGCGGAAATAGTGAATTTAGTTCGAAGGAAGGTGTTTTGAGAACACACCTCAGAATCTGGATTTTTTATTTCGCTATGAATTATTGTATAAAAGTCGGTGAAAACCGATTAGCAGGGGCCTTAGTGTCAATTTTTGTTTTTAAACAGGTGAAGTAGTGAATTTAGTGGGAAGGAAGGTGTTTTGAGAACACACCTCAGATTCTGGATTTCTTGTATCGCTATGAATTATTGTATAAAAATCGGAGAAAACCGATGAGCAGAGGCTAAGTGTCAATTTCTATTTTAAATCAGCGTTAACAGTGAAATTAGTGAGAAGGAAGCTGGTTTGAGAACACACCTCAGAATCTGGATTTTTTATTTCGCTGTGAATTATTGTATAAAAATCGGTGAAAACCGATGAGCAGGGGCCTTAGTGTCAATTTTTGTTTTTAAACAGCGGAAATAGTGAATTTAGTGGGAAGGAAGCTGTTTTGAGAACACACCTCAAAATCTGGATTTTTTATTTCGCTATGAATTATTGTATAAAAATCGGTGAAAACCGATGACCAGAGGCCTTAGTGTCAATTTTTGTTTTAAAACAGCGGAAATAGTGAATTTAGTTCGAAGGAAGGTGTTTTGAGAACACACCTCAGAATCTGGATTTTTTATTTCGCTATGAATTATTGTATAAAAGTCGGTGAAAACCGATTAGCAGGGGCCTTAGTGTCAATTTTTGTTTTTAAACAGGTGAAGTAGTGAATTTAGTGAGAAGGAAGGTGTTTTGAGAACACACCTCAGATTCTGGATTTCTTGTATCGCTATGAATTATTGTATAAAAAATCGGTGAAAACCGATGAGCAGGGGCCTTAGTGTCAATCTTTGTTTTAAAACAGCGGAAACAGTAAAATTAGTGAGAAGGAAGCTGTTTTGAGAACTCACCTCAGAATCTGGGTTTTTTATTTCGCTATGAATTATTGTATAAAAATCGGTGAAAGCCGATGAGCAGAGACATTAGTGTCAATTTTTGTTTTAAAACAGCGGAAATAGTGAATTTAGTGAGAAGGAAGCTGTTTTGAGAACACACCTCAAAATCTGGATTTTTTATTTCGCTATGAATTATTGTATAAAAATCGGTGAAAACCATTGAGCAGAGGCCTTAGTGTCAATTTTTGTTTTAAAACAGCGGTAATTGTGAATTTAGTGAGAAGGGAGCTGTTTTGAGAACACACCTCAGAATCTGGATTTTTTTTTTCGCTATGAATTATTGTATAAAAATCGGTGAAAACCGATGAGCAGAGGCCTTAGTGTCAATTTTTGTTTTAAAACAGCGGTAATAGTGAGTTTAGTGAGAAGGAAACGTTTTTGAGAACACACCTCAGAATCTGGGTTTTTTATTTCGTTATGAATTATTGTATAAAAATCGGTGAAAACCGATGAGCAGCAGCCTTAGTGTAAATTTTTGTTTTAAAACAGCGGAAAAAGTGAATTTAGTGAGAAGGGAGCTGTTTTGAGAACACACCTCAGAATCTGGATTTTTTTTTTCGCTACGAATTATTGTATAAATATCGGTGAAAACCGATGAGCAGAGGCCTTAGTGTCAATTCTTGTTTTAAAACAGCGGAAATAGTGAAATTAGTGAGAAGGAAGCTGTTTGGAGAACACACCTCAAAATCTGGGTTTATTATTTCGCTATGAATTATTGTATAAAAATCGGTGAAAACCAATGGGCAGAAGCCTTGGTGTCAATTTTTGTTTTAAAACAGCGGAAATAGTGAATTTAGTGAGAAGAGAGGTGTATTGAGAACACACCTCAGAATCTGGGTTTTTTATTTCGCTATGAATTATTGTATAAAAATCGGTGAAAACCGATGAGCAGAGGCCTTAGTGTCGATTTTTGTTTTAAAACAGCGGAAACAGTGAATATTGTGACAAAGAAGGTGTTCTGAGAACACACCTCAGAATCTGGATTTTTTATTTCGCTATGAATTATTGTAAAAAATCGGTGAAAACCGATGAGCAGAGGCCTTAGTGTCAATTTTTGTTTTAAAACAGCGGGAACGGTGAGTTAAAGAGAAGGAAGCTGTTTGAGAACACACCTCAGTATCTGGATTTTTTATTTCGCTATAAATTATTGTATAAAATTCGGTCAAAACCGATGAGCAGAGGCCTTAGTGTCAATTTTTGTTTTAAAACTGCGGAAACAGTGAATTAAAGAAAAGGAAGCTGTTTTGAGAACACCTCAGAATCTGGATTTTTTATTTCGCTATGAATTATTGTATAAAAATCGCTGAAAACCGATGAGCAAAGGCCGTAGTGTCAATTTATGTTTCAACACAGCGGAAACAGTGAAATTAGTGAGAAGGAAGCTGGTTTGAGAACACACCTCAGAATCTGGATTTTTTATTTCGCTATGAATTATTGTATAAAAATCGGTGAAACCCGATGAGCAGAGGCCTTAGTGTCAATTTTTGTTTTAAAACAGCGGAAATAGTATATTTAGTGAGAAGGAAGCTGTTTTGAAAACACACCTCAAAATCTGGATTTTTTATTTCGCTATGAATTATTGTATAAAAATCGTTATAAAACCGATGAGCAGAGGCCTTAGTGTCAATTTTTGTTTCAAAACAGCGGTAATAGTGAGTTTAGTGAGAAGGAAACGTTTTTGAGAACACACCACAGAATCTGGGTTGTTTATTTCGCTATGAGTTATTGTATAAAAATCGGTGAAAACCGATGACATGAGGCCTTAGTGTCAATTTTTGTTTTAAAACAGCGGAAACAGTAAATTTAGTGGGAAGGAAGCTGTTTTGAGAACACACCTTATAATCTGTATTTTTTATTTCGCTATGAATTATTGTATAAAAATCGGTGAAAACCGATGAGCAGAGGCCTTAGTGTCAATTTTTGTTTTAAAACTGCGGAAATAGTGAATTTATTTCGAAGGAAGGTGTTTTGAGAACACACCTCAGAATCTGGATTTTTTATTTCGCTGTGAATTATTGTATAAAAATCGTGAAAACTAATGGGCAGAAGCCTTGGTGTCAATTTTTGTTTTAAAACAGCGGAAATAGTGAATTTAGTTCGAAGGAAGGTGTTTTGAGAACACACCTCAGAATCTGGATTTCTTATTTCGCTATGAATTATTGTATAAAAAATCGGTGAAAACCGATGAGCCTTAGTGAAACCTTAGTGTCAATCTTTGTTTTAAAACAGCGGAAACAGTAAAATTAGTGAGAAGGGAGCTGTTTTGAGAACATACCTCAGAATCTGGGTTTTTTATTTCGCTATGAATTATTGTATATAAATCGGTGAAAACCGATGAGCAGAGGCATTAGTGTCAATTTATTTTTTAAAACAGCGGAAATAGTGAATTTAGTTAGAAGGAAGGTGTTTTGAGAACACACCTCAGAATCTGGGTTTTTTATTTCGCTATGAATAATTGTATAAAAATCGGTGAAAACCAATGAGCAGAGGCCTTAGTGTCAATTCTTGTTTTAAAACAGCGGAAACAGTGAATTTTGTGACAAGGAAGGTGTTTTGAGAACACACCTCAGAATCTGGATTTTTTATTTCCTTATGAATTGTTGTATAAAAATCGGTGAAAACCGATGAGCAGAGGCCTTAGTGTCAATTTTTGTTTTAAAACAGCGGAAATAGTAAATTTAGTGAGAAGGAAGCTGTTTTGAAAACACACCTCAAAATCTGGGTTTTTTATTTCGTTATGAATTATTGTATAAAAATCGGTGAAAACCGATGAGCAGAGGCCTTAGTGTCGATTTTTGTTTTAAAACAGCGGAAACAGTGAATATTGTGACATGGAAGGTGTTCTGAGAACACACACCAGAATCTGGATTTTTTATTTCGCTATGAATTATTGTAAAAAATCGGTGAAAACCGATGAGCAGAGGCCTTAGTGTCAATTTTTGTTTCAAAAAAGCGGAAACGGTGAGTTAAAGAGAAGGAAGCTGTTTTGAGAACACACCTAAGAATCTGGATTTTTTATTTCACTATGAATTATTGTATAAAATTCGGTCAAAACCGATGAGCAGAGGCCTTAGTGTCAATTTTTGTTTTAAAACTGCGGAAACAGTGAATTAAAGAAAAGGAAGCTATTTTGAGAACACCTCAGAATCTGGATTTTTTTTTTCGCTATAAATTATTGTATAAAATTCGGTCAAAACCGATGAGCAGAGGCCTTAGTGTCAATTTTTGTTTTAAAACTGCGGAAACAGTGAATTAAAGAAAAGGAAGCTGTTTTGAGAACACCTCAGAATCTGGATTTTTTATTTCGCTATGAATTATTGTATAAATATCGGTGAAAACCGATCAGCAGAGGCCGTAGTGTCAATTTTTGTTTCAACAGAGCGGAAACAGTGAAATTAGTGAGAAGGAAGCTGGTTTGAGATCACACCTCAGAATCTGGATTTTTTATTTCGCTATGAATTATTGTATAAAAATCGGTGAAAACCGATGAGCAGTGGCCTTAGTGTCAATTTTTTTTTTTAAACAGCGAAAACAGTGAATTTAGTGGGAAGGAAGCTGTTTTGAGAACACACCTCAATATCTGGATTTTTTATTTCGCTATGAATTATTGTATAAAAATCGGTGAAAACCGATGAGCAGAGGCCTTAGTGTCAATTTTTGTTTTAAAACTGCGGAAATAGTGAATTTATTTCGAAGGAAGGTGTTTTGAGAACACACCTCAGAATCTGGATTTTTTATTTCGCTGTGAATTATTGTATAAAAATCGTGAAAACTAATGGGCAGAAGCCTTGGTGTCAATTTTTGTTTTAAAACAGCGGAAATAGTGAATTTAGTTCGAAGGAAGGTGTTTTGAGAACACACCTCAGAATCTGGATTTCTTATTTCGCTATGAATTATTGTATAAAAAATCGGTGAAAACCGATGAGCCTTAGTGAAACCTTAGTGTCAATCTTTGTTTTAAAACAGCGGAAACAGTAAAATTAGTGAGAAGGGAGCTGTTTTGAGAACATACCTCAGAATCTGGGTTTTTTATTTCGCTATGAATTATTGTATAAAAATCGGTGAAAACCGATGAGCAGAGGCATTAGTGTCAATTTATTTTTTAAAACAGCGGAAATAGTGAATTTAGTTAGAAGGAAGGTGTTTTGAGAACACACCTCAGAATCTGGGTTTTTTATTTCGCTATGAATAATTGTATAAAAATCGGTGAAAACCAATGAGCAGAGGCCTTAGTGTCAATTCTTGTTTTAAAACAGCGGAAACAGTGAATTTTGTGACAAGGAAGGTGTTTTGAGAACACACCTCAGAATCTGGATTTTTTATTTCCTTATGAATTATTGTATAAAAATCGGTGAAAACCGATGAGCAGAGGCCTTAGTGTCAATTTTTGTTTTAAAACAGCGGTATTGTAAATTTAGTGAGAAGGAAGCTGTTTTGAAAACACACCTCAAAATCTGGGTTTTTTATTTCGTTATGAATTATTGTATAAAAATCGGTGAAAACCGATGAGCAGAGGCCTTAGTGTCGATTTTTGTTTTAAAACAGCGGAAACAGTGAATATTGTGACATGGAAGGTGTTCTGAGAACACACACCAGAATCTGGATTTTTTATTTCGCTATGAATTATTGTAAAAAATCGGTGAAAACCGATGAGCAGAGGCCTTAGTGTAAATTTTTGTTTCAAAAAAGCGGAAACGGTGAGTTAAAGAGAAGGAAGCTGTTTTGAGAACACACCTAAGAATCTGGATTTTTTATTTCACTATGAATTATTGTATAAAATTCGGTCAAAACCGATGAGCAGAGGCCTTAGTGTCAATTTTTGTTTTAAAACTGCGGAAACAGTGAATTAAAGAAAAGGAAGCTATTTTGAGAACACCTCAGAATCTGGATTTTTTATTTTGCTATGAACTATTGTATAAAAATCGCTGAAAACCGATGAGCAAAGGCCGTAGTGTCAATTTATGTTTCAACACAGCGGAAACAGTGAAATTAGTGAGAAGGAAGCTGGTTTGAGAACACACCTCAGAATCTGGATTTTTTATTTCGCTATGAATTATTGTATAAAAATCGCTGTAAACCGATGAGCAGAGGCCGTAGTGTCAATTTATATTTCAACACAGTGGAAACAGTGAAATAAGTGAGAAGAAAGCTGGTTTGAGAACACACCTCAGAATCTGGATTTTTTATTTCGCTATGAATTATTGTATAAAAATCGGTGAAAACCGATGAGCAGAGGCCTTAGTGTAAAATTTTTTTTTAACATAGCGGAAACAGTGAAATTAGTGAAAAGGATGCTGTTTTGAGAACACACCTCAGATTCTGGATTTTTTATTTCGCTATGAATTATTGTATAAAAATCGCTGAAACCGATGAGCACGGGCCTTAGTGTCAATTTATGTTTCAACACAGCGGAAATAGTGAAATTAGTGAGAAGGAAGCTGGTTTGAGAACACACCTCAGAATCTGGATTTTTTATTTCGCTATGAATTATTGTATAAAAATCGGTGAAAACCGATGAGCAGAGGCCGTAGTGTCAATTTTTGTTTTAAAACAGCGGAAACAGTAAAATTAGTGAGAAGGAAGCTGTTTTGAGAACACACCTCAGAATCAGGGTTTTTTATTTCGCTATGAATTATTGTATAAAAATCGGTGAAAACCGATGAGCAGAAGCCTTAGTGTCAATTCTTGTTTTAAAACAGCGGAAACAGTGAGTTTAGTGAGAAGGAAACGTTTTTGAGAACACACCTCAGAATCTGGGTTTTTTATTTCCCTATGAGTTATTGTATAAAAATCGAGAAAACCGATGAGATGAGGCCTTAGTGTCAATTTTTGTTTTAAAACAGCGGAAACAGTAAATTTAGTGGGAAGGAAGCTGTTTTGAGAACACACCTTATAATCTGTATTTTTTATTTCGCAATGAATTATTGTATAAAAATCGGTGAATACCGATGAGCAGAGGCCTTAGTGTCAATTTTTTTTTTTAAACAGCGGAAACAGTGAATTTAGTGGAAAGGAAGCTGTTTTGAGAACACACCTCAAAATCTGGATTTTTTATTTCGCTATGAATTATTGTATAAAAATCGGTGAAAACCGATGAGCAGAAGCATTAGTGTAAATTTTCGTTTTAAAACAGCGGAAATAGTGAATTTAGTGAGAAGGGAGCTGTTTTGAGAACACACCTCAGAATCTGGATTTTTTTTTTCGCTATGAATTATTGTATAAAAATCGGTGAAAACCGATGAGCAGAGGCTAAGTGTCAATTTCTATTTTAAAACAGCGGAAATAGAGAAATTAGTGAGAAGGAAGCTGGTTTGAGAACACACCTCAGAATCTGGATTTTTTATTTCGCTATGAATTATTGTATAAAAATCGGTGAAAACCGATGAGCAGGGGCCTTAGTGTCAATTTTTGTTTTTAAACAGCGGAAATAGTGAATTTAGTGGGAAGGAAGCTGTTTTGAGAACACACCTCAAAATCTGGATTTTTTATTTCGCTATGAATTATTGTATAAAAATCGGTGAAAACCGATGAGCAGAGGCCTTAGTGTCAATTTTTGTTTTAAAACAGCGGAAATAGTGAATTTAGTTCGAAGGAAGGTGTTTTGAGAACGCACCTCAGAATCTGGATTTTTTATTTCGCTATGAATTATTGTATAAAAATCGGTGAAAACCGATGAGCAGAAGCCTTAGTGTAAATTTTTGTTTTAAAACATCGGAAATAGTGAATTTAGTGAGAAGGGAGCTGTTTTGAGAACACACCTCAGAATCTGGATTTTTTTTTCGCTACGAATTATTGTATAAATATCGGTGAAAACCGATGAGCAGAGGCCTTAGTGTCAATTCTTGTTGTAAAACAGCGGAAATAGTGAATTTAGTGAGAAGGAAGCTGTTTGGAGAACACACCTCAAAATCTGGGTTTTTTATTTCGCTATGAATTATTGTATAAAAATCGGTGAAAACCAATGGGCAGAAGCCTTGGTGTCAATTTTTGTTTTAAAACAGCGGAAATAGTGAATTTAGTGAGAAGAGAGGTGTATTGAGAACACACCTCAGAATCTGTGTTTTTTATTTCGCCATGAATTATTGTATAAAAATCGGTGAAAACCGATTAGCAGAGGCCTTAGTGTCGATTTTTGTTTTAAAACAACGGAAACAGTGAATATTGTGACAAGGAAGGTGTTCTGAGAACACACCTCAGAATCTGGATTTTTTATTTCGCTATGAATTATTGTAAAAAATCGGTGAAAACCGATGAGCAGAGGCCTTAGTGTCAATTTTTGTTTTAATACAGCGGAAACGGTGAGTTAAAGAGAAGGAAGCTGTTTGAGAACACACCTCAGAATCTGGATTTTTTATTTCGCTATAAATTATTGTATAAAAATTGCTAAAACCGATGAGCAAAGGCCGTAGTGTCAATTTATGTTTCAACACAGCGGAAACAGTGAAATTAGTGAGAAGGAAGCTGGTTTGAGAACACACCTCAGAATCTGGATTTTTTATTTCGCTATGAATTATTGTATAAAAATCGGTGAAAACCGATGAGCAGGGGACTTAGTGTCAATCTTTGTTTTAAAACAGCGGAAACAGTAAAATTAGTGAGAAGGAAGCTGTTTTGAGATCACACCTCAGAATCAGGGTTTTTTATTTCGCTATGAATTATTGTATAAAAATCGGTGAAAACCGATGAGCAGAGGCCTTAGTGTCAATTTTTTTTTTTTAAACAGCGGAAACAGTGAATTTAGTGGAAAGGAGGCTGTTTTGAGAACACACCTCAAAATCTGGATTTTTTATTTCGCTATGAATTATTGTATAAAAATCGGTGAAAACCGATGAGCAGAGGCCTTAGTGTCAATTTTTGTTTTAAAACAGCGGAAACGGTGAGTTAAAGAGAAGGAAGCTGTTTGAGAACACACCTCAGAATCTGGATTTTTTATTTCGCTATGAATTATTGTATAAAAATCGTGAAAACTAATGGGCAGAAGCCTTGGTGTCAATTTTTGTTTTAAAACAGCGGAAATAGTGAATTTAGTGAGAAGGAAGCTGCTTTTAGAACACACCTCAGAATCTGGATTTTTTTATTTCGCTATGAATTATTGTATAAAAAACGGTGAAAACCGATGAGCACGGGCCTTAGTGTCAATTTTTGTTTAAAAAAAGCGGAAGTAGTGAATTTATTGAGAAGGAAGCTGTTTTGAGAACACACCTCAGAATCGGGATTTTTTATTTTGCTATGAATTATTGTAAAAAAATCGGTGAAATCCGATGAGCAGAAACCTTAGTGTCAATTTTTGTTTTTAAACAGCGGAAATATTGAGTTTAGTGAGAAGGATGCTTTTTTGAGAACATACCTCAGAATCTGGGTTTTTTATTTCGCTATGAAGTATTGTATAAAAATCGGTGAAAACCGATGAGCAGAGGCAATAGTGTCAATTTCTGTTTTAAAACAGCGGAAATAGTGAATTTAGTTATAAGGAAGGTGTTTTGAGAACACACCTCAGAATCTGGGTTTTTTATTTCGCTATGAATAATTGTATAAAAATCGGTGAAAACCAATGAGCAGAGGCCTTAGTGTCAATTCTTGTTTTAAAACAGCGGAAACAGTGAATTTTGTGACAAGGAAGGTGTTCTGAGAACACACCTCAGAATCTGGACTTTTTATTTCGCTATGAATTATTGTATAAAAATCGGTGAAAACCGATGAGCAGAGGCCTTAGTGTCAATTTTTGTTTTAAAACAGCGGAAATAGTAAATTTAGTGAGAAAAAAGCTGTTTTGAAAACACACCTCAAAATCTGGATTTTTTATTTTGCTATGAATTATTGTATAAAAATCGGTGAAAACCGATGAGCAGAGGCCTTTGTGTCGATTTTTGTTTAAAAACAGCGGTAATAGTGAGTTTAGTGAGAAGGAAACTTTTTTGAGAACACACCTCAGAATCTGGGTTTTTTATTTCGCTATGAATTATTTTATAAAAATCGGTGAAAACCGATGAGCAGAAGCATTAGTGTAAATTTTCGTTTTAAAACAGCGGAAATAGTGAATTTAGTGAGAAGGGAGCTGTTTTGAGAACACACCTCAGAATCTGGATTTTTTTTTTCGCTATGAATTATTGTATAAAAATCGGAGAAAACCGATGAGCAGAGGCTAAGTGTCAATTTCTATTTTAAATCAGCGTTAACAGTGAAATTAGTGAGAAGGAAGCTGGTTTGAGAACACACCTCAGAATCTGGATTTTTTATTTCGCTGTGAATTATTGTATAAAAATCGGTGAAAACCGATGAGCAGGGGCCTTAGTGTCAATTTTTGTTTTTAAACAGCGGAAATAGTGAATTTAGTGGGAAGGAAGCTGTTTTGAGAACACACCTCAAAATCTGGATTTTTTATTTCGCTATGAATTATTGTATAAAAATCGGTGAAAACCGATGAGCAGAGGCCTTAGTGTCAATTTTTGTTTTAAAACAGCGGAAATAGTGAATTTAGTTCGAAGGAAGGTGTTTTGAGATCACACCTCAGAATCTGGATTTTTTATTTCGCTATGAATTATTGTATAAAAGTCGGTGAAAACCGATTAGCAGGGGCCTTAGTGTCAATTTTTGTTTTTAAACAGGTGAAGTAGTGAATTTAGTGGGAAGGAAGGTGTTTTGAGAACACACCTCAGATTCTGGATTTCTTGTATCGCTATGAATTATTGTATAAAAATCGGAGAAAACCGATGAGCAGAGGCTGTGTCAATTTCTATTTTAAATCAGCGTTAACAGTGAAATTAGTGAGAAGGAAGCTGGTTTGAGAACACACCTCAGAATCTGGATTTTTTATTTCGCTGTGAATTATTGTATAAAAATCGGTGAAAACCGATGAGCAGGGGCCTTAGTGTCAATTTTTGTTTTTAAACAGCGGAAATAGTGAATTTAGTGGGAAGGAAGCTGTTTTGAGAACACACCTCAAAATCTGGATTTTTTATTTCGCTATGAATTATTGCATAAAAATCGGTGAAAACCGATGACCAGAGGCCTTAGTGTCAATTTTTGTTTTAAAACAGCGGAAATAGTGAATTTAGTTCGAAGGAAGGTGTTTTGAGAACACACCTCAGAATCTGGATTTTTTATTTCGCTATGAATTATTGTATAAAAGTCGGTGAAAACCGATTAGCAGGGGCCTTAGTGTCAATTTTTGTTTTTAAACAGGTGAAGTAGTGAATTTAGTGAGAAGGAAGGTGTTTTGAGAACACACCTCAGATTCTGGATTTCTTGTATCGCTATGAATTATTGTATAAAAAATCGGTGAAAACCGATGAGCAGGGGCCTTAGTGTCAATCTTTGTTTTAAAACAGCGGAAACAGTAAAATTAGTGAGAAGGAAGCTGTTTTGAGAACTCACCTCAGAATCTGGGTTTTTTATTTCGCTATGAATTATTGTATAAAAATCGGTGAAAGCCGATGAGCAGAGACATTAGTGTCAATTTTTGTTTTAAAACAGCGGAAATAGTGAATTTAGTGAGAAGGAAGCTGTTTTGAGAACACACCTCAAAATCTGGATTTTTTATTTCGCTATGAATTATTGTATAAAAATCGGTGAAAACCATTGAGCAGAGGCCTTAGTGTCAATTTTTGTTTTAAAACAGCGGTAATTGTGAATTTAGTGAGAAGGGAGCTGTTTTGAGAACACACCTCAGAATCTGGATTTTTTTTTTCGCTATGAATTATTGTATAAAAATCGGTGAAAACCGATGAGCAGAGGCCTTAGTGTCAATTTTTGTTTTAAAACAGCGGTAATAGTGAGTTTAGTGAGAAGGAAACGTTTTTGAGAACACACCTCAGAATCTGGGTTTTTTATTTCGTTATGAATTATTGTATAAAAATCGGTGAAAACCGATGAGCAGCAGCCTTAGTGTAAATTTTTGTTTTAAAACAGCGGAAAAAGTGAATTTAGTGAGAAGGGAGCTGTTTTGAGAACACACCTCAGAATCTGGATTTTTTTTTTCGCTACGAATTATTGTATAAATATCGGTGAAAACCGATGAGCAGAGGCCTTAGTGTCAATTCTTGTTTTAAAACAGCGGAAATAGTGAAATTAGTGAGAAGGAAGCTGTTTGGAGAACACACCTCAAAATCTGGGTTTATTATTTCGCTATGAATTATTGTATAAAAATCGGTGAAAACCAATGGGCAGAAGCCTTGGTGTCAATTTTTGTTTTAAAACAGCGGAAATAGTGAATTTAGTGAGAAGAGAGGTGTATTGAGAACACACCTCAGAATCTGGGTTTTTTATTTCGCTATGAATTATTGTATAAAAATCGGTGAAAACCGATGAGCAGAGGCCTTAGTGTCGATTTTTGTTTTAAAACAGCGGAAACAGTGAATATTGTGACAAAGAAGGTGTTCTGAGAACACACCTCAGAATCTGGATTTTTTATTTCGCTATGAATTATTGTAAAAAATCGGTGAAAACCGATGAGCAGAGGCCTTAGTGTCAATTTTTGTTTTAAAACAGCGGGAACGGTGAGTTAAAGAGAAGGAAGCTGTTTGAGAACACACCTCAGTATCTGGATTTTTTATTTCGCTATAAATTATTGTATAAAATTCGGTCAAAACCGATGAGCAGAGGCCTTAGTGTCAATTTTTGTTTTAAAACTGCGGAAACAGTGAATTAAAGAAAAGGAAGCTGTTTTGAGAACACCTCAGAATCTGGATTTTTTATTTCGCTATGAATTATTGTATAAAAATCGCTGAAAACCGATGAGCAAAGGCCGTAGTGTCAATTTATGTTTCAACACAGCGGAAACAGTGAAATTAGTGAGAAGGAAGCTGGTTTGAGAACACACCTCAGAATCTGGATTTTTTATTTCGCTATGAATTATTGTATAAAAATCGGTGAAACCCTATGAGCAGAGGCCTTAGTGTCAATTTTTGTTTTAAAACAGCGGAAATAGTATATTTAGTGAGAAGGAAGCTGTTTTGAAAACATACCTCAAAATCTGGATTTTTTATTTCGCTATGAATTATTGTATAAAAATCGTTATAAAACCGATGAGCAGAGGCCTTAGTGTCAATTTTTGTTTCAAAACAGCGGTAATAGTGAGTTTAGTGAGAAGGAAACGTTTTTGAGAACACACCACAGAATCTGGGTTGTTTATTTCGCTATGAGTTATTGTATAAAAATCGGTGAAAACCGATGACATGAGGCCTTAGTGTCAATTTTTGTTTTAAAACAGCGGAAACAGTAAATTTAGTGGGAAGGAAGCTGTTTTGAGAACACACCTTATAATCTGTATTTTTTATTTCGCTATGAATTATTGTATAAAAATCGGTGAAAACCGATGAGCAGAGGCCTTAGTGTCAATTTTTGTTTTAAAACTGCGGAAATAGTGAATTTATTTCGAAGGAAGGTGTTTTGAGAACACACCTCAGAATCTGGATTTTTTATTTCGCTGTGAATTATTGTATAAAAATCGTGAAAACTAATGGGCAGAAGCCTTGGTGTCAATTTTTGTTTTAAAACAGCGGAAATAGTGAATTTAGTTCGAAGGAAGGTGTTTTGAGAACACACCTCAGAATCTGGATTTCTTATTTCGCTATGAATTATTGTATAAAAAATTCGTGAAAACCGATGAGCCTTAGTGAAACCTTAGTGTCAATCTTTGTTTTAAAACAGCGGAAACAGTAAAATTAGTGAGAAGGGAGCTGTTTTGAGAACATACCTCAGAATCTGGGTTTTTTATTTCGCTATGAATTATTGTATATAAATCGGTGAAAACCGATGAGCAGAGGCATTAGTGTCAATTTATTTTTTAAAACAGCGGAAATAGTGAATTTAGTTAGAAGGAAGGTGTTTTGAGAACACACCTCAGAATCTGGGTTTTTTATTTCGCTATGAATAATTGTATAAAAATCGGTGAAAACCAATGAGCAGAGGCCTTAGTGTCAATTCTTGTTTTAAAACAGCGGAAACAGTGAATTTTGTGACAAGGAAGGTGTTTTGAGAACACACCTCAGAATCTGGATTTTTTATTTCCTTATGAATTATTGTATAAAAATCGGTGAAAACCGATGAGCAGAGGCCTTAGTGTCAATTTTTGTTTTAAAACAGCGGAAATAGTAAATTTAGTGAGAAGGAAGCTGTTTTGAAAACACACCTCAAAATCTGGGTTTTTTATTTCGTTATGAATTATTGTATAAAAATCGGTGAAAACCGATGAGCAGAGGCCTTAGTGTCGATTTTTGTTTTAAAACAGCGGAAACAGTGAATATTGTGACATGGAAGGTGTTCTGAGAACACACACCAGAATCTGGATTTTTTATTTCGCTATGAATTATTGTAAAAAATCGGTGAAAACCGATGAGCAGAGGCCTTAGTGTCAATTTTTGTTTCAAAAAAGCGGAAACGGTGAGTTAAAGAGAAGGAAGCTGTTTTGAGAACACACCTAAGAATCTGGATTTTTTATTTCACTATGAATTATTGTATAAAATTCGGTCAAAACCGATGAGCAGAGGCCTTAGTGTCAATTTTTGTTTTAAAACTGCGGAAACAGTGAATTAAAGAAAAGGAAGCTATTTTGAGAACACCTCAGAATCTGGATTTTTTTTTTCGCTATGAATTATTGTATAAATATCGGTGAAAACCGATCAGCAGAGGCCGTAGTGTCAATTTTTGTTTCAACACAGCGAAAACAGTGAAATTAGTGAGAAGGAAGCTGGTTTGAGATCACACCTCAGAATCTGGATTTTTTATTTCGCTATGAATTATTGTATAAAAATCGGTGAAAACCGATGAGCAGTGGCCTTAGTGTCAATTTTTTTTTTTAAACAGCGAAAACAGTGAATTTAGTGGGAAGGAAGCTGTTTTGAGAACACACCTCAATATCTGGATTTTTTATTTCGCTATGAATTATTGTATAAAAATCGGTGAAAACCGATGAGCAGAGGCCTTAGTGTCAATTTTTGTTTTAAAACTGCGGAAATAGTGAATTTATTTCGAAGGAAGGTGTTTTGAGAACACACCTCAGAATCTGGATTTTTTATTTCGCTGTGAATTATTGTATAAAAATCGTGAAAACTAATGGGCAGAAGCCTTGGTGTCAATTTTTGTTTTAAAACAGCGGAAATAGTGAATTTAGTTCGAAGGAAGGTGTTTTGAGAACACACCTCAGAATCTGGATTTCTTATTTCGCTATGAATTATTGTATAAAAAATCGGTGAAAACCGATGAGCCTTAGTGAAACCTTAGTGTCAATCTTTGTTTTAAAACAGCGGAAACAGTAAAATTAGTGAGAAGGGAGCTGTTTTGAGAACATACCTCAGAATCTGGGTTTTTTATTTCGCTATGAATTATTGTATAAAAATCGGTGAAAACCGATGAGCAGAGGCATTAGTGTCAATTTATTTTTTAAAACAGCGGAAATAGTGAATTTAGTTAGAAGGAAGGTGTTTTGAGAACACACCTCAGAATCTGGGTTTTTTATTTCGCTATGAATAATTGTATAAAAATCGGTGAAAACCAATGAGCAGAGGCCTTAGTGTCAATTCTTGTTTTAAAACAGCGGAAACAGTGAATTTTGTGACAAGGAAGGTGTTTTGAGAACACACCTCAGAATCTGGATTTTTTATTTCCTTATGAATTATTGTATAAAAATCGGTGAAAACCGATGAGCAGAGGCCTTAGTGTCAATTTTTGTTTTAAAACAGCGGTATTGTAAATTTAGTGAGAAGGAAGCTGTTTTGAAAACACACCTCAAAATCTGGGTTTTTTATTTCGTTATGAATTATTGTATAAAAATCGGTGAAAACCGATGAGCAGAGGCCTTAGTGTCGATTTTTGTTTTAAAACAGCGGAAACAGTGAATATTGTGACATGGAAGGTGTTCTGAGAACACACACCAGAATCTGGATTTTTTATTTCGCTATGAATTATTGTAAAAAATCGGTGAAAACCGATGAGCAGAGGCCTTAGTGTAAATTTTTGTTTCAAAAAAGCGGAAACGGTGAGTTAAAGAGAAGGAAGCTGTTTTGAGAACACACCTAAGAATCTGGATTTTTTATTTCACTATGAATTATTGTATAAAATTCGGTCAAAACCGATGAGCAGAGGCCTTAGTGTCAATTTTTGTTTTAAAACTGCGGAAACAGTGAATTAAAGAAAAGGAAGCTATTTTGAGAACACCTCAGAATCTGGATTTTTTATTTTGCTATGAACTATTGTATAAAAATCGCTGAAAACCGATGAGCAAAGGCCGTAGTGTCAATTTATGTTTCAACACAGCGGAAACAGTGAAATTAGTGAGAAGGAAGCTGGTTTGAGAACACACCTCAGAATCTGGATTTTTTATTTCGCTATGAATTATTGTATAAAAATCGCTGTAAACCGATGAGCAGAGGCCGTAGTGTCAATTTATATTTCAACACAGTGGAAACAGTGAAATAAGTGAGAAGAAAGCTGGTTTGAGAACACACCTCAGAATCTGGATTTTTTATTTCGCTATGAATTATTGTATAAAAATCGGTGAAAACCGATGAGCAGAGGCCTTAGTGTAAAATTTTGTTTTAACATAGCGGAAACAGTGAAATTAGTGAAAAGGATGCTGTTTTGAGAACACACCTCAGATTCTGGATTTTTTATTTCGCTATGAATTATTGTATAAAAATCGCTGAAACCGATGAGCACGGGCCTTAGTGTCAATTTATGTTTCAACACAGCGGAAATAGTGAAATAAGTGAGAAGGAAGCTGGTTTGAGAACACACCTCAGAATCTGGATTTTTTATTTCGCTATGAATTATTGTATAAAAATCGGTGAAAACCGATGAGCAGAGGCCGTAGTGTCAATTTTTGTTTTAAAACAGCGGAAACAGTAAAATTAGTGAGAAGGAAGCTGTTTTGAGAACACACCTCAGAATCAGGGTTTTTTATTTCGCTATGAATTATTGTATAAAAATCGGTGAAAACCGATGAGCAGAAGCCTTAGTGTCAATTCTTGTTTTAAAACAGCGGAAACAGTGAGTTTAGTGAGAAGGAAACGTTTTTGAGAACACACCTCAGAATCTGGGTTTTTTATTTCCCTATGAGTTATTGTATAAAAATCGAGAAAACCGATGAGATGAGGCCTTAGTGTCAATTTTTGTTTTAAAACAGCGGAAACAGTAAATTTAGTGGGAAGGAAGCTGTTTTGAGAACACACCTTATAATCTGTATTTTTTATTTCGCAATGAATTATTGTATAAAAATCGGTGAATACCGATGAGCAGAGGCCTTAGTGTCAATTTTTTTTTTTAAACAGCGGAAACAGTGAGTTTAGTGGAAAGGAAGCTGTTTTGAGAACACACCTCAAAATCTGGATTTTTTATTTCGCTATGAATTATTGTATAAAAATCGGTGAAAACCGATGAGCAGAGGCCTTAGTGTCAATTTTTGTTTTAAAACAGCGGAAATAGTGAATTTAGTTCGAAGGAAGGTGTTTTGAGAACACACCTCAGAATCTGGATTTTTTATTTTGCTATGAATTATTGTATAAAAATCGATGAAATCCGATGAGCAGAAACCTTAGTGTCAATTTTTGTTTTTAAACAGCGGAAACAGTAAAATTAGTGAGAAGTAAGCTGTTTTGAGAACACACCTCAGAATCATGGTTTTTTATTTCGCTATGAATTATTTTAGAAAAATCGGTGAAAACCGATGAGGAGAGGCCTAAGTGTCAATTTCTGTTTTAAAACAGCGGAAACTAAATTTTTAGACAAGGAAGGTGTTTTGAGAACACACCTCAGAATCTGGATTTTTTATTTCGCTATGAATTATTGTATAAAAATCGTGAAAACTAATGGGCAGAAGCCTTGGTGTTAATTTTTGTTTTAAAACAGCGGAAATAGTGAATTTAGTGAGAAGGAAGCTGCTTTTAGAACACTCCTCAGAATCTGGATTTTTTTATTTCGCTATGAATTATTGTATAAAAATCGGTGAAAACCGATGAGCACGGGCCTTAGTGTCAATTTTTGTTTTAAAACAGCGGAAGTAGTGAATTTATTGAGAAGGAAGCTGTTTTGAGAACACACCTCAGAATCGGGATTTTTTATTTTGCTATGAATTATTGTATAAAAATCGGTGAAATCCAATGAGCAGAAACCTTAGTGTCAATTTTTGTTTTTAAACAGCGGAAATAGTGAGTTTAGTGAGAAGGAAGCTGTTTTGAGAACACACCTCAGAATCTGGATTTCTTTTTTCGCTATGAATTATTGTATAAAAATCGGTGTAAACCGATGAGCAGAGGCCTTTGTGTCGATTTTTGTTTTAAAACAGCGGTAATAGTGAGTTTAGTGAGAAGGAAACATTTTTGAGAACACACCTCAGAATCTGGGTTTTTTATTTCGCTATGAATTATTGTATAAAAATCGGTGAAAACCGATGAGCAGAAGCATTAGTGTAAATTTTCGTTTTAAAACAGCGGAAATAGTGAATTTAGTGAGAAGGGAGCTGTTTTGAGAACACACCTCAGAATCTGGATTTTTTTTTTCGCTATGAATTATTGTATAAAAATCGGTGAAAACCGATGAGCAGAGGCTAAGTGTCAATTTCTATTTTAAAACAGCGGAAATAGAGAAATTAGTGAGAAGGATGCTGTTTTGAGAACACACCTCAGATTCTGGATTTTTTATTTCGCTATGAATTATTGTATAAAAATCGCTGAAACCGATGAGCACGGGCCTTAGTGTCAATTTATGTTTCAACACAGCGGAAATAGTGAAATTAGTGAGAAGGAAGCTGGTTTGAGAACACACCTCAGAATCTGGATTTTTTATTTCGCTATGAATTATTGTATAAAAATCGGTGAAAACCGATGAGCAGAGGCCGTAGTGTCAATTTTTGTTTTAAAACAGCGGAAACAGTAAAATTAGTGAGAAGGAAGCTGTTTTGAGAACACACCTCAGAATCAGGGTTTTTTATTTCGCTATGAATTATTGTATAAAAATCGGTGAAAACCGATGAGCAGAAGCCTTAGTGTCAATTCTTGTTTTAAAACAGCGGAAACAGTGAGTTTAGTGAGAAGGAAACGTTTTTGAGAACACACCTCAGAATCTGGGTTTTTTATTTCCCTATGAGTTATTGTATAAAAATCGAGAAAACCGATGAGATGAGGCCTTAGTGTCAATTTTTGTTTTAAAACAGCGGAAATAGTGAATTTAGTTCGAAGGAAGGTGTTTTGAGAACACACCTCAGAATCTGGATTTTTTATTTTGCTATGAATTATTGTATAAAAATCGATGAAATCCGATGAGCAGAAACCTTAGTGTCAATTTTTGTTTTTAAACAGCGGAAACAGTAAAATTAGTGAGAAGTAAGCTGTTTTGAGAACACACCTCAGAATCATGGTTTTTTATTTCGCTATGAATTATTTTAGAAAAATCGGTGAAAACCGATGAGGAGAGGCCTAAGTGTCAATTTCTGTTTTAAAACAGCGGAAACTAAATTTTTAGACAAGGAAGGTGTTTTGAGAACACACCTCAGAATCTGGATTTTTTATTTCGCTATGAATTATTGTATAAAAATCGTGAAAACTAATGGGCAGAAGCCTTGGTGTCAATTTTTGTTTTAAAACAGCGGAAATAGTGAATTTAGTGAGAAGGAAGCTGTTTTGAGAACACACCTCAGAATCGGGATTTTTTATTTTGCTATGAATTATTGTATAAAAATCGGTGAAAACCGATGAGCACGGGCCTTAGTGTCAATTTTTGTTTTAAAACAGCGGAAGTAGTGAATTTATTGAGAAGGAAGCTGTTTTGAGAACACACCTCAGAATCGGGATTTTTTATTTTGCTATGAATTATTGTATAAAAATCGGTGAAATCCGATGAGCAGAAACCTTAGTGTCAATTTTTGTTTTTAAACAGCGGAAATAGTGAGTTTAGTGAGAAGGAAGCTGTTTTGAGAACACACCTCAGAATCTGGATTTCTTTTTTCGCTATGAATTATTGTATAAAAATCGGTGAAAACCGATGAGCAGAGGCCTTTGTGTCGATTTTTGTTTTAAAACAGCGGTAATAGTGAGTTTAGTGAGAAGGAAACATATTTGAGAACACACCTCAGAATCTGGGTTTTTTATTTCGCTATGAATTATTGTATAAAAATCGGTGAAAACCGATGAGCAGAAGCATTAGTGTAAATTTTCGTTTTAAAACAGCGGAAATAGTGAATTTAGTGAGAAGGGAGCTGTTTTGAGAACACACCTCAGAATCTGGATTTTTTTTTTCGCTATGAATTATTGTATAAAAATCGGTGAAAACCGATGAGCAGAGGCTAAGTGTCAATTTCTATTTTAAAACAGCGGAAATAGAGAAATTAGTGAGAAGGAAGCTGGTTTGAGAACACACCTCAGAATCTGGATTTTTTATTTCGCTATGAATTATTGTATAAAAATCGGTGAAAACCGATGAGCAGGGGCCTTAGTGTCAATTTTTGTTTTTAAACAGCGGAAATAGTGAATTTAGTGGGAAGGAAGCTGTTTTGAGAACAAACCTCAAAATCTGGATTTTTTTATTTCGCTATGAATTATTGTATAAAAATCGGTGAAAACCGATGAGCAGAGGCCTTAGTGTCAATTTTTGTTTTAAAACAGCGGAAATAGTGAATTTAGTTCGAAAGAAGGTGTTTTGAGAACGCACCTCAGAATCTGGATTTTTTATTTCGCTATGAATTATTGTATAAAAGTCGGTGAAAACCGATTAGCAGGGGCCTTAGTGTCAATTTTTGTTTTAAAACAGGGGAAGTGGTGAATTTAGTGAGAAGGAAGGTGTTTTGAGAACACACCTCAGAATCTGGATTTCTTGTTTCGCTATGAATTATTGTATAAAACATCGGTGAAAACCGATGAGCAGGGGCCTTAGTGTCAATCTTTGTTTTAAAACAGCGGAAACAGTAAAATTAGTGAGAAGGAAGCTGTTTTTAGAACACACCTCAGAATCTGGGTTTTTTATTTCGCTATGAAATATTGTATAAAAATCGGTGAAAACCGATGAGCAGAGACATTAGTGTCAATTTTTGTTTTAAAACAGCGGAAATAGTGAATTTAGTTAGAAGGAAGGTGTTTTGAGAACACATCTCAGAATCTGGATTTTTTATTTCGCTATGAATTATTGTATAAAAATCGGTGAAAACCAATGGGCAGAAGCCTTAGTTACAATTTTCGATTTTTAACAGCGGAAAAGGTGAATTTAGTGAGAAGGAAGCGTTTCTGAGAATACACCTCAGAATCTGGGTTTTTTATTTCGCTATGAATTATTGTATAAAAATCGGTGAAAACCGATGAGCAGAGGCCTTAGTGTCAATTTTTGTTTTAAAAAAGCGGAAATAGTAAATTTAGTGAGAAGGAAGCTGTTTTGAAAACACCTCAAAATCTGGATTTTTTATTTCGCTATGAATTATTGTATAAAAATCGGTGAAAACCGATGAGCAGAGGCCTTAGTGTCGATTTTTGTTTTAAAACAGCGGAAACAGTGAATTTTGTAACAAGGAAGCTGTTTTGAGAACACACATCAGAATCTGGATTTTTTATTTCGGTTTGAATTATTGTATAAAAATCGGTGAAAACAGATGAGCAGAGGCCTTAGTTTCAATTTTTGTTTTAAAACAGCAGAAACAGTGAATTTAGTGGGAAGAAATCTGTTTAGAGAACACACCTCAAAATCTGGATTTTGTATTTCGCTATGAATTATTGTATAAAAATCGGTGAAAACCGATGAGCAGAAGCCTTAGTGTAAATTTTTGTTTTAAAACAGCGGAAATAGTGAATTTAGTGAGAAGGGAGCTGTTTTGAGAACACACCTCTGAATCTGGATTTTTTTTTCGCTACGAATTATTGTATAAATATCGGTGAAAACAGATGAGCAGAGGCCTTAGTTTCAATTTTTGTTTTAAAACAGCAGAAACAGTGAATTTAGTGGGAAGAAATCTGTTTAGAGAACACACCTCAGAATCTGGGTTTTTTATTTCGTTATGACTTATTGTATAAAAATCGGTGAAAACCAATGGGCAGAAGCCTTGGTGTCAATTTTTGTTTTAAAACAGCGGAAATAGTGAATTTAGTGAAAAGAGAGGTGTATTGAGAACACACCTCAGAATCTGTGTTTTTTATTTCGCCATGAATTATTGTATAAAAATCGGTGAAAACCGATGAGCAGAGGCCTTAGTGTCGATTTTTGTTTTAAAACAGCGGAAACAGTGAACATTGTGACAAGGAAGGTGTTCTGAGAACACACCTCAGAATCTGGATTTTTTATTTCGCTATGAATTATTGTAAAAAATCGGTGAAAACCGATGAGCAGAGGCCTTAGTGTCAATTTTTGTTTTAAAACAGCGGAAACGGTGAGTTAAAGAGAAGGAAGCTGTTTGAGAACACACCTCAGAATCTGGATTTTTTATTTCGCTATAAATTATTGTATAAAATTCGGTCAAAACCGATGAGCAGAGGCCTTAGTGTCAATTTTTGTTTTAAAACTGCGGAAACAGTGAATTAAAGAAAAGGAAGCTGTTTTGGGAACACCGCAGAATCTGGATTTTTTATTTCGCTATGAATTATTGTATAAAAATTGCTAAAACCGATGAGCAAAGGCCGTAGTGTCAATTTATGTTTCAACACAGCGGAAACAGTGAAATTAGTGAGAAGGAAGCTGGTTTGAGAACACACCTCAGAATCTGGATTTTTTATTTCGCTATGAATTATTGTATAAAAATCGGTGAAAACCGATGAGCAGGGGACTTAGTGTCAATCTTTGTTTTAAAACAGCGGAAACAGTAAAATTAGTGAGAAGGAAGCTGTTTTGAGATCACACCTCAGAATCAAAGTTTTTTATTTCGCTATGAATTATTGTATAAAAATCGGTGAAAACCGATGAGCAGAGGCCTTAGTGTCAATTTTTTTTTTTTAAACAGCGGAAACAGTGAATTTAGTGGAAAGGAGGCTGTTTTGAGAACACACCTCAAAATCTGGATTTTTTATTTCGCTATGAAGTATTGTATAAAAATCGGTGAAAACCGATGAGCAGAGGCCTTAGTGTCAATTTTTGTTTTAAAACAGCGGAAACGGTGAGTAAAAGAGAAGGAAGCTGTTTGAGAACACACCTCAGAATCTGGATTTTTTATTTCGCTATGAATTATTGTATAAAAATCGTGAAAACTAATGGGCAGAAGCCTTGGTGTCAATTTTTGTTTAAAAAAAGCGGAAGTAGTGAATTTAGTGAGAAGGAAGCTGTTTTGAGAACACACCTCAGAATCGGGATTTTTTATTTTGCTATGAATTATTGTAAAAAAATCGGTGAAATCCGATGAGCAGAAACCTTAGTGTCAATTTTTGTTTTTAAACAGCGGAAATATTGAGTTTAGTGAGAAGGAAGCTTTTTTGAGAACATACCTCAGAATCTGGGTTTTTTATTTCGCTATGAATTATTGTATAAAAATCGGTGAAAACCGATGAGCAGAGGCATTAGTGTCAATTTCATTTTTAAAACAGCGGAAATAGTGAATTTAGTTGTAAGGAAGGTGTTTTGAGAACACACCTCAAAATCTGGGTTTTTTATTTCGCTATGAATAATTGTATAAAAATCGGTGAAAACCAATGAGCAGAGGCCTTAGTGTCAATTCTTGTTTTAAAACAGCGGAAACAGTGAATTTTGTGACAAGGAAGGTGTTCTGAGAACACACCTCAGAATCTGGACTTTTTATTTCGCTATGAATTATTGTATAAAAATCGGTGAAAACCGATGAGCAGAGGCCTTAGTGTCAATTTTTGTTTTAAAACAGCGGAAATAGTAAATTTAGTGAGAAAAAAGCTGTTTTGAAAACACACCTCAAAATCTGGATTTTTTATTTTGCTATGAATTATTGTATAAAAATCGGTGAAAACCGATGAGCAGAGGCCTTTGTGTCGATTTTTGTTTAAAAACAGCGGTAATAGTGAGTTTAGTGAGAAGGAAACTTTTTTGAGAACACACCTCAGAATCTGGGTTTTTTATTTCGCTATGAATTATTTTATAAAAATCGGTGAAAACCGATGAGCAGAAGCATTAGTGTAAATTTTCGTTTTAAAACAGCGGAAATAGTGAATTTAGTGAGAAGGGAGCTGTTTTGAGAACACACCTCAGAATCTGGATTTTTTTTTTCGCTATGAATTATTGTATAAAAATCGGAGAAAACCGATGAGCAGAGGCTAAGTGTCAATTTCTATTTTAAATCAGCGTTAACAGTGAAATTAGTGAGAAGGAAGCTGGTTTGAGAACACACCTCAGAATCTGGATTTTTTATTTCGCTGTGAATTATTGTATAAAAATCGGTGAAAACCGATGAGCAGGGGCCTTAGTGTCAATTTTTGTTTTTAAACCACGGAAATAGTGAATTTAGTGGGAAGGAAGCTGTTTTGAGAACACACCTCAAAATCTGGATTTTTTATTTCGCTATGAATTATTGTATAAAAATCGGTGAAAACCGATGAGCAGAAGCCTTAGTGTCAATTCTTGTTTTAAAACAGCGGAAACAGTGAGTTTAGTGAGAAGGAAACGTTTTTGAGAACACACCTCAGAATCTGGGTTTTTTATTTCCCTATGAGTTATTGTATAAAAATCGAGAAAACCGATGAGATGAGGCCTTAGTGTCAATTTTTGTTTTAAAACAGCGGAAACAGTAAATTTAGTGGGAAGGAAGCTGTTTTGAGAACACACCTTATAATCTGTATTTTTTATTTCGCTATGAATTATTGTATAAAAATCGGTGAATACCGATGAGCAGAGGCCTTAGTGTCAATTTTTTTTTTTAAACAGCGGAAACAGTGAATTTAGTGGAAAGGAAGCTGTTTTGAGAACACACCTCAAAATCTGGATTTTTTATTTCGCTATGAATTATTGTATAAAAATCGGTGAAAACCGATGAGCAGAGGCCTTAGTGTCAATTTTTGTTTTAAAACAGCGGAAATAGTGAATTTAGTTCGAAGGAAGGTGTTTTGAGAACACACCTCAGAATCTGGATTTTTTATTTTGCTATGAATTATTGTATAAAAATCGATGAAATCCGATGAGCAGAAACCTTAGTGTCAATTTTTGTTTTTAAACAGCGGAAACAGTAAAATTAGTGAGAAGTAAGCTGTTTTGAGAACACACCTCAGAATCATGGTTTTTTATTTCGCTATGAATTATTTTAGAAAAATCGGTGAAAACCGATGAGGAGAGGCCTAAGTGTCAATTTCTGTTTTAAAACAGCGGAAACTAAATTTTTAGACAAGGAAGGTGTTTTGAGAACACACCTCAGAATCTGGATTTTTTATTTCGCTATGAATTATTGTATAAAAATCGTGAAAACTAATGGGCTGAAGCCTTGGTGTCAATTTTTGTTTTAAAACAGCGGAAATAGTGAATTTAGTGAGAAGGAAGCTGCTTTTAGAACACACCTCAGAATCTGGATTTTTTTATTTCGCTATGAATTATTGTATAAAAATCGGTGAAAACCGATGAGCACGGGCCTTAGTGTCAATTTTTGTTTTAAAACAGCGGAAGTAGTGAATTTATTGAGAAGGAAGCTGTTTTGAGAACACACCTCAGAATCGGGATTTTTTATTTTGCTATGAATTATTGTATAAAAATCGGTGAAAACCGATGAGCAGAAGCATTAGTGTAAATTTTCGTTTTAAAACAGCGGAAATAGTGAATTTAGTGAGAAGGGAGCTGTTTTGAGAACACACCTCAGAATCTGGATTTTTTTTTTCGCTATGAATTATGGTATAAAAATCGGTGAAAACCGATGAGCAGAGGCTAAGTGTCAATTTCTATTTTAAAACAGCGGAAATAGAGAAATTAGTGAGAAGGAAGCTGGTTTGAGAACACACCTCAGAATCTGGATTTTTTATTTCGCTATGAATTATTGTATAAAAATCGGTGAAAACCGATGAGCAGGGGCCTTAGTGTCAATTTTTGTTTTTAAACAGCGGAAATAGTGAATTTAGTGGGAAGGAAGCTGTTTTGAGAACACACCTCAAAATCTGGATTTTTTATTTCGCTATGAATTATTGTATAAAAATCGGTGAAAACCGATGAGCAGAGGCCTTAGTGTCAATTTTTGTTTTAAAACAGCGGAAATAGTGAATTTAGTTCGAAGGAAGGTGTTTTGAGAACGCACCTCAGAATCTGGATTTTTTATTTCGCTATGAATTATTGTATAAAAGTCGGTGAAAACCGATTAGCAGGGGCCTTAGTGTCAATTTTTGTTTTAAAACAGGGGAAGTGGTGAATTTAGTGAGAAGGAAGGTGTTTTGAGAACACACCTCAGAATCTGGATTTCTTGTTTCGCTAAGAATTATTGTATAAAAAATCGGTGAAAACCGATGAGCAGGGGCCTTAGTGTCAATCTTTGTTTTAAAACAGCGGAAACAGTAAAATTAGTGAGAAGGAAGCTGTTTTGAGAACACACCTCAGAATCTGGGTTTTTTATTTCGCTATGAAATATTGTATAAAAATCGGTGAAAACCGATGAGCAGAGACATTAGTGTCAATTTTTGTTTTAAAACAGCGGAAATAGTGAATTTAGTTAGAAGGAAGGTGTTTTGAGAACACATCTCAGAATCTGGATTTTTTATTTCGCTATGAATTATTGTATAAAAATCGGTGAAAACCAATGGGCAGAAGCCTTAGTGACAATTTTCGATTTTTAACAGCGGAAAAGGTGAATTTAGTGAGAAGGAAGCGTTTCTGAGAACACACCTCAGAATCTGGGTTTTTTATTTCGCTATGAATTATTGTATAAAAATCGGTGAAAACCGATGAGCAGAGGCCTTAGTGTCAATTTTTGTTTTAAAAAAGCGGAAATAGTAAATTTAGTGAGAAGGAAGCTGTTTTGAAAACACCTCAAAATCTGGATTTTTTATTTCGCTATGAATTATTGTATAAAAATCGGTGAAAACCGATGAGCAGAGGCCTTAGTGTCGATTTTTGTTTTAAAACAGCGGAAATAGTGAATTATGTAACAAGGAAGCTGTTTTGAGAACACACATCAGAATCTGGATTTTTTATTTCGGTTTGAATTATTGTATAAAAATCGGTGAAAACAGATGAGCAGAGGCCTTAGTTTCAATTTTTGTTTTAAAACAGCAGAAACAGTGAATTTAGTGGGAAGAAATCTGTTTAGAGAACACACCTCAAAATCTGGATTTTGTATTTCGCTATGAATTATTGTATAAAAATCGGTGAAAACCATTGAGCAGAGGCCTAAGTGTCAATTTTTGTTTTAAAACAGCGGTAATAGTGAGTTTAGTGAGAAGGAAACGTTTTTGAGAACACACCTCAGAATCTGGGTTTTTTATTTCGTTATGAATTATTGTATAAAAATCGGTGAAAACCGATGAGCAGAAGCCTTAGTGTAAATTTTTGTTTTAAAACAGCGGAAATAGTGAATTTAGTGAGAAGGGAGCTGTTTTGAGAACACACCTCTGAATCTGGATTTTTTTTTCGCTACGAATTATTGTATAAATATCGGTGAAAACAGATGAGCAGAGGCCTTAGTTTCAATTTTTGTTTTAAAACAGCAGAAACAGTGAATTTAGTGGGAAGAAATCTGTTTAGAGAACACACCTCAGAATCTGGGTTTTTTATTTCGTTATGAATTATTGTATAAAAATCGGTGAAAACCAATGGGCAGAAGCCTTGGTGTCAATTTTTGTTTTAAAACAGCGGAAATAGTGAATTTAGTGAGAAGAGAGGTGTATTGAGAACACACCTCAGAATCTGTGTTTTTTATTTCGCCATGAATTATTGTATAAAAATCGGTGAAAACCGATGAGCAGAGGCCTTAGTGTCGATTTTTGTTTTAAAACAGCGGAAACAGTGAATATTGTGACAAGGAAGGTGTTCTGAGAACACACCTCAGAATCTGGATTTTTTATTTCGCTATGAATTATTGTAAAAAATCGGTGAAAACCGATGAGCAGAGGCCTTAGTGTCAATTTTTGTTTTAAAACAGCGGAAACGGTGAGTTAAAGAGAAGGAAGCTGTTTGAGAACACACCTCAGAATCTGGATTTTTTATTTCGCTATAAATTATTGTATAAAATTCGGTCAAAACCGATGAGCAGAGGCCTTAGTGTCAATTTTTGTTTTAAAACTGCGGAAACAGTGAATTAAAGAAAAGGAAGCTGTTTTGAGAACACCTCAGAATCTGGATTTTTTATTTCGCTATGAATTATTGTATAAAAATTGCTAAAACCGATGAGCAAAGGCCGTAGTGTCAATTTATGTTTCAACACAGCGGAAACAGTGAAATTAGTGAGAAGGAAGCTGGTTTGAGAACACACCTCAGAATCTGGATTTTTTATTTCGCTATGAATTATTGTATAAAAATCGGTGAAAACCGATGAGCAGGGGACTTAGTGTCAATCTTTGTTTTAAAACAGCGGAAACAGTAAAATTAGTGAGAAGGAAGCTGTTTTGAGATCACACCTCAGAATCAAAGTTTTTTATTTCGCTATGAATTATTGTATAAAAATCGGTGAAAACCGATGAGCAGAGGCCTTAGTGTCAATTTTTTTTTTTTAAACAGCGGAAACAGTGAATTTAGTGGAAAGGAGGCTGTTTTGAGAACACACCTCAAAATCTGGATTTTTTATTTCGCTATGAATTATTGTATAAAAATCGGTGAAAACCGATGAGCAGAGGCCTTAGTGTCAATTTTTGTTTTAAAACAGCGGAAACGGTGAGTTAAAGAGAAGGAAGCTGTTTGAGAACACACCTCAGAATCTGGATTTTTTATTTCGCTATGAATTATTGTATAAAAATCGTGAAAACTAATGGGCAGAAGCCTTGGTGTCAATTTTTGTTTTAAAACAGCGGAAATAGTGAATTTAGTGAGAAGGAAGCTGCTTTTAGAACACACTTCAGAATTTGGATTTTTTTATTTCGCTATGAATTATTGTATAAAAAACGGTGAAAACCGATGAGCACGGGCCTTAGTGTCAATTTTTGTTTAAAAAAAGCGGAAGTAGTGAATTTATTGAGAAGGAAGCTGTTTTGAGAACACACCTCAGAATCGGGATTTTTTATTTTGCTATGAATTATTGTAAAAAAATCGGTGAAATCCGATGAGCAGAAACCTTAGTGTCAATTTTTGTTTTTAAACAGCGGAAATATTGAGTTTAGTGAGAAGGAAGCTTTTTTGAGAACATACCTCAGAATCTGGGTTTTTTATTTCGCTATGAATTATTGTATAAAAATCGGTGAAAACCGATGAGCAGAGGCATTAGTGTCAATTTCTGTTTTAAAACAGCGGAAATAGTGAATTTAGTTATAAGGAAGGTGTTTTGAGAACACACCTCAGAATCTGGGTTTTTTATTTCGCTATGAATAATTGTATAAAAATCGGTGAAAACCAATGAGCAGAGGCCTTAGTGTCAATTCTTGTTTTAAAACAGCGGAAACAGTGAATTTTGTGACAAGGAAGGTGTTCTGAGAACACACCTCAGAATCTGGACTTTTTATTTCGCTATGAATTATTGTATAAAAATCGGTGAAAACCGATGAGCAGAGGCCTTAGTGTCAATTTTTGTTTTAAAACAGCGGAAATAGTAAATTTAGTGAGAAAAAAGCTGTTTTGAAAACACACCTCAAAATCTGGATTTTTTATTTTGCTATGAATTATTGTATAAAAATCGGTGAAAACCGATGAGCAGAGGCCTTTGTGTCGATTTTTGTTTAAAAACAGCGGTAATAGTGAGTTAAGTGAGAAGGAAACTTTTTTGAGAACACACCTCAGAATCTGGGTTTTTTATTTCGCTATGAATTATTTTATAAAAATCGGTGAAAACCGATGAGCAGAAGCATTAGTGTAAATTTTCGTTTTAAAACAGCGGAAATAGTGAATTTAGTGAGAAGGGAGCTGTTTTGAGAACACACCTCAGAATCTGGATTTTTTATTTCGCTATGAATTATTGTATAAAAATCGGAGAAAACCGATGAGCAGAGGCTAAGTGTCAATTTCTATTTTAAATCAGCGTTAACAGTGAAATTAGTGAGAAGGAAGCTGGTTTGAGAACACACCTCAGAATCTGGATTTTTTATTTCGCTGTGAATTATTGTATAAAAATCGGTGAAAACCGATGAGCAGGGGCCTTAGTGTCAATTTTTGTTTTTAAACAGCGGAAATAGTGAATTTAGTGGGAAGGAAGCTGTTTTGAGAACACACCTCAAAATCTGGATTTTTTATTTCGCTATGAATTATTGTATAAAAATCGGTGAAAACCGATGAGCAGAGGCCTTAGTGTCAATTTTTGTTTTAAAACAGCGGAAATAGTGAATTTAGTTCGAAGGAAGGTGTTTTGAGAACACACCTCAGAATCTGGATTTTTTATTTCGCTATGAATTATTGTATAAAAATCGGTGAAAACCGATGAGCAGAAGCATTAGTGTAAATTTTCGTTTTAAAACAGCGGAAATAGTGAATTTAGTGAGAAGGGAGCTGTTTTGAGAACACACCTCAGAATCTGGATTTTTTTTTTCGCTATGAATTATTGTATAAAAATCGGAGAAAACCGATGAGCAGAGGCTAATGGTCAATTTCTATTTTAAATCAGCGTTAACAGTGAAATAAGTGAGAAGGAAGCTGGTTTGAGAACACACCTCAGAATCTGGATTTTTTATTTCGCTGTGAATTATTGTATAAAAATCGGTGAAAACCGATGAGCAGGGGCCTTAGTGTCGATTTTTGTTTTCAAACAGCGGAAACAGTGAATTTTGTGACAAGGAAGCTGTTTTGAGAACACACATCAGAATCTGGATTTTTTATTTCGCTTTGAATTATTGTATAAAAATCGGTGAAAACAAATGAGCAGTGACCTTAGTTTCAATTTTATTTTTAAAACAGCGGAAACAGTGAATTTAGTGGGAAGAAATCTGTTTTGAGAACACACTTTAAAATCTGGATTTTTTATTTCGCTATGAATTATTGTATAAAAATCGGTGAAAACCGATGAGCAGTGGCCTTAGTGTCAATTTTTGTTTTAAAACAGCGGAAATAGTGAATTTATTGGAGAGGAAGTTGTTTTGAAAACACCTCAGAATCTGGATTTTTTATTTCCCTATGAATTATTGTATAAAAATCGGTGAAAACCGATGAGCAGAGGCCTTAGTGTCGATATTTGTTTTAAAACAGCGGTAATAGTGAGTTTAGTGAGAAGGAAACGCTTTTGAGAACACACCTCAGAATCTGGGTTTTTTATTTCGCTATGAATTATTGTATAAAAATCGGTGAAAACCGATGAGCAGAAGCATTAGTGTAAATTTTTGTTTTAAAACAGTGGAAATAGTGAATTTAGTGAGAAGGGAGCTGTTTTGAGAACACACCTCAGAATCTGGATTTCTTATTTCGCTTTGAATTATTGTATAAAAAATCGGTGAAAACCGATGAGCAGGGGCCTTAGTGTCAATCTTTGTTTTAAAACAGCGGAAACAGTAAAATTAGTGAGAAGGAAGCATTTTTGAGAACACACCTCAGAATCTGGATTTTTTATTTCGCTATGAATTATTGTATAATAATCGGTGAAAACCGATGAGCAGAGGCCTTAGTGTCAATTTTTTTTTTTAAACAGCGGAAATAGTGAGTTTAGTGAGAAGGAAGCTGTTTTGAGAACACACCTCTAAATCTGGATTTCTTATTTCGCTATGAATTATTGTATAAAAAATCGGTGAAAACCGATGAGCAGAGGCCTTAGTGTCAATTTTTGTTTTAAAACAGCGGAAACAGTAAAATTAGTGAGAAGGAAGCTGTTTTGAGAACACACCTCAGAATCAGGGTTTTTTATTTCGCTATGAATTATTGTATAAAAATCGGTGAAAACCGATGAGGAGAGGCCTAAGTGTCAATTTCTGTTTTAAAACAGCGGAAACTAAATTTTTAGACAAGGAAGGTGTTTTGAGAACACACCTCAGAATCTGGGTTTTTTATTTCGCTATGAGTTATACTATAAAAATCGAGAAAACCGATGAGATGAGGCCTTAGTGTCAATTTTTGTTTTAAAACAGCGGAAATAGTAAATTTAGTGAGAAGGAAGCTGTTTTGAAAACACACCTCAAAATCTGGATTTTTTATTTCGCTATGAATTATTGTATAAAAATCGGTGAAAACCGATGAGCAGAGGCCTTAGTGTCAATTTTTCTTTCAAAACAGCGGTAATAGTGAGTTTAGTGAGAAGGAAACGTTTTTGAGAACACACCTCAGAATCTGGGTTTTTTATTTCGCTATGAGTTATTGTATAAAAATCGAGAAAACCGAAGAGCAGAGGCCTTAGTGTCAATTTTTGTTTAAAAAAAAGCGGAAATAGTGAATTTAGTTCGAAGGAAGGTGTTTTGAGAACACACCTCAGAATCTGGATTTTTTATTTCACTATGAATTATTGTATAAAAATCGTGAAAACTAATGGGCAGAAGCCTTGGTGTCAATTTTTGTTGTAAAACAGCGGAAATAGTGAATTTAGTGAGAAGGAAGCTGCTTTTAGAACACACCTCAGAATCTGGATTTTTTTATTTCACTATGAATTATTGTATAAAAATCGGTGAAAACCGATGAGCACGGGCCTTAGTGTCAATTTTTGTTTTAAAAAAGCGGAAGTAGTGAATTTATTGAGAAGGAAGCTGTTTTGAGAACACACCTCAGAATCGGGATTTTTTATTTTGCTATGAATTATTGTATAAAAATCGGTGAAATCCGATGAGTAGAAACCTTAGTGTCAATTTTTGTTTTTAAACAGCGGAAATAGTGAGTTTAGTGAGAAGGAAGCTGTTTTGAGAACACACCTCTAAATCTGTATTTCTTATTTCGCTATGAATTATTGTATAAAAAATCGGTGAAAACCGATGAGCAGGGGCCTTAGTGTCAATCTTTGTTTTAAAACAGCGGAAACAGTAAAATTAGTCAGAAGGAAGCTGTTTTGAGAACACACCTCTAAATCTGGATTTCTTATTTCGCTATGAATTATTGTATAAAAAATCGGTGAAAACCGATGAGCAGGGGCCTTAGTGTCAATCTTTGTTTTAAAACAGCGGAAACAGTAAAATTAGTGAGAAGGAAGCATTTTTGAGAACACACCTCAGAATCTGGATTTTTTATTTCGATATGAATTATTGTATAATAATCGGTGAAAACCGATGAGCAGAGGCCTTAGTGTCAATTTTTTTTTTTAAACAGCGGAAATAGTGAGTTTAGTGAGAAGGAAGCTGTTTTGAGAACACACCTCTAAATCTGGATTTCTTATTTCGCTATGAATTATTGTATAAAAAATCGGTGAAAACCGATGAGCAGAGGCCTTAGTGTCAATTTTTGTTTTAAAACAGCGGAAACAGTAAAATTAGTGAGAAGGAAGCTGTTTTGAAAACACACCTCAAAATCTGGATTTTTTATTTCGCTATGAATTATTGTATAAAAATCGGTGAAAACCGATGAGCAGAGGCCTTAGTGTCAATTTTTTTTTTTAAACAGCGGAAACAGTGAATTTAGTGGAAAGGAAGATGTTTTGAGAACACAACTCAAAATCTGGATTTTTTATTTCGCTATGAATTATTGTATAAAAATCGGTGAAAACCGATGAGCGGAGGCGTTAGTGTCAATTTTTGTTTAAAAAAAAGCGGAAATAGTGAATTTAGTTCGAAGGAAGGTGTTTTGAGAACACACCTCAGAATCTGGATTTTTTATTTCACTATGAATTATTGTATAAAAATCGTGAAAACTAATGGGCAGAAGCCTTGGTGTCAATTTTTGTTTTAAAAAAGCGGAAGTAGTGAATTTATTGAGAAGGAAGCTGTTTTGAGAACACACCTCAGAATCGGGATTTTTTATTTTGCTATGAATTATTGTATAAAAATCGGTGAAATCCGATGAGTATAAACCTTAGTGTCAATTTTTGTTTTTAAACAGCGGAAATAGTGAGTTTAGTGAGAAGGAAGCTGTTTTGAGAACACACCTCTAAATCTGTATTTCTTATTTCGCTATGAATTATTGTATAAAAAATCGGTGAAAACCGATGAGCAGGGGCCTTAGTGTCAATCTTTGTTTTAAAACAGCGGAAACAGTAAAATTAGTCAGAAGGAAGCTGTTTTGAGAACACACCTCTAAATCTGGATTTCTTATTTCGCTATGAATTATTGTATAAAAAATCGGTGAAAACCGATGAGCAGGGGCCTTAGTGTCAATCTTTGTTTTAAAACAGCGGAAACAGTAAAATTAGTGAGAAGGAAGCATTTTTGAGAACACACCTCAGAATCTGGATTTTTTATTTCGCTATGAATTATTGTATAATAATCGGTGAAAACCGATGAGCAGAGGCCTTAGTGTCAATTTTTTTTTTTAAACAGCGGAAATAGTGAGTTTAGTGAGAAGGAAGCTGTTTTGAGAACACACCTCTAAATCTGGATTTCTTATTTCGCTATGAATTATTGTATAAAAAATCGGTGAAAACCGATGAGCAGAGGCCTTAGTGTCAATTTTTGTTTTAAAACAGCGGAAACAGTAAAATTAGTGAGAAGGAAGCTGTTTTGAGAACACACCTCAGAATCAGGGTTTTTTATTTCGCTATGAATTATTGTATAAAAATCGGTGAAAACCGATGAGGAGAGGCCTAAGTGTCAATTTCTGTTTTAAAACAGCGGAAACTAAATTTTTAGACAAGGTAGGTGTTTTGAGAACACACCTCAGAATCTGGGTTTTTTATTTCGCTATGAGTTATACTATAAAAATCGAGAAAACCGATGAGATGAGGCCTTAGTGTCAATTTTTGTTTTAAAACAGCGGAAATAGTAAATTTAGTGAGAAGGAAGCTGTTTTGAAAACACACCTCAAAATCTGGATTTTTTATTTCGCTATGAATTATTGTATAAAAATCGGTGAAAACCGATGAGCAGAGGCCTTAGTGTCAATTTTTCTTTCAAAACAGCGGTAATAGTGAGTTTAGTGAGAAGGAAACGTTTTTGAGAACACACCTCAGAATCTGGGTTTTTTATTTCGCTATGAGTTATTGTATAAAAATCGAGAAAACCGATGAGCAGAGGCCTTAGTGTCAATTTTTGTTTTAAAACAGCGGAAACAGTAAAATTAGTGAGAAGGAAGCTGGTTTGAGATCACACCTCAGAATCTGGATTTTTTATTTCGCTATGAATTATTGTATAAAAATCGGTGAAAACCGATGAGCAGAGGCCTTAGTGTCAATTTTTTTTTTTAAACAGCGGAAACAGTGAATTTAGTGGAAAGGAAGCTGTTTTGAGAACACAACTCAAAATCTGGATTTTTTATTTCGCTATGAATTATTGTATAAAAATCGGTGAAAACCGATGAGCGGAGGCGTTAGTGTCAATTTTTGTTTAAAAAAAAGCGGAAATAGTGAATTTAGTTCGAAGGAAGGTGTTTTGAGAACACACCTCAGAATCTGGATTTTTTATTTCACTATGAATTATTGTATAAAAATCGTGAAAACTAATGGGCAGAAGCCTTGGTGTCAATTTTTGTTTTAAAACAGCGGAAATAGTGAATTTAGTGAGAAGGAAGCTGCTTTTAGAACACACCTCAGAATCTGGATTTTTTTATTTCACTATGAATTATTGTATAAAAATCGGTGAAAACCGATGAGCACGGGCCTTAGTGTCAATTTTTGTTTTAAAAAAGCGGAAGTAGTGAATTTATTGAGAAGGAAGCTGTTTTGAGAACACACCTCAGAATCGGGATTTTTTATTTTGCTATGAATTATTGTATAAAAATCGGTGAAATCCGATGAGTAGAAACCTTAGTGTCAATTTTTGTTTTTAAACAGCGGAAATAGTGAGTTTAGTGAGAAGGAAGCTGTTTTGAGAACACACCTCTAAATCTGTATTTCTTATTTCGCTATGAATTATTGTATAAAAAATCGGTGAAAACCGATGAGCAGGGTCCTTAGTGTCAATCTTTGTTTTAAAACAGCGGAAACAGTAAAATTAGTCAGAAGGAAGCTGTTTTGAGAACACACCTCAGAATCTGGGTTTTTTATTTCGCTATGAATTATTGTATAAAAATCGGTGAAAACCGATGAGCAGAGGCATTAGTGTCAACTTTTGTTTTAAAACAGCGGAAATAGTGAATTTAGTTAGAAGGAAGGTGTTTTGAGTGAATTATTGTATAAAAATCGGTGAAAACCGATGAGCAGAAACCTTAGTGTCAATTTTTGTTTTTAAACAGCGGAAATAGTGAGTTTAGTGAGAAGGAAGCTGTTTTGAGAACACACCTCTAAATCTGTATTTCTTATTTCGCTATGAATTATTGTATAAAAAATCGGTGAAAACCGATGAGCAGGGGCCTTAGTGTCAATCTTTGTTTTAAAACAGCGGAAACAGTAAAATTAGTCAGAAGGAAGCTGTTTTGAGAACACACCTCAGAATCTGGGTTTTTTATTTCGCTATGAATTATTGTATAAAAATCGGTGAAAACCGATGAGCAGAGGCATTAGTGTCAACTTTTGTTTTAAAACAGCGGAAATAGTGAATTTAGTTAGAAGGAAGGTGTTTTGAGAACACACCTCAGAATCTGGGTTTTTTATTTCGCTATGAATAATTGTATAAAAATCGGTGAAAACCAATGAGCAGAGGCCTTAGTGTCAATTCTTGTTTTAAAACAGCGGAAACAGTGAATTTTGTGACAAGGAAGGTGTTTTGAGAACACACCTCAGAGTCTGGATTTTTTATTTCGCTATGAATTATTGTATAAGAATCGGTGAAAACCGATGAGCAGAGGCCTTAGTGTCAATTTTTGTTTTAAAACAGCGGAAATAGTAAATTTAGTGAGAAGGAAGCTGTTTTGAAAACACACCTCAAAATCTGGATTTTTTATTTTGCTATGAATTATTGTATAAAAATCGGTGAAAACCGATGAGCAGAGGCTTTTGTGTCGATTTTTGTTTTAAAACAGCGGTAATAGTGAGTTTAGTGAGAAGGAAACGTTTTTAAGAACACACCTCAGAATCTGGGTTTTTTATTTCGCTATGAATTATTGTATAAAAATCGTTGAAAAGCGATGAGCAGAGGCCTTTGTGTCGATTTTTGTTTTCAAACAGCGGAAACAGTGAATTTTGTGACAAGGAAGCTGTTTTGAGAACACACATCAGAATCTGGATTTTTTATTTCGCTTTGAATTATTGTATAAAAATCGGTGAAAACAAATGAGCAGTGACCTTAGTTTCAATTTTATTTTTAAAACAGCGGAAACAGTGAATTTAGTGGGAAGAAATCTGTTTTGAGAACACACTTTAAAATCTGGATTTTTTATTTCGCTATGAATTATTGTATAAAAATCGGTGAAAACCGATGAGCAGTGGCCTTAGTGTCAATTTTTGTTTTAAAACAGCGGAAATAGTGAATTTATTGGAGAGGAAGTTGTTTTGAAAACACCTCAGAATCTGGATTTTTTATTTCCCTATGAATTATTGTATAAAAATCGGTGAAAACCGATGAGCAGAGGCCTTAGTGTCGATATTTGTTTTAAAACAGCGGTAATAGTGAGTTTAGTGAGAAGGAAACGCTTTTGAGAACACACCTCAGAATCTGGGTTTTTTATTTCGCTATGAATTATTGTATAAAAATCGGTGAAAACCGATGAGCAGAAGCATTAGTGTAAATTTTTGTTTTAAAACAGTGGAAATAGTGAATTTAGTGAGAAGGGAGCTGTTTTGAGAACACACCTCAGAATCTGGATTTCTTATTTCGCTTTGAATTATTGTATAAAAAATCGGTGAAAACCGATGAGCAGGGGCCTTAGTGTCAATCTTTGTTTTAAAACAGCGGAAACAGTAAAATTAGTGAGAAGGAAGCATTTTTGAGAACACACCTCAGAATCTGGATTTTTTATTTCGCTATGAATTATTGTATAATAATCGGTGAAAACCGATGAGCAGAGGCCTTAGTGTCAATTTTTTTTTTTAAACAGCGGAAATAGTGAGTTTAGTGAGAAGGAAGCTGTTTTGAGAACACACCTCTAAATCTGGATTTCTTATTTCGCTATGAATTATTGTATAAAAAATCGGTGAAAACCGATGAGCAGAGGCCTTAGTGTCAATTTTTGTTTTAAAACAGCGGAAACAGTAAAATTAGTGAGAAGGAAGCTGTTTTGAGAACACACCTCAGAATCAGGGTTTTTTATTTCGCTATGAATTATTGTATAAAAATCGGTGAAAACCGATGAGGAGAGGCCTAAGTGTCAATTTCTGTTTTAAAACAGCGGAAACTAAATTTTTAGACAAGGAAGGTGTTTTGAGAACACACCTCAGAATCTGGGTTTTTTATTTCGCTATGAGTTATACTATAAAAATCGAGAAAACCGATGAGATGAGGCCTTAGTGTCAATTTTTGTTTTAAAACAGCGGAAATAGTAAATTTAGTGAGAAGGAAGCTGTTTTGAAAACACACCTCAAAATCTGGATTTTTTATTTCGCTATGAATTATTGTATAAAAATCGGTGAAAACCGATGAGCAGAGGCCTTAGTGTCAATTTTTCTTTCAAAACAGCGGTAATAGTGAGTTTAGTGAGAAGGAAACGTTTTTGAGAACACACCTCAGAATCTGGGTTTTTTATTTCGCTATGAGTTATTGTATAAAAATCGAGAAAACCGATGAGCAGAGGCCTTAGTGTCAATTTTTGTTTAAAAAAAAGCGGAAATAGTGAATTTAGTTCGAAGGAAGGTGTTTTGAGAACACACCTCAGAATCTGGATTTTTTATTTCACTATGAATTATTGTATAAAAATCGTGAAAACTAATGGGCAGAAGCCTTGGTGTCAATTTTTGTTGTAAAACAGCGGAAATAGTGAATTTAGTGAGAAGGAAGCTGCTTTTAGAACACACCTCAGAATCTGGATTTTTTTATTTCACTATGAATTATTGTATAAAAATCGGTGAAAACCGATGAGCACGGGCCTTAGTGTCAATTTTTGTTTTAAAAAAGCGGAAGTAGTGAATTTATTGAGAAGGAAGCTGTTTTGAGAACACACCTCAGAATCGGGATTTTTTATTTTGCTATGAATTATTGTATAAAAATCGGTGAAATCCGATGAGTAGAAACCTTAGTGTCAATTTTTGTTTTTAAACAGCGGAAATAGTGAGTTTAGTGAGAAGGAAGCTGTTTTGAGAACACACCTCTAAATCTGTATTTCTTATTTCGCTATGAATTATTGTATAAAAAATCGGTGAAAACCGATGAGCAGGGGCCTTAGTGTCAATCTTTGTTTTAAAACAGCGGAAACAGTAAAATTAGTCAGAAGGAAGCTGTTTTGAGAACACACCTCTAAATCTGGATTTCTTATTTCGCTATGAATTATTGTATAAAAAATCGGTGAAAACCGATGAGCAGGGGCCTTAGTGTCAATCTTTGTTTTAAAACAGCGGAAACAGTAAAATTAGTGAGAAGGAAGCATTTTTGAGAACACACCTCAGAATCTGGATTTTTTATTTCGCTATGAATTATTGTATAATAATCGGTGAAAACCGATGAGCAGAGGCCTTAGTGTCAATTTTTTTTTTTAAACAGCGGAAATAGTGAGTTTAGTGAGAAGGAAGCTGTTTTGAGAACACACCTCTAAATCTGGATTTCTTATTTCGCTATGAATTATTGTATAAAAAATCGGTGAAAACCGATGAGCAGAGGCCTTAGTGTCAATTTTTGTTTTAAAACAGCGGAAACAGTAAAATTAGTGAGAAGGAAGCTGTTTTGAAAACACACCTCAAAATCTGGATTTTTTATTTCGCTATGAATTATTGTATAAAAATCGGTGAAAACCGATGAGCAGAGGCCTTAGTGTCAATTTTTTTTTTTAAACAGCGGAAACAGTGAATTTAGTGGAAAGGAAGCTGTTTTGAGAACACAACTCAAAATCTGGATTTTTTATTTCGCTATGAATTATTGTATAAAAATCGGTGAAAACCGATGAGCGGAGGCGTTAGTGTCAATTTTTGTTTAAAAAAAAGCGGAAATAGTGAATTTAGTTCGAAGGAAGGTGTTTTGAGAACACACCTCAGAATCTGGATTTTTTATTTCACTATGAATTATTGTATAAAAATCGTGAAAACTAATGGGCAGAAGCCTTGGTGTCAATTTTTGTTTTAAAAAAGCGGAAGTAGTGAATTTATTGAGAAGGAAGCTGTTTTGAGAACACACCTCAGAATCGGGATTTTTTATTTTGCTATGAATTATTGTATAAAAATCGGTGAAATCCGATGAGTAGAAACCTTAGTGTCAATTTTTGTTTTTAAACAGCGGAAATAGTGAGTTTAGTGAGAAGGAAGCTGTTTTGAGAACACACCTCTAAATCTGTATTTCTTATTTCGCTATGAATTATTGTATAAAAAATCGGTGAAAACCGATGAGCAGGGGCCTTAGTGTCAATCTTTGTTTTAAAACAGCGGAAACAGTAAAATTAGTCAGAAGGAAGCTGTTTTGAGAACACACCTCTAAATCTGGATTTCTTATTTCGCTATGAATTATTGTATAAAAAATCGGTGAAAACCGATGAGCAGGGGCCTTAGTGTCAATCTTTGTTTTAAAACAGCGGAAACAGTAAAATTAGTGAGAAGGAAGCATTTTTGAGAACACACCTCAGAATCTGGATTTTTTATTTCGCTATGAATTATTGTATAATAATCGGTGAAAACCGATGAGCAGAGGCCTTAGTGTCAATTTTTTTTTTTAAACAGCGGAAATAGTGAGTTTAGTGAGAAGGAAGCTGTTTTGAGAACACACCTCTAAATCTGGATTTCTTATTTCGCTATGAATTATTGTATAAAAAATCGGTGAAAACCGATGAGCAGAGGCCTTAGTGTCAATTTTTGTTTTAAAACAGCGGAAACAGTAAAATTAGTGAGAAGGAAGCTGTTTTGAGAACACACCTCAGAATCAGGGTTTTTTATTTCGCTATGAATTATTGTATAAAAATCGGTGAAAACCGATGAGGAGAGGCCTAAGTGTCAATTTCTGTTTTAAAACAGCGGAAACTAAATTTTTAGACAAGGTAGGTGTTTTGAGAACACACCTCAGAATCTGGGTTTTTTATTTCGCTATGAGTTATACTATAAAAATCGAGAAAACCGATGAGATGAGGCCTTAGTGTCAATTTTTGTTTTAAAACAGCGGAAATAGTAAATTTAGTGAGAAGGAAGCTGTTTTGAAAACACACCTCAAAATCTGGATTTTTTATTTCGCTATGAATTATTGTATAAAAATCGGTGAAAACCGATGAGCAGAGGCCTTAGTGTCAATTTTTCTTTCAAAACAGCGGTAATAGTGAGTTTAGTGAGAAGGAAACGTTTTTGAGAACACACCTCAGAATCTGGGTTTTTTATTTCGCTATGAGTTATTGTATAAAAATCGAGAAAACCGATGAGCAGAGGCCTTAGTGTCAATTTTTGTTTTAAAACAGCGGAAACAGTAAAATTAGTGAGAAGGAAGCTGGTTTGAGATCACACCTCAGAATCTGGATTTTTTATTTCGCTATGAATTATTGTATAAAAATCGGTGAAAACCGATGAGCAGAGGCCTTAGTGTCAATTTTTTTTTTTAAACAGCGGAAACAGTGAATTTAGTGGAAAGGAAGCTGTTTTGAGAACACAACTCAAAATCTGGATTTTTTATTTCGCTATGAATTATTGTATAAAAATCGGTGAAAACCGATGAGCGGAGGCGTTAGTGTCAATTTTTGTTTAAAAAAAAGCGGAAATAGTGAATTTAGTTCGAAGGAAGGTGTTTTGAGAACACACCTCAGAATCTGGATTTTTTATTTCACTATGAATTATTGTATAAAAATCGTGAAAACTAATGGGCAGAAGCCTTGGTGTCAATTTTTGTTTTAAAACAGCGGAAATAGTGAATTTAGTGAGAAGGAAGCTGCTTTTAGAACACACCTCAGAATCTGGATTTTTTTATTTCACTATGAATTATTGTATAAAAATCGGTGAAAACCGATGAGCACGGGCCTTAGTGTCAATTTTTGTTTTAAAAAAGCGGAAGTAGTGAATTTATTGAGAAGGAAGCTGTTTTGAGAACACACCTCAGAATCGGGATTTTTTATTTTGCTATGAATTATTGTATAAAAATCGGTGAAATCCGATGAGTAGAAACCTTAGTGTCAATTTTTGTTTTTAAACAGCGGAAATAGTGAGTTTAGTGAGAAGGAAGCTGTTTTGAGAACACACCTCTAAATCTGTATTTCTTATTTCGCTATGAATTATTGTATAAAAAATCGGTGAAAACCGATGAGCAGGGGCCTTAGTGTCAATCTTTGTTTTAAAACAGCGGAAACAGTAAAATTAGTCAGAAGGAAGCTGTTTTGAGAACACACCTCAGAATCTGGGTTTTTTATTTCGCTATGAATTATTGTATAAAAATCGGTGAAAACCGATGAGCAGAGGCATTAGTGTCAACTTTTGTTTTAAAACAGCGGAAATAGTGAATTTAGTTAGAAGGAAGGTGTTTTGAGTGAATTATTGTATAAAAATCGGTGAAAACCGATGAGCAGAAACCTTAGTGTCAATTTTTGTTTTTAAACAGCGGAAATAGTGAGTTTAGTGAGAAGGAAGCTGTTTTGAGAACACACCTCTAAATCTGTATTTCTTATTTCGCTATGAATTATTGTATAAAAAATCGGTGAAAACCGATGAGCAGGGGCCTTAGTGTCAATCTTTGTTTTAAAACAGCGGAAACAGTAAAATTAGTCAGAAGGAAGCTGTTTTGAGAACACACCTCAGAATCTGGGTTTTTTATTTCGCTATGAATTATTGTATAAAAATCGGTGAAAACCGATGAGCAGAGGCATTAGTGTCAACTTTTGTTTTAAAACAGCGGAAATAGTGAATTTAGTTAGAAGGAAGGTGTTTTGAGAACACACCTCAGAATCTGGGTTTTTTATTTCGCTATGAATAATTGTATAAAAATCGGTGAAAACCAATGAGCAGAGGCCTTAGTGTCAATTCTTGTTTTAAAACAGCGGAAACAGTGAATTTTGTGACAAGGAAGGTGTTTTGAGAACACACCTCAGAGTCTGGATTTTTTATTTCGCTATGAATTATTGTATAAGAATCGGTGAAAACCGATGAGCAGAGGCCTTAGTGTCAATTTTTGTTTTAAAACAGCGGAAATAGTAAATTTAGTGAGAAGGAAGCTGTTTTGAAAACACACCTCAAAATCTGGATTTTTTATTTTGCTATGAATTATTGTATAAAAATCGGTGAAAACCGATGAGCAGAGGCTTTTGTGTCGATTTTTGTTTTAAAACAGCGGTAATAGTGAGTTTAGTGAGAAGGAAACGTTTTTAAGAACACACCTCAGAATCTGGGTTTTTTATTTCGCTATGAATTATTGTATAAAAATCGTTGAAAAGCGATGAGCAGAGGCCTTTGTGTCGATTTTTGTTTTCAAACAGCGGAAACAGTGAATTTTGTGACAAGGAAGCTGTTTTGAGAACACACATCAGAATCTGGATTTTTTATTTCGCTTTGAATTATTGTATAAAAATCGGTGAAAACAAATGAGCAGTGACCTTAGTTTCAATTTTATTTTTAAAACAGCGGAACAGTGAATTTAGTGGGAAGAAATCTGTTTTGAGAACACACTTTCAAATCTGGATTTTTTATTTCGCTATGAATTATTGTATAAAAATCGGTGAAAACCGATGAGCAGTGGCCTTAGTGTCAATTTTTGTTTTAAAACAGCGGAAATAGTGAATTTATTGGAGAGGAAGGTGTTTTGAAAACACCTCAGAATCTGGATTTTTTATTTCCCTATGAATTATTGTATAAAAATCGGTGAAAACCGATGAGCAGAGGCCTTAGTGTCGATATTTGTTTTAAAACAGCGGTAATAGTGAGTTTAGTGAGAAGGAAACGTTTTTGAGAACACACCTCAGAATCTGGGTTTTTTATTTCGCTATGAATTATTGTATAAAAATCGGTGAAAACCGATGAGCAGAAGCATTAGTGTAAATTTTTGTTTTAAAACAGTGGAAATAGTGAATTTAGTGAGAAGGGAGCTGTTTTGAGAACACACCTCAGAATCTGGATTTCTTATTTCGCTTTGAATTATTGTATAAAAAATCGGTGAAAACCGATGAGCAGGGGCCTTAGTGTCAATCTTTGTTTTAAAACAGCGGAAACAGTAAAATTAGTGAGAAGGAAGCATTTTTGAGAACACACCTCAGAATCTGGATTTTTTATTTCGCTATGAATTATTGTATAAAAATCGGTGAAAACCGATGAGCAGAGGCCTTAGTGTCAATTTTTTTTTTTAAACAGCGGAAATAGTGAGTTTAGTGAGAAGGAAGCTGTTTTGAGAACACACCTCTAAATCTGGATTTCTTATTTCGCTATGAATTATTGTATAAAAAATCGGTGAAAACCGATGAGCAGAGGCCTTAGTGTCAATTTTTGTTTTAAAACAGCGGAAACAGTAAAATTAGTGAGAAGGAAGCTGTTTTGAGAACACACCTCAGAATCAGGGTTTTTATTTAGCTATGAATTATTGTATAAAAATCGGTGAAAACCGATGATGAGAGGCCTAAGTGTCAATTTCTGTTTTAAAACAGCGGAAACTAAATTTTTAGACAAGGAAGGTGTTTTGAGAACACACCTCAGAATCTGGATTTTTTATTTCGCTATGAATTATTGTATAAAAATTGGTGAAAACCGATGAGCAGAGGCCTTAGTGTAATTTTTGTTATAAAACAGCGGAAATAGTAAATTTAGTGAGAAGGAAGCTGTTTTGAAAACACACCTCAAAATCTGGATTTTTTATTTCGCTATGAATTATTGTATAAAAATCGGTGAAAACCGATGAGCAGAGGCCTTGATGTCAATTTTTGTTTCAAAACAGCGGTAATAGTGAGTTTAGTGAGAAGGAAACGTTTTTGAGAACACACCTCAGAATCTGGGTTTTTTATTTCGCTATGAGTTATTCTATAAAAATCGAGAAAACCGATGAGATGAGGCCTTAGTGTCAATTTTTGTTTTAAAACAGCGGAAATAGTAAATTTAGTGAGAAGGAAGCTGTTTTGAAAACACACCTCAAAATCTGGATTTTTTATTTCGCTATGAATTCTTGTATAAAAATCGGTGAAAACCGATGAGCAGAGGCCTTAGTGTCAATTTTTGTTTCAAAACAGCGGTAATAGTGAGTTTAGTGAGAAGGAAACGTTTTTGAGAACACACCTCAGAATCTGGGTTTTTTATTTCGCTATGAGTTATTGTATAAAAATCGAGAAAACCGATGAGCAGAGGCCTTAGTGTCAATTTTTGTTTTAAAACAGCGGAAACAGTAAAATTAGTGAGAAGGAAGCTGGTTTGAGATCACACCTCAGAATCTGGATTTTTTATTTCGCTATGAATTATTGTATAAAAATCGGTGAAAACCGATGAGCAGAGGCCTTAGTGTCAATTTTTTTTTTTAAACAGCGGAAACAGTGAATTTAGTGGAAAGGAAGCTGTTTTGAGAACACACCTCAAAATCTGGATTTTTTATTTCGCTATGAATTATTGTATAAAAATCGGTGAAAACCGATGAGCGGAGGCGTTAGTGTCAATTTTTGTTTAAAAAAAAGCGGAAATAGTGAATTTAGTTCGAAGGAAGGTGTTTAGAGAACACACCTCAGAATCTGGATTTTTTATTTCACTATGAATTATTGTATAAAAATCGTGAAAACTAATGGGCAGAAGCCTTGGTGTCAATTTTTGTTTTAAAACAGCGGAAATAGTGAATTTAGTGAGAAGGAAGCTGCTTTTAGAGCACACCTCAGAATCTGGATTTTTTTATTTCACTATGAATTATTGTATAAAAATCGGTGAAAACCGATGAGCACGGGCCTTAGTGTCAATTTTTGTTTTAAAAAAGCGGAAGTAGTGAATTTATTGAGAAGGAAGCTGTTTTGAGAACACACCTCAGAATCGGGATTTTTTATTTTGCTATGAATTATTGTATAAAAATCGGTGAAATCCGATGAGCAGAAACCTTAGTGTCAATTTTTGTTTTTAAACAGCGGAAATAGTGAGTTTAGTGAGAAGGAAGCTGTTTTGAGAACACACCTCTAAATCTGTATTTCTTATTTCGCTATGAATTATTGTATAAAAAATCGGTGAAAACCGATGAGCAGGGGCCTTAGTGTCAATCTTTGTTTTAAAACAGCGGAAACAGTAAAATTAGTCAGAAGGAAGCTGTTTTGAGAACACACCTCAGAATCTGGGTTTTTTATTTCGCTATGAATTATTGTATAAAAATCGGTGAAAACCGATGAGCAGAGGCATTAGTGTCAACTTTTGTTTTAAAACAGCGGAAATAGTGAATTTAGTTAGAAGGAAGGTGTTTTGAGAACACACCTCAGAATCTGGGTTTTTTATTTCGCTATGAATAATTGTATAAAAATCGGTGAAAACCAATGAGCAGAGGCCTTAGTGTCAATTCTTGTTTTAAAACAGCGGAAACAGTGAATTTTGTGACAAGGAAGGTGTTTTGAGAACACACCTCAGAGTCTGGATTTTTTATTTCGCTATGAATTATTGTATAAGAATCGGTGAAAACCGATGAGCAGAGGCCTTAGTGTCAATTTTTGTTTTAAAATAGCGGAAATAGTAAATTTAGTGAGAAGGAAGCTGTTTTGAAAACACACCTCAAAATCTGGATTTTTTATTTTGCTATGAATTATTGTATAAAAATCGGTGAAAACCGATGAGCAGAGGCTTTTGTGTCGATTTTTGTTTTAAAACAGCGGTAATAGTGAGTTTAGTGAGAAGGAAACGTTTTTAAGAACACACCTCAGATTCTGGGTTTTTTATTTCGCTATGAATTATTGTATAAAAATCGGTGAAAAGCGATGAGCAGAAGCCTTGGTGTCAATTTTTGTTTTAAAAAAGCGGAAGTAGTGAATTTATTGAGAAGGAAGCTGTTTTGAGAACACACCTCAGAATCGGGATTTTTTATTTTGCTATGAATTATTGTATAAAAATCGGTGAAATCCGATGAGTAGAAACCTTAGTGTCAATTTTTGTTTTTAAACAGCGGAAATAGTGAGTTTAGTGAGAAGGAAGCTGTTTTGAGAACACACCTCTAAATCTGTATTTCTTATTTCGCTATGAATTATTGTATAAAAAATCGGTGAAAACCGATGAGCAGGGGCCTTAGTGTCAATCTTTGTTTTAAAACAGCGGAAACAGTAAAATTAGTCAGAAGGAAGCTGTTTTGAGAACACACCTCTAAATCTGGATTTCTTATTTCGCTATGAATTATTGTATAAAAAATCGGTGAAAACCGATGAGCAGGGGCCTTAGTGTCAATCTTTGTTTTAAAACAGCGGAAACAGTAAAATTAGTGAGAAGGAAGCATTTTTGAGAACACACCTCAGAATCTGGATTTTTTATTTCGCTATGAATTATTGTATAATAATCGGTGAAAACCGATGAGCAGAGGCCTTAGTGTCAATTTTTTTTTTTAAACAGCGGAAATAGTGAGTTTAGTGAGAAGGAAGCTGTTTTGAGAACACACCTCTAAATCTGGATTTCTTATTTCGCTATGAATTATTGTATAAAAAATCGGTGAAAACCGATGAGCAGAGGCCTTAGTGTCAATTTTTGTTTTAAAACAGCGGAAACAGTAAAATTAGTGAGAAGGAAGCTGTTTTGAGAACACACCTCAGAATCAGGGTTTTTTATTTCGCTATGAATTATTGTATAAAAATCGGTGAAAACCGATGAGGAGAGGCCTAAGTGTCAATTTCTGTTTTAAAACAGCGGAAACTAAATTTTTAGACAAGGTAGGTGTTTTGAGAACACACCTCAGAATCTGGGTTTTTTATTTCGCTATGAGTTATACTATAAAAATCGAGAAAACCGATGAGATGAGGCCTTAGTGTCAATTTTTGTTTTAAAACAGCGGAAATAGTAAATTTAGTGAGAAGGAAGCTGTTTTGAAAACACACCTCAAAATCTGGATTTTTTATTTCGCTATGAATTATTGTATAAAAATCGGTGAAAACCGATGAGCAGAGGCCTTAGTGTCAATTTTTCTTTCAAAACAGCGGTAATAGTGAGTTTAGTGAGAAGGAAACGTTTTTGAGAACACACCTCAGAATCTGGGTTTTTTATTTCGCTATGAGTTATTGTATAAAAATCGAGAAAACCGATGAGCAGAGGCCTTAGTGTCAATTTTTGTTTTAAAACAGCGGAAACAGTAAAATTAGTGAGAAGGAAGCTGGTTTGAGATCACACCTCAGAATCTGGATTTTTTATTTCGCTATGAATTATTGTATAAAAATCGGTGAAAACCGATGAGCAGAGGCCTTAGTGTCAATTTTTTTTTTTAAACAGCGGAAACAGTGAATTTAGTGGAAAGGAAGCTGTTTTGAGAACACAACTCAAAATCTGGATTTTTTATTTCGCTATGAATTATTGTATAAAAATCGGTGAAAACCGATGAGCGGAGGCGTTAGTGTCAATTTTTGTTTAAAAAAAAGCGGAAATAGTGAATTTAGTTCGAAGGAAGGTGTTTTGAGAACACACCTCAGAATCTGGATTTTTTATTTCACTATGAATTATTGTATAAAAATCGTGAAAACTAATGGGCAGAAGCCTTGGTGTCAATTTTTGTTTTAAAACAGCGGAAATAGTGAATTTAGTTCGAAGGAAGGTGTTTTGAGAACACACCTCAGAATCTGGGTTTTTTATTTCGCTATGAATTATTGTATAAAAATCGGTGAAAACCGATGAGCAGAGGCATTAGTGTCAACTTTTGTTTTAAAACAGCGGAAATAGTGAATTTAGTTAGAAGGAAGGTGTTTTGAGAACACACCTCAGAATCTGGGTTTTTTATTTCGCTATGAATAATTGTATAAAAATCGGTGAAAACCAATGAGCAGAGGCCTTAGTGTCAATTCTTGTTTTAAAACAGCGGAAACAGTGAATTTTGTGACAAGGAAGGTGTTTTGAGAACACACCTCAGAGTCTGGATTTTTTATTTCGCTATGAATTATTGTATAAGAATCGGTGAAAACCGATGAGCAGAGGCCTTAGTGTCAATTTTTGTTTTAAAACAGCGGAAATAGTAAATTTAGTGAGAAGGAAGCTGTTTTGAAAACACACCTCAAAATCTGGATTTTTTATTTTGCTATGAATTATTGTATAAAAATCGGTGAAAACCGATGAGCAGAGGCTTTTGTGTCGATTTTTGTTTTAAAACAGCGGTAATAGTGAGTTTAGTGAGAAGGAAACGTTTTTAAGAACACACCTCAGAATCTGGGTTTTTTATTTCGCTATGAATTATTGTATAAAAATCGTTGAAAAGCGATGAGCAGAGGCCTTTGTGTCGATTTTTGTTTTCAAACAGCGGAAACAGTGAATTTTGTGACAAGGAAGCTGTTTTGAGAACACACATCAGAATCTGGATTTTTTATTTCGCTTTGAATTATTGTATAAAAATCGGTGAAAACAAATGAGCAGTGACCTTAGTTTCAATTTTATTTTTAAAACAGCGGAACAGTGAATTTAGTGGGAAGAAATCTGTTTTGAGAAGACACTTTCAAATCTGGATTTTTTATTTCGCTATGAATTATTGTATAAAAATCGGTGAAAACCGATGAGCAGTGGCCTTAGTGTCAATTTTTGTTTTAAAACAGCGGAAATAGTGAATTTATTGGAGAGGAAGGTGTTTTGAAAACACCTCAGAATCTGGATTTTTTATTTCCCTATGAATTATTGTATAAAAATCGGTGAAAACCGATGAGCAGAGGCCTTAGTGTCGATATTTGTTTTAAAACAGCGGTAATAGTGAGTTTAGTGAGAAGGAAACGTTTTTGAGAACACACCTCAGAATCTGGGTTTTTTATTTCGCTATGAATTATTGTATAAAAATCGGTGAAAACCGATGAGCAGAAGCATTAGTGTAAATTTTTGTTTTAAAACAGTGGAAATAGTGAATTTAGTGAGAAGGGAGCTGTTTTGAGAACACACCTCAGAATCTGGATTTCTTATTTCGCTTTGAATTATTGTATAAAAAATCGGTGAAAACCGATGAGCAGGGGCCTTAGTGTCAATCTTTGTTTTAAAACAGCGGAAACAGTAAAATTAGTGAGAAGGAAGCATTTTTGAGAACACACCTCAGAATCTGGATTTTTTATTTCGCTATGAATTATTGTATAAAAATCGGTGAAAACCGATGAGCAGAGGCCTTAGTGTCAATTTTTTTTTTTAAACAGCGGAAATAGTGAGTTTAGTGAGAAGGAAGCTGTTTTGAGAACACACCTCTAAATCTGGATTTCTTATTTCGCTATGAATTATTGTATAAAAAATCGGTGAAAACCGATGAGCAGAGGCCTTAGTGTCAATTTTTGTTTTAAAACAGCGGAAACAGTAAAATTAGTGAGAAGGAAGCTGTTTTGAGAACACACCTCAGAATCAGGGTTTTTATTTAGCTATGAATTATTGTATAAAAATCGGTGAAAACCGATGATGAGAGGCCTAAGTGTCAATTTCTGTTTTAAAACAGCGGAAACTAAATTTTTAGACAAGGAAGGTGTTTTGAGAACACACCTCAGAATCTGGATTTTTTATTTCGCTATGAATTATTGTATAAAAATTGGTGAAAACCGATGAGCAGAGGCCTTAGTGTAATTTTTGTTATAAAACAGCGGAAATAGTAAATTTAGTGAGAAGGAAGCTGTTTTGAAAACACACCTCAAAATCTGGATTTTTTATTTCGCTATGAATTATTGTATAAAAATCGGTGAAAACCGATGAGCAGAGGCCTTGATGTCAATTTTTGTTTCAAAACAGCGGTAATAGTGAGTTTAGTGAGAAGGAAACGTTTTTGAGAACACACCTCAGAATCTGGGTTTTTTATTTCGCTATGAGTTATTCTATAAAAATCGAGAAAACCGATGAGATGAGGCCTTAGTGTCAATTTTTGTTTTAAAACAGCGGAAATAGTAAATTTAGTGAGAAGGAAGCTGTTTTGAAAACACACCTCAAAATCTGGATTTTTTATTTCGCTATGAATTCTTGTATAAAAATCGGTGAAAACCGATGAGCAGAGGCCTTAGTGTCAATTTTTGTTTCAAAACAGCGGTAATAGTGAGTTTAGTGAGAAGGAAACGTTTTTGAGAACACACCTCAGAATCTGGGTTTTTTATTTCGCTATGAGTTATTGTATAAAAATCGAGAAAACCGATGAGCAGAGGCCTTAGTGTCAATTTTTGTTTTAAAACAGCGGAAACAGTAAAATTAGTGAGAAGGAAGCTGGTTTGAGATCACACCTCAGAATCTGGATTTTTTATTTCGCTATGAATTATTGTATAAAAATCGGTGAAAACCGATGAGCAGAGGCCTTAGTGTCAATTTTTTTTTTTAAACAGCGGAAACAGTGAATTTAGTGGAAAGGAAGCTGTTTTGAGAACACACCTCAAAATCTGGATTTTTTATTTCGCTATGAATTATTGTATAAAAATCGGTGAAAACCGATGAGCGGAGGCGTTAGTGTCAATTTTTGTTTAAAAAAAAGCGGAAATAGTGAATTTAGTTCGAAGGAAGGTGTTTAGAGAACACACCTCAGAATCTGGATTTTTTATTTCACTATGAATTATTGTATAAAAATCGTGAAAACTAATGGGCAGAAGCCTTGGTGTCAATTTTTGTTTTAAAACAGCGGAAATAGTGAATTTAGTGAGAAGGAAGCTGCTTTTAGAGCACACCTCAGAATCTGGATTTTTTTATTTCACTATGAATTATTGTATAAAAATCGGTGAAAACCGATGAGCACGGGCCTTAGTGTCAATTTTTGTTTTAAAAAAGCGGAAGTAGTGAATTTATTGAGAAGGAAGCTGTTTTGAGAACACACCTCAGAATCGGGATTTTTTATTTTGCTATGAATTATTGTATAAAAATCGGTGAAATCCGATGAGCAGAAACCTTAGTGCCAATTTTTGTTTTTAAACAGCGGAAATAGTGAGTTTAGTGAGAAGGAAGCTGTTTTGAGAACACACCTCTAAATCTGTATTTCTTATTTCGCTATGAATTATTGTATAAAAAATCGGTGAAAACCGATGAGCAGGGGCCTTAGTGTCAATCTTTGTTTTAAAACAGCGGAAACAGTAAAATTAGTCAGAAGGAAGCTGTTTTGAGAACACACCTCAGAATCTGGGTTTTTTATTTCGCTATGAATTATTGTATAAAAATCGGTGAAAACCGATGAGCAGAGGCATTAGTGTCAACTTTTGTTTTAAAACAGCGGAAATAGTGAATTTAGTTAGAAGGAAGGTGTTTTGAGAACACACCTCAGAATCTGGGTTTTTTATTTCGCTATGAATAATTGTATAAAAATCGGTGAAAACCAATGAGCAGAGGCCTTAGTGTCAATTCTTGTTTTAAAACAGCGGAAACAGTGAATTTTGTGACAAGGAAGGTGTTTTGAGAACACACCTCAGAGTCTGGATTTTTTATTTCGCTATGAATTATTGTATAAGAATCGGTGAAAACCGATGAGCAGAGGCCTTAGTGTCAATTTTTGTTTTAAAATAGCGGAAATAGTAAATTTAGTGAGAAGGAAGCTGTTTTGAAAACACACCTCAAAATCTGGATTTTTTATTTTGCTATGAATTATTGTATAAAAATCGGTGAAAACCGATGAGCAGAGGCTTTTGTGTCGATTTTTGTTTTAAAACAGCGGTAATAGTGAGTTTAGTGAGAAGGAAACGTTTTTAAGAACACACCTCAGATTCTGGGTTTTTTATTTCGCTATGAATTATTGTATAAAAATCGGTGAAAAGCGATGAGCAGAAGCCTTGGTGTCAATTTTTGTTTTAAAAAAGCGGAAGTAGTGAATTTATTGAGAAGGAAGCTGTTTTGAGAACACACCTCAGAATCGGGATTTTTTATTTTGCTATGAATTATTGTATAAAAATCGGTGAAATCCGATGAGTAGAAACCTTAGTGTCAATTTTTGTTTTTAAACAGCGGAAATAGTGAGTTTAGTGAGAAGGAAGCTGTTTTGAGAACACACCTCTAAATCTGTATTTCTTATTTCGCTATGAATTATTGTATAAAAAATCGGTGAAAACCGATGAGCAGGGGCCTTAGTGTCAATCTTTGTTTTAAAACAGCGGAAACAGTAAAATTAGTCAGAAGGAAGCTGTTTTGAGAACACACCTCTAAATCTGGATTTCTTATTTCGCTATGAATTATTGTATAAAAAATCGGTGAAAACCGATGAGCAGGGGCCTTAGTGTCAATCTTTGTTTTAAAACAGCGGAAACAGTAAAATTAGTGAGAAGGAAGCATTTTTGAGAACACACCTCAGAATCTGGATTTTTTATTTCGCTATGAATTATTGTATAATAATCGGTGAAAACCGATGAGCAGAGGCCTTAGTGTCAATTTTTTTTTTTAAACAGCGGAAATAGTGAGTTTAGTGAGAAGGAAGCTGTTTTGAGAACACACCTCTAAATCTGGATTTCTTATTTCGCTATGAATTATTGTATAAAAAATCGGTGAAAACCGATGAGCAGAGGCCTTAGTGTCAATTTTTGTTTTAAAACAGCGGAAACAGTAAAATTAGTGAGAAGGAAGCTGTTTTGAGAACACACCTCAGAATCAGGGTTTTTTATTTCGCTATGAATTATTGTATAAAAATCGGTGAAAACCGATGAGGAGAGGCCTAAGTGTCAATTTCTGTTTTAAAACAGCGGAAACTAAATTTTTAGACAAGGTAGGTGTTTTGAGAACACACCTCAGAATCTGGGTTTTTTATTTCGCTATGAGTTATACTATAAAAATCGAGAAAACCGATGAGATGAGGCCTTAGTGTCAATTTTTGTTTTAAAACAGCGGAAATAGTAAATTTAGTGAGAAGGAAGCTGTTTTGAAAACACACCTCAAAATCTGGATTTTTTATTTCGCTATGAATTATTGTATAAAAATCGGTGAAAACCGATGAGCAGAGGCCTTAGTGTCAATTTTTCTTTCAAAACAGCGGTAATAGTGAGTTTAGTGAGAAGGAAACGTTTTTGAGAACACACCTCAGAATCTGGGTTTTTTATTTCGCTATGAGTTATTGTATAAAAATCGAGAAAACCGATGAGCAGAGGCCTTAGTGTCAATTTTTGTTTTAAAACAGCGGAAACAGTAAAATTAGTGAGAAGGAAGCTGGTTTGAGATCACACCTCAGAATCTGGATTTTTTATTTCGCTATGAATTATTGTATAAAAATCGGTGAAAACCGATGAGCAGAGGCCTTAGTGTCAATTTTTTTTTTTAAACAGCGGAAACAGTGAATTTAGTGGAAAGGAAGCTGTTTTGAGAACACAACTCAAAATCTGGATTTTTTATTTCGCTATGAATTATTGTATAAAAATCGGTGAAAACCGATGAGCGGAGGCGTTAGTGTCAATTTTTGTTTAAAAAAAAGCGGAAATAGTGAATTTAGTTCGAAGGAAGGTGTTTTGAGAACACACCTCAGAATCTGGATTTTTTATTTCACTATGAATTATTGTATAAAAATCGTGAAAACTAATGGGCAGAAGCCTTGGTGTCAATTTTTGTTTTAAAACAGCGGAAATAGTGAATTTAGTGAGAAGGAAGCTGCTTTTAGAACACACCTCAGAATCTGGATTTTTTTATTTCACTATGAATTATTGTATAAAAATCGGTGAAAACCGATGAGCACGGGCCTTAGTGTCAATTTTTGTTTTAAAAAAGCGGAAGTAGTGAATTTATTGAGAAGGAAGCTGTTTTGAGAACACACCTCAGAATCGGGATTTTTTATTTTGCTATGAATTATTGTATAAAAATCGGTGAAATCCGATGAGTAGAAACCTTAGTGTCAATTTTTGTTTTTAAACAGCGGAAATAGTGAGTTTAGTGAGAAGGAAGCTGTTTTGAGAACACACCTCTAAATCTGTATTTCTTATTTCGCTATGAATTATTGTATAAAAAATCGGTGAAAACCGATGAGCAGGGGCCTTAGTGTCAATCTTTGTTTTAAAACAGCGGAAACAGTAAAATTAGTCAGAAGGAAGCTGTTTTGAGAACACACCTCAGAATCTGGGTTTTTTATTTCGCTATGAATTATTGTATAAAAATCGGTGAAAACCGATGAGCAGAGGCATTAGTGTCAACTTTTGTTTTAAAACAGCGGAAATAGTGAATTTAGTTAGAAGGAAGGTGTTTTGAGTGAATTATTGTATAAAAATCGGTGAAAACCGATGAGCAGAAACCTTAGTGTCAATTTTTGTTTTTAAACAGCGGAAATAGTGAGTTTAGTGAGAAGGAAGCTGTTTTGAGAACACACCTCTAAATCTGTATTTCTTATTTCGCTATGAATTATTGTATAAAAAATCGGTGAAAACCGATGAGCAGGGGCCTTAGTGTCAATCTTTGTTTTAAAACAGCGGAAACAGTAAAATTAGTCAGAAGGAAGCTGTTTTGAGAACACACCTCAGAATCTGGGTTTTTTATTTCGCTATGAATTATTGTATAAAAATCGGTGAAAACCGATGAGCAGAGGCATTAGTGTCAACTTTTGTTTTAAAACAGCGGAAATAGTGAATTTAGTTAGAAGGAAGGTGTTTTGAGAACACACCTCAGAATCTGGGTTTTTTATTTCGCTATGAATAATTGTATAAAAATCGGTGAAAACCAATGAGCAGAGGCCTTAGTGTCAATTCTTGTTTTAAAACAGCGGAAACAGTGAATTTTGTGACAAGGAAGGTGTTTTGAGAACACACCTCAGAGTCTGGATTTTTTATTTCGCTATGAATTATTGTATAAGAATCGGTGAAAACCGATGAGCAGAGGCCTTAGTGTCAATTTTTGTTTTAAAACAGCGGAAATAGTAAATTTAGTGAGAAGGAAGCTGTTTTGAAAACACACCTCAAAATCTGGATTTTTTATTTTGCTATGAATTATTGTATAAAAATCGGTGAAAACCGATGAGCAGAGGCTTTTGTGTCGATTTTTGTTTTAAAACAGCGGTAATAGTGAGTTTAGTGAGAAGGAAACGTTTTTAAGAACACACCTCAGAATCTGGGTTTTTTATTTCGCTATGAATTATTGTATAAAAATCGTTGAAAAGCGATGAGCAGAGGCCTTTGTGTCGATTTTTGTTTTCAAACAGCGGAAACAGTGAATTTTGTGACAAGGAAGCTGTTTTGAGAACACACATCAGAATCTGGATTTTTTATTTCGCTTTGAATTATTGTATAAAAATCGGTGAAAACAAATGAGCAGTGACCTTAGTTTCAATTTTATTTTTAAAACAGCGGAACAGTGAATTTAGTGGGAAGAAATCTGTTTTGAGAACACACTTTCAAATCTGGATTTTTTATTTCGCTATGAATTATTGTATAAAAATCGGTGAAAACCGATGAGCAGTGGCCTTAGTGTCAATTTTTGTTTTAAAACAGCGGAAATAGTGAATTTATTGGAGAGGAAGGTGTTTTGAAAACACCTCAGAATCTGGATTTTTTATTTCCCTATGAATTATTGTATAAAAATCGGTGAAAACCGATGAGCAGAGGCCTTAGTGTCGATATTTGTTTTAAAACAGCGGTAATAGTGAGTTTAGTGAGAAGGAAACGTTTTTGAGAACACACCTCAGAATCTGGGTTTTTTATTTCGCTATGAATTATTGTATAAAAATCGGTGAAAACCGATGAGCAGAAGCATTAGTGTAAATTTTTGTTTTAAAACAGTGGAAATAGTGAATTTAGTGAGAAGGGAGCTGTTTTGAGAACACACCTCAGAATCTGGATTTCTTATTTCGCTTTGAATTATTGTATAAAAAATCGGTGAAAACCGATGAGCAGGGGCCTTAGTGTCAATCTTTGTTTTAAAACAGCGGAAACAGTAAAATTAGTGAGAAGGAAGCATTTTTGAGAACACACCTCAGAATCTGGATTTTTTATTTCGCTATGAATTATTGTATAAAAATCGGTGAAAACCGATGAGCAGAGGCCTTAGTGTCAATTTTTTTTTTTAAACAGCGGAAATAGTGAGTTTAGTGAGAAGGAAGCTGTTTTGAGAACACACCTCTAAATCTGGATTTCTTATTTCGCTATGAATTATTGTATAAAAAATCGGTGAAAACCGATGAGCAGAGGCCTTAGTGTCAATTTTTGTTTTAAAACAGCGGAAACAGTAAAATTAGTGAGAAGGAAGCTGTTTTGAGAACACACCTCAGAATCAGGGTTTTTATTTAGCTATGAATTATTGTATAAAAATCGGTGAAAACCGATGATGAGAGGCCTAAGTGTCAATTTCTGTTTTAAAACAGCGGAAACTAAATTTTTAGACAAGGAAGGTGTTTTGAGAACACACCTCAGAATCTGGATTTTTTATTTCGCTATGAATTATTGTATAAAAATTGGTGAAAACCGATGAGCAGAGGCCTTAGTGTAATTTTTGTTATAAAACAGCGGAAATGGTAAATTTAGTGAGAAGGAAGCTGTTTTGAAAACACACCTCAAAATCTGGATTTTTTATTTCGCTATGAATTATTGTATAAAAATCGGTGAAAACCGATGAGCAGAGGCCTTGATGTCAATTTTTGTTTCAAAACAGCGGTAATAGTGAGTTTAGTGAGAAGGAAACGTTTTTGAGAACACACCTCAGAATCTGGGTTTTTTATTTCGCTATGAGTTATTCTATAAAAATCGAGAAAACCGATGAGATGAGGCCTTAGTGTCAATTTTTGTTTTAAAACAGCGGAAATAGTAAATTTAGTGAGAAGGAAGCTGTTTTGAAAACACACCTCAAAATCTGGATTTTTTATTTCGCTATGAATTATTGTATAAAAATCGGTGAAAACCGATGAGCAGAGGCCTTAGTGTCAATTTTTGTTTCAAAACAGCGGTAATAGTGAGTTTAGTGAGAAGGAAACGTTTTTGAGAACACACCTCAGAATCTGGGTTTTTTATTTCGCTATGAGTTATTGTATAAAAATCGAGAAAACCGATGAGCAGAGGCCTTAGTGTCAATTTTTGTTTTAAAACAGCGGAAACAGTAAAATTAGTGAGAAGGAAGCTGGTTTGAGATCACACCTCAGAATCTGGATTTTTTATTTCGCTATGAATTATTGTATAAAAATCGGTGAAAACCGATGAGCAGAGGCCTTAGTGTCAATTTTTTTTTTTAAACAGCGGAAACAGTGAATTTAGTGGAAAGGAAGCTGTTTTGAGAACACACCTCAAAATCTGGATTTTTTATTTCGCTATGAATTATTGTATAAAAATCGGTGAAAACCGATGAGCGGAGGCGTTAGTGTCAATTTTTGTTTAAAAAAAAGCGGAAATAGTGAATTTAGTTCGAAGGAAGGTGTTTTGAGAACACACCTCAGAATCTGGATTTTTTATTTCACTATGAATTATTGTATAAAAATCGTGAAAACTAATGGGCAGAAGCCTTGGTGTCAATTTTTGTTTTAAAACAGCGGAAATAGTGAATTTAGTGAGAAGGAAGCTGCTTTTAGAGCACACCTCAGAATCTGGATTTTTTTATTTCACTATGAATTATTGTATAAAAATCGGTGAAAACCGATGAGCACGGGCCTTAGTGTCAATTTTTGTTTTAAAAAAGCGGAAGTAGTGAATTTATTGAGAAGGAAGCTGTTTTGAGAACACACCTCAGAATCGGGATTTTTTATTTTGCTATGAATTATTGTATAAAAATCGGTGAAATCCGATGAGCAGAAACCTTAGTGTCAATTTTTGTTTTTAAACAGCGGAAATAGTGAGTTTAGTGAGAAGGAAGCTGTTTTGAGAACACACCTCTAAATCTGTATTTCTTATTTCGCTATGAATTATTGTATAAAAAATCGGTGAAAACCGATGAGCAGGGGCCTTAGTGTCAATCTTTGTTTTAAAACAGCGGAAACAGTAAAATTAGTCAGAAGGAAGCTGTTTTGAGAACACACCTCAGAATCTGGGTTTTTTATTTCGCTATGAATTATTGTATAAAAATCGGTGAAAACCGATGAGCAGAGGCATTAGTGTCAACTTTTGTTTTAAAACAGCGGAAATAGTGAATTTAGTTAGAAGGAAGGTGTTTTGAGAACACACCTCAGAATCTGGGTTTTTTATTTCGCTATGAATAATTGTATAAAAATCGGTGAAAACCAATGAGCAGAGGCCTTAGTGTCAATTCTTGTTTTAAAACAGCGGAAACAGTGAATTTTGTGACAAGGAAGGTGTTTTGAGAACACACCTCAGAGTCTGGATTTTTTATTTCGCTATGAATTATTGTATAAGAATCGGTGAAAACCGATGAGCAGAGGCCTTAGTGTCAATTTTTGTTTTAAAATAGCGGAAATAGTAAATTTAGTGAGAAGGAAGCTGTTTTGAAAACACACCTCAAAATCTGGATTTTTTATTTTGCTATGAATTATTGTATAAAAATCGGTGAAAACCGATGAGCAGAGGCTTTTGTGTCGATTTTTGTTTTAAAACAGCGGTAATAGTGAGTTTAGTGAGAAGGAAACGTTTTTAAGAACACACCTCAGATTCTGGGTTTTTTATTTCGCTATGAATTATTGTATAAAAATCGGTGAAAAGCGATGAGCAGAGGCTAAGTGTCAATTTCTATTTTAAAACAGCGGAAACAGTGAAATTAGTGAGAAGGAAGCTGGTTTGAGAACACACCTCAGAATCTGGATTTTTTATTTCGCTATGAATTATTGTATAAAAATCGGTGAAAACCGATGAGCAGGGGCTTTAGTGTCAATTTTTGTTTTTAAACAGCGGAAATAGTGAATTTAGTGGGAAGGAAGCTGTTTTGAGAACACACCTCAAAATCTGGATTTTTTATTTCGCTATGAATTATTGTATAAAAATCGGTGAAAACCGATGAGCAGAGGCCTTAGTGTCAATTTTTGTTTTAAAACAGCGGAAATAGTGAATTTAGTTCGAAGGAAGGTGTTTTGAGAACACACCTCAGAATCTGGATTTTTTATTTCGCTATGAATTATTGTATAAAAGTCGGTGAAAACCGATTAGCAGGGGCCTTAGTGTCAATTTTTGTTTTAAAACAGGTGAAGTAGTGAATTTAGTGAGAAGGAAGGTGTTTTGAGAACACACCTCAGATTCTGGATTTCTTGTTTCGCTATGAATTATTGTATAAAAATCGGTGAAAACCATTGAGCAGAGGCCTTAGTGTCAATTTTTGTTTTAAAACAGCGGTAATAGTGAGTTTAGTGAGAAGGAAACGTTTTTGAGAACACACCTCAGAATCTGGGTTTTTTATTTCGCTATGAATTATTGTATAAAAATCGGTGAAAACCGATGAGCAGAAGCCTTAGTGTAAATTTTTGTTTAAAAACAGCGGAAATAGTGAATTTAGTGAGAAGGGACCTGTTTTGAGAACACACCTCAGAATCTGGATTTTTTTTTTCGCTATGAATTATTGTATAAATATCGGTGAAAACCGATGAGCAGAGGCCTTAGTGTTAATTCTTGTTTTAAAACAGCGGAAATAGTGAATTTAGTGAGAAGGAAGCTGTTTTGAGAACACACCTCAGAATCTGGATTTTATTTCGCTATGAATTATTGTATAAAAATCGGTGAAAACAAATGGGCAGTAGCCTTGGTGTCAATTTTTGTTTTAAAACAGCGGAAATAGTGAATTTAGTGAGAAGGAAGGTGTATTGAGAACACACCTCAGAATCTGGATTTTTTATTTCGCTATGAATTATTGTATAAAAATTGGTGAAAACCGATGAGCAGAGGCCTTAGTGTAATTTTTGTTTTAAAACAGCGGAAATAGTAAATTTAGTGAGAAGGAAGCTGTTTTGAAAACACACCTCAAAATCTGGATTTTTTATTTCGCTATGAATTATTGTATAAAAATCGGTGAAAACCGATGAGCAGAGGCCTTGATGTCAATTTTTGTTTCAAAACAGCGGTAATAGTGAGTTTAGTGAGAAGGAAACGTTTTTGAGAACACACGTCAGAATCTGGGTTTTTTATTTCGCTATGAGTTATTCTATAAAAATCGAGAAAACCGATGAGATGAGGCCTTAGTGTCAATTTTTGTTTTAAAACAGCGGAAATAGTAAATTTAGTGAGAAGGAAGCTGTTTTGAAAACACACCTCAAAATCTGGATTTTTTATTTCGCTATGAATTATTGTATAAAAATCGGTGAAAACCGATGAGCAGAGGCCTTAGTGTCAATTTTTGTTTCAAAACAGCGGTAATAGTGAGTTTAGTGAGAAGGAAACGTTTTTGAGAACACACCTCAGAATCTGGGTTTTTTATTTCGCTATGAGTTATTGTATAAAAATCGAGAAAACCGATGAGCAGAGGCCTTAGTGTCAATTTTTGTTTTAAAACAGCGGAAACAGTAAAATTAGTGAGAAGGAAGCTGGTTTGAGATCACACCTCAGAATCTGGATTTTTTATTTCGCTATGAATTATTGTATAAAAATCGGTGAAAACCGATGAGCAGAGGCCTTAGTGTCAATTTTTTTTTTTAAACAGCGGAAACAGTGAATTTAGTGGAAAGGAAGCTGTTTTGAGAACACACCTCAAAATCTGGATTTTTTTTTCGCTATGAATTATTGTATAAAAATCGGTGAAAACCGATGAGCGGAGGCGTTAGTGTCAATTTTTGTTTTAAAAAAAGCGGAAATAGTGAATTTAGTTCGAAGGAAGGTGTTTTGAGAACACACCTCAGAATCTGGATTTTTTATTTCACTATGAATTATTGTATAAAAATCGTGAAAACTAATGGGCAGAAGCCTTGGTGTCAATTTTTGTTTTAAAACAGCGGAAATAGTGAATTTAGTGAGAAGGAAGCTGCTTTTAGAACACACCTCAGAATCTGGATTTTTTTATTTCACTATGAATTATTGTATAAAAATCGGTGAAAACCGATGAGCACGGGCCTTAGTGTCAATTTTTGTTTTAAAAAAGCGGAAGTAGTGAATTTATTGAGAAGGAAGCTGTTTTGAGAACACACCTCAGAATCGGGATTTTTTATTTTGCTATGAATTATTGTATAAAAATCGGTGAAATCCGATGAGCAGAAACCTTAGTGTCAATTTTTGTTTTTAAACAGCGGAAATAGTGAGTTTAGTGAGAAGGAAGCTGTTTTGAGAACACACCTCTAAATCTGTATTTCTTATTTCGCTATGAATTATTGTATAAAAAATCGGTGAAAACCGATGAGCAGGGGCCTTAGTGTCAATCTTTGTTTTAAAACAGCGGAAACAGTAAAATTAGTCAGAAGGAAGCTGTTTTGAGAACACACCTCAGAATCTGGGTTTTTTATTTCGCTATGAATTATTGTATAAAAATCGGTGAAAACCGATGAGCAGAGGCATTAGTGTCAACTTTTGTTTTAAAACAGCGGAAATAGTGAATTTAGTTAGAAGGAAGGTGTTTTGAGAACACACCTCAGAATCTGGGTTTTTTATTTCGCTATGAATAATTGTATAAAAATCGGTGAAAACCAATGAGCAGAGGCCTTAGTGTCAATTCTTGTTTTAAAACAGCGGAAACAGTGAATTTTGTGACAAGGAAGGTGTTTTGAGAACACACCTCAGAGTCTGGATTTTTTATTTCGCTGTGAATTATTGTATAAGAATCGGTGAAAACCGATGAGCAGAGGCCTTAGTGTCAATTTTTGTTTTAAAACAGCGGAAATAGTAAATTTAGTGAGAAGGAAGCTGTTTTGAAACAACACCTCAAAATCTGGATTTTTTATTTTGCTATGAATTATTGTATAAAAATCGGTGAAAACCGATGAGCAGAGGCTTTTGTGTCGATTATTGTTTTAAAACAGCGGTAATAGTGAGTTTAGTGAGAAGGAAACGTTTTTAAGAACACACCTCAGAATCTGGGTTTTTTATTTCGCTATGAATTATTGTATAAAAATCGGTGAAAAGCGATGAGCAGAGGCTAAGTGTCAATTTCTATTTTAAAACAGCGGAAACAGTGAAATTAGTTCGAAGGAAGGTGTTTTGAGAACACACCTCAGAATCTGGATTTTTTATTTCGCTATGAATTATTGTATAAAAGTCGGTGAAAACCGATTAGCAGGGGCCTTAGTGTCAATTTTTGTTTTAAAACAGGTGAAGTAGTGAATTTAGTGAGAAGGAAGGTGTTTTGAGAACACACCTCAGATTCTGGATTTCTTGTTTCGCTATGAATTATTGTATAAAAATCGGTGAAAACCGATGAGCAGAGGCCTTAGTGTCAATTTTTGTTTTAAAACAGCGGAAATAGTGAATTTAGTTCGAAGGAAGGTGTTTTGAGAACACACCTCAGAATCTGGATTTTTTATTTCGCTATGAATTATTGTATAAAAGTCGGTGAAAACCGATTAGCAGGGGCCTTAGTGTCAATTTTTGTTTTAAAACAGGTGAAGTAGTGAATTTAGTGAGAAGGAAGGTGTTTTGAGAACACACCTCAGATTCTGGATTTCTTGTTTCGCTATGAATTATTGTATAAAAATCGGTGAAAACCATTGAGCAGAGGCCTTAGTGTCAATTTTTGTTTTAAAACAGCGGTAATAGTGAGTTTAGTGAGAAGGAAACGTTTTTGAGAACACACCTCAGAATCTGGGTTTTTTATTTCGCTATGAATTATTGTATAAAAATCGGTGAAAACCGATGAGCAGAAGCCTTAGTGTAAATTTTTGTTTTAAAACAGCGGAAATAGTGAATTTAGTGAGAAGGGACCTGTTTTGAGAACACACCTCAGAATCTGGATTTTTTTTTTCGCTATGAATTATTGTATAAATATCGGTGAAAACCGATGAGCAGAGGCCTTAGTGTTAATTCTTGTTTTAAAACAGCGGAAATAGTGAATTTAGTGAGAAGGAAGCTGTTTTGAGAACACACCTCAGAATCTGGATTTTATTTCGCTATGAATTATTGTATAAAAATCGGTGAAAACAAATGGGCAGTAGCCTTGGTGTCAATTTTTGTTTTAAAACAGCGGAAATAGTGAATTTTTAGACAAGGAAGGTGTTTTGAGAACACACCTCAGAATCTGGATTTTTTATTTCGCTATGAATTATTGTATAAAAATTGGTGAAAACCGATGAGCAGAGGCCTTAGTGTAATTTTTGTTTTAAAACAGCGGAAATAGTAAATTTAGTGAGAAGGAAGCTGTTTTGAAAACACACCTCAAAATCTGGATTTTTTATTTCGCTATGAATTATTGTATAAAAATCGGTGAAAACCGATGAGCAGAGGCCTTGATGTCAATTTTTGTCTCAAAACAGCGGTAATAGTGAGTTTAGTGAGAAGGAAACGTTTTTGAGAACACACCTCAGAATCTGGGTTTTTTATTTCGCTATGAGTTATTCTATAAAAATCGAGAAAACCGATGAATTGAGGCCTTAGTGTCAATTTTTGTTTTAAAACAGCGGAAATAGTAAATTTAGTGAGAAGGAAGCTGTTTTGAAAACACACCTCAAAATCTGGATTTTTTATTTCGCTATGAATTATTGTATAAAAATCGGTGAAAACCGATGAGCAGAGGCCTTAGTGTCAATTTTTGTTTCAAAACAGCGGTAATAGTGAGTTTAGTGAGAAGGAAACGTTTTTGAGAACACACCTCAGAATCTGGGTTTTTTATTTCGCTATGAGTTATTGTATAAAAATCGAGAAAACCGATGAGCAGAGGCCTTAGTGTCAATTTTTGTTTTAAAACAGCGGAAACAGTAAAATTAGTGAGAAGGAAGCTGGTTTGAGATCACACCTCAGAATCTGGATTTTTTATTTCGCTATGAATTATTGTATAAAAATCGGTGAAAACCGATGAGCAGAGGCCTTAGTGTCAATTTTTTTTTTTAAACAGCGGAAACAGTGAATTTAGTGGAAAGGAAGCTGTTTTGAGAACACACCTCAAAATCTGGATTTTTTTTTTCGCTATGAATTATTGTATAAAAATCGGTGAAAACCGATGAGCGGAGGCGTTAGTGTCAATTTTTGTTTTAAAAAAAGCGGAAATAGTGAATTTAGTTCGAAGGAAGGTGTTTTGAGAACACACCTCAGAATCTGGATTTTTTATTTCACTATGAATTATTGTATAAAAATCGTGAAAACTAATGGGCAGAAGCCTTGGTGTCAATTTTTGTTTTAAAACAGCGGAAATAGTGAATTTAGTGAGAAGGAAGCTGCTTTTAGAACACACCTCAGAATCTGGATTTTTTTATTTCACTATGAATTATTGTATAAAAATCGGTGAAAACCGATGAGCACGGGCCTTAGTGTCAATTTTTGTTTTAAAAAAGCGGAAGTAGTGAATTTATTGAGAAGGAAGCTGTTTTGAGAACACACCTCAGAATCGGGATTTTTTATTTTGCTATGAATTATTGTATAAAAATCGGTGAAATCCGATGAGCAGAAACCTTAGTGTCAATTTTTGTTTTTAAACAGCGGAAATAGTGAGTTTAGTGAGAAGGAAGCTGTTTTGAGAACACACCTCTAAATCTGTATTTCTTATTTCGCTATGAATTATTGTATAAAAAATCGGTGAAAACCGATGAGCAGGGGCCTTAGTGTCAATCTTTGTTTTAAAACAGCGGAAACAGTAAAATTAGTCAGAAGGAAGCTGTTTTGAGAACACACCTCAGAATCTGGGTTTTTTATTTCGCTATGAATTATTGTATAAAAATCGGTGAAAACCGATTAGCAGAGGCATTAGTGTCAACTATTGTTTTAAAACAGCGGAAATAGTGAATTTAGTTAGAAGGAAGGTGTTTTGAGAACACACCTCAGAATCTGGGTTTTTTATTTCGCTATGAATAATTGTATAAAAATCGGTGAAAACCAATGAGCAGAGGCCTTAGTGTCAATTCTTGTTTTAAAACAGCGGAAACAGTGAATTTTGTGACAAGGAAGGTGTTTTGAGAACACACCTCAGAGTCTGGATTTTTTATTTCGCTATGAATTATTGTATAAGAATCGGTGAAAACCGATGAGCAGAGGCCTTAGTGTCAATTTTTGTTTTAAAACAGGTGAAGTAGTGAATTTAGTGAGAAGGAAGGTGTTTTGAGAACACACCTCAGATTCTGGATTTCTTGTTTCGCTATGAATTATTGTATAAAAATCGGTGAAAACCGATGAGCAGAGGCCTTAGTGTCAATTTTTGTTTTAAAACAGCGGAAATAGTGAATTTAGTTCGAAGGAAGGTGTTTTGAGAACACACCTCAGAATCTGGATTTTTTATTTCGCTATGAATTATTGTATAAAAGTCGGTGAAAACCGATTAGCAGGGGCCTTAGTGTCAATTTTTGTTTTAAAACAGGTGAAGTAGTGAATTTAGTGAGAAGGAAGGTGTTTTGAGAACACACCTCAGATTCTGGATTTCTTGTTTCGCTATGAATTATTGTATAAAAATCGGTGAAAACCATTGAGCAGAGGCCTTAGTGTCAATTTTTGTTTTAAAACAGCGGTAATAGTGAGTTTAGTGAGAAGGAAACGTTTTTGAGAACACACCTCAGAATCTGGGTTTTTTATTTCGCTATGAATTATTGTATAAAAATCGGTGAAAACCGATGAGCAGAAGCCTTAGTGTAAATTTTTGTTTTAAAACAGCGGAAATAGTGAATTTAGTGAGAAGGGACCTGTTTTGAGAACACACCTCAGAATCTGGATTTTTTTTTTCGCTATGAATTATTGTATAAATATCGGTGAAAACCGATGAGCAGAGGCCTTAGTGTTAATTCTTGTTTTAAAACAGCGGAAATAGTGAATTTAGTGAGAAGGAAGCTGTTTTGAGAACACACCTCAGAATCTGGATTTTATTTCGCTATGAATTATTGTATAAAAATCGGTGAAAACAAATGGGAAGTAGCCTTGGTGTCAATTTTTGTTTTAAAACAGCGGAAATAGTGAATTTTTAGACAAGGAAGGTGTTTTGAGAACACACCTCAGAATCTGGATTTTTTATTTCGCTATGAATTATTGTATAAAAATTGGTGAAAACCGATGAGCAGAGGCCTTAGTGTAATTTTTGTTTTAAAACAGCGGAAATAGTAAATTTAGTGAGAAGGAAGCTGTTTTGAAAACACACCTCAAAATCTGGATTTTTTATTTCGCTATGAATTATTGTATAAAAATCGGTGAAAACCGATGAGCAGAGGCCTTGATGTCAATTTTTGTCTCAAAACAGCGGTAATAGTGAGTTTAGTGAGAAGGAAACGTTTTTGAGAACACACCTCAGAATCTGGGTTTTTTATTTCGCTATGAGTTATTCTATAGAAATCGAGAAAACCGATGAATTGAGGCCTTAGTGTCAATTTTTGTTTTAAAACAGCGGAAATAGTAAATTTAGTGAGAAGGAAGCTGTTTTGAAAACACACCTCAAAATCTGGATTTTTTATTTCGCTATGAATTATTGTATAAAAATCGGTGAAAACCGATGAGCAGAGGCCTTAGTGTCAATTTTTGTTTCAAAACAGCGGTAATAGTGAGTTTAGTGAGAAGGAAACGTTTTTGAGAACACACCTCAGAATCTGGGTTTTTTATTTCGCTATGAGTTATTGTATAAAAATCGAGAAAACCGATGAGCAGAGGCCTTAGTGTCAATTTTTGTTTTAAAACAGCGGAAACAGTAAAATTAGTGAGAAGGAAGCTGGTTTGAGATCACACCTCAGAATCTGGATTTTTTATTTCGCTATGAATTATTGTATAAAAATCGGTGAAAACCGATGAGCAGAGGCCTTAGTGTCAATTTTTTTTTTTAAACAGCGGAAACAGTGAATTTAGTGGAAAGGAAGCTGTTTTGAGAACACACCTCAAAATCTGGATTTTTTTTTTCGCTATGAATTATTGTATAAAAATCGGTGAAAACCGATGAGCGGAGGCGTTAGTGTCAATTTTTGTTTTAAAAAAAGCGGAAATAGTGAATTTAGTTCGAAGGAAGGTGTTTTGAGAACACACCTCAGAATCTGGATTTTTTATTTCACTATGAATTATTGTATAAAAATCGTGAAAACTAATGGGCAGAAGCCTTGGTGTCAATTTTTGTTTTAAAACAGCGGAAATAGTGAATTTAGTGAGAAGGAAGCTGCTTTTAGAACACACCTCAGAATCTGGATTTTTTTATTTCACTATGAATTATTGTATAAAAATCGGTGAAAACCGATGAGCACGGGCCTTAGTGTCAATTTTTGTTTTAAAAAAGCGGAAGTAGTGAATTTATTGAGAAGGAAGCTGTTTTGAGAACACACCTCAGAATCGGGATTTTTTATTTTGCTATGAATTATTGTATAAAAATCGGTGAAATCCGATGAGCAGAAACCTTAGTGTCAATTTTTGTTTTTAAACAGCGGAAATAGTGAGTTTAGTGAGAAGGAAGCTGTTTTGAGAACACAACTCTAAATCTGTATTTCTTATTTCGCTATGAATTATTGTATAAAAAATCGGTGAAAACCGATGAGCAGGGGCCTTAGTGTCAATCTTTGTTTTAAAACAGCGGAAACAGTAAAATTAGTCAGAAGGAAGCTGTTTTGAGAACACACCTCAGAATCTGGGTTTTTTATTTCGCTATGAATTATTGTATAAAAATCGGTGAAAACCGATTAGCAGAGGCATTAGTGTCAACTATTGTTTTAAAACAGCGGAAATAGTGAATTTAGTTAGAAGGAAGGTGTTTTGAGAACACACCTCAGAATCTGGGTTTTTTATTTCGCTATGAATAATTGTATAAAAATCGGTGAAAACCAATGAGCAGAGGCCTTAGTGTCAATTCTTGTTTTAAAACAGCGGAAACAGTGAATTTTGTGACAAGGAAGGTGTTTTGAGAACACACCTCAGAGTCTGGATTTTTTATTTCGCTATGAATTATTGTATAAGAATCGGTGAAAACCGATGAGCAGAGGCCTTAGTGTCAATTTTTGTTTTAAAACAGCGGAAATAGTAAATTTAGTGAGAAGGAAGCTGTTTTGAAAACACACCTCAAAATCTGGATTTTTTATTTTGCTATGAATTATTGTATAAAAATCGGTGAAAACCGATGAGCAGAGGCTTTTGTGTCGATTTTTGTTTTAAAACAGCGGTAATAGTGAGTTTAGTGAGAAGGAAACGTTTTTAAGAACACACCTCAGAATCTGGGTTTTTTATTTCGCTATGAATTATTGTATAAAAATCGGTGAAAAGCGATGAGCAGAGGCTAAGTGTCAATTTCTATTTTAAAACAGCGGAAACAGTGAAATTAGTGAGAAGGAAGCTGGTTTGAGAACACACCTCAGAATCTGGATTTTTTATTTCGCTATGAATTATTGTATAAAAATCGGTGAAAACCGATGAGCAGGGGCTTTAGTGTCAATTTTTGTTTTTAAACAGCGGAAATAGTGAATTTAGTGGGAAGGAAGCTGTTTTGAGAACACACCTCAAAATCTGGATTTTTTATTTCGCTATGAATTATTGTATAAAAATCGGTGAAAACCGATGAGCAGAGGCCTTAGTGTCAATTTTTGTTTTAAAACAGCGGAAATAGTGAATTTAGTTCGAAGGAAGGTGTTTTGAGAACACACCTCAGAATCTGGATTTTTTATTTCGCTATGAATTATTGTATAAAAGTCGGTGAAAACCGATTAGCAGGGGCCTTAGTGTCAATTTTTGTTTTAAAACAGGTGAAGAAGTGAATTTAGTGAGAAGGAAGGTGTTTTGAGAACACACCTCAGATTCTGGATTTCTTGTTTCGCTATGAATTATTGTATAAAAATCGGTGAAAACCATTGAGCAGAGGCCTTAGTGTCAATTTTTGTTTTAAAACAGCGGTAATAGTGAGTTTAGTGAGAAGGAAACGTTTTTGAGAACACACCTCAGAATCTGGGTTTTTTATTTCGCTATGAATTATTGTATAAAAATCGGTGAAAACCGATGAGCAGAAGCCTTAGTGTAAATTTTTGTTTAAAAACAGCGGAAATAGTGAATTTAGTGAGAAGGGACCTGTTTTGAGAACACACCTCAGAATCTGGATTTTTTTTTTCGCTATGAATTATTGTATAAATATCGGTGAAAACCGATGAGCAGAGGCCTTAGTGTTAATTCTTGTTTTAAAACAGCGGAAATAGTGAATTTAGTGAGAAGGAAGCTGTTTTGAGAACACACCTCAGAATCTGGATTTTATTTCGCTATGAATTATTGTATAAAAATCGGTGAAAACAAATGGGCAGTAGCCTTGGTGTCAATTTTTGTTTTAAAACAGCGGAAATAGTGAATTTAGTGAGAAGGAAGGTGTATTGAGAACACACCTCAGAATCTGGGTTTTTTATTTCGCTATGAATTATTGTATAAAAATCGGTGAATACCGATGAGCAGAGGCCTTAGTGTCGATTTTTGTTTTAAAACAGCGGAAACAGTGAATATTGTGACAAGGAAGGTGTTCTAAGAACACACCTCAGAATCTGGATTTTTTATTTCGCTATGAATTATTGTATAAAAATCGGTGAAAACCGATGAGCAGAGGCCTTAGTGTCAATTTTTGTTTTAAAACAGCGGAAACGGTGAGTTAAAGAGAAGGAAGCTGTTTGAGAACACACCTCAGGATCTGGATTTTTTATTTCGCTATGAATTATTGTATAAAATTCGGTCAAAACAGATGAGCAGAGGCCTTAGTGTCAATTTTTGTTTTAAAACTGCGGAAACAGTGAATTAAAGAAAAGGAAGCTGTTTTGAGAACACCTCAGAATCTGGATTTTTTATTTTGCTATGAATTAAGGTATAAAAATCGCTGAAAACCGATGAGCAAAGGCCGTAGTGTCAATTTATGTTTCAACACTGCGGAAACAGTGAAATTAGTGAGAAGGAAGCTGGTTTGAGGACACACCTCAGAATCTGGATTTTTTATTTCGCTATGAATTATTGTATAAAAATCGCTGAAAGCCGATGAGCAGAGGCCGTAGTGTGAATTTATGTTTCAACACAGCGGAAACAGTGAAATAAGTGAGAAGGATGCTGATTTGAGAACACACCTCAGAATCTGGATTTTTTATTTCGATATGAATTATTGTATAAAAATCGGTCAAAACCGATGAGCAGAGGCCTTAATGTCAATTTTTGTTTTAAAATAGCGGAAACAGTGAATGTAGTGGGAAGGAAGCTGTTTTGAGAACACACCTCAAAATCTGGATTTTTTATTTCGCTATGAATTATTGTATAAAAATCGGTCAAAACCGATTAGCAGAGGCCTTAGTGTAAAATTTTGTTTTAAAATAGCGGAAACAGTGAAATTAGTGACAAGGATGCTGTTTTGAGAACACACCTCAGATTCTGGATTTTTTATTTCGCTATGAATTATTGTATAAAAATCAGTGAAAACCGATGAGCAGGGGCCTTAGTGTCAATCTTTGTTTTAAAACAGCGGAAACAGTAAAATTAGTGAGAAGGAAGCTGTTTTGAGAACACACCTCAGAATCATGGTTTTTTTTTCGCTATGAATAATTGTATAAAAATCGGTGAAAACCGATGAGGGGAGGCCTAAGTGTCAATTTCTGTTTTAAAACAGCGGAAACTGAATTTTTAGACAAGGAAGGTGTTTTGAGAACACACCTCAGAATCTGGATTATTTATTTCGCTTTGAATTATTGTATAAAAATCGGTGAAACCCGATGAGCAGAGGCCTTAGTGTCAATTTTTGTTTTAAAACAGCGGAAATAGTAAATTTAGTGAGAAGGAAGCTGTTTTGAAAACACACCTCAAAATCTGGATTTTTTATTTCGCTATGAATTATTGTATAAAAATCGGTATAAAACCGACGAGCAGAGGCCTTAGTGTCAATTTTTGTTTAAAAACAGCGGTAATAGTGAGTTTAGTGAGAAGGAAACGTTTTTGAGAACACACATCAGAATCTGGGTTGTTAATTTCGCTATGAGTTATTGTATAAAAATCGGTGAAAACCGATGAGATGAGGCCTTAGTGTCAATTTTTGTTTTAAAACAGCGGAAACAGTAAATTTAGTGGGAAGGAAGCTGCTTTTAGAACACACCTCAGAATCTGGATTTTTTTATTTCGCTATGAAATATTGTATAAAAATCGGTGAAAACCGATGAGCAGAGGCCGTAGTGTCAATTTTTGTTTCAACACAGCGGAAACAGTGAAATTAGTGAGAAGGAAGCTGGTTTGAGAACACACCTCAGAATCTGGATTTTTTATTTCGCTATTAATTATTGTATAAAAATCGGTGAAAACCGATGAGCAGAGGCCTTAGTGTCAATTTTTTTTTTTAAACAGCGGAAACAGTGAATTTAGTGGGAAGGAAGCTGTTTTGAGAACACACCTCAAAATCTGGATTTTTTATTTCGCTATGAATTATTGTATAAAAATCGGTGAAAACCGATGAGCCTTAGTGTCAATTTTTGTTTTAAAACAGCGGAAATAGTGAATTTATTTCGAAGGAAGGTGTTTTGAGAACACACCTCAGAATCTGGATTTTTTATTTCGCTATGAATTATTGTATAAAAATCGGTGAAAACCGATGAGCGGAGGCGTTAGTGTCAATTTTTGTTTTAAAAAAAGCGGAAATAGTGAATTTAGTTCGAAGGAAGGTGTTTTGAGAACACACCTCAGAATCTGGATTTTTTATTTCACTATGAATTATTGTATAAAAATCGTGAAAACTAATGGGCAGAAGCCTTGGTGTCAATTTTTGTTTTAAAACAGCGGAAATAGTAAATTTAGTGAGAAGGAAGCTGTTTTGAAAACACACCTCAAAATCTGGATTTTTTATTTTGCTATGAATTATTGTATAAAAATCGGTGAAAACCGATGAGCAGAGGCTTTTGTGTCGATTATTGTTTTAAAACAGCGGTAATAGTGAGTTTAGTGAGAAGGAAACGTTTTTAAGAACACACCTCAGAATCTGGGTTTTTTATTTCGCTATGAATTATTGTATAAAAATCGGTGAAAAGCGATGAGCAGAGGCTAAGTGTCAATTTCTATTTTAAAATAGCGGAAACTGTGAAATTAGTGAGAAGGAAGCTGGTTTGAGAACACACCTCAGAATCTGGATTTTTTATTTCGCTATGAATTATTGTATAAAAATCGGTGAAAACCGATGAGCAAGGGCTTTAGTGTCTATTTTTGTTTTTAAACAGCGGAAATAGTGAATTTAGTGGGAAGGAAGCTGTTTTGAGAACACACCTCAAAATCTGGATTTTTTATTTCGCTATGAATTATTGTATAAAAATCGGTGAAAACCGATGAGCAGAGGCCTTAGTGTCAATTTTTGTTTTAAAACAGCGGAAATAGTGAATTTAGTTCGAAGGAAGGTGTTTTGAGAACACACCTCAGAATCTGGATTTTTTATTTCGCTATGAATTATTGTATAAAAGTCGGTGAAAACCGATTAGCAGGGGCCTTAGTGTCAATTTTTGTTTTAAAACAGGTGAAGTAGTGAATTTAGTGAGAAGGAAGGTGTTTTGAGAACACACCTCAGATTCTGGATTTCTTGTTTCGCTATGAATTATTGTATAAAAATCGGTGAAAACCGATGAGCAGAGGCCTTAGTGTCAATTTTTGTTTTAAAACAGCGGAAATAGTGAATTTAGTTCGAAGGAAGGTGTTTTGAGAACACACCTCAGAATCTGGATTTTTTATTTCGCTATGAATTATTGTATAAAAGTCGGTGAAAACCGATTAGCAGGGGCCTTAGTGTCAATTTTTGTTTTAAAACAGGTGAAGTAGTGAATTTAGTGAGAAGGAAGGTGTTTTGAGAACACACCTCAGATTCTGGATTTCTTGTTTCGCTATGAATTATTGTATAAAAATCGGTGAAAACCATTGAGCAGAGGCCTTAGTGTCAATTTTTGTTTTAAAACAGCGGTAATAGTGAGTTTAGTGAGAAGGAAACGTTTTTGAGAACACACCTCAGAATCTGGGTTTTTTATTTCGCTATGAATTATTGTATAAAAATCGGTGAAAACCGATGAGCAGAAGCCTTAGTGTAAATTTTTGTTTTAAAACAGCGGAAATAGTGAATTTAGTGAGAAGGGACCTGTTTTGAGAACACACCTCAGAATCTGGATTTTTTTTTTCGCTATGAATTATCGTATAAATATCGGTGAAAACCGATGAGCAGTGGCCTTAGTGTTAATTCTTGTTTTAAAACAGCGGAAATAGTGAATTTAGTGAGAAGGAAGCTGTTTTGAGAACACACCTCAGAATCTGGATTTTATTTCGCTATGAATTATTGTATAAAAATCGGTGAAAACAAATGGGCAGTAGCCTTGGTGTCAATTTTTGTTTTAAAACAGCGGAAATAGTGAATTTTTAGACAAGGAAGGTGTTTTGAGAACACACCTCAGAATCTGGATTTTTTATTTCGCTATGAATTATTGTATAAAAATTGGTGAAAACCGATGAGCAGAGGCCTTAGTGTAATTTTTGTTTTAAAACAGCGGAAATAGTAAATTTAGTGAGAAGGAAGCTGTTTTGAAAACACACCTCAAAATCTGGATTTTTTATTTCGCTATGAATTATTGTATAAAAATCGGTGAAAACCGATGAGCAGAGGCCTTGATGTCAATTTTTGTCTCAAAACAGCGGTAATAGTGAGTTTAGTGAGAAGGAAACGTTTTTGAGAACACACCTCAGAATCTGGGTTTTTTATTTCGCTATGAGTTATTCTATAAAAATCGAGAAAACCGATGAATTGAGGCCTTAGTGTCAATTTTTGTTTTAAAACAGCGGAAATAGTAAATTTAGTGAGAAGGAAGCTGTTTTGAAAACACACCTCAAAATCTGGATTTTTTATTTCGCTATGAATTATTGTATAAAAATCGGTGAAAACCGATGAGCAGAGGCCTTAGTGTCAATTTTTGTTTCAAAACAGCGGTAATAGTGAGTTTAGTGAGAAGGAAACGTTTTTGAGAACACACCTCAGAATCTGGGTTTTTTATTTCGCTATGAGTTATTGTATAAAAATCGAGAAAACCGATGAGCAGAGGCCTTAGTGTCAATTTTTGTTTTAAAACAGCGGAAACAGTAAAATTAGTGAGAAGGAAGCTGGTTTGAGATCACACCTCAGAATCTGGATTTTTTATTTCGCTATGAATTATTGTATAAAAATCGGTGAAAACCGATGAGCAGAGGCCTTAGTGTCAATTTTTTTTTTTAAACAGCGGAAACAGTGAATTTAGTGGAAAGGAAGCTGTTTTGAGAACACACCTCAAAATCTGGATTTTTTTTTTCGCTATGAATTATTGTATAAAAATCGGTGAAAACCGATGAGCGGAGGCGTTAGTGTCAATTTTTGTTTTAAAAAAAGCGGAAATAGTGAATTTAGTTCGAAGGAAGGTGTTTTGAGAACACACCTCAGAATCTGGATTTTTTATTTCACTATGAATTATTGTATAAAAATCGTGAAAACTAATGGGCAGAAGCCTTGGTGTCAATTTTTGTTTTAAAACAGCGGAAATAGTGAATTTAGTGAGAAGGAAGCTGCTTTTAGAACACACCTCAGAATCTGGATTTTTTTATTTCACTATGAATTATTGTATAAAAATCGGTGAAAACCGATGAGCACGGGCCTTAGTGTCAATTTTTGTTTTAAAAAAGCGGAAGTAGTGAATTTATTGAGAAGGAAGCTGTTTTGAGAACACACCTCAGAATCGGGATTTTTTATTTTGCTATGAATTATTGTATAAAAATCGGTGAAATCCGATGAGCAGAAACCTTAGTGTCAATTTTTGTTTTTAAACAGCGGAAATAGTGAGTTTAGTGAGAAGGAAGCTGTTTTGAGAACACACCTCTAAATCTGTATTTCTTATTTCGCTATGAATTATTGTATAAAAAATCGGTGAAAACCGATGAGCAGGGGCCTTAGTGTCAATCTTTGTTTTAAAACAGCGGAAACAGTAAAATTAGTCAGAAGGAAGCTGTTTTGAGAACACACCTCAGAATCTGGGTTTTTTATTTCGCTATGAATTATTGTATAAAAATCGGTGAAAACCGATTAGCAGAGGCATTAGTGTCAACTATTGTTTTAAAACAGCGGAAATAGTGAATTTAGTTAGAAGGAAGGTTTTTTTGAGAACACACCTCAGAATCTGGGTTTTTTATTTCGCTATGAATAATTGTATAAAAATCGGTGAAAACCAATGAGCAGAGGCCTTAGTGTCAATTCTTGTTTTAAAACAGCGGAAACAGTGAATTTTGTGACAAGGAAGGTGTTTTGAGAACACACCTCAGAGTCTGGATTTTTTATTTCGCTATGAATTATTGTATAAGAATCGGTGAAAACCGATGAGCAGAGGCCTTAGTGTCAATTTTTGTTTTAAAACAGCGGAAATAGTAAATTTAGTGAGAAGGAAGCTGTTTTGAAAACACACCTCAAAATCTGGATTTTTTATTTTGCTATGAATTATTGTATAAAAATCGGTGAAAACCGATGAGCAGAGGCTTTTGTGTCGATTTTTGTTTTAAAACAGCGGTAATAGTGAGTTTAGTGAGAAGGAAACGTTTTTAAGAACACACCTCAGAATCTGGGTTTTTTATTTCGCTATGAATTATTGTATAAAAATCGGTGAAAAGCGATGAGCAGAGGCTAAGTGTCAATTTCTATTTTAAAACAGCGGAAACAGTGAAATTAGTGAGAAGGAAGCTGGTTTGAGAACACACCTCAGAATCTGGATTTTTTATTTCGCTATGAATTATTGTATAAAAATCGGTGAAAACCGATGAGCAGGGGCTTTAGTGTCAATTTTTGTTTTTAAACAGCGGAAATAGTGAATTTAGTGGGAAGGAAGCTGTTTTGAGAACACACCTCAAAATCTGGATTTTTTATTTCGCTATGAATTATTGTATAAAAATCGGTGAAAACCGATGAGCAGAGGCCTTAGTGTCAATTTTTGTTTTAAAACAGCGGAAATAGTGAATTTAGTTCGAAGGAAGGTGTTTTGAGAACACACCTCAGAATCTGGATTTTTTATTTCGCTATGAATTATTGTATAAAAGTCGGTGAAAACCGATTAGCAGGGGCCTTAGTGTCAATTTTTGTTTTAAAACAGGTGAAGTAGTGAATTTAGTGAGAAGGAAGGTGTTTTGAGAACACACCTCAGATTCTGGATTTCTTGTTTCGCTATGAATTATTGTATAAAAATCGGTGAAAACCATTGAGCAGAGGCCTTAGTGTCAATTTTTGTTTTAAAACAGCGGTAATAGTGAGTTTAGTGAGAAGGAAACGTTTTTGAGAACACACCTCAGAATCTGGGTTTTTTATTTCGCTATGAATTATTGTATAAAAATCGGTGAAAACCGATGAGCAAAAGCCTTAGTGTAAATTTTTGTTTAAAAACAGCGGAAATAGTGAATTTAGTGAGAAGGAAGCTGTTTTGAGAACACACCTCAGAATCTGGATTTTATTTCGCTATGAATTATTGTATAAAAATCGGTGAAAACAAATGGGCAGTAGCCTTGGTGTCAATTTTTGTTTTAAAACAGCGGAAATAGTGAATTTAGTGAGAAGGAAGGTGTATTGAGAACACACCTCAGAATCTGGGTTTTTTATTTCGCTATGAATTATTGTATAAAAATCGGTGAATACCGATGAGCAGAGGCCTTAGTGTCGATTTTTTTTTTAAAACAGCGGAAACAGTGAATATTGTGACAAGGAAGGTGTTCTAAGAACACACCTCAGAATCTGGATTTTTTATTTCGCTATGAATTATTGTATAAAAATCGGTGAAAACCGATGAGCAGAGGCCTTAGTGTCAATTTTTGTTTTAAAACAGCGGAAACGGTGAGTTAAAGAGAAGGAAGCTGTTTGAGAACACACCTCAGGATCTGGATTTTTTATTTCGCTATGAATTATTGTATAAAATTCGGTCAAAACAGATGAGCAGAGGCCTTAGTGTCAATTTTTGTTTTAAAACTGCGGAAACAGTGAATTAAAGAAAAGGAAGCTGTTTTGAGAACACCTCAGAATCTGGATTTTTTATTTTGCTATGAATTAAGGTATAAAAATCGCTGAAAACCGATGAGCAAAGGCCGTAGTGTCAATTTATGTTTCAACACTGCGGAAACAGTGAAATTAGTGAGAAGGAAGCTGGTTTGAGGACACACCTCAGAATCTGGATTTTTTATTTCGCTATGAATTATTGTATAAAAATCGCTGAAAGCCGATGAGCAGAGGCCGTAGTGTGAATTTATGTTTCAACACAGCGGAAACAGTGAAATAAGTGAGAAGGATGCTGATTTGAGAACACACCTCAGAATCTGGATTTTTTATTTCGATATGAATTATTGTATAAAAATCGGTCAAAACCGATGAGAAGAGGCCTTAATGTCAATTTTTGTTTTAAAATAGCGGAAACAGTGAATGTAGTGGGAAGGAAGCTGTTTTGAGAACACACCTCAAAATCTGGATTTTTTATTTCGCTATGAATTATTGTATAAAAATCGGTCAAAACCGATTAGCAGAGGCCTTAGTGTAAAATTTTGTTTTAAAATAGCGGAAACAGTGAAATTAGTGACAAGGATGCTGTTTTGAGAACACACCTCAGATTCTGGATTTTTTATTTCGCTATGAATTATTGTATAAAAATCAGTGAAAACCGATGAGCAGGGGCCTTAGTGTCAATCTTTGTTTTAAAACAGCGGAAACAGTAAAATTAGTGAGAAGGAAGCTGTTTTGAGAACACACCTCAGAATCATGGTTTTTTTTTCGCTATGAATAATTGTATAAAAATCGGTGAAAACCGATGAGGGGAGGCCTAAGTGTCAATTTCTGTTTTAAAACAGCGGAAACTGAATTTTTAGACAAGGAAGGTGTTTTGAGAACACACCTCAGAATCTGGATTATTTATTTCGCTTTGAATTATTGTATAAAAATCGGTGAAACCCGATGAGCAGAGGCCTTAGTGTCAATTTTTGTTTTAAAACAGCGGAAATAGTAAATTTAGTGAGAAGGAAGCTGTTTTGAAAACACACCTCAAAATCTGGATTTTTTATTTCGCTATGAATTATTGTATAAAAATCGGTATAAAACCGACGAGCAGAGGCCTTAGTGTCAATTTTTGTTTAAAAACAGCGGTAATAGTGAGTTTAGTGAGAAGGAAACGTTTTTGAGAACACACATCAGAATCTGGGTTGTTAATATCGCTATGAGTTATTGTATAAAAATCGGTGAAAACCGATGAGATGAGGCCTTAGTGTCAATTTTTGTTTTAAAACAGCGGAAACAGTAAATTTAGTGGGAAGGAAGCTGCTTTTAGAACACACCTCAGAATCTGGATTTTTTTATTTCGCTATGAAATATTGTATAAAAATCGGTGAAAACCGATGAGCAGAGGCCGTAGTGTCAATTTTTGTTTCAACACAGCAGAAACAGTGAAATTAGTGAGAAGGAAGCTGGTTTGAGAACACACCTCAGAATCTGGATTTTTTATTTCGCTATTAATTATTGTATAAAAATCGGTGAAAACCGATGAGCAGAGGCCTTAGTGTCAATTTTTTTTTTTAAACAGCGGAAACAGTGAATTTAGTGGGAAGGAAGCTGTTTTGAGAACACACCTCAAAATCTGGATTTTTTATTTCGCTATGAATTATTGTATAAAAATCGGTGAAAACCGATGAGCCTTAGTGTCAATTTTTGTTTTAAAACAGCGGAAATAGTGAATTTATTTCGAAGGAAGGTGTTTTGAGAACACACCTCAGAATCTGGATTTTTTATTTCGCTATGAATTATTGTATAAAAATCGTGAAAACTAATGGGCAGAAGCCTTGGTGTCAATTTTTGTTTTAAAACAGCGGAAAAAGTGAATTTAGTGAGAAGGAAGGTGTTTTGAGAACACACCTCAGAATCTGGATTTCTTATTTCGCTTTGAATTATTGTATAAAAAATCGGTGAAAACCGATGAGCAGGGGCCTTAGTGTCAATCTTTGTTTTAAAACAGCGGAAACAGTAAAATTAGTGAGAAGGAAGCATTTTTGAGAACACACCTCAGAATCTGGATTTTTTATTTCGCTATGAATTATTGTATAAAAATCGGTGAAAACCGATGAGCAGAGGCCTTAGTGTCAATTTTTGTTTTAAAACAGCGGAAAAAGTAAATTTAGTGAGAAGGAAGCTGTTTTGAAAACACACCTCAAAATCTGGATTTTTTATTTCGGTATGAATTATTGTATAAAAATCGGTGAAAACCGATGAGCAGAGGCCTTTGTGTCGATTTTTGTTTTCAAACAGCGGAAAAAGTGAATTTTGTGACAAGGAAGCTGTTTTGAGAACACACATCAGAATCTGGATTTTTTATTTCGCTTTGAATTATTGTATAAAAATCGGTGAAAACCGATGAGCAGTGGCCTTAGTTTCAATTTTATTTTTAAAACAGCGGAAACAGTGAATTTAGTGGGAAGAAATCTGTTTTGAGAACACACTTTAAAATCTGGATTTTTTATTTCGCTATGAATTATTGTATAAAAATCGGTGAAAACCGATGAGCAGTGGCCTTAGTGTCAATTTTTGTTTTAAAACAGCGGAAATAGTGAATTTAGTGGAGAGGAAGGTGTTTTGAGAACACCTCAGAATCTGGATTTTTTATTTCCCTATGAATTATTGTATAAAAATCGGTGAAAGCCGATGAGCAGAGGCCTTAGTGTCGATATTTGTTTTAAAACAGCGGTAATAGTGAGTTTAGTGAGAAGGAAACGTTTTTGAGAACACACCTCAGAATCTGGGTTTTTTATTTCGCTATGAATTATTGTATAAAAATCGGTGAAAACCGATGAGCAGAAGCATTAGTGTAAATTTTTGTTTTAAAACAGTGGAAATAGTGAATTTAGTGAGAAGGGAGCTGTTTTGAGAACACACCTCAGAATCTGCATTTTTTTTTTCGCTATGAATTATTGTATAAAAATCGGTGAAAACCGATGAGCAGAGGCCTAAGTGTCAATTTCTATTTCAAAACAGCGGAAAGAGTGAAATTAGTGAGAAGGAAGCTGGTTTGAGAACACACCTCAGAATCTGGATTTTTTATTTCGCTATGAATTATTGTATAAAAATCGGTGAAAACCGATGAGCAGAGGCCTTAGTGTCAATTTTTTTTTTTTTAACAGCGGAAACAGTGAATTTAGTGGGAAGGAAGCTGTTTTGAGAACACACCTCAAAATCTGGATTTTTTATTTCGCTATGAATTATTGTATAAAAATCGGTGAAAACCGATGAGAGGAGGCCTTAGTGTCAATTCTTGTTTTAAAACAGCGGAAATAGTGAATTTAGTTTTAAGGAAGGTGTTTTGAGAACACACCTCAGAATCTGGATTTTTTATTTCGCTATGAATTATTGTATAAAAGTCGGTGAAAACCGATTAGCAGGGGCCTTAGTGTCAATTTTTGTTTTAAAACAGGTGAAGTAGTGAATTTAGTGAGAAGGAAGGTGTTTTGAGAACACACCTCAGAATCTGGATTTCTTATTTCGCTATGAATTATTGTATAAAAAATCGGTCAAAACCGATGAGCAGGGGCCTTAGTGTTAATCTTTGTTTTAAAACAGCGGAAACAGTAAAATTAGTGAGAAGGAAGCTGTTTTGAGAACACACCTCAGAATCTGGGTTTTTTATTTCGCTTTGAATTATTGTATAAAAATCGGTGAAAACCGATGAGCAGAGGCCTTAGTTTCAATTTTTGTTTTAAAACAGCGGAAACAGTGAATTTCGTGGGAAGAAATCTGTTTTGAGAACACACCTCAAAATCTGGATTTTTTATTTCGCTATAAATTATTGTATAAAAATCGGTGAAAACCGATGAGCAGAGGCCTTAGTGTCAATTTTTGTTTTAAAACAGCGGTAATAGTGAGTTTAGTGAGAAGGAAACATTTTTGAGAACACACCTCAGAATCTGGGTTTTTTATTTCGCTATGAATTATTGTATAAAAATCGGTGAAAACCGATGAGCAGAAGCCTTAGTGTCAATTTTTGTTTTAAAACAGCGGAAACAGTAAAATTAGTGAGAAGGAAGCTGTTTTGAGAACACACCTCAGAATCTGGATTTTTTTTTTCGCTATGAATTATTGTATAAAAATCGGTAAAAAACCGATGAGCAGAGGCCTTAGTGTCAATTCTTGTTTTAAAACAGCGGAAGTAGTGAATTTAGTGAGAAGGAAGCTGTTTTGAGAACACACTCAGAATCTGGATTTTTTTTTTCGCTATGAATTATTGTATAAAAATCGGTGAAAACCGATTAGCAGTGGCCTTAGTGTCAATTTCTATTTTAAAACAGCAGAAACAGTGAATTTTGTGACAAGGAAGGTGGTTTGAGAACACACCTCAGAATCTGGATATTATATTTCGCTATGAATTATTGTATAAAAATCGGTGAAAACCGATGAGCAGAGGCCTTAGTGTCAATTTTTGTTTTAAAACAGCAGAAATAGTGAATTTAGTGAGAAGGAAACGTTTTTGAGAACACACCTCAGAATCTGGATTTTTTATTTCGCTATGAATTATTGTATAAAAATCGGTGAAAACCGATGAGCAGAGGCCTTAGTGTCAATTTTTGTTTTAAAACAGCGGAAATAGTAAATTTAGTGAGAAGGAAGCTGTTTTGAAAACACACCTCAAAATCTGGATTTTTTATTTCGCTATGAATTATTGTATAAAAATCGGTGAAAACCGATGAGCAGAGGCCTTAGTGTCGATTTTTGTTTTAAAACAGCGGAAACAGTGAATTTTGTGACAAGGAAGCTGTTTTGAGAACACTCATCAGAATCTGGATTTTTTTATCGCTTTGAATTATTGTATAAAAATCGGTGAAAACCGATGAGCAGTGGCCTTAGTTTCAATTTTATTTTTAAAACAGCGGAAACAGTGAATTTAGTGGGAAGAAATCTGTTTTGAGAACACACTTTAAAATCTGGATTTTTTATTTCGCTATGAATTATTGTATAAAAATCGGTGAAAACCGATGAGCAGTGGCCTTAGTGTCAATTTTTGTTTTAAAACAGCGGAAATAGTGAATTTAGTGGAGAGGAAGGTGTTTTGAGAACACCTCAGAATCTGGATTTTTTATTTCCCTATGAATTATTGTATAAAAATCGGTGAAAGCCGATGAGCAGAGGCCTTAGTGTCGATATTTGTTTTAAAACAGCGGTAATAGTGAGTTTAGTGAGAAGGAAACGTTTTTGAGAACACACCTCAGAATCTGGGTTTTTTATTTCGCTATGAATTATTGTATAAAAATCGGTGAAAACCGATGAGCAGAAGCATTAGTGTAAATTTTTGTTTTAAAACAGTGGAAATAGTGAATTTAGTGAGAAGGGAGCTGTTTTGAGAACACACCTCAGAATCTGCATTTTTTTTTTCGCTATGAATTATTGTATAAAAATCGGTGAAAACCGATGAGCAGAGGCCTAAGTGTCAATTTCTATTTCAAAACAGCGGAAAGAGTGAAATTAGTGAGAAGGAAGCTGGTTTGAGAACACACCTCAGAATCTGGATTTTTTATTTCGCTATGAATTATTGTATAAAAATCGGTGAAAACCGATGAGCAGAGGCCTTAGTGTCAATTTTTTTTTTTTTAACAGCGGAAACAGTGAATTTAGTGGGAAGGAAGCTGTTTTGAGAACACACCTCAAAATCTGGATTTTTTATTTCGCTATGAATTATTGTATAAAAATCGGTGAAAACCGATGAGAGGAGGCCTTAGTGTCAATTCTTGTTTTAAAACAGCGGAAATAGTGAATTTAGTTTTAAGGAAGGTGTTTTGAGAACACACCTCAGAATCTGGATTTTTTATTTCGCTATGAATTATTGTATAAAAGTCGGTGAAAACCGATTAGCAGGGGCCTTAGTGTCAATTTTTGTTTTAAAACAGGTGAAGTAGTGAATTTAGTGAGAAGGAAGGTGTTTTGAGAACACACCTCAGAATCTGGATTTCTTATTTCGCTATGAATTATTGTATAAAAAATCGGTCAAAACCGATGAGCAGGGGCCTTAGTGTTAATCTTTGTTTTAAAACAGCGGAAACAGTAAAATTAGTGAGAAGGAAGCTGTTTTGAGAACACACCTCAGAATCTGGGTTTTTTATTTCGCTTTGAATTATTGTATAAAAATCGGTGAAAACCGATGAGCAGAGGCCTTAGTTTCAATTTTTGTTTTAAAACAGCGGAAACAGTGAATTTCGTGGGAAGAAATCTGTTTTGAGAACACACCTCAAAATCTGGATTTTTTATTTCGCTATAAATTATTGTATAAAAATCGGTGAAAACCGATGAGCAGAGGCCTTAGTGTCAATTTTTCTTTTAAAACAGCGGTAATAGTGAGTTTAGTGAGAAGGAAACATTTTTGAGAACACACCTCAGAATCTGGGTTTTTTATTTCGCTATGAATTATTGTATAAAAATCGGTGAAAACCGATGAGCAGAAGCCTTAGTGTCAATTTTTGTTTTAAAACAGCGGAAACAGTAAAATTAGTGAGAAGGAAGCTGTTTTGAGAACACACCTCAGAATCTGGATTTTTTTTTTCGCTATGAATTATTGTATAAAAATCGGTAAAAAACCGATGAGCAGAGGCCTTAGTGTCAATTCTTGTTTTAAAACAGCGGAAGTAGTGAATTTAGTGAGAAGGAAGCTGTTATGAGAACACACTCAGAATCTGGATTTTTTTTTTCGCTATGAATTATTGTATAAAAATCGGTGAAAACCGATTAGCAGTGGCCTTAGTGTCAATTTCTATTTTAAAACAGCAGAAACAGTGAATTTTGTGACAAGGAAGGTGGTTTGAGAACACACCTCAGAATCTGGATATTATATTTCGCTATGAATTATTGTATAAAAATCGGTGAAAACCGATGAGCAGAGGCCTTAGTGTCAATTTTTGTTTTAAAACAGCAGAAATAGTGAATTTAGTGAGAAGGAAACGTTTTTGAGAACACACCTCAGAATCTGGATTTTTTATTTCGCTATGAATTATTGTATAAAAATCGGTGAAAACCGATGAGCAGATGCCTTAGTGTCAATTTTTGTTTTAAAACAGCGGAAATAGTAAATTTAGTGAGAAGGAAGCTGTTTTGAAAACACACCTCAAAATCTGGATTTTTTATTTCGCTATGAATTATTGTATAAAAATCGGTGAAAACCGATGAGCAGAGGCCTTAGTGTCGATTTTTGTTTTAAAACAGCGGAAACAGTGAATTTTGTGACAAGGAAGCTGTTTTGAGAACACTCATCAGAATCTGGATTTTTTTATCGCTTTGAATTATTGTATAAAAATCGGTGAAAACCGATGAGCAGAGGCCTTAGTTTCAATTTTTGTTTTAAAACAGCGGAAACAGTGAATTTAGTGGGAAGAAATCTGTTTTGAGAACACACCTCAAAATCTGGATTTTTTATTTCGCTATGAATTATTGTATAAAAATCGGTGAAAACCGATGAGCAGAGGCCTTAGTGTCAATTTTTGTTTTAAAACAGCGGTAATAGTGAGTTTAGTGAGAAGGAAACGTTTTTGAGAACACACCTCAGAATCTGGGTTTTTTATTTCGCTATGAATTATTGTATAAAAATCGGTGAAAACCGATGAGCAGAAGCCTTAGTGTCAATTTTTGTTTTAAAACAGCGGAAACAGTAAAATTAGTGAGAAGGAAGCTGTTTTGAGAACACACCTCAGAATCTGGATTTTTTTTTTCCCTATGAATTATTGTATAAAAATCGGTGAAAACCGATGAGCAGAGGCCTTAGTGTCAATTCTTGTTTTAAAACAGTGGAAATAGTGAATTTAGTGAGAAGGAAGCTGTTTTGAGAACACACCTCAGAATCTGGATTTTTTTTTTCGCTATGAATTATTGTATAAAAATTGGTGAAAACCGATTAGCAGTGGCCTTAGTGTCAATTTCTATTTTAAAACAGCGGAAACAGTGAATTTTGTGACAAGGAAGGTGTTTTGAGAACACACCTCAGAATCTGGATATTATATGTCGCTATGAATTATTGTATAAAAATCGGTGAAAACCGATGAGCAGAGGCCTTAGTGTCAATTTTTGTTTTAAAACAGCAAAAATAGTGAATTTAGTGAGAAGGAAACGTTTTTGAGTACACACCTCAGAATCTGGATTTTTATTTCGCTATGAATTATTGTATAAAAATCGGTGAAAACCGATGAGCAGACATAGCTCGTAGAAATTTGAATTTACTCCTGTAAATAGATTAAGAAAATTAAATATGGCCATACTGCTATTACATATAATATTATTGGTTTAAATAAATTACTATTTTTAGTATGTAGTCTCTACAGTCTCTATAGTTTGTTTATTTACTTGGAAGGTTTTCAACAACAACATGAACCCGGATGTTTACAAAAAATGAGCTCTCCCATTATTATAAACGAAATTGAAACTCCTTCATTTAAAAGTCTGACAATAAAAATATGGAAGTAAAAGAAAAAATATATATAATTGTATTTTTCAAATGAAAATGTATGGATAGAAAATAAGAATTATTGAATATCCAACAACTCTATTTTTAATTAAGATGCTAACTTGACTCAGGAACTAGTGCATGAAACGTCCATCTTTGATAATTGTGTTTACCTATGGCCTCCTGTAAAGTGAAATTCGCTCACCGAAGCGTATACTTTTCGTTGTGTATAAAATCGTGAAGTTTTTGTGTGCTACTGCATGTTGAGGAAATTTATCTTATCTGCGTTATAAGAGTAATTAATATGAGGATAGTGTGCTGCGGCTACGTTGGAGATATTTAAAATTTGTACGCCATCGAGTGGACAATTTAGTTCGTAAACTGTATGAAGTTTTCGCCTACTTTCCTGGATTTTATTGCGAGGAATCCCACGATGAAGCAAAAGGAACGGATGGATATTGTGATTTGAAATTCTTCTAGGAGGTAAGTTTCAGTTGAACTAAGAGCTGTCGTAGTCATAAGTTATTCCTGCTTATTATGTATACTGTGGATAGGTACTGAACACTTTTCAAATGTCCAGTTTCGAAGGGGAATTTATGTCACAGTATTTTGTAAACAAATCGTCTAATTTATCCAATGGATTTCGCTGTTTCAGTTATCTCCGGCCTGCCATTGTATTTTTTGTATTTTATGCACGACAGGTAAGCTGTTCTCCTATTTTGAATATCCTGAAATTAGTAGGAATTACATTGAAGTACCCTAATAATTATATTTCGAGGCACATTTAAATATGTACGCTTTGTCATACTCTATTGGTATTTAAGAAATTATTGGATTAATTATTTGTGTGGTAATCCAAATATTATGTTGTTTTCTACGAGCGGAAATGCTGCATGGGATACCAGAGTTACTTATGCATTTATCTTTACAGATTGCTATATGGAATATCGTAAACGAAGAGGAACCGACGAGGTATTGCCGGGGCGAGAAGCTAAAAGTGTGAGGGCATATATAAGCTCAACAATTCAAGACTTGAACTGGAAAAAAAGTTTAATAAAGATGCCTAATACTTCCTTTGTAAATTTGTTGATTTGTTTCTTAATCTCCTCTTGCTTATTTCGTATTTTCAAATCCACATTTGTTGATGTAGGTGTATCATTGTGGTAACTTATTCCTTATTCGCATCCTGTATGGCTTTTATACAATGAAGTGCTTGGTTTTTGGTGATCTCTCATGAAGCACGTAGTGTTCATTCCCCAAGGGTGTTTAAGTGCGTGATATTATGATGAGTGAAATTTTGTTTTACTGGTGCTTTAGGTGCAACTCGGTGATCAATGTTGAGGCAATTCGTTGTAAATAATATTAGATACATCTTTGAATAAGGGATAATTTTGGTTCAAATTAGTATCTCAAAATGAGTGGAATAGAAGTAATTTTCGATGAATGCTGTTGGAAGTGGTTGTGAAATTGGGGATAATTAATCTTGTATCTGTACAGGTTAGTCAATGAAATGTACGGCTGAAAAATGTATTCCAGTTGTGTTTATTGCTGTGTTCAGGTCAGTAGGAAGTGAAGTGATGTAAGGAGGTGACGGATTCTGGTTCTAAGGAGTTGATACCGTGTGAAATTAGGTATCATGGGGTTCCAGTTGCAACTCTTTGTTATCAAAATGGTAGATATACTGTGAAGCGACGTCAATGAGGAACCAGGTTCAAACCAGAGGGCTTGATGCGACGCGGGGTCTGGGGGTCCAGTTGAAACCATGATTTCGTGCGAAAAAGCTAATGCAATGAGAAACGAGGTAGCGTGTTACTAGGTGAAATAGGATAGTGCGAGTTTAAACCAGTTGCTTCTCGTACAATTTAAACGAGGTAATACGATATGAATCAAGGTAGTCTGTTCTACATAAAACGGGGTAATGCTAGCTAAGACGAGTTGATTCTTGCACAGTTGAAACGAGATAATACAATGTGAAACGAGGTAGCGCGTTACTAGCTGAAACCAGTTGAAACAGGTTAAAGCTAGATCGAACGAGTTGCTTTTCGTACACGTCAAACTAGGTAATGCGAGATGAATCGAGGTTGTCTGTTCTAGATAAAACGGGATAATGCTAGGTAAGACGAGTTGATTCTTGCACAGTTGAAACGAGTTAATACAACGTGAAACAAGGTAGCGTGTTACCAACTGAAACCATGCATTACGAGATGAAACAACCACTTCCTCTCTAGATAAGACGAGATGACTCGAAAAGGATCAAGCTGAAGGATGCTGTATTGAGAATACACCAAAGAATCTGTATTTTTTATATTTCTATGAAGTATTGCACAAAATTTGGTACAAGACGGCCAGCAGAGGCCTTAGTGTAAATTTTAGTTGAAAAAAAGCCAATGCAAAGAATTTTGTTGACAAGGACCCTGTTTTGAGAAATGACAACAGCATGATATTACTTTTTTTTTGTTATGAACTTTTGCTAAAACTCGGGGCAAGACGAATGTTATTATCAATAATAGTTGAAAAACTGCCGAAAAAAGAATTTAATGCAAAGTATGTTGTCTTGAGAAAACAGCTCAGAATCTGGATTATTTATTTTGCTATTAAGTATTGCTACAAATCGGTGCAAGACGACGACCAGAGGTCTTGTAATCAATTACATTAGAAAAACAGGGGAAATAATGAATTTACTGAGAAGAATGCTGTTTAGAGAAACAGCAATGAATCTGGATTTTTATATTTGTATGAAATATTGCTAAAAATCGGTGCAATACATTAAGCTAAATTCTTATTATGAATAATAGCTGAAAAACTACCGAAACAATGAATATAATGCAAAGTATGTTGTCTTAAAAAAACAGCTGAGAATCTGGATATTTTATTTTGCTATTAAGTATTGCATAAAATTCGGTGCAAGACGATGAGCTGAGTTCTGTTTGTCAATTTTACTTGAAAAACTGCCTACAGAATGTATTTACTGAGATGGATGTATTTTTAGCGAACACCTAAGATTCTTGATTTTTTATTTTTCTATGAGGTATTGCATAAAATTCGGTGTAAGACGCTGACCAGATGCATTACTTTAATTTTAATTGAAAAATACACTTGAGAAAACACCACAGAATCTGGTTTTTAATATTGCCATGTAGAATTGCATAAAATCGATGGAAGACGACGAATTGAGGCCTTGGTGTCTATTTTACTTGAAAAGCTGCCTAAACAATGAATTTACCGAGAAGGATGCTTTTTTCAGAAAACTCCACCGTATCCGGAATTATATTTTGCTATAAAGAATTGCATAAAAAACGGTGTAAGACAAGAGGCCTTAGTATCAATTTTACATGAAAAACTGCCTAAACAATGTATTTACTGAGAAGGATGCTGTAGTGAGAATACACCAAAGAATCTGTATTTTTTATATTTCTATGAAGTATTGCATAAAATTTGATGAAGACTGTGAGCATCGGCCTAAGTGTAAATTTTACTTGAAAAATAGACGTAGTATGTAGTGAAAAGTATGCTGTATTGAGAAAACAGCTTAGAATCTTGATTTTGTATTTTGCTATGAAGTATTACTAAAAATCGGTGCAAGATGATGACCAGAGGTCTTATTATCAATTATAGTTGAAAAACAGTGGAAATAATGAATTTACTGAGAAGAATGCTGTTTTGAGAAAACACCTAAGCATCTGTATTTTTTAGTTTGCCCTGAAGTATTTCATTAAAATCCATAAAAGACGATGATCTGAGATCTTATTGTCAATTTTTCTGGAAAAACTGCCTAAAGAATGTATGTAATGAGATGGATGTTTTTTTAGAGAACACCTAAGATTCTGGATTTTTTTTTTTTTTTGGGGTATTGCATAAAATTCGGTGCAAAACGATGAGTAGAGGCCTAAGTGTCAATTTTAGTTGAAAAACTAGGCTACAGTATGAAATTAGTGAGAAGGATGCTGTTTTGAGAAAACACCACAGAATCTGGATTTATTATTTTGCTATTAGGTATTGCATAAAAATCAATGAAAGACGTTGAGTCTTAGTGTAAATTTGAGTTGAAAAAAATCCTAAACAATGATATTAGTGAAAACAATGCTATCGTGAGAAACATCTCCGAATATCGATTTATCATTTTGCTATGAGGTATTGCTTAAAATTGGAGCACGATAATGACCTTATTATAAATTATAGTTGAAAAACAGGTGAAATAATGAATTTACTGAGAAGAATGCTGTTATGAGAAAACACCACCGAATCTGGATTTTTTATTTTGTTATGAACTTTTGCTAAACCTGGTGCAAGACGATGAGCTAAAGTGTTATTATTAATAATAGTTGACAAACTGCCGAAAAAATTAATTTAATGCAAAGTATGTTGTCTTGAAAAAACAACTCAGAATCTGGATTGTTTATTTTGCTATTAAGTACTGCTACAAATCGGTGCAAGACGACGACCAGAGATCTTGTTATCAATTACATTTGAAAAACAGGGGAAATAAAGAATTTACTGAAAAGAATGCTGTTTAGAGAAACATCAATGAATCTGGGTTTTCATATTTTTATTAACTTTTGCTGAAAATCGGTGCAACACATTGAGCTAAATTCTTATTATATATAATAGCTGAAAAACCTCCGAAACAATGAATATGATGCAAAGTATGTTGTCTTAAGAAAACAGCTGAGAATCTGGATATTTTATTTTGCTATTAAGTATTGCATAAAATTCGGTGCAAGTCGATGAGCTGAGTTCTGTTTGTCAATTTTACTTGAAAAACTACCTAAAGAATGTCTTTACTGAGATGGATGTATTTTTAGCGAACACCTGAGATTCTGGATTTTTTATTTTTCTATGAGGTATTGAATAAAATTCGGTGTAAGACGATGACCAGAGGCCTTACTTTAATTTTAATTGAAAAATACACGAAACATTGTATTTAAAGAAAAGTATGCTAACTTGAGAAAACACCACAGAATCTGGATATTTTATTTTGCATTGAAGTATTGCATTAAAATCGGTGCAAGTCAATGACCAGAGCCCTTTGTGTCAATTTAATTTTAGAAACAGTCAATACAATGAGAAAAGTGAAAAAAATGATTTCTTGAGAAAACACCACAGAATCAAGATTTTTAATATTGCCATGTAGAATTGCATAAAATCGTAGGAAGACGATGAATTGAGGCCTTAGTGTCTATTTTACTTGAAAAGCTGCCTAAACAATGAATTTACCGTGAAGGATGCTATTTTTAAAAAACTCCACCGTATCTAGAATTATATTTTGGTATAAAGAATTGCATAAAAAACGGTGTACGACAAGATGCCTTAGTATCAATTTTACATGAAAAACTGCCTAGACTATTTACTGAGAAGGATGCTGTATTGAGAATACACCAAAGAATCTGTATTTTTTATTTTGCTATGAAGAATGGTATAATAATCGGTGCAAGACGATGAGTAGAGGCCTAGGTGTCAATTTTAGTTGAAAAACTAGCCTACAGTATAAATTTATTGATAAGGATGCAGTTTTGAGGAAACACCTCAGAATATTCAATTTTTATTTTGCTATTAAGTCTAGCATAAAATTAGACGCAAGACGATGAACAGTAGTCTTAGGGTAAATTTTAGCTCAAAAACAGCCGAAAAAATAAATGTACTGAGAAGGATGCTGTTTTGAGAAATAACTACACAAGCTGTCTTATTATCCATAACAGTTGAAAACCAGCCGAAACAATGAACTTAGTGAGAAGAATGCTGTTTTGATAAACACCTAAGAATCTGGAGTTCTTATTTTATAATCAATTATTGCATAAAAATCGGCAAATAGATGATGAGTCTTAGTGTCAATTTTATTTGAAAAACAGCCGAAATAATGAATTAAGTGAGAAGGTTGCGTTCTTGTGAAAACTCCTCAGATTCTGAAATTTTTATTTTGGTATGAAGTAATGCATTATAGTTGGTGAAGGACGATGAGCCTTGTGTCAAATTTAGTTCAAAAACTGTCGAAAGAATGCATTTAGTGAGAAAAATGCTGTGTTAAAAAAAGACCTCATAATCTGGACTTTTTAAATTGCTATAAAGAATATCATAAAACTCGGTCCAAGATGGTGATTAGAGATTGCTGCGGAGTCAAAAGCGTCAATTTTAGTTGAAAAACCGCCGAAATAATGAATTAACTAAGAAGGATGCCTTTTTGAGAAATGACAACACAAGGTGGATTCTATATTTTTCTATGAAGTATTGCATAAAATTTGGTGAAGACGATGAGCATCGGCCTTAGTGTACTTATACTTGAAAAATAGACGTAGTATGTAGTGAAAGGTATGCTGTATTGAGAAAATTGCTTAGAACCTTGATTTTTTATTTTACTATGAAATATTACTAAAAATCGGTGCAAGATGATCACCATAGGTCTTATTATCAATTATAGTAGAAAAACAGGGGATATAATGAATTTACTGAGAAGAATGCTGTTTAGAGAAACATCAATGAATCTGGATTTTTATATTTATATGAACTATTGCTAAAAATTGGTGCAATACATTGAGCTAAATTCTTATTATGAATAATAGCTGAAAAACTACCGAAATAATAAATATGATGCAAAGTATGTTGTCTTAAGAAAACAGCTGAGAATCTGGATATCTTATTTTGCTATAAATAATTGCATAAAAAACGGTGTAAGCCAAGAGGCTTTAGTATCAATTATACATGAAAAACTGCCGAAACAATATATTTACTGAGAAGGATGCTGTATTGAGAATACACCAAAGAATCTGTATATTTTATATTTCTATGAAGTATTGCATAAAATTTGTTGCAAGACGGTCAGCAGAAGCCTAAGTGTAAATTTTAGTTGAAAAAAAGACGATGAAATGAATTTAGTAAGAAGGACCCGGTTTTGAGAATAGACAACAGCATCTAGATTCATTATTTATCTATGAAATATTGCATTAAATTATTCAAGACCATGTGCAGGGGCCTTGGTGTCAATTATAATTGAAAAATAGACGAAACAATGAATTCAGTGAAAAGTATGCTGTCTTGAGAAAACTCCTCAGAATATGGATTTTTATTTTGCTATGAATAATGGAATAAAAATCGGTGCAAGAAGAAGAGTAGAGGCTTAAGTGTCAATTTTAGTCGAAAAACTAGCCGACAGTATGAATTTACTAATAAGGATGCGGTTTTGAGGTAACACCTCAGAATATTCATTTTTTATTCTGCTATTAAGTCTAGCATAAAATTAGACGAAAGACGATGAACAGTAGTCTTAGGGTAAATTTTAGCTGAAAAACAGCCGAAAAAAAAAATTACTGAGAAGGATGCTGTTTTGAGAAATAACTACACAAGCTGTCTTATTATCCATAACAGTTAAAAACCAGCCGAAACAATGAATTTAGTGAAGAATCTGGAGTTTTCATTTTATAATCAATTATTGCATAAAAATCGGCAAAAAGATAAATTAGTCTTAGTGTCAATTTTATTTGAAAACAGCCGAAACAATGAATTAAGTGAGAAGGGTGCAGTCTTGAGAAAAATCCTCAGATTCTGAAATTTTTATTTTGCTATGAAGTATTGCATTATAATTGGTGAAGGACGATGAGCCTTGTGTCAAATTTAGTTCAAAAACTGTCGAAACAATGCATTTAGTGAGAAAAATGCTGTGTTAACAAAACATCTCATAATCTGGATTTTTTAAAATTGCTATAAAGAATATCATAAAACTCGGTCCAAGATGGTGATTAGAGATTGCTGCGGAGTCATAAGCGTCAATTTTAGTTGAAAAACCAACGAAATAATGTATTTACTAAGAAGGATGCCTTTTTGAGAAATGACTACACAAGGTGGATTCTATATTTTTCTATGAAGTATTGCATAAAATTTGGTGAAGAAGATGAGCATCGGCCTTAGTGTACTTTTACTTGAAAAATAGACGTAGTATGTAGTGAAAAGTATGCTGTATTGAGAAAATTGCTTAGAACCTTGATTTTTTATTTTACTATGAAATATTACTAAAAATCGGTGCAAGATGATCACCAGAGGTCTTATTATCAATTATAGTTGAAAAACAGGGGATATAATGAATTTACTGAGAAGAATGCTGTTTTAAAAAAACACCAATGAATCTGGATTTTTTATTTTGTAATGAACTCTTGCTAAACCTCGGTGCTAGACGAGTGTTATTATCAATATTAGTTGAAAATTTGCCGAAAAAAGAATTTAATGCAAAGTATGTTGTCTTGAGAAAACAGCTCAGCAACTGGATTTTTTATTTTGCTATTAAGGATTGCTATAAATCGGTGCAAGACGACGACCAGAGGTCTTATTATCAATTACATTTGAAGCACAGGGAAATAATGAATTTACTGAAAAGAATGCTGTTTAGAGAAACATCAATGAATCTGGATTTTTATATTTCTATGAACTATTGCTAAAAATCGGTGCAATACATTAAGCTAAATTCTTATTATGAATAATAGCTGAAAAACTACCGAAACAATGAATATAATGCAAAGTATGTTGTCTTAAGAAAACAGCTGAGAATCTGGATATTTTATTTTGCTATTAAGTATTGCATAAAAATTCGGTGCAAGACGATGAGCTGAGTTCTGTTTGTCAATTTTACTTGAAAAACTGCCTAAAGAATGTATTTACTGAGATGGATGTATTTTTAGCGAACACCTAAGATTCTTGATTTTTTATTTTTCTATTAGGTATTGCATAAAATTCGGTGTAAGACGCTGAATCTGGTTTTTAATATTGCCATGTAGAATTGCATAAAATCGATGGAAGACGATGAATTGAGGCCTTAGTGTCTATTTTACTTGAAAAGCTGCCTAAACAATGAATTTACCGAGAAGGATGCTTTTTTCAGAAAAGTCCACCGTATCATGAATTATATTTTGCTATAAAGAATTGCATAAAAAACGGTGTAAGACAAGAGGCCTTAGTATCAATTTTACATGAAGAAACTGCCTAAACAATGTATTTACTGAGAAGGATGCTGTAGTGAGAATACACCAAAGAATCTGTATTTTTTATATTTCTATGAAGTATTGCATAAAATTTGGTGGAAGACGGTCAGAGATCTAGGGTACATTTTTTTGAAAAAATGCCGATGCAATGAATTTATCGAGAAGGACCCTGTTTTGAGAAATGACAACAGAATCTAGATTTTTAATTTTTGTATGAAATTATGCATTAAATTCTTCAAGACCATGAGCAGAAGCCTTGATGGCAATTATAATATAAAAAATAGAAGAAACAATGAATTAAGTGAAAAGTATGCTGTCTTGAGAAAACTCCTTAGAATCTGGATTTTTATTTTGCTATGAATAATGGAAAAATAATCGGTGCAAGACGAAGAGTAGAGGCCTAAGTGTCAATTTTAGTTGAAAAACTAGCCGACAGTATGAATTTATTGATAAGGATGCGGTTTTGAGGGTCTTTAGTCTTAGGGTAAACTTAAGCTGAAAAACAGCCGAAAAAATGAATGTACTGAGAAGGATGGTGTTTTGAGAAATAACTACACAAGCTGTCTTATTATCCATAACAGTTGAAAACCAGCAGAAACAATGAATTTAGTGAGAAGAATGCTGTTTTGAAAAACACCTAAGAATCTGGAGTTTTTATTTTATAATCAATTATTGCATAAAAATCGGCAAAAACATAAATTAGTCTTAGTGTCAATTTTATTTGAAAAACAGCCGAAACAATGAATTAAGTGAGAAGGGTGCAGTCTTGAGAAAAATCCTCAGATTCTGAAATTTTTATTTTGCTATGAAGTATTGCATTATAATTGGTGAAGGACGATGAGCCTTGTGTCAAATTTAGTTCAAAAACTGTCGAAACAATGCATTTAGTGAGAAAAATGCTGTGTTAACAAAACACCTCATAATCTGGATTTTTTAAATTGCTATAAAGAATATCATAAAACTCGGTCCAAGATGGTGATTAGAGATTGCTGCGGAGTCATAAGCGTCAATTTTAGTTGAAAAACCAACGAAATAATGTATTTACTAAGAAGGATGCCTTTTTGAGAAATGACTACACAAGGTGGATTCTATATTTTTCTATGAAGTATTGCATAAAATTTGGTGAAGAAGATGAGCATCGGCCTTAGTGTACTTTTACTTGAAAAATAGACGTAGTATGTAGTGAAAAGTATGCTGTATTGAGAAAATTGCTTAGAACCTTGGTTTTTTATTTTACTATGAAATATTACTAAAAATCGGTGCAAGATGATCACCAGAGGTCTTATTATCAATTATAGTTGAAAAACAGGGGATATAATGAATTTACTGAGAAGAATGCTGTTTTAAAAAAACACCAATGAATCTGGATTTTTTATTTTGTAATGAACTCTTGCTAAACCTCGGTGCTAGACGAGTGTTATTATCAATATTAGTTGAAAATTTGCCGAAAAAAGAATTTAATGCAAAGTATGTTGTCTTGAGAAAACAGCTCAGCAACTGGATTTTTTATTTTGCTATTAAGGATTGCTATAAATCGGTGCAAGACGACGACCAGAGGTCTTATTATCAATTACATTTGAAGCACAGGGAAATAATGAATTTACTGAAAAGAATGCTGTTTAGAGAAACATCAATGAATCTGGATTTTTATATTTCTATGAACTATTGCTAAAAATCGGTGCAATACATTAAGCTAAATTCTTATTATGAATAATAGCTGAAAAACTACCGAAACAATGAATATAATGCAAAGTATGTTGTCTTAAGAAAACAGCTGAGAATCTGGATATTTTATTTTGCTATTAAGTATTGCATAAAAATTCGGTGCAAGACGATGAGCTGAGTTCTGTTTGTCAATTTTACTTGAAAAACTGCCTAAAGAATGTATTTACTGAGATGGATGTATTTTTAGCGAACACCTAAGATTCTTGATTTTTTATTTTTCTATTAGGTATTGCATAAAATTCGGTGTAAGACGCTGAATCTGGTTTTTAATATTGCCATGTAGAATTGCATAAAATCGATGGAAGACGATGAATTGAGGCCTTAGTGTCTATTTTACTTGAAAAGCTGCCTAAATAATGAATTTACCGAGAAGGATGCTTTTTTCAGAAAAGTCCACCGTATCATGAATTATATTTTGCTATAAAGAATTGCATAAAAAACGGTGTAAGACAAGAGGCCTTAGTATCAATTTTACATGAAGAAACTGCCTAAACAATATTTACTGAGAAGGATGCTGTAGTGAGAATACACCAAAGAATCTGTATTTTTTATATTTCTATGAACTATTGCATAAAATTTGGTACAAGACGGCCAGCAGAGGCCTAAGTGTTAATTTTAGTTGAAAAAAAGCCGATGCAATGAATTTATTGAGAAGGACCCTGTTTTGAGAAATGACAACAGCATGATATTACTTTTTTTTTGTTATGAACTTTTGCTAAAACTCGGGGCAAGACGAATGTTATTATCAATAATAGTTGAAAAACTGCCGAAAAAAGAATTTAATGCAAAGTATGTTGTCTTGAGAAAACAGCTCAGAATCTGGATTATTTATTTTGCTATTAAGTATTGCTACAAATCGGTGCAAGACGACGACCAGAGGTCTTGTAATCAATTACATTTGAAAAACAGGGGAAATAATGAATTTACTGAGAAGAATGCTGTTTAGAGAAACATCAATGAATCTGGATTTTTATATTTCTATGAACTATTGCTAAAAATCGGTGCAATACATTAAGCTAAATTCTTATTATGAATAATAGCTGAAAAACTACCGAAACAATGAATATAATGCAAATTATGTTGACTTAAGAAAACAGCTGAGAATCTGGATATTTTATTTTGCTTTTAAGTATTGCATAAAAATTCGGTGCAAGACGATGAGCTGAGTTCTGTTTGTCAATTTTACTTGAAAAACTGCCTAAAGAATGTATTTACTGAGATGGATGTATTTTTAGCGAACACCTAAGATTCTTGATTTTTTATTTTTCTATGAGGTATTGCATAAAATTCGGTGTAAGACGCTGACCAGATACATTACTTTAATTTTAATTGAAAAATACACTTGAGAAAACACCACAGAATCTGGTTTTTAATATTGCCATGTAGAATTGCATAAAATCGATGGAAGACGATGAATTGAGGCCTTGGTGTCTATTTTACTTGAAAAGCTGCCTAAACAATGAAGTTACCGAGAAGGATGCTTTATTATGAAAACTCCACCGTATCCGGAATTATATTTTGCTATAAAGAATTGCATAAAAAACGGTGTAAGACAAGAGGCCTTAGTATCAATTTTACATGAAAAACTGCCTAAACAATGTATTTACTGAGAAGGATGCTGTAGTGAGAATACACCAAAGAATCTGTATTTTTTATATTTCTATGAAGCATTGCATAAAATTTGGTGGAAGACGGTCAGCAGATATAGGGTAAATTTTTTTGAAAAAAAGCCGATGCAATGAATTTATTGAGAAGGACCCTGTTTTGAGAAATGACAACAGAATCTAGATTTTTAATTTTTCTATTAAATTATGCATTAAATTTTTCAAGACCATGAGCAGAAGCCTTGGTGGCAATTATAATATAAAAAATAGAAGAAACAATGAATTAAGTGAAAAGTATGCTGTCTTGAGAAAACTCCTTAGAATCTGGATTTTTATTTTGCTATGAATAATGGAAAAATAATCGGTGCAAGACGAAGAGTAGAGGCCTAAGTGTCAATTTTAGTTGAAAAACTAGCCGACAGTATGAATTTATTGATAAGGATGCGGTTTTGAGGGTCTTTAGTCTTAGGGTAAACTTAAGCTGAAAAACAGCCGAAAAAATGAATGTACTGAGAAGGATGGTGTTTTGAGAAATAACTACACAAGCTGTCTTATTATCCATAACAGTTGAAAACCAGCAGAAACAATGAATTTAGTGAGAAGAATGCTGTTTTGAAAAACACCTAAGAATCTGGATTTTTCATATTTCTATGAATAATTGCATAAAATTTGGTGCAAGACGATGAGTAAACGCCATAGTGTCAATTTAAGTTAAACACTACCCTACAGTATGAAATTAGTGAGAAGGATGCTGTTTTCCTGGAAACACCTCAGAATATTGATTTTTTATTTTTCTATTAAGTCTAGCATAAAATTAGACGCAAGGCAATGTACTACATGGAAATGGAAATACACAGAATTTTACATGGTCTTAGGGTAAATTTTAGCTGAAAAACAGCCGAAAAAAGGGATGTGCTGAGAAGGATGCTGTTTTGAGAAATAACTACACAAGCTGTCTTATTATCCATAACAGTTGAAAACCAGCCGAAACAATGAATTTAGTGAGAAAAATCCTGTTTTGAAAAACACCTAAGAACCTGGAGTTTTTATTTTATAATCAATTATTGCATAAAAATCGGCAAAAAGATGATGAGTCTTAGGGCCGCATTCAGATGTCTCCACTACATCGCCTAGTCGCAGCTTCACTCCATGAAGATTAGTGCTCCTTCTCCTGCAAATTGGCATTCAGCACCACTAATGCCACTCCTTCTTCCGGAGTGTTGATGGTCGCTAAGTTGCCAACTTGACTCAAGTGTAAGCAGCGACATTTACGTAATCCTGGTTACGGTTATATACGGAACAAGGTGTAAAATAGAGGGAGTTTTGAACATCAATCCCATGGTCTCCATGGGATTGTATAAATGTTATTATATTATTCTTATATACATGATGAATAATTCAAATATTATTAGAATATCAGTCTCTTATTCGTAAAATAGCTATTCTCAGTACAAAATATATGCAATAAAAATAAGAATGGCACATTTTTCACACAGTTATAATATTGATTAGGTAACATTGGTTTTTATTAACAATCCATACTCTTACGTACATACACTCCACATTACTATGATATTTAATCATATGCATTCTAACATGCTCCTGTAAATGTGCAAAACATTAATTCTTCAAAAATATTTATTACCGCTGGTATTTTATCAGTTTCCAAGCGACGTCCCTGGTTCGAAACTCTCTCCCACCAGAACATTTCGCCCGATCACCCGAATATTTCGTAAGATACTTACAATTATATGATTGCAGAGCTTAAGTTCTTTTTTCTCTTGCGATTAGTTTTTCCAAAAAATCACAGCGCTGGATAGTCACGCACCAGGTAAATTAGAACAAATGTTGTACGTGCGTCGGGACTGCGTGGCCAGAGATACGGAAATTAAAAATCACGATCACACTTCATGCTCTTCCGTTAATTTCATACACAAAAAACGACAGGGCGTGCGGACGTATTTCCGCCACGTGCTAATTACTTACGTGATTTAGGTAAATAACGTAAATAACTATTTTACGTAATAATTACGCAATTTTAGCAAATTACGTAATTAGTACGTGAAATAGTTAAAATGCATCCCGGGTAAACAGATTAAAAATATGTAAAACCAGAGACAGTCGTACAACGAAACTGCGACGAAAAAAAATTGGAGGAGGAGAGTTTCGAACCAGGAGCGACGACACTGTGAAGCAAGAACCTAACCCCTAATCCAAACTGCCTCTCGTTTGAGTAACCTACAAGTTTTGGTTCATTACCCAGAATCCGTAATCAAGATATTCCTGCCAAACAGTTTCATTGATCGCACACAAGTTGATATCAGTGTACTCTTGCTATGTTGCTTGATATTACAAAACGTAACAATGACGCTTAATAACCTTATATCGCATGAAAACAGCGTTTATATTTGCGAAGCGTCGACCATTATACGCCGTCGGCCATGTTGATATTCGATGTAGTGGTGATTTTAGGGTGGGTATGGGTACCCTGCCACTTTAGGCCAGCTGTTACTACAAGAGCAGTGAGACCGCCACACCATAGAGCTTCTGAATACCATGTAGTGCTGTTTCACGTCATAAGGAGTAGAAGCTTCACTCCATACGAGGTTGTGAATACGGCCCTTAGTGTGTGACACACCGCACCCATTTCCTAGCCTTTCTCTTTCCGGGTTTTCCCCTCCCCCCCATCTCCCTTCGTTCCCAATAAACTACCCACTTCCCCCTCTACCTCTCTCATCCCCTTGTCCAGCCTTCCACCCCCAATTGTTCCTAGTGTATTTAAAGATGTGATTTCCTTGTATTTGTACCTGAAGATGTCGCTCAAGCGATGAAACTGGTCGTATTAAACTTACTTCTGTGAAATTTACAAATTTTTTCATTCCGATATGAAGCAATTTCACAAAGCTACGCCTCAAACCATTCAATTTTTCCCTTAGTGTTAATTTTAGTTGAAAAACAGCCGAAACAATGAATTTAGTGATAAGCTGTCTTGGGAAAATAGCTCAGAATCTGGACTTTATATTTTGCTATGAAATATTGCATTAAAATCTGTTTGAGACGATGGGTAGAGGCATTACTGATAATAATAGTCGAAATACAGCTGAAAGAAAGATCTAAGTGAGAAGGATGCTGCCTTGAGAAAACTCCTCAGAAACTGGATTTTTTTATTTTGCTATTAAGTATTGCATAAAATCGGTGCAATACAATGAGCAGAGCCCTTAGTGTTAATTTTAGTTTATAAACAGCCGAAACAATGCATTTAGTGATAAGAATGTTGCCTTGAGAAAACAGGTCAGAATCTGGATTTTTTATTTTGCAATGAAATATTGCAAAAAAATCGGTGCAAAACCGTTAATTACCTTACCGTCAATTTTATGTTAGAACAGTCGAAACAATGATCTTAGTGAGAAGGATGCTGCCTTGAGAAAACTCCTCAGCATCTGTATTTAATTACTTTGCTATTAAGTATTGCATAAAATCGGTGCAACACAATGAGTAGAGGCTTAAGTGTATATTTTATTTGAAAAACAGTCGAAAAAATGACAGTGAGAAAGATGCTGTCTAGAGAAAAAAACATAGAATCTGGATATTTTATTTTGCCTTTAAATATTGCATAACAATCGGTGCAAGACGATGAGCAGAGCCCTTAGTATTAATTTGGGTTGGAAAACAGCCGAAACAATGAATTTAGTGATAAGAATGCTGTCTTGAGAAAACATCTCAGAATCTGGATTTTGAATTTAGCTAAGGAGTATTGCATAAAAATAGGTGGAAGACAATGAGTTAGAGGCTTTAGACCTTATTTGACTTAAAAAACAGTCGAAACAATGAATTTAGTGAAAAGGTTGCTGTCTTGAGAAAACAGCTTAGAATCAAGATTTTTTATTTTGCTATGAAGTATTGCTAAAAATCGGTTCAAGACGATGAGCAGAGGTCTTTTATCAATAATATTTGGAATGCAGCTGAAATATTGAATTTACTGAGAAGGATGCTGTTTTGAGAAAACACCACTGAATCTGGATATTTCATTTTGCTATGAGGTATTGCATATACATCGGTGCATTACGATCAGCAGAGGCCTTAGTGTCAATTTTATTTGAAAAACAGCCGAAAGAATGAATTTAGTGAGAGGGATTCTGTTCTGAGATAACACCTAAGAATCTGGATTTTTTATTTTTCTATTAAGTATTGCATAAAATTCTGTGCAAGGCGATGAGCACAGACTTTAGTGTCAATTTTAGTTCAAAAACAGTCGAAGCAATGAATTTACTGAGAAAAATTCTATCTTGAGAAAACCCCACAGTATATGGATTTTTTATTTTGCTATGAGGTATTGCATAAAAAGCGGTTAAAGACGATAAGCAGAGGCCTTTGCTTCAATTTTATTTGAAAAAACAGCCAAAAAAATGGTTTTAGTAAGAAGTATGCTGTCTTAAAAAAACTCCTCAGAATCTGAATGTTTTATTTTTAATGAAGTATTGCATAAAAATCGGTGCAAGACGATGAGCAGAGGCCTTGAGAGCATGCCATAGAATAGGTCATACGTTGAAAACGTATTCATTATCAATATTCATGTGGCGGTTATTAATGGTATATAAATACGAGTTTATTTATGATGAATTGGTAATGCTCCGCTCTGGGGTAAGCAACCACATTCATTATATTCATCCGATTATCACAAATCTTAAGTTTTAGAACTTATATTAATTACTTTATTACCTTCAGAGACGGTATTGATAAAAAATAAATGTTTTCCTACGGAGGCTTGGGTACTCTTACGAAAACCGTATTTATCACCATAAAAGATCAATAGTTTCATAATTATACAATTTGCACATTATTAGAATGGATATGATTGTGGTTTCTGTACCCTTCAGGATAATTAAGTGACATACATCGCCTACCGACAGCTCTTCACGTTCAGCAATTTTGTTTCTGTACTGGTATTTTCATGAAATAACTGTTGTTTGTTTACAATGTAAGCAAAATAAAAATCGTTTACACTCAAGGGTAACTATAGTTCTTAATATACTTACAATTAAGAACGACCCCCCCATGGAGACGTTGTAAATACAAAATGAAATGGAAAGGATTATTGTCGGCAGGAGATTTATTGCTTTTCATCGAGCAGTTTAATAACTAATGAAAGGTTCTGTAAACTGAAAATAGTTCACATTAATACTGTCTTGCTTCACATTACTACTGTCTTTGCAATGAAGTATAATATGGCACATCACACTTTCCCCGTCTACTATTATGAGTATTTACACATCATCAAGCCAGGAATTCTCTCGCCGCAAGTTTTAATCAAGACAGTTTACTACAAACATTGTCACTTCCTTCGACACGGAAATGGCTAATAAATCTCTCCCCTATCACTTCAAATGAATTCATGCTATCCTTCTGTTACTATTATTGTTTATAAATCGTGGTCGGTTTGCGAGGGTATTTGCAGTGGTCAGTTTACAGAGGGGCATGGGATGGAACCTCTGTGGTCCTCCGGTAAGTTTATAAATAACACTTTCCAGTAATTCTTAACTAGATTTAATGCTTACCAGATAAATGAACATGCTTGAAATTTTCCGATACAACGACCACAGAAACTAAAACAGGCCCCACCAATGACTACAAAGTCGATAGAAACACCACAGTCCACTAATTTCTCAAAAACAAACACAGATGTCTCACTTTCTCTAATCGTAGTGTAACGTATCAATTTTTAGCCATGGCATGCTGGGGAGTTGGGGAGCCGCCATGTTGGTTTTTGCACAGAATATTTATACGGAGACATAGGGAAATATGGCGTCGGCCTCGACAATGGCCAATTTGTCATTGAGCCTGGTGATTCAGGTCATTCGGGAGATGCATTCCCAAGAATAGAAATTGTCTCGCAGGCTATTGTTGAACTCGCGGCAGGTTACGGAGGGAGACTAATTTTGGCCGAGCATTAACAATTAGGAGTGTACCTATATAAAGAGGGAAGAAGAGCGAGACGGGTCTTCGAGGCGGCTAGTCGAGGAGTCGAACGAAGGTGAAGGCTGATAGTCCAAGAAGAGGGAAGTGTCTTCTAGGCGAGTCTGATAATCTAAGAACAGTGAAGGGGCGTCTAGCTTCGAGTCTGATGGTCTGACAACAGTGAAGTGGAAAGTGGCGTGGCGGAGAAGCCAGGATTAACCAAGGAGACGGGGATCGCCTCAGCTAGGAACTCCAGATAAACTAGAGGGATAAAGCGGTCCACTCCCCACTATTATGTAGGTACTTATTTTAAGAGGGTACTGGTTATATTTTATGTGAAAGTGAAAAGTGAAATGGCTCGTGAAGTGATCTATGGCCTGTAAAAATTGAGCCTGAAGATACCAAGAGTGAAAGTGATATGTTGTGAGGGTAATTTATTATGATACTGTTTATATTTGTTGTGTTGTGTGTGAGACAAATTAAATTGAAAAGATAAATTACATTTATGGCGCCCAACGCTTGAGCACGATAAAATATTAGACGTACGGGGTTGGGTGATAGGCTACGTTTAATAGATACCACGAGGAGAACCTGAGAGGTGCAGAGTAGGAAGTGTTCACGTTAGAGAACGCGAGAGAATTAGACATCGGGAAAATTACTACAGATTAAGTGTTAGTAGTAACGGTGTAATTGTATAAGATGTTTCGGGCAAGGAAAAGTCTGTTCGAGTTGAAGAAGGCCGAGGTGCAGGAGGAATTGAAGAAACTAGGGTTAGGCACCGAAGGAGTTAAAAATGAATTGGTCGGTAGGCTTAGATCTGCTCTCGAGGAACAGGGAGTAGTTATTGAATCTCACAAATTCGAGGTCGAAGACAGGACTCCAGCAACGACGGATTTATGGGCTTGGTTGAAGGAAGAGAAAATCAAGGAGAAAAGGGAACGAGAAGAGAAGGAATTGCAGAGAGAGGGACGAGAGAGGGAAAAGGAAAAGGTGCAAGAAGAAGAGAGAAGACGGAGAGAAGAAAGAAGACAGAAGGAGCAGGCGGAGCTGTTAAGAACAATCTTGAGGGAGCAGGCGGAACAGCTGAGAGGAGCGGAAGTTAGGATGAATACGCGGATAGAAGAGGAAAAAGCAGAAAGACGCGCAGAGATAGAGGCTGTCCGCGAGGAGGCGAATAATAATGTCCAAAGTATAGCGGCGGAAACACGGAAGGATTTATATAATGTCAAGGAAAGGCTGAAGGATTATGAAAGCTTGGCGATAGAAACGCGTGAGGAAGTGAGGAATATCACTGAAAAGATGCAGCTGCTGACCGCAGAAAAATTGAAGGAAGAGTCGGAACTGCAAGGAAAAGTACGAATAATAGCGCAGAATGAAGCGGAAAAGATAAGGCTGCAGGGTTTGCGAAGCTCAACCGCAATTCAATCACCGGGAGTGATGATGAAGATCCCACATTTTGACGGTAGGAGAGGAGCTAGGCCTATGCGATACATTAGTGAGCTGGAGGAATACCAAGCCATGTACCAATTATCCTCCAACGAAATGCTGAAAATCGTAAGACAAGGTCTGACGGGATCTGCAGGCGAATGGTTTACCGCTATCTCACATCTACTAGAAGACGTAGAGCAGTTCACACAGCTGTTTATGATGCAGTATTGGGGGCGTGAGCAGCAGATGGAGGTTCGGAGGACGCTAGATTCCGGCCGGAACATTGAACGAGGGAATATCAGCCGAGTGGAATACGCAACATCCCGAATAAGCACTGCAAAGGAACTAAGGCCACCGATGGAGGACGAGGAAATAATCTATAGGTTGGAGCATCATTTTGGTCCGGAGGTCAACACGGCAATCATATCGCAGCAAATAAACACCATTCCTAGATTGTTGTCATTGCTCAGCCGATACGATAGGGTGGTGCCGCAGCCGATACAGGAGACGAAGGAAGGAAGCCGAAGAAGATGGACAGGAACCGAGGAAAGGAGAATTGATTTTAGAGGACGTGGATACAACCCACCATCTCAGAATCAAAATGGTAATAGATATCAACCTAATCCATCCGGCAAGCAGAGGCAGACATCTCCGGTGAGACGGTACAGCAGCCGAGAACAAATGGATGGACGGAGTTACGAAGAAAGACCACCCAGGGAGAATGCAAACATCCGCACAATGATTGTGGAAAACTCCGGGAGTAGTGAAGAAAGGCATGAAGAGCAGGATAACGCGAAGGGGCAAGTCGTGCAAGCAGTCCCGACACGACATTAGCCAGAGAAATGGGGACCGAAGAAAGCAATGGAGGAGACAGGAGCAAATACGACAAGGAAGTCAGGAATATATTATGCATACCCGAAGATTTGACCGAAGAAGAAAAGGAACACGGATCGCATGAAGAAAACAAGTGTCCGGAAATTGTAGTGGAAATAGGGGGGCGGAAGTTTAAGGCACTAGTGGACACCGGTTCAGAAATCACATGTCTGAATGAGAACACATTTACGGAGAATCCAGAGGTATTCAAAGGTGTATTAGAGGTACCAATACGGGGAATTCAGGTGATCGGAGCAATAGGTAGGAGGAGCGGGAGAATTAGTAAAGAAATCTTTCCCACAATAAACATAGGGAATGTTGATGTAGTAATTAATTGCACCATCATACCTAATCTAGTGAAGCCGTTAATATTGGGCACGGATACATTAGAGATGCTGAAAGCGGAGATTAATTATAATGAAAGCACCATAATCCTGAGGCATGGGCGGAAGATGGAAGAAAGAAGATTCGGAATGCCTACGGAGTCGTCACAGAAGCTAATAATGGCAATTAAACAGGGGCAGTATGAGGAGAGAGAAGATACAGTTTCTATGGAGGAAATCCACAACAGCATGAGAAGCATCAGCGATTTACAGGAGAAGGAGTTTAGAGAATTAGCGGGTATTATTTATAAGGAGAAGGAGATTTTCAGAAATACGCCCGGAAAAATAAAGGGGTATTATTATAAGGTGGAGATAAAAGGTGACGAGGAGTTCCACGGGAAAAGTTACAATGTACCGCTAAATTACCGTGCGAAGGCACGCCACGCTATTAATCAGCTGTTGGAGCAGGGACTCATAGAAAAGAGTACATCACGATATGTATCACCCCTGATATGTTTACCGAAGCAGGATGGCTCAATAAGGCTATGTCTGGATACAAGGGCGGTGAATAAGATGATGAAGCCGGAATACGCTACTTCAAGAACGCCTCAAGAAATATTTCAAGATTGTGCTAACGTAAAATACATGACATCTTTAGATCTCACGCAAAGCTTCTACCAAATTCAACTACATCGAGATTCTCGGAAGTATTGTGCATTTTCCTTTGAAGGATTTATATACCAATTTACAAGGGTGCCGTTTGGCTGTGCAATTAGCAGCAGCGCATTAGTCAGAGCACTTGACTACGTACGTGGAAAGGAAGTAAAGAAGTGTTATCTCAATTTTGAGGACGACTTACCTTGTCTGATGGCAGACAGCACCCAAGAAAAGGAAGATATTCCAGGGTTAGTTGAAAGATTTCGGCGTAGAATCATAACAAAGGGGCAGAAGGGAAGAGTGCTACGCTCTAGTAAAAAACAACACAGAGAGAACTTCGAGATAGGAGATCGGGTTCCACTATGCACAAACGGAACGAGGGAAATTCCTTGTATCACACTTGAAACCATACGTAGAAATCACTGCACTCACAACAAAACGCACAAGAAACCAACTCCACACAGAACATCGCGCAAGCACAGTTGAGAGAGGACTGAGAACTTAAGAAAATAAGCCGAGTCATGCGATTTTCTAGTTACATTGTGAGCAAGCGTCGGCAGACACAGATTTACCGCGCCATTTGTACACATTTTATCGCAAGGTCGCAGAGGTGTAACAAAGTAAGGGCTTGTGATTAAAACTTTGTATTTGTGCGGTGAGGGAGTGGATCTATGGTTACTAAATCGGTGTTTAAGTGAAGTCAGCTGGGTGAATGAACATTTGGACTCAATATGATGAGGCTGACAGTTCTAATGTAAAACTTTAAAGGTGAAGGAGATTTTATGTTTGATGTGTAGCAAAGTGTGATTCCTTTGATTACCTGAAACTATTTTATTGATGGTTACGCACTTGCATGTTTAAATATGTGCATTTAGAAATTACATATGACCCAATGTTTTATGTAAAATGTATAACTTATTTTAAAGATGTTAAATTTGAAGAGGGCATATGACATTCGTTTTGAATATTTGTATGTTATGTTTTAAAGGTAAAGTTGATGTTTTAAAGAAGGGGATAATTGCATTTATTGTATTTTATGAATGTATGTAAACATAGTGGATGTGGACCAATTTCAGGGGTAGAACGATCTTTAGAGGCGCCGGGGCGACGCTTTATTTTACTCAGAGGCTTCGAAAGAAAATCTTATAGGATATAATATTTGCTTTCGACGGGGCAGATGTAACGTATCAATTTTTAGCCATGGCATGCTGGGGAGTTGGGGAGCCGCCATGTTGGTTTTTGCACAGAATATTTATACGGAGACATAGGGAAATATGGCGTCGGCCTCGACAATGGCCAATTTGTCATTGAGCCTGGTGATTCAGGTCATTCGGGAGATGCATTCCCAAGAATAGAAATTGTCTCGCAGGCTATTGTTGAACTCGCGGCAGGTTACGGAGGGAGACTAATTTTGGCCGAGCATTAACAATTAGGAGTGTGCCTATATAAAGAGGGAAGAAGAGCGAGACGGGTCTTCGAGGCGGCTAGTCGAGGAGTCGAACGAAGGTGAAGGCTGATAGTCCAAGAAGAGGGAAGTGTCTTCTAGGCGAGTCTGATAATCTAAGAACAGTGAAGGGGCGTCTAGCTTCGAGTCTGATGGTCTGACAACTGTGAAGTGGAAAGTGGCGTGGCGGAGAAGCCAGGATTAACCAAGGAGACGGGGATCGCCTCAGCTAGGAACTCCAGATAAACTAGAGGGATAAAGCGGTCCACTCCCCACTATTATGTAGGTACTTATTTTAAGAGGGTACTGGTTATATTTTATGTGAAAGTGAAAAGTGAAATGGCTCGTGAAGTGATCTATGGCCTGTAAAAATTGAGCCTGAAGATACCAAGAGTGAAAGTGATATGTTGTGAGGGTAATTTATTATGATACTGTTTATATTTGTTGTGTTGTGTGTGAGACAAATTAAATTGAAAAGATAAATTACAGTAGCCTACACCGGGCTTCTACATATGCATATAAAATTGCCAAAACTTGAAATGCAGACGCCCAGCCCTTTCAATAAGTAAACAAACGTCGAATATACACCCGATACTACTCGAAGTAAACACTATAAACATTTGAACGTCATTCAGCGAGCTGATTTACGTCGCGCTATCCAGATTGCCCGGTCTTCAGAATCGGGGAATAATATTAAAACTCGGGCGGTCGTTATCTGCCGTTCAGAATACCATATTTCGACCGCGCTATGGGATATCTGTAGAATAGCGACTTCCGGTGACTCTTCGGCATTCAGAATAGCAAATCATGACTGGGTCGTAATAATCTTGTATATATCGACTTTTTCCGCTATAAAGACGTATAAGGCCGGCCTTATCTCGTTCAGAATAGCAGCCCAATAATATCTCTTTCCTCACGGATGCTTCGGCACCCACACAGACACCAACCAGCCCTAGATGGTCTAGTTCTAGTAGATGGTCCCTGTGATAGACGAGTGGTACAAAATAAGTGGGTTTTTAAAATTAAAGGGGGGGATGAAAGGTATGTAAGGTATGTCGACACAGGGCTCGACTCGTAGCCAAAGGTTTTAATCAGGAGCAAGGTGTAGATTATGATGATGACTTCTCTCCTGTTGTCCGTAACTCATCATTCTTAACTCTGTTGGCCCTAGCTGCATAAATAATGTTAGAAATTGACCATAGAGATGTGGTAGCAGCTTTTTTGAATGGTGATCTTGAAGAAGAGATCTACATAAAACAACCTGAAGGCTTCGTAAAAGATAATCAAAAGCGTAAGTTTGGTTTGCTGAGGAAAGCTATATAAGGTTGAAGCAAGATTCAAGGGCGTGGAATAAGAAGCTGCATAATGCTCTTGTTGATGTAGGCTACAAGAAATCTAAATATGAACCATGTGTTTACAGTATATTTATAGAAAATGGTATTGTTGTTATAGCTGTTTATGTGAATGATATTGTTGTCTTCTCCAGTGACAAACTTGAAAAGAATAAAGTTAAGGCAGATCTCATATCGAAATTAAATGTAGAGATTTGGGTGAGGCAAAAAATTGTCTTGGATTAAGACTTAGTCGGGAGAGGATTAAGGTGGCTGGGTCGAAATTTACAGGTGTATAGATTTTGTTCATAATTGCAGTATTTGTTCCTTTAATTATGCTCTAAAATTCTACGAGAAAATTTTTTGGGGTTTTCGGTGTAGTTTTTGAGATATTTAAGGTTTCTTTAACATGGAGCCTTATGGCGCACCCCGCTTCTTAAGGGTCAATTATGTATTATTTACGTTTCTACCATACAGATTTTCTCCAAAAACTGAAATGATGTGGATATTAGCCAACAATTTCTATTCTGAGAAAATCAACCAGTGTTATCGACTTATTTCCTCCGTATATATGAAAGAAATAAAATATTCCTTAAATTTTCAAATATCGCGGGCGAAGTTTTGAGGTGCATTTGGCAACGTGGAATCAGACGAGGGAAAGCGAACGCGCGAGAAACCACAACAAATCACACCACAAAGTCCGCGAATATTACAATGTAGCCCCCTTGACAGAATTCTCGACATAGATTAAAGAAGAAAGAAGAATTCTCTTCTTTAATTCAAGGAGGCTACTTGTACAAAATGTAATATTCGTGCTTTAATCTATGGTTCTTGAGAATAGACGAATACGACACCTACCGTTACGACCGCTGAAACACAGAAACAATTGCCTACACAACAGCAGTGCCGAATTTCAAGAATGTGCGTTGTTGCCGAGTAAAAAAGAGAGATTAAATAAATGGTTTAAACAAATGTTATAAATGTTTAAGCGTTTTATCACAATTATTTCCTCACTAAAAAGTATGCGAATACCCATAGCACAAAATTACATACTTTTTCAATCCATAAATCAAAACCAACATCTCCAAGGTCAAAGGATATGCACAGAGTGACAACGTTCAGGTTGCCAGAAACCGAATCAAGTCAAGTTTTATGTTATGTTTCATGTCAATAATTAAATTAAAAAGGGCAATGTTTCAATATGACTTGAGAATTTGAGGCATCCGGTTAAAATGTCGTGTAATTTAATCACCTCCAAGCAATTTTTTAGTGCCATTGAAATTATATGAGTGCTAGTTCTCAACGACTCACGATTACCGAACCAGCCACCTTAAGGGAGAGGGAGTAAGAATTTATGTAGAGCAGAGACCCTACATCGAATACTTTGTAATATATTCCCTCTATCACACATTTATTACAAAATAACATGCACAAAATATAAAATTTCCATTACAAAATGCAACTCAAAATAAATTAAACGCAAAAAATTCAACATTCACTTCCCTTCAAGCTCGCACCTAACAGACCATTAACTTTTTCTAATTCCTTTTCTTTTGAGCCACTTCTTAATTCAAATAAGACATAACAACCACACCAATGATATCTCTTCCCCACACGGATGCCTCGTCACCCACACAGACCAACCAACCAGCCCTCAAGTAATGCCCTTTCTTAAGCACGCGTCACTTTTTGGCACACCAAGCTGAGGAAAGCTAACATTCCCTTTTGCCTTACCAATGTTTAGTGAGATCTCTTATAGTAAGTATCTCTCTGTGTAGTAAGAACAGAAGTTTCACATGCATTGAGTGTTCTGACAAGGGGAGTGTCCGAGTTCCGGGTCTAGGATTTTGACGAAATTTGCCAGGCAGGTAGTCCTTGATGAGTTATTTACGAATCACCCCCCATATAGGGTTATATATCCAGAAACTTCGTCAAAAAACGAGTTTGAAATGTTTGATTTCAAATATAAAGACAATAATTAGCCATGTTTATTCAGTGCAGTTTGGGTTAGGGGTAAAGTACTCGCTTCACAATGTCGACGTCCCAAGTTCGAGACTATTCGTGTCCAATTTTTTTTTCATCGCAATTTCGTCGTACGACTTTCCCTGGTTTTACATCTTTTCAATCTGTTTACCCGGGATTCATTTTAACTATTTTACGTAAGAATTACGTAATTTGCTAAAATTACGTAATTAGTACGTAAAATAGTTAATTACGTTATTTACCTAAATCACGTAATTAGTACGTGGCGGAATTACTTCCGCACGCCCTGTCGTTTTTTGTGTATGAAATTAACGGAAGAGCATGAAGTGTGATCGTGATTTTGAATTTCCGTATCTTTGGCCACGCAGTCCCGACGCACGTACAACATTAGTTCTAATTTGCCTGGTGCCGTTATTGTCCAGCGCTGTGCTTTTTTGGAAAAACTAATCGCAAGAGAAAAAAAGAATTTAGGTTTTGTAATCATATAATTGTAAGTATCTACCGAAATGTTCGGGTGATTCTAACATGCTCCTGAAAAGGTGCAATACATTAATTCTTCAAAATTAATTGTTACCGCTGGTTTTTTATCAATTTCCAAGCGACGTCCTTGATTCGAAACTCTCTCCCACCCGAATATTTCGCCCGATCACCCGAACATTTCGGTAGATACTTACAATTATATGATTACAGAGCTTAAGTTCTTTTTTTCTCTTGCGATTAGTTTTTCCAAAAAAGCACAGCACTGGACAATAACGGCACCAGGCAAATTAGAACAAATGTTGTACGTGCGTCGGGACTGCGTGGCCAAAGATACGGAAATTCAAAATCACGATCACACTTCATACTCTTCCGTTAATTTCATACACAAAAAACGACAGGGCGTGCGGAAGTAATTCCGCCACGTACTAATTACGTGATTTAGGTAAATAACGTAATTAACTATTTTACGTACTAATTACGTAATTTTAGCAAATTACGTAATTATTACGTAAAATAGTTAAAATGAATCCCGGGTAAACAGATTAAAAATATGTAAAACCAGGGAAAGTCGTACGACGAAATTGCGATGAAAAAAAAATTGGACACGAATAGTCTCGAACTTGGGACGTCGACATTGTGAAGGTTCAAATTTTTTTTATTGCGGTGGATTTCTTTCGTGTCCAGAGGACATACAAGTACATATCTTCAAAAAATTAACACACTCCAAAATTAGTTTACAGTGACAAAGTAAGAACAAACAGAAGGTGAAATCTTAAAAAGAAAAAGGGAGAAAAAACATGAGAGTGACTTGGTAGAGGTCTCAAAAAGAGGGGAGGTGGCGGGCCGGACACCTCGTCTCCTTGCCGCACCCGACCCGCGTCATTCTGTTGGCGACCAGTGCACAGTGTCTTTCACGCTGATGCGGATCAGTCCCCGAAGCTGGCCCTGAGGTGCTCACGCACCTGCCTCTTCACCTCCTCGGGCACTTCCCGGAGCACTGGAGAGTGTAAGCATCGCAGGAGAAGATGGTGACTAGAATATGGGAGTCGGTTTAGTCGGGCGTGAACAAGGGAGGACACTAGTGCGGCCAATGTGACCGCTTTAAAAAAGGGGAAAAGCCGGAAGTTAAGGGTAATTAAATTTTGCAGTGAAATTACACAATTGCCAAAGATATCAAACATTTTGTAGATTTTCTTTAGCACCTCCCATTCGAGTAAACGCTCATCGCAGCCCACTACGTAATGAACCAATGAGTCCACCCGCCGGCAAAGAGGACAGCGGGGAGAGTCGGAGAGTCTCATTTTGAATTTATTCTCGAGGGTGGGCAGCAGGTTGCCAATAACCGCGTACATCGTACTCCGCAACTGAGCATTCTTACAAGACGCATTCCAGTTGCGGAACGAAGACGCCGATCCTGTGCCCGCCGCTACTACATGAGGACGAACCATCCGCCGGTACATCACCCTCGAGACGAAGGCTTCTCCAGGCATCAGGGCGTCCACGGTTCGCAACATAAAGGTTTCAGCCTGCCTGAAGGGCGGACTGTGATGTGCGAAGTCTAGAGCATCTTTCGCCGTCTCCCTCCACGCCGGCCGATCGTCACCTAGAGCGCCGGCGTGGAGTTTCGCGTACATAGTGTGAGCCTTGACTAGAATATGATTGAGGCCTAGTCCGCCCTGTACTGGGGGACTGTAAAGCTGCACCCTCGATATTTTCTTTACGTGATTTTTCCAAATAAACCTATTCGTAGCTATAATCAACTCAGCGTGCACCAGGGGGGATAACGGCCAGATGTGGGCCACGTGCCAGATCCTGGGCAGTATGAACTGCTCCACGAGACGAACCCGGGCCGTGAGCGGGATGTTCGGTGACGAATACACTGCCGCCGTCCACTTCACTTACCGGGCCGCCTCCCCCCAGTTACGATCCATGGCTACCTGCAGGGAAGGATCCCAATGGTGGCCAAGGATCTTGATGGGGGGCGTGGCAAGCCGCCAGTTGTACGCGGATGGACTCTGGAGACTTCCCTCGAAGGGGAGATATCATGATTTTTCGTTGTTCACGAAGAGGCCACCGGGCTCGTACTCGGACAAGACTTCTCTTATCACGCGAAACTGATCCCGGTGACCTACAAACAGAGTCAAATCATCCGCATACAACACCCCTGTGTGCAATGCACCACGAAGTTCCACCCCCACCCCCCGCCCGGCCAAAGCCCGGATCACAGGATCCATGGCGAAGCTAAACAGAAGCATGGAGAGCGGACACCCCTGACGCACCGAGTTGGATATAGCGAATGGTTGGGAAATTTCCCCCTGGAATCTAATTCAAGACGTGAAGTTAGAATACAAAATTTTGAGTACGCGAATGAAACATTCCGGGAAAGCCATCTTTCGAAGGATCAATACGATGAATTCAAAGCGGACGAAGTCAAATGCTTTTGTCAGGTCAACCGCAAGCAAAGAAACTGGAACCGAGTGCTTTTGTGCAGCGAAAGTGGCGTTTTGGATATACAAAGCCGCGTCCAAAATATTCCGGGACGGGGAGACCGCATGTTGGAGATCAGAGAGGACGAATTTGGAGACCGAATAGAGGCGCGCACGGAGAACATGCGTGAATATTTTATAATCCGAGTTAAGAAGGGAAATGTAGTCGTGAAGCGATGCCGGGCGTCCCTTCTTCGGGATCAACGAGATCAGCGCGTCTCGTTGACTATCAGTCAGAGAGCCGCGAAAAATAATCGCGTTAAACAAGCGAGCCAAAAGGGGGCGTAGGGATTCCCAATTTGCGGTGTAGAACTCGAACGGAAGGACATCCCAGCCGGGCGCTTTCCCTGTCGGGAAGGAGCTAGAAACGGCATCCAACTCCGATTCCTGAATTTCCTTCGTCAGGTCATTAATCGCGTCAGAAGGTAAGGTAGGGAGGTTTGGGAGGGAAGGGCAGTCCTCCTCCCTCCACGCCCCGTATCGGTTGAAAGTCGCTTGATAATAATCAGCGGCGGAAGACAAAACGTCTCCCTCCGCGGCAGCGTCTTGTGGCATGGAGCCGGGATCGCTCATGCGGAGAGACCGCTTGAGTTCTGCCAGCGTAAGAGGACCCCAGATATCCGGGTCCATCTCCCTCTGCCAACGTTGCGGAGCGTGCCTTTTCAACTCGAACTGCAGCAGTCCACACTTGAGACGATGCAATTGCTCATAGTATCTCGGTGGACGAGGGTCCAACTCGAGAAACTCAGAGAGAGCAGAACGGATAAAGGCCACGGTGTTCGAAAGGCTAATTTGCCACTGCCTCGTCGCCCGGCGGAGGGACCGTGCGATCTCACGTTTGAAGACGCGGCCCACCAATCGACGAGGTCAGATGATGCCGAAGGCGCGGTGGCGAGAAGCTCGCCGATTCTAGCGCCAATGATCTCTCTGTGAGCTTCCTCCAAGAGGAAGTTACAATTCAGACGCCAAAGCTTACCGATGCGAGGCGTATACGAGGGGGGTTGAGGCGGCAGGGAGAAGCGGGCAAGGATAAAGTGGTGGTCGGATAGGGAATGGAGAGAGGTTTGGGTATTTTGGAAAGAGGGTGTAAGGGATTTGGATAGGAAGAGGTAATCAATTCTCGTCCACGAGGAACGGCTGACTCTGGTGTAAGGAATCACGGGTGCAGGAAATAAAACTGCAGCGTCCGTCGCGCGAATCGCGTCGAGCAAATGCTCGAGCGCCCGGCTGGGACGGTAGGTCAGGCGGTCGCGATTTGAAATACTGTCCTCCCGTCGATAAATTGTATTAAAGTCTCCTCCGAGGATGGCTTTCCCGGAGAAAGAGTGCAAATAATTCAAGAGCGAGACCGAGAAGAAAGACTCCCTCTCCGCTCGACGTCCCTCACCAGCGGGGGCATAAATGTTGATGAAATGAATACCCGCTGCAACAAGCGCTATAATCCGGCCGTCAGGGTGGCGCCGCACCGCGCGCACAGGAATTGTGCGACGCACAAGTGTGGTGACGCCACCCCTTGGACCGTAGAAATTGCTGAATTCATCGTAGACGGCGTCACGCCAAACGACGCCGTCTACCGTTTCCTGAAGTAGGATAACGTCTGCCTGAAGGGCCAAGAAACAGGATTTAATGACGTTAATTTTCGACGGCGAGGAAACCCCCGCCGTGTTGAAAGTGATGACACAAAGACTCATAATTGAGGGAACTAAGCGTAAGCTACTTAGAACCCTTGTTCACACCCGACCCACGTGACCCTCGTGAAATTAATTTCAAAATCATATTCTGTCAGTCGCAAAAAGCCATTATTCCTAACAATTGTGAATTCGGTACGACCATTTTACGCCTTCTCCTAGGGAACGAGAGTCTTTCAAAATTCGTCACGAGTGACCATGTTTACCTCCTCAATCAAAAATGCGCAGTTATGCGCAGCTAATTATTTCAACAATTGTTGGATCAGATATCATTCTACAAATGTCACTAAAGCAGAACACAGTGTAACGTAGTGGAAATTTTGTAGCTCAAATTTATTTCTAGAATTCCAATTACTGAAGGACGCCAGATGAAGCTCTGTTTTATAGCTTATTTCTAATCTAACACGACGTATAGCTTATGAGCACAATTCCTAAGTCCCAAACAATCAACTATATTCAGTATCGTTCAGAGAATCACACCCATTGGCAGAGGAGCGCAAATGGAATATTGCTAATTTCTCTGCCTGAAATCAAGCAATTCACGATCCCTCTATTCTTAGGTCTGTAGGGTCGGAACGGTTGAAGGTGAACAACAAAAAGAGTTTGTTTTACTTGGGATGAACATTTAACTACATTTTGGACTCCAATTTGAGGAACTTGCGTAATATTCGAAAAATGGACTTTTGTCCGGGAAATGACGGCCTTTCGACCACTGTGCGCCGGGTGGCTTGCGCACCGGCGTTATATACCCTCTGAGGGGTGGTTTTCTGAGGGGAGGGGGGCTGGGGAGAGTATGGGGAAGGGTCACGCTCCTTCGAGCCGCACCATCGCCGGGGAGGGGGGGGTTCTTCTGTACTTGGGGGGGAGAAACTTGGATTCCGGAGGCCGCCGAACTGTGTCCTTGTTCTCGGTGGGGGGGGGGGCGGAACGGTGGGGACTCTCTTCTTTCTTCTCGAAACGGTCAAGGACGCACACGGGAGGGGTCGGAAAACGGGGAATTGGGGTTGTGGGGGTGGGGGAATGAATCACACTCTTCGTCCATTCACACATACATGTTCCACTTGAACAAACATACCCTAAGTCAAACATAAAATTAAGCTCTCCTTCCCTCACGCGTATCCATACTACTCCTACTATGTCACCGGCCAAACGGCAACGGTTACAATATATAACCCTATATGGGGGGTGATTCGTAAATAACTCATCAAGGACTACCTGCCTGGCAAATTTCGTCAAAATCCTAGACCCGGAACTCGGACACTCCCCTTGTGAGTCAATTCAATTCAGATAACAATGAAACTAATTGGAAATGTGCCACAAGGGTTTTGAGATACTGAAAGGGGACTTTAGAGTATAGTTTTGCTTTCAGAAAAAGTGACAAGAACATTGAAGGAAAGAACAATAGGTAGCATAGCAAAGAGATAGAAGGGGAAATATTTTAGAGTAGTCTGTAATGAATGATGCATGCATTAACAACCAATCACTTAATTACTACGCAGATACTAACAATGTAATTGCATGAGAACCTATAGTAGCTTGTTTGCATGTCCATAGTGCTTGCTTGGGTATCTTCACCCCCTGCCACACACTTGTGGCTTTCAGGATATCGCGTGGTTGTGTATGTAGACGAATATTTATTTGTGAAAACTCTGCTGTAGTTGTGGTTTTGTCTAACTAACTTTTATGGTCACGCCCTGCCACGGCAGAAGTAACGGTTTCCGCAAAATGCTGAGCGAAGATGTTATCTGATCGAATTTGGATGGTTCTCGCCAGGGTGCTATAGCCACTGGCTGCTAGTGGCAAAAGTTATGCACGATAATTACTTTAGATGTCGAAGATAATTTAACTGCGGCACTACTACTGTGAGGTTTAGAAACTTGAGAATAGTAAGAGAGATAGTAAAAGCTATGAACGCCATGAAATAGATACAACTTTATTCTATTGCCAATAACTGCACGTATATTTTAATTGAAAATGCCGGAGTGAAATGCTAGAGGACAATATTACCAGAGGTGGCATACGATAATTATTTTATAGTAATGTAGGGTGTTTGAAAGACTGTTAAGCACATACCCATGAAGTTAATTTACATTGTATTCGGAGTCGAACCGGAGCTGGCGTACCTATCATAGTTCATCTACATCTACATATTCATCTACGTAATACCCTGCGAGCCACCACAAGTGTGAGTGGGAGGGGGTTAAGATCACCAAACAAGTACTATTGACATGCAGTAAGGATATTTAATGGAGACAATGCTAGATAATACTGCCACATGCAGCTAGATGGTTCAAAGGATATGGAGGTCTAGGCAGGCCTATTGGAGTCTGATCACGAGGAAAGGCTCGATTTAGTTTCGTTTGAAAGAGGGGGAGGTGGGGGGCAAAGTAGCAAGGGGATCGGATTTCGAGGTGTAGCTGATGTTGCCAGAAGGAGAGTCTTTGTTACATTCGGAGGTCGCGTTTCAACGGGGGAGGGGGGAGAAGGGGGGTGGAGAGGGGTCGGTTTGAGACTCGAATGTCGGAAAAACAAAAGAAGGGATTCATTTGAGGAGGACACCCAGGGGGAGAGGGTGGGGAGAGGGTGGGGAGAGGGGAAGGGCCCCCTCCCCTCCCTCCCTTCCCCCTCCCCAGACACCCTCTGATCATTCACGTTAAGGCGTTATGGTACCCTCGGCCGCGGGCAGTTTTGGGCGACCGTTTCCGGCCTTTTTTCGCGCTGTCCGTGTTTATATATCACTCAACTACGGGATAACTATTAAAGATAGAGACTTGCAGTTTTCTTTATTTGATTGAGGAGATATCATTCCACATAACGATTGGAAAGAAAAAATTTTATTTCTCCAGGTTAGCGAGAAAATCAAGCTGAACTTTGGCTTATTAAAACTTGCTTCGAAGACAGAAATTCAAAAATCGGAAAAAATCAAAAAATGGCGACATCATTCTTCTACAAGTACCTTTAAGCACATAGGTCAGAATTAGTTTCCTAAGCCGCTATCATCAAAGCCGTGGACCCCTGCACGCCGAAAATCTTAATTTTTTCGGCGGCTGCAGAGGTCGACCGCGCCGTTACGAGCCATTTTCCCATTCCATTCTCCCCACCGTCTCTGGTCAGCGGCAACATTGTGCCACCCTCACTCCTTCGCTCCTCATCCCTCGCACGTGGGTCGCTCCCAGGCGAGGGTCGGATTACATACAGTCTCTGAGTTCAGTTCTTAGAAATGTTTGCGTAAGTCAGAGCTTCCATTCTATTGCTTTGGTCGAGATCTCACCTTTTGGAAGTCGTGCTGCCAGAAGTTTTATAACCCTCCAAGTTCATATTTAACCCAAATTCACTAATGGGTTATCATACTCTCTATAGCAATTCTTCCTCGGAGAAAAAAGTTTCTATATCTTCCGCCTTTCATTTTTATCACTTATAGCATACGATTACTTACTTAGCCCTCCGTGGTCCCACATAAGGAGTAGCATTTACATTAACAATTGCCAATATAAATTTGGTTTTTACTTCCAAAACCTTTCTCCTTTAAAGTATGTCAGAAATTAAGAAGAATCCCTTTGGATTCAAAAAGATACGGCGTATGAAACACATTAATTACCTAGCGCATATTGAACTAAACAACCTTCAACTGAATCTGACACAAGGGCAGGCGGGAATAAAAATTTTGTCCTAAGAAATACGTAATCAACCATTAAAATAGTTCTTTTTTTGGCGTTTTGTAATATTCTGATTGTGAAATGAGCAGATGCTACCTAAATAACTAAGATTAAATTAATCACTTCTCGTGTTCTCTCGAAAACATCACTAATTTTTCACTCGAGACTTTTCCTCGTGAAAGTGATTGATTTTAGTTCATTGCGAACAACCACAATGTATGTGTACATATATCAATAACTTTGTAAAAAAATAGCAACAACTCTATTCGCTCTTTGTCATACAATCTACAATCGTATTGCCTTTCCGAAAATTTTAGTAGTATTTATTGTCCTACACCAGACATGAACCAGATGAAAGAAAGCCCCATAAAAATCTAATCCTTAACAAGAAATATAGTTTCCTGTTTCAAATCATATAAACTTCCATAAAATATTCCGTTGCTCAGTTACAACTTACTATTAAATAAAAATAAAAATTTTGAAATGAGTTTCAAGTAGAATTAAATGTTGTGGTTTTTATAACCTCCATCTTCACAACCAATGGAATGGTAAAAGTTGGCTATCATAACAATTCATGCAGAAGATAGGCATATACAACGAGATTAGATGCACTCATGATTTTGTCGATGCACGCGGTGAAACTAGGAGTAGTAGATAGAATTCGGAGTAAAATTCGTGAAAATAATAGAAAAAGTGACAAATCAAGCAAACGTATGTCATTTCAAGAGGTTGAATATGTACCAGACGTTAAGGAAAGAATTATCTTCTAGTGGAATAAAATACATTTATAATTTTCTAAATTTTTCTTTACAAAGACTGCTGACGCCGCCGAAATGTATTTCGGACACGATACTCTTGAAGGGTAATATTAGTCATAATTATTTAGAGGAGGCAACCGACAGCTATAATCATTTGCGCTGTTCAGAATACGTGAGTAATTGCGTAGAGAAGAGGCTTTCATGGAACGGAAGATGGGAGAAGGAAACCCGGAGTTGCCCTTCTCCAAAAGAAAGACTCCAAGGAGCCCACGGTGTAGCGTTCCATCCGACAGACGGAGCACAGAACTTGAATATCTCTCTATACAGCACTAAGTAGGGACCAAAAAACCAATGAAAAATGTCTGCTACAGCCGGGAATCGAACCCGATCCCGGATGGAGAAGACTAGTACTCAGCTATCATGACCACACAATCTCTATCTCAATTGTTATTCACATTCTAATATGCTTAAAATCTCCATAAGAGGCCAAAGAAAACACCAGGTTTAGTCCCAAGGAGTTGGGGCCTAATCGATTTTCTGCCTTCGTTGTCACTCGTAGGCTAGCATGTATATGCACTCTCCTGCACCTTCTAATCTTGTTCCGTCTATGAGAGATGCATGGAAAAATTGTGTCGAGACACCATCAAAAACTTCTTTCGCTGAACGTCGAAAATTTTTTTTCGTAGCGAGCGTAAAGGGGGCTGGCCCGCCATAGCAATAAAGAGGGGATTGCCCCCCTAGTTATTTTTTAAATAATATAATAATAAATTGTGAATAAATATTATTTGCTAATAAGAGTATGGTGAAATTCTTTTTCCGTCAAATTTTCCTCTATCGCCTTGCTGATATGAGGAGCCCCTTATATCTGCAATGCAAATCCTTCTACCGTACCAAGGGAGGACGACAAGACTAATTCCATATAGTATCTGAAGAGAAGCCGTGGTTTGATCATAATATACCAGGACTGTAACCTCCATTAATGGCTTTGTGGACTCTCCCTTGAAAATGGCAAGTGAACTTTATGACCGGAGAATGTTTGGTCGGGAGCAAGGTTTTTTTTACGTAATTAATACGTTTTCTATTCAGGTAATTCGCTGCCACACTATTAAGGTTTTTACACATGTCATACGTTCCATGTTTTGAGGTCAAACTATATTATTTTCCAATTTTTGAACAATAAATTTTCTCGAAACAAAGCAAATCTTTGTCTTAACTGACAAAAAATTCATCCAGATGAGTCATTATCTCATCAAGAATATACGAGGCGTATTCCACAGATCTACTTTACTTTCTTACTTATTCGCCGTTCGCTTCTTAGCCCTTTTCGTAACGTTGCACTAGCTTTTTCAATCTCCTTTGCACGCATATACATCTACATAATACCCTGCAAGATACCATAAATGTGTATGGCAGGGGGTGAGTTCACACCAAACATGCATTACATATCATGCATACAAAGTAGAGATGGGACATTCGAATAGTCGAATCCTCGAATAACTCGGATAGTGAGCTATTTGCACTATTATATATTCGAGGACACAAAGTAATAATTTCACCATCTCGAATGCATTACACAAATCGACTATGCTTTTATAATTCGCGGGCATCGGTTGGGTAACATGTTACAAAGCATTAGGGCTAGCAGATTTGGTTGGTACCAATTCATTAGTTAATATTTCAAATCAAACTTCATCTTTAAGTTAAGCATGAAAATATAAATCCATAATAACTTCACGAGAATTACATGACAAAGCAAATGATCAAACGCTCGCGAAATTGGTTGTTCCTTTTTTTTGACTCCTCGTTGCATGACTACGCTTACATTTTATAAATTCAATTTTTGAAATAAATTTGGTTTCCTTATTTAATTTCAGGTTTGTGATTAACATAGTAAAATACATGCTTATAATAAGAAACAAAAGAATCGCGGTGTTCCAAGTTTGCCGCGGTTTGTCAGTTGCGTAAGGATTGAGGAGAAGAAGTATATAAGCCGTCGTAAAACTTACGTTCGTTTTTAATCCACCTAATTTCTTATTAACGTTAACTTATTAAGTTATGTCAACTTATTGAGTTAACTTATTAAACTCAAACTTATTAAGTTAGAATGACCATCGAAGTGTGGCAACATTTTCACATTTGTGATCTCGACGAGAAATTAGCAGTTTGCAATTTTTGCAGTGCGAGTATATCGCGTGGTGCGTCGCGTACTACTTCAGGTTTAAAACACCATTTGAAAAGGCACAAAGATGACATTATGCAGCTGATTGACAAAGGCTACCCTGAGACCCATGATGACAGCAATTCTGAAGTTATGTCATCTACTCAGTGCTCTTTGCCATCGTCGTCAGCAAGTGAATCTGGTGAAGCAGCATCTCCGCCAGGGAAAATTAAAAAACATCATCATCCTAGAAGACAGTTATCCTTGCCGAGTTTCATGGATAAGAAGGGGAAGTTCAAACCAGAGGACAAGAGGCAAGAAAAAATAACAAGGGTAATAGCCGAAATGATAGCACAGCTGGGATAATCTGCGATAAAAAAAGAAATAGACGGGACCCAGACACAGTGAAAATGTTAGTTTTTTTTTAACAAAACTTAAACTTAAAATAATGTTGTTCGTATTTGAAGTACCTTATTGCCAAAGGCAATGAGTGTTTTTATTAGTCCCTAATTAGCGAAGTGCAATTTCTGTTTTCAGAAGTTAGTACATATCTTATTTGCGGAGTGAAATTTGTGTTTTTAGAAGTTAGTACATACCTTATTTGCAAAGAGAAATTTATATTATAGTAGTACTTTATTTGCAAAGTGCCAAGTTACTTTTGAAGTGCCAATAAAAAATTGTTCATTCTTATAAAGCAGGATAAATAATGCAATATTTTTATTAGAGTTGGTGATATTTTAACATTGATTGAATTATTTTTATGGCTGTGCTCCAACAGATTTGTGACCAACTATAAATATGTGTGAATATATTGTCAAGAGCATTGTTTCTTTTTAGAACCTTCAATACTTCAGAATTTTGATACATTCTGTTCAGCTAATTTTACAATTTAGTTTTTTGTAGTTTTTGTAAATAGGGTCTCAGAAATAGTAGTACTACGCTATTTTTTATTTGAATTGTCGTTTGTATTTAAAATTGGTGGAAAAACGCCCATGATATTCAAGTACAATATTCATAAAAATATTAGATATTCTAATTCGAACCTCGAATTCGAGAAAAATGCTATTCGACCTATCTCTAATAAAAAGGATGTATAGAAGTTCTCCGCCTGAGAATTGAGCTGGGTGAAAACGGCAGTCTAGAGATCTTCAAATCTTCCACTAATCCTTGCTTCAGGTGCAAGAAGAGGTAATATTAGGTATAGGGACTGTATGGTGGGTGATCGAAAAGTTCCCAACGGAAATCCTGAATCTTACCTCTGGTATGGACAGCGGAGTGAGGACGCGCCATTTCATAGTAGTGGACTCTCCCGGACGACAGTTTACCGAGCCGTCGATATAGGATGGAACGTCTCCGTGACCATTGTTCAAATATTGGTGCGTCCAATAGAGTAACTTTATCATCCAGAAAACTAATCATCAATCGTCGATGAGATCACAGTTTTTGGTCCTCTTCTTGCGATATTATTGGTTTGGATACTGGGCCGGCCACTCCGCTCCTCATTATGCACATATGTGCGGCCACTTTTATAGTCTCGACACTATTGTCTATTCAATTCTTCTCTTATTTCTGTAATCCCATGAATAGGCACAACTCCTGATGAATAAGAGTAGCTGTAGATCCTTTTGCACGCAAAAATCGAATTACAGGACGCTCTTCGCAACTGGCGGGAGTAACGATTTTCGAAGCCATTTGCAAGTGACCAAAGCTGTCGACTCACCCAAAAAATACTACTACTCGAAGCCATTGTTACTTGTTTTCAGGGATAGTCAAACGAATACTGTATCAACATAATGACTTCAGTGAACTCATAAACTATCAATAGATGGCGTAGCATTCAAACAACTTTGTTCTAAGCTGCCAACATTTGAATATAAGGAAAAGGTCCTTACTTTTCGAATACACCTTGTAATTCAGTGCGTTTTCTGAAATTAATAACTTTGTTTTTCTAGTGTTCGTAAATTGCATAGATAAGATGTCTAGCGTCGTTCACGGAACTCCATCATGAAGGAAATCGCGTTATCTTTATTTTTTATGTGCAATAGTGTTTTATCATTCGATCTGGTGTACGGATGCGCACTAGAACAATGGAAAGTTACAATAATTTGCTTCCAGAATTAGCTTTCATATTCTTCAAGAGAAAAAACTTGCAAAATTATATCCGTACATTTTATAGTTCATTTATGCCAGTAAAAACTTCAAAGTTACGTCTTGCACAGCTATGCGCAGTCGAGGAAGCGCGTCATGCAAACCAGCATACGAATTAGCGCCCTCTGTCAGTTTTGACCATACCTTTAGCATATAGGCACGGTTTGTGAGAATCGAAACAGAAACTGCAATATGCTGGTCGAAATACTGCGAAACGCTGATTCAGTCACTTCCGTAAAAGATGTCTGCAGATGAAGATGCGAAGCGCTTCAATTACATCCCGTACATCTCGTTCCACTGTTTTGTGCACAACATCCTTGATCTATTTGTCGTTCGCAAACCATGGTGATTGAGGATAAGCCCAACAAATTAACCTAACAATTTGGTACTTAATTTACATGTATAATAATATCATTTAATAAACTCTGCCGGTAGTAATTACGTTAGTGTTACCAATCCTTCATTGCTATAAATTATCATGCGTTTTAAATAACCATTCTGAATTGGAATAACATTTGGACCGTTTCTGTGATGACTGCGCTAAATCCGCTTCAAAATGAATTCGTGCAATTTGCGATAACGTTACCCACACCATGAAAGGATACGTGATTCTGCCCCAAATTTTTCGATCGTGAAAATGTGACGGAATTCGGAATGACTTGCCACTATCATTGACTTATCTCATTTTTAATCATATTTTTAAATGCCCAGAAACTTTTTCGTTCTATAATGATTATTGACAACAGTTAAGGGTTATCAAAAAAGCCGACACGACCTATGTCATCGAGAAAGTGACTCAAAAATAAGTACAGTGGTTATTACCTGCGGCTTAATTTTACCGCAAAACGTATCTCCCGACGTTACAGGGTTTCCACAATGTTTAATTAGCCTTTGTGCACGAATACTTACTACAATAGAGGATGAAATATACACATCAGTCACACCCCTTAACGAAAGCTATAAATTTTGAATAACGCTCCGACAGTATGATGCTGCGTTAAATTTTACAGCAGATTACAAGTTGTAATAATCAATAAGAACCGGCCGTTGAAGCAGGGTAAAGAACGTATCGGCCAAGAAACCAAAATATTCCGGGAAAGTACCTTCTGCGTTGTGTTTTTACTAGCGTTACGCGGAAATGTGTGATGCAATGTCCATATTTGGAGTAACATATTCCCATTTCAACGCCCATGAAGTTAATCCAATTAACAGGTGAGAATAGTGCATGCGCTTGGAAAATAGAGTTGAAAAGTCTTTAACGTCTGAGCCTACATCTGAGGCTAAAAAAACACAGAAAAATTGTAATCAAGGAATCCTTTTAGTTTCCGCTAGTTGCTAAGACGGTAACAGGAAACCTAATTTGCATTTCAATTTCGCATTGAGAAGTACTAAATAAGCAATACGAGTGAGTGAATACCACATTATAATAGTGCTTTCATAAATTATCGAAGGAAATCTTGAGACACGGTGGCTAGCGTCCGACGAAGCTGTAAAAAACCAGAGTAATGATGGCAATGAAATAATAAAAGGTGTTGGGCGGTGAAATTTATTTCATTTCCTGTACCGATATATCTTATCGTATTGACGCAACCACATTACTCTCTGTATTGTAATGTTGCAGTACGAAAACTGGACAAAATTACCATAAAAATGCGTAATTTCTTGTTCTTAAGCGAGTGTAAACGGATTTCGATAAATCATGACTGAATTCTCACTATATGTTTCAAAAATAATTTTAAAAACTATTCCCTTTCAGATAAGAAAATTTCCGAAAATTCTTCGAAATTCTAGATATGTACCCAAAATTCGCCTCTAATTCCCGGTGTTCAACCCGAAGGTTGGTCTTTGATAGGTGAGAGTAGAGCTCACCCCGTACTAAGCCATTGGCGTGTGAAATTCACACATTCAGGGTACGAGGTCCACTTACTTTCCCTGGGCCATTTGCGATTTCCTACGAAGTTCTGACTCGCAGAAAATCAAATCACGAGGATTTTAGGCTGGGGCGTCCAGAAAGCCACTTGAACCCGAAACACTCCGGTCGGTAGCCCAGTGCCCTATCCACTAGGCCACCCCGAGACACCCTGTTAGCTTATTTCCAATGCGAATGCGCGTCCAAAAGGATCCTCACGAATTCCTAGAAACAGTTGAAGAACCAAGGCAGCAGAAGACCTTGAGCGGATGACGAAATCGGCTAGGGGACGACCAAAGTCCCCTCCCCCTTATGCCGCGTTGCCGCAGAGCCGCTTGGGAGGATAAAATTCATAACGGCCTAGTACGCCACAATAGCCACTGGAAAAATTAAGATTTTCGGCGTGCAGGGGTCCACGGCTTTGATGATAGCGGCTTAGGAAACTAATTCTGACCTATGTGCTTAAAGGTACTTGTAGAAGAATGATGTCGCCATTTTTTGATTTTTTCCGATTTTTGAATTTCTGTCTTCGAAGCAAGTTTTAATAAGCCAAAGTTCAGCTTGATTTTCTCGCTAACCTGGAGAAATAAAATTTTTTATTTCCAATCGTTATGTGGAATGATATCTCCTGAATCAAATAAAGAAAACCGCAAGTCTCTATCTTTAATAGTTATCCCGTAGTTGAGTGATATATAAACACGGACAGCGCGAAAAAAGGCCGGAAACGGTCGCCCAAAACTGCCCGCGGCCGAGGGTACCATAACGCCTTAAGGGTGTTCAACGTATTTTGAATAGTCCGATTTAACGGCTTCTCATCTCAGCATGATCTCGCGGCTCTAGTAGTTCTTGTGAGTTGCCATCAGCGTCGCCACCGTGGAAAGTGGAATGGGGAGTTGAGGGGAGGGACCTGATATGTCGCAGCTGGGATTTTTCGGGGGCGGCGACAGGAGGCCTTGCGAAATCCGCAACGCGATCAAGTTTCTCAGAACACAGATAAGGTCGAGAGCTCCCTTTTCGGAGCCGAGTGTGAATTGTTTTCCTCGTCTTCGTTGTGGTCGAGAGTAAGAAAGGTCAGCAATTACCTAAAATTGAAAACACCTAAAGGGTTCTGGGATTGTCGGCGTTGCCTTGGATTTGTAGTACAGTTTTTAGTGGTTGTCAAATGTTATGGACTGAAGTTATTAAATTAGTCATCCATGATTTATTTTAGCGGGATGCTCGTTGCCCTTGTAAAGTAATTGTGAGCATTTTTAATGAGGTTAATTAAAATATCGTCTTTCCCCCTAGCATATGCGACTAACTATGACTCTTGTCTTTCATTAATGTGAAAGTTCAATGTTATTTCTCTACAGTTTCCTACTATTTACAGGGCCAAAGCGCTCACGTATTTTCCTCTAACTGTTACCAGAGTACTTTTACTTGAATATCAATGGCGAAGGCAACAAAAAATTTCGTTTATGAACGTTGTGCATTTACGTTTTTCGGTTATCATTATGATTTTACGGTTAAATTGAATACGCTTTTATACACACCAGAAACGAAACGGACTAAACGGTATTAATGGTCAATGCTCGACATTTATTAACACGCCGTTTTAAATTGAGATTATTAGTGAAAAAACTTTTTTCTTGGCAGGTAATTCACCATATTTGCAATAATTCCCTCAATTAAACCCAATGACTGGTTTGACAGGGTTGAGTTCCGCCGTACTAAGGTGGAAGGTGAGTGAAATTCACACATTCAGGGTAAAGAGGCCAGTTTTCCGACTTACACAACTCTGATACTGAAATTCAAACCGCGATATCATGCCAAAGTGCTTCGTCCGGAATTGAATCTGTTACTGAACGCTCTACCCACTAGGCTACTATGCACTCACTAGTTACAATTAGTAATTATAATGAGCAAGTTAAGTACGATCACCCTGAAAATTAACTTAACCATTCGTAAATAAGGTATATCTTCCACTCTGTGCATTGTTACACAAAATTAAAAGTTGAGAAAACAGAAACATAAATGGCATAAATAACAGCCTGCAGTAGAAATTCGTATACAAATTACCAACTAACATTGGCACAGGAAATCAAAAAGGTTACTATATAAAGCAGTAATACAATGAAAATACAGTTTATGAGCACATAAAATCAATATATTAACATCACTCTTAGAAAGAGTGTAACAACAAATTATTAAAGTTCACTGATTATATTCACCATTACTGCATAGCTGTTTACCGGATCTTCACGCCCTTCGGATAACAAGGATCCACGATTTGTTTACGAATTTTTTTACGAAGGAGCCCTTACATTTAATTATCTCGTAAATTTAATATTGCGAAATAAATGCCTTTTTCGGTTTTTTCCCTGCGAATCGAATTCTGCACGTTGCAATCTCTCCTCTTCGTTTTGTTGTATCCTTTACGATACTGCGCTTTTCTATAAGGCTTCGTGGACTCTTCCATAACGCCGTCACTTCTGGACGCTGGAGAACACAGCCACACGCACCCTTCCTCAAGAGATAATCAAAACTAAAAAAAATCCACCCGTCGTACAGTGGCGAATTTTTGAGAATTCCTTAACAAAACCATAAAATTGAAATTTCGTTTGAAGGGTTCCGGATGTTTGCAACCGTTAGCTAAATTATGTGAGTATCTACAGGGCTACAGGTTTGTGGAAAATCGTTTCCTTCCGTATCCTTTCCCTACTCATTGGCCTTGCTGCTGCTGTCTTTTCCGGAGAGTTTCACTAGTCGCATATGACACTGAAATAACAAAAACTACTTCATGTATGCTTTTTCGGTGCATATCGGGCACCCATGAAGCAAAATTACTGCGAAAGATGTGCATTGAGAATATTTTAGTTTAATTATACGAAGTTTTATTTATCAGTATGCAATATTTTATACTCGCGGCTGAGCTTAAAGCCACCAAGTGCGTTCGCCGCGTTGCGGATGGCTGGTCGTTCTCTAGATATAGAGGTTAGCTACGAGATAAGCGAGTTTACTCGTTAAATAAGCAGTCGTGGACGAAAAGCTATCCCTGGGTAAGGTAGGCCTTCAATTAATACAGATCCTGTGAAGATACCGCCAACAATTACCCTTCTCAGCACCCGGAGGGGAGAGCAGCAGCTCTTATTCTTATGAATGAAGGTGGAGACCACAGTGGTCGGTAGACCGACACCCATTTCATTACAGGCGTGGTAACATTTACTTTAGCGGCCATAGTACTGCGATGTGGAAGGCAAGGAGAAACCACCACATTATTATCCCGAGGAGTCGCAGCTACTCCACTCTTTTCTTTCTATCAAGACGTGATGGAACCCTCTACAGTAAAATATTCCGGAGGGAAAATAGTCCCAATTCGGATCTCTGGGCGGGGACTACCCGAGACACTACATCAGTCAAGTGTGATAAACATTTTAGGGTAGGAAATTGGAACGTGTGATCACTTTGGACATACGGAATATTGAACCTGAAGGTGGAAATGCAGAGAGTGGACCTCGATGTATTAGGAATCAGTGAAATGAGATGGCCCGAAGGAGACTTCTGGAGCGGAAGTTACAGAATTATTCAAACCGGATCACTGAATGGTAACACTGGAGTAGGCATAATGCTCAGGAAGAGTGCAGGACTGCGCGTGAAGAGCTTCCTGCACTACAGTGACAGGATTATAATGTGAAGATTGAGAACAAGCCTACGGATACCATTGTGGTGCACGTTTACATGCCTACGTCGGTCTACGAAGATGAATGAGTGGATGACGCCTCCGAAGATATCACGGCAGTTATAAAACTGGTAAAACGAAAAGAAAACCTAATTATTTTAGGCGACTGGAACGCTGTCGTTGACGAAAGTTAATATGGAAGAATATCTGGAAATATGGTTTGGAAAATCGAAACGAAAGAGGAGAGAGAATACTGGAGTTCTGCAGACAACATAATTTAAGTAGCGGTTGTCAACACATTGTTTAAAAATCACAACCGCCGTAGTAAAAGTCACAAACGAAGCAACTAAAGATGGTTGAAGCACGAAAGATCAGTAAAATAGCTCAAGCAAAGAGGGCATTCTATCAAGAGAAGAATCTACTAACAGCTAGAAATACAAGTGTAGAAGTAAGGAAACAATTCATCAGGACGTACGTCTGGAGCATGTTTCTTAGCGGCAGCATGGACGATGACAGCAGCGGAGAAGAAAAGAGTGTAAGCATTCGAAATGTGGTGTTACAGAAGAATGATGAAGATTTAATGGATCGACCGAGTAAGTAACGAGGAAGTGCTAAGAAGAGTGGGACAAAAGAGAAGTATCCTGAAAACTAAAAAGAAACGGGACAACTTAATCGGCCATATCTTGAGACACAATGGCCTGATGAAGATAATCGTCGAAGGAAAATTGAACGGGAAGATTGTAGGTAGGCCTCGTATGTGATACATGGAACAGGTTGTAAAGGATGTAAAAAAGAGCCATTACGCTGATATGAAAACGTTGGCCGATAGAAGATCCGAGTGGAAGAATGTGTCAAACCAATCCTAGAATTGCTGACCGATGATGATGATGAAAATTTTGTAACTAAAAAACTGAAATATTGCATTAAATGGAGCATTTTCCAAAACTTTGAGCAGACATTAAGTTATTAATTAAGTAGTGTTAAGTCATCTGATTGGATGACGTTACAGCCCAGTATTTTATAATTTGTCGAATTTACTTTACCAAGAAATAAATGAACTTTTCAAAATCAGAGGTTACGCTCATTTTGAACAGAAACTTTTTTGCTGTTTCGCATATCTTGTACAATATCCGAGTTTTAATATTAGGAACGGTATAATTGAAAGTTCTAAGTGTGATCATATAACACGAAAGAGATAAAAAATTGTGAATGAGTTAATAGTAGCCACTTTTGGGGCATAACGTGTCCACTTTTTCGTCCTCATGAAAATATTCCGGGGATATTCCTATATTTTATTTTTGGAAATGAAACATTTTCTTGTAAATTGCATAACCAAGTGGCTACAAGGAACTAGAGAATTAAAAAAAATGTCGGTAAAGAAACAAAAAAATGGTTTGATAGAGACATCAGTGTTTCCATCAATACGCCTCAGCTATTTGCAATTGAATGAATATGCAAGTAATCGTCTATTTGTTTCTTTCAAAGGAACAAGTTCAGGGGCGTCGGAACTATTTTCGCTAGGAGGGGCCTACCTTGAAAAGGGCCCGCATTTTTTGCGGATAGGAGGGGGTAGAGCCTAGAATTCCCCTAAAAGTGCATATGAAGATGGTAGAATATGCGTCAAAAGGGAAAAGGCAAGATGGAAACAAGTGAAATTTGATTTTTAATAATGAAGACTAATTTTTCAAGGGCCCGGGGCAAATTCTGGGGGGGGGGGCGAATGCCCCCCCTGCCCCTCACTTCCGACGCCGCTGAACTAGTTCACGTTCAAGCGACGTCAGAGCGAATTTCTTTGTGCATAAGCGGTGAGCTCAACTGTCAAATGCTGTACAAATGATCCTCCGAGTAACTAGCCTGCGGTTAATGTCGTTGTACATGTCATAAATGCCGAAGGGCCCATGGAATAGAGTGAATTAATATCATTCCAAATCATGAATGACCGAGTTTTATCATTTTAAGTCATCGTCAGGTATAAGTACGTTATCGTTAAAAGAGTCTCAGTTGCTACACCATCAATATGTAGTAAGGTCGGTGGCTCTATTCTGCAAGAGCAAAAGTTACCCTAATTACGAGCAGTCACTAGTCTAAGATGCGGTTGCTGCCTTGTGGAAACAAATTATGATTCCTCGTGGGAAAATCTACCTTCCGTCTCATACTGTTCAATTCGTGCCAAATCCTGCACGCTACTTGATTTTTCCCCCTAACGATTTGAAGTGTAGCCCCCTCATACTAACCATGTTATTATTGAAATGCAATGCAGGCGATAGTGTGAGCAAATTTCGTAATGCTTTTTTATGTCGACATTGATAAGGGCAGCGCCTTACAGCGGGATATGTTGTTCAATAAGTGTGGATATGGTACGGTAAAGGTTCAAATCCTCATATCATGTCGTACAAGTTGATTGTGACTCATGTAATAATATTTAATTTAGTCAACTAAGTAAATGCTATTATGAAAAAATTTAATTTAACGTGTAATTGTAAATAATGACTACATATGGGTCTGAATCTCATTTGGACTCAGTTCGCATTGTAACCCATGCTAAGTGACCCATGAACAAATGTTCATGAGATCTTATAAGACATATATTAAGATAAAAACGAAGAAAAGTGTGTCAGTTCCTCATTGGGTTACAGGTACACAAAAATATGCTTTACCAACATGCTACGTGGCTATTTTCTCAAGAAGTACTAAAAATACTCACGAAAGTGTGACACCTCTTGACATTTTCTCTTAATTTTTGATCGTGACGTAGGCTATATTTTCATTTTCAGTGAAAATATACTCACGATAAAAAAGAATCACAGTCACCAAACAATCCACGATAATCTCGGAAAGGTTTTTGGCAAATATATATTTTTTACGGGGTACCATTCTCAACCATAAACAAAATGTATTGGAGCTAATATCCTGACAAAGAGTAAAAAATCATTTGAGAAAGCATGCCAAGGTTCAAGAAACAAATATTATATTTCAGTATCTCTGACCATCAATCGCACGTTAAGTGAGAGAAAGATAGGAACTTGCTATTGCGAAAATGACGAAAATAATTAAATCCTCATAGTGCATTGGTAAGATAATTTAGTGTTCGCCGTTATAACATATGTGGGTCCCTTATCTCCTCTTCCCAAGGATAAAAGCTAAGGCAATATCACGAAAAACATTGAGCATATGCACTAACCAAATAGCATATCATTATATAACAGGGGTGTATAATGTGGGTGGGGTGGATGTCCATGAAAACGGAGTTGGCAACAACGAAATAAAAGCCAGGAGGGAAGGATGTTCGTGGCTACTTTTTAACGGTGCGCTTGATAAGTGCGTAGTCAACAATTGGAAATTGCACAGGATCGTAAATTATAGTAACATTACATTACTAAATTTTCAATCATGCATGACGTTAGGTCTACTGCGAGCGGAGGACATCACGGTTGGATGCGATAGCAAAGGAACAAGAATCACGAAATAGGGCGCACACAGGAAAGGGAGTCTATCAGATTCCATGAGGGAGGATATTGCTTCTCATACTATTGTAGCAGGTGACGGTAGAAAATGGTATAACAAATCTACATCTATGTGATTCCCTGCAAGCCACCGCGAGGGTGTGCGGCAGGGGGTGGAGATCACCAAACATGCACAAGACTACTGCATGGAACTATTGACATGCAATAGGCTACTACATGGAAACATGCTACATAGAGTTTGACTGTTATTAACTACTTAGTAATAAAGGGATTGGTTGTTAATACATACATTATGCACTCCAGACAACTCTACAATATTTCACATTACTATCCCTTTGCAATGATGCGTATTGTGTTCTCTTATAGTACGGGGAAAAATTACATTTTGAATCTATCAGTACGACAATCTCTCTCTTTCTAATCTTATTAATCCGGTTGAATCTAAACCAATACGCTTGTTTTTAATAGGTATGTGCCTAACATATCTTCAGTAAAGCTATCCGTTTTAAATTTCTATAATAGATTTAGAATGTGGCTCACAAGAGATATTTATGTGCAAGAAGTACAATCTCCCCTTGCATTATCGTTATTTCTTGGTTTTAATTTGTGAACGCGTGAGTTAAGTCCACAAATTTTCCTGCAAAAATGTAGGATTGTTTTTCAATTATTAATGTTAATGAGACTAACATTTAATTTACATTTTTTGAATGAACTTCAAACTATAAAGTCATTGTTATTTGGCAGTTGAAAACTAAATAAAAATCGTTCGAAGCATTGTAATAGTCTCATTTTAATTATCCAATTTCAATTAATTATCAGTTTCAATTATCGCCCAACAATACGAAAACTCAATATTTTGCAATTGTTCTAAATAGCAATGTCAAAATATGAAACTAACGACACGATATTTCGTATTAAAAAAACAAATTGGTGTGAATAAATAGCATAAAAATTAGTTTGTGGAGGTTTTGAAAGAAATAGGTTGATCCTTTTCTCGACGCCCAGACACACAGTGGAATATCTCGCCAAGATCGCTCAGACCCTCCGTCAACCTTCCACACTGCTCTTCGAGCGAGGATGAAACTTGATCGCTTAGAGATAAGGAAGCCCTCCCCCCTCCGCCTCTCCCTCTCGGAGCGTCTCGGAGGCGAGATGAAGCGGTGGAATGGGGAGAGGAGGGGAAGATTGGGCGGGAAAAATATGAGGGGAACGCCTCAGCTTGCGTTTAGTTCGGTGAACGCGATGCATCGTCTCGCAATTTTAGATGCTGCAGGAATGGGTCGTAAGACGAGCACATGGCATTAGTCTCTTCTTTAATATGTAGGATTATAAATTGGCTGTGTCGAAGGCATTTTCCATTTACGTTCATACACCGCTGCGATAGGCGTTCAAAAACGCATAAAAACAGTAAAGTTTAACATGCGATTTCTTGATTTTTCAAGGCTCAGAGAAGATATTTCCTCGATAGGACCAAATACTCAACCTTTGCGCATAATATAATGAAAACAAAATGGACGTATCTATCATAATACGAGCATGGCATTTAAAATAAAAATAGTCTGCAGCGGCATTATTTGGCGAGGTGTTGAACACCCTTAAATACATCGCCCGCCTTCGTATCGCATCGGACATCCCGTTAGCCGCAGAAGCGACTGGCGTACACACTTGCGTACACTGAGCGACGATTCATTTGAGAGCTCGAGCTCGCACACCCCTATCGAGAGTTCATGAAGGTATATAAAGAACTGGGGCACATGGAAAGAGTTTCTGTTCCAGACACTCAGGGCGAGCGGGCCTCACCATGCTGTTATTCAAGACTCCTCTCCGAAACTTTGTGTGGTATTTGATACGTCTCGTCGCACTCATAAGCAATATCGCCTGAATGATTTTCTGCTGGCAGGACCTCCTCTGCAAAGGGACCTCGGTCTCGTGCTGACCAAATGGCGGTGTCACCGATTCGTGTTCACTGCCAATATAATCAAAGCCTACATGCTACTGATCAGGACCTGCAACGAATACGTTAAGGGGGCTGCCTAGCTGAGGCCACTCTCATATGTAACGGCTTTTCTATTGTAGTTATACGATTCCCCGCATAGGTGGCGGGATTAAAAAGTGGAAAGGGAAGGCCCTCTCCCCCCCCTTCTCCCCCTCCTCTAGATGTAACATGATATCTTGCCGAGCATCGCTCGCCTCCCCCTAAGTGGTTTGTTATCTCCACCTCGGTCAACCCAGATGTCTCAACCCGACCTTTTCTTATTTCTGACCTGATGACGGGGTCTCAAATCTTCCAGTACAGTTTCTGGGCATCGTTTTCACTTTTGATAATGGAAGAATTATTCCTTCCGACTTGAACTTGCAATGATGTTTTGTTTAGACCCCCTCCCTCCCCAATTGGCAAGTGATAGTCCCTATTTATCGGTTCTCGCAGGGCACAAGCCGGAACGCTTGGAATCGGAAGAAGAGAGGGGAAAGAGGTAGAATGGGGGGGGGGGGGGAAGGAAGGTTTGCCTGCGGAAAGGCAAAAAGCGAAATTTAATACTTTTGATTAGCAGTCGTAGCTGATAAGCGAGAGGCAAGGATGATGGTGAGGGAAATCCTCATCCTAAAGAAGTCTTGTGGGTATTATCCTTCTTCGGACCGGGAACAGTGCTGCTAAATTAAAATTTTCAGTCTAGAAAAGAAATTTTAGAAATTGTTACAAAAATCTATGGCTGCATATTCCCGAATCGACAAGTTTTTTTTCAACCCCTTGGAGAATACACATTCGCTTTCCTTAGCAGCAGGCGTGGCCGTTATGAATTTTATGCAGCCATTGTCATTCTATCAGATAACCTAAAATCTTGTAGGTACCTATGCCCCCTGGTCTGGTTAAATTTATTTGAGCTTGCCACTAACTAACCGCGGTATTACCCGTAAAGCGACAACGGCAAGGTAGAAGCGCGACGATGCCGCAGAGGAAATATCGTTCGCCTTTATCGGGAATCAAACCCAGATATCTCTAGATTTTTGCTTCCTCGTCTATATTTTACGCCCATTATGAAATTCATCTTTGTCTAAACTCATGAAACTCCGAGTTAGAATATGCACAACAGATGTAGGATGAAAAGTGGAAAATTTGTGGCATAATTTAAAAGAATAGTTCCAACAAAGTATGACAAAAATCTTTCATTGGGCTATTGGTTTCAGTGTAGGCCGTTCTATGAAATTCCCCCAAAATAAGCCAAGTCAAAAATACAATATACTCTTCAAACACGGATTATCTAAAGAATGTTTACATATTTTAGAAATGCAGAGTGAAATTGAACAGCAAATGTCAACAAACAGCTTTAAAAATATCACAGTGCTATGAAAAACAAGGGAAGCACACGGATTTGCATAATATATTTGTTATATTAGTAATACATGAAAACATGATAAGAGAAAACAATTCGCATGCTATTAAAATTTTGGGAGAACTTGATCCTGCGTTAGTATTTATAAAAGGATAAGGAACATGAATAAACAAAGTCAAGGAAAAATGATGAAAGCACTTCAAATAAGGCTAAAATCCACACTCTCAGAAGATGATTAGGTCTCAAAAGGAAATGGAATGGTTTTTCAATGAGTGTCAGGGTAAGTATTATTCTCCCACGTCACCATCAAACTCTCGTTCAACAGCTTTTAAATGTGATGTAGAATTTCTGGCAAAAGGCTGTCCTTGTAAAATTTTTAAAACTTATCCTCCATATATTTTGACCAGAAGTCATAATCTCTGTCAATCGCAAAACTGCCATACCTAACTGGCTCCGTAAAATAAGGTGGCAGTATTTCTTCTCCGTGATATGGAGTTGACCTTGGATCTAGTAAAAATAATCACTCTTTACTTTCAGAGCAGCTTCGCCGTCTATAATCTCACAAGATGCTAATTTCTTTTGAGAGACAGCATGCGTTGGATGCGCATCCATGCATACGTATGGACATTTCACCTCGACTATTCCATCGACATCTGACAGGACGCCATCTGGCGTTGCTGCTATGTAAGAGGTCCTCCTATGGACAAAACGTCCCGATGGGTTAACCGTATTGCCCCTGAATCTCTCGTACTCCGCTGTCGCCAATGCCTCACCCGCAATTCCATAGTCGGTGGCTTTATTTCCGCGAAAAGATGGGTAGAGTAAAGACTGAACAGTCTTCTCCCGAGAGGTTCCTGCTATTAATTTACAAACTCGAGCAAAGGTAGAGGCGGTGAGCCTTTTTCTCCGCTAAACATGCCATGTTTGACAGAGGCGTTGAGTTTTGGTAGATGCTTCCAGTTGTCTTGTTTGCTCCTCGCCTAATTTCAGGGAATTTAGGAAATCATATCTCACAGTTAAGTCGATTTCAAACTCCTTCTCGATATTTTGTGGGCCATGCAGGCCATAATGCTGGGCAGGATGTTCCAATTGTCCTTTACATTCAAGACGTCGCTTTGCTCGCATCTCTGCCTTTTTTCGCATCTCTGCCTTTTTTCGCATCTCTGCCTTTTTTCGCATCTCTGCCTTTTTTCGGAGGCCAGTTTGAATATTTTCGTAAAAAATCATGGACTCTTGTTTGTGATGCTGCTGTGTATCAATGTATGAACATCTGGTCCTGCATTGAAAGCTGAAGCGGCCACTTCACACCTAGTTTGATATGACCCCCGCTTAAACGTGTGCAGCGAAGATCGGCAAGATTTGTAAAGGGACGATACGATAATTATATTAGCGTAACCAGTCTATTAAATGAATTGAAATGGGAATCATTGTCAGATCGCAGGTTGAAATTTACACTTAATCTCTTAAACAAATTCCAAGGCTATATTTTCAGTGATGATGTTAAAAATATTTTACGAACCCCAACTTACTATGGCAGACTGGACCATAATCATTAAATTAGAGAAATTGATTGCCAAACTGACCGATTCAAAATGTCCTTTTTCCCTCGTACAATTAGAGATACGAATAACGTTAAATATGTCCTATCGTAGAGTAGCAATGAATAGCGTTGGTAGCTGCATGTTGGTATGAGGACTTAAAGCTAACCCTACTAACAGAATTCCGTTGTTTCAGGCGTGACTTCATGGAATTTGCTTAGCATATTGAATGAGAAGCAGTAACTTTGTAATTCCACATGTATTTATTGCAAACGACCTAGGTTTCGACGTAGCACGTCATCATCAGGTGTTGTCACCTGATGATGACGTGCGACGTGCTACGACGAAACCTAGGTCGTTTGCAATAAATACATGTGGAATTACAAAGTTACTGCTTCTCATTCAACTACTAACAGAATGTTTTTGCATGTTTGCTCTGCAATTTCTATCTTTTTTAAATAGTGTAGTTCTGACTACTATATTAATACTATTCCTTTTTTATGCATGATATGTAGTGTATGTTTGGTGAGAAATGACCCCCTGCCACACACCCTTGTGGTGGTTCGCAGGGTATTATGTAGATGTAGATAGATGTAGATGAAAGCGAAATTTACTCTTTTCCCTCCTACATATTTTGCCACACATGAGTTGAAGGATTCTGCTTGATTGTTGGTTACGTCCAGGATAAAGCTGGGAGTTTGGTTGGCCCAGGAGTTTATCTACTGACATGATATCGTCCCATACCCCAAAGTTCATCAACAGAGGCACACGGTTCTCCTCATGAGACTTTGGTCCACGACAAAAGTACGCCGCACATTTGCTATGATCCTCGAAAACAAGCCGGGGGCCATTCATAATGTCTTTCTGTAGCTCCTTGGGGTCAGCAGTTAACGTACTCTTTCTAAATTTTATGGCAGAAGGTACCGCATTCCTTAACCGATGTAAGTTGTCTCCAATATTTTTCCTAATAGTTACTGGTGCATGGCATTTCCAGTTATTCGTTTTCCTTACTACATCTCTGATGCGGTTGCAGTATTTCGAAGCAAATGGTTCGAGCATTCCACCTTTAGAACAGGAAGGTCTACACCGTATGGCAATACAAGTCTTTGCATGATGCTAGTATCTCCATCGCCTTAAAAAATTATTGAATTTAGTGGAGCATATAGATAGTCGTCTTCTTGAAAGCTTGACACATACTGGAGTACTTCTTACCTATGAGTGTATAGCACTTAAAATTATACATTTTAACACTGTTTTGAAGCCTTCTACTATGGTATCTGCTTCCATTGCCGTATAAGAAGAACTCCAGTTCTTAAAACATGTGTGAGGCCTTTCATTATTCGTAGGGTCTTTTGAACCTGCTTGCGTACATAATGCAGTACTTATTTCTTACTCCAATAAATGTTACTTTTTTAGTTATAAATCCCACAACGTAAGCCTGAAAATGTGTTTGCATTAATAGCGACCGATTTGGCGTCCAAGAACAATATACGTACCACTCCTGACAAAGAGTTAGGTATACCTATATATAGTTTGTGCGGTATGATCTTTTTCCCATGATCCGTCACACACCACCGTATTCAAAGGTGTACCATCTTAATCCACTTCCCTGCTTTGATCGCAAATTCACTTTCATCCATAGCCGCTTTCTTCATCTCCTCCCAAGCAACATCATGTATGGCAGGCAGGGTTGGGCACGAATCACCTAGTATTGATTCGAGTCACGAATCATGAATATCGAAGGAAATAAGATTCGAAGCACGAATCACGAGTCACTGCTGTAAATTTGATTCAAATCTCGAATCATGAATCATGTGATTTTTCCTTTAAATATGATTCGTGCGGTTCACGAATCACGAATCATAGAATTATTGCAGAATGACAATACCACTAAGTATGGTCACATTCTGAACATTGCTCCCATAATTGGGAACCTACCTATATCAATCTTTTCGCCGGTTAATAAACACTTGTGTAGGTACATTGTGGATTAACTGAATATCATAAATTACCAGTTCTGTGTACAAGCCTTCAAGCCACCATAAAGGTGTGTGGCAGGGGGTGAATTTTCACCAAACATGCACTACATATCATGCATGAAAAAGTAGTAATAGTATACTAGTCTAAACCTCACTATTAAAAAAATAAATATAGTAAACTAAGCATGCAAAAACATGCTGTTAGTTGGGTTACCTTTAAGTCCTAATACCAACATGCAGCTACCTATGATATACATTGATTCACTCGTATTGGACATATTTACCGCTATTCATATCCCTAATTGTATGAGGGAAAAAGGACATTTAGAATCTGTCATTTCGGCAATCAATTTCTCTAACTTTCTGATTATGGTCCAGTCTACCATAGTAAGTTGGGGTTCGCAAAATATTTTTAACATCATCACTGAAAATATTATCTTGGAATTTATTTAGGGGAAGAACTCTACATTTCAACCTGTGATCAGACAATGATTCCCACTTTAATTCATTTAATAGACTGGTTACGCTAAAATAGTTATCGTACCATCCCTTTACAAATCTTGCTGATGTTTGCTGAACACGTTCAAGTTCATTTTTTAGACCAATTTCGTCATCATCATCATCATCATCATCATCATCATTGGTCAACAATCCTAGGATTGGTTTGAAGCAGCTTTCCACTCGATTCTTCTATCGGCCAACCTTTTCATTGTGACGTAATTCTTCTCTTTTACATCCTTCACAACCTGTTCCATGTATCTCATACAAGGCTTGCCTTTTACAATCTTCCGGTTCACTTTTCCCTTGACGATAGTCTTCATCAGGCCATCAAGTCTCACGACATGGCCGATTAAGTTGTCCCTTCTTCTTTTTTGAGTTTTCAGCAGACCTCTCTTTTCTCCTACTCTTCTTAGGACTTCCTTGTTACTTACTCGGTCAATCCATTTAATCTTCAGCATTCTTCTGTAGCACCACATTTCGAATGCATCCACCAAAACTTTTCTTCTCCGCTGCTCTCATCATCCATGCCTCACTGCCGTAAAGAAACATGCTCCAGATGTATGTTCTGATGAACTGTTTCCTTACTTCTACGCTTGTATTTCCAGCTGTAAGTGGATTCTTCTTTTGATAGAATGCCCTCTTTGCCTGGGCTATTCTACTAACTATTTCTTTCTTGCTTCGTCCATCGTAGGTTACTCGGCTCCCTAGGTAACAGAACTCTTTCACCTCTTCAAGTTTTTGTTTTCCTAGTTTGACATTGGTTTTCGCCTCTTCTTTCTTGCTGCACGACAATATCTCAGTCTTCTTCTTATTTATCTTCAGCTGATATCTGGCCATTGTCCTTTCCATGGTTACTAGAATCTTGTTCAGATCCCTCTCTGTCTCTGCTATTAGTTCTATGTGATCAGCGAATCGCAACATGATTATTTTTTCTCCATGGATAGTCACTCTAGAAGACTTCTCTTTGATTTCATTGATGGCTCTCTCGATGTAAACATTAAAAATGACGGGAGACAGTGCATATCCTTGTCTCACTCCTTTCCTTATTCTTGCCTCTTCACAGCTGGGTCCCGATTTAATCACAGGCACTTGGTTTTTATACAGACTATGGATAATTCTTCGGTCATTGTAGACACTCCATTTCCCTTCAGATTTCCAAGCATTAAATCCCAATCCACGTTGTCAAAAGCCTTCTCTAAATATCTAAATCTAAAGCAGACGTTCATTGCAATCAAATGCAATGAACATCGGCTTGTTCTTCTCCATCCTCTTCTCTATGAGTAGTCTAAGGGCCAATATTGCTTCCCTTGTACTCTAACTTTTTACTCTAGCTTTTGCAGTCCTTCACGTGGTTTCTAAATCTCTGCTTCACTTAAATGTAATCTATTTGACATCTTCTTCTGTCTCCTGGCATTTTCCATGTGTATCTTCTTCGGTTGTGATTTTTAAACAATGTGTTGGCTACCACTAACTGATGCTGTGTGCAGAACTCCATCAGTCCCTCTCCTCTTTCGTTTCGGATTCCCAATCCGTATTTTCCAGTTATTCTTCCATCTTGACCTTCGCCGACGATAGCGTTCCAGTCTCCTAAAATAATTAGGTTTTCTTCTCCTCTTACCTGTTTTATAACTTCCGTGATATCTTCGTAGACGTCTTCCACTTCTTCATAGTCCGTCGTATGCGTGTAAACCTGCACCACTCCGGTATCTACAGGTTTGGTTTCGATCTTCATCATTATTATCTTTCTTTGTACTGCAGGAAGCCCTTCATACGCATTCCTCCTTCACTCATGTGAAGAAGAGCTGCTGCCCTCTTCTCTGGGTGATGAGAAGCGTAATTATTAGCGGCTTCTCGTCGCCAAGTCATGGCATCTTCACAGGTTCGGTATTATTGAGAGACCTACCTTACCCAGGGATAGACCAATACCCCCTCGGAATGCCGTCGCTTTTTGTCCAACACTGCTTATTCGACGAGTAAACTCGCTTATCTTGCAGCTAACCCCTATATCTAGAGGTCGACCCACCATCCGCAACCCGGTGGATGCACTCGGTGGCTTTAAGTTTAGCCGCGAAACCGATTTCGTAGGGATCCCATACACTGGCAGCATATTCCAAATGAGGTCTAACAAGGGAAAAGTAGCTGATTTCTCGTACATGATCGTCACATTTATACAGTACTCTTTTGATGAATCCCTGTTTATGATTAGCTTGACCCATTATTTCACCTATGTGTTTACCCCAGGAAAGATCATGTAACAGTCTTATTCCAAGATTTAATGGATTCCACATTTGCTAATTCATTATTACTTAATTTGAAGTGCTAGAAGGAGAACAATTCTTTTTCCAAAAATTCATTACCACGCACTTTTTAAAATGTAATTCTAACTGCCATATATCACACCATTTTTCAATTTTTTGTAGGTCATCATTTAAATGTAGGACATTTCATTGCTATTTTTTCAAAACAATTTAAAGTCTCATTTGAACAAATCTGTAATATAGTGTAAAATACATTATTGTAGTTTGCATTAACCATATTGTTCCGTTCTGGCGTATACTTACACAGTAACAGTCGGTGAAAGACTGATGTACGTTTCTAGCAGTGAAATCAGTGATATTAATTCATGATTCGTCAGTGAATCGTGAGCTGCATCACAAAAGTTCGGCTCATGAATCACCTCAACTAAAAAAAAAGAGTCAACTCACGAATCACGATTCATTAAAAAAAAATGATCCGAATCACGAATCACAAATCACAGTTTGTGATTCGTGAATCATGATTCGTGATTCATGAAGACGAATCATGCCCATCCCTGATGGCAGGAGCGATGTCGACTTGCTTATTCGGGAATGTTTGGCTGGCCATGTGCGGAACGTTAAAAATTGTACTCATTTCCGCCATTCGGGCGTAACCTAGCCCTATACATATCATATTGGTGACCGGTAATTCAGTTCGGTAATTTTTTATAGCTGAAAATGTTAAAATAATGACCCGATGAATTTTCTTCATGAATCACGTGCTCTTCACTGAAATAAATGATACGTGTGATAAACGTGATAAGTAACCATGCCGTTTCCAATCCATTTCTCGTGGAGAATCTTTATTTAATACGTGTAGTAATAACATTTCCACATATTCGCGAATTTGCCATATAAAACTTATGAGCCGTCATCGAAATATGCTTTCCAATTTCCACGACTGCCAGAAAGAATTCCTCGGCTCTTCGACGACTCAGCTGGGGGGGTGTTATCTTAGAAGAGGTAACCTGACACCGCTCTAGAACCCTCGCGCTCTCTCACAGAACTAACACATCTGGAGTTTCGTAAACAAGAGGGGTGGAACGCCTTAGGGAAGGAGTGGGGGTAGACCGCTAAGACAGAAATCTTCGGTCGGAACTTCAGCGCACAACGAGTTTAAAAACGCAAAACATGCTCCACAGGGTTTACTATTATGACCTAGCTATAGAAATAGCATCAAAAGTTGTTGTTTGAATGTGTAGATGAAGGATCAAGCTTTCTCTAGAGTGGAAGTAAAATCCTCTGTTCCTATTCTAGGCTTCGCAAATAGCGACTAAAAAGGGACAAAAATGGAAAGTTTGGCTATTTTTTATAAACTAACAAATAAACCAATAAGAAATCCATTCCATTTACGCAAAAAAGCAATTCTTTTGCTACAATGGGAAAATTTTCCAAAATACCAGCAGCTACGATAAAGTCGTAGTCGCGTTCATCTTAAGCATCTGCAACGGGCTTTTAGAGGCCGCTAGGGAGCACCCTTAAGGGGCCGTGGTACATAGCTGTTTTTCAGACCTATTTTTCACAGAAGATTGCTCCGACAGGAATGTAGATATTGGAATGCGGTTTTCAGTAATCAAAATAGAAAGCATCAAACTATTACTCTATAATCGTAGATTTTTAGAAATAAGCCTAGTTAAAAATATATCTCGATGTAAAAATGGACCTTTTTGTTTCAAATATTGGGAGACAGAGGGGCTATTTTTTAAACTTTCATTATTATAGAGTACAAGTTTCAAGCTTAGTCTGTTGGATCCTTGAAAATTATTGATTTTAATTGAAAGACATGCTGTTCAGATATTCTGAAAATAATTATGTTTTTCGCCAACTTCAGCCCAGGGATACGCCTCTAGCATCGTGCAAATCACTAAACAGTTCACATATTCTCCGCCTACTGCGCTACTGAAAAAGTGGCGCGGTCCCTCTATCCTATATCCTAAAACGGTAAGCTTGAGCAAGGAAGAAGGGGTGTTGGAGCTTGGGGAAAGGGAAAGTGAAGGCGGGCGGAAAAGAGGCGATTGACGGAGTGTCTGATTTACTGACGTGTTGTTTCTTGAGTCTCTGCCAGGTTGTCGCGCTCGGGGTGTGCAGTAATTGTCAAACTGACTAATTTTCAAGTTTCGACATGTCATCGGAAGCGTACCGATATAGGAAAATGAAAGTAGGCAGTCGCCTGACAATATCGGCGGTGAGGAAAAAAAGAAAGGGTGAATTTTTGGGCAAGTGGAGGGAAGAAAAAAGGTAAATATTGTCATTTTTTGAGAAAACCTTATTTGCATCTTTATGTAATGATATAATCATGTGTATGTATACAAATTTCTATTATCCGAAACAGGCGTCTCAAAATAATGGGAACAGAGTCACACGTAGAAGCAACTTCTTGCGCTATCGGAGAAATCCAGTCCAATATCGACGACTCAGTAGCAGATGAAACTTTACATGATTCATTTGAAGATATGGCAATTGCTGAAGAAGGGAAAAATGAAGGCATATCCGGTGGAGTAACGGGAAGAAGAATTATCGACTTAAAATATTTTATTGAGCAGATACAATCCGTCGATCATTCTCCTTTTTCCTGTTCCTTTAAAGACATGCAACTGTTGAGGGAACGTCGTCTAGGTTTGAGGTCGTGCTTGGTATTTGTTTGCAAAATTTGTCAAGCAACAGAAAAAATTTGGACTGATAGATTAGACTCCAACAAGGCAGACGTGAATTTTTCGGCCGTTTCTGGTGTTATGTCATCTGGTGGGGGCCAGTCTCAGCTTGAAGATATACTGACAGCCATGAATATACCCACAATGACAGCAAAATCGTTTAAAAAATACCATGATAAAGTTTGTGACGGTTGGGAAAAAAGTGCCTTGGTAGAAATGGAGATGGCTGCCAAATCGGAAGCATCTATGGCCATTGAAAAAGGTGATGTCGACGAGGACGGGACTCCCCTCATTACGGTGGTGGCAGATGGGAGTTGGTGCAAAAGGTCATATCGCAACAACTACAGCTCATTAGCAGGAGTGGTAAGTGCAAATTTATTTTTTATTAATATTTTATTTCGATGAATTTGTACAATTTTATGCAGCCAATTTATTTTGTTACGTCTTTAAATTGATGTATGTATGTATTTATTACGTACGAGTATGTATGTATGTATGTCGTATATATCTACATATCAGGCGTTAGTCGGCCAGAGTGAGTATAATTTCGTAATAAGTGATCACAATGGATATCTTGATTGCATGATAGGAACGTATGATATTCTAGTGTAACACCCCCCCTCAAGCATGACGGGATTTTATTTAATACATAGAAAGATGCCTATCAATTCGTCATAGGCATATTTTCTAATGCGCAGAATTGGTAAATTTTGGGATTTGTGATTCTTTCACTTTACTTCAACGGCTCCAAATATCCTGAAAACCACCTCAAGGGTGTGTGGTAGGGGGTTAGTTCATCAACAGCATGCATACCGCAAGCAGTAAAGGAAGCATGCATTAGGGAGTAAAAAACTAACTACCTACACTACCTATTGACAAACCTAGCTAAATTCTTAGTGGCTACTATTATGGTCAATTATCGCTCGAGGGAAAAATGACATCTTAAATCTGTCCGTTCTGCAGTCGATTTCCCTTATTTTATTCCTCTGATATACCGTAGTACGTTGGATTTCGAACTATTCACAAAAGTCCTCTTTCGTTGAAATTTTGAGTAAAAAAGACCAATGCCATTCATATTAATTTAATCTACCATGATATTTAATTAGTAACTGATAGATTATTTCGCAATTAGTGAGAATTTTTTAATGCATAATTAACAAGTATTTTCCTGTAACTTTTACAGGGAGCCATCGTTGGATACAATACAAAAAAAATTCTTTTCATTGGTGTAAAAAATAAGTACTGCACAACCTGCATGAGAGCGGCTACCAAGAAAGAAAACCCACCGAATCACAACTGCAGTAAAAACTGGGACTCGAACAAAAGCTCCGGAGCTATGGAAGCAGCTGCAATAGTGGAAGGGTTCAATAGAAGTGAGGAGATGTACGGTATCAGATATTCGAAGCTGATTGCCGATGGTGATTCGAGTGTGTACAAAAAAATTTTGGATAGCAGGCCTTATAAAAACATCACCGTTGAAAAATTAGAGTGCCGCAACCATGTTTTGAGGAACTACTGTAATAAGTTGAAAGAACTTGTAATGAAAGGTAATAGGGAAACGTGCGATATTGCTCAGAGAAAATTGCTAGGCCAAAACATTTTACGCCTACGAATGTCAATAGTGAAAGCAATACATTTCCGAAAGAAAGAGGACATGCCCTTGGAACAAAAAATTTCACGGCTGAGGGAGGACATACTGAACAGTCCAAGCCACGTTTTCGGAGAGCATGCTCTCTGTCAGAAATTAGGATATTTTTGTGATGGCACGAATCCTCCCGATAAACGAAATGAAGTTCCTTCCTTGAAAATGTGCGGCCTCTATGACAGGATTACTGATATAGTCCGTTACACTGCAAGACACTCCCGTAGCTTAATTTTTGATGTGGACAATAATGCGGTGGAACACTACAACTCCGTTGTATGTAAACTGATTGGAGGAAAAAGAGTCAACTATGCCTTATCAGGATCGTACAAGGGGAGATGCGCCGGAGCAGTAGTCAGTGTGAATACCGGAAATCCGATTCACCAACTTTATAAAACAGTGGTCGATGCCAGTCCAGGCTTTTATGCGAAAAAGTTATTGTCTGAGCGGCGAAAGAAAAACTTGCGTACCAAAATGCGCAGGAAAGAAGTAAGGTCAAGGAGAAAGTTATTTAATAAAATAGAAAAAGGAGACCCTGATTATGGACCGGCATCCTACAAACCGGATTTGGGAGACGAGGAGATTCGAAGAGAGTGCCACGAATTTCTGAAATCATTGAAAATCAATGCTGAACGTAGGACAGCCATTGAAAGAGCCACGGTCCTTCAAAGAGATAGTGTGCTATGGATGGAGATGAGAAGGAAGACTCTAACAGCCTCAAACTTTGGTCGAGTGTGCAAAATGCGACCCTACACCGGTTGTGAAAATATTTTAAAGTCCATTTTATACAGCCAATACGACTCAGAGCACCTTCAATACGGCCGAAAAAATGAAGAGAGGGCTCGGATGGATTTGGAGAAGCAGGAAAACGTGAGAATACTCCCCTGCGGTTTATTCGTCGACGAGGAAATTCCATATCTTGGAGCCTCTCCTGACGGAATAATAGGAGATACAGGGTTAGTCGAAATTAAATGCCCATCGTCTGCCGCAGAAATGAATCCGGAAGAAGCTATAAGGTCAGGAAAAGTGACTTTTTGGGACAGAAGGAAAAATATGGCTATCAACAAATCCCATAACTTTTACTACCAAATTCAAGGCCAGCTCCATATATCGAGGAGAGAGTATTGTCTTTTGGCTTTATGGACCCCTCGAGGAATGAAAGTGGAAAAGATTTACAGGGACGACAGGTTTTGGAAGGATTGTATGGAGGAAAAATTACAGATCTTCTATACTACATGTATGCTCCCAGAGTTGGTTGATCCAAGGTACCCTCGTTCCATGCCAATTCGCAATCCTCCAGCAATATTAGATGCCCAAGAAGTCCACTCACGAAACACCAAGAAAAGAAAAAATTCAAACTTGGCAGAGATTCCCTGTGAAAACAGAAAGAGAAAAAAGAATGATCGCAGGAGTGTCTGAATCATTTGCAGTGCCATCCATGATGCATATACCTTCGAAGTCTTATATCTTGACTTTTCATTCAGTAATTCACATCGAATTTTTTATTACAGTTTCTTAGCATGTTGCAAATTGTTTTTTTTTTGAGATGAAATTTACAATCTCTTTCGTGGCTGTGTCCAGAAAACTTACGCGAGTGGCGTTTCGGGGTATCGAAGGTGCCTCTTTTTTTTGTGTTTTCATGTTTTTTATTCATTTTTGTGGCTGTGGTTTACATTATATTATGCATGTACTGTTAAAGTTCTGTTTATAGCAATCATTTATCTGGTATTGGTTCATCTGGTTGGGCTAAGTTAGAACTCATAGCTGGAAATCATACTTTTCTGTTGTAAATATTTCATTCAGTGCTATGCCATGCTGTTTAAACTAGGTACCCTAAAGGTTAATGAGAGATGAAATTGGTCCTAATACACTTCGTAAATATCTTGTTAAGTATTAGGTGATTCGCTTATGTTGTTGCTTGTGTTGTGTTGTTCGCTTCGCTTTGGTTTTACCTTGTAAAGCAAAATTCTTGTGAGTGCTGCAAAACATCTATTTTGCATAGAAAATATTCACTTTCTTGTTCGGTAATGCTGTATTGTTTCTTATATATGATAAAGAATAGCCCAGGCAAAGAAGGCATTCTATCAAAAGAGGGATCTACTTACAGCTGGAAATACAAGCGTAGAAGTAAGGAAACAATTCATCAGATCGTACATACATCTGGAGCGTGTTTCTTTACGGCAGTGAGGCATGGACAATGACAGCAGCGGAAAAGAAAAGGGTGGAAGCATTCTAAATGTGGTGCTACAGAAGAATGGTCAAGATTAAATGGATCGACCGAGTGACAAACGAAGAAGTCCTAAGAAAAGAGTGGGAGAGAAAAGAGACGTCTGCTGAAAAGTCTAAAATGAAGAAGGGAAAACTTAATCGGCCATATCTTGAGACACGATGGCCTGATGAAGACAATCATTGAAGGAAAAGTGAACGGGAAGATTGGAAAAGGCAGGCCTCGTATGATATATGTATATGAAATAAGTGATGAAGGATGTGAAAGAGAAGATATGCGTAAATATGATTAGCCGATAAAAGAACTCAATGGATAGCTGCGTCAAACCAATCTGAGGAATGATGACTATTGATTATGAATGCTGTATATAGTGTGTGCATACCTTAGTTGTATCCGAACACTACAATAAATGTATGCTTGAATTTTGTTGATTATTATCATCGTTTTTTCCTCATATAGTTTAGTCTCAGTGATGGTTACCTGGTGTATAATATCGATTTATAAATATGAATCACCTTTTTCAGTAATTTGATGCATGGTTTTATCTCGGTCTTTCAACTGTTGACATAAAGCTGCCATTTTTATGAACGTAAATTAGGTATTGCAAAAGGCAGTACATTGGAATCTTTTTTTCTAAATGATTTTATGGTTTTTGTTACATACAATCTCTCTTGTGCCGTGAGAAATATTCCATTGGGGTAGCATTTCCTTACAAAGAGTTTTCCATGGATGTTCTTTCCAGTTCTTTTCTGAGGTCATATGACATCCCGCCTGTTTAATTCAAAATGGAAACGAATACATTTTTTGCGGACATTTTACAGGCAACCAAACACCAAGCTCAATCCGTGAAAAGCGAAATAACTTACCCTGCAATTCTGAATTCCGAGAAAAATTGTTTTCCAGGTGTTACCGGGTTAATGGACCTGATCTCTTTCTCGAGTTCTAATACTGAGTGTACATCGGAATGGGGTGGTCTGTAGTAAGCACAAACGTATATTACTTACGAATTAGCACATTTAGACATTAGCTCGAATTAGGACGCGCAAGCCAAGCTCCCAGCTGAGACCACCTCCTATTTGTTGCAGTTCTTACGGCTAAACTGCTGTCACAACTACCAATCAACGCAGCTACCCCGAAAAATGAAGCCCATTCATGACGTGCACCGCGGAAGCCTTCTCCTCCACCTCCAGACCGGCACTGAGCTCGCTTCTTAGAAAATCTTAGAAAATTCCACGTTGCCAAACGGTATAATGTGGAGTCTACCAAACGCGTGTTTAAATGGCAACCGTGCGTCTAGTGGTCTAAAATGTTACGAAAACTCCCCGGCCCACGGCTCCCCGGAGGGGTTGAAGGGGAAGGCTCGTTATTGCATCATCACCTCTGCGCAAAGAATTAAAGCGTAGAGGAGACACTGAAAAAAAATATGGCTGGTTGGGTAGGCGCCGACTCTGGTAACTCTACCGGTCGACGGAAAAACTATCTCCATCATCTCAGCACTCGAAAGCGAAAAAATAATCATGTACCACGGCGCCTTAAGGGGGCTGTATATCACTGAAAAAAACGCGTCCGCAGACGTCTACGTGTTCTTGATTTACGACTTAAATATACTAGTTATTGCAAATCTGATTGAGCAGGACTCTAGAATAAGGATTAATACTTAGCATAAGTATTGCAGTTATGGGCGTTTCACTTTCTATATAAATAGATCGAAAGCTGAAAAACGTAAATTTGTCCAAAATCAGGAGCTCGCCATGAAGCCTTGGACGCATATTTCTTTAAAATATTTTCATTCAGGCTATATAACCAACCTTCATCTCCATGTTGGAACATGGTAATGTTCCATAAAGCGTATTTTAGCGTCACAGTGAACATTCTCGTGGACCTATGCAACGCATTTTTCACGACTCCTCGATCTAAATTACGTGTTCCATCGGCGGCGCTGCGATTTCCGCTGTCAGCCTGAGAGCGAGTGGCAGCGCTTAGGAGGGGGGAAGAGCGGGTAGGGGAGGGGTGAGCGATGAGGGGAGGTGTAGCTTTTTGGGACGCCCCTCGACCTTGTATTTCAACATGGTACGAGGCCCCCATGAAAATACCATGAGGGATAAGATTTCACAGCTGTCTTTGCTGCTCGCGCTTACTCCCAATGTGGATCGCTCGATATCGATCGATCCTTATATCATATTCACTCTTCAACCAGTCCTTTTGTACTCGGATTTGTCAAATATTTTGTCGTAGTGATTGGCGTAGACAGTGGAGAGTGGAGGGGGGTGATCATCCGAGCACCTGTAAGTTATTACTATATTACGATAAATTGTGGGTGTGTCTGTTGCCTCAATCGCGTTAATGAATCTATCATTGCTTGTCCAGGAAACGTTTCTGGAGATTATTTATTTTTTTCCTTTGCAAATTTGCTTAAACGGTCTGTTCCTTATTGATCAAATGGTCATCCATTGCTCTCAACATAATGAAAGTACTTTATGTCTACATTACGGTGTATTCTGTATAATCTGTATATTAATGATATCCAAAAGGTGGTAAAAAGTAAGCTTCGTCTATTTGCCGATGACGCAGTAGTGTACAGGGAAATTCTATGCCCGAATGATAAAGAATATTTAAATATTGACCTACAAGCAATTGAAACTTGGTGTGATACATGGCAGTTAGAATTAAACTTTAAGAAATGTCTTGTAATGAATTTTTGGAAAAAGAATAGCTCTCCCCCTAGCACTTACAAAATAAGTAATAATGAATTAACAAACGTGGAATCCATTAAATATCTTGGAATAAGACTGACAAATGATCTTTCCTGGGGTAAACACATTCGTGAAATAATGGGTCAAGCGAATCGCAAACTGGGTTTCATTAAAAGAGTATTGGGTAAATGTGACGATCATGTACGAGAAATCAGCTACTTTTCCCTTGTTAGACCTCATTTGGAATATGCTGCCAGTGTATGGGATCCCTACGAAATCGGTCTAAGTAATGAACTTGAACGTGTGCAGCGAAGATCGGCAAGATTTGTAAAGGGACGATACGATAATTATATTAGCGTAACCAGTCTATTAAATGAATTGAAATGGGAATCATTGTCAGATCGCAGGTTGAAATTTAGACTTAATCTCTTCCACAAATTCCAAGGCAATATTTTCAGTGATGATGTTAAAAATATTTTACGAACCCCAACTTACTATGGCAGACTGGACCATAATCATAAAGTTAGAGAATTTGATTGCCGAACTGACCGATTCAAAATGTCCTTTTTCCCTCGCACAATAAGAGATACGAATAACGGTAAATATGTCCTATCGGAGAGTAGCAATGAATAGCATTGGTAGTTGCATGTTGGTATGAGTACTTAAAGCTAACCCTACTAACAGAATGTTTTTGCATGTTTTATTTGCAATTTCTATCTTTTTTAAATAGTGTAGTTCTGACTACTATATTAATACTATTCCTTTTTTATGCATGATATGTAGTGCATGTTTGGTGAGCAATCACCCCCTGCCACACACCCTTGTGGTGGCTTGCAGGGTATTATGTAGATGTAGATGTAGATGTAGATGTACGGTGATGCCATAATTTTGCCGGAATCTACGGTGACAAAAGCTTACGATCCAACCGGAAGACGAATCTTCGATATAAAACTTTTTCTTCTAGGGAGGAAAAAACATTTTTTTCCTCCCTAAAACTATGGGAAAACATGCTTTCTTGCATAATATCAGACATGGAAGTGATAGAGGAGAAAAGGAAAGGGTTTTTCAGCAAATTTCGTCAGATGTGTAACATGGAAATATTTTTAAATACTGAAAACCCTAATGAAAAAATCGTATCAGTTAACAAGGCATGGTTATACTGTAAATTCCTTGTCATATCTTGTATATCGCCTCTAAGATGTGCATTTCTTTGAACTTCTGAATTCGGTCTTCAATAGTTGACTCCTTTTTTGATAGCATTACGGGATGATCTGACCCCGCGCACATTGCTACCAACGAGTTTGTAAAATATCCCAAATACAATGATATTAAGTAGAGATCGTACTGTTAAAGTTTTCAAGTACTACCCTAATCTACTCAGACTAAAATTATCTGTTGAAAATCCAATTTAATAACCACATTTCTAAAATAACTTCGGATATCATAGATAAATATAATCTTCTCAAGTAAATAACTTCATGACATTCTCTCTCGAGACATGCCGCCATCAAAATTCTGCTAATGTGCTTTGGAAATATATATGCGAAGTGGGTGCCATAAACTGTGGGATAATGACAAGGGTTTAATTACAGGTTGCAAATACGATATGAACTGACCAAGGACATTCACAACTAGCGGAGCTTAGTGCAGTTCTCGATATTACTCCTAGAACGTACCGAAAAATGCATTAATACGTCATTTTAGGAATGCATGATGCTGCGTGGGAGGTTATGAGGCGTGCGGGAAAGTAGGAATATGATCTCGCCGTGCAGGCTGGAGACGTGGATACCGACGGTATACCCTTGATAGCAGTGGCTGCCAATGGGTCTTTAAGGAAAAGATCGTATTGGACTAACTACAACTCACTTTCCGGAGTGGTACGCTAAGCTATTTCTACTTACTTTTTTTAATTGTAATGAACTAGCGGGGGGGAGGGGGGGGGCGTTGAATTTCAACAGCGTGGAAAATATCAAAATCAATGCATTGCCTTTAAAAGGCATTTCTCCAAAAAACCTTGCATATTATTTTTAAATATTTTAGATAGCTGAATTACCCGGTGTTGCCGGAGATCATAATTTTTCATAACTCATATGAGGAGAGTGAGGTTGGTTCATAGTTGTCACATAGTTGTCACTGTTGGTTTTACGATCTCGCTGTAGACGAAGCTCTCGTCCCTATGTAGATTGGTATTTATATGTATATTTGCGTAAAACTCTTTTCACCATTCACATCACAACTAGCTTAGGACAGTTTTACAAAGATATCATTATATCTTGATTGGTACGATTTTACCTTATTTAAAATACATGTATCCAATTATATCAAAACCCTTTTACATGTGATAGATAACGGCAGTGCGACACAGAGGGAGAGTATTGAAAAAGTAGGAGCTATATAAAAATGGAGACTAAAGGAAAAATTGAAAATAGATTGCAGGCGTTCGAGATGTGGGTGTGGAGGAAGAAGGAAAATGAGCTTTGGACGGAGAGAAACGCAAATGCAGGAGTACTTGACTTCATTTGGGAGGAGGAGGAGAAGCTGCTGGATGGGATTAGGGGAAGGCAGAGTAGGTGGCTTGAACAGGTAATGAGGGGCGATGGGTTGCTCCGAGTCGTGATAGAGGGAATAATGTTTGGCAAGCAGGGCAGGGGAAGGATGAGAATAGGTTTATGGACGGGATGAAGAAGGGTAGGACATGCGCGGAGAGAGAGAAAGATCCTATGGGTGCAGATCAGAACTCTGCGTGCATTGAGAGTGACAATCGGGAAGTAGATGAGCACTCCAAGACCAGCCTCCTGAAATCGCTCTCATTGAATGAGAAAGAGACAGAGGAATTAGAGGCACTAACCAGGAATCAGCGGTACTCAAGGCCGTTGATGCCTGAAAGCCTAAAAAGACTGACAGCATCCACATTCGGCCGTGTGTGCAAATTGAGGCCCAAAGCAACCAGGACAAATACTGTGAAGTCCATTTTACGCCCATCCTTCTCGGGAAGCAAATCCACAGAATACAGTAAGGCTATGGAACGAAGAGCCATTGAGGCCTACGCGGGGGAAAGCGGATACACAGGGAATGTTTGTAGACCAGGAATTGCCATTTCTGGCGGCTCCCCCAATGGGCTAATACCTGATGGTAGAGGTGTTCTGGAAATAAAACGCCCTTGATCTTGTAGGGAGGTCACTCCTATTGAACGCATTAAAAATAACCAAGTTTTGCCATATTCTTGAAGGGAAATTAAAACAAAAAAGAGATCATCAATATTATTATCAAGTTCAAGAACAACTGCATTGTAATAAGGAGTATTGCATTTTTATTTTTGGGCCCCACGAGGCATTTTATATGAAAATTTAAGAGGGTTGACAGATTCTGGGCCAATCAAATGGTGTGTAACTAACACAAGTAACACGCAATAACATTAAAAAATTGCCTTATCTAATATTCATGTTTTCGTGATTTGTGGAAAAACCGGAGGTGATGTAGGAATTTGAAGGTAATTTTCGGAATCCACATAACAGTACGGCTCATTTCACACAACAAAATCTTGCATATTGGTGATAGTCACTGATTTTCGTAGCGCTTAGTACCTTTTCCAAAATTTTTTATCAATTTCCCGTGAAAACAGAAACAGCAATTTCTTCAACCGTCAATGTTATATAAAAATTGAGAGCGTAAACCTCAAGTAGATTTCTTTATTTAAAAATTAGTAATTTTAACTATACTGGCTACATATTCCAAATGAGGTCTAACAAGGAAAAAGTAGCCGATTTCTCGTACATGATCGTCTCATTTACCAATACTCTTTTGACGAATCCCAGTTTACGATTACCTTGACCCATTATTTCACGTATGTATTCACCCCAGGAAAGATCATGTGTCAGTCTTATCCCAAGATATTTAATGGATTCCAAGTTTGTTTCATTATTACATATTTTGTAAGTGATAGGAGGAGAAAAATTCTTTTTCCAAAAATTCATTACTACAAATTAAAAAAAAAAAATTAATTCTAACTGCGACGTATGACACCATTTTTCAATTGCTTGTAGGTCAATATTTAAATATTCTTTATCATTTGGGCATAGACTTTCCCTGTACAGTACCGCGTCATCGGCAAATAGACGAAGCTTACTTTTCACCACCTTATTAATGTCATTCTTGTACAGTAGGAACAGGAGTGGACCTATCACACTACTTTGTGGGACACCTGAAGTGACTTCAATTGCCGGAGAGGTAACACCGTCCAAAACAACCCTTTGCACCCGATCATGCGGGAAATCATTTATCCATGATATAATATTACTGTCTATCCCATAAGATTTTAATATCAAAATTAGTTTGCTATGAGACACCTTGTCAAAAGCTTTCTTGAAATCGAAAAATATTGCATCCACTGGATATTACTTTCTCCATAAACTAAAATATCGTGGGAAAAGAGAGCAAGTTGAGTTTCACATGATCTTATCTTCCGGAAACCATACTGAACATAGGACAATAAATTCTGGTTATCTAGATGCCCCATGACTGAACTGACAATTATATGTTCCAGGACTTTGCAAGAAATGGATGTGAGGGATATAGGTCCGTAGTTATGTGGGTGCTCCCTATCACCACTTTTAACCTTAGAAATGCACACTTACTAAGAGAATCATAAAGTGCACACTGGTGTCCTGCGGACCCCATGAGTTATAATTTTTTTTATTTCAGATTTTTGCTATATTTCATTGAGGAAAATGGGAAATATCATTCATATGAAGCCTTTTTAATATCAATGAGTTGAAATATTTTATTTTAAAAAATATATAACGCAGTAAAAAATACCTTTTCAATTTGAAAACTTAGAAAATCTCTCAGAAATACATCAAATCGAAATTTATTTCCTGTTGCTCATGTTTTGACAATACCGAGAAATGCCGTTAGTTACTTAAGGATAACACTTTGAAGTGTATGAAGACTATCGTTTTTAATAGTTTTTCTCCAAAAATATATTTATTACAACATTTGAAAGAAGCGTATTTTTCAAGTTTAATTATTCAGTGATTTTTTCGAAAATTTCATAAACACTTATAATGTCAATTAAAATGCTTATAAATTTATAGTTTTTTGCGTAATAAATATAAATATTCACATTGTACTGGAAAGAAGTTGATTTTTCACTCCAGTACAGGCAGTACGCAGATAACTTCTATGCACATGGGAGTGCTGCACAATGAGCATAGATGTCTCATTTTTATTTCCCTTTCACTCGGGCATAAGTTACGTCGAACCTTCCTTTTCGTTGCTGCACTGCATGCCCATCAATCTGTAGAATTTTTAGCGTTGTTCGTCAACCGTGCGGTATTCATGGGCTGTGTAATAATTCCTACAATTATCCACCATGTCTTCTCAAATTTCACGAATTGGTGAACATTGATCGATCACCCTGCCCTGCAATCTTGAAGTAATCAAAACGCAGTGTTGACAACAGAAACGGGAGACACTGTAGCGGAGTGGAACGTTGATATAGTGTATGCAAACTCAGTTTATAACAGCTCATACAGCATAATGTTGCACGTCTTCTGCACCCCAGAAAAATACTAAAGTCCAAAAAAATGCCTCCATCTCTTCAATATCTACATCACTATGATACGATTGGGAACTTATATCTCTAAGCGCTGCCGTTGTATTTCCTCATTTCTGTGCATCGATATTAAATTTCGCAAAGCTCTATCAAATAATAACTGTCGAATTTGGTGAGGAGTTTTGATATCACTCGTTGCGCCTTTTGGTCCGGGTTGTTCTGAAATCAAATTTTACTGTTTCCTTCTCCAAAATACAAAAAAGAAAGAAAAATAAAATAAGTGTAATATCAATAATATCCATCGACTTTCAGGGTCTTCGGACAATATTCAAAATCGTGACATAACAAAAAATAATCATTGCACGGTAATTTTACCATATAAGGTTTAGGTAAAGATGCTAAAATCTGAATTAAAGTTCATGAGAAAAAGTAGGTGCTAATTTAGTTAGAGGTATTCGGAAGCACGCATCGAAAACAATCGTTATGAACCGACCGGGAAATTCATTTACAGAGCGAAATCTAGCGATAAATAAATAAAGTCTTTAGTGCTGAAAACATTACGTGGAAAATAATTCATCGTCTTTTGGTCTCTTTTTCCCGGCAGCAAGAACCGTCTTTCCCTCGCAGGTTTGTAGGTTGCCTTTCTGCCTCTATTCGCCTGGCTCCCTCTTGATCGCTTTGTCGCTGGTACACTTTCGTCTTATAAAGGTTCTCCGCTACTACCGCTGTCTCTATCTGCATCCGCGCAATCTTCCTCACTCTCCGAATCCGATTGCTCATGTGCGGAAACTACATCACTGCCTGACGAATTACCCCCATCCCTTCCTGCTCCTCCTCTTTTAACACCAGCAATGCCTGACGAATATCGTCATCACGCCTCATGTAGAATCACGACGAGGAAGACATCTCTAACGCAGCACCGACTCGCTATAGAAATGTGCAGGCTACCAATTGGTCTCGAGCTGAAATGACCAGCAATTGCCTTATCCTCTCTTTTTCCACAGATTTTGACGTATATGGGCTTCGGGTCGCCAGCCACTACTTGTAAGAAATGCCTACTCCCTTCATGAATTTTGAGGACATTCCCTTCCCAGCAAATTGACGGGCCCTAGTTGTGAATTCCCTTGTGCTCTCCGAGGCGCCAGCTCATTGCCATTCTGTGACAAGTGCAAGTCCCGAAAAGGTTGCAGTCTATAGCTGTGTATATAATCCCCTTTACAGTTTCCAATACATAAAATATCCAAATGATAACGAACGCCAAATTATTATAAGGCATTATTTAGGATCGAAAAACCAAGAAATAATCTTCAATGCTGCTAAACTACGCTTCATGCACGTGAAGTTTTTCTATTCACATTTCACTTCTAAATTTCAAATGAGAATGCAGGAAAATTGGATAATTCCCGAAATATCTTCGATGGTACCAAATATCCTATAATAGTTTTAAAAATTATAAATATTGTTTTTAAATAATTAAAATGATTAAATACTATATCTACAAATACATTAACAGTAAAAAAGGAAATAGACAATGCTATATGATTTATTCGATATGTCTCAAAATTTACCATGAAATACACATTGGGGTCCAGCGGACCGCAGACCATTTTCAATATTTTTTCATGAAGCACCAAGCATTTTAATTACTGCATCGCAAGCAATAGTCAGTTCCTAAGATGTAAAAAGGAATTTACATTAAATTAGATTTCTGTATTTCACGTTTTGTGAAAGTTACGGCGAATAAAAAAATGTTTGGGGTCCACTGGGCCCCAGTATGCACTTCTAGGGTAAAAAATGGATGTACGACATGTTGGGTATAGCCTGGTTGGAGGGCAATTAGCTGTCGAGTGAGTCAGTTGTCGTGAGGCGCGATGGTAGACTAACCACTGTCTTTGCTAATATTGTTGTCACCCCCAGTCAGGGGCCCCTCTAAGCCGCCTCGCGCCGGAGGCCCTCGTCTACCACCGAACTAGCCAGACCGCCACTGACTTTCCCCTACTCTCGTCACCTTATCAGCAGAGCACGTTTTTCTGTGGGGTGGGGAATGGAGGGGAAGGTGGATAGGCTCGCCAAAGGCTGGCGGAGAACCGAGGGGATCTCCAAGGTCGTGGCGGATTCGAGAACTAAAAGACGCTTTTCGCCCGGAGTATACAGCCCCCTTAACGAGTACCGTTGACAACGGTCACATATGGTACCGCCTACGCACCGTTATCAGCGATGCGTACACTTAACAGATAGCAGAGGATGAAGGCCATGGTTTCCCACTCGGAGCTGCTTGCCTCCGTGATGACTCTTACGTCAATGACATCTTCCCGGGTGCCGATGAATTAGGCCGACTCAGCTCAGAAAATTGGAATTTTCAATTGTATATTATAGCTAGGATAGAATACTAGGATAGAAAAGACTAGATATACCTATCACTACGTATGGTTTTCCGTAATTATAAGCAGATTCCTACACCCAACTGTTATATTTAATGTCTCAGTGCAGTTATGGGTAGAGCATCAAAGTGGTTCTTAGCAAATAGTTTTGTTCTTAATAAGGACAAATCTCAGGTGGCAACCGTTTCATTTTGTACATTGCTAATTCATTGTGACAACTTACAGTTGCTTGGTTTTAATTAAGATAGTAAATTACAGTGGGGTCCTCACATCTCAAAACTTTATACTAAATTATCGAAAGCTACTTACATGCTCCATAAATAAAAAAACTCAGATTTCTCAGGATTACCTGCGAAGAAACTACTTTCCCTTACTTCACTGGCATTTAAAGTACGGAATCCAATTATTGGGTCATGCCCCAGCCTCCAAAGATATATTTATTCTGCAAAAAAGGGCAATCAGGATCAGGTTTAATGTTTTAAAATTGCACTTTTAATCCCTAAATGAATTTACTGAAGGTAAAAATTTTGACATCTCCTTCTGATATTGAGGTTTGTGTTGTTTTTCTTGACTAAGACTATTGCAATGTATTTTGCTGAATGTCCGATAAAAATAAATCATAGTTACGACGCAAGTTCTTTAGATTTGTAACTCGTTCCGATAAACTAGCCTTCATTCTCCGCATTAATAATAATTATAAACAAGGGATGGAAAGTAAATATCTATCATTTCTTAGATAGCAATCGAAATTTGGAGGCAAACGACGGAAACTTGATGCCGCTGGCTTTAAATGCACACATGTTCACGATATCACACAAGTATTATCGAAAAAAAGTATCGAAAAAATACTCGCACAACCTCCTTGAGCTCCATTGCTTCTTGTCTAAAGCTTTGTTTACTTAATTACCGAAGCAACACAGCTGTAGCCACCTTGAATTTTTGATACGAGGCTTTACATTGGTCCTTCGTCAGTTCAGTCAGAAGTTCGTCAGCATCGCCTTAAAAATGTTTCAAAACGTGAGTTGTCTCCCATCCGGTTCGGAGAAAGTTTTCGCCGATGCCCAGTTACAGAATTCCGACCAGAGACAATTTTGGGCGAGAACTCTTTCTCCAAAACGAGACGCCTAAAGTTACAGAATTCCGCCCATGGTTTTGAAGATGCGATGCCTAGCTGTCTTCGTGCAGGAAGGATCCCTCTTCTGCTATGGCTCTTTGATTCCCGAAGTGTCTTTTCTAACATGAAACGATAATTATTTTGGGCTCTCCTCTAAATATTTTGCTTAGCACTTTATTTTAAAAGCGGTTCAATGAGGCAGTTTTTTTCCTGATACGTTCAGTAAGTGTTTCTTTTGTAAGTTGCTTTCGTTCCTATTTTTTCCCCTAAACCACTCTAGTTCTTGATGTGAAGTAATCTTTCAGCCTTGAAGTCTGCATCTACATTGTGTCCTGCAAGGCACCATAAAGGTGCGTGGCAGGGGGTGAATATTCACCATACATTTGCTAATGTTAAAATGCCTAAATAGTCGGTTAGTTATTATATTTGTCCCTCCAGCTGAATATGAATGGGCACCTTCAGCTAGAAAATTGGAACAGCATTCCCATTTTTGTAAAGGTAATGGTTTGAATACTGATAGTATTTATGTATTTCCGGTGATTTATTTACAGTTGGAGCGAGAGATAGCTCCATATTCCAAGTTAGGAATCGTCCTTTGCAATAAATGCTAAAATCTTAATATTATTCATACATTTGACTATTCTCACTACCGTTGAATTTCAAAGGGACCTTCAGGTAGTATGTTTTAAATTTCAGAATGTCGTAGAATTTGCAAAATAAAAAAACCCGTATTTTTCCGTTTTTCAATCCATCAATAAGTTCTAAAGTTACAAGCGGAAAAAAGATGTTTTTAACCCTTTCGGAAAATAGGGACTGCATGCGACCTCTTACGTCATCCACTTCGTCCAATCACAACTGAGCCCGCGAAGCTACTTCACCCCATGGCAATGGGGGACACAGCTGACTTTGCCAATGGGAGCGATTGCGACAAGATCTGTGCATCTACATCTACATAATGCCCTGTAAGCCACCATAAAGGTGCAGGGGGTGAATTCCCACCAAATATGCACTACATATCATGCATCAAAAAGGATTAGTATTAATATATAATACACTGATCTAAACTTCACTATTTGAAAAAAGATAAAAATAGATACTGTGATGAGACGTCAATATACCCAGAACGTCTACTAGAGACTGGCCACCGGGGAAACTTCAAATCTCAAGTCTTATACACTCAGGATAAAGGTTTTAAATTTGACTTTTTGAGGAAATTCTAAATTGCATAACGACGGTGCTCAGCCGATATTTTGCGTTTAAATGAGTTGACGGATTTTAAATGTTCCCCGTTGACCACATGCTCTGGTATACCCCATTATCGCCCAAGTATAGTGGGCGATGAGACGAATAAGGAGGTTCCACCGTGACTCCGCGTTTCAAAATACCGTAAAAGATCTATGTTATTAATTGAATAAATACCGATCCAGAAATCACCTATATGGAAAATCGTCTATAGGGTGATAAAGCACATACAATAATTGTATGAATATGCGCGTTGTATTTGCATTCTATTTTTTACAAGCTCTTTTAACTCATTTTGACTTCGGAACTTGACTGACGTGTTTTTGCCACGTTTAATTTATAAAATGAGGATACATGATCAATCCCGCTACAACGTGTTCTAAAAATAGGTTAAATATTTTCTTGCTTAGTTTTTAACTATTCCCTTGCAAATAAAACCCTCCGTTTTGAATTATATCAATGTTGATATTTTCGAATACTGTTTGGCAGCAATGACGCAGCTACCATTTGGAAGCATTGGTAACAATTACAACTAGCAAAAAATCCAATGAAATACATAAATTACGTAAAAAATATAAGGAGGACCTTGGTAAGGTAACCCTTAATCAACTTAGTAAATAGGGTAGTAAGCACGTTTCGTCACAATTACCGTTGCCGATGATAACAACATACTGTAACGCCACTTTCATTATCTAAAACTTTTCTGCTTTTATTCGAGCAAACATTTATTAATATCAATTAAACAAGTGCAGTAAGGTGAGCACTTTTTTACTATGCTAAATTATGCATATAATTGCGCATCTCATATTAGTTTTTCGTCAAAACGACATTTCTCTTTATATAATTAATCTGCAAATTTTATTGCAAGGGCCATGCTCTGCCGTATAACCACGTATAAAATAGCTGATTTTCAAGGTCTTTTTTCTTACAATATATAAGGTCTCATTATTTTATTACCAATCGATGAAAGGGTCAAAACATGGTGTGGTCAGGGCCAGATTTCTAAATAGGCTGAAAAGGCTGCAGCCTATAGCGGCAAAAATTAAAGGGGCGGCACTTTGACAATTTACTAAAAATTGAAAATATACATTTCGATTATTTTAATAACAGAAACTTCTTTAGACGTATCTTTGATATGTAGCGAATTCATTTACGGAAAGTAAATATGTTTATTCTTTTCATAGCATAACACGAATGTACTCCACTTAATGTTGTAGCACATTTTTCATGTAGTGTAATTTGGTTTGACAACACTGCAAGGCGCAAGCACCGTGATTCGATCCGAAAACACTGTAAGCCCAGTCAGTGTCACTACTCTGTTACAACAAACCTTCCTAACCTCTCTTGTTTACGTATCGGTGAAACAGTGTGTCAATCGGTGATGAGGAACGGTATTTTTTTTGTGGTCTGCTCCTCCTGTGTAGTTATGATTGTTTTGTGATTACTGGCTTAAATTATTCAATGAGAGAAGATACAGTTCATAAAAGTGTACTACTATGAGTGACAATAGAAAGAGACTCAGTGGTGCTGAGTACAAAAAACGATCAAAATTGAAACTTCAAGAACAAGAACGTGTTCTGAAACAAACAAAAAAAAATATATTTGTTTTTTAAAACTCATGTTACGCCAGTGGAGGAAAAGAATGATAATGAAAAAAATGGAAATCAGAATGTTCTAGTGGCAGTGCTGATGTTTGTGGTGATTCTGTAGGGAACGACTATGCTTTCACAGGACCAAGTTGTTCCAAAACAGCTGTGTTACTAGATCCTACTGCAATAGAAGTAAGTTCGCAAACAGTTAACAAATTACATAAGGATCCAGCTTCGTGGATCTTAAACAAGGTTACTAGAGATTTAATAGCCAAAAATACCTTTGACCAAAACATAGATTTAGATCTCACTAACAGCGTAAGAGTGTACAAAGATCAAAAGAGATAGAAGAGAGAAAAAATGGAGAAGTTCGTGTAACGAAATGGATGATTTTCTCCAAAAGTAAGGGATCAGTTTTTTGTGGACCTTGTTTAGCGTTTAACAGCAAAGAAATATCACAATTTGAAGATAAAGATGGTTTCAAAGGCTGGAAAAATGGAGTATATCGGGCATGTCACCACGAAAATTCACCAATACAAAAATCTGCAATAATTACTCTAAAATCAAGAGGAATTTCTCCTAACCGTGTTGACAGTATGCTTACGCAACAACTATACAAAGAAAGACACTATTGCAGAAATGTTTTAACAAGAGTTGTAGCGGCTGTTTAGGCCCTGACATTAAGAGGTCTCGCTTTGAGAGGTGACAATGAGGTAATTGGTTCTAATAGGAATGGAAATTTTTAATGCCTTTAGAGCTGATATCCGAGTTTGATCCATTCTTAGCAACTCACATCGTAAAATACGGTAATTGTGGTAGTGGAAATACAAATTATCTCTCTTCCAACACCTGCGAAGAGGTAATTGAGTTAATGGCTCAAAATGTTAGGCAAGTAATTTGTGAAGAGTTGAATAAATCTAAATACTTTGCTCTCACCATAGAATCGAACCCAGACATGTTACATGTAGACCAGTTAGTCCTTGCTGTTAGATACGTTATAGGTGACGGTGCGCCGTGTGAAAGATTTCTTACTTTCATTCCATCAGCGGGTCATAAATCAGAAGAAATGTTCTAGAGTGTGATGAATGAGCTCGAAAATCTGAAAATAAACATTGATGATTGCAGAGGACAATCGTTTGATAACGCTCCAAATATAACCGGTGTTTACATGGTCTGCAAGCAAAAATAAATGAAAAAGCTCCTTTAGCTTTATTCATCCCATGTGCGGCATATTCCCTAAACCTTGTTGGATCGTCTGCTGCAGAATCTTGTGAAGAAGCGTGAAAATGTTTCATGTTGCTTCAGGAAACATATGTATTTTTTACGTGCTCTAAAAAGCGATGGGAATGTTCAACAAGCGTTATGGATACATCGTATCAGGAGAAGACAATTAAAAGTGTGTCATACTCGATGGTCAGCTAGATATGATGCGTGCCCAAGTTTACGAGAGTCTTGGTAAGAAGTATACATTGCTTTGACAGAAATTTCCAACGACTCAACAGAAAAAGCAACAACTAGATGTGAATCCGAAGGAATTCTTCGAAGATTAGAAAGGTTTGAAACCGCTTTTATGGTATGTTTCTGGAGCCCCGTACTTCATATAATTCATAAAGTTAGGAAAGCCATGCAGATGTAGATGTTTTATCGGCGACAGATTTGTATGGTTTTCTTGAAGAATACTTCATGGAACAGAGAAACCACTTTGATTACTTCGAGAAATTGGCTTTGGATATTAACAAACCTACATCTTATGAAAAAGACAACAAAAGATAACTAAAAAGAAAAGTTTGGGCTGACGAAGACCGAAGTGGTGAAGTAAACTTTACCGGGAGGGATGATCTTAAAACAACTACGTTTTACCAGTTATAGACTCTTTCGTTTGTGAATTTAAGAAAAGAAAAGTGGCCTATAACGTGTTTCAAGACGGATTTTACGTCTTATCTCAGTTGTGTGATAACAAGACTGATCAGAGAGACATGGAAGAGAAATTGAGAAAGAAGGCAACCAATCTTTACAGCATCTACACAAATGACTTGGATTCTGATTTTACTGAAGAGTGCATCCACTTCCAAAAGCACTGTACTGTGGAGATTGATCAACCACCTGGAAAATCGTTGCAAGAAATTGTGTAATTTCTAAGATTTAATTCCCTATAAGATGTGTACCCACATTTGGACATCGCTTTAAGGGTAAGTTTGTGCATACCTGCTACGAATTGCGCTGGAGAACGTAGTTTTTCCTGCCTTAGAAGAGTTAAGAATTGCCTACGAACTAGTACTTCTGAAAGAAGGTTAAACTCACTTTCTTTACTGTGTATTGAGGCAAATACAACAAAAACACTTTCATTTGAGGACATTATTAACGAGTTTGCCATTAAGAAATCTCGTAAGAAAACTATGTTGTTTTGAACATATACGAAAGTATAGAATGTACTTGCCAAAAGCCACAAGCCTACTTAAAGCCAAAACATTCAACGATATTGTTTTTTTACAGTTATTCATGTTTTTATTATGGTAAACTGTATAACATCTATCTTTTTAATGTCAACAAATAAACCAGTAAGAAACTATTTTTTGTGTGGTTTTAGTTTTACTCTTCAGCACAATGTCATTTGAATAACTGAATCTATCATTTGTTGTATAAAACGAATGTATAATATGTATAACATATGAGTCTTTTAACTGTGAGTCTCTAAAAAGGGGGGGAGGCGGCAAATGGATTTAGCCTACAGGTGGCATACTCCTAAATCCGGCCCTGGGTGTGTCCTGAAATTTTCACAATAATGATATCTACTTCATAATTCGATGGAGCCACCTTGAGTAGGTTTTTTGAAAGACTTTGTGCGATAAAATGTATTGATTGTTGTAAAAGGTAAGAAACTCCCGACACCATCAACATACTTTGAAGATATTCGGAGAAAAAGGACGTCGGGAGTTTTCTGGAAATTTGGTCATGTTTGAGCCCCTGTATCTAACTAACGGTTTAGAATCGTGGCAAATAACGTACTATTCCTTAATCAGCTATCTTTTGTGAGTATATGTGTGAAGTTTCAAGTCCATATCTCAAAAAAAGCTATTTTTGAATTTTGTCCAAACATTTTCGATTTCCTACCACTGTGCGGCGGTTAAAGGCACCAAGTGCTCAATATTGCGGGTTGTGGCCCACGTAGGCATCAACGACGCCACAGACTGTGGATCGGAGGAGATTCTACGTTCCTATAGGGAACCGAACTCCGAAGTGAGGGTCGCCGAGGGCGTCGAAGTGGAGCTCAAGATATGCAGTCTTGTCCCGAGGATTGATCGGGGACCTCTTGTTTGGAGCCGAGTAGAAGGCATAAACGAGAGACTCCTTCTTATCTGTAAGGACATCGGAGCCAACTTTGTTGACCTTCGACCAACGCTCCGTTCTTTGAGGAACCCCCTTCATCGCTCTGGGGTTCATTACACGGCCGAGGAGTCTAGGCGTGTAACGAATAGGCTATTTGAGCATTATAGGTCATTTTTAGGATAAAGAGTAGGGCAGAGAGTAGGTCAGCTAGTGGGGTGTTAAATACAAAATTGCGTTAATGTTATGAAAGTAAAGAATTGAAAAAAGCCATTAGGTATGCGAGTTTTTTGAGAAGCCAGTAATAGAAAATTTGAATGATTCAGTTAGACATAAGCTCGAAAAAACGTATAAAAATAGCTTTAACAAGTCGTCTGCTATTCTAAAAACTTGCGTTATAACTGTGGTCGTCGTAAATTGTCGAAGTTTGGAACACAATTAGCAGATTTACATCAATTCATCGAATCCACCGAAGCAGATGTAATTATAGGAACTGAGTGCTGGCCTTAGAAAGATATCGTAAATAATGAAATATTCCCGAAATCATTCAAAATTTACGGGAAAGATAGTCAGAAGACCAGGAGGAGCAGTTTTTATCTCCGTGAAGGATTGTCTTACTAGCAGAAAGGAATCTATACTTCATTGTCAAATAGAAACCGGTTTGTGTTTCATGCAAGGTCCTCAAGCAAAACAGATTTACCTATGTGCATATTACAGACCACCGGATTCAGGCATAAATTTAATATTAGAACTAGAAAATCAAATAAGGAAATTAATTCAACACAAAGATGACCGTCACTTCATCATCGGGGGGGATTTCAATCTTCCATCCATAGACCGGGACACGTGTAGCATCATCACCGGGGGGAAGGACAAAGAGCTCTGTGAGACACTTCTGCACACCTTTTCCTCTCATGCACTTCATCAATTAGTAACAGCCCCAAACAAAGGAAAACTATTCTCGATCTTCACGCAACAAATATACCCCAACAGCTTGTAAATATAAGTACCGATGATGGAATCAGTGATCACAGAATTATAAAAGCAACATTTTCTTATAGAACTGACAAAAATAACAAATCCAAGAGAAAAATGTACTTTTTCGATAGGGCTGACTACGATGGAATGAAAAGAGAGTTGCAAAATTCGTTCTGCAAATTTCAAGAAGCAAGTTCAAGGAAAGATACAAAGACCTTGTGGTATATATTCCTAGAAGTTATTCACTCAGCAGTTAACATGCATATACCGAGTAAATTAAAAAAGATGAATGCAGAGCCACGGTGGTATAACGCGGCGGTACGGAAATCTTTAAAACGACAGAGAATTTGCCATGCTATTGGAACTATGGAACTATCTGAATGAAAATCCTAATGCGTATTGGTCGTATGTACGAATACTTCAAAAAATAAATCTACTGTAAAAAAAGCTTTTGGATGTTAATGGAGAAAAAATATATGATAGTCTGGAAAAAGCTAATAAGTTAAGGGGGCTTCCTAGCTGAGGCCACTCTCATATGTAACGGCTTTTCTATTGTAGTTCTACGATTCCCCGCCTAGGTGGCGGGATTAAAAAGTGGAAAGGGAAGGCCCTCTCCCCCCCCTTCTCCCCCTCCTCTAGATGTAACATGATAGCTTGCCGAGCATCGCTCGCCTCCCTCTAAGTGGTTTGTTATCTCCCCCTCGGTCAACCCAGATGTCTCAACCCGACCTTTTCTTATTTCTGACCTGATGACGGGGTCTCAAATCTTCCAGTACAGTTTCTGGGCATCGTTTTCACTTTTGATAATGGAAGAATTATTCCTTCCGACTTGAACTTGCAATGATGTTTTGTTTAGACCCCCTCCCTCCCCAATTGGCAAGTGATAGTCCCTATTTATCGGTTCTCGCAGGGCACAAGCCGGGACGCTTGGAATCGGAAGAAGAGAGGGGAAAGAGGAAGAAGGGGGGGGGGGAAAGGAAGGTTTGCCTGCGGAAAGGTAAAAAGCGAAATTTAATACTTTTGATTAGCAGTCGTAGCTGATAAGCGAGAGGCAAGGATGATGGTGAGGGAAATCCTCATCCTAAAGAAGTCTTGTGGGTATTATCCTTCTTCGGACCGGGAACAGTGCTGCTAAATTAAAATTTTCAGTCTAGAAAAGAAATTTTAGCAATTGTTACAAAAATCTATGGCTGCATATTCCCGAATCGACAAGTTTTTTTTCAACCCCTTGGAGAATACACATTCGCTTTCCTTAGCAGCAGGCGTGGCCGTTATGAATTTTATGCAGCCATTGTCATTCTAGCAGATAACCTAAAATCTTATAGGTACCTATGCCCCCGTCTGGTTGAATTTATTTGAGATTGCCACTAACTAACCGCGGTATTACCCGTAAAGCGACAACGGCAAGGTAGAAGCGCGACGATGCCGCAGAGGAAATATCGTTCGCCTTCATCGGGAATCAAACCCAGATATCTCTAGATTTTTGCTTCCTCGTCTATATTTTACGCCCATTATGAAATTCATCTTTGTCTAAACTCATGAAACTCCTAGTTAGAATATGCACAACAGATGTAGGATGAAAAGTGGAAAATTTGTGGCATAATTTAAAAGAATAGTTCCAACAAAGTATGACAAAAATCTTTCATTGGGCTATTGGTTTCAGTGTAGGCCGTTCTATGAAATTCCCCCAAAATAAGCCAAGTCAAAAATACAATATACTCTTCAAACACGGATTATCTAAAGAATGTTTACATAGTTTAGAAATGCAGAGTGAAATTGAACAGCAAATGTCAACAAACAGCTTTAAAAATATCACACTGCTATGAAAAACAAGGGAAGCACGGATTTGCATAATATATTTGTTATATTAGTAATACATGAAAACATAATAAGAGAAAACAATTCGCATGCTATTAAAATTTTGGGAGAACTTGATCCTGCGTTAGTATTTATAAAAGGATAAGGAACATGAATAAACAAAGTCAAGGAAAAATGATGAAAGCACTTCAAATAAGGCTGAAATCCACACTCTCAGAAGATGATTAGGTCTCAAAGGGAAATGGAATGGTTTTTCAATGAGTGTCAGGGTAAGTATTATTCTCCCACGTCACCATCAAACTCTCGTTCAACAGCTTTTAAATGTGATGTAGAATTTCTGGCAAAAAGCTGCCCTTGTAAAATTTTTAAAACTTATCCTCCATATATTTTGACCAGAAGTCATAATCTCTGTCAATCGCAAAACTGCCATACCTAACTGGCTCCGTAAAATAAGGTGGCAGTATTTCTTCTCCGTGATATGGAGTTGACCGTGGATCTAGTAAAAATAATCACTCTTTACTTTCAGAGCAGCTTCGCCGTCTATAATCTCACAAGATGCTAATTTCTTTTGAGAGACAGCATGCGTTGGATGCGCATCCATGCATACGTATGGACATTTCACCTCGACTATTCCATCGACATCTGACAGGACGCCATCTGGCGTTGCTGCTATGTAAGAGGTCCTCCTATGGACAAAACGTCCCGATGGGTTAACCGTATTGCCCCTGAATCTCTCGTACTCCGCTGTCGCCAATGCCTCACCCGCAATTCCATAGTCGGTGGCTTTATTTCCGCGAAAAGATGGGTAGAGTAAAGACTGAACAGTCTTCTCCCGAGAGGTTCCTGCTCTTAATTTACAAACTCGAGCAAAGGTAGAGGCGGTGAGCCTTTTTCTCCGCTAAACATGCCATGTTTGACAGAGGCGTTGAGTTTTGGTAGATGCTTCCAGTTGTCTTGTTTGCTCCTCGCCTAATTACAGGGAATTTAGGAAATCATATCTCACAGTTAAGTCGATTTCAAACTCCTCGATATTTTGTGGGCCATGCAGGCCATAATGCTGGGCAGGATGTTCCAATTGTCCTTTACATTCAAGACGTCGCTTTGCTCGCATCTCTGCCTTTTTTCGCATCTCTGCTTTTTTTCGGAAGCCAGTTTAAATATTTTCGTAAAAAATCCTGGACTCTTGTTTGTGATGCTGCTGTGAATCAATGTATGAACATCTGGTCCTGCATTGAAGGCTGAAGCGGCCACTTCACACCTAGTTTGATATGACCCCCGCTTCAACGTGTGCAGCGAAGATCGGCAAGATTTGTAAAGGGACGATACGATAATTATATTAGCGTAACTAGTCTATTAAATGAATTGAAATGGGAATCATTGTCAGATCGCAGGTTGAAATTTACACTTAATCTCTTAAACAAATTCCAAGGCTATATTTTCAGTGATGATGTTAAAAATATTTTACGAACCCCAACTTACTATGGCAGACTGGACCATAATCATTAAATTAGAGAAATTGATTGCCGAACTGACCGATTCAAATTGTCCTTTTTCCCTCGTACAATTAGAGATACGAATAACGGTAAATATGTCCTATCGGAGAGTATCAATGAATAGCGTTGGTAGCTGCATGTTGGTATGAGTACTTAAAGCTAACCCTACTAACAGAATTCCGTTGTTTCAGGCGTGACTTCATGGAATTTGCTTAGCATATTGAATGAGAAGCAGTAACTTTGTAATTCCACGTGTATTTATTGCAAACGACCTAGGTTTCGACGTAGCACGTCATCATCAGGTGACAATACGTGCGACGTCGAAACCTAGGTCGTTTGCAATAAATACATGTGGAATTACAAAGTTACTGCTTCTCATTCAACTACTAACAGAATGTTTTTGCATGTTTGCTCTGCAATTTCTATCTTTTTTAAATAGTGTAGTTCTGACTACTATATTAATACTATTCCTTTTTTATGCATGATATGTAGTGTATGTTTGGTGAGAAATGACCCCCTGCCACACACCCTTGTGGTGGTTTGCAGGGTATTATGTAGATGTAGATAGATGTAGATGAAAGCGAAATTTACTCTTTTCCCTCCTACATATTTTGCCACACATGAGTTGAAGGATTCTGCTTGATTGTTGGTTACGTCCAGGATAAAGCTGGGAGTTTGGTTGGCCCAGGAGTTTATCTACTGACATGATATCGTCCCATACCCCAAAGTTCATCAACAGAGGCACACGGTTCTCCTCATGAGACTTTGGTCCACGACAAAAGTACGCCGCACATTTGCTATGATCCTCGAAAACAAGCCGAGGGCCATTCATAATGTCTTTCTGTAGCTCCTTGGGGTCAGCAGTTAACGTACTCTTTCTAAATTTTATGGCAGAAGGTACCGCATTCCTTAACCGATGTAAGTTGTCTCCAATATTTTTCCTAATAGTTACTGGTGCATGGCATTTCCAGTTATTCGTTTTCCTTACTACATCTCTGATGCGGTTGCAGTATTTCGAAGCAAATGGTTCGAGCATTCCACCTTTAGAACAGGAAGGTCTACACCGTATGGCAATACAAGTCTTTGCATGATGCTAGTATCTCCATCGCCTTAAAAATTTATTGAATTTAGTGGAGCATATAGATAGTCGTCTTCTTGAAAACTTGACACATACTAGAGTACTTCTTACCTATGAGTGTATTGCACTTAAAATTATACATTTTAACACCGTTTTGAAGCCTTCTACCATGGTATCTGCTTCCATTGCCGTATAAGAACTCCAGTTCTTAAAACATGTGTGAGGCCTTTCATTATTCGTAGGGTCTTTTGAACTTGCTTGCGTACATACTGCAGTACTTATTTCTTACTCCAATAAATGTTACTTTTTTAGTTATAAATCCTACAATGTAAGCCTGAAAATGTGTTTGCATTAATAGCGACCGATTTGGCGTCCATGAACAATATACGTACCACTCCTGACAAAGAGTTAGGTATACCTATATATAGTTTGTGCGGTATGATCTTTTTCCCATGATCCGTCACACACCACCGTATTCAAAGGTGTACCATCTTAATCCACTTCCCTGCTTTGATCGCAAATTCACTTTCATCCATAGCCGCTTTCTTCATCTCCTCCCAAGCAACATCATGTATGGCAGGAGCGATGTCGACTTGCTTATTCGGGAATGTTTGGCTGACCATGTGCGGAACGTTCAAAATTGTACTCATTTCCGCCATCCGGGCGTAACCTAGCCCTATACATATCATATTGGTGACCGGTAATTCAGCTCGGTAATTTTTTATAGCTGAAAATGTTAAAATAATGACCCGATGAATTTTCTTCATGAATCACGTGCTCTTCACTGAAATAAATGATACGTGTGATAAACGTGATAAGTAACCATGCCGTTTCCAATCCATTTCTCGTGGAGAATCTTTATTTAATACGTGTAGTAATAACATTTCCACATATTCGCCAATTTGCCACAGTAAACTTATGAGCCGTCATCGAAATATGCTTTCCAATGTCCACGACTGCCAGAAAGAATTCCTCGGCTCCTCGTCGACTCAGCTGGGGGGGTGTTATGTACGAAGAGGTAACCTGACACCTCTCTAGAACCCTCGCTCTCTCTCACAGACCTAACACATCTGGAGTTTCGTAAACAAGAGGGGTGGAACGCCTTAGGGAAGGAGTGGTACCCCCACTAAGGCAGAAATCTTCGGTCGGAACTTCAGCGCACAACGAGTTTAAAAACGCAAAACATGCTCCACAGGGTTTACTATTATGACCTAGCTATAGAAATAGCATCAAAAGTTGTTGTTTGAATGTGTAGAAGAAGGATCAAGCTTTCTCTAGAGTGGAAGCAAAATCCTGTTCCTATTCTAGGCTTCGCAAATAGCGACTAAAAAGGGACAAAAATGGAAAGTTGGGCTAGTTTTTATAAACTAGCAAATAAACCAATAAAAAATCCATTCCACTTAAGCAAAAAAGCAATTCTTTTGCTACAATGGGAAAATTTTCCAAAATACCAGCAGCTACGATAAAGTCGTAGTCGCGTTCATCTTAAGCATCTGCAACGGGCTTTTAGAGGCAGCTAGGGAGCACCCTTAAACACATTTCCAAAGTGTTTAACTACCAGCACTTTAGATTCAATTGAACCACTAAATACACATTTCAAACATCCGATGCCTGAAATCGCTATTGAGCCTCACGGTATAGAGCAACAACTAAAAAACATAAACACCAATAAATCCCCCGGCCCTAATCAAATTCCGGCACGCGTTTATAAAACACTAGCATCTTTAATATCTCCTTACTTAGAAATAATATGTCGTAAATCGTTGTGTGAGCACATGGTTCCCAAGGACTGGAAAATAGCTAATATTACACCTTTATTCAAATCCGGCGACAGAGAAGATTCTAGCAACTACAGACCTATCTCACTAACATCGATATCGTGTAAGATAATGGCACATATAATAGTTAGTTCGATTATGGGACGCTTGGATATAGAAAATTTTTTTAAAAAACCAAAACTGTTTCCGAAAATCTAGATCATGCGAAACGCAATGGTTCTTTGTTCCGCACAAATCAGGAAATCCATCACGCCACAAGATCTGAAGACACCTTATATCTACGCATTACCTAAGATACATAAAGAAGAACACAGACGGCCAGAAAACGAGATCGGTTCTCAAAGATCAAGGAGGTAAAAAAAAAGTGGTCTAGGAAGACACATAATAGGAACAAAGGGCAAAAGTGCGCTGAAGTGCACAGCCCCTGGAAAAACCAGACGAACACTCTGACATAAAGAAGACTCCCTCTGAGACCAATCATCAGCTCCATAGACTCCCCCACGTATAAATTAGCCAAATACATCTCGTCTACGCTGCAACCAGAGGTTGAAAAGGCAAAACCTTACGTCAAGACGCTCAGCATTTCCTCGATCGCATCCGCGGCATAAGATTAGGACCCGAAGACATGCAAGTCAGTTTTGATGTACTGTCTCTTTTTACCAAGATACCTACGGAAAAAGCCATCAGCATCATCAGGGACAAATTTGACGTCAATACAACGAATTTGGCTGAGATATGCTTACAAAATACCTATTTTAAGTGGAAAGGAGAGTTCTATGAACAGATAGAAGGATCACCAATGGGATCTCCCATCTCCCCGGCTGTTGCAAATAATATATATGGATCATTTCGAAAAGACAACGCTGGAAAACGCCATTCACAAGCCATCAATGTGGGTTAGATACGTAGACGATACGTTCGTCATATGGAAACATGGCAGAAAAAAAACTAGAAGAATTCCACAACTGTCTAAATACAATAGACGACAACATCCAATTCACGAGAGAAGAAGAAATTGACGGGAAGCTCCCCTTCCTCGATGTCCTCGTTACGAGAAGAGAAGATGGGACCCTGGGCCATTCAGTATACAGGAAACCAACCAACACCAACAGATACCTTCTAGCCAGTTCGCATCACCATCCACCACAAATTAGAGGCCACTATGATCCACCGATCAATCAATCTGAGCGATGAACACCATAGAGAAGACGAATTGAATAAAATAACGGAAATCCTCGTAAATAACGGGTACGAAAGGAGAGAAATACAAAAAAAAATTTCGCGAAACAAATCTTCACCTCGACCATTGGACGAAGAAAATGTCAACATGAAAAAAGCATACCTGCCTTACATCAAAGGGACCACCGATAAGATCTTACAGAAGTATGACATAAGATCTATATTCAAACCTCGAAGGCAAATTAAAGACTTCTTACGCAGCGTAAAAGAAAAAGATGTATTAGAGGCGGAAGGAGTCTACAAATTAAGCTGCCGATCGTGTGATAAGGTGTACGTAGGAGAGACGGGCAGAACAATACGGACAAGAATAAAAGAACATGGAGCCGCCATTCGACTGGGCCACTTCAGCGGTCGCAGAACACGCCACCGAAGGACACGAAATCGACGTGACAAACGTGGAAGTCATAGCAAGTGAAAAACATTTCAAGGCGAGGTTAAATATACCGAGGTTTGAGAGGTTCTCGAAATTAGGAAGTATGCAAGAAATTTTAATGGAGACTAAGAACAAATGGTAAGCTCATCCTGGCTTCCAGTTATTTCGAGAAACAAAAGAATAATCGAGAAACCCCCACCTCCACCCTCATCCACTCCCCCACCTCCACCACCGTGAGAATATAAATCTACGCGCAAACCAAGCAATGTCTGATTAAAATGAAAAGAATTAGTAAATATATGCCCACTGATTAGCGTAATGCAATAATTGAAAATTATAAAATTTCAAAATCCACTGCAAAGACAAACCTTTATTAATGCATTTGCAGAATTCAAAAGAAAAACAAAAGAAAATCAAAAAGTATTATGGTCATACGTAGGATAGAGTCGTAGAAAGAATAGAGTAAGTAGAAACGAGGAGGAGTATTAATAGCTGTGAAGGACCCGTATGTCAGTAGAAGTGAACTTATTTCAGAGCGAAATGTAGAAAGAATTTGGTGTTCCGTTAAAAGTAAACGTTGCAACGCAAAACAGATATATGTGGGTGTATATTACAGGCCACCGGACGCAGACGTCGATGGAACTAGAGTCAGAGATAGGTACATTACTTTCTCGGAACAATGATAGAGTAATAGTAGGCGGTGATTTCAATGTCCCTTCGATAGACTGGAATACGTGTCGTTTCATTACAGGAGGTAAGGATAAGGAACTCTGCGAATCACTGTTGAACACCTTTACGTCACATTCTTTAAACAGCTAGTAACATCCGACCAGGGGAAACAACATTCTAGACTTATTAGCAACAAATATACCCGAAAGAGTTCTAAATACAGTTACAGACACAGGAATTAGTGATCATAAAAGAGTGCATGCGAAATTTATTGTAGGCGTTGAAAGACATTATAAACCAAGGAGGAGGGTGTCTTATTTGGCAAGGCTAATTACGACGGGATGAAAGAGGAATAAAAGGAAGCGTTTAATTTATTTAGCGAACAAAGCAAAGGATTAAATACAGAGGATTCGTGGAGAGAATTTCTTGAGGTCACCCGTGACGCAGTTAATAAATACATACCAAGTAAGTATATTAGTGATAATACAGAGTAAAAGTTGTAACTATAAACTATAACTATATATACTATACTATATAAACTATAACTATAAACAACAAAAAGTATAACGCGGGGGTTTGGAAATCACTAAAGCGACAAAGGGTATGCCACGCTAGGATGAAAAATGCAGGACGGGGTCTATCGGTAGAGGAAAAAAATGTGCTAGTTGAAAACTATAAAAAATCGAGAGCATTAGCAAGGAAATCATGTCGGAAAGCGTTATCACATTTCAAGAGCAAGATTTTAGGAGAATATTTAGATAGCAATCCTAAAGCGTTTTCGTCATATGTGAGAGAGCTTCAGGGAAATAGGTCCACAGCGCACACACATAAAAACGATAAAGGAATCAGAGTCACCAGCAGTGTAGAAAAAGCCAATACTTTAAACACCTTCTTCCAAAGCGTATTCAACTCATCGTCACTCAACGCTGTGGAACCACCGCCGAACAGTTTCATTGAGCAAATGGCCGAAATACAAATTTCTTGTCGCGGAATAAAGCAGCAGTTAAAAATCATCAGTGAAAACAAATCACCAGGCCCCAATCAAATTCCTTCCAGAGTATATAAAATATTAGCTTCTGAAATAGCCCCATATCAAGAAATAATATTCAACAAAACACTAAAGAACCACACAGTACCCAAGGATTGGAAAGTAGCTAACATTACACCTATTTTTAACAGCGGTGATAGGGAAAAACCTAGTAATTACATATCCATTTCACTCAGGTCAATCTCTTGCAAGATATTTGAGCACATTGTAGCCAGTTCGATCATAGGGCATTTGGATAGTCAGGTCAGTCAGCTCATAAACAGCCAACATGGGTTCCGGAAAGGTAGATCTTGCGAGACACAATTAGCTTTCTTCTTACACGATATTTTAGTCCACGGTGAAAACAGTACTGAACTTGATGCGATATTTTTAGATTTTAAAAATGGCTTTCGATAAAGTTCCTCGTGATAAATTAATCTTGAAGTTGGAGAGTTTTGGTATAAATAAAGACGTTGTATGTTGGGTAAAAGAATTCTTAAGTGGGCGAGAGCAGAGGGTTGTCATAGATGGTATCATGTCGGACACAATCAAAGTCACATCGGGAGTTCCCCAGGATAGCGTAAGTAGGTTCGCTTCTATTTCTTTCATACATAAACGATTTGGGTACCGTAGTTAGTAGTAAGGTTAGAGTTTTGCAGACGATGCGGTAGTGTACAGGGGTATATCAAAAGAAGAGGACAGGAAATCGGTTAGCAAGGATTCAGATGCAATTCAAGAGTGGTGCGACAAATAGCAGTTAGAACTTAACCTTAAAAAGTGTGTAGCTATCAATTTTTGGAGGAGGAATAATTCGATAGAGCGTACCTATAAAATTAGTAACACGAAGATCGAAAACGTTGAAACCATATGATATTTAGGTGTAACAATCACTAAGGATTTATCGTGGGGAAGACACAAGGGAAATATGCGGCCGAGCGAAGAGAAAGCTAGGATTTATAAAAAGAGTACATGGGAAATGTGATGAGAAGACAAAATAGCTACGCTATTTTACACTAGTTAGGCCCCACCTTGAGTATGCAGCCAGTGTATGGGATCCTAATGAATTATGTTTGATCAGAGAACTAGACAGTGTGCAGCGTAGAGCAGCTAGGTTCGTAAAAAGGTTGATTAGCGTTCAGAATTAATAAAAGAATTAGGGTTGGAATCATTATCAGAGCGTAGGTTGAAGTACAGATTAAATCTTTTAGAGAAATTTCAATCGGATAGCTTTACTGAAAATGTTAGGCACTAATTAAAAAACCAGCGTATTTTGCTACATTCGACCAGACAAATAAGATTAGTGAGATAGATTGTCGTACCCATAGATTCAAAATTACATTTTCCCCCGTACTATAAGAGAACAGAATAGGCAGCATAGCAAAGGGATAGGCAGAGGAAATGTTATAGAGTATTCTGTAGTGCATGATGCATGCATTAACCCCTTAGATGCTGTAGATGCTTACAATCAAGTTGCATGAGACAGTGTAGTTGCTGGTATGCATGTTATTGTTGCATGCTTGGTGATCTTCACCCCTTGCCACACACCCTCGCGTTGGCTTGCAGAGTATCGTGTAGATGTAGATGTACATAAGGGAAGTGCAAAGCCATAAGTCTGGCGTCCATTCACTTAAAAATGATAGGGGTGAAATGGCCACAAACACTCTTGACAAAGTTAACTTGCTAAATTCCTTCTTCCAAACCGTTTTTAACCCACCTTCCGGGGATTCAACTGTCGTGTTACCTGACTTCTTAAAGCGGCTGATGCAACCAATTAATATTTCCTGCAATGGTATTGAAAAGTTACTTAAAGATATAACCCCCCACAAATCAAATTCCCTCCCGCGTATATAGAGAGTTAGCCTCCGAAATTTCCCCCTACCTTGAAGTAGTATTTAATAAATCCCTGACCGAACACGTCGTGCCGAGGGACTGGAAAGCAGCCGATGTAACACCCTTGTTTAAAAGTGGTGATAGGGAGCAGTCATCTAACTACAGACCTATATCCCTCACATCCATTTCATGCAAGGTCCTAGAACATATAATTGTCAGTTCAGTCATGGGACACCTAGATAGCCAGAATTTATTGTCCAATGTTCAGCATGGCTTCCGAAAGAGCAGATCGTATGAAAATCCACTTGCTCTCTTTTCCCACGATATTTTAGTTTCCTGCGAAAATAAATTTCCAGTGGATGCTATATTTCTCGACTTCAAAAAAGCTTTTGACTAATTTTGAAATTAAAAATCTTATGGGTTAGACAGTAACATTATATCATAGATAAAAGATTTTCTGCATGATCGGGTGCAAAGGGTTGTTTTGGACGGTGTTACCTCACTGGCAATTAAAGTCACTTCGGGTGTCCCACAAGGTAGTGTGATAGGTCCACTCCTATTCCTTTTGTACATAAATGATATCCATAAGATGGTAAAAAGTAAGCTTCGTCTGGAAGAAGAGTTCTCGGGTTTCCAACCGGGTCCAAGTGTTTTTAGGCACCAACGTTTCGAAGGCTATGTCCGCCATCGTCTTCAGGGTGAATGGCGGACTTAGCCTTCGAAACGTTGGTGTCTAAAAACACTTGGACCCGGTTGGAAACCCGAGAACTCTTCTTCCAATCTATTCGCCGGGAAAAACTGAGATCCTTCATAAGCTTCGTCTATTTGCCGGTGACGCAGTAGTATACAGGGACATTCTATGCCCAAACGATAAAGAATATTTAAATATTGACCTACAAGCAATTTAAACTTGGTGTGATGCATGGCAGTTAGAATTAAACCTTAAAAAATGTCTTTTAATGAATTTTTGAAAAAGAATAGCTCTCCTCCTAGCACCTACAATATAAGTAATAATGAACTAACAAACGTGGAATCCATTAAATATCTTGGAATAAGACTGACACATGATCTTTCTTGGGGTAAACACATTCGTGAAATAATGGGTCAAGCAAATCGTAAACTGGGATTCGTCAAAATAGTACTGGGTAAATGTGACGACCATGCAGGGCCGGCGACAGGGGGGGGCAAAGGGGGCAAATGCCCAGAGGCCCGGGCTATCAGGGGGCCCGGGCCAAAATAAATCAATTGAAAATAAAAATTTATAGCATGAATAAATTTTAATGCCAAAAAGAATACAAAAATTTGTTATTTAAAAAGTGAAAAAAACAGTGTGCAATAGAGAAGTATGACGTTAGCATTGTTGTTGTGTTCATCGAGGGTTTAGGGGTGATGGGCACGATAGAGCGAGAAGCGCGGGCGCTGAGACACACCCTCCTCTCTTTGCCGCGAACATTCGCCACTCAACGACATGTTATAACCTGAACGAAAAGAAACCCAATCCCTCCGCCTAAGGTCTATTGTTTACTTGTTAGTGGACTGTAAATAATTGTTTATTCTACAGTCAAAGTTACAGATTAGCAGTAGCAAGCTACACATTCTAGTGTCGTGTCATTGGTTTTGTATACATGAACGCCATACACGGGGAAGGGAGGGAACGCGGCCCCCCCCACCTAGCCTCCCAGTATGGAGATTTTTCAATCCCGGGATTACGGGATCATCATCAAAAGTTAAACAACATTTTCTGGAATTTAGTCCATGTTGTTTAATACTGGCGAACACTATGTCTTTAACACGCGTACCGTAAGCTCAGTTCCATTTTTCTTATGTATTACAAATGATGACATATTACTTATTCCAATAAAATGTATTAGTTAATGGACTCAGAAGTCTAACGTGTTGCATTTCATGTCCAAGAAAACTTACTTATTAGCGCTGCCTGTTAGCGAAAAGTTGTACGTCAATCCCGGAATCCGTTTACAATAAATTCCCAGATTTCGGGATTGGATTCCGGGATTGCAGTCCTTAACTCACGGGTAAAATAAAAAAGGGAAGCAAAAAAATATTTTATATTTAATATTTTTTTGAATATATACATATTTTAGAAAGTTATTAACTCTTAAACATGATGTATAATTTATCCTTCTGAAATTTTTCTAATATTTTTTCCTTGTTTTACTTACATAAGTTCAAGGCCCATGCACGCAATGTCATGATTTTGTGTGGTTTTTGTTAATAGAAAGGAGAGGAAGGAACAGTTTAACCGATGCACAGTAGGCTGAAATCGAAAAATATTTACCAAAATTCCAAAATGGCTTTTTTGGAGAGAGAGAATCATGAAACTTGGTACAAATACTCATAATTGATTGGCAACCGTGGAATGGCATGTCATTGGTCATGCTCTGTCGCCATTACCGAGATGCAGGGGCTCAAACATAGCCAAAATTTACTCGGAACCGAAATAGCAATTTTGTACACGAAATCGTTAGATGGAAACGAAAAAAGAATTTTAGTGAAAAATTTAATCTTCTAACCACAACCATTCACTCATAAATAAAAAATTAAAATAAGCAAAAGGTGACGCCCACCAAAAAAGCTGCTTCGATATCATTGACGTCATTTTCCTTCCGTCTTTGACTGCTTTTAGGCGAAGGGAAGGGAGTGGAGGGGGGTTCTCGGAAAGTCTGCTCGCACAGATGCTGTCACAATCGCTCCCATTGGCCGAATCAGCTGTGTCCCCCCCATTGCGATAAGGCAAAGTAGCTTCGCGGGCTCAGCTGTGATTGGACGAAGTCGATATACGTCAGAGGTTGCACCACACCCACTTTTCCGAAAGGGTTAAAAACATCAGTTTTTCGCCACTTATAACTCGGGAAATAATTGACGGATCAAAAAACGGAAAAATACGTGTTTTTTTATTTTACAAACTCCATCAGATTCGGCAATAAAAAAAATTTGGTAAACGACCCCATTACACCCGACTTCAGTTTTCTACGAAAATGTTCCTATTTAAGTTGAGGGTGACGCTGTGGGAGGAATTTGGTAGGATAAAAAACTAGTAGGTCTGTTAAAACCACTATTTTACTTTACTCTGCTTAACTCTTGGAATTTTCATCCTAAATGTAGGTGATATTACGTAACAAAATGGCGGACGATATTTTAACACAAAAATTCATTTTAAGTAGCAAATATCTGGCATGATAAGTGCCTGTCAAGTGACTCATATTAAATCAATTGTTGATGCTTTTTAAAGGTAGATCTGAAAAAAAATTGAAAATTCGTTTGCATCGCCAAAAATTACATTTGATTTTTCGTACGCGCGTCCGGAGCTTGAGACACGCGCCGGGAGCTGGAAATGTCGTAACGGGAGTAAGTTTTTTCAAGCCATAAGGAACATAACGCTTCTTATTTGCCTTTTTTAATGTGTGTGCATTGCTATAGATCTCCACCGGCTCTACACGTATAAAATCATGGGGATATAGAAATATTAAGGTCTGTAAGTGTGCGCGAAATCGCGTTCAAGGTTTCTTCTCTCAAAAGTGAACTTCTCATTCACACCCTCAAAGCCTTAAAATTCCTGTATTTTTCATAGGAAACATTATTTTACGTTCCAGAGGGACACTACTAAGGACTTTTTTCCTTTTATTTGCCCCTTTGCCCCAGCAGTCCAAGCCTTTGACCCTACTAGGAGGTTCATGCAGAAAGGTACATTTTGGACACCGCGAAGCTTTTGGTTGTTCATCGAGAAAATCTACTCAAATCTTTCATTCTCCCTTCGTACTATATGCATATCCCTGATTTATACGTCATGTTAGACTTTGTTCATCTAGGAAAACTTTAGTTTCTACTTTACTTGAATTATTCACACAGGAAGGAAGCAAATTATCGAAAATAGCTTAATATTGAGGCGCAACAAAATATATTCTGTTCGTTAAAACCCTTAACTTACATTATTTTTACCCATTTCCTGCTGTTATGTTTGATTAAGAGAGTTTTAGTGAAAGCAAAGCTAAGTAGAAGTGAATACTCTGCATTCATTTTAATTTGGTGGTGATATAATAATTATCTCCGTATCTCCCAAAAGATTGGAGTAATTGTGGATATGCTAATTAATTTTGAAAAAAAAGAAAAGTACGTTTTAATACGACTTTTTATAAAATTTTCGAGTTCAAGTAAGTCCTAGTTTTGATTACTGTAAAATGAAAGTGTAAAGTGCGTTATACCATCAAAAAGTTTAATTTTGAAATTGATTCCCCATCCGATTCCACTGACATGTGTTTAATTTAAAAAAAGTAAAATTTATACTAAGTCAAATGATAATGTATGGCAGTGCGCAAGTTTCTTCTGCAGAAAAATCTGATAATCAGGTAAGTCTTGGTTCTAAATAACCAGAAAGTTCGCAGTTCTGGTCTAAATTATGTGAGGGGGTTTGCCGGGATTTAGGGGGCCCGGACCACTCAGTTGCCCAGGGGCCCGAAAATCCTGTCACCGGGCCTGCGACCATGTACGAGAAATCAGCTACTTTTCCCTTGTAAGACCTCATTTGGAATATGCTGCCAGTGTATGGGATCCCAACGAAACTTATATGTGTGCAGCGAAGATGGGCAAGATTTGTAAAGGGACGATACGATAATTATATTAGCGTAACCAGTCTATTAAATGAATTGAAATGGGAATCATTGTCAGATCGCTGGTTGAAATTTAGACTTAATCTCATATATAAATTCCAAGACCATATTTTCAGTGATGATGTTAAAAATATTTTGCTGTCCCCAACTTACTATGGTAGACTGGACCATAATCACAAAATTAGAGAAATTGATTGCCGAACTGACAGTTAAAAATGTCCTTTTTTCCTCGTGCTATTAGGGATATGAATAACGGTAAATATATCCAGTACGAGTGTAGCAATGGATAACATTTTGTAGCTGCATGTTGGTATAAGGACTAAAAGGTAAATCAACTAACAGCATGTTTTTGCATGTATGCTTTGCTATTTTTATTTTAAATAGCGTAGTTTTGAACAGAACCTATACAAGTACTAATCCTTTTTTATGCATGTTATGTAGTGCATTTTTGGTGAGACCCCCTGCCACACACCTTTATGGTGGCTTGCAGTGTATTATGTAGATGTAGATGAAAAAAGCAGGTGTTAAACAAGAACAAAATCATGAGACTAAAAAGATGAGCTCAAGGGGCAATTTTCCAACATGCCACAGAGAAGTGCGGCAATGAATCACTGGTTGAGAATCTCAAAAACGGGCCGCTACATGTTTTCAACAGTCACTCACAGAGTAAAGCGTACTTCTGCAATGACCAGGACAGAAAGGAAAATATCTTTATAGGAAAGGAAATGGAGGCCCTAGGAAAGGTCAATGACTCATTAAAACCACTCAGTAGAAAGTCAAATATGTTAGTGACAAACGATACCAGTAACCTTACTGAGACTTTTATGTCTTTAGTGGCACAGTTTGTGGGTGGAAAGCATGTAAACCGCGGGAAAAGAGGTTCGTACTCTCATCGGGTTCAGGGTGCCGGGCTTGATTTCCAACTGGGACCCATGTGGCATTATACTACGTGGAAAACGATTTGTCGAAAAAGCCCTTACAAAATTGTCCACCGGTTAGGAGAGCGGAGGCTGAAACGCCTGCAGTCAGCTCGGAAATGTCTTTTGAAAATGTCTAAGTTACGGTAGGTTGTACGTCAAATGAATCCAAGGGCTATGGAGGTTATTGCCAAAAATTGGACTTAGACGAAGAGGAAATGGAAGGAGAAAGCAAAGCACTTTTGGCTAAAATGAAGGTGATAGGGAGTCAATAGAAGCGATAGAGAGGGAGACAGGAGGCCAACGCGAATGTGAGAAATGGCTTGATGAAAGACGAAATAGATTGACGTCTCCGAATTTTGGAATTGTGTGTAGGAGAAGGAAAAATTCTAAATGGGCACCTATTGTGAAAAGACTTTTGTATGCCAAGCCCTTTGGAAATGAAGCAACTAGATACGGCTCCCTCAATGAACTTAATGCAATTAAGAAGTATGAAGAGCTTACGGGAAGTAAAGTTTTTGCGTATGGTCTTCATGTTGATCCAGATCACTGGTTTTTAGCGGCATTACCGGACGGAAAAACAAGCGATGGCGCATTATTGAAGTAAAATGCCCAAAATCATCTGAAAAATTACTCTACAACAGGCAGCAGGGGATATAAAGTTCTTTTGCCTCGATGGAAACGTAAAACTAAAAAAAATCACAAATACTATTACCAAATTCAGGGGCAGCTACATGTTTCTCGCTACTCCTTATGCGATCTGATAGCTTGGACTCCTATTGAATGCTAAATTCAAAGAATATACAGGGATGACGTTTTTTGTAAGGATCGTATGGAGAAGAAACTTCTCCATTTTTATAATAATGTTATGCTTCCGGAAATAATTGACCCTAGAGCTTGCCGATCGATGGAAAAATAAGAACATGAAATTACAAGTTGAATGATACCCGAATGTTGTCTCTTAGGATACATAAAACTTATGCCAATTACAAAAACTGTTTAATTTAGAGAAGCAGATTTACCATCATAGCAGGATCTATAAGGTTTTTGGAATGGGGAATTAATGGATAGGGAACGAGATAGTGTGACTTTTACGTTTACTCAAGTTTTGGATTTTAACGTATGTTAAAAGAGAGTACAATGTCGAGTTTACAAATATATATTTCCGTTACAGCCGAGACGATATCAACATAGCTGGGCAAAGTTAATCCAAAAATTAACTTCGTTAATGCATTAAAAGCTACTCAAAAAGTTAACTTCGTTAATCGTTAAATCGTTATCTTGATGAAAATTTAACGCGAGTTAAAGTTATCCGTTAAAGTTAAAAATCTATATGAAATTGTAGGCAATTTTGAATTATATGCCACTTAACATTCGGGTATTTTTAATTTCAATGAACGTAATAATAATTTCATGGTCAAAAATACTTAATAAACAGTATAACTTAGGTAATGTAGACTTATACACATGAGGTATGGAGTTTCATAGTAATATACTATAACAGCGTCAAGTCCAACTTTTCCGTCAGAAAAGTTGGACCTGACGCTGTTTGTATTTGATTGTGGAAATAGAAACCTTGGGATAGGCCGATACCGGTAACTGCGATACCAAAAGATTCACCAATATTTTGATGGCATAGTTTTTTGCTATTAGATGGTGAAAAAATTATTGCCAGTCCTATTGACATAAGAATCCACAGCTCTTGAAGAAGTCTTGGTTTTCGTTTTCCCGCGAGTTGATCCTGCCTTCACTTTTTCTTCAAATTGAACGTATTTAGATGGATGCGTTCTCCTCATGTGTTGCTTAAGATTGTTTAGGGTGCAAACGTGAGCCTTGACTATGTAAATTGTGTCTGTAAAAGTTGTGTAAAAGTCTGATTGCAGTACAAACGCTGAGTTCTCTAGATTGCATTCTCAACACAACTCCTTCAACAAGTTATTACATGGCAATCCAGATGGCTCTGAACAAAAGTAACGGACTTAAATGAACGGAATTAAAAGTTAACGGAAGTTACTAAGACCGTTTTAGTTTTTGGATTTAACTTAAAAGTTAAATCGTTAAGCAATATGTTAACTTCGTTAATTAACGATTAACGGATTAACGCTTTTCTGCCCAGCTATGGATATCAAGGTATGCCTACTACAAGGTTTTTTTGCCATGTTGATTAATACTTTACTCCAATTTTGCCTAGAATAATCTGTGGTATTCTACAGAGGAAACAGAAAACTGACTCCTCTCTGAAATCCCGTCCTGAAGTAACGTATGACACTTCAATATCAATGACAGAAGCAGGAATCTACTACACATTCGAATGTTTTAACAAAACGTTATTGCGCGTTACCTGGTATCAAAAAGTTGTGCAGACATCTACCCCCATTAGGGAGAGGGATTACTGTGAATGGAGTTGATCCGTCAAAACTTACACTCAGTCGATAAAAAATATGATAAATACTGTTCTCTGCATCTCGGGTTCTGCGTCCGCGTTTGTTGACTGGGGGTGACAACAGTTTCGCTAGCCGTCCTGCTAGCGAAACTGTTGTCACCCCCAGTCAACAAACGCGGACGCAGAACCCGAGATGCAGAGAACATCTGGGGGCTTATTACGGAACTTATAAGGACGGCGTTATGTGGTGAAAGACGTTATTATAACGACCGGTCGAGATTATAAGGACCCGAACGATTACGGAACTCATAAGGCCGGCGTTATGACGTGTAGGGTAGATAAATAACGTCCCAAAAATAAGGACGGCTTTGGAGGTGGCCTTATTCTGATAACGACCAAAATGGCGGTATTGTTTTGGGATTTCAGCCTACCTACTGGAAAGGTATATAGTAATAGGATCAAATATTTTGAGTCGAATAATTAATCGATCAACCATTTTCAACATTCTGTAACTGGCGAAAGCTTTTAAAAATATTTCCGAGCTTCTAAACTAATGCTTTATCGTTAATCATTAGCAGTTGTCTGGCGGCAGTGTTCGGGTGAGTATTGGCAGGTTGGTTTTATTGTTATTCTTATATTTATGGAGTTGGCAGTTTGTCTAAGGATGCAGGATCAAAATATAAATAATTTTCGACTTTATCTGAACTATAACAGTCGTGGGTTTTCTTATTTTACCCTAAGATCGTAGCATATTTGGTCATGGCGGGTGAGAGCGAGAAGATTGCTGTTAGCAATGATCACAGAGATGCACCAAGAAAGGAGGCGGAAGACTCGGGAGAGGAGGAAGATACGAGATGTTCATAATTTGAGGCGAGAGATGAGGATTTTCGGCTGTGTTTCAGAGTCTCCAAGCCCATAGACGTCTACCTGTGTAAGACCAACTTTAAGGAGGAAATCTTCAGGCTTAAGTGTGCAAACTCGGGTAATGATTTCATTGTGCAGGTATTCCATATTAATTATGAATGTGTATTTCATATATCTATTTAATTCTGCCGGGGGAAATCGATCGCTGTGTATCGTTTTCATTTGCATTGTATACGTACGTACGTGTGTACTGAGGTAACTGGAAATATTATTTCCTCATGTTAATGTGAAGCAATTCATTTGTATGCCTATTTGTATTCAGCCTATGTCCGCATAACCATTTTTCTATCTTCGCGAATCACCCCTATAAGGAACCATTAATATTTCTATTCTTGATTGCGAGTGAATAATTGACATGATTACATACAGGTGATTTCTCGTTACTAACTATATTCGTATCTTCACGAGGCAAAACTTTGGTGACGGTTAAATTGCAGAAGCTAATGTTTGAGTAAAAACCAACTGCTCGAGTTGTCATAATGTGATTTCCATTCCTGTCATCACTCCTCTATGAGTAGCGTCTATGCATAACAATTATTTGTCATCGCGAAACACTCCCTTAAAAGCCAATTTTAAACAGATTATGCCCTTTTTTTACTTTAATACGGCGAGTAAAACATGATCAGATGATTTGCTGGTGATTTCACGCTACTGAATACTTACGGTCATTGAGATGAATTTTACAATTGCTGATCAACGCAATAGGTTCGCAGGTTATATTTTTTAACTGTTGTTTTCAAAGTTAAATCTTACATGTTGTAATTAGGCACTTGCTACCCTCCGTTTCCTGGCAGAGGGAGGCTACCAGACAGGGGTTGGACAGGATTTTTCCCTATCTGTCAGTCAGCCCTCTGTGGGCAACTGTGTAAAAAGAGTTACAAGAGGGTCCTGTGACATTCTCTCGAGAATGAATCAAGTTCCCACAGACAAACTGGGAAAGAGTAGAAATCCAACAGAGGTTTGATTTGTGTTAACATCTTTTCATATGTTCACAGTTCTTTCTATTTACTGCTCTGCATTGACAAATTCAATTTCCTAGATTCTTTCCTGGGACTGGGTTCCCTTGAGTTATTGGTGCAATTGATTGCACACATTAGCTTCAGTGACTCCGAGGGTGAATGAAGAGGTTGAAGATTTATAAATATAGAATGCATTCCATTTAAGATGCTGAGTTTGAGAATTTCTCCGTGGTAAACTATAATGGCCATGGGGATAGACTAACCATTGGCATAAACTATCAGCAGCAAATTATTCATCAATATTTCACCTAGGTTGTGAGTGACTAAAGTTATACAATATGTGAAGACCAATAGCACCATTGGAACTATAGTTAATGCCGCATACTTGACAAGTAGGTTAAAAACAGTTCCAATCATCCTCATAGAATTATTTAAGCAGTGTTGCTAGGTGATCTTAACTGCAATAGTTTATTCACATTTCTATGGTAAGGCAAGCCTTGCTATGGGTGTAAGATACGAATCACAGTGAAAGCACGTGGTTTTTTATGACCCCCCTTTTGGAAAGGGACATAGGAAATATAATTTTGATTTTTCATGTTTCTGCAGTTCCATGAAACAATGATAAATGTATTTTATTGAATGTAATGCCTATAAGATCTAGTATTTTCCCAGCGAATACTATGAGGTAATGTTTCTCGGGCTTGCCACCGGTTAATAGGCTCCAATACTGCTAATGTTATGAAAGAGCGACTCACTCTTCATCTTCAGGGCTTCTGAGTGCAGTTGGCAGTAATCGAACCTATTAACCAGTGGCAAGCCCGAGAAACATTCCTTCACAGAATGTAATGCCTGTTTACTTTTTCAGGGTATTGTGGCAACAATGGGATCAAAAGGGTTTTGAAAGGGAATATAAGGTGATATATAAGCTCTCAGCCTCTTCAAATCAACTCAACACCCTCCTTCACATGGTGAACCTGCTAAGCCAACGTATTGTACATGTGCGTAGGTAAAGTCAAAGTTTGTGAGCCAATCGGAGTTGGGACATCAGTATAATCTTTACTCATTAAGTTGTGGAATGCACACCAATGGGAGTCCCATTTTCCAATGGAATAATCAATCAATCTCTGTTGATCTCTCCGGCAATTATCATCATAGGTATTCGTCCAGCAATAGTTGGTTTAGTGATGAATAACCTTTGCCTTCTAATTCTCACAAATTCACAAGACAAAATCCCTCTTGTAATCTGCATATTTCCTTGTGTTAATTTACTTATTGGAATTGGCCTCGTATTTAAAAAATAATTGAAAACTTTAATGCTTGTATCTATTTGAAATGTAGTTAGTACTTTTCTTTGAATAAAATTACCTACTATTCTAAAGTGACGATACATGCAAGTTATTTTCATATCAATTTTTTTGCTATGAAACCTCTCAAATTTCTTTCACTGGTAGCAAATGAAAAGGTGTTCCTTTGGGTTGTTATCATATTTGTTGGTGTGTTGCACGTGCTTCTTTTCTTGAAATGAATTTTATATCCTAATGTAAATATTAAAAAAAAGTATTTTTCAGTCTATTCATTTGGATAGTACATATTAGGACTTTGTCAAAATAACTTATTCTTGCAGTAATTTGCAAAATCAACTGATCTATAAGCCAAATGCTATTTTAGATATTCACTCTTAAGAGTAATTAAGTAATTACTTCCTTGGTTGACGTAGGATTATATTCATGCTATCATAATATTTTTCTCATGAACTGAGTAAGTATAAACTGATGAAAATGAAATGAGTAGGAGTTATAAATGGTGTACATGTTGATGTATGAGAATGTCAAGCATTTGAGTCTTTCGTGGTCAGGTTCTTACTGAGAGGTTTCTGGGATGACTGTTCTAAAGATTTACATAGGGAGCACTTATGCATGCATTCATGCAATATCGATATAGATGCAGTACTTATGTCATTTACCTAAACAGCACTTAGTCAAATATCACTTAATGCAGAGTGACTTTCAGTACAACAACGCTCAGGGACGCTTACAATCAACAGAATTGTGTTTCTTTAGAGATAATGAAGGGCTCCCTACATTGCTGCTGCCATTGCTCTCTCAATTAAAACCTTCAAGCTCTCTCACCATGTCAAGGTGAAGATCCTCAAGAGAGATAAAGCATACATACAGAAATGAAATAAGAAACTTCTTGAAAGTAATGGCAACTTATTGCCTTCACAGATTAAGAATAAATAAAATCGTAAAAATAGCGGTCTTCTTTTACCATAAAGGTAAAAAATCAAATAATAATTTGGATAATCTCCTACCCAAACTTAAGATTAGTAAAGTGAAGTAATGATATATGGAAAAAATTGAAGTCAATACTTAAGTAACAAAATATTAGGTGAACTTATACCAAACTCCTCTCTAGAATTTGCCTCTTCTGCAGACTAATAGAAAAATGCAATAAAAATAAATATAGAGAAAAAATAACCACAAACAAAAATTAATGAAGTCGCGTGAAAAAAAATTTTTCCTGTTACTGAGTGAGTATGATTAAAATCCTTTTTTTAATAAAAAATATAACAATTACTTTCGTAACCAAATGCTATTACTGTGGAATCATTATGGAGCAAATGAAGAGTGCATTTTACGCCTTAACATGCATGGAAAGTGTCTTTGATTTTTTTTATCTCGTGCGTTAGGTGAAAATACGGCTATGGAACACCAATCAACATTTAATTAGGGCAATTTGCACTTAAACTCTTCGCAAGCTTTGAAAGTGTTTCCCATTTTCCACTAAAGTCGAAAGAAAACTCACTCTTCACGCATACGCTTCGTAATACGCTTTCGCACAATATATTTCCGCCAGCTTGACGCATAAAAGTATCAATAACAAAAAACCTACATCATTACTTTTTCGAATAACTCATAATTCAAACACGTACTCTCCGTCCATCGCGAATATTTAACTATTTTTTATATATTCCCAAATATACAGGACATATACACGTAATTTTCGTCGTCTGCGGCTGGTCCACGGTACCACTAGGAACGTCTATCATCTCATTGGTCAATGAAAATTTCGGGAGTGAGGTATGCGAAATTTGTCATACAACGTCATTCCCGTCGTTATTCCATTTTAACGCCTTATTCCAAATACCGACCCAGAGTTCTGTAATCGCTGGGGTCGATATTTTTCAACCCGGACAGTCGGTATATAACGCCTACGATATATAACGACCCGAGTTCTGTAATAAGCCCCCTGAACAACGCCGCGGAAACCTTCGCACCAATGATAAATACTAATTAATCACCACAAAAGTGATGTGCTGTTGAATTTTTCACGCAGGAACAGTCATAATCTCCACAATGGAATACAAGCAGAAGGTCGAGGCGTTACTTGAAGATCCCACTTACAAGAAAATAAAGAAAGATCCGACTGCTAAGATTGAACGGGAAGTAAGAGAACTCATCAAACGTTCCAGCATCCCACCTGAAGAGCAACGCAGAATACTCCCGTCTTCATCCAGGCCGCCGCGACTTTACGGATTACCCAAAGTTCACAAAGAAGGCATACCCTTACGCCCTATCGTGAGCTGCATTGGATCCCCCACCTACGCCCTGGCCCGCCACCTGGCCTATCATATACAGCCCTTCATAGGACAAACGGGTTCCTGCGTGAAAAATTCCGAGGACTTCATCCACAGAATCAGTGAGCTGAAGATCTCGGAGAACGACATATTAGTCTCTTTCGATGTCGTTTCCCTATTTACCAAAGTGCCAATAAAGGACACCGTTGACATTTTAAGGAAACTAGTCAACTTCGGACTTCCAGCCGACTTCCCAAAAATGGTCGACTCCTGCCTCCGAAATAACTTCTTCCTGTGGAACGGAGATTTTTACGAACAGAAGGATGGAGCAGTTATGGGTAGTCCACTCTCACCCGTCAGCGCCAACCTATACATGGAGCACTTCGAAGAAGATGCCCTGGCGTCTTGCAGCCTCAGACCGTCCCTTTGGATCCGCTACGTTGACGACACCTTCGTGATCTGGCCACACGGGGAGGAGAAACTCAGAACCTTCAAAGACGGGCTAAACTCCATGCATCCTTCCATCCAATTTACCATGGAGATGGAAGAAAACGGATCCCTGCCTTTTTTGGATGTCTTGGTGCAGAGAGGTGCCAACGGTTCTCTCCGACACACGGTGTACCGGAAGAAGACGCACACCGACCGGTACATGCACGCAGCCTCCCACCACCATCCCAAACAGAAAGCTGCTCTCATCAAAATGCTGGTGCATAGAGCCACGGTGGTGTGTGAAGAATCCTCACTAAAAACCGAAGTGGATCACATCGTGAGAGCACTTGGAAAGAATGGCTACTCAGAGTCTTTCGTCAGGAGCAACATCAAAAAGAAGGCGAAACTTTCCGATGAAGATCGTCCCAAAGCGACGGCGCACGCCACCATCCCTTACGTAGCCGGCATTTCCGAACGCATTTCCCGAATACTTCGGAAAGCAGACATTGAGACACGGTTTAGCACGCTAACCAAAGTCAAAGATGTCCTACCATCGCCTAAGGATCGGCTACACCCTTTATTAACGGAGGGAGTTTATGAGATCCCCTGTTCATGCGGAAGGACATACATGCGTAAAATGCCGTAAAAAATTTACCGTGCGTAAAAAAAGTATACCCTTACCAAAACCAAATTTGACGTTATTTAAAAGATGTTTTTTAGCATGTAGGGTACATCTACGTGTACGCAGTACCATGCAAGTCACCAGTGGCTCGCATAGTAAGGGTGCATTCATAATAGAAAGTTTCTTACCTTTTACCTTTTACAACAATCAAAACATTTTATCGCAGAGTGCGGTTCAAAGAACCTACTTAATCTTCTCTTCGCCCACAATGCGATAAGCATCATATATGTGGGTAAAAGTACTCTTTTGATGAATCCCAGTTTACAATTAGCTTGGCCCATTATTTCACGGTCGTATTAACCCCAAAAAACATCATACGTCATGTATGTTGATATTCGAGACTCCAGAGAAGAGAGACGCCAACTAGTGGCGTACTTTGAAATCTCTCAGTGAAGGTTACCGAGCTGATGAAGGGTGATAAAACGTGTTGTGAATTCCTAGGCGTTGTGCATTATTCCGATATTTATCAGTTTGATTAATTTTTAGGATGACTGAAAATTGTTAATATACACACAAAATATATTAATAGGTTATTTAAACAAATCAGGATGGCACATGTTTTTAGTCATTTCAGTGGAATAAAAGCCGAGCAGATTAGATAAGTTATTTCTTCATCCATAATTTTTTTAGCTGTCTCATTTTGTCTGATAATAAAAGCAAATTGTTGTACTATTATTATTATTTAGTTTTTCCACTAAATATCTTTTTTTCGGCGTATAAATAATATTTATTATAGCCCTAATGTTTCAAAGATAAGTGAAGATTGGTAAGGGCGTCACGAAGAGCATGTTTGTTTGCTCCAAGCATTTTCACCGCAACGACTATATACTGCCAGGTAATTAGATAATTTGACTTAATGTTATTCAATTTACTTCATGTATGATCTATATTTTAGCTTTCGTATCTTTAATATCATGCCAAAATGTGCAAAGAATTAAAATTGGCATATTGCTATCCAAATTAAGACGCAACAGCAAAGCTGCGTCGCCTGAATAAAAGTGCAGTGCTTCCTCGAATTTACCAAGAGTGTCTACTAATGATCGTTTAAAATACAGCGAGATGTGGGTAAACTCCAACAGTCGAGAAATTTACGGCTGCCCACGTAGCTACGGTTAGTAAGGTTATATGAGGCAACAAGAGCCGTTTGGTACATTTTTCTTGGACGTTGATAGTGTTGACGAGAATCAGTCAATGTTACCAAATACTAATTTATTAGATCAATGCCAATTACTTTATATGCAGTACATAACACTATTATTCAATTCATACTACCTTACATATGACCATGAATTCTTCAATCGAGAAATTTTGTAAGTAAATAGGAGAATGGGATTTAGAATTGAAGTTGATGGTATCAATAAGGCTTGATTGTGTGCATTTCCTTCATGAAGAGGGCAGGGAAAACTACGACATTCCACAGAATAAATTTTTCGTGAACAATATTATTCTGATACAAGGCATCATCGTCAGGTGTCATTACATTCAAATTCAGATATTTTCTACAATTGGGGGCGGGAAAGGGAAGTGTAACGTATCAATTTTTAGCCATGGCATGCTGGGGAGTTGGGGAGCCGCCATGTTGGTTTTTGTACAGAATATTTATACGGAGACATAGGGAAATATGGCGTCGGCCTCGACAATGGCCAATTTGTCATTGAGCCTGGTGATTCAGGTCATTCGGGAGATGCATTCCCAAGAATAGATATTGTCTCACAAGGTATTGTTGAACTCGCGGCAGGACGGAGGGAGACTAATTTTGGCCGAGCGTTAACAATTAGGTTGTGCCTATATAAAGAGGGACGAAGAGAGAGACGGGGCTGCTAGGGAGGCTGATAGTCCAAGAAGAGGGAAGTGGTCTTCTAGGCGAGTCTGATAGTCTAAGAACAGTGAAGGGGCGTCTAGCTTCTAGTCTGATGGTCTGACAACAGTGAAGTGGAAAGTGGCGACTAAGTCTAACAAGAGAGAAAAGGAAGGTGGCGGAGAAGCCAGGATTAACCAAGGAGACGGGGATCACCTCAGCTAGGAACTCCAGATAAACTAGAGGGATAAAGCGGTCCACTCCCCACTATTATGTAGGTACTTATTTTTAAGAGGGTACTTGTTATATTTTATGTGAGAGTGAAAAGTGAAGTGGCTCGTGAAGTGATCTATGGCCTATAAAAACTGAGCCTGAAGATAACAAGAGTGAAAGTGATATATTGTGAGGGTAATTTATTATGATAAATGTCTATATTAATTTGTGTTGTGTGTGAACCAAATTAAATTGAAAAGAAATAAATTACATTTATGGCGCCCAACGCTTGAGCACGATAAAATATTAGACGTACGGGGTTGTGTGATAGGCTACGTTTAATAGATACCACGTGGAGAACCTGAGAGGTGCTGAGTAGGAAGTGTTCACGTTAGAGAACGCGAGAGAATTAGACATCGGGAAAATTACTACAGATTAAGTGTTAGTAGTAACGGTGTTATTGTATAAAATGTTTCGAGCAAGGAAAAATCTGTTCGAGTTGAAGAAGGCCGAGGTGCAGGAAGAATTGAAGAAACTAGGGTTAGGCACCGAAGGAGTAAAAAATGAATTGGTCGGTAGGCTTAGATCTGCTCTCGAGGAACAGGGAGTAGAAATTGAATCTCACAAATTCGAGGTCGAAGACAGGACTCCAGCAACGACGGATTTATGGACATGGTTGAAGGAAGAGAAAATCAAGGAGAAAAGGGAACGAGAAGAGAAGGAATTGCAGAGAGAGGAACGAGAGAGGGAAAAGGAAAAGGTGCGAGAAGAAGAGAAAATACAGGAGAAGAGGGAACGAGAAGAAGAGAGAAGACGGAGAGAAGAAAGAAGACAGAAGGAGCAGGCGGAGCTGTTAAGAACAATCTTGAGGGAGCAGGCGGAACAGCTGAGAGGAGCGGAAGTTAGGATGAATACGCGGATAGAAGAGGAAAAAGCAGAAAGACGCGCAGAGATAGAGGCTGTCCGCGAGGAGGCGAATGATAATGTCCAAAGTATAGCGGCGGAAACACGGAAGGATTTATATAATGTCAAGGAAAGGCTGAAGGATTATGAAAGCTTGGCGATAGAAACGCGTGAGGAAGTGAGGAATATCACTGAAAAGATGCAGCTGCTGACCGCAGAAAAATTGAAGGAAGAGTCGGAACTGCAAGGAAAAGTACGAATAATAGCGCAGAATGAAGCGGAAAAGATAAGGCTGCAGTGTTCGCGAAACTCAACCGCAATTCAATCACCGGGAGTGATGATGAAGATCCCACATTTTGACGGTAGGAGAGGAGCTAGGCCTATGCGATACATCAGTGAGCTGGAGGAATACCAAGCCATGTACCAATTATCCTCCAACGAAATGCTGAAAATCGTAAGACAAGGTCTGACGGGATCTGCAGGCGAATGGTTTACCGCTATCTCACATCTACTAGAAGACGTAGAGCAGTTCACACAGCTGTTTATGATGCAGTATTGGGGGCGTGAGCAGCAGATGGAGGTTCGGAGGACGCTAGATTCCGGCCGGTACGTTGAACGAGGGAATATCAGCCGAGTGGAATACGCAACATCCCGAATAAGCACTGCAAAGGAACTAAGGCCACCGATGGAGGACGAGGAAATAATCTATAGGTTGGAGCATCATTTTGGTCCGGAGGTCAACACGGCAATCATATCGCAGCAAATAAACACCATCCCACGATTATTGTCATTGCTCAGCCGATACGATAGGGTGGTGCCGCAGCCGATACAGGAGACGAAGGAAGAGAGCCGAAGAAGATGGACAGGAACCGAGGAAAGGAGAATTGATTTTAGAGGACGTGGATACAACCCACCACCTCAGAATCAAAATGGTAATAGATACCAACCTAATCCATCCGGCAGGCAGAGGCAGACATCTCCGGTGAGACGGTACAGCAGCCGAGAACAAATGGATGGACGGAGTTACGAAGAAAGACCACCCAGGGAGAATGCAAACATCCGCACGATGATTGTAAAAAACTCCGGGAGTAGTGAAGAAAGGCCTGAAGAGCAGGGAAACGCGAAGGGGCAAGTCGTGCAAGCAGTCCCGACACGACATTAGCCAGAGAAAGGGGGACCGAAGAAAGCAATAGAGGAGACAGGAGCAAATACGACAAGGAAGTCATAAATATATTATGCATACCCGAAGATTTGACCGAAGAAGAAAAGGAACACGGATCGCATGAAGAAAACAAGTGTCCGGAAATTGTAGTGGAAATAGGGGGGCGGAAGTTTAAGGCACTAGTGGACACCGGTTCAGAAATCACATGTCTGAATGAGAACACATTTACGGAGAATCCAGAGGTATTCAAAGGTGTATTGGAGGTACCAATACGGGGAATTCAGGTGATCGGAGCAATAGGTAGGAGGAGCGGGAGAATTAGTAGACAAATCTTTCCCACAATAAACATAGGGAAGATTGATGTAGTAATTAATTGCACCATCATACCTAATCTAGTGAAGCCGTTAATATTGGGCACGGATACATTAGAGATGCTGAAAGCGGAGATTAATTATAATGAAAGCACTATAATCCTGAGGCATGGGCGGAAGATGGAAGAAAGAAGATTCGGAATGCCTACGGAGTCGTCACAGAAGCTAATAATGGCAATTAAACAGGGGCAGTATGAGGAGAGAGAAGATACAGTTTCTATAGAGGAAATCCACAACAGCATGAGAAGCATCAGCGATTTACAGGAGAAGGAGTTTAGAGAATTAGCGGGTACTATTTATAAGGAGAAGGAGATTTTCAGAAATACGCCCGGAAAAATAAAGGGGTATTATTATAAGGTGGAGATAAAAGGTGACGAGGAGTTCCACGGGAAAAGTTACAATGTACCGCTAAATTACCGTGCGAAGGCACGCCACGCTATTAATCAGCTGTTGGAGCAGGGACTCATAGAAAAGAGTACATCACGATATGTATCACCCCTGATATGTTTACCGAATCAGGATGGCTCAATAAGGCTATGTCTGGATGCAAGGGCGGTGAATAAGATGATGAAGCCGGATTACGCTACTTCAAGAACGCCTCAAGAAATATTTCAAGATTGTGCTAACGTAAAATACATGACATCTTTAGATCTCACGCAAAGCTTCTACGAAATTCAACTACATCGAGATTCTCGGAAGTATTGTGCATTTTCCTTTGAAGGATTCATATACAAATTTACAAGAGGGCCGTTTGGCTGTGCAATTAGCAGTAACGCATTAGTCAGAGCACTTGACTACGTACTGGGAGACGAAGTAAAGAAGTGTTATCTCAATTTTGAAGACGACTTACCTTGTCTGATGGCAGACAGCACCCAAGAAGAGGAAGATATTCCAGGGTTAGTTGAAAGAATCCGTAGTAGAATCAAAACAAAGGGGCAGAAAGGAAGGGTGCTACGCTCAAGTAAAACACAACAGAGAGGGAATAACTTCGAGATAGGAGATCGGGTTCCATTAGGCACAAACGGAACGATGAAAATTCCATGTATCCCACATTAAACCATACGTAGAAATCACTGCACTCACAACAATACGCACAAGAAACCAGCGTCACACAGAACGTCGCTTGATCACAGAGGAAGGCATACTGAGAACGTAAGAAAATAAGAGCCGAGTCATGCGATTTACTAGTTACATTGTGAGCAAGCGTCGGCAGACACAGATTTACCGCGCCATTTGTACACATTTTATCGCAAGGTCGCAGAGGTGTAACAAAGTAAGGGCTTGTGATTAAAACTTTGTATTTGTGCTGTGAGGGAGTGGATCTACGGTTACTAAATTGGTGTTTAAGTGAAGTCAGCTGGGTGAATGAACATTTGGACTCAATATGATGAGACTGACAGTTATAATGTAAAACTTTAAAGGTGAAGGAGATTTTATGTTTGATGTGTAGCAAAGTGTGATTCCTTTGATTACCTGAAACAATTTTAATGATGGTGAATGGTGGTGGTTCCCCTCTAATGTTTTCCTCTTATAAGACTATATTTCCTCTTATAAGAATATATTCGTGAGTCGAAGGGGGAGTTTCGGGAAAATGAGCATGAAATGATGATTAGCGTTACTTATGTTATTTTTCATATAATAAGTGGTAAAAATTCCGAAGATGTTATTAGGTCTCGAGCAGTTACGGCACTAACGTGATGGGCGAAAAATGCACTTGTATGTCCACTGCAACTGCATCCGATATATTTTCTTTGGTTCCGCGGTAGCGGTAATCTGCCTTTAAATAAAATGTATCATTATATATATTGCAGTAATTGCGAGCGTTATAAATGATAAGGAAAATACAATTACATCATTAGGTAATTAATAAATATCAGTATTTTACGCAACCCCCCCCGCTTGCACGATGGCCATGTTTCGGTTATGCTACAGGTTATAAAACCTAAAAATAACCGGTTATTTTCCACAGGTTTTAATACTCAAGTACTCATTCTGTTTAAAATAACCGGTTAACCTAACACCGGTTTTTTTCTCATAACCGCCCATCCCTAGTGAACGGCGGTGAAATTCACAGTGCACCACTTCAACAATTGAATATTTTATTTACTTGGAAACCGCAGCATAGGCATGGAATGGAAGTCCATGCCAGGGTCTGTAGAGTTTTGCCAAGGTATGAATGAATAAACCCTTTGTAATGAGGTGTTGGTACCTGGCCCCTGGTTTCCTTCTCCCTCAACTCGGTGAGTTCCTCCTTCATGGTAGTTACCCAATTGGCTACATGAGGATCATGCGTTGCTTCCTCGACAGATGTAAGTTCAGAGGGGATGTCTTCTGAGAGTGACGCCAGGGCAGTCACACTATTCAGGTTTGTGTAACTGGCCCAAACGCCTTGGAATAACATGTACCTTTTCATTCCCATCAGTTTTGGCATCATCTTCGGGCAGACAATTGTCTAGGTTATTGGTCGATTCATTAAGGTCATGCAGTTCTTGCATTTGATTGTGAACCGCCAACTCTTCGCCTTCTTCCGACTTCGCAACATCTAGTACCTTGAACCTCGGTATAATTGCCATGCGAATTAGAGATCCTGGGTAGCGTAGTGGTCTACGCATTGGCCAAATGTCCTCTTTTCGATTCCCGTTTCAGGTGAATTTTTTCGCATGGCAATTGATGACTTCCCATTGATTCCATACACCTCCCATACAAGTACGCTCTCACATGAAACATTTGTTACTTTCATATTGTGGGACATAAACCGAACTCTTTGAAAATCATACACCATCATTAAACTAAATAAATTAGCATTTTAAATAATATAGCAAATACAAAACAACATATTGAGAATAAAGTCATCACATTTGCACAAGTCCCATCATTGTGCATAGTTCTTGAATTCTTTGCTGGCTTTTGCCATTTTGTCCCCTTCCTTCTGGAGTCCTTGTACTTGGTCTTGTCTGTCTTGGCAAGCAGGGTGTGTGCTGTTCCTTCAGTGCCTTCCTTTCCTTCTTGGGCGTTCCTTTTTTTCCCCGTGTAACTTTAGTTTAGGTACGAGCATCTTTGTGTCTTGCTGGTTTTTTTTCTTGGCATGCTCATCCTCGCTCTCCCCTTGATCAGTGCCAAAGTAACCTTCCTCTGTGTATGCCGACTCCGCAACATCGTTCTCTGCATTTGCATCCTACTGTTTTGGTAACTGGGACGCCACTGCATTTGCAATCTCCTTCCTTTAAGACTGCTTGGTTGGAGGGTTGACTTCACTGCCTACCACCATCACAGGGTCAGTGTGCACTGCAACTGTGCATGTGGGAGCTGAGGAACCATTTTCTATTTTCCCCTTCAGTGCCACCTCATTGGCAAATACCCTTGCCTGCAGTAGCCGGTTCTCCGTTTCAGCTTGTTTCTTCTTTGAGAAATCAATCATCTGTTCAATTGATTGGAGGTCATTACAAACTTTTTCAATGTCACCAAGCTCCTCAGGCTCTACATCAGATTCCTCTTCAGCCTGTTGGATTTTCTCATAAATGGTCATTTGTCTGTGGAATTTTTGAAAATCTTCCATAAAAGGTTTACCAACGTCGTTTGTGACAGCTCTCTTGAGTTTTACATGTTGCTTGGTCCGGTTGAGCCGCTGATTGTGAATGTTCCTTTTCTCAGTCTCACGAATAAACCTCTCGTAGTGAGGTCTTGGTACCTGGATCCTGGTTTCCTTCTCCTTCAACATGCAGTGAGTACTTTCTTCATGGTAGTTACCCAATTGGCTAGATGAGGACCATGCGTTGCTTCCTCGACAGATGTAGGTACAGAGGGGATGTCTTCTGAGAGTGACGTCAGGGCAGTCACACTATTCAGGTTTGTGTAACTGGCCCAAACGCCTTGGAATAACATGTACCTTTTCATTCCCATCAGTTTTGGCATCATCTTCGGGCAGACAAATGTCTAGGGCATTGGTCGATTCCTTAAGGTCATGCAGTTCTCGCATTTGTTTCTGAACAGCCAACTCCTTGCCTTCTTCTGATTTATCTAGACAAATCTAGACAAGACCATTGTAATCTATAGAATTATCATTTGTGAATAAGTCATGTTTCCCCTTGTCAGCCGATTTTAGTTTCATTCGCTTGGTTGACACCGCATGCAGGGCCATAGCGTGACTTCCCAGCTCTTGCTTGGGATTATCGGTACATAATACTTACATCTTTCCAGCCTTCTTTGCGGTAAAGATTACCTTACCGTTCAGTATGCCTAGGGCATTGTCATGGTTGAACGTCACAACCACACCCGTTCCAGTAAGTTGGGGAACAGAAATTAAGTGGCAGTGTAGTCCATGTACATTTTTAACTCTCTGTAAGCGTAGCTTCATGCCTTCCCCTCCTTCCGTCCTTGCATCAAAGCGGACGAATCCCGCGCCTCTATTGGGCAGTTTTATACCGTTTCCTAATTTCACTGCTCCTTTTTCAATTTTCTTAATGTTCTTGAAAGCGTTAGCATTGTGGCACATATGTATAGTGGCCCCCGAGTCCAAGTACCGCTTGTCTTCGCGTCTTATGCACAGTGACGAGTCAGGTAACAGTAAAACATCGTTCTCGTCCTCCGAGTCTTCATTTCTCGCGATTTTAGTCTTGGGCCCACATGCCAGCCTTTGCTTCGTCCTCTTCCCTTGAAGTCCGCCCATTCAAGGCATTCCCGAGCTGTGTGACCGTGTTCGTTACAGGTATAACACTTGAAGTTTCAGGGAGAACCCTCAGTCTGCTCTCTTCCCCTGGCCCTAGGTTCATAATCATCTGGGACCTATGCGTACGTTGCGTTCCTCTCCTGTCTTCTGACGCACCTACAGCGATTGAGTCTCCGTTCTTCAGTTGGTCGTTCCTCTTCATTCTCTTCTCTTCAAGCATTAATTTTGATTCAACAATTGACGATGTTACTCTGTTTTCCCAGGATCTTACTAGGCCTTCATACTTCGGCATGGGAAGGCCAAGGAGCAAAAAATACGCGAATGCCTGGTCGCTGAATGTCACACCACCCTTTCGTACCTTTTGCATGGTTTCTCGCATTTCACTTACGTACTCTTGCATCAGTGTTCCAGGCTCCTTTGTCGTGATAGTTAGCTCCCTGAAGTGAACCACGGTATGTAGCATGCTAAACGTGCCGTACATTTCATCCAGCGAGGACCAAATTTTCTTAGCGAACACATCGACGCTGTAGTGTACAGGGAAATTCTATGCCCAAACGATGAAGAATATTGAAATAATGACCTACAAGCAATTGAAAAATGGTGTCATACATGTCTGTTAGAATTAAAGTTTAAGAAATGTGTGGTAAAGAAATTTTTGGAAAAGAACAAACAAACCAGCACGTACAAAATAAGTAATTATTAACTAACAAACGTAAGTTCCATTAAATATAATGGATTAGACTGACACATGACCTTTCCTGCGGTAAACACGAGAAATAATGGGGCAATCTAATCGTGAACTGGGAATCATCAAAAGAGTATTGGTTATATATGATGATCATGTACGAGAAACCAGCTACTTTTCCCTTGTTAGACCTCATTTGAAATATCTGCCAGTATATGGAGTCCCTACGAAATCGGTCTAAATAACGAACTTGAACGTGTGCAGTGAAGATCGGCAAGATTTGTAAAGGGACGGTACGATAACTTTATTAGCGTAAGCAGTGTATTAAATGAATTAAAATGGAAATCATCCTCTGATCATAGGTTGAAATTTAGACTTCATCTCCTAAATAAATTCCAAGATAATATTTCCAGTGATCACGTTAAAAATATTTTGCGAACCCCTACTTACTATGGTAGACTGGACCATTATTACAAAATTAGAGAAATTGATTTCCGAACTGACAAATTCAAAATGTCCTTTTTTCCTCGTAAAATTAGGGATATGAATAGCGGTAAATATGTCCAATACGAGTGTATCAATCCATAGCATAGGTAGTTGCATGTTGGCATAAGGACTTGAAGGTAACCCAACTAACAGCACGTTTTTGCATGCTTACTTTGCTATTTTTATTCTTCTAAATAATGAAGTTTAGACTAATATATTAATATTAATCCTATTTTATGCGTGATATGTAGTGCATGTTTGGTGAAAATTCACCCCCTGCCACACACCTTTATGGTGGTTTGCAGGGTATTAGATAGAAGTAGATAAAATACTAAAACGTCATGCAGCACTGAGTTGTGTAGGGCATTATAGAGAACAGCACTATCCCGGCGATTTATTCTTCCTTGTTCTGAATTAAGATTATTTAAAACTGCTTCGGCATCTTCTATACTGTCGATCTCGTTGCCAAACCCGGGTTCTATCGCGGTCCAGCAGTTCTTATCGCTCATTATCCCTTCAATTCTCTTGCTCCAGGCATAATAATTTGGTCCGTCTGCCTTCAGGTTCGAGTGCCTGAATTCTTCCTTTCGTCCGTATTCATTGTCAAACTTACTTTCTTGACGAATTTTTACTTTACGTTGCACATCGCGAAAATTTATCTGTGTAGTTGACCTACGTTTACATATGTCCACCAGGATTCTGGGGGGTAAGTCTCCAACTCTGTTTTCTCCCGAAAACGGGAGAAAGGAGCTTCGTGAGGCGCCTGTGCGAGAGTTGTCGCCCGCCCCAAGTCTCTACGCCTGTCGCCGGAGAAAGGAACTTGGGCCTCCAGACCCAAGTCTGTAAGCCCTCTCAAGCGACTTCCGGCGCCCCAGACGGTCGCCTCAGTTACGTCCAACTCGAGAGCCCGACGTATCTCTTTCTCCCGTGGAGAAATTGCGCATCTCGACAGTGATTTGTTGATTATTTCCAAAACATTCATTGCTCTGCGAATCGTCAGAAGCTATTTTTCGGTCCTGAGTAGTGTTTTAGGAATTTTATTAGCAAATTAGGTGACAGATAGTATTGTTACTCGATACGAATTTCCGGTTAGGGTCAAGATAGTTTAATTTCCGAATCCTTTTACGTGCCAGCTGAGTTGAAATGTACTCGCTGTGCGATGTGTTTCTTTGAGAACGCGTTTATTAGGTCGGATGCTCTCAAGTTAATAAAACAATGCCTTTACAAGGTAGATATACTTTGCTATTGATTTGGTGCCGAAATTTTTTTTATCTTAATACAATTGCATCGTTCTGTAACGTAATGTAGCGGCGTAGTGTAGTGCTCATCATAATCTCTTTAACATGACGTGAGGCAAGTATAAGACCCAGGGTCATTGTGTCTTTTTTTTACTATGTATTCGAGATTTGAGAATGGTTTTATGTTACGGTGGTGTAGTTATAGTGTTGATGTTCATGAGAATTACATTCAGGTAATGCTATATACTATACTCTGCCACAAAAGTTGATTGTGGCCCACAAAGGTATTTAATTAAAGGGCTACAAAGTACATTTGAAGAAATTCAGGTCTTTGAATTATTATAGCCATTTACAAACTTTATGCTGGCACTGAATGTGATATGGTGATGATTAAAGAACACTCTTTAGCTTATACTAATGCCTTTCCATAGATTGCTGGGTGTCTGACGATAATGATTTTTAAATCAATAAGCTGGTTCATTTGTGTTGAGTGTTTTGAATATCAGGTGCTGAAATAAGTCAAGTAAGCATAGTTTACCGAAGTTATAAGCAGCAGATTTTTACACACAAATGTTAATTTTAATGCCTCGGTCCTACATTGTTCTTGCCTTCCAATTTTCCATGTACATCTTTAATTTACGCCGATGATACCACATTCGTACATGATGTAAATGAGATGTCTAGCACTAGTGAATTCTCCAGTTCAGTTATGTCAATAGCATCAAGGTGATTTTAAGCAAATAATTTGGCTTTAAATAAGGACAAAACTCCGGTGGCAGCCTTTTCATTTAGTGCATTGGCAATTCATTGTGACAACTTACAGCTGCTTGGTTTTAATTTAGATCGTAAATTACAGTGGGGTCCTCACATATCAAAACTTACCAATAAATTATCGTGAGCTACCTTCACGCTCCGTAAACTAAAAACTCAGATTTCTCAGGATTACCTGCGAACAAACTACTTTTCCTTGTTCCACTGCCATTTAATGTATGGGATAGAATTATGGGATCGTGCCCCAATGTATTTATTCTGCAAAAATGGACAATCAGGTTTATGTTTTAAAATTGCACTTTAATTTCCTAAATGAAAATACTGAAGATAAAAATATTGACATTTCCTTCTGAAATTGATGTTAGTGCTGTTTTTCTTGACAAAGACTATTGCAATGTATTTTGCTGAATGTCCGATAAAAATCGTAGCACAGCACTTAAACCGCTGAATATCGGTAGAGAGGTAAATGTGGGTTACGACTTTCAAAATTCAGTGATACTTCTGGCGAAAATAAAGATATGTAATAAGATAAGTAATGCTTCAACTTGCTATTACCTAACATCCAACAGCATGACGCGGATAAGCGTGCTTCATACTATTGGCCTTGATAACAAGACATCAACTATTCTTGTTATAACGTAATTAATTATTACCAGTACACTACTTAGATTCATTGAACAAAATAAATCGTACGCTGGGAAGTCCATTCCCTATAATGCACTCCAAACCAATAAAGCAATAGTTAAGTGGTAAGTCATTCCCGATAAGGCAAATCCTCTAGATTTGTGCCTCGCTCCGAGAAACTAACATTCATTCTCCGCATTAAAAAGTATTATAAACAAAGGATTCAAAGTAAATATCTCTCATTTATTCTCGTTGTCTTCATAACAATCGAAATTTTGGGGCAAACGACGGTAACTTCATGCCGCTGGCTTTAAATGCACTCATGTCCACGATGTCACACAAGTATTATTGAAAGAAAATCACGAAAAAATCAGTCGCATAACCTCATTGAGCTCCATTCCTAATTGTCCAAAGGTTTGTTAACAGACTTACCGAGGCAAAACAGCTGTAGGTAATCATTTCAAGGTACGAGACTTTCCATTGGTCCTTACGAAGTTCATCAGCTTCGCCTTACACATTTTTCATAACGAGAGTTTTCTCCCATCCGGTCGGTAGAAAAAGTTTTCTCCACCCAGTTACAGACTTCGGTCGGGAGAAAACTTTGGGCGAGAACTCTTTCTCCTAAACGAAGCGCCTAAAGTTACAGACTTACCCCCCTGGGCTCATAACCTGTTGATTTAATTAAATCGCAGATTTATCGGAAGCTATCCCGGCGGATCCTTTGATTTTGTAGGTAAAACTTGAAAACTTTTTAACACAGAACACATATTATAAACAAGATATTTATATTAGGATATTCTAGCGACAAAACAAAGGTCGCTCCAACGGCAACAGATGGCACTACTGGTACACAGCTCGGAGCTCAAACGTCAGTACGTAGTCCCTTATCATCCCATGCGCAGTTATCTTACGTCTCACTGTTGGAATCATCCCAATGGACAACGATAAACTACAAGGGTAAGTACTTTATTCATTTCAAGCTATTTTTATGCCCTCCACATTGAAGATAAAGTCGTGTTGTGTAGCATACTATAATGACAATTACAATATGTGAGTTGCATTTTCACCGATTTATATTCATTTGCTGAAACAACCATACAACATTAATTAATATTACACCCATACAAGATTAAGATTACAGAAGATTAATTAATAGCCTGCTTCGAAAATTTATCTTCGAATTTAATCGAGAAATTTAGCTTTGAATAGTTATAGGTGGTATAACGCGGATGTTAGGAAATCACTAAAGCGACAAAGGGTATGCCATGCTAGGATGAAAAATGCAGGACGAGGTCTATCGGTAGAGGAAAAAATTGAGCTAGTTCAAAACTATAAAAAATCAAGAGCATTAGCAAGGAAACCGTGTCGGCAAGAGTTATCACATTTTAAGGGCTAGATATTAGGAGAATATTTAGATAGCAATCCTAAAGCGTTTTCGTCATATGTGAGAGAGCTTCAGGGAAATAGGTCCACAGTGCACATACTTAAAAACGATAAAGGAATCAGAGTAACCAGCAGTGTAGAAAAAGCCAATACTTTAAACTCCTTCTTCGAAAGCGTATTGAACTCATCGTCACACAACGCAGTGGAACCACCGCCGAACACTTTCAGTGAGCAAATGGCCGAAATAAAAATTTCTTGTCGCGGAATAGAGCAGCATAAGTAAAAACAAATCACCAGGTCCCGATCAAATTCCTTCCAGAGTATATAAAACATTAGCTTCTGAAATAGCCCCATATCTAGAAATAATATTCAATAAAACACTAGAGAACCACACAGTACCCAAGGATTGGAAACTAGTTCTATTGGATTGGGTATAGGATTGGAAACTAGGACTATTACACCTATTTTTAAAAGCGGTGATAAGGAAGAACCTAGTAACTACAGACCCATTTCACTCACGTCAATCTCTTGTAAGATATTTGAGCACATTGTAGTCAGTTCGATCATGAGGCATTTGGATAGTCAGGGATAGTCATAAACAGCCAACATGGGTTCCGGAAAGGTAGATGTTGCGAGACACAATTAGTTTTACTCTTACACGATATTATAGTCCACGGCGAAAGCAGTACTGAAGTTGATGCGATATTTTTAGCTTTTAAAAAGGCTTTCGATAAAGTTCCTTATGATAAATTAATCTTGAAGTTAGAGAGTTTTGGTATAAATAAAGACGTAGTATGTTGGGTAAAAGAATTCTTACGTGGGCGAGAGTAGAGGGTTGTCATAGATGGTATCATGTCGGACACAATCAAAGTCACATCGGGAGTTCCCCAGGTCCGCTTCTATTTCTTTTATACATAAACGATTTTGGTACCGTAGTTAGTAGTAAGCTTACACTTTTTGCAGACGATGCGGTAGTTTACAGGGGTACATCAAAAGAAGAGGACAGGAAATCACTTAGCAAGGATGTAGATGCAATTCAAGAGTGGTGTGACAAATGGCAGGTAGAACTTAACCTTAAAAAGTGTGTAGCTATCAATTTTTGGAGGAGGAATAATTCGACACGGTGTACCTATAAAATAAGTAACACGAAGATCGAAAACGTTGAAAGCATACGTGTAACAATCACTTAAGATTTATCTTGGGAAGACATATCCAGGAAATATGCGGCCCAGCGAAGAGAAAGCTAGGATTTATAAAAAGAGTACTTGGAAAATGTGATGAGAAGACAAAAGAGCGATGTTACTTTTCACTAGTTAGGCCCCACCTTGAGTATGCAGCCAGTGTATGGGATTCTAATGAATTAGTTTTGATTAGAGAACTAGACAGTGTGCAGCGTAGAGCAGATAGGTTCGTTAAAAAGTGTTACGATAGGTTGAGTAGTTTTTCAGAATTAATTAAGGAATTAGGCTGGAAATCATTATCAGAGCGTAGGTTAAAGTACCGATTAAATCTATTAGAGAAATTTCAATCGGTTAGCTTTACTGAAGATGTTAGGCACATATTAAAAACACCAGCGTATTATGCTAGATTCGACCTGATAAATAAGATTAGAGAGATGGATTGTCGTACCGATAGATTCAAAATGGCCATTTTCCCCCGTACTATAAGAGAACAGAATAGGTAGCATAACAAAAGGATAGGTAGGCGAAATATTTTAGAGTAGTCTGTAGCGCATGATGCATGTTTTAACCCCTTAAATACTATAGACACGAACATTCTAGTTGACCCACACGACACCCACCCTCGCGGTGCTTTGCAGCGTATCGTGTAGATATAGATGAAATGTGTTTAAAAACTACAAGGAGTCCGATAGGAGAAGTAGCACAGCTAAAGTTATATTTTTAAGTAATAAAATACATTTTAATTTATGGTTCTCATTGTGACAAATAGCACATTCATTTTAGTAGCAACCTTAAAGTTTTATTTTTGAACAATTAATATTATGTTGATTTGCCTTTTCCGTCAGGTCAAACCTATAATCAATATTCAAAATATTGACATATTTTGAATATTGATTATAAGATGCCAAATAAAATAAGGTTTTCGAACAAGCGGACTTTTACTTTTATCATCCGATCTACAGAGAAACCTGACAAAGACTTTCGGGAACAAATGGAATAGGCAGGCACGTAGCCAGGGGGAGGGGGGCTTCTGGTGCTTCAGCCCCCCCACGAAATTCCCACCCCTGTCACACACCTTTACGGTGGCTTACAGGGTATTATGTAGATGAAATTTTTTCCCATAAATTTTGTTCTGATTTTAGCAGTGAACTTAACCAGTGAGAAGAGATAAGTATGGGCACTCTAAAAGTAAATACCAAGCGCTGAAAATTAAGGGAAGAGATTTGTAGCATGTCTGCAGCGAATGGGCAAGGCTGATTTGTTTCAAGTTACCCCGAAGCAAATTTCTGGCTATGTGTCTGGAATTATGTGGTGACCGATTGTCCTGTACCTCAAAGAATTTCGTTTCAGAGCAAGTAGAAAGATCAGAAAAGGATGAGGCAAGAATGTGAGTCTTCCAATGATCGTCTACAACGTTTAGAAAAGTTGCGTGTGTATTCTTGCATTCCCGGTGGAGATTTGCATTTTACCGAAGAACGCGTATCAAATCATATTCATAGACATTCGTAGTGGGACTGCTGCTTGCATGGTAGGATAGATCTACCACATCCAGAATTTCCGAACCAGTTGGCCAATTATTTCTCCGACGTCATCCATTTTCTAATGAAATTTATAAAACGATTCGAAATTTGAATGCATGTTTTTCAATGTCTTCATTCACTGTAGATTACATTCGAACAATCAACTGTCTAGGAGTTTATGGTCACATTGCTAGCGGTCAAGTTAAGCGGTCACAAATTTTATAAAGCAGCTCAACCCACTCAAAATGATGATGGAACATCTGAAAGGCCTCAATATGAACAGATATACTTTTTGGATATTGAGGATGCTCTTAGTGCACGCATAAACAATCCTATCAATCATGGTAACAGCGAGAATCTTATTAGTCTTTGGAACATATTTTGAGATCTGAAAATCCTTTTGTTCGTGGATTCATGTTGATGAGGGAAGTAGAAGAAGCAACCTAGCAATCCTCGTCTCTCCGTGTTTTGAAGGTCAATGCTTTGCATTTTTGGGGTTGGCTTTTTCAGCAATATCTGGTTGACACGTATATGAAAGTGGGACATGACCGTATCCAATGGGTTAAAGCAAATTAAAAAAATTACTTGCAGATAGGAATGACTCAATTTTTTAGTGAGTTGGCTGAGAAAAAGAATACTGTTGTTGTTGAAAGGATTATTTTGCCTTCTTCGTTTCCTGGGTGTACACGTCCTCAGTCGTTACTTTTCATATGAGAGTAAACGTTGGTAGAATGAGGCCATCATAGTAGCCCCTCGGGCCTTTTCCTGCACTCTTTGTTTCGCGCCTCATCACACGGAACAAAATTTTATGAAAACCAGATTAATTTCCACTACTTATACCAAGATTTTAAAAAAAAGTCCTCCAGCGTAGCAAAATCTCCGTCATTATATGCAATTTATAACAACTTCAAAGTAAAAATTATTTATATGCGTCATGCCATTCCTTTACCTCTTATATTGTCCCCATATGTTTAATCCAATATTACAAACATTAATCCCTGGCTCATGATTACTTTACTTACGATTAATAATGGATTATTTATGTGGTGAATTGAAAGGCAAAAGGTGCGTAGATCGAGAAGTATTGATATAGATACACCATGTCATTCGTTAGAAATACCACTTAAATATTATCCCCATCGTCTACTAATCTATATACTCGTAAAAAGAGAAATGAAATACATTTCGCATGACCTAATGAAACCTTGAGCAAAACGGAAAGCGATGATAGAAATTCCTATTTTCCTCTAATCCTTCCAGTTTTACCGATTAAAATAATGCAGGATAATTAATTTGGCTGGTGTCGTGGTTAGATCCAACTTCCTTCGCATACCAGTGGCTTAAATCTCAAATCTTATTATTGGTGGTCATTTTTCGGTGGTACTCCAAGACATACTAAGCCGCTGTTTTTAATGAAAACTTGCAACACTCTAAAACTATTCCCAAAACAAATTGGCACAGCATTGTCATCTTGAAGCAAACGCATGCTGAATCTCCACGACGAAATAGCATCACGCTTACTAAGGAGCTACGGTAAGAAGAAAGAAGTTTCAATCGAGATACGGGATAATGGCTGAGTGATGCATGGAGATACTCAAGAAAAAAAAGGCAGAAGGCACCAGCCTATCGGAAGTGAGAGACGCGGCTGGCTATGTAAGGCGGCCCTAATGTAAACCATTCGTCCACACCCTGAAGATGATTGCAAACTTAGCCATCCTATTCATCGGTTTTTGGAATAGCAACCCAATGGGAATCCCAAAATTATTTTACTATTTTCGCAGGTAGTGAATTCATCCCACGCACAACACTAACATGAAGAAGTGAATACAAAGTAGGGGCGGAAAACTATCGATAGTTATCGATAGTTCCGACTTTCGCTTCCTATCGATAGTTGTACCGCCACTATCGATCGTATCCGATAGTCAGTTACAGAAAATCGTAGCTCTTTAAGAGCCAAGTTTATGTACAGTCTTCGTTTCGTTACGTTTTCTTGCGTCTTTCATCTCATTAATGTTTCTGTTAACCTTGTTCTCTTTTAGTGTATCTTTTGTGGTTCAACAGATCTAATAATGCCGAAACGTAAAATATCGCAAGTGTGGAAATGGTTTGAACGAAGAAAGACAAAAAAGTGCGAAGTGCAGTGAATTATCTGTGGTAAAGACTATAAATGAAGTGGGAATACTAGTAACTTGTCAGATCATGTTAAAAGAGCACATAGTAATTTATTGAAGGAGAATACGTTAAAAATTCAGAACTTGGACATGTAAGTGATTCTGATAAGGTCAGTATTCAGAGCTCATCATCGGCGTCAACAAGATCTCTTCCCGAGGATTTTAGCCGTCACAACTCTTATGACGCTAACAGTTCAAGGAAAAAAGAATTGGACCAAGCTTTATAGTTTTGTAATATTGTAATATCCGAAATAAAATTTACCCAGCAAAGGGACCTTGCGAAATCGTTATCTCGTCAACCTTTACGAGGAGGTAAAATCAGAATTAAAAATTAAATGACAAGAAGTGGAGTATGTAAGTGTAACATGTGATCTTTGGACTTATATGGCAAGTGATAGCTATTTTACAGTCACTTGCCACTTTTTTCCTGAAACAGTATTCCGAAATGCTGTTTGTCCACAAAACACTTTGTTTTAGGTCAAAAAAAAATTACTTGCCGAAAATTTTGCTTAAGCTGTTAGTGATGCGTTATTAGAGTGGGACCTCAAGAAGAAAGTGGTATGTGCCGTTACACCCAATGCACTACCTACCATTGTGAAAGCAGATGGTAGTGATGCTTTGAAGATTATACATCAACCGTGCTTAGCAAATTCCCTTAAACTTGTTGTTTAAGATGTTCTGAAGCAGCAGAACTTTTCTACCATCTTGAAAGAATTTAAAGATATCGTTACGCATGTGAACATAGCAATCTTGCCTGCGAAAATCTAAAAAAAGAGCAGCGTGAAATGAATAAACCAGAACTTGAGTTGAACTAGATGGAATAGTTCATTGTATATGATCCAACAATTGCTAGAGGTTCATGGTCCTCTTACAGTGGCTCTATCAAAGACTACGAAGGCTCCGCCAGCGCTGACTGCAGATGACATTACAGTTTTAAATGAAGTTGTTGAACTTCTGACTCCCTTTGAAGAGGCCACACAAACATTATCTGGGGATACTTATATCACAGTGTCATTAATTATTCCAGTAGTTTTTGACATTTACACGAAGTTAACGCGAATATGTGTGAAAACGTATGTGGGTTGGGAGCTATTAAATTTGTTAATTGATGGAGTTAGAGTAAGACTGTTTCCTTATGAAGAGTGAAAGACTTGAAGACTGGCAACTCTCCTTGACCCAAGGCTAAAGAAGGAAGCTTTCCGCTGTGTTGATAATTGTAAGGCGGCAGTATCAATTTTGCAGAATGAACTACCCAGTCATGTCCTGTCTTCAACTGAACCCATTCAGGAACTAATAAATGAAACATCAGAATTAGGAGGAAATTCCGCTGACATTACAGTTAGCACATTGAATTTGAATATAAAAAAAGAATAACATAAAAACAACGAAGCAAGACTGTTTATAATTAAACAGTCTTGCTATTAAAGCAATAATTTTATTGAGACAGTCTCTCGAACGACTTAACACCAACGGTGTACCTCTACTCTTTTGGAAGATGAGCTCTTTTATACTAATATTCTATTACCAATTTCCGTAGAATTATTTCCATCGTGCCTATTACACCAATATTTTTATGTAGGTGAATGGCCATGAGTAAGTTTCACTTCAAAGATGTGCACTTTGTGTTCCTGCCACTTCAGTGCCATCAGAACTAATTTTCAGCAAAGCTGAACTAGTCATATCAAACAGAAGGCCCAACATAAAACAGAAAAACGTTGATATGTTATTGATTCTTAAACAACACAATATTTTGTCTTTAATTTTTGTACATGAAGATTCGTGGTTTTGTAACTTTATTTTTAAGTAAAGTTATCTTTCTTTACTGTTACTAGCCAGATCCTCCGACAGCGAACATTCTCTTACAATTTTATGAAAAAATTGGAATTTTGTAAAACTATCGGAAACTATCGATAACTATAAATAGTCGAAAGACGAACTATCGATAACTATCGATGGTCAGGACTATCGATATTTTTCCGCCTCTAATACAAAGGGTCTCCCCAAACTGCTCCTGATAGCAGTATAGCCTGATAGCTCCTCGATGTGCCAGTGTTACAAGCGTTTAATTCATACTTTGTCTGCACGGTCGCTTTCCTTAGGTGTTGTCAAAAGGAAAGTAAGTACGGAACAGAGACAGAATGCAGTCCACGTGAACAACTTCCGCGTTTCCCTACACAAGACTCAGATTCGTCTTCCTGTCTCAGACACCTGCCTATCCGCGCAATTTTCCAGGACACGGCGAGGGGAGTTGAATTCTTGGCGGTTGTAAGGATGACCTTGAAGGGAACCAATCAGAGAGTCCGGCAGCGATAGACGGCACGCCGCATAAAAAACACATAGGTGACCAACGTTGTTTCCATGGATACCCTTCTCCCCCTCCTCGCCATTCGCAGACACGCCGACCCGTTCCGAGTGGAACAGCAGACGCAACAGAATTTAGATCCACTCTGGCTTCCATCATTCTAAACAGCGGCGATTAACTCATTCACCGTTTCCCAAAGCATTCATTAGGAATTTGAAGTTACATATTTACCTTCGACTCGCACCCAAATATCCAAGTAAAAGACAAATGTAAATTTCCTGCTAATAAAAAGACAGTGTACTACAACTGATGGATGCTATTGATTACGAATTCCTATTCTATCTTACGTTGGAGAAACGGCTGAAATCTCGGGATGATAGCATTTATGAAAACGTTTTCAAATACGCTAAAATCACAGAATTGTACATTAGTGTCATAAAGGTATTACAAGTGAGAAAGATGTCATGTCCTTATTTGGTATTGCACAATGAATGATAATAAATTAAATTGATGTTCTCAGGGAGAATATCCAGTGAATATAAGATATGAAAAAAGACTTTTAATGCCTGGGTATGGAGAAGGATGCTGGAAAAAGGGTGGATGGAAAGTAAGCCGATTCTGAGCGATATCCTTGTTGGGTGAAGTTCGTAGTAGAGAATGTCGGGGCAGCGCTCGCCGTGTGGACCGAAGTTTGAAATAGATAAAATTGTTAAGATGTGCTGTGTTCAAAATGAGCTTGAGATGATAGTTTGTTGTGTTGGCAGCACCCGGGCGGAATTCCCTAAGCGTGGTAATTTTCTTTTTGTGAGACCCGACATTAGAACTAATAACTACGTACGTTAGTTGTAGGTCTGACTCTCAGCCGAGTATTGTTTTCATTCCTAACCTTTGAGACCGATGCTCATATTAGCATGTGATGGGAGCCTTAGTGAATTACATCTACGCTAATATGAATGTAATAAAATAATGACTGATTCTTCCTACACAATGTATAAAAAATCAATAATAAAATAATCAGAGCACAAACGCAGTAGGTTGGAAATTATCCGATTTAAACTACTTTTGTTGTTGTTACTAAAAATTAGTTGCTACTTGAACTCAAGTAGAGACTTAGAGCATAGGTATTTTGGGTATATACTTCACCTTAATTTGCGAGGAATTGATTCCAAGTACATTAGCGATATGAATAACCATGGACAAATAATTTGAAAATTAATGCGTATGAAAAACTGAAAACACGCTTCAAAAATCCCGTCTGGTTAATTAATAACAGACTCCCTTATCTCCTAATATACTTTCACAGTCATCTCGCACTATGAGGAAAGGAAGTATTTCAATGAGTTAATACAGAGCGAAAAAAATTGATGAAATGTTGCAGTAAAACACTGTATCCTGTCCTAGTACGAAGTAATACGGATAACAGAGGGTATTTATAGAAACAATAAAATAGATTTTAGATTTTTGATAAACGATGAAACCCTGTGAACAGGACGCCTTAGTAGCCTAACTGGTAGGACACGCGTTCAGAAATAAGGGGGAAAATCTAGGCAAATATCTTTTTTCTGTTGGATATCCTCCCTGTGAGAAATTTCCTTTTCTCTGTGACAAAAATTTGCCAAAATATGACTAAAAATGACTTCTCTGATTAATGACCCCAAAGAACGAACACCGATACTCTGAAAAGAAAACAAATGCGAAAATGGCAAAGTTGGCGAAAGTTCATCTTCAAAAAACTATAACTCACATGGAAAAACAATTATTTATGATCAACGCTTGCGTTATCAAGATCCGTCATTCGACTTCAGAAGACTTATTAATGTCCACCGGTAATACAAACAACAGCTGACAATTATTAAAATTCAAAATGACGAGACAGATATCCCACACTGTTTATTTCTTACTTACCGTGCGATAAAAGTGATCTTCATATCTGAAATGATCAGGACAAAAGGTAAAGGAGAATGTACAAGGAACTGCAGCAAATAAAATTCGAGGAAAAGCCTAGAATGGTAAACTATGTCATGTTTATTCATTACTGCGTCATGGATTCTGAACCTGAAACTTTCAACAGAACGCGAGATGAAAACTCTAGTAATCTGTCTTTGCTTGTTCCGCTTGGTCTAATTGTAAGTGCAGTGTTTAAAAGTATGTGAATAACGTTTCTGAAGTGCTTGAAATTAAATTACCAATCATTCACCGCATTATAGAATTAAAATAAAAATGTGTTTTCAATGTAATAAAATCAAAGTTTATTCACATGCAAAAGTCTAAGACCTGTCTCATATTACAACGCCGAAATGACTGTTTCCCATTGAAGTGCATTACGCAGAAAAAATACTGAAAATTATTTGCAAAGACCACAGACGGTAAGTATCGATTACATTAGATAAAGGCGGATTAGTTACACAATCTCACTTAGCACATGAAGCTAAATCCCGAAGCAATGACAAGACAAGGCAATTGGGCGAGTTTTTCTCATATCAGGACAGCTCATGAGTATCAAGCTATAAAACATTATTTTATCAGAAACATTTTCTCGAAGGGATTCAATAATGACCTACCAAGTCCTGCACTGTATGTTAAAAAATCCCATATGAGTAGGAATATAAGTTAATTCCAAACACACAAAAACCTTACTCGAAAACACCAGCCAACCAGATGACAAAATATCATACGTTCACGACTAGATATAATATGAATACGGAGTTGGAAATCTAGAAAATCGCTCGAGGGTAATGTAAAAGTTCTCATTAAAACACGACGACGACTCATAAACTCATTTTTTAACACATTACATTCGCCAAGAATGGCAGTTGGATACCGGAGTTCGGAATTTAGTCTCATTTATCCAGGTACATGAAGTATTTACAATGAAGTGAATGACAAATTTTTTTCTAATTCACCCTGACCAAGAGATATTGCTACTCCTGAAAATAGCCACCGAATAACAATCAATTAAAATATTCAAAACACGAACACAGAAGGTAGGAATTGTCGAGTGAATTGCACCTGTCCGCAATTTTAAACATAAGGTGTCTGCTTTGTTCGAAGGCGTGGCTCACAAGTAAATTATAAATGTGAAAGATTAAAAGATGCTCTGAAAATCATAAATTTAAATGTGGCCTCAGATAAAAAATACTCTGAAATACAAAAAGGACATTGCAGGACATTACGATCCCGAGAGTATGGTTTGAAACCGCACAGGTCACATCACTAACGTGTTTCCTTGGTCGGCTTTCATGAAAATTAAATTAAAATTTTCGCAGGAGGCTTTTATGTTAGTGATCAGTTTATTTATCCGAATACACGGGTGGGGATAGGGTTTTACAGAGGTTATTTGTGTTATGTCCCCTATTTCCTGTTTCTAGTCTAGAGACTTGCCTTTTTCACGAAAGCCGACAAAGGAAACACGTTAGTGATTCTAAATAAAGCCGATTATGTGACCAAGTGCGAAAAGTTTATTTCCGAAAACTGCTTCACCACACTGAATAAAGACCCGACAAACAGTTGTCAACAATCCCTCAAGTCCAAATTGAACAACTGCACTGCACTTCTCCCCTCGAGGGAAAAATGGCGCTTAGTGAGAATGAACAACAATGTATGGACTTCCAAAAACACATAAACCGGGAATCCCTATTAGACCCGTTGTTTCCCACGTTTCTGCACCTTCTCATCTGTTGCCGACGAAGCTGAATATTCTCCTGAGGAATTTCTCCCCATTCAAGTCAACGTATGGAATTGAGAGCTCTACGGACCTTGCCAACAAACTAGTAAATGCCAAACCCCCCTTAAATGGGAAACTTGTGTCCTTTGAAGTGTGTAATCTGTATACGTCAGTTCCGGCCAAGGAATCCATCAGTATAGCCATCTCATGGTTAAAAAGAGCGAAGTGCGGAGAAGATATTACCAACGATTTCCAACAATTTTTAACCTTGTGAAGTGAACAGAACTACTTCCTGTTCAACGGGAGCTATTATAAACAAGAACACGGACTCAGTATGGGTTCACCTCTCTCTCCTATACTCGCAGATATGTTCATGGACTATCTGGAAAACAATATATTTAATTCGAACCACCCATTTGTAAAGAACGTTGTATACTATTATAGATATGTTTATGATGTTATTTGTTTGTGGACAGGTAGCAGAACACGACTTGAACAGTTCTTAGCCTATTTAAACTCCCAGCACAAAGCAATTAAGTTTACCTTGGAATTAGGCCAACGCAAAATCCAATATTTACACCTAACAATTTATATAGATAAAAATCAACACACATTTGCAATTTACCGTAAGGACACATATTCCGTTGTAATTATCCAGAATAATTCTTCTCCCACCCTCCCCCCTCCCCCCCGGTCCCCGTTCTCCCCCACTACCCCTAGCCACTACCATACGTCAACCCAATTGGATCCAAATTTGCCGATCCAGTGGCTCTTCCCTCCCTCAACCACTTCTCACCTGACCCCAACACCAAGGAATTTCGTATATAGTACGTGACTTGCACTCCCAGACACTTCGGAGATTGTACCCCTAATGATGACGTGCTAACGTCGAAACCGGTTGGGTTAAAATAAATTCGTGGAATGAGTACAAAGTGAATCATTTCTCCCATCAATTAATACTTTATCCTGTCACAAAAAGGACGAGAACAGATTGGGAAATGGAACTGAGCGCATAACTGAATATCGACTACGAGGTGAATGCAATATAAATCAATTGTTAAGGAATTAGTTCGCGAAACTAAACTCATCCATTAAAACAAATTAATTCCAAGACGGTAGAATGTGAAGACACGTGACTGCACTTTCAAGTTCAGTTTCTTAACATCAATCGTTTAATCTCGGATGTTTTTTAATTTCGAACAAAACGAAAGGGAAACAGAATTCAAATCGTGACAAAGTGTAAACGGTCAAGAAGCTAGATTGCCAATAATCGCCTGAGATAATTCCAGAGACTCGAAATAATCTTTGAGTTTTACGGCGTGAGTCACGGGTTTGGGAGGACAACATGGCATCGACCAGAAGTGGCAAAATCACAAGGATAAATGTGGAAAATTAATGTGAAAATGAAAACAATCGGGAATAGAACACATTGGCGATGAAGTAGACTTACCATTTATCTACTGAAGAGCGGTCCTCTCAGCCAGTTTCGTAAATTCCCGGTTTTCCCTCACTAAGACACAGGTCACCGATGACGAAGATTTTAAGGTCGCACGTAACTCGAAAAACTTCTTCCTGTAATAATTTCAAGTCATTAACAGATAGATCTGACCGACTTCGAATCCTGTGAAGGGAAAAACAAATATATATGCTCCTGGTGTATACCAGGAGGTACGGTGCCCCAGGTTACGAAGGCGTTGAAAGCAACAGTCAGTGCCACTAACTGCACCAAGCTGCACGTAGTCGCCCATGTCGGCACTAACGACGCCGCGAAACGGGTTCCGAGAATGTAATGGATTCCGTAAGGGATCTATGCTCCGAGTTCCACCGCGTTCGTGGAGGTCTGGGTGTCAATATGAGGCTGACTATATGCAGCTTGGTAGCTAGGACGGATCGGGGGTCGATGGTGTGGAGCCGAGTTTTATGCATAAACCGGAGACTCCGTGAAGCCTGTGGGAGCGAGGGAGCTGAGTTTTTGGACCTCGGGCCGGAGCTGGAAACGTGTCGGGTGCCCCTGAACCACTCGGGTGTCCACTACACGGACGAGGCATCGTCTAGGGAATTTCAGTGACAGTTGTGAATTGTCGTAGTTTAAGAAATAAAGTAGCTGACTTTCACCACCTCATAAAGAGTACTGATGCAGATATAATCGTAGGTACAGAAAGCTGGCTTTCGAAGGACAGATCAGATCATGAAGTATTTCCGAAGTGTTTTACCGTATACAGAAAGGATAGAGTAAGCAGAAACGGAGGAGGAGTATTCATAGCTGTGAAGGACCCGTATGTCAGTAGAAGAGAACTTATTTCAGAGCGAAATGCAGAAAGTATTTGGTGTTCCGTTAAAAGTAAAAGTAGTAACGAAAAAGAGATATGTGTAGGTGCATACTACAGGCCACCGGACGGAGACGTTAATTCTATAATGGAACTAGAGTCACAGATAGGTACAGTCGGATTCAAAAGTAATGCAACAAATCGAGCGGCGCCACTTTCGCCGCTTTTCGGAATTCAGTTCCTATGAATTTTGAAAATGAATTTTGTACAGTTCCCATGACCGTTCCCCATTCACATATTAATGATGAAAATGCATAGGCATAGGCAAAAGGATAGGCATTTTGGATAAATTGAATGGGAAAAACCTATGAAGATATAAAGAAGGATGTAGCTTAGGGTAAGATTACTTACTGTAGTGTATTAGATATATAGATAAGTTAGAAACAATGAAATATTGCTTATGGACTGTTCAAACCTGCCATTACCGGTTACTATTCATTATAGAGTGAGCGCAAGATGATTAACCCACTATGACTAAAAAAAACGCAGCTGCAGAGTCAGGTTTCTGCCACGACTAGGCCGATTTTTTTCTATTCGATTCTTTTCTGGTATGACTCCTGTGCCCCTTAGGGACAAACAGGAAAGCCCAGCACCGGGACGACTGGAGAAAATATCTTGTGTTGAGATTTATTAATATATATTCACTATTATCCAATGCGTACTATTCTTTATCACGAAGAAGATTTGAACGAAAAACAATTTCTCTGCGCTCGAAAGCTCTGTTGAGTCCACACAAGGGTCGCCATCGTCTTCGGAAATGTTGTCACGAGGGGTTCACTCGAACTCGCAAACTTTTACGACCTCGTGGAAGGGTTGGGAAAATGCTCGATAATCGTCTCACTCAAACTGGATAAATTACTTTTTATGCTATGTTTGGGGATCAGTAGCGTAACAAGGGGGGGGGGCGAACGTGGCGGCCGCCCCGGGCGCCGTAAAGGGGGGGGCGCCATAATTGAAAGACATCTTTTTTTAGTTGAAGAAAAAATAATTTTTTTTCTACGAGGTGCGGCTACCATCTAGTTAGCCCCGGGCGCCAAGGTGCACCAAGGTAGCTTTGATACGCTACTGTTGGGGATAAATACTTTAATTGCAATTTACGACAGTTAGCTATATAAGATAACCCTTAACTTCAGTGGGGTTACTCTCCTTTGGTCTCACAATCAGTTGGAGCACTGAAAATAGTATTTTCCCACTACTGCTACTTGACGGTGGAATTTACTCTCTTATTTCACAAAAACTAATTTGGTGCCTTTCAATAGAACGTCACCTCGTAAATGCAGTTTTGTCAATATTCACGCTCCGTGTTGTCACTAGGGTTTATTTCATGCTTTTAAGTATCGTTCATTGCCGAAAGTTTTTTTCGGTGCTAGCACGGTGAAAACCACACGAGCGTATGACAATAAAATCTACTACTTTCGGTGCTAGAGGTAATAGCGCTTAAAGTATTTTGTTCATGTTCCGGTCTGCAAGGGGCGGCTCCAACCAGAGAATGGGGCACCTTCGTGCCGCGGCGGCTCTGGGGAATGGAGTACACCCCAGGAAAAAGGGGTTCCGGGCGTCTCCTTCCAGGAATTCGTAATTAACTAACTGCAAAAAGGCGAATTTCAGCGTGCTTATTTTGTTACCATTTTTCGTGAAATATTATTTTGATGTACTGCGGATCTTATAAAATGAAGAATTAAGGCTTACATAGTTAATGAATATACCTACGTAAAACCGTACTTCGTAGGAAAAAAAATATTCAGGCTTTCAGTTTTAGGTCCAAAAAATATTCCGCGTTTTGGGAGGGGGTGGAAAATCGCCCCTACCCCTTGAGCCCTCCCTACGGAATGGTGATCGGAATGCTAGTGAGTTTGTGTGCCGCGTTATACCTGAATAGCCAGGCCAGGAATAGCCGAGCATAGCTGTCGAGTTCATGCAGTACCGTCCCGAGGTGGCACTTATCGGCAGAATGGAGGGTTAGAGTAAAATGGGGAAATGAAAGTCAGTCTTTTTCTTACTCGAGGAGAACTTACGGTAGCCCGTCATTCATTTCATTCAGACCGGTATGCCGCTAAACGAAGCAAATAGAGGCAAAATTATAGGGATGGTGGAGGCAGGAGTGGGAGTGACCGCTATTGCCCGAGAATAAGAATTAGATAGGAGCACTATTGATAAATGGATCAAGCGATATAGGGAGGGTGATGAGGCTTTAAAAAGAAGACCGAAGGCCTCGGTGCACAACTAGGTAACAGGACGAGAAGTGCGACAAAGTTGTTTAGATTAGCGTTTGTTGACCAGTGGAGCTGCTGTCATCAAAAGGCAACTAAGAATGAACTGTAGCAGTTCAAAAATACGGCGGCGTTACCATGATGTAGTTATCCACAATTACAGGCCGGCGATAAAACCCGTGACAAACGAGGAAACCCGGAAGCCAGGCTTGAATTCGCTCAGGCATACGCTGCAATGAGCCAAGCTTATTGGGATTTGGTTATTTTCAGTGATGAAAAAACTTTTAGAAGTGGCAAACATGAAAAGTTCAAATATGGTGCCCACGTAACTCCAGGTAAAATATCAATAAATGGAGTCAACATTTCCTGTGATTAGTTAATTCTTTTATCAAAACTCCATTTCGGATTTTTCGCAGGTTCCAGGCAGAGCGTACTTTAAGAAATAATAGACCTGACCACATAAGTCTGAGCTTTTGGTGGGCAAGGTCTGCGACGGGGCCAGGGCCTTCAGTCAAAACACCGAGAAAAATGAAATCCCAGGAGTATGTGGGTATTTTAAGGACACGATTTCTGCCATATATATATCGTGCCTAAGGGAAAGGACGTAGTTTCTGTGCCGGACATCAGCCCCATCCATTGATCAGCAGAAACGACACGCTTCTTCCAGCAGCCTCGCAGTATTGAGGTGCTACCGTGGCCGTCAAATCTGCCAGGCCTCAATCCCATTGAGAATATCTGCGGCCTCATTGTCAGTAAATGGGAAAATGAGGGTGAGAAGACAGAAGAAGCTTTGGAAGCTCACGTGAGAGACGTGTGGGACAGTTTATCCCGGCGACCAACAATATTGCTAAACATGATGCGGACAATGCAGGATAGAGTTCTGTCTTCAATAAATACTCGCGGTGATATTACAAAATATTATATGTAGGATGCAATGTTTATCATTTCTAAAGGTTTTTCCATCACTGAAAATGACCAAATCCCAGTAGGGTGGACTCATTTTTGCATATGCGTGACCGAATACAAGCATAGCATCACGGTGTTTTTCATTTACTACGGGTTTTATGACCAGTCTGTCATTATGGCTTTGCGAAGTCACCGCAGTATTGCTGAATTGCTACAAATTATTCTTTGTTGCCTTTTGATGACAGCAGCTCCAGCAAACGACATTGCCGCACTTCTTCGTCCTGAAGCTTCTGTTCTGAAGCATCTCCGGTGTTCACTCTTTGGACTTGTTTTTTTAATTCTCGCAACCTTCCTTGTATCCTTTCCTCCGGCAAAATATCTCGCTTCGATATACTTATATCTAGCTGTTTCTGAAACAATCCTACCTCCAAGTTCCCGAATGCTTATCCGTTGTTGTTGTGTCACTGAAATATAGTTTCCCGTGAGAAATGAAATTTTCTTTGCTTAAGCTCTGAAAACAACGGTTAATTAGCATGAATATGACATCAACCTCTCACAAAATTGAGAATCTTCTAAAAGGAGCAAGGAAGCACAGTTTTAGTATGCTGATTTCTCGTTAAAACACAAGTGGGCAGGATGATTAACCTGTGATAAACAGCAAATATAGTAAAGGTTATAATGAAAACAATTCTCGAATGAATAAGATACCCAGACTTTAAGGAGTTTTATATTTGTTCTATGAAAATTAATGAAGAAATAATTTTTTATTCCTGACCTAATTAATCTACTTTCTTTTAGTAAAATATTCATCAGAATTCGTCACTAACCGAGCCAAATAAGTAATTCCTTTAAATTGTAATTGAAAAATACTTACCGTTACCATTCTGCTTCATACCTATATTCTCAAAAATACTTCACTATCCCTCTCCTGATTATCCGTAAGGCCTATAGGAGTAATTGCAAAAGAGAAGAAAAAGACATAACGCTGGAATTGCAGTTTTTATTGGTTTGGTATGGCGGGTTATTTGTCTTGCGTTCATTCTGCGGTTTGAAAAAAAATTAAGCGGAGTTAATTGATTAATTGGAAAATTATTTTTGACGTAAGAGTACCCTGAGTGTCCAGTTGTCACTTTCGGTGGCAGCTGCGTCACAGGCATTGTCGTACTCCAAGCTTTCATACCCGTTGCAGGGCACGTCATCAGGGAAATGATTATTAAGAAGCGAAGATGCTGCTATTTATGGGGGACCCGTGTCCCCCCTCCCCCTGTCTCTTGGCCTTGGCTGGTTGCCGTTCCTTTTCACCGCTCCCCCCCCGCTGCTGACGTCAGTGAGTTGTGCGGGTCGTTCACCTAGGAAGAGTTTCTTCCAGACCGCGCTAAGTCGAATGCCGTCATCTCTGTTGAAGTTCTGCGGCCTCTTCTCAATTTCGACGGCCTCTCGAATTAAGGCGTTATGGTACCCTCGGCCGCGGGCAGTTTTGGGCGACCGTTTCCGGCCTTTTTTCGCGCTGTCCGTGTTTATATATCACTCATCTACGGGATAACTATTGAAGGTAGAGACTTGCGGTTTTCTTTATTTGATTCAGGAGATATCATTCCACATAACGATTGGAAAGAAAAAATTTTATTTCTCCAGGTTAGCGAGAAAATCAAGCTGAACTTTGGCTTATTAAAACTTGCTTCGCAGAGAGAAATTCAAAAATCGGAAAAAATCAAAAAATGGCGACATCATTCTTCTATAAGTACCTTTAAGCACATAGGTCAGAATCAGTTTCCTAAGCCGCTATCATCAAAGCCGTGGACCCCTGCACGCCGAAAATCTTAATTTTTCCAGTGGCTATTGTGGCGTACTAGGCCGTTATGAATTTTATCCTCCCAAGCGCTGACTCTGCGGCAACGCGGCATAAGGGGGAGGGGAATTTGGTCGTCCCCTCGCCGATTTCGTCATCCGCTCAAGGTCTTCTGCTGCCTTGGTTCTTCAACTGTTTCTAGGAATTCGTGAGGATCCTTTTGGACGCGCATTCGCATTGGAAATAAGCTAACAGGGTGTCTCGGGGTGGCCTAGTGGATAGAGCACTGGGCTACCGACCGGAGTGTTTCGGGTTCAAGTGGCTTTCTGGACGCCCCAGCCTAAAATCCTCGTGATTTGATTTTCTGTGAGTCAGAACTTCGTAGGAAATCGCAAGTGGCCCAGGGAAAGTAAGTGGACCCCCTACCCTGAATGTGTGAATTTCACACGCCAATGGATTAGTACGGGGTGAGCTCTACTCTCACCTATCAAAGACCAACCTTCGGGTTGAACACCGGGAATTAGAGGGGAATTTTGGGTACATATCTAGAATTTCGAAGAATTTTCGGAAATTTTCTTATCTGAAAGGGAATATTTTTTAAAATTATTTTTGAAACATATAGTGAGAATTCAGTCATGATTTATCGAAATCCGTTTACACTCGCTTAAGAACAAGAAATTACGCATTTTTATGGTAATTTTGTCCAGTTTTTGTACTGTAACATTACAGTACAGAGAGTAAAGTGGTTGCGTCAATACGATAAGATATATCGGTACGGGAAATGAAATAAATTTCACCGCCCAAGACCTTTTCTTATTTCATTGCCATCATTACTCTGGCTTTTTACAGCTTCGTCGGACGCTAGCCACCGTGTCTCAAGATTTCCTTCGATAATTTATGAAAGCACTATTATAATGTGGTATTCACTCACTCGTATTGCTTATTTAGTACTTCTCAATGCGAAATTGAAATGTAAATAAGGTTTCCTGTTACCGTCTTAGCAACTAGCGGAAACTAAAAGGATTCCTTGACTACAATTTTTCTGTTTTTTTAGCCTCAGAAGTAGGCTCAGACGTTAAAGACTTTTCAACTCTATTTTCCAAGCGCATGCACTATCTCACCTGTTAATTGGATTAACTTCATAGGCGTTGAAATGGGAATATGTTACTCCAAATATGGACATTGCATCACACATTTCCGCGTAACGCTAGTAAAAACACAACGCAGAAGGTACTTTCCCGGAATATTTTGGTTTCTTGGCCGATACGTTCTTTATCCTGCTTCAACGTACGGTTTTTATTGATTATTACAACTTGTAATCTGCTGTAAAATTTAACGCAGCATCATACTGTCGGAGCGTTATTCAAAATGTATAGCTTTCGTTAAGGGGTGTGACTGATGTGTATATTTCATCCTCTATTGTAATAAGTATTCGTGCACAACGGCTAATTAAACATTGTGGAAACCCTGTAACGTCGGGAGATACGTTTTGCGGTAAAATTAAGCCGCAGGTAATAACCACTGTACTTATTTTTGAGTCACTTTCTCGATGACATATGTCGTGTCGGCTTATTTGATAACCGTTAACTGTTGTCAATAATCATTATAGAACGAAAAGGTTTCTGGGCATTTAAAAAAATGATTAAAAATGAGATAAATCAATGATAGTGGCAAGTCATCCTGAATTCCGTCACATTTTCACGATCGAAAAATTAGGGGCAGAATCACGTATCCTTTCATGGTGTGGGTAACGTTATCGCAAATTGCACGAATCCATTTTGAAGCGGATTTAGCGCAGTCATCACAGAAACGGTCCAAATGTTATTCCAATTCAGAATGGTTATTTAAAACGTATGATAATTTATAGCAATGAAGGATTGGTAACACTAACGTAATTACTACCGGCAGAGTTTATTAAATGATATTATTATACATGTAAATTAAGTACCAAATGATTAGGTTAATTTGTTGGGCTTATCCTCAATCACCATGGTTTGCGAACGACAAATAGATCAAGGATGTTGTGCACATAACAGTGGAACGAGATATACGGGATGTAATTGAAGCGCTTCGCATCTTCATCTGCAGACATCTTTTACGGAAGTGACTGAATCAGCGTTTCGCAGTATTTCGACCAGCATATTGCAGTTTCTGTTTCGATTCTCACAAACCGTGCCTATATGCTAAAGGTATGGCCAAAACTGACATAGGGCGCTAATTCGTATGCTGGTTTGCATGACGCGCTTCCTCGACTGCGCATAGCTGTGCAAGACGTAACTTTGAAGTTTTTACTGGCATGAATGATCTATAAAATGTACGGATATCATTTTTCAAGTTTTTTCTCTTGAAGAATATGAAAGCTAATTCTGGAAGCAAATTATTGTAACTTTCCATTGTTCTAGTGTGCATCCGTACACCAGATCGAATGATAAAACACTATTGCACATAAAAAATAAAGATAACGCACATCTTATCTATGCAATTTACGAACTCTAGAAAAACAAAGTTATTAATTTCAGAAAACGCACTGAATTACAAGGTGTATTCGAAAAGTAACGACCGTTTCCTTATATTCAAATGTTGGCAGCTTAGAACAAAGTTGTTTGAATGCTACGCCATCTATTGATAGTTTATGAGTTCACTGAAGTCATTATGTTGATACAGTATTCGTTTGACTATCCCTGAAAACAAGTAACAATGGCTTCGAAAATTTTTTGGGTGAGTCGACAGCTTTGGTCACTTGCAAATGGCTTCGAAAATCGTTACTCCCGCCAGTTGCGAAGAGCGTCCTGTAATTCGATTTTTGCGTGCAAAAGGATCTACAGCTACTCTTATTCATCAGGAGTTGTGCCTATTCATGGGATTACAGAAATAAGAGAAGAATTGGATAGACAATGGTGTCGAGACTATAAAAGTGGCCGCACATATGTGCATAATGAGGAGCGGAGTGGCCGGCCCAAACTAATAATATCGCAAGAAGAGGGCCAAAAACTGCGATCTCATTGACGATTGATGATTAGTGCTCTGGATGATAAAGTTACTCTATTGGACGCACCAATATTTGAACAATGGTCACGGAGACGTTCCATCCTATATCGACGGCTCGGTAAACTGTCGTCCGGGAGAGTCCACTACTATGAAATCCTCACTCCGCTGTCCATACCAGAGGTAAGATTCAGGATTTCCGTTGTAAACTTTTCGATCACCCACCTTACAGTCCCTATACCTACTATTACCTCTTCTTGCACCTGAAGCAAGGATTAGTGGAAGATTTGAAGATCTCTAGACTGCCGTTTTCACCCAGCTCAATTCTCAGGCGGAGAACTTCTATACATCCTTTTTATTAGAGATAGGTCGAATAGCATTTTTCTCGAATTAGAGGTTCGAATTAGAATATCTAATATTTTTATGAATATTGTACTTGAATTTCATGGGCGTTTTTCCACCAATTTTAAATACAAACGACAATACAAATAAAAAATAGCGTAGTACTACTATTTCTGAGACCCTACTTACCAAAGTTAAAAAAAAAGTAAATTGTAAAATTAGCTGAACAGAATGTATTAAGATTCTGAAGTATTGAAGGTTCTAAAAAGAAACAATGCTCTTGACAATATATTCTCACATATTTATAGTTGGTCACAAATCTGCTGGAGCACAGCCATAAAAATAATTCAATCAATGTTAAAATATCACCAACTCTAATAAAAATATTGCATTATTTATCCTGCTTTATAAGAATGAACAATTTTTATTGGCACTTCAAAAGTAACTTGGCACTTTGCAAATAAAGTACTACTATAATATAAATTTCTCTTTGCAAATAAGGTATGTACTAACTTCTAAAAACACTAAAAGTACTTGGGAAATGTGATGAGAAGACAAAAGAGCGATGCTACTTTTCACTAGTTAGGCCCCACCTTGAGTATGCAGCCAGTGTATGGGATCCTAATGAATTAGGTTTGATGAGAGAACTAGACAGTGTGCAGCGTAGAGCAGCTAGGTTCGTCAAAAGGTGTTACGATAGGTTGTGTATTAATACAAGGTCCGAATTAATACAAGAATTGGGGTGGGAATCATTATAAGAGCGTAGATTAAAGTTCAGATTAAATCTATTGCAGAAATTTCAATCGGATAGCTTTACTGAAGATGTTGGGCACATATTAAAAACACCAGCGTATTATGCTAGATTCGACCAGATAAATAAGATTAGAGAGATAGATTGTCGTACAGATAGATTCAAAATGGCATTTTTCCCCCGTACTATAAGAGAACAGAATAGGCAGCATAGGAAAGGGATAGGTAGGGGAAATATTTTAGAGTATTCTGTAGTGCATGATACATGTATTAACCCCTCAAATACTATAGGTACCAACAATCTAGTTGCATGAGACACTATAGTTGCTAGTTTGCATGTTAGTAGTGCATGCTTGGTGATCTTCACCCCCTGCCACACACCCTCATCTAAATCTACATAATACCCTGCAAGCCACCACAAGGGTGTGTGGCAGGGGGCGATTGCTCACCAAACATGAACTACATATCATGCATAAAAAAGGAATAGTATTAATATAGTAGTCAGAACTACACTATTTAAAAAGATAGACATTGCAAAACAAACATGCAAAAACATTCTGTTAGTAGGGTTAGCTTTAAGTACTCATACCAACATGCAGCTACCAATGCTATTCATTGCTACTCTCCGATAGGACATATTTACCGTTATTCGTATCTCTTATTGTGCGAGGGAAAAAGGACATTTTGAATCGGTCAGTTCGGCAATCAATTCCTCTAACTTTATGATTATGGTCCAGTCTGCCATAGTAAGTTGGGGTTTGTAAAATATTTTTAACATCATCACTGAAAATATTGCCTTGGAATTTGTGGAAGAGATTAAGTCTAAATTTCAACCTGCGATCTGACAATGATTCCCATTTCAATTCATTTAATAGACTGGTTACGCTAATATAATTATCGTATCGTCCCTTTACAAATCTTGCCGATCTTCGCTGCACACGTTCAAGTTCATTACTTAGACCGATTTCGTAGGGATCCCATACACTGGCAGCATATTCCAAATGAGGTCTAACAAGGGAAAAGTAGCTGATTTCTCGTACATGATCGTCACATTTACCCAATACTCTTTTAATGAAACCCAGTTTGCGATTCGCTTGACCCCAAATCGTCCAAGGCTCGCGGTGGCTTGCAGGGTATCGTGTAGATGTAGATGTAGATGTAGAACACAAATTTCACTCCGCAAATAAGGTATGTACTAACTTCTGAAAACAGAAATTGCACTTCGCTAATTAGGGACTAATAATAACACTCATTGCCTTTGACACTAAGGTACTTTAAATACGAACAACATTATTTTAAGTTTAAGTTTTGTTAAAAAAACTAACATTTTCACTGTGTCTGGGTCCCGTCTATTTCTTTTTTTATCGCAGATTATCCCAGCTGTGCTATCATTTCGGCTATTACCCTTGTTATTTTTTCTTGCCTCTTGTCCTCTGGTTTGAACTTCCCCTTCTTATCCATTTAACTCGGCAAGGATAACTGTCTTCTAGGATGATGATGTTTTTTAATTTTCCCTGGCGGAGATGCTGCTTCACCAGATTCACTTGCTGACGACGATGGCAAAGAGCACTGAGTAGATGACATAACTTCAGAATTGCTGTCATCATGGGTCTCAGGGTAGCCTTTGTCAATCAGCTGCATAATGTCATCTTTGTGCCTTTTCAAATGGTATTTTAAACCTGAAGTAGTACGCGACGCACCACGCGATATACTCGCACTGCAAAAATTGCAAACTGCTAATTTCTCGTCGAGATCACAAATGTGAAAATGTTGCCACACTTCGATGGTCATTCTAACTTAATAAGTTTGAGTTTAATAAGTTAACTTAATAAGTTGACATAACTTAATAAGTTTACGTTAATGAGAAATTTGGTGGATTAAAAACGAACGTAAGTTTTACGACGGCTTATATACTTCTTCTCCTCAATCCTTACGCAACTGACAAACAGCGGCAAACTTGGAACACCGCGATTCTTTTGTTTCTTATTATAAGCATGTATTTTACTATGTTAATCACATACCTGAAATTAAATAAGGAAAATTTATTTCAAAAATTGAATTTATAAAATGTAAGCGTAGTCATGCAACGAGGAGTCAAAAAAAAAGGAACAACCAATCTCGCGAGCGTTTGATCATTTGCTTTGTCATGTAATTCTCGTGAAGGTATTATGGATTTATATTTTCATGCTTAACTTAAAGATGAAGTTTGGTTTGAAATATTAACTAATGAATTGGTACCAACCAAATCTGCTAGCCCTAATGCTTTGTAACATGTTACCCAACCGATGCCCGCGAAATATAAAAGCATAGTCGATTAGTGTAATGTATTCGAGATGGTGAAATTATTGCTTTGTGTCCTCGAATATATAATAGTGCAAATAGCTCACTATCCGAGTTATTCGAGGATTCGACTATTCGAATGTGCCATCTCTACTTTTTATGCATGATATGCATGTAACATGCATAACATGTAATGCATGTTTGGTGTGAACTCACCCCCTGCCATACACATTTATGGTATCTTGCAGGATATTATGTAGATGTATATGCGTGCAAAGGAGATTGAAAAAGCTAGTGCAACGTTACGAAAAGGGCTAAGAAGCGAACGGCGAATAAGTAAGAAAGTAAAGTAGGTTTGTGGAATACGCCTCGTATATTCTTGATGAGATAATGACTCATCTGGATGAATTTTTTGTCAGTTAAGACAAAGATTTGCTTTGTTTCGAGAGAATTTATTGTTAAAAAATTGGAAAATAATATAGTTTGACCTCAAAACGTGGAACGTATGACATGTGTAAAAACCTTAATAGTGTGGCAGCGAATTACCTGAATAGAAAACGTATTAATTACGTAAAAAAATCCTTGCTCCCGACAAACATTCTGCGGTCATAAAGTTCACTTGCCATTTTCAAGGGAGAGACCACAAAGCCATTAATGGAGGTTACAGTCCTGGTAAATAATGATCAAACCATGGCTTCTCTTCAGATACTATATGGAATTAGTCTTGTCGTCCTCCCTTGGTACGGTAGGAGGATTTGCATTGCAGATATAAGGGGCTCCTCATATCAGCAAGGCGATAGAGGAAAATTTGACGAAAAAAGAATTTCACCATACTCTTATTAGCAAATAATATTTATTCAACACTTTATTATTATATTATTTAAAAAATAACTAGGGGGCCAATCCCCTCTGTATTGCTATGGCGGGCCAGCCCCCTTTACGCTCGTTACGAAAAAAAATTTTCGACGTTCAGCGAAAGAAGTTTTTGATGGTGTGTCGTCACAATTTTTCCATGCATCTCTCATAGACGGAACAAGATTAGAAGGTGCAGGAGAGTGCATATACATGCTAGCCTACGAGTGACAACGAAGGCAGAAAATCGATTAGGCCCCAACTCCTTGGGACTAAACCTGGTGTTTTCTTTGGCCTCTTATGGAGATTTTAAGCATATTAGAATGTGAATAACAATTGAGATAGAGATTGTGTGGTCTAATAGCTGAGTACTAGTCTTCACCATCAGGGATCGGGTTCGATTCCCGGCTGTAGCAGAAATTTTTCATTGGTTTTTCGGTCCCTACTTAGTGCTGTATAGAGAGATCTTCAAATTCTGTGCTCCTGCTGTCGGATGGAGCGCTACACCGTGGGTTCCTTGGAGTCTTTCTTGTGGAGAAGGCTAACTCCGGGTTTTCTTCTCCCATCTTCCGTTCCATGAAAGCCTCTTCTCTACGCAATCACTCACGTATTCTGAATAGCGCAAATGATTATAGCTGCCGGTTGCCTCCTCTAAATAATTATGACTAATATTAACCTTCAAGAGTATCGTGTCCGAAATACATTTCGGCGGCATCAGCAGTCTTTGTAAAGAAAAATTTAGAAAATTATAAATGTATTTTATTCCACTAGAAGATAATTCTTTCCTTAACGTCTGGTACAAATTCAACCTCTTTAAATTACATACGTTTGCTTGATTTGTCACTTTTTCTATTATTTTCACGAATTTTACTCCGAATTCTATCTACTACTCCTAGTTTCACCTTGTGCATCGACAAAATCATTAGTGCATCTAATCTCGTTGTATAGGCCTATCTTCTGCATGAATTGTTATGATAGCCAACTTTTACCATTCCATTGGTTGTGAAGATGGAGAACCACAACATTTAATTCTACTTGAAACTCATTTCAAAATATTTATTTTTAATTAATTGTAAACTACAACTGAGCAACGGAATACTTTATGGAAGTTTACATGATTTGAAACAGGATACTATATTTCTTGTTAAGGATTAGATTTTTATGGGGCTTTCTTTCATCTGGTTCATGTCTGGTGTAGGACAATAAATACTACAAAAATTTTCGGAAAGGCAATACGATTGTAGATTGTAAGACAAAGAGCGAATAGAGTTGTTGCTATTTTTTTTACAAAGTTATTGATATATGTACACATACATTGTGGTTGTTCGCAATGAACTAAAATCAATCACTTTCACGAGGAAAAGTCTCGAGTGAAAAATTAGTGATGTTTTCGAGAGAACACGAGAAGTGATTAATCTTAGTTATGTAGGTAGCATCTGCTCATTTCACAATCAGAATATTACAAAACGCCAAAAAAGAACTATTTTAATGGTTGATTACGTATTTCTTAGGACAAAATATTTATTCCCGCCTGCCCTTGTGTCAGATTCAGTTGAAGGTTGTTCAGTTCAATATGCGCTAGGTTATTAATGTGTTTCATACGCCGTATCTTTTTGAATCCTAAGGGATTCTTCTTAATTTCTGACATACTTTAAAGGAGAAAGGTTTTGGAAGTAAAAACCAAATTTATATTGGCAATTGTTTATGTAAATGCTGCTCCTTATGTGGGACCACGGAGGGCTAAGTAAGTAATCGTATGCTATAAGTGATAAAAAATGAAAGGTGGAAGATATAGAAACTTTTTTCCCCGAGGAAGAATTGCTATAGAGAGTATGATAACCCATTAGTGAATGTGGGTTAAATATGAACTTGGAGGGTTATAAAACTTCTGGCAGCACGACTTCCAAAAGGTGAGATCTCGACCAAAGCAATAGAATGGAAGCTCTGACTTACGCAAACCTTTCTAAGAACTGAACTCAGAGTCTGCATGTAATCCGACCTTCGCCAGACTTCTGGGAGCGACCCACGTGAGAGGGATGAGGAGCGAAGGAGGGAGGGTGACACAATGTTGCCGCTGACGAAAGACTGTGGGGAGAATGGAATGGGAAAATGGCTCGTAACGGCGCGGTCGACCTCTGCAGCCGCTGAAAAAATTAAGATTTTCGGCGTGCAGGGGTCCACGGCTTTGATGATAGCGGCTTAGGAAACTAATTCTGACCTATGTGCTTAAAGGTACTTGTAGAAGAATGATGTCGCCTTTTTTTGATTTTTTCCGATTTTTGAATTTCTGTCTTCAAAGCAAGTTTTAATTAGCCAAAGTTCAGCTTGATTTTCTCGCTAACCTGGAGAAATAAAATTTTTTCTTTCCAATCGTTATGTGGAATGACATCTCCTGAATCAAGTAAAGAAAACCGCAAGTCTCTATCTTCAATAGTTATCCCGTAGTTGAATGATATATAAACACGGACAGAGCGAAGAGACTGCCGCCCGAAACAGCCCGCGGCCGAGGATACCATAACCCCTTAAACGAGGAAAATACGATTTTTCCCTCGAGATGACCTTCGTCTCCTCGGTCAAGATCCGGTGGCCCTCTCCCGAGAGGGCGTGGTCTGCAACCGCCGATTCTTTTCCATTGCCGCGCAGGATCGCTCTCCGATGTTCCTTTAATCGGCACGCTACCGACCTTCCGCTTTGCCCTATGTACACTTTACCGCAAGTGCACGGTATTTCGTAAACTCCTTCTGTCTGAAGAGGGTGAAGCCGGTCCTTCGCAGATGGTAATATGTCTTTGGTTTTGGTCAACGTGCCGAACCGCGTCTCTATGCCTGCTTTCCCAAGTATGCGGGAAATGCGTTCGGACGATCCAGCAACGTAGGGAATCATGGCATATCCTTTCGGTTTCGTCCGGTTGTTTTCGGGCAATCTTGGCTCCATCTTCATATGTCTCCTCACGAACGACTCCGAATACCCATTTCCGACGAGAGCGGCAACCAAATGTGATTCCTCGTCTTTTAGAGCAGTGTTCTCGCACACCACTCTGGCCCTATGCATAAGGGTTTTGACTAAAGCCGCTTTTTGCCTCGGATGATGGTGGGAGGTTGCATGGAGATACCGATCTGTGTGGGTTTTCTTTCTATAGACGGAGTGCCGTAGAGATCCGTCGTCTCCTTTCTTCACCAGAACATCTAAGAAAGGTAGGGTCCCATTCTCCTCCATCTCCATAGTGAATTGGATGGAGGGATGTATTGAGTTGATTTCCCTCTTAAAGACTTGTAATTTTTCCGTCCCGTGGGGCCAAATGACGAACGTATCGTCGACGTAGCGTAGCCAGCAGGTTGGTCGAAGGCTGCAGGATGCCAGAGCGTCTTCTTCAAAATGTTCCATGAAGAGATTGGCCACAACCGGAGAGAGAGGGCTTCCCATGGCTGCTCCATCCTTTTGTTCGAAGAATTGGCCCTCCCAGAGGAAGTAATTGCTCCTCAGGCAGAAGTCAACCATCTACCGGTAACCAGCTGGCAACCGAAAGGATATGCCATGATTCCCTACGTTGCTGGATCGTCCGAACGCATTTCCCGCATACTTGGGAAAGCAGGCATAGAGACGCGGTTCGGCACGTTGACCAAAACCAAAGACATATTACCATCTGCGAAGGACCGGCTTCACCCTCTTCAGACAGAAGGAGTTTACGAAATACCGTGCACTTGCGGTAAAGTGTACATAGGGCAAAGCGGTAGGTCGGTAGCGTGCCGATTAAAGGAACATCGGAGAGCGATCCTGCGCGGCAATGGAAAAGAATCGGCGGTTGCAGACCACGCCCTCTCGGGAGAGGGCCACCGGATCTTGACCGAGGAGACGAAGGTCATCTCGAGGGAAAAATCGTATTTTCCTCGTTTAATTCGAGAGGCCGTCGAAATTGAGAAGAGGCCGCAGAACTTCAACAGAGATGACGGCATTCGACTTAGCGCGGTCTGGAAGAAACTCTTCCTAGGTGAACGACCCGCACAACTCACTGACGTCAGCAGCGGGGAGGGGAGCGGTGAAAAGGTACGGCAACCAGCCAAGGCCAAGAGACAGGGGGAGGGGGGACACGGGTCCCCCATAAATAGCAGCATCTTCGCTTCTTAATAATCATTTCCCTGATGACGTGCCCTGCAACGGGTATGAAAGCTTGGAGTACGACAATGCCTGTGACGCAGCTGCCACCGAAAGTGACAACTGGACATCATCCACGCTGCGAAAACCTACGATCAGCGAGTACCCTGAGTGTTATCCGAGGATTTATATCTTCGATTGTTTTAAATATTTATTTACGAAGCGAAAGGCACAAAGATTCTCTATAATTTTCGCAGGGGTATGCATTAAAAGATTTTTCATTTTTATATATAAATTAAAATACTTTATCGCGAACTCTGTGTCAGTAAAATGGGGAAAAAGGACAAAAAATTACTTTTTGAATGCTCATCATTAAGGAACGTAATAAAGAACTATTGTTAGAAGTAGTGCACGGAGGAAAAAAATTATCATCCGCCGGAACCGATCCCATATCTTGCAGACTCTGGACAGACCTGCCGTAACCATCACGGCCACGGTCCTACGAATACTACCGGAGTATTATATCTTTACATTTTTCATATCCGTAATTTGCATCAGTACTTCGAGTTGTGAATTTATGACTCCCTTAATAGCACTCCAGAGGAGTCTCCAAAGCAATTAGAACAAGGTTAATACAATCACTATTATCAAAATCGAAGACCGGAAAGGCAAAAGGCAGCCGTGATCGTTCCGAAATACGTGAATACAACTCGGGTAATAGTTCCTGTGGAAAAGTTGTCCCACAAACATGCGTGAAGAAATATTCTTTCAAATTCATCGTGCCAATCGATAAAATGTATTTACATTTTTTTAATTCTTCCAGGGATACACATTTCCTATGCATTTTAATCATTAATATGTGAATGGGGAACGGTCATGGGAACTGTAGAACAGGTAGAAACTCGATTCCGAAAAGCGGCGAAAGTGGCGCCGCTCGATTTGTTGCATTACTTTCGAATCCGACTGTACATTACTTTCTCGGAACAATGATAGAGGAATAATAGTAGGTGGAGATTTCAATCTCCCTTCGATAGACTGGAATACGTGTAGTTTCATTACAGGAGGTAAGGATAAGGAACTCTGCGAATCACTTTTGAACACCTTTACGTCAAATTCTTTACAACAGCTAGTAAAAGAACCGACCAGGGAAAACAACATTCTAGACTTATTAGCAACAAATATACCCGAAAGAGTTCTAAATACAGTTACAGACACAGGAATAAATGATCTTAAATTAGTGCATGCTAAATTTATTGTAGGCGTTGAAAGACATTATAAACCAAGGAGGAGGGTATACTTATTTGGCAAGGCTAATTACGACGGTATGAAAGAGGAATTAAGGGAATCGTTTAATTTATTTGGCGAACAAAGCAAAGAATTAAATACAGAGGATTCATGGAGATAATGTCTTGAGGTCACCCGTAACGTAGTTAATAATAAGTTAATAAATAAAAAAACCAAGTAAATATATTAGTGATAATACAGAGCCAAGGTGGTATAACGCGGAGGTTAGGAAATCACTAAAGCGACAAAGGGTATGCCACGCTAGGATGAACAATGAAGGACGGGGTCTATCGGTAGAGGAAAGAAATGTGCTAGTTGAAAACTATACAAAATTGAGAGCATTAGCAAGGAAATCATGTCGGAAAGCGTTATCACATTTCAAGAGCAAGATGTTAGGAGAATATTAAGATAGCAATCCTAAACCGTTTTGGTCATATGTGACAGAGCTTCAGGGAAATAAGTCCACAGTGCACACACTTAGGCCCGTATCGTAAAAGCTTCCTCTAGGCTGACCTTTACCTCTATGACGACAGGAGCGGGCGAATTGGTATACTAAATCCGACCTCTACCTCAAAATCGTCACCTCTACCTCTAAATCCGACCTTATACTTAGAGGTTGGTTAGAAGTAACCTCAAAGCGTAGAGGACTGGGTAAAGGTGACATTGCGAGCGTGAAATGATGGCTGAATTGATGAATTTTTATGAGATGAACGACTTGGATGAGTTTCTTCATCACTTGGAGGATAATGAGGCCTTTTTATATGTACCACGCATAAGACTTCACGACAGGGATAACCCTCTAGAATTTTATGCGGACTCTGAAGTTTTCGCTAGGTATAGGTTCCATAAAGCGATAATAACAGACGTATTATTACTTTTGCTACGGCCAGAAAACGTGGACATGCGAGGCCTTCCTGTCCCGAGAATAATAAAGTTATTGGCTGTATTAAGGTTTTACGCCACTGGAAGTTTTCAGGTAAGTGGGATTTTCTTGAAAACGACTTATGCAGCGGTAATGTGGAGCTCAATGCTAGTGAATACATTGCATGGTTATAGTTAACGTGCAATTAACGTTTGCACGTTAATTTTAATCATACATAAGTAGTTATATATCCAGTAACTTCGGCAAAAAAAGTTTGAAATATTTTATTGCCAATATAAAGCTAATAATTAGCAATATTTTCACAGTGCAGTTTGGGATAGGGGTAAGGTACTCGCATGACAACGTTTATGGTTCGAGACTCCCCGGCATAAGTTTTTTTTTCATCGCAGTTTCGTTGTACGACTATCCCTGGTTTTACATATTTTTTATGTGTTTACCCGGGATGCATTTTAACTATTTTACGTACTTCTTACGTAATTTGCTAAAATTACGTAATTAGTACGTGAAACAGTCAATTACGTTATTTGCCTAAATCACGTAATTAGTACGTGGCGGAAATACGTCCGCACGCCGTGTCGGTTTTTGTGTACGAAATTAACGGAAGAGCATGAAGTGTGATCGTGATTTTTAATTTCCGTATCTTTGACAACGCAGTCCCGACGTACGTACAACATTTGTTCTAATTTGTCTGGTGCCGTGATTTTCCAGCGCTGTGCTTTTTTGGAAAAACTAATCGCAAGAGAAAAAAGAACTATGAGAAAAAAGAAAAAAGAGACGTCGACATTGTGATGCGAGTACTTTACCCCTAACCCAAACTGCACTGTTTAAACATTGCTAATTATTAGCTTTATATTGGCAATAAAATATTTCAAACTCGTTTTTTGTCGAAGTTACTGGATATATAACCCTATATGTGGGGTGATTCGTAAATAACTAATCAAGCACTACCTGCCTGGCAAATTTCGTCAAAATCCTAGACCCGAAACTCGGACACTCCCCTTGTTAAATAAATACCACACTGTAAAGATGACAACATTATAGCGATTCAAATGAAAAGTTACGTCTGGTTCATAGATTTGAAATGCATTCACAAGTACTCCTATACCTTCGCCTCTTGCTTTAGATTGTCTCCGGCGATTTTCATGGATTGGCGCAATCTACAATGTCCAGATTGACAAAGGTATGCGATTGTATTGTTATTCACATAAGTGAAAAAATTGATCCGTCGCGTTTTTACATTTACCACTAATTTGGAACGCAGTATCCGGCAAGCTTTGTAATTTATTTACCTTTCAGAGTATTTAACATGCATACAGATAAAGTCCTCGTCAGAGAGACAAAATTAGTTGACTTTTGAAGGTGCACAGGTGATTTAATCAATAATTATGTGTAATATGCTACAACAGTACAAGGCACAGTACTTCTGCACAAACAGGCAACATACATACAATTTACTATCAACGTAAGTCATACACGATGGTACTGATAATTTGGGACATATGCTCTTCAGGTTATTAGCACACAACTAGCCAGGCAACTGCCAGAAATTGTGAGGATCCCACAGACAGCGAGACATTTTGCGTGACTTCGAGCGTCTATCTCCACTGCGCATTGCTTTACAGAATACGCTTCGAAAAAATCACCATAGAATTCTACTAGAAGACTGTCAACTACGCAAGCAGAAACTTTCTCATGAAAAATGCGTCACTTCCGCCGGCTCTAACCTCTCCTCCTAGAAGCCGAGAGGGAGGAGACTTTTAACATACGAATAGATAGAGGGACCTCCTTCGCAAGCAAGGCCAGCCTCACAGTAGGCCAGCCTGTGGCTCTACGTAGAGGGGACTTTTACGATACGGGCCATAAAAACGATAAAGAAATCAAGAGTCACCAACAGTGTAGAAAAAGCCAATACTTTAAACACCTTCTTCCAAAGCGCATTCAACTCATCGTCACACAACGCAGTGGAACCACCACCGAACACTTTCAGTGAGTAAATTCCCGGAATAAATATGTCATGTCGCGGAATAGAGCAGCAGTTAAAACGCATTAGTAAAAACAAATCACTAGGTGCCGATCATATTCCTTCCAGACTATATAAAACATTAGCTTCTGAAATAGCCCTCTATATAGAAATAATATTCAATAAAACACTAAAGAACCATACAGTACCCAAGGATTGGAAAGTAGCTAAAATTACACCTACTTTTAAAAGCGATTTTAGGGAAGAACCTAGTAACTACAGATCCATTTCACTCACGTCAATCTATTGTAAGATATTTGAGCACATTGTAGTCAGTTCGATCATGGGGCATTTGGATAGTCAGGGATTACTCATAAACAGCCAACATGGGTTCCGGAAAGGTAGATCTTGCGGGACACAATTAGTTTTATTCTTACACGACATTATAGTCCACGGCGAAAACAGTACTGAAGTTGATGCGATATTTTTAGATTTTAAAAAGGCTTTCGATAAAGTTCCTCATGATAAATTAATCTTGAAGTTAGAGAGTTTTGGTATAAATAAAGACGTTGTATGTTGGGTAAAAGAATTCTTAAGTGGGCGAGAGCAGAGGGTTGTCATAGATGGTATCATGTCGGACACAATCAAAGTCACATCGAGAGTTCCCCAGGGTAGCGTAGTAGGTCCGCTTTTATTCCTTTTATACATAAACGATTTGAGTACCGTAGTTAGTAGTAAACTTACACTTTTTGCAGACGATGCAGTAGTTTACAGGGGTATATTAAAAGAAGAGGACAGGAAATCGCTTAGCAAGGATTTAGATGCAATTCAAGAATGGTGCGACAAATGGCAGTTAGAACTTAACCTTAAAAAGTGTGTAGCTATCAATTTTTGGAGGGGAAATAATTCGATAGAGCGTACCTATAATATTAGTAACACGAAGATCGAAAACGTTGAAAGCATAAGATATTTAGGTGTAACAATCACTAAAGATTTATCGTGGGGAAGACACATAAGGGAAATATGCGGCCGAGCGAAGAGAAAGCTAGGATTTATAAAAAGAGTACTTGGAAAATGTGATGAGAAGGCAAAAGAGCGATGTTTCTTTTTACTAGTTAGGCCCCACCTTGAGTATGCAGCCAGTGTATGGGATCCAAATGAATTAGGGTTGATCAAAGAACTAGTCAGTGTGCAGCGTAGAGCAGCTAGGTTCGTTAAAAGGTGTTACGATAGGTTGAGTAGTGTTTCAGAATTAATAAAAGAATTAGGGAGGGAATCATTATCAGAGCGTAGGTTAAAGTACAGATTGAATCTTTTAGAGAAATTTCAATCGGATAGCTTTACTGAAGATGTTAGGCACATATTTTAAAAAAACCAGCGTATTATGCTAGATTCGACCAGATAAATAAGATTAGAGAGATAGATTGTCGGGTTAAACTCGAATATGTGGGGCCGACATCAGGTAGTCGAAGGGTGGGTGGGTCTGAACCTCGCGAGAGTCTAAATCCGCGACCCTTTTCCCGCTCTTCTCGACCCACACAGCGGGAGGCTCCCTCGCCAAAACCAACCGTGCTCACTACAATTGTAACTTTAACAACTACGTCATATAACAACAAATTAATATTTTCATCGTACTCCCGATAATTGTACGAGTAAGTGCATCTTTTAATCGTGGTTCTACGATGAAAATTAACAATTTTGCGAACATTGCTAAAAACGTGGTCATCAACAGCGGGAAATTTGGCAACAACGCAGCGATCACCCCTCCAATTTTCCGTTTCTTTTAAGCGGAGTAAGCTTGCAGAGGTTTTTAACGGGTGCAGCTTTCACAATGAACGTTGTTCACATCAGTGAGTGATGGGATTCGTAGTATTAATCTAGTTTTAAGACACTGTGCTGTGAATGTGCTCAGAAAAGAAGCAAACTGTCTATTTGCGTCAGCCTGTGTCGCTTTCTAATTCAGATAGAACGAGAGCCACAAAGATGTGTAAAAGACTGAACTGTAAATCGATTGAATTCACATCAGAAGTGGAGGCTCAACTATTGAAACACCAAGAAATAAACTATTGCAGATTCATGGAGAAGTTCAGGTGAGAATCGCGCACAAATCCTTACAAAACCTTAAGAAATTTTACATGATTTATGAGCGTCTAGCGATAGAAACAGCCTTATAAATACAACTGGGCTTTTTTCGCATAAGACGTGCACCTAGTCCTTCATCACATGCATCAAAATATTTTTAATATTACTGCTGAACTTAGGTTTTCCTTTAACTCTCCGTATGCCAGTATCAAGCCGAAACCATTAGGTGCTCGGTGGTTTTTCTTTCCGAAGTTCCCACTAGTATTACAAAAAAGTGAAACAATTCCTAAATAACAGTGCATTTGTTAATCCATTGATTTGGCCTTGATATAAAATAAATGATATCACCAAAAAGAAAAACAAAAATACAGAGTGGGATTAAATGAACATAGCCTTTCTAATGAACGTAACTGTGTCCGGCGAGACGTAGTGGAATGATATCATGATAAACAACAAGATATGGCACTTATTCCACAGGTTTTATTAGAGGTACAACGCGTTTCAGCGGTTAAGCCATCATCAGGTACAAAAATTGTGAGTCCAGAAAGCGGTATATATACCCAACTAGGAGGGGGTGGGGGAGGGAAGTGTTGGGCGAGGGGAGGGAGGTATTAGATGGGGAGGAGGAGGTGGGAGGGGGGACACTGGTGGCGAGTCAATGGGGGTCGAGAAGAGCGGCCGGCTTTGGGTCTCCGAGCTGGGAAAAGGGTCGCGGATTTAGACTCTCGCGAGGTTCAGGCCCACCCACCCTTCGACTACCTGATCTCGGCCCCACATATTCGAGTTTAACCGATTGTCGTACCGATAGATTCAAAATGGTATTTTTCCCTCGTACTATAAGAGAACAGAATAGGCATCATAGCAAAGGGATAGGTAGGGGAAATATTTTAGAGCATTCTGTAGTGCATGATGCATGTATTAACTCCTTAAATACTATAGATACTAACAATCAAGTTGCATGAGACAATATAGTTGCTAGTTTGCAAATTAGTAGTGCAAGCCTGGTGATCTTCACCCCCTGCCATACACCATCGCGGGGGCTTGCAGGGTATCGTGAAGATGTAGATCACGTTGAGAAGGCATTTCCCGCGTCGGCGTGGTCTTCGGGGAGTTTCATGATGCAGAAGACACGGCTCAGAGGAAGCCTGAGTAACTGGAAGAAGAATAGTGGATACTGCCTTTTTTCAAGCAGATCGCTATATTTGAGTGCCATAGTCCGATGAACTTTCAATTTTCGGACATGGAGGCCATAGAAAAATAACAATTTCCGCTCGTGAATTGCACCTGACGATTGGCGCAGGAAGGAACCGATGATGGCACAGAGCGCTGAAACTAGTTGTACCGTCAATAAATGTACGAGTGGAAATAAGCATAGTTATTTTTTCTGTCACTAAGGATTTCCACATAGTTAAGCGTGAATCCTTCGAACCTATGGAGGCCATGTTTGAAAGACGGGAGGGGCTAAAGTCAGGGTTTACGTTGAATTGCAAAATGTGCCCACTTCAGTCAGTGGTATGGTTTCACTCAAAGCGCAGGAATGTTTTGAATTCTCTGAAATTAACAAATTTGGAGAGAGACGCTTTAGAAAAGACCACAGTAGATAAAATTGGCTGCCTACTTGGGAAGGAGGAACGTAGAAAGCGGTTGACGGTGTCTAATTTCGGTAGCGTATGTCCTCCGACGAAAGAAAACCAGGTCGGCCACCTTAGTAAGCAAAATGTTATACAGTGACATATGCAGCCATTCAATACGGACCAGACAATGAAAAACGCGTTATAAAATTACTGCGGCAGTTGGAAGGTGTCGATGTACTATGGGAGAAAAATGTTTCCCAACAAATTGAGCGCCGCCATTATCGCTCGGAGAGAAAATCGGATTCCTTTCTGAAAACACATTATTCTAGATCTCGGCCACCACGGGGGAATTTCAAACAGGGTAAGGTGATGGACTCATCGCCCGAGTATGTGACGGAATACAGGCAGCTTGCCTGCCCAGAAATGTTAACCCGCTAGCATCCAGAATGGACCTATATTATCCGTTCATGCATTTTAACCGCTGTATTTAACTATCTCGTTCTCGCCAACTCCGCATTATCCGTCTTTCCTATCTTTTTTTATTTAGCTTCGTTTCTTCTCTCGCACTCTCGCAAGATCCTGGGATTCTCCAGGTGTCCGCCTCTTCGCTCTCTTTCACTCGTTTGAATATGTTAACAAGAAACGAACTTCAATATTTTCCACGACCATATGAACCATTAAACCGTTCCGTTAATATCAGTGAGGAGTGGTCGAGCTGTAACGTAACTGATAGGAAATACGAAGTTTTCAATTTGAGACCTGACGATGGCAGATGTTTTTCGTTCACCATTTTTTTATTTTACGAAAGCCCTTGATACATATTTTATATTTATATCGAAGGTAAGTTAAAAAAAATGTTATGCTATTTGTTACCATCGACCCATTCTTCTCTCTCGCCGTACCTATGTCTCGTCGTTCAAGGGTATTTGGAACTGACCTCATGATGATAGGCGGATGGTTCTATCTTCTACTATTGCAATTGCTTTCAGAAAGGTACCCGTATTTCGCCGCTTTAAGAGAAATTATCGGGAATAGCAGATAAAGAAATCCTTTTAATGTCCAGCTCTCTGTCTGCTGGTCTAACGGCTTCCTGAAAAATGTCCGCCCTCCCTGAGCTGGATTTGAGCAAGAATATGAGAGCACTTAACTTGCCTGGGATAATTGCTGTCTTTTTATTTTCTTTTCGATCACTTCCAGCTATCGTGCAAGGCAGATGTCAGAGTCAGAGTCAGTACATGTCAGAGTCATAAAGTACTGAGTAGGAGGATCATCATTCGTTCATTCATCCACATAGGCCGTGCAATGTGCAATATTCAGGCCGCATGATGACGCTTTGAGGCCTACATCGTAATGATAAGGGGTTTCGAACTTTCCTTTCGTTTCCCAGTGTTGTGCATTTTTGATAATTTTTAAATACATCGCTGGATAAATCGGAGTTTTAACTCCACCTTAATTTTTGTATGCGATTTTTTTTGTTTTCTTATGCGAAAAATCAGCTCAAATATTTTCAAGATAATTATTTTTCAAAGATTTTTCATCGCATGCGTTCAATTATTACTCATTATGGAATACCTCACTGGATCATCTTCTACGGTAAAAACATTCTTTGATCACTAAGGCGTCACCAAAACAAACGCAGATATCCGGAATCAACAGAATTTCTTTTGACTTTTTCGTCAGGCGATGATAATGATCACACAGTCGAAGCAAAGTCATCTTCTGTGCAATTCCCTCCAAAGGTAACAAAATCCCACTACATCCCAAAGTTATATTATAGACTTGTAGACTAATAAAATATTTTGCCAGTAATGGACAATATAGAACATGTGACCACAAGAATAATCGGCTAAGAAAATTCTGGTTAGAGGTACTCGGGTGGGGACTACCGACGGTAAAGCCTCCTAATGAGGGTCCTACCTCGACTCCGAGCCTAATCCGACCCTTCGCGAGCGACCCGAGGCCCCCACCGAGGCCCATCTCTACTCGGGGGGTCCCAGAGCTGAACTTGAACGATTGCAGTTAAGTTTTAACTTTATAAACTATAATTGTTATAGACAATGTGTCATTTTGTTCGTGCTCTCAATTGCAATACGATTACAGGCCTAGAAGCAAGAAGATACCCGAATTCCGAGAGTACTATCTTGGAAAAAGACTGACACACTATCTTTCCTGGGGTAAACACATGAATACTACGTGAAATATGGGGTCAATTGAGCTTGAGTTAAGCTAATCGTTAACTGGGATTCATCAAAAGAGTATTGGGCAAATATGACGAACATGTACGAGATATCAGCTACTTTTCCCTTGTTAAACCTCATTTGGAATATGCTGCGAGTGTATGGGATCCCTACGAAATCGGTCTAAATAATGAACTTGAACGTGTGCAGCGAAGAACGGCAAGATTTGTAAAGAGACGGTACGATAATTGTATTCGCATAACTATATAATTAAATGAATTAAAATGGGAATCATTGTCAGATCGCAGGTTGAAATTTAAACTTAATCTCTTAATTAAATTCCAAGACCATATTTTATGCGATGATGTTAAAAATATTTTACGAACAACAACTTACTATGGCAGACTGGACCATAATCATAAAATTAGAGAAATTGATTGCCGAACCGACCGATTCAAAATGTCCTTTTTCCCTCGTACAATTAGAGATACGAATAACGGTAAATATGTCCTATCGGAGGGTAGCAATGAATAGTATTGGTAGCTGCATGTTGGTATGAGTACTTAAAGCTAACCCTACTAACAGAATGTTTTCGCATGTTTGCTTTTCAATTTCTATCTTTTTTAAATAGTGTAGATCTGACTACGAAATTAATACTATTCCTTTTTTATGCATGATATGGTGTGCATGTTTGGTGAGAAATCACCCCCTGCCACACACCCTTGTGATGGTTTGCAGGGTATTATGTAGATGTATATGTAGAATCTTGTTGCATGAGACACTATAGTTTCTTGTTTGCATGTTAGTAGTGCATGCTTGGTGATCTTCACCCCCTGCCACACACCCTCGCGGTGGCTTGCAGGGTATCGTGTAGATGTAGATGTAGATGGATGTAGATGAATCGCCGGAAGATGGGTTGAAAACGGTTTGGAAGAAGGAATTAAGCAAGTTAACTTTGTCAAGAATGTTTGTGGCCATTGCTCCCTTATCATTTTTAAATGAATGGACGGCAGACTTATAGCCTTGCACTTCCCTTACGTACTTTCCTTAGAATAGGCAGCATAGCAAAAGGATAGGTAATAGGTGAAATATTTTTAGAGTAGTCTGTAGTGCATGATGCATGTATTAACAACCAAACCCTTAATCACTATGTACTATCACTTTCAAAAGTCGGTCCACGCGGTTAGCACGGCCAACTTCATATTTTGCCGAACTTTTCGGGTATTGCCTATGAATTCAGCGACTACTAAGGGCCAATTTTACTCATTTCCACTCACACTAGGGAGACCCTCCAATGGCCTTCTCCCGCTATCGCTGCCCAGCCAACTCCCCCGACTCCAAGCGGTAGGCAACGGTAGAATGCGAAAGGGATTGGTTCTCAGTTAGGTGTCATTCACTCTGACGAGTAGCAGGCTTGAGTATTCTTCAAGTATCGAGGAAATGGATCGGCGTGGCAATAATCATCTAAGCGCAGCCCAGAGGGGGCATATATTGTCTTTTTTTGAGAGCGGGAAAACTGTGTCACAAATAGCGGCACACATAAGCGTAGACCGGAAAACTGTGTATAAGTGGCTAAAGAGAAATGAGGAGGGTGACGAGTCATTAGAATCAAAACCAAAGTCCGAGGTGCACTAACATATGCAAGAAGATGAGGAGGATATAAGGGAGGCCAGAATCCAATGTCCGTCGGTGGTGTTGCAGAGTTGAGGAGAAGCAGTAATCTTAACTGCAGCTACGCCATGGTAAGGCGCCGCGTTATAGAGGGCGGAATTAAGCACCACAAGGCAGCCAAGAAACCCTCCATGACCGAAATCCAGCGAGAAACCAGACTAGATTTTGCCAGAAGGTATATTGAAATGGACCAATCTTATTGGGACCTTGTATTTTCGGACGAAAAAACATTCCGAAGCAAGCAAGATGGGAAGGTTGAACTTTGGCGTCCAAGAAATATAAGGTAATAATTCTTAAGACTTGACGTGTGAAGTTATTAGTTAAATGCCAAATTTTAAAATGAAGTAACACTTAGATAATTTCTTTTATCACTAGGACGCCCGGACTTCTCGACATCATTCAACGCCAAAATGGGGTCATTTTGACCCCCGGTAATTAATGTTAATTTATCACAAGGCATTTAGATGTTTACATTTTTAGTGTTTTTTCAATGAATGATGTCCTAATTCTTTACATTCATCGATTTTTTTCAGTTCATTATAGTAATGTTTTTCTCTATATAACTATTTATTGAAACACCAACTTTGAGTGTTGGAATCATTTTCTCGTTTTTCTTCAATTTCATTTTTCTTGCCTAAAATGGTGACACTCAGTAAACAACAAATGTCATCTACTTTATTTAAATGTATTTATTTATTTATTGTTTTTGCAGTTTGAACTGATGAATTATGAATGACTTGTCCTACCAAAATTAGAAATACCATCAGAAAAAATGTAAAAAAAATTGAGTAGCCCAATGAAAATAGTTTTCATCATCATCAGTATTTCAATCCCATGAGTGGTTTACTGCAGCCCTCCATTATGCCCTATTTAGTGTTAATTCCCTCACGCTCTGGTATGTTTCCTCTTTCACGTCCTTCTTTATTTGCTCTATATACTTGCCCCTTGGTCTTCCTCGCGGAACTTTCCCTTCAATCTTCTCGTCTATTATATTTCTAACTAATTCATTGTGCCTCAAGGTATATCCAATCCATCTGTTTCTTCTATGCCGTAGGGTTTTCCATATTGTCCTTTCTTCGTCTGCTCTTCTGTCCACCTCTTCGTTCCTCTCTTTATCTGTCCATTTAATCTTCAACATTCTCCTCCAACACCATGTTTCGAAGGCTTCAATTCTTCGCTGGTCTGCTTTCCCGATTTTCCATGTCTCTGATCCATAGAGTACCACGCTCCATACGATAAAGGGCTTTCTTGTTTGTAGCCGTAGGTTCTTTGAGCACAGTAGGTGTCACTTCTTCATAAAAGCTTGTGCTATTCTTCGCTTGATGTCCTTTGAGCTTCTTCCATCCCAAGTTATAGTGCTGCCGAGGTAGGTGAAATTCTCCACTTGTTCCAATTTCACTCCTCGAATTGTTACATATGCCCTAAGCTTCTCTCTTCCTCACACTAGGATTTTAGTTTTCTTCTTGTTGATGCTCATATTATATTCTTGAAGTACTTGGTCCATAGTGGTCAGGGATGCTTGTAGGTCCTCTCGACTTTGTGCTACAACTGCGATGTCATCAGCAAACCAGAGCATGTTTATTTCTTTACCTTGATGCCCTTTATACCAATTTCCTCTGCGGCTCTTATTGCTTCTTCCAGGTATATATTGAATAACGCTGGGGAGAGAGTAGTCAGATATCCTTATCTGACTACTTCATTTATTTTGTCTTCTATCTTCCTTCCATCTTTTATTTGTATTGTGGTGACCAGGTTCTTGTAGAGACTATACATTTTATTCTTCTATCCTGGTAGTTCATTCCAATCATTCCAATCGCTTCCAGTATCTTGAATATCTTGTTTCATTCGACGTTGTCAAAGGCCCTTTCCAAGTCCTCAAATTCCACATACAACGGCTTGTTTACGTGTATCATTTTCTAGGCCAGTATCCTTCAGCTGAGCATTGCCTCCCTAGCTCCTTGGTTTTTCGTGAATCCGAATTGATTTTCCGAAAGATTCCCTTCGATATTCCCTTCCATTCTTCTGCTACTAATCTTAGTAAGTATTTTCGATGTGTGTGACACCAGGCTAAAGGTTCTCTGTTCTTCACATTTCTCTGTCCTTGTCTTCTTCGGGATTGCGATCATTTCACTCTTCTGGAAATTCTCTGCTGGCCTTCCACTGTCTTAGATATCTCTGATTATTCCAAGGGTATCTTTTGCTTTGAGCCCTAGTGCCTTGAAAATAGTGAATGAATATTATATCAAATAGTGAGCTTACTTCTAGATCCGCCCCTCCTAGTGTCTCTACTGAGTTCATCAACTGGTACTTATCGTCACATTCTGAGGACTATGTTTATTCTTCACAAGTTTCAAACGTCAGCTTGCCGTCGGAATTGTCAAATGAACACTCTCCACGATCTGACTCTTCTTTTTGAATCTTATGCAGCTCCGCAAGAATGTCAGCAGAACATTATGTTGGTCTTTGAGAAATTTTTGATTACAGCTATCTTCAAAATAACGATCACACCGTAAATTCGTCCCTAGAAGCCACGACCAATGGACAACAATTACATGAACTTCACTTACTGTAACTGTGAGATTGAGTTCTAAGTTAGAGGCTTTACTTCGTGGAACCACTCCATTGGAAAAGAAAAACCACTTTGTACATTCCATGCAAAGGTTTTATAGGTTTCTACCATGGTTTCGACAATATCAATCTTGATAATGACATATATTGTCGAAATCATGGTAGAAACCAATATAACCTTGTGTGGAATGTACAAAGGTGTTTTTCTTTTCCATTGTGAGAACGAGTTTTTTTCTCCACTCGTCATCCGAAGAGAGATAATCAGATTTGGAGTCAACTAAGTAGATAAATTCCGTGCGAAAGTGGTAAGCAAAATTGCATTCTCCTCACACCGCAGAGATTGACAATGTGTGATGATGTCAGCAAAGTAAATACTAAATATTCCGCTTGTAAGCAAAACGAAAAGTGAGGACGTGATGGGGAAAGGAAACAAAACTGTTTTGGAAACTGATACGAACTTGGAAGATAAGTAACCGAATGAAAAATATAAGACGTGAGAGCAGTGAACACACATGCAGCAGAGTGATACAAAATGCAAATAAAAAAGGACCTTTACAGAGATAAAGCGCGCAAATGAACGCTTGGGTCAAAATGACCCCATTTGGGCGTTCAAGGTAAAATATAATTTAACTCCTCAATGAATTATTTTAGGAAGGTAAAAATTTATGTAAGTGATCGCCTACTAAAAATATTAAAAGTCACGAGAAGAATTCTGTTCTCTTAAAAAATGAGATCATAAAGTAAATTTAAAAACACGATTGGGTCAAAATGACCCCTCTGGGCGTTCTAGTGTTATAGGTATAACCCAGAGCATTTAATTAGAACACAAAATCCTGATCGTATCAGCCTGAGTTTCTGGGGGACAATTTCTGCAGTAGGACCAGGACCATTAGTGAAAACCCCCACAAAGATGAATTCTGTGGACAGGGTGGCTACTGAGAACCAATTTTTAAATTCCCTGTCTATTCCCTGACTTTTCCCTGACGGACTCACAAATTTCCTTGACCGATCGCCAAAAGGGCTCCTATTATCTGAATATTTTATTTCTGCTGAATTAAATTTCCGTCAAAACTCACAAAATGTTAAAAGCTGAAATCAATACATTAAAAGCTACAAGTATACCCCAATGAAAAAGTATATTAAACCTCATAAGTTAAACCCTTATGCAAACTATACGCACTTTTCATACACATTCCGCGGACGTGTATCGTATTTCCGGGGCCGTATATGTTTCCTTCGGTAAAATTACAATGACGATGTCTAATCCTTCAAGAAAGAAGTAGGGTGTCGCGGTAGTTCTAGGAAGTTGAGGATTACTAAAAAGGCATCGAAGAGAAAGTTAATGGCCGATTTACTGGCGGACTCCGGTACAGGTATCACTAAGGTGCGCGAAAAATACAAACCTAAGCTAAGTTGTTGGACTGGATCAAACTCGGATGGCACGAGTGAAACTCAGAAGCGAATAAAAAATTGATTAACGTGGTTATAACCCCTAGATTGTGAGAGGGAACCAAAAATGTACAAATATTTGTATAATCAAACAAAACGTAATCGCGCCACTGCGAACGAGGCAATTAGCAACGGCAGCATCGTATTCAGGATTATCATATTTGAGGTGGTTTGTGACATGACCAAAATGCTTAGAGAGGGAGCTAAGGGGACCATTCAATAATTACGTCGAGCGCGAAAGGTGGAGAGGGAAGAATGACACTTCTTACTGACTCACGAATGGGGGTATGGGAATCGAAGATGATGTTACGTAAGATTTTGTTTACACGAGTATTACCATTTTAATAATCATCGTATCGTATTTTTATAACTGCAAGCTCGTATTTACTACGAGCTATTGTGCTCCAACAGCCTCTAGATCTGAGTCTCAGAAGTTAAAAAAACGAGAGGTAAAATTTTCCAAACAAAATAGCCTCGGATTCCTTGTGATGAGCGGAATACATGTGATCATGAAATTTAACACTACTAGGCAAATATCGCATTAAGGATGTACACAAGGTATTCATTGTACGTCTGATTCACAACTACGTAAATAAGAGACAATACTAATAGGATTCACAACCTAATGTTCCACAAATTGATGGGGCTTATTCCATGCACGTCAGCGACGGTTATTAGTTTTCGTTCGTGAAATAAAGGGCGGGAATGACTGGCCGATAAACGTAATGGTAGAAAAAAACGAAAATTTAGATTTTTCTCCCCGTCACGATAATTCCCTGACTTTTCCCTGACTTCTCCAGAAATGCAAAATTCCCTGACAATGGGGGCGTTCACTCGGAACCGAAATCGCAATTTTTTGCACGAAATTGTTAGATGGAAACGAAAAAAGAATTTTAGTGAAAAAATTAATCTTCTAACAACAACCATTCACTAATAAATCAAAAATCAAAATAAGCAAAAGGTGACGCCCACCTAAAGAGCTGCTGTGATAACATTGACGTCATTTTCCTCCCGTCCTTGACTGCTTTCAGGGGAGGGGGAAGGAAGAGGAGGGGAATTCTCGGAAGGTCTGCTCGCACAGATGCTGTCGAAATCGCTCCCATTGGGAGAGCCAGCTGTGTCCCCCCCTTTGCGATAAGGCGAAGTAGCTTCGCGGGCTCAGTTGTGATTGGACGAAGTCGATATACATCAGAGGTTGCACCACACCCACTTTTCCGAAAGGGTTAAGAACATCAGTTTTTCGCCGATTATAACTCGGGAAATAATTGTCGGATCAGAAAACGGAAAAATACGGGTCCTTTTATTTTACAAACTCTATCAGATTCGGCAATAAAAAAAATATGGTAAACGACCCCATTCCAGGTTTTCCCGGTTTTCCCTGACGATCGCCACCCTGGTGGACTATGTTCAGATATTAAGGGCTCATTTGCTGCCTTACATTGATGAAATCGTTCCTGAGAGTGAGGAGGTGGTTTTTGTACAGGTCAACTGTCCGACCCACAAAGCGAACATCACAAGCAATTTTTTGAGGATAATCCTCGACTTTGCATTTTACCCTGGCCAGCTAACTCGCCGGACCTATCCCCTATTGAGAATGTGTGGGGTATCATGGTAAATGAGTGGCATTACGACGGAGAAAGAACCGAGGAAGCTTTAGAAGCCCACGTATGGGATGTTTGGAACTCTTTAAGCCGACGTCCCCGTGTAGTAGAACATATGGTTGGGTCAATGCAATCACGATTACGATCTGTAATTGAAAATAATGGAGATGTAACAAAATATTAAAGTTGTCCTCTGAAGAATGAGCATTTTATTTATGATTTTGTTACCATAGGTGATATCCTGAAAATAACTATCCTAAATGAAATAATTCACTTTTCTTTCTGGCCTCATCAAATCTTGACTCATTCCCATTGATCTTCGCTGCAAAATGAACGCCAACTTAAATTTTCAACCACTGCTTCTATTCTAATCTACACCTAATTTCTATAGGCATATACTTCATTCTAATAACGATCAAATCTTTCATGTTGCTTAATAATTTTATTTTTTATATTTGTGTAAGGTTTCATTGTAGACATTTTTAAATGGAGTGTATGTCTTCTCTGAGAGCGAGAAATCAATGTAGTTATATCTCGACTGAAGGAAGACTCATTAAAAAATAACCACATTCATTTCTGAAAATTTTTATCCACGTTTTGTAGCCTCAGTCGTCATAATTTTGCATTCATTTTATCCTTTATTAGGGTTTTGCCCCTTTTTCGGTAATATCGTATAAAGTATCATTTTCAGTAATGATCTGTGTTGAATGAAATAGGCTTTGCTTCGCGTTGCGTATTTATAAATCAACTTCGAGCAAAGTTACACCGAAGGCGTTTCAATTTAAATTTTCTCTATTAGTCTGTAATTTGACTTCCATTGTTTTTAATGGTCTGTGACCAATGAAGCAAATGTGTGTATGACTGTGTTTAGGAGGTTATTAAAAACATATAAAGATTCATTCACAGCAATACTACCCATCACTCCATTTCTGAGCAAACCTCTTTTGCCTAGAAGCTATGTTCACTATGGTGGGAACATATTCTGGAGATGCTGTAAAACCCTGCTAGCCTCCTTACCTATGAAATTAATCAGTCACGCAATGGTCATGCAATACAAAATTATGCTGACTATTCTTAAAATATTTTTGTGAAATTAAAGGCATCAAACGGTCGACGTCATTTTAATAAACTTTTGTTATTCTCTTTTGGACAAGACTCACTTTTTCACCTCCCTATAACATTCTCCTTTACATATTCACACGGATAGTGTCCCTGCCACACGCCCATATGGCGGCTAGCAGGGTAGTTAGATTGTTTCACTGCAGAAGCTACATTTTCACGCGCGCTAACGCAAAAAGAGTTGCTGTGGTGGAGGATAGGAGGATCTGGGACTGTTTAAATCGGTTGCAGAAATCGGTTGTCGGTCAAATCTATAGCAGAAATAGTTTGGTGTAGTAAATCAATATTTCCAACACAAAGGCAATCAGTATGAATGCATTCTAGTCAGAGCAGTGCCACACTGTTAAAAAATTGACTGGCTGAGAATACTTCAAAACTCTATGGTAAATGACTTCGGCCACAAAGAGTTTTGATATTTTTGTGGCACAAATAATAGGCTTAGGGTTAATGTTTCCAGGCTTGGATTGTTTCCTTTCATTATGTCCGGATAATTAAAAAAAATAAATTACTAATTCTGATCGCAAATCTTAATCTTGAGGGAAATTCGTACTGATTAGTGAATAAATCTCAACTCCCTATTGCCAGAGAATGAAAGGACTCCCATCAGTTACTCATCGTTGTTCATCGTCAATTTGTCATTTTTAGGTGTTTGTGAAATTCTCAACGGTCTGCGAGTCCCAGCAATATATTTTGCGACAATTAAAAAATATAAAATCATTGTATTAGCAATTAATATGTGTGCTTGGGGCTTTCCTAAACCTCCGGTGTATGGAACCATTATCTTCGTTCCGTGAGAATAATTGATCATATAAGCCAGGACGCCATAAGATATTGCGTTTACTATCAATTCTTTGGTTTTTAAACTTTACTCAACGGTGTTTTAATTTTCTGCAAAATATCGTTTTAATGAAACTGTGCAACTATGGGGATATACTTGCACATTTATCATAAGACGTGTGTTCCACTAATTAAGATATTTGCCGTAACATCCTCTTTCCCGTCGTTGAGCCATATCCCATCTACAGCACCTTAGGCAGCACCACGTTTTATTTGTGCTAAGTCTCTCTTATATATTCTTTCGACTGTTCGTTTATTTTTCTCTCCATCCTACTTGAAAACAGCAAAATTCCTATTTAACGACAATTCTAAAAATCCTCAGTAACGTCGAGCTCCATACATTAGATTATCTTTTTCTGAATGACGTAGTTATTCAGTCTCTAACATCTATTCATTAGTCTATCCGAATGCTTCTTTGTCAGTACAATTCTTCTACTTATGTCCTTGAAAGGATACCAACTATCATTCAAAATACTTCCTGGAAAGATAAACTGTTTCCCCAGATTAGAATTTTCCTCATTTTCCTTTATTTTTGGATATTACTACTTTAAAAGCCTCATTAGCTGCGGTTAATATGATTCACATCCCATATATCACGCATTATTTCACCTGCAAAATAGACGTTGAGTCCCGTGGCTGACTGGCTACATAAATCAACCGAAAATGTTCGTGGCAACGTATTCAGCACAAATTTTTAAAGGTGTGAGGGCGGCTTAATGTGATCAAATTTTTGCACCGATGCCTCTAGTTAATGCCTCTTAATAGTTGTTGTTGGAGTAATGAGGCCACTTACTGCAAGGGATGTAGTTAATGTCAACTCCGTATTCACCTCTCGAGGGAAAAGAGGTAATTTGAAAGTGTGGAGCAAGGGAAATGCCACTTTCGCGTAATAACGGCCCGTCGGAAGTAATGAGTGCTCTATCCCCTAACTTTGCCCTAGTATCGGCGCTTGTCTTTGGTTATGCATGAAGAGAGGAAGTGATTTGCATTGTTGTTTGAGTGAACAAATAGATTGAATATTTGGTGCATCGTGTTTGAGATTGAGGAAGTTTTCCTGATCCACCTGCACAAGATGCAATCTCCCTCCCCCGTCCGAACCACCATCGTCGATCCTGAGAACGACACGTTGGAGCCATCTCACCGTGCAGCTCAGCGCAGGAGTCCCGACTTCAACGCCAGGCGTTTCGGCAGAAAGAAGAGCAAGCAGAGAATATCAACACCTTCGTCAACACTGCGGAAATCACCTCCATTTCGAAGACCTTACTGCTATAATTTTAGTCATTAAAAAGTTGAATTCTTTCTCGTTTCATTTATGCAACTTTCAACAAATCTTAAGTAATTCAATCTTCATTCCAGTACGCAATTGCAAATCAATTTTGGTTTAGATAAATACTTTTCTGTTAATTTTTCCTAATAGACAGTGAATAATAGTGCATTTATGTACAATGTATCATTAAGAATTTCAAATAAAATGGTATCAACTTCATAATTAACCAAGGATCCATGCGGTACATGTAATTTTTTTTAATAAAGTGAAATTTATTATTAATTTTGGTAAATGTGATCGATCTCGAGTAGAGACCGAACAATTTAAAGAAACGTGGAAGTATTGTAATGTCCCGGACGGGCGCATGGATCTTGACAGAATTTTGTTATTCTAAATTTCACTTTCCCAAAAGATACTTGTGTTACTAATAAAAGAAATGGTTGGCGAGTTTACGTTGTGGAAGTTATTCATTATAAAAAAGAAAAAACTTAGTTCTTTTTCAAGGTATTTGTGTACTGTTAATGGGCGTCGCTCAGAATAGCCAACAGCCAGTGCCTCGAGAGTGAGATTTCACTTTCGACTTCGCACTTCCCCTTCTCTCCTTCCCCTTGACCGAAAAACATCCTCCTTTTGCCTTCTCTATTAATGGCGAGCACGGTGGATTTTAGAGAGAAGATTGGTTAATCGGTTGCCGTCATTGGAATGTAGTCCTTCATTGGAGACCGATGCGTTGGGTCCGTGCTCTACCGTGCCATCCACCCGTTGTACTGAACACGCGCATTCTCTTCTATCCTTCCGAGCTAGAGGTAACGTGATGTAACTCTCTTTTGGCAATTCGAGACGCGATTGGGTTAACTCTTGATTCCGAATAAATACTGTCGTTTGCACGAACCTTTTGCTTTATTACTTGTTCCCGACACCAAGGGCAAGAACCCACAATTATTGTGTTGGAAGATTCGAGCCTCTGCGTGGCCGAATTTCTACAATATTATACGACCTGGTCAGCGAAATTCCCGCCGGGATAATGCTAAACTAAAAATAAACAACTTTCACTTATTTGGCCATGAAAATGACATCCATATAACAAACGTAATTAGGGTCTACATGAAGAAACCAACCAATTCCAGTGATTTAATAAATCTGGCGTCTGATATACGGGCGCCATGAATGAAATGAATGAAGTAAGGAAGGGGACAGGCGCACGCTGTTTGGGACGCAATTGTAGACTGGAATCTCGAAGATAAAGAGCAAGTTCTTTGTTGTGATACTACGGCCTCAAATAAAGGTCACATCAATGGAGCCTGTGTGCTTCTTTAACAAATTAATAGAGATACCTACGCTTATTATGGCTGGCTGCCATCACGTGTTGGTGATAAAAAGCGTGTTTGAAGTAAAAATAAACCACGTGACAACATCATCATCATTGGTCAACAATCCTAGGATTGGTTTGACGCAGCTTTCCACTCGATTCTTCTATCGGCCAACATTTTCATTGTGACGTAATTCTTCTCTTTTACACTCTTCACAACCTGTTCCATGTATCACATACGAGGCCTGCCTTTTCCAATCTTCCCGTTCACTTTTCCCTCGACGATAGTCTTCATCAGGCCATCGTGTCTCAAGATATGGCCGATTAAGTTTTCCCTTCTTTTTTTTAGAGTTGTCAGCAGACTTCTCTTTTTTCCTACTCTTCTTAGCACTTCCTCGTTACTTACTCGGTCGATCCATTTCATCTTCAGCATTATTCTGTAGCACCACATTTCGAATGATTCCACCCTTTTCTTCTCCGCTGCTCTCATCGTCCATGCCTCACTGCCGTAAAGAAACATGCTCCAGATGTATGTTCTGATGAACTGTTTCCTTTCTTCTACGCTTGTATTTCCAGCTGTGAGTAGATACTTCTTTTGAAAGAATTCCCTCTTTGCCTGGCCTATTCTACTAACTATTTCTTTCTTGCTTCGTCCATCGTTGGTGACTCGGCTTCCTAGATAACAGAACTCTTTAACCTCTTCAAGTTTTTGTGACGTGACAACAAATGCTGATAATCTACTCTTCCAAAAGTTCCGAGATAACTCGAAAAGCGTCGATTCTGATAATAAAAAACAGTGCTATAAACAGTTCTTTATAAAGAAAGAATCGCATTGCACTTGGCTGTTTCAGAAATTGACAACCTGCTTGACTTGTATCGAACTGCACGCACAAAAGAAATAAAGATGACTATCGAGAGTTGATAGAGCTTTCTGTGATATTTTAGACGAAAATAATCACAGAGAAAGTTTAAAATTCTACTTTCAGGTGGCATACACCAAGCTCGATGGAAGGCGAGAGCATTTTATTCACTAAAAATATCATTAGTTAGTGAACAATTCAAAATTACGAGCAACATTAAGGCGGCGCTGTTAGACTTTTTCCTGTTCATCGTGACATCCTATGTAAAGGCATGGCTCCAATGTCTTTTGGAAGTGAAAGCATGATTTGTGCATTTTTAGGTTGATGAAGGCATATGAAAACGTTGATAAAATCATCTCAAAAGCAGCTAAACAGAAGATAAGCCATCATTTACGGTTTTTGACTAACGAAGCTTATGTCTTGTCACTGTTTGACTATTATGTATATCAAGAAACTAAAGTAAAAGTGGTTTAAAATTTAACCAAAGAGAATTTATCAACCCATGGTAAGGTTATATCCTAGCGAAGGAAGAACTTGCGGTCCGTATCATAGATTAAATAAGGAAATATGCATGTTGGTTCTTTGGTTTTCTCTTTATATCACAATTTTTAACCGACCTTCTCCTTTTATATTTCAGAGAAAAACATCTACGACTTCATTTCAGTCAGAAGCAAGTAGTTGCTCGATCGTCTTAAAATTGATGACAATTATCTCCACGAATGTCCTACTAATTGGTCAAATTATGCTTCGTGTTAAGAAGCCAGAACGAAGTTTTCGACGTTGAGGGCAGTAACTATACATCGGTCAAGTTGATGCAAGACTTTCATGGTTTAACCTCGGTTGAGGAGCAACAAAATCAAATTATAATACTACTCGTAAAAACTGGCATGAACTTAACCTATTGCAACCCATTTTGGAATTAAATTCTTAAGTTAAGTTTGGTATTCAAGTTAAATAAATAAGGATGTTAATATTTTTATTAAGAATATAAAAGGTGATTACGACGGTGATAGTCTTGCGCTTGACACTCTCAGTTTAGGATTCGGTATCATGGATGCATTTTTCGAATTTCGAAAATAATTAACCCCTTTCTTTCCTTCACCTTTTTATTCACTCAGTAAAATAACTAGTGGTTAAAATTCTTGTGTAGGCTTCCGCGGGTTGTCTTACTTGAAGATGTTTGTCTTTCGGGATTCCCTCCGCGTTGGTCCATGGTTCCTCGGACGACAGTTTCGCCGGCGTTGCAGTCGGCTTCTTCAGGTCAGTGAAGTGATGTGCAGAGTTTTTTGGCCGTCTTATATATTCATCCGTAGGGGATAGGTCCGTTGTGATTGGTGGAAGTATTGGTGTCCGTAATTGGCTGTTTTGGTCTCCCATGATTGGCTGTAGCATTGACGTCTGTGATTGGCCGTTGAGATTTCTCTCGTAGAACTCGCTTCCAGGCGTTTGCTAGCGAGTAGCTGTCTTCCCTATTGAAGTTGTCTTCATTTTTGCTTATCTCGATGGCCTCTCGTATCATTCGTGGAAAATATCGTTTCTCTTGGGCGATGATCTTTGCGTCTTCGAAATCGATGTTGTGGTTGGGGCCCGACCATGTGTGCTCTGCTATGGCAGAGAGTCTCTGCTGTCTATTTCTTGTTGCCCTCTGGGTGTCTATTACGGAACTTCCGCCGATAGGAGATATCGTACAATACCACTATCGAACGAAATGATGGAGGCTGTCTAACGTGCTACCACGGTTCAAGCGTTGCTTTCGTTCGATAAGCTTCGGCTGTCTTCGGGGAGTTATCGTACATCGGTGACTCTATGTGACGTTGCAGAGGAAACAGATGCTAACAAATGACGAACGATAACCCCAAACCGCAACATTGAGATCACGAAGTAAATATTTACAAACAGTTTAAAACAAACGTGAATATTTTATTTCAGAATTTTATCTAGATTTCATTTGATTGTTGGCTTTCATTACTCCCGTAATTGTTGCTGCATTGTTAGTTACGACACAAAACCATTCATATTAATGTTGTTAGTCGTGCTATCTAATCGCCTTGTTTCATACCATCATATAAAATGGACAGAAACGAAATTCACTAAATAAAAGGTCAGTGAGCAAAATGTTTATAATAATATTTGACAGTACTTAATATTTTTGACGATGTAGTTTAAAAGTCCCATGTTTTAACATGCATACAGAGTACGGTGACATAATTCATTCCATCCATTCCTCAATTTAACATTATAATAATAGTTAAACTTATCGTTCATGCTATGCATTAAATATGGTTAACATATAGCATCGAGCATGACAAGCATAACAATGGGAATATGACCCTCCTTCCTTCTGCAGCAAGAGCAGCCAAGAGTATAAGCCATATTGAAAAAATTACTAAAACTTTGTATTTCCACAGAATATTTTATTCGAACACGACCATGGTTTCGACGGTTAACGTCATCTTCTGGTGAGGAATACATTGATACACCTTCTTAAATACTCGGATGACACGTGACATAGACATACAATCAAATCTGAGAAAGTGGAGGGGGAAGCGGTAGAGGTGAGAGGGAGTTGGGAGGTTGGGTCTTCCCCAGGGTGTAGGAGTCGAGGAATGTGGGGTGGTAGGTAGGGCTGACGCATCTCAAGCTGACTAACTGCAGTGACGGTTGGGCAAGGATTAGGGTGAACCGAGGGTGCAGGAAGGGGATGGGGGAGGAGAGAAAGTCATTAACAGAAATACCAGCGTGCTCAAGTGCGTCAGCGGGGGTGAAGGCGGGTGACGGTTAAGGATTAGGGAGGAAGGGGAGGAAAGGGGAAAAAACCGAAGTGTGTGAAGGTAAGGGGTTAATGGAAGAGGGGGAGGTTGAGGAGTGGAGAGCGGGAAGTATACAACATATCATTTACAATTTCACAATTTGCATTCAACGATTTTAAAATTTCCACTTGTTCAAGAGCGTCAAGCCTGAGGCCTTTCTTCTCGAAATGTAAAATTTCCAATGAGAAGTCACTTGTGTGATCATTGTCCAGCAGGTGTTTTGCGAAGTTAGAATTGGAATTTTGATGTTTGAAACAAGCAATGTGTTCTTTTTGTCTCTCTTTGAATTTTCGTCCAGTCTGTCCAATATAGGTTGCCGAACATTCGCACTTGAGTCTGTATACACCACTTCTTTCCAAATTTGGGATAGCGTCCTTGGACTTGGAGAACAAATTCCTTAAATTAGAGTTATTATAATAGGCAGCTCTCATGTGATTATTTTTTAGGAAGGTCTTGGTAGCTAGGAGGGACAAATTCCCCAAGTATAAGAATTTCCTCCATTTATCACTTTCACTTAGCGGAGGGGTTCCGTATATGGTTTGGATAGCCATCTTCTGTAGTTTTTTCCGATATAGTTTATCGATCATGTCTGTTTTGTAGCCGTTGTTGACAGCTATATGTTTAATGATATTGAGCTCTTTTTGTATATTGAGTTGGGACATCGGAATAGTTAGCAGACGGTGGAGCATGGCATGGAAGGATGATAGCTTCTGTGAAAAATGATGTCTCGAAGTGGCATGAATAACTTGATCTGTGTAGCAATCTTTTCTAAAAATGGAAAAATCAAATTTTCCAGAATCTTTGGAAATAGTTAGGTCAAGAAAATTTAAAGCTCCATTCGTTTCTTTTTCTATCGTAAATTTAATACAATTGTCCAAGGAGTTCAAGAGGTGCAAGAAGGTGTCGAGTTGCCTCGCGGATCCTGACCACACGCACAAATTATCGTCCACATATCGATACCAAGCACAGACATTTTTTATCAAGGGGTTCACCGATGAAAAAAGTTCCTTTTCTAAATTATCCATGTAAATGTCTGCAAGTAAAGGGGATAAGGGTGAACCCATAGCCAACCCTTCTGGTTGTAGAAATATTTTGTCTCTGAATTTGAAGTAATTCTGCGAGACACATGTCTGAAGAGCGGAGCACAGATCAAGCACTATTGGGGCGGCGACACGTTTTTGAAGAAGGATGTCTTCTGCCAGCTGGACCGCTTTTTTGGTGGGTACACTGGGAAACAAGTTGGTTACGTCAAAGGACACAAGGGTGCACTTGGGGGGGAACACAAGTCGGGATAGTCGAATCGCTAAATCGGCTGAGTTGGTGACACCATATTTTGGGGAGAACTTGGAGTATTCTCTGTACACTTGGTTGAGTTTTCGGGCCAGGAGATGATTGGGGGCTGACACATTGGAGACCACTGGCCTAATCGGGATTCCTGTTTTGTGCACTTTTGGGAGGCCGAAGAACCGCGGGGCCGATGGGTTCATTTGCACTAATTTGTGAGAATCATACTGTGTGAACAGGGTGGGGCAGGTTTTAATAACTGATTTAATGTCCTTTTGAAAATTGGCTGTGGGATCTTTTTCCAACTCAGAGATTCTGTTATTCCTCATGAACTCCTCGCATTTTTCATTGTACACCTCCTTTTTCAAAATCACCACAGCGTTTCCTTTATCCGCTTTCTGGATGGTTAGTTCTTCTGTATTAATGGAATGTCTGATGGACTTCAGAATAGGAAGCTCGGGCCACGAACGCTTCTTTGAGTGCAGATTAGATGAAAAATATTTTTCAATCTCCCTGGCCACAAGTTGCTTATCTCCTACCTCCGCCTTACGAAGAGCTACCTCGCAATCCACTGCCAGGTTGATGACGTTATTGGTTGTAATGGGGATATTAGGGACGTATTTTAAACCTTTTTCCAGCAAACTAACTTCCTCTGGTTTGAAGGTGTGCTCTGACAAATTCACAAGTCTTTCACCAAAAGAGTGGGGAAGGTCACGGGATGTATCAGCTAAGGGTCTTGGCACGCCACACTTTCTTTCTATTAGGGACTGTAGTTTTCGCGAAATGGTGGTTCTCTTCAAAAATGCGATTTCACTGCCCTTTTGGCGAACACTATCATCAAAACTTAACCATTCGGCCCACTGAAGTTCATAGGTCAACTCGGTGTAGAGAAGTAGTAAATAGTGGGAGATAGCATCTCTCTTAACGTACCATTCATGAAGCTCCCGTTTCAGCCACGCCCGTTTTCCGATCTCCACAGCGTATTTTCCGGCCGATGACCACGACTCCTTCCATTTCAGGTTGATGTACTTTGGGAAGACTCCATAGAAGATGCACTGGCTATTGAAGTAGATGTTGAGCGACGCAATCCGGTATTTGAAGGATAACCTACTGTAGAGACTTGCCTTAGTTGCGTAACAGGCGCACATAATAAAATTGATGGTTTCCGGCGTAACTTTGTGGAATTTACTAGACATATTGAAAAAAATTACTAAAACTTTGTATTTCCACAGAATATTTTATTCGAACACGACCATGGTTTCGACGGTTAACGTCATCTTCTGGTGAGGAATACATTGATACACCTTCTTAAATACTCGGATGACACGTGACATAGACATACAATCAAATCTGAGAAAGTGGAGGGGGAAGCGGTAGAGGTGAGAGGGAGTTGGGAGGTTGGGTCTTCCCCAGGGTGTAGGAGTCGAGGAATGTGGGGTGGTAGGTAGGGCTGACGCATCTCAAGCTGACTAACTGCAGTGACGGTTGGGCAAGGATTAGGGTGAACCGAGGGTGCAGGAAGGGGATGGGGGAGGAGAGAAAGTCATTAACAGAAATACCAGCGTGCTCAAGTGCGTCAGCGGGGGTGAAGGCGGGTGACGGTTAAGGATTAGGGAGGAAGGGGAGGAAAGGGGAAAAAACCGAAGTGTGTGAAGGTAAGGGGTTAATGGAAGAGGGGGAGGTTGAGGAGTGGAGAGCGGGAAGTATACAACATATCATTTACAATTTCACAATTTGCATTCAACGATTTTAAAATTTCCACTTGTTCAAGAGCGTCAAGCCTGAGGCCTTTCTTCTCGAAATGTAAAATTTCCAATGAGAAGTCACTTGTGTGATCATTGTCCAGCAGGTGTTTTGCGAAGTTAGAATTGGAATTTTGATGTTTGAAACAAGCAATGTGTTCTTTTTGTCTCTCTTTGAATTTTCGTCCAGTCTGTCCAATATAGGTTGCCGAACATTCGCACTTGAGTCTGTATACACCACTTCTTTCCAAATTTGGGATAGCGTCCTTGGACTTGGAGAACAAATTCCTTAAATTAGAGTTATTATAATAGGCAGCTCTCATGTGATTATTTTTTAGGAAGGTCTTGGTAGCTAGGAGGGACAAATTCCCCAAGTATAAGAATTTCCTCCATTTATCACTTTCACTTAGCGGAGGGGTTCCGTATATGGTTTGGATAGCCATCTTCTGTAGTTTTTTCCGATATAGTTTATCGATCATGTCTGTTTTGTAGCCGTTGTTGACAGCTATATGTTTAATGATATTGAGCTCTTTTTGTATATTGAGTTGGGACATCGGAATAGTTAGCAGACGGTGGAGCATGGCATGGAAGGATGATAGCTTCTGTGAAAAATGATGTCTCGAAGTGGCATGAATAACTTGATCTGTGTAGCAATCTTTTCTAAAAATGGAAAAATCAAATTTTCCAGAATCTTTGGAAATAGTTAGGTCAAGAAAATTTAAAGCTCCATTCGTTTCTTTTTCTATCGTAAATTTAATACAATTGTCCAAGGAGTTCAAGAGGTGCAAGAAGGTGTCGAGTTGCCTCGCGGATCCTGACCACACGCACAAATTATCGTCCACATATCGATACCAAGCACAGACATTTTTTATCAAGGGGTTCACCGATGAAAAAAGTTCCTTTTCTAAATTATCCATGTAAATGTCTGCAAGTAAAGGGGATAAGGGTGAACCCATAGCCAACCCTTCTGGTTGTAGAAATATTTTGTCTCTGAATTTGAAGTAATTCTGCGAGACACATGTCTGAAGAGCGGAGCACAGATCAAGCACTATTGGGGCGGCGACACGTTTTTGAAGAAGGATGTCTTCTGCCAGCTGGACCGCTTTTTTGGTGGGTACACTGGGAAACAAGTTGGTTACGTCAAAGGACACAAGGGTGCACTTGGGGGGGAACACAAGTCGGGATAGTCGAATCGCTAAATCGGCTGAGTTGGTGACACCATATTTTGGGGAGAACTTGGAGTATTCTCTGTACACTTGGTTGAGTTTTCGGGCCAGGAGATGATTGGGGGCTGACACATTGGAGACCACTGGCCTAATCGGGATTCCTGTTTTGTGCACTTTTGGGAGGCCGAAGAACCGCGGGGCCGATGGGTTCATTTGCACTAATTTGTGAGAATCATACTGTGTGAACAGGGTGGGGCAGGTTTTAATAACTGATTTAATGTCCTTTTGAAAATTGGCTGTGGGATCTTTTTCCAACTCAGAGATTCTGTTATTCCTCATGAACTCCTCGCATTTTTCATTGTACACCTCCTTTTTCAAAATCACCACAGCGTTTCCTTTATCCGCTTTCTGGATGGTTAGTTCTTCTGTATTAATGGAATGTCTGATGGACTTCAGAATAGGAAGCTCGGGCCACGAACGCTTCTTTGAGTGCAGATTAGATGAAAAATATTTTTCAATCTCCCTGGCCACAAGTTGCTTATCTCCTACCTCCGCCTTACGAAGAGCTACCTCGCAATCCACTGCCAGGTTGATGACGTTATTGGTTGTAATGGGGATATTAGGGACGTATTTTAAACCTTTTTCCAGCAAACTAACTTCCTCTGGTTTGAAGGTGTGCTCTGACAAATTCACAAGTCTTTCACCAAAAGAGTGGGGAAGGTCACGGGATGTATCAGCTAAGGGTCTTGGCACGCCACACTTTCTTTCTATTAGGGACTGTAGTTTTCGCGAAATGGTGGTTCTCTTCAAAAATGCGATTTCACTGCCCTTTTGGCGAACACTATCATCAAAACTTAACCATTCGGCCCACTGAAGTTCATAGGTCAACTCGGTGTAGAGAAGTAGTAAATAGTGGGAGATAGCATCTCTCTTAACGTACCATTCATGAAGCTCCCGTTTCAGCCACGCCCGTTTTCCGATCTCCACAGCGTATTTTCCGGCCGATGACCACGACTCCTTCCATTTCAGGTTGATGTACTTTGGGAAGACTCCATAGAAGATGCACTGGCTATTGAAGTAGATGTTGAGCGACGCAATCCGGTATTTGAAGGATAACCTACTGTAGAGACTTGCCTTAGTTGCGTAACAGGCGCACATAATAAAATTGATGGTTTCCGGCGTAACTTTGTGGAATTTACTAGACATATTGAAAAAATTACTAAAACTTTGTATTTCCACAGAATATTTTATTCGAACACGACCATGGTTTCGACGGTTAACGTCATCTTCTGGTGAGGAATACATTGATACACCTTCTTAAATACTCGGATGACACGTGACATAGACATACAATCAAATCTGAGAAAGTGGAGGGGGAAGCGGTAGAGGTGAGAGGGAGTTGGGAGGTTGGGTCTTCCCCAGGGTGTAGGAGTCGAGGAATGTGGGGTGGTAGGTAGGGCTGACGCATCTCAAGCTGACTAACTGCAGTGACGGTTGGGCAAGGATTAGGGTGAACCGAGGGTGCAGGAAGGGGATGGGGGAGGAGAGAAAGTCATTAACAGAAATACCAGCGTGCTCAAGTGCGTCAGCGGGGGTGAAGGCGGGTGACGGTTAAGGATTAGGGAGGAAGGGGAGGAAAGGGGAAAAAACCGAAGTGTGTGAAGGTAAGGGGTTAATGGAAGAGGGGGAGGTTGAGGAGTGGAGAGCGGGAAGTATACAACATATCATTTACAATTTCACAATTTGCATTCAACGATTTTAAAATTTCCACTTGTTCAAGAGCGTCAAGCCTGAGGCCTTTCTTCTCGAAATGTAAAATTTCCAATGAGAAGTCACTTGTGTGATCATTGTCCAGCAGGTGTTTTGCGAAGTTAGAATTGGAATTTTGATGTTTGAAACAAGCAATGTGTTCTTTTTGTCTCTCTTTGAATTTTCGTCCAGTCTGTCCAATATAGGTTGCCGAACATTCGCACTTGAGTCTGTATACACCACTTCTTTCCAAATTTGGGATAGCGTCCTTGGACTTGGAGAACAAATTCCTTAAATTAGAGTTATTATAATAGGCAGCTCTCATGTGATTATTTTTTAGGAAGGTCTTGGTAGCTAGGAGGGACAAATTCCCCAAGTATAAGAATTTCCTCCATTTATCACTTTCACTTAGCGGAGGGGTTCCGTATATGGTTTGGATAGCCATCTTCTGTAGTTTTTTCCGATATAGTTTATCGATCATGTCTGTTTTGTAGCCGTTGTTGACAGCTATATGTTTAATGATATTGAGCTCTTTTTGTATATTGAGTTGGGACATCGGAATAGTTAGCAGACGGTGGAGCATGGCATGGAAGGATGATAGCTTCTGTGAAAAATGATGTCTCGAAGTGGCATGAATAACTTGATCTGTGTAGCAATCTTTTCTAAAAATGGAAAAATCAAATTTTCCAGAATCTTTGGAAATAGTTAGGTCAAGAAAATTTAAAGCTCCATTCGTTTCTTTTTCTATCGTAAATTTAATACAATTGTCCAAGGAGTTCAAGAGGTGCAAGAAGGTGTCGAGTTGCCTCGCGGATCCTGACCACACGCACAAATTATCGTCCACATATCGATACCAAGCACAGACATTTTTTATCAAGGGGTTCACCGATGAAAAAAGTTCCTTTTCTAAATTATCCATGTAAATGTCTGCAAGTAAAGGGGATAAGGGTGAACCCATAGCCAACCCTTCTGGTTGTAGAAATATTTTGTCTCTGAATTTGAAGTAATTCTGCGAGACACATGTCTGAAGAGCGGAGCACAGATCAAGCACTATTGGGGCGGCGACACGTTTTTGAAGAAGGATGTCTTCTGCCAGCTGGACCGCTTTTTTGGTGGGTACACTGGGAAACAAGTTGGTTACGTCAAAGGACACAAGGGTGCACTTGAGGGGGAACACAAGTCGGGATAGTCGAATCGCTAAATCGGCTGAGTTGGTGACACCATATTTTGGGGAGAACTTGGAGTATTCTCTGTACACTTGGTTGAGTTTTCGGGCCAGGAGATGATTGGGGGCTGACACATTGGAGACCACTGGCCTACTCGGGATTCCTGTTTATATATAACTATAAAAAATCAAGAGCATTAGCAAGGAAATCATGTCGGCAAGCGTTATCAAATTTCAAGAGCAAGATGTTAGGAGAATATTTAGATAGCAATCCTAAAGCGTTTTGGTCATATGTGAGAGAGCTTCAGGGAAATAAGTCCACAGTGCACACACTTAAAAATGATAAAGGAATCAGAGTCACCAACAGTGTAGAAAAATCCAATACTTTAAACACCTTCTTCCAAAGTGTATTCAACTCATCGTCACAAAACGCAGTGGAACCACTGCCGAACACTTTCAGTCAGCAAATGCCCGAAATAAACATTTCATGTCGCGGAATAGAGCAGCAGTTAAAAAGCATAAGTAAAAACAAATCACCAGGTCCCGATCAAATTCCTTCCAGAGTATATAAAACATTAGCTTCTGAAATAGCCCCCTATCTAGAAATAATATTCAATAAAACACTAAAGAACCACACAGTACCCAAGGATTGGAAAGTAGCTAACATTACACCTATATTTAAAAGTGGTGATAGGGAAGAACCTAGTAACTACAGACCCATCTCACTCACGTCAATCTCTTGTAAGATATTTGAGCACATAGTAGTCAGTTCGATCATGGGGCATTTGGATAGTCAGGGATTACTCATAAACAGCCAGCATGGGTTCCGGAAAGGTGGATCTTGCGAGACACAATTAGCTTTATTCGTACACGATATTTTAGTCCACGGCGAAAGCAGTACTGAAGTTGATGCGATATTTTTAGATTTTAAAAAGGCTTTCGATAAAGTTCCTCATGACAAATTAATCTTGAAGTTAGAGAGTTTTGGTATAAATAAAGACGTTGTATGTTGGGTAAAAGAATTCTTAAGTGGGCGAGAGCAGATGGTTATCATAGATGGTATCATGTCGGACACAATCGAAGTCACATCGAGAGTTCCCCAGGGTAGCGTAGTAGGTCCGCTTCTATTTCTTTTATACATAAACGATTTGGGTACCGTAGTTAGTAGTAACCTTAGACTTTTTGCAGACGATGCGGTGGTGTACAGGGGTATATCAAACGAAGAGGACACGAAATCACTTAGCAAGGATTTAGATGCAATTCAAGAGTGGTGCGACAAATGGCAGTTAGAACTCAACCTTAAAAAGTGTGTAGCTATCAATTTTTGGAGGAGGAATAATTCGATAGAGCGATCCTATAGAATTAATAAAACGAAGATCGAAAACGTTGAAACCGTAAGATATTTAGGTGTAACAATCACTAAAGATTTATCGTGGGGAAGACACATAAGGGAAATATGCGGCCGAGCGAAGAGAAAGCTAGAATTTATAAAAAGAGTACTTGGGAAATGTGATGAGAAGACAAAAGAGCGATGCTAATTTTCACTAGTTAGGTCCCACCTTGAGTATGCAGCCAGTGTATGGGATCCTAATGAATTAGGTTTGATGAGAGAACTAGACAGTGTGCAGCGTACAGCAGCTAGGTTCGTCAAAAGGTGTTACGATAGGTTGAGTAGTGTATCAGAATTAATACAGGAATTAGGGTGGGAATCATTATCAGAGCGTAGGTTAAAGTACAGATTGAATCTTTTAGAGAAATTTCAATCGGATAGCTTTACTGAAGATGTTAGGCACATATTAAAAACACCAGCGTATTATGATAGATTCGACCAGATAAATAAGATTAGAGAGATAGATTGTCGTACAGATAGATTCAAAATGGCATTTTTCCCCCGTACTATAAGAGAACAGAATAGGCAGCATAGGAAAGGGATAGGTAGGGGAAATATTTTAGAGTATTCTGTAGTGCATGATGCATGTATTAACCCCTCAAATACTACAGATACCAACAATCTAGTTGCATGAGACCCTTTAGTTGCTTGCTTGCATGTTAGTAGTGCATGCTTGGTGACCTTCACCCCCTGCCACACACCCTAGCGATGGCTTGCAGGGTATCGTGTAGATGTAGATGTAGATGCAATTCAACCACGACTCCGTTGAAATCCAACGGAAAGCTAGGGGAGAACGGGGATGACCAATATGGCGGACGTTCCGATCTCCTGGCTTCAACTTTGTGACGTCATGCCCTCTCCATATACCTCAATGCAATATATCGTCTCAAGTGACGTCATGTATGTATTGGGTCAAAAACAACCAAAAAAGAAACACTACTGCAACAGCAAATGACTGTCGTAAAGAAAAATGTGTAGGAAACTACCCATTTGAAATTGAGCGCAAGAATCCTAATTTATTTTTCGTACTATTTCGTGATATTAGTTTCAGTTATAACAATACTAAAATATTTATGTGATTACATTTCTGGTTAATAACTGTTAATTTAACATTGAAATAATTAATTAACTAATTGTTATGACAGTTATAATTCTTCGCAATTCAGTTTCCTGGGATATCTTTGGAGGGAATTTCTGATACGTGGAAACGTAATACAACCTGAATAATTATGAAGAAATTGTCAAATCCTTTAATTATTTATTATTATTTCATATTTGTGAATAATTATGTTTTTTTTAACTTTTTCCGTCGCAATAATAGGTTGAATAATATATCTAATAAGGTGTGAAGAAGTGTGTGATGAAATCGGGAAGTGAAAATAAGTTTAATTTCACTAATATAGTGTGATGAAAATATCACTGTCGTGCTCAACGAACATTAACGAAATATTTGAATATTATGATGGATCATTTGTCAGCTCAACTGACTTTGCATCTGACCGTTTGACACAAATATATGATAAGTAGGCAAACATAGGTCAACGTCCAATTAATTTTAGATGGCTGAAACATAAAAATTTAGTGGATGAGTAAAAACTACTTTTTATTCGTTGTCAGGGGTAAAAGGTATTACAAAGCCCCTTAAAATTTCATATATCTCCTTAGATGAATGGACTCAGGGTAGCAGAAAATTTATGCTATTTTATATGGTCTTAGAAATTAGCACTGTTTGAAAATGAATTTTAATACAGCACTAAAAATGAATGTTAATGCCACCCTATACCTATAGGTCACCTTGCACCCTTATACCCTCATATTATTTAAACTTTTATTCTCCAGTTCTAGCTGTTCTTGTGCATCACCATCTCCTGGTTCCATATATGCCAGGTGGCTATTTATTATCATATTGTGAAGCACAACGCATGATGATACAATTGCAGATGCATTTAATTTTAGCTATTTCAAAATGAATTACCATTTAATATAGACTTTTTTAATTTTACTTTCATTTACCTCTCACGATTCATGAGAAGCGTGATCATTTAATGTTGCACTTACAACTATATCTTTCCATGATACTCTATATACTTTTACAGCTGTATTTTAATTAAAAGCCAGCTCAAGGGCAAACGGCAGGAGGATACCAAGATATCTCGCCTTTTTCCACTACTAATGAAAGGCTTAACCTGGCGATGAAAGTACCTGTCACAGGGATGGCCAATGGAAGTATATTTTGAAGATATCATTTGAATTGAAATGCCGGTAGATTACTGTCGTCAATAAACAGAACATTATTCGCCGTTGAAAACATATCCCAAAGAACCGTGAAATGTTGCTGAGTATCAATCATTGTCTAAGTATCGATCCCGAGAGTAAGATTTCAGAGCAAAACTAACGAATAGGGCGTGTAAATAAATATCTTTAGCTCAGTAATGAGCAACTGCAACTGAATAACCGCTCAGCGAAGAAAAAATATGAAATGGTAAAGGCAAAAAAATAGTCATCGAGGAGGCGCGAACAGGCGATCTTTGTAGTAAGAAGCAAACACGCTACCCACAACGCTAATCGTATCTTTCAAAAAAAATTGAAATTTGTTGGGAATAAATGGTGAAAAATAAAATGCTGAAATCAACAAATGAAAATGCAAACAAGACTTAAAAGTTGATAAATCACATAATTACGTATCAATAGAACACTTTCCACTGCTCAAAAGTTATTAATACCATATTATAAAGGTGGAGTGACTTAAGTAGCCTCTCGTTTTCCGTTAAATATTAATACGCTATAAGTAAACTCATTGCATATCGTACCCCAACGCACACAGCAAGCACAATCTGCATGTAAAGGAATTAAAGCAAAGATATACAGCAGAATTAACCTCTTTAAGGAAATATATCTCATTCATAATTAACTGTTTTCATGATTGAGATGTTGCAGTGGGTCCTAGACCATAAACGCACAAATGCTACAAACGCACGGGATTAATGCTGAAGAAATAAAATTATAATAGTGAATTAAACGTACAATACCACATGATGACTTCGTAATATTAAGAAAACTTACTTTTTGTTCTATACCAAGCATATCTCACACCTTGGATATCGCTTATATTATAAATTGGTGTAAGTATAAATCAAAAGTATGTATCAATCGCTAGCCCGGAAATTGATAAACGCTATTATTTAATTAATTCACTTAATTGTGCATATTTTTCACTCCCTAGCGCGTGCCGCACATTTATATTAGTCATTAAACCCAAAAAAAATTTCATATTACCTGAAAATTATTCCATTATAAATGGGAAGTGAGACTCACGATACGGGCTACAGCGAGATCAAAGTTGTCTATAGGATAACAGACGATACATCCATAGCTACCGGCTGATACTGCGAACCGTAATAGTATGTCGCCAAAACAAGGGATATCGTACGATATCAAGTTTAATATCGTACGTTGAGGTATTGTGCGGTAGCTAACTGGAAACGGATTAGCATTTCAGATATCGCACGATAGGAATTTCGTTTCCAAGGCGTATCGTACTCTATTTCCGTACGACAGAGACCCGTAATTGGCACCCAGGGTAGAGGTCAGAAGCTCTTCTTCGTATGAGTGATGAGACCACAGTGGTCGGTACAGCGACACGTATTTCACTGCGGGCGTGGTAACATTTACTTTCACGGCTGAAGTACTGCGATGTGGAAGGCAATGGGAAACCACCACATTATTATCCCGAGGAGTCGCAACCGCTCCACTCTTTTATTTTTTTATCATGACGTGTTGGAACTCTCTCGAGTAAAATATTCCTCAGGTAAAACAGTCCCCCATTCGGATCTCCGGGCCGGGACTGCCCGAGAGAGTGCGTAAGTCAAATGTGATGATAGCCATTTTTTTGCAGGAAATTGCAATCACTTCGGACCTGCGGAGGACTGGAGAACCTGAAAGTGGCAATGCGGAGAATGGACCTCGACGTATTAGGAATCATTGAAATGAGATGGCCCGAAGAAGGAGACTCCTGGAGTAAAAGTTATAGAATTAATCACTCCGAATCACAAAATGGTAAGGCTGGAGTAGGCATAATGCTCAGGAAGAGTGCAGGACTGTGCGTGAAGAGCTTCCCGCAGTACAGAGAGGATTACAACGGTGAAGATTGAAACCCAAACTACAGGTACTATTGTGGTACAAGTTTACATGCCTACGTCGGACTACGAAGATGAAGAAGCGGAAGGCGTCTACGGGGATATCACGGAAATAATAATGTATGTAAAAGGAGAAGAAAACTTAATTATTTTGGGAGATTGTAACGTTGTCGTCTGCAAATAGTAACTGGAATGTATGGATAGGGAAACCGAAACTGAAAGAGGAGAAAGCCATCTGGAGTTCTGCACACAGCACAGTTGGTGGTTGCAAACACATTGCTTAAAAACCACCAACGGAGAAGATATTCCTGGAAAATTCTCGGAGACTGAAGGACATTTCAAATAGACTACATTTTAGTGAAGCAGAGGTTCAGGAATCAAGTGAAGGACTGCAAAAGCTACCCGGGTGCACACATTGACAGCGACCATAATTCAGTGATGACGAAATGCCATCTAAAATTCGAGAAAGTGAAGGAAACAGTAAAGTACATTTGCCCAGTAGAACTGAAGGAGACTCAACATCAGCTGATGTTTCAGAAAGCAGTAGGAAACAACATAGGAGACGACCTGACTGAGAAAACAGTGGAAGAGCTTTGGGAAAACATTAAATATGGACTGTAAAAAGCCGCAAAAGTTCAAGCCGCTAATTCAAATTCTCAACATTTCTCTCTCACTCTTTCTTTCAATTCCAGTGGTCTGGTAGTTTATAGGTGACGTTATGTGCAAATTTTGGAAGTACCTGAAAATAACTGTTTGTAAATTAGTGTATGAATTGTCCGCTGATCTAAATATATCGAAACAAACTCAGCAAACAAACTATTCGGCTTGCTAGAATGATGTGATCTTACTTTAGATGATTACCAAAAGTAACTTTCAGTAACATGCATTGTTCTGATTGCCTTACACGTAGTAATGCCAAAATATGCTGTTAACAATTTTTCGGTTAAAATTATAATCAGTCCAATTAATTTAACAGAAATTACCCTTCCACCGTGCCTCGGTGAAGTTTCACGGTTGATCAACGGTATTTACGGAATACGACGCAAACAGAACTGGTACGTGATGTCTGTCCCGTATGGCCCGAACCAACTGTGTGCGACTTGCTTCGTAGCAGCCAGACCGGAACAGATTGGTGATCAGACTAGCCACATTGCTTGTGCAGGCGAATTTTAAACGACAGAGAGACGCGTAGCATATTGATTTCGATCGCAGCTCATGCAAAAGTCGGCCGTGCCGCAGACATGCGCCCGCAAACTAAACGCAGGCCAGCCGCACACAGGCACAATATCGATGGCGAGCCAGACTCACATTGGGTGCAGATCATCATCACATCTCACATTCATCATTTCGACTGCACACTATCTGCGGGCGGTCGCCCACGGCAATTCAGACCTGCAGGCAGCCATACACAGACGAAATGTATATATTATTTCCTAAAGAGAAAGACATTTTTTTCGTGAGCTGATGAAACTAATGTATTTACCTAATTTAGTCTCAAACTGCCGACTGCTACTGAAATCCTTCCCGAGAAAAAGGATTTGGATGAAAAGACGTAAGGAATGAAATTAATATTTTCATAAATCCTCCGGAAGATGGAAATGAAACAGAGGATGACTATGAGGAATTCACTTCGGAATGTAATTACCCTGATCGTCTTAATGACCGGCAGCTGAAAGCGGGTGGTGACGTTAGCATTGGCGATGTTGATCAAATGGACAATAATATATTTAGGCATACAATATATTTGGGCATTAGGTACTACGTGTTAAGCAATCAGAACAATGCATGTTACTGAAAGTTACTTTTGGTAATCTTCTAAAGTAAGATCACATTATTCTAGCAAGTAGAATAGTTTGCTTGCTGAGTTTGTTTCGATATATTTAGATCAGCGGAAAATACATATACTAATTAGCAAACAGTTGTTTTCAGTTCCTTTCAAAATTTGAACATGATGTCAACTATAAACTATCAGACCACTGGAATTGAAAGAGAGAGTGAGAGAGAACTGCTGAGAATTTGCATTAGCAGATAGCAGAGCAGTAAGTTTTCAAACGTACTTGCTCCAGCTTAAGCGAAGGCCAACTCAACCGCTGTCTTTTTCCGATATCACGATCTTTTATCGGGATATTTATCGTGATAATATGTCGTGATATTTTATCGGGGCGCGATATCGTGATATTTTATCGGGGCGCGATATCATGATATTTATCGTGCCCCGATATATTATCTTGCCCCGATATGGTATCGTGCCCCGATATTTTATCGTGCCCCGATAAAATATCGGGCCCCGACAAATTATCGTGCCCCGATAAAATATCGGGTCCCGATAAATTATCGCGCCCCGATAAAATATCGCGCCCCGATAAAATATCGGTACACGATAAGATGATATTTATCGAGCAACGATATATCGTCAATTTAAAAAACTCAATATCGGATTCGCAATATATTAAAATATCACGATATTTTACGATAAATCGATATATCGCCCAGTCCTACCTAGGAGTCAGCTGATCACCGCGGTGGCCGACGGAAGGAATAGCCTTCTTCTTTCACTTGTTCTCTCGCTTCAGCCGGGCATGGACCTCCTTCATTCATTCGCCGGACTATTCGTACTCATTGTATTTCAAGGGAAAATAAATCCCTGCACTTGAAACGTAGGTCATTCTTTTAATCCTAAGGGGTGTAAGACCTGAAAACGCAACAAACGTTAAATCACCAAATTCTTTCAAAAACCTTTCTTAGAAATTAACCTACTTAACTTACAACTAACTTGAAATTAGTTCATGATTCCAAAAAATACCTACGGTAAAAGACGGTGGAATATTTACATAAACGTTAATTGTACATCGCAATATAAACCTCATAACATTCGATTGGCAATTTATGTTATATGTCATTCGACGAATATTTTATCACAAATAATAGGTATTCGTATAATATTTCGTTAGTAAGCAGGAGTTTTTTTCAACTTTCAAGGATTTGCTTCAAAAGCAATCAATAACTGGTTTAACAGTAATCGATGTAACAGCGAAGAAATATTTATCAGAGAAATGATGAACACTTTTAACACATGACACACTGAAAATGCCCAATATGACAAAATCAAACAATTATCTACATCTACATCTACATCTACACGATACCCTGCAAGCCACCGCGAGGGTGTGTGGCAGGGGGTGAAGGTCACCAAGCATTCACTACTAGCATGCAAGCAAGCAACTAAAGGGTCTCATGCAACTAGATTGTTAGTATCTATAGTATTTGAGGGGTTAATACATGCATCATGCACTACAGAATACTCTAAAATATTTCCCCTACCTATCCCTTTCCTATGCTGCCTATTCTGTTCTCTTATAGTACGGGGGAAAAATGCCATTTTGAATCTATCTGTACGACAATCTATCTCTCTAATCTTATTTATCTGGTCGAATCTAGCATAATACGCTGGTGTTTTCAATATGTGCCTAACATCTTCAGTAAAGCTATCCGATTGAAATTTCTGCAATAGATTAAATCTGAACTTTAATCTACGCTCTGATAATGATTCCCACCCTAATTCTTGTATTAATTCTGATACACTACTCAACCTATCGTAACACCTTTTGACGAACCTAGCTGCTCTACGCTGCACACTGTCTAGTTCTCTCATCAAACCTAATTCATTAGGATCCCATACACTGGCTGCATACTCAAGGTGGGGCCTAACTAGTGAAAAGTAGCATCGCTCTTTTGTCTTCTCATCACATTTCCCAAGTACTCTTTTTATAAATCCTAGCTTTCTCTTCGCTCGGCCGCATATTTCCCTTATGTGTCTTCCCCACGATAAATCTTTAGTGATTGTTACACCTAAATATCTTACGGTTTCAACGTTTTCGATCTTCGTGTTATTAATTCTATAGGATCGCTCTATCGAATTATTCCTCCTCCAAAAATTGATAGCTACACACTTTTTAAGGTTGAGTTCTAACTGCCATTTGTCGCACCACTCTTCAATTGCATCTAAATCCTTGCTAAGTGATTTCATGTCCTCTTCGTTTGATATACCCCTGTACACCACCGCATCGTCTGCAAAAAGTCTAAGGTTACTACTAACTACGGTACCCAAATCGTTTATGTATAAAAGAAATAGAAGCGGACCTACTACGCTACCCTGGGGAACTCCCGATGTGACTTCGATTGTGTCCGACATGATACCATCTATGACAACCCTCTGCTCTCGCCCACTTAAGAATTCTTTTACCCAACATACAACGTCTTTATTTATACCAAAACTCTCTAACTTCAAGATTAATTTGTCATGAGGAACTTTATCGAAAGCCTTTTTAAAATCTAAAAATATCGCATCAACTTCAGTACTGCTTTCGCCGTGGACTAAAATATCGTGTACGAATAAAGCTAATTGTGTCTCGCAAGATCTACCTTTCCGGAACCCATGCTGGCTGTTTATGAGTAATCCCTGACTATCCAAATGCCCCATGATCGAACTGACTACTATGTGCTCAAATATCTTACAAGAGATTGACGTGAGTGAAATGGGTCTGTAGTTACTAGGTTCTTCCCTATCACCGCTTTTAAATATAGGTGTAATGTTAGCTACTTTCCAATCCTTGGGTACTGTGTGGTTCTTTAGTGTTTTATTGAATATTATTTCTAGATAGGGGGCTATTTCAGAAGCTAATGTTTTATAAACTCTGGAAGGAATTTGATCGGGACCTGGTGCTTTGTTTTTACTTATGCTTTTTAACTGCTGCTCTATTCCGCGACATGAAATGTTTATTTCGGGCATTTGCTCACTGAAAGTGTTCGGCGGTGGTTCCACTGCGTTTTGTGACGATGAGTTGAATACACTTTGGAAGAAGGTGTTTAAAGTGTTGGCTTTTTCTACACTGCTGGTGACTCTGATTCCTTTATCATTTTTAAGTGTGTGCACTGTGGACTTATTTCCCTGAAGCTGTCTCACATATGACCAAAACGCTTTAGGATTGCTATCTAAATATTCTCCTAACATCTTGCTCTTGAAATGTGATAACGCTTGCCGACATGATTTCCTTGCTAATGCTCTCGATTTTTTATAGTTTTGAACTAGCTCATTTTTTTCCTCTACCGATAGACCCCGTCTGGCATTTTTCATCTTAGCGTGGCATACCCTTTGTCGCTTTAGTGATTTCCTAACCTCCGCGTTATACCACCTTGGCTCTGTATTATCACTAATATATTTACTTGGTATGTATTTATGAACTGCGTTACGGGTGACCTCAAGAAATTCTCTCCACGAATCCTCTGTATTTAATCCTTTGCTTTGTTCGCTGAATACAGTAAACGCTTCCCTTAATTCCTCTTTCATACCGTCGTAATTTGCCTTGCCAAATAAGTACACCCTCCTCCTTGGTTTATAATGTCTTTCAACGCCTACAATAAATTTCGCATGCACTATTTTATGGTCACTAATTCCTGTGTCTGTAACTGTATTTAGAACTCTCTCGGGTATATTTGTTGCTAATAAGTCTAGAATGTTGTTACCCCTGGTCGGCTCTGTTACTAGCTGTTGTAGAGAATGTGTCGTAAAGGTGTTCAACAGTGATTCGCAATGTTCCTTATCCTTACCTCCTGCAATGAAACTACACGTATTCCAGTCTATCGAGGGGAGATTGAAATCTCCGCCTACTATTATTCCTCTATCATTCTTCCCAGAAAGTAATGTGCGTATCTCTGACTCTAGCTCTATTATAGAATTGACGTCTGCGTCCGGTGGCCTGTAATATGCACCTACATATATCTTTTTTGCGTTACTACTTTTACTTTTAACGGAACACCAAATACTTTCTACATTTCGCTCTGAAATAAGTTCTCTTCTACTGACATACGGGTCCTTCACAGCTATGAAAACTCCTCCTCCTTTTCTGCTTACTCTATCCTTTCTGTATACTGTAAAACACTTCGGAAATACTTCATGATCTGATATGTCCTTCGAAAGCCAGCTTTCTGTACCTACGATTATATCTGCATTAGTACTCTTAATGAGGTGGTGAAATTCTGCTACTTTATTTCTTATACTACGACAATTCACTACTATCACTGAAATTTTTTCTTCCAATCTGTTTCTCTCTTGGTGCTCCTTTCCAACTAAAATTTTCCTCGATAATTTTTTGACGGACAAACTATTTGGTCTACCTCTTACCTTTGATGAATTAACATGTTCGTTCTCTCCATGTGTTTTTCTCTGACCTTCTAAAACTACTCTGCATGTTCTGTCAAATTCTTGCACGATTTTTCCCCCGCGGATTGACCTGCACTCTGGGCTACCACCTGAGCTAAACCCTACGTGTATGCTCCAGTATCCTACTCGCTACCTTAGACGATGCCTCGTCCGTGTAGTGGACACCCGAGCGATTATCACGCACTGAAGAATCCACATTGAATTGTGAACATACTGATAAGCTATATCATTCATGTACGTATGAACTACTTATTCAAAGTGTAGGTATACGTACTGCATAGTGGAGCTGTTGTCGGAACTCGTGAACACATGAAGCCCGCAACGAAGAGCAAATAAATTTAAAACAACTTACATCAATCGCCTTTCAAGCAGCCGCCTGGTTGTACAACAAAAGGTGAAAGATCACATTATCCTTAATTCACATTAAGCTGAAGAAATTTATTACCTAATTATATAAACTGTGACGGTCCGTCACAGGGCTCCCACTCCTACCTTTTCCGCACTCACCACCCCAACCCTCCCCGGCTCCTGCCCCCGGCCCACGTTCGCCAGGAATTCGGTTTCGCGCGAGTGCTTTTCTGAAGTGGCTTGCTTCCGCGAAGGTGTGGCCTGGGAGGGGCTATTCGACCCCGCTCCAGGATCACGGTAGTGTGCCCCAGTGACGTTGTGCACCCGTCCTCCCAATCACGTGACCCCCCATCCCACCCCGAGGATTCGGGGATATAAGAGCGGAAGGAACGCCGCTCGCGGGGTTCGTTGGTCAGAGGTCAGAGGGCAGAGAAACAGAAAACTTCTCAGCAGAGAGAGAGAGAAGACAGCTGGGCGAGTCTTCAGGGAAGACTTGGGGAATAGACGCGTTAGCACGGATCGAAGGCTGCAGAGGACTGGCAACGACGTGAGGTGGATTTGGTTGGCCACTCTTCGCCGCAATTCTGTCTCGAAATTTCGTGACAGTGCGAGTATGCATTGCCGGTAGCTGCCATATGCCACGGACGCCGGAAACGCAGGGTTCCGTCGGCGTCGTGTGAGGGATCCGCGGGCCAGGGCTGCTCGCCTGCGTAAATGCTGCCTGGCGACACGAGTGACCTTGCCCTCGTCCTGCGCCTCATCCTCAGTCTGCACCGGCCGTTGCGTAAGCCACTGTCGCCCCATCTTCGCCCATTGCTCTCCCCTTTTCCCCCCCTTGTTCGCCGCTTTGTTTCATGACCGGCGAGCCAAGTCATGAGCGTTGTGGGACTATTGAGGCAACGCTCATCACCATCGTCATATCTATCCTATGTTATTGAATTTTGACAGTGGACCACGGAGCCTTAATTCATTTCTACTGCCAGTACGGTGTCTAATGTTGTCTGTTATTTTCATTTCCTCGGTCAGTCAATTCGACCGAAGCTAAATGTAAAAGCTGCATTTTTGTTTTGTATCTTTGATCATCTTCACCTCATCATTTTCATCCCCATCCATTTCACCAAGGTATTCGCGTGTCATCCATTTCATTGTGATTCATCCATCATTAGTATTCCCATGTAATGCTCATGTCATGTATTCTGGAGGGAGTTCATGTTATTAATCGAAGCACTAAAATGTTTTGCAATATCCAAACCACGCGTGTTTCAGTGTGTTTATCCAGTTCCTAATTGGCCATACTCCCACCCCCTCACTCCCAGCCTTCACGATCCCTTTTAAATTTTATCATTTGTGGGTCACTGTCACTCCCACATCGGTGTGGCACGTTGGGGTCCCCATCGCGAGGGCCTTGCCCCCCCCCGTTTTCGGGAGACGGTTTGCCCACGTATGTGGACGTTTGTCCCCTGCTCTGCGGCCGTGGCCACCGGCTGAGGGGCGGAACCGTCACAAAACATATAAAAAAATAATACGTGAATTCACGTATTTTTTACATTTATATGTATTTTTTAATAATATCAATATCATCACTTGACAACAGGACGGGGACAATCATCTAACACTATACATACTGGACTCCTAAAATATATGCACGCTAATACTTTGTAGGACTAGATTAGTCGTTCTGTTCGGTATCAGGAAATGTTATTAAATATAGGGTAGGGTGATAAATAATTGGACATACGGGTGTATGCCAAGTCGTATATCGGATTATTTATCATCATGAGCCGCGAAAGCTTCAATGCAGAAATAGGGTAGAGGTTTTTCACAACATTTACGCAATTCTAACACAATATTTCACGATTAACGTGGAAATTAAGGTGATATTTCTCTGCTTGTTGGGTTATGCTTTTCTATGCCAACTATTTCGTGTTTATATTTGCAGCTTCCAACACGGTCAAAGTTTTTTTCAGGAAAAACTTCATATTTCAGGAAAATAAACGAAATATCAGAAATTTAAAAAATCAATCTGAACATCTCACCATTTCCCATAGGAAATGAGTAAAATTAAAAAATATAATCGACGCATTGGTAATTAAAACTAATGTAAAACAAGTCCGATCGTTCAATGATGTCATTCTATCTTCCAAATATATATGAAAGCTGCTAAATTTCGGCTTAAAGCAGGCTTAACGCAAATTGAAATGCAATTTGCTTTCGAATCAGCCATAATATTCACCAATTTTGCTTGGTCAAAGGTACTGTGATTGTTTTTAGTAATTTTTTACGCATTTTAGTGGAATGGCATAAAAGTATTTTAGGAGTTATGATTGATAAATGCCGTAGAATACCTTTCCTGTGCCTGCGAATTTACGAAAAAAATATTGATTTTTGATGTTAACAGAGAATCCAAATTAATCTTTAGCTGTTGATACGTTGTTTGACGTGACGTCATATTACGCCAATGGCTTTTCATTTGTTCTCCTCAAGAGCCACCGGCGACAGACGACTGACATCCAGCGAAAGCAGCGTGGCGATCGCAGCGTATCGACGGCTGCCGTAGCCGCAAATCGAAAGCACCATATTAAGCCCCACTCGCATGTGTAAATAGCAACTGCGATGCGAGTTCTGGTCGATCCTGGATACATGTCGAACACTATCGATCCTAGTTCGAGCTGTTAGCGAAGTTGAAGCCCGTCTACATTTCTAGCGGAAATGTATCCAACACAATCGCTAACGGAAAGCAATACACGACGACAGATGTCGGGAATTTGGATACTATAACAAGGATATCCATCTCCAAAGGGGAGATTCTACTCCTTAAAGAGTGGGAACAAAAATACATGAAAATGGAATTTATTTCTTGAAGAATTCCATGAAAATTTAAGTATCAATCCCTATTGAAATAAAACTCTTTTTATTTGTTATGGCAACGCCTAAATAGCGGCTTTAAGCTGCATAGAAGTTGGTGCAGACGCATCATAGCAGTAGCGATATAGATATATCGCGACTGTCATAGCAGTCAACTGCTACGTGTAAACGCACCTTTATAGGGTTCTTTTCATTAAGGAACGGCGATAGCCGATTATCGAACGCAGGAGCCGTCGATCGCCAGGGTGCAAATGAAAAATGAAACGCAGCTGGCACCGGCGTTCCTTCACGCTTGCGCAGTTCGTTTTGTGAATTGGAGGGTAAACAAGAAAGTAGCAGCGAAGGGATTTGTCCTAATAAATCTATTGGTCGATACATTGTTTGACGTGACGTCATATTACGCCAACAGCTTTTCATCTGTTCGCCTCTCCTCAAGAGCCACCAGCTAAATGGAACGCACATGGCGGCGTGGCCATCGCCTGTTGCCGCAAATCGAAAGAGCCCTACGACAGTAGCGATGTAGAAACATCGCGCATCTCGCTACTATCATGGCAGTCAACTGCTATGTGTAAACACTGCGAATTCGTGTTTTATCGTTTTATGGCCGCATTTTCGTGCAATGTCGCGTTATGGCGATAAAGCGATTTCCCTGGATCCCTACATATCATATTGTGGCGTGTGACACGTGGCTGGGCGATTCCTCCAAACAAGCCCCCCCCCCCCTCCCTCCATCTCCTCCCCCTCCTGCCCTTCGTCAACTGTGATTGAAAAAGGACCTATCTGGAGAAAGGAAGGAAAGGCCTTATGCGGAACGACAGAGGTGCCACACAGAACCGCGGTCAAGCTAGTCAGCTGGTAGGGTGGATTACGATACATTTTTTTTCGGGTAGGGCTCTTGCGGAGCTGACGCCTCCGATCGCGACGGCGCACAGTGGGGCCAAATCGCATTTTGCCGGACAAAAGTCCAAAACTGCTTTTTATGAGATAACGTCTTGAAATTTGGCACATACACACACAAATGATTGATGATTATGGAATGGTAAGTCATTTTTCATAGGTATCACTCGTTACTTAGATACAGAGGCTCAAACACGACCAAATTTCGAAAAAAGCGCCCGCTCTCATTTTTCTTCGAAAATCTTAAAAGTTAAAAAAGAGGCTGTTCGGGGAGGAAAAGCGCTCTCGAGAAGAAACGAACATCTATTCCACAAGTATGAAGAAAATGCACCCTTACGTGAAGGATGGATAGACTGGTGAGCGGTGAAACATTACTGAGGAATGAACGGTAATGACTAAGTCGACGAAAACAAATGATGGATGGCATGGAATGGACACGAGTATATTACATGGGATGAAACCCTTTGACAAAATATGTACCTCGTCCTTTCTCTTATTTCTTTGGACTGATTTTCGGACGGGAGGTGAGTTACACAGAGAAATCAGATTGAACTGATAATAAAAAAAAGTCTTTTGGTAGCAAAAGTACGCGCAGCTGAGACGGTGGAGTCAACTCGGGCGTTTGGATTTTTAACCTCCGCCCCACTGGGCCACGGCGGACAGAATGGGAGTGCACTACACTGGCGGTAGGTACTGTCAATAGTGGGGTGGTCAGTACTTACTACAGTACTATTGAAGCACAGACACGTGGTTCTCCCGGCCCTGGTATGAGGAGGCGGCGCACAGTGGTCCCAAATGGGAAAAAATTGGCCAAAATTAATACCGTCGTTATATCAACGTACTTACAAAGTAAAATAGTTGAATCCCAAGGTTATAGACCTGCTGAATCCGATTTTGAAGTTATTTTTTATGTATCTCTGAATGTTAACATTTTAATGAGATATAATTATTTATACAATTTCCAAATATTCTACGGAAGAAATTATCTGGGTACAAAGGACCCACAACTATTTATATCATATCTCTCCAAAATATTTACGTAACTAATAAATGCATAGTACTTTGAGATCCATGTAATGCTTCAACCCTGTCGTTCACGGAATTCGAACCCACGACCTTCAGCTACCGGCTTGCGCGTTAGCTACCCATTTAGAATAATTGAATACTCTAATTTACGGTAAATAACATGATATATGTGATATAAAACTTATGGAAAAATAGGAAAATAGATAAACTTGATGCATTCATATAGGCATTTATACTTTGGCATACCTTATCATTTTTATATAATATAAGTCTTATTCCAACATCACTATATCGGACTCATTGTCACTCTGCGTATCAGCCAGGGCAAGAAGATTTTTAACTTCAGTTGCTAAGTTTACATCAGTTTTCTTCAACACGCCTGATACTGAAATTCATCGATCTGAGACTAACAATGATGTCTGGAATAAATCTTTGTGTGTTTCCAACCTAGACAATTTCCCCGTGCGATACTCCCGGCATTTTCTTATATCCTTATTATCTTTATGACTTCTTCTGAGCAGGGCCAATTGGAATAAATGATTCCTTGGAAATGGCTGCTAAGTGGATCAGCATCTTATGCACAGTAGACGGCATGTAATACCGTGCGTAGAGTTGGACATTCAGATCTGTTTCTTGATTATTTTTGCAGCCGTTTCGAGGCCTTTGCTTCGATAGTTAATTGAAGCAGTTAGGGCTAACTCAGCTAGCAACGTGCTGACTCTGAGTTCTTCTTCTCTTTTCCCTTTGGCTTGACTCCTCAAATAATTTTTTTGGCCGTCGCCCTATTTCAGCATACTCTCGCGAAAATGCAAAATATTATTTTATTACTAACCAATAAAATATGGACGTTTTATCAATAAATCGTAATTGTAATAATGGATACTCACCGTGCGTACTAGGAAGACACGCACATGAAGGAAGTTTAAAATCCAGCCATAACCAGATATTGAACTTTTTCCTGAAAAATTTATCCACACGCGAGCTTTGTTCCCACTTTTCCAGATATTTGGGGAAAAAATTTCTCCATGCAGCGTATCAGAATGTTTTTGGCGGCAACATCTCCGTTTTGATTCAATTCAGAAATCAAGTATTCCAGAACGTATTGTTTCTTTGAAGCTAAAGAATATCTATTTCGCTTCATTAATTTCTCGTTCAACTCAAGGTTCGTTATCTCTATGACATCCATTACAACTCTTAATACATAATCTTTCAGGGCTGAAACGAGAACGTTGAACAAAATATAAGAAAATGCTATGCCAACCACAAAAGATATCAATCAATAAAAATAAAATCAATAAAAAGTTCAAAACTAAGAATGATGAATTAAAATTGGAACAAGGAATGGAACAAGGAACTTATCTATTCTTTTCTGGCGTATATTGATGGTTAGGTGTCAGGCAGGAGAAGTGTTTCTTTCCTCTGAGCAGGACAAGCTTTCCTCTGCGCGTAGCAGATCAGAACACGCTTCTATGCAAGGCACTGAGCATAAATGAGTCCTGGAACGCTTTCGAAGTGTCAGTGCTTAAAACTACGGCAGAGCTCGTGGGTGGTGACCGTTATCCTCGTTCCGTAGTATTCCATGAAATCTTAACGCACGTGCAGAAAGAGTTCTGCTTTGGTGGCCGGAGTGCAATCCGTCCCATCCTCAATGAAGAGCACGCGGCTGGGTTTTTTTGGTTTGAAAGCAATAAATGTGCAACCGAAAGCTGCCCTTTTCAGTCAAAATCTCCTTCGGGCGGCGAGGGAATAGCAAGGGTATTTTGAAACTTTTACTGCTCTGTGGAAGGCCTTATCCTATTTCCAGAAGCGAGTGGTGGACAGGGTGGTTCAGCCGTAATAGAAATATTAAAATATAGGAATACAAAGCAACAATTAATTGCTGAGTAAACATCTGTAGCTTTTCGTTTGGATTATAATACGTATCATGGTATAAACATGGTATACGCTAGCACGTAAACCGACCCTTATTAAAAACGGGGATAGACCTCATTGATGAACTTTGGATTTAGAGGAATATCCAATACTTGAGAAAAGAATATAATTTAGCACAAAACAGTACAAATTATGTATGAATATGAAAAATCTGTAACATTCCACGAGAGTAACTATCGATAAAACCACTGGTCACTGTGCAGCAGCTCGGCCGCCGCCGCAGCGGGCCGAAGATGCGAACCGGTGCGTTGTACCGCTCAACTTAAAACCGTCTGGAGGTCAGATAAGCAAGTATAAGCAAGATTTTTTTTCTTCATCATGTTTAATTGGCTTTCCTGCTCATTTCAATATTAAAATATCAGAGGAGCAAAGAGGAACACAAAACAATAATGATGCATTTATTAAAAAAATTACTAAATAATAGATAAATATTTTTAAAAAAATTAAACGGTCAACCAAGTACCCAATTGGAACAAAATTACCGGATATTTATTCTATGAGGTATCAAAATTCCGTGAAAAAATTAGTAAAGGACACTTATGTACTTAAAGCCTTCTACTATCAAGGTGAACTTCACAAAAATTGACAGATTCAACGCGACGGGCGTTTGACCCTTGATTTACCCAACTTTCTCGAGTGATACAAATTAATGAGTGCTAAGACCCATTTAGTACCCTATTTTGTAGGCCATATCCTCTACAATACGAACACACCATTTTAAGTTTCCTTGCAAAAAGTCGAAAATTTGACTTTTGGCCAAGTATTTCCGATTTCGGACCACTGTGCGGCGTTGGCACCGCACGTCTCCCGAGCGCGGCTGTTGGTCTCCCGCACTCTTCTCTCGTCTCCTCCTCCCTGGCGTCCTTCTCTCCTTCACTTCTCCCAGTGTGCGAGATCGCCATACACCTCTCTCTCTCTTACCTCGCCGGGGTCATGCGACTGGAGCTTGTACAAATAATAGAATGTCGTATTGGCTAGGGCGGTTATTCAAACCACCGCGCGAGCCGTTTCACCGCTATCACGCCAAGGCTACGCCCCCACACGAGTAGACCGGCCCCTGCACGAAGGAATTCTTTCTCGCGGGATGAAAAAGACGCCAGAAAAAATGAGTTAGCCAAATACATCTCGTCTACGCTGCAACCCGAGGTTGAAAAGGCAAAATCTTACGTCAAGAACGCTCAGCATTTCCTCGATCGCATCCGCGGCATAAGATTAGGACCCGAAGACATGCTAGTCAGTTTTGACGTACTGTCTCTTTTTACCAAGATACCTACGGAAAAACGCATCAGCATCATCAGGGACAAATTTGACATCAATACAACGAATTTGGCTGAGATATGTTTACAAAATACCTATTTCAAGTGGAAAGGAGAGTTCTATGAACAGATAGAAGGATCACCAATGATATATCTCCCATCTCCCCGGCTGTTGCAAATATATATATATATGGATCATTTCGAAAAGACAACGCTGGAAAACGCCATTCACAAGCCATCAATGTGGGTTAGATACGTAGACGATACGTTCGTCATATGGAAACATGGCAGAGAAACACTAGAAGAATTTCACAACTATATAAATACAATAGACGACAACATCCAATTTACGAGAGAAGAAGAAATTGACGGGAAGCTCCCCTTCCTCGATGTCCTCGTTACGAGAAGAGAAGATGGGACCCTGGGCCATTCAGTATACAGGAAACCAACCAACACCAACAGATACCTTCTAGCCAGTTCGCATCACCATCCACCACAAATTAGAGGCCACTATGATCCACCGATCAATCAATCTGAGCGATGAACACCACAGAGAAGAAGAATTGAATAAAATAACGGAAACTCTCGTAAATAACGGGTACCAAAGGAGAGAAATACAAAAAACCATTTCGCGAAAACTAAAACCTTCACCTCGACCATTGGACGAAGAAAATGTCGACAAGAAAAAAGCATACCCGCCTTACATCAAAGGGACCACCGATAAGATCTTAAATCTTACAGAAGTATGACATAAGATCTATATTCAAACCTCGAAGGCAAATTAAAGACTTCTTACGCAGCGTAAAAGAAAAATATGTATTAGAGACGGAAGGAGTCTACAAATTAAAGCTGCCGATCGTGTGACAAGGTGTACGTAGCAGAGACGGGCAGAACAATACGGACGAGAATAAAAGAACACGCCGCCGAAGGACACGAAATCGACGTGAGCAACGCAGAAGTCATAGCAAGGGAAAAACATTTCAAGGCGAGGTTAATAAGAGAGGCCCTCGAAATTAGGAAGCATGCAAGAAATTGTAATAGGGACCAAGGACAAATGGTAGGCTCATCCTGGCTTCCAGTTATTTCGAGAACCAAAAGAAAAATCGAGAAACCCCAACCTCCACCGCCGTGAGAATATAAATCTACGCGCATACCAAGCAATGTCTGATTACCCTGAGAGGAAGTCTCCAGCAGCGGGGACGAAACGGTCGGTCATTTTTACACTGTGACGCGGGTTTACCCAAAAAACAACGACGCCGGATATCATGGACCGCGAAAGTTTTAACGAATTGATAATTCTAATTACTATGTCGAATGAAAGCTCAATTTATGATCATCAAAATGGTATTTGAACCATTCTACTACAACCTGTAGTTTCAAAGTGACTCTAAATACCGATACTCGCTGAAAGTGTCATTTTTACAGTGCGCTGTGACTTTCACGGCCCTGTAAGTCCTTGAGGTCATGGAAAAAAAATTAACAGAAATTGGTTTTGTGCCTTGCAGACATGGAGTAATAAGTGTGTAAAATTAGAATTTTTTTCTGAAATCGTGCTGCAACAACTTTTGTAAAAATCTGGAGAAATGGCACGGAATGACCCATACATTATATTGATTTGTAAAAGTCAGAGATAGTCCTGAAATTTGGGCAGTGGGTCACCCACAGAGCACAACAAAGTAAATATATTCTAAAATAAAATTCGTTCACATGATTCTGCCTTGTCTTCTGTTTAATAAAAGTATAGAATGAAAGAAACAATTTCTACTGTAATTACATTGCGACATGTCAATAGGGAACTTCATAGAAGTGTTTTATGATAACTAGTATAAGGTGCTTCCGTATATCAAATAATTAGTTTTCGATTGAAAATAACACCCTATTGTACTTAATTTTTAAATGATTTAGGGAGAGATTGTAAGTATACTCAATTCGAGTGCTGGAATCAGAGAGCACACAGTGTTATATCGGAGAAAGAATCAGGTGCGGGTGTGGTAGGCTAGGGACAGAGCTGTTTGCTAACGTCAATACGGTCAATGTTTTTGCCACTTGTTGCCACAAGTCATGGTACTAACACAATGTATTAGTGCCATACCACAAGTGTTCAAAACAACTTAGCGACCGGAGAGGGGGAGGGAGTTGGGGGAAGGATGGAGGGGTTGGGCAAGCAAGGAAAACAGCGAAGTGACCCGGCCTTCCGTTTTCTATCACCTCCCCCTCACTTCAAACATCGTGTGGGATTTCGGGCGATGAGACTTGCGAAATGGATATCCCCAGAAAGGAGGGCAGGATTGTATGCTGCAGGAAAGGAGGGGAAATCCACAGACCTCTCTCTTTCGTTCCCCCAAAGGCTTCCTAGGCTCCGATGTTGCCAGTGTGTTTTTAACTCTTCCAAGATTTAAAGACCCTCGCCGCATTATAATCTTTGCTCGCCGCCATTACGTCTCGATCAGTTGCGACTGCTCACCACCTGGAGGATTTTCCTCCGAACTACTCCTAGCTCGTGGCTGTGATGCGTCCTCACTACTCCTCAAATTTTACTGTGAAAGTGACACGAAGAAATAGATAACAGAGAGAAAGAAAAACTATGAAAGAAGATTTAAGTGCTGATTTAGATAGACTGGTTTCGATTGCGTCGAAGTGGTCTTAGCTAGTATCTCTGGCCATATGCTAATGGAGCAGGATAAACTATTTCAGAAATAGACGTGATCAATACGAAAGACGTGATTCGGGAAATTTCAGGCATCAGGCAGGCAATAGCATTTCACCGTCCGTTCTAAAACACGCGTGGTTTAAATTGTTGCCTGCTTTAAGGTGTGATATACACGAACTAAGTGGGGATTTAAAAACTTTCATGTTTCTGAGGATAAAAATATGACGATGGAGTTCGCAAACATCAATCATAACCCTGAAATAAAGGAAATGGAATTGGTAAATTTAGACGAAAGGATAGTTATCGGCCACGATATTCTCACCACACAACATACCATAGATGATGAAATCATTGAAATGGTAATTAATAACAATAAACTCGAGTGGGGATGAAGATGATCAGCCTGAAATTGTTGAAGGAAGTGATGGTCTTTAAAGAATAATCCAGTCCGGTCGCCCGCGGCGACGTAGTGATGGGCGGTCGTACACACGACACCCACGCGTTGGCATCGCGCTGAATCAGCTGATAAATCATGCGTGGTAGGAAATTATGTTACGCAAAGCACAGCGTAAGAAATATCAAATTTTATGCCCTTTTCCAATAACTATATGAAACTTTTACATGTGCAGCAATATGCATAATGTTTAGATTCCGTTATTTTCACTCACTGCTCAACTTCGATAATTTTAAATAATAACTTTGTGTATTAAGAAACTATTTCTTTCTGATTATTCCCAATAACCCTTTTTAACATAATGTTCAGTAAATGGCAAACGAATATATTTTGTTATAACTAATTGACTCCTTTCAATGAAAACATCCCGGACGTCAGAAACATACTAGTTGCCATGCATGACCCATAGTCCGGCAAAATCCCTAATCCGGAATCACTCCGGTCCCGACTGTGCCGGATTAAAGATGCTCAACTGTATATACGCCAAACTCGGCTTTCTGTCACACAACGCACTATAGTGTGGGGTGTTGAAGCTAACGCTGATCAGTAACGGGCTGGTGGCGTGCCAATCGAGCTTCGCCAGTTCGTAAACCGCCCTCCAGTCGACCGCAAGTCCAACCCTACAAGCATGGCAGGAGATTAATGGAGAATATCCCCACATATTCAAAGTAGCCAGCAGGATATTATCTATAGTTGACTCTTCCGTTCCGTGTGAGCGACTATTATCTCACGTCGGGTTAATTGCAGCTCAGGTGCGAAATCGATTATCCGGAAATCATTTAAATATGAAAGTTTTTTAAGGTCCATTGGAACACTGGTTCCACGGCTTTGCAAACAAGAAATAAATAAAATTCTGTTTTTCATTTTGTGGTATGACCACTTTTCAATATACAATTCTTATTGCTGCCAAATTACATGTAATTTTCTTGCTATATTACCTATATGTATATAAGTATCTTGTATGGATTACTGTACTTTCCTGCATACCTTATTGATATCTTTAAAATAATATATTGTATTAATGAATTTAACCGTATTCAGTTCTTATCCCTAGTGCTTCCATTAACCCATACTTTTCATTTGGTCACAACAGCACATCCGTATTTCAGCGGGCAATTACTTTAAAATTAAAAATATCGATTTCGATTTTTCGATTATTTTGGGCAAAAAATCGAATTTTTAGAAAATCGATTTTTAAAACCATAATCGAAAGTCGATTAATCGAAAATCGATTGTGGATTTAAATTTCCAATCCCTAGGCCGTACACACGACACCCACGCGTTGGCATCGCGCTGAATCAGCTGATAAATCAAGCGTGGTAGGAAATTATGTTACGCAAAGCACAGCGTAAGAAATATCAAAGTTTATGCCCTTTAATTAACCATGTTTATTAATCCGTGGTCCGGCAAAATCCCTAATCCGGCATCACTTCGGTCCCGACTATGCCGGATTAAAGATGCTCAACTGTATTTTCTGTGTAACTTAGTTTTTTTTCTGTTTCTCACAATGTACAGCATTGTGCATTAGTTTAGGTGGCATGGTTAATATTCAAGCGGCTTTGGTTGTGGAAACGGAATTAGAAAAATAGTAATGATATTGCGGTATAATGACCCTTCACTTGCGGTTAGCACTTTCCGCGAAAAATACCGAAAGACCAGGTAGGTAATGTCAATGGGGCAGTCTTTGGGAGCAGACTTACGTACGTATGGTACGTAGGTATGAATATATCGAACTATATGAACTATATGTTACAGTCGGCTAGTTTGTTTTAAATTGCTATTCATTGAATAACAAGGCACATTGATATCATCCCTATTCATTGCTAAAACATGGAAAACATTGACATACTCATCGTCGCTATATTTATTCTAATTATAACACTCTATCACATCATACACAGTTTTTTATGCAATTTGATATTTTAAATTCTTAATCCCTAATAGTTCAAACAATGATCTTAACCACAACACCACGGAAACCGTCTCTTTACGCTGGAACGTCAAGTTACACAATCGAGCCCCTGGGGTGGAATTCTGTAACTCGGAGCTCCGGAGCTTCGGCTTACTCCCTGAATTGTCTCCTACCGCTATTCAACTACATCTACGTAATGCCCTGCAAGCCACCATAAAGGTGTGTGGCAGGGGGTGAACTCTCACCAAATATGCACTACATATCATGCATAAAAAAGGATTAGTACTTGTATAGGTACTGTTCATAACTACGCTATTTAAAAGAAGATAAAAATAGCAAAACATACAACAAAAAACATACCGTTAGTTGGGTTAGCTTTAAGTCCTTATACCAACATACAGCTACCAATGTTATCCATAGCTACACTCGTACTGGATATATTTACCGTTATTCATATCCCTAATAGTACGAGGAAAAAAGGACATTTTGAATCTGTCAGTTCGGCAATCTATTTCTCTAATTTTATGACTATGGTCCAGTCTACCATAGTAAGTTGGGGTCCGCAAAATATTTTTAACATCATCACTGAAAATATGGTCTTGGAATTTGTTTAAGAGATTAAGTCTAAATTTCAACCTGCGATCTGACAGTGATTCCCAATAAAATTCATATAATAGACTGGTTACGCTAATAAGGTTATCATACCGTCCCTTTACAAATCTTGCCGATCTTCGCTGCATACGTTCAAGTTCGTTATTTAGACCGATTTCGTAGGGATCCCATACACTGGCAGCATATTCCAAATGAGGTCTTACAAGGGAAAAATTCTCGTACATGATCGTCACATTTACCCAGTACTCTTTTGACGAATCCCAGTTTACGACTCACTTGACCCATTACAAATTTAATTAGGAATGACTGATATGGACGATTTTCGACAAGCATATCTACCTGTTCTTACAAGAAGATGCTGCTCTCCCTCGGGCCATGCCTAAATTACGGCAAACTGCCAACCTAACGAACTCATACTTCGTCTACGCACGTGTGCAACTCTGAAAATTCTGGTACTCGATGGAGCTTACTCTAGCGCCTTAGCGCCGATGGAGCTAGTTCTGGGTATGAAACATTTTCGAGCAAATCCTTAAAAATAGTACGTCGTCCAGAGAGCCAATAGAATTGTTTGTTTACATGTTTTTTGCTGGTAATAGTTAAACTATTTCCGGTGAAAACCATTGCATATCGTATAATCAACATGGCTGCCGTTTGTTTACGATAGTAGGCCTAGTTTGACGTATTTATGTGTCGTATCCATTGTTGAAGGGCTTTTAATGCTTTTGTAATGCATGAAATGCAATCAGACAATCTGAGCAAAGGCAAGGAGGGTAAATGTGGTGCAGTTATCTGGCAAAACTATACCGTTGTGATTCTTTGGTAATGCCCGTTGTAATAAGACGTTGTAATATTCTATTGTTTTGTATATTTCTTCGCGTATTTAAGGCGATATATTACTTATTATATTATTTTATGTATCGAGTATAATGTTATTATACGTGGTTTGTAGCTATCACTTCCTTTATTTGAGCTACTTTCCCGTAATTCGTCGCTTCATAATTAAGAAATTTATTTCTTTTTGAGATGCCAAAGACCCAGACTTGTAATGGATACGAGAATCGTCCAGGTGGGCGACAATTGTACTGCTACATAATTATATTTTTCTAATCTGTGTCCAACAGGTGCTAGTGAGGTGTTTTATGCTATGCACTTTGACCAATCTTATCGAAGCTAGAGGTCCTAAAAACAATTCATTTTCCGGAATTTCGCCTCACTTCCAAGTCCACTGTCACATACTTGTCTCAAGCAACGTAAACTAGAGCGGCGGTGCATCGCTGATGAGATCACGATGAGAAATTTCAGTATTTCTTGAAAATAGTATGGAAATTAAGCGAGCACAATGTTGCAGATTCACATCTTTCTCTGCCGAAATCAGTTTTCACTAATTTACATTGTGTGTTACCTACACGTTTAGTGGTGTCATTCGAGTGTTGACAAAGTGTTTCCAAAAGACAGTACCCAGTGACTACGAAATGCTTAACTAATGTGTTATACTTCCTTTTGTGTCTCTGAAGCGTCCATAGTAGCGTCAAAATCGGTTTGACACGAAAATCTGTAGGCTTAACATGGCGTTCCAAATTTGTTTATTGAGCTTTGAATATGATTGAGTGAGTAAGTAATGGATAATTTTTCCATTTGAGTGAAATATGTATATAATAATCCTAACCTGTGATAACAATTGGTGCACTCACGATGGTGAGTTACATAAAAAGGAAACGTTACTTTATGATGAGTGAATGCGTTACGGTGTCAAGGTGTTGAAAAATGTGCAGAACTTGACTTCCCATTCACTCCCTTCTGATCGTATAGATCTTTTCATTTTTGCCATATGTATGTCCTTAAAAGAGTTTTTAGTCTAATAAAATTATATTTTTACCAGTGCAGAACTATTGCTTACATTAATTTTTATCTCTAGTTAAAAGCTTGGTCTAAGGTCATAACTTCGCGAGAATGTATGTTTATGCTGTTGCTTAAGTAAAGTTGAAGCATCGTTAGACGTCGTCAGTCGTGAAGACAGCGTCATGGCACTAATATGAGGCAGTGTATTTCCGCGAAGAAAAGGCGTATAAATATATTTCGAAGAATAATATTAATTCTTGGGCGGCAACCAGCACTTCCTCCAACTTAAGAAGCAAAATCCGACGATTGAGTATTCGTGCCATGTCAAAGTTAAGACTGAAAGTTTCTTCTGCTTAAACAAAAGACTAACAACATACTCCGTAAGCTCCACGGGAGAAAGGCCAAGCGCGGGGTCCGGGGCTGGATCTTCGTGAAGCTCCTTTGGAACTAGCTGGGAGCGCCAGAAGGCGCTACGCAAAGGCATACAGATCGGAGCCAGAGAGCTAGTGCTAGTTCCTCTGGCTCTTTCTCCGGAGATTCAGAATGCCGTTGGGAGCTAGGAGCTTCATAAAGCTCTTTTTGCCAGTTACCTCCGGAGCTACGAGTTACAGAATTCCAGCCCTGTCCGGCAGTGCACGAGTTTCGCTGGGAACGACCGATTCATCGGGAGGACGAACGACTTGATTCTCAGCATAAGGACCAGAGAATGGGGGCGTTTACTCGGAACCAAAATCGCAATTTTGTACACGAAATTGTTAGATGGAAACGAAACAAGAAATTTAGTGAAAAAATTAATCTTCTAACCATAACCATTCACTCATAAATCAAAAATTAAAATAAGCAAAAGGTGACGCCCACCGAAAATGCCGCTGTGATAACATTGACGTCACTTTCCTCCCGTCCTTAATTGCTCGTATGGAAAGGGGAGGGAGTGGAGGGGGATTCTCGGAAGGTCTGCTCGCACGGATGATGTCGTAACTACTCCGATTGGCAGAGTCAGCTGTGTCTACCCCTTTGCGATAAGGCGAAGTAGCTTCGCGGGCTCAGTTGTGATTGGACGAAGTCGATATACGTCAGAGGTTGCACCACACACACTTTTCCGAAAGGGTTAAAAACATTAGTTTTTCGACGCCTATAACTCGAGAAATAATTGACGGATCAAAAAACGGAAAAATATGGGTCTTTTTATTTTACAAACTCTATCATATTCGGCAATAATAAAAATATGGTAAACGACCCCATTGACATAGAGTTGAATGATCACACAAATCACATAGCGCATTGTTTACTGAAAACATATCGGGGCCCAATGTCCGGGCTTTAAGCATTTAAGTCCCAATATTTTTGAGCGTATAAACTTCGTTCGCTAAGTTAAAATCCATCGCCAAATACTTGGAACACTAAAAAAGCGGGTGATGCACAGAGTGCAACTTTCAGTGCCACATGAATTATCCTCCACGTTGGGAATCACGAACAGAAACAGACATCACGTCACACTAGACGACTGTGACCTGAGAAGAAGAAACAGCAGCGCCCAGCAGAGGTCAACCTCACCTAAATGTGTTTCTTGGCGAGGAATTGAAGAAGAGAACGGAACGGATTAGCATCTCTTCAAAACGGGCCATGGTTTGGAGGTCAACCATGCGAACAGAAAGCCTAAACAGAATAAAGTCTCCTAAGTTGGGAATATTCAGCGTGTTTAAGGCCGCATGAATTCCCGAAATCGTATTAACACATTGCTGTAGACTTGATTGGAGGAAACTCGATACCATTATCTAAACAATTAAACCCTAAGACAGGTTTCGGCACCGATGAGTGCACCAACTCAGGGCCGCCAACATCAGTGCGATAAAAATTATACACGCAGGTTTAGTTAATCGGGTGCTGAAAACAATATCAGACTGAGAAGAAAATAAGGTGGGAGACAAATAAACAAATAGTGATAAGGAGAGATCGGGAATAGAAGAAGGAGCATATGCGCTTACCTTGTCTTCTCCTCTGCGTATCGCTCGCGACACCTGGAGGCCTTAGTTTCTGCGAAGTCTTCTCTCCTGCGTGGTCAGCAAAGAGAGCCCACCTGAGTCGACTGAACCCTGAGCCAGACTGATGCCCCTTTTTCCCTCGGGGCCGACGCATACTCTGGTTCTAGCAGACGAAACGGACGGAACTCTTGAGACAATTGAATGAGCGAAAAACAAGCGATGGCCGAAATGCGCCCAAGGGGAAAGAGGGAATTTGAAAGAGGAAAAGTAGCTAGACTCTAAAGCCTACCATCCCAAAATGGCGTGGACACTTACAATTAGAATACAGGAGATCCATTACCATTTGATCCTGCATACCTAAACTCTACGTACAATTGACTAATTTCTTAGAATGAAAAGAAAATTAGCGAAACTCAATAATTTATATTCTGCAAGGAGAGAGTCATGGTTTTCTTTGTACATTCACTAATGTGAAGAAGTTTTCCTCACATCGAAGTGTGCAAACAAAAAGGCTTATTAGATAGACGCTTCGATTTTTCAAAATAATCTTCTACAGAAGTTACAGGTGGGTCAGTAATAGCAACCAACCATCCCCTGGCCCTATGAATTTCATGCGTGACCCTGGAATTGGTGGTCCCTCTCCTTGAAAACATGTCAGACCTCCGAGATCATCATTGCTATCAGGTATTTTATATTGACGAAACAAATGGTTTTTAATGCGCCTTTGGCAAGACTACGGGGAAAAATGAGGCCGATAGCTTTTTCCAGTATATCCCATTGAAACTCAGGAGGAGGAGAACGGGAAAGGGGGAGGGGCGGCCCAGTGCGGGCAGCGGCGTGGGTCGCACGATGGCCCGGGGCCCCTGGGTCGGCGCGGGAAACTAAACGCAGCAAGATTCGTTAAAGACGAAATTTTCGCTAAAGCAATGGGCCACTGCGTCTAATTAACGACAGCAATTTATTTTTCATAATCGTTTTTTACAAATTTTAGCGTTTAAGCCTCTTACACTTCAAACACGAATCACGAAAAAACCTCTAGTTTCACATATGCCAACGAGCACTCTCCACATGCGAACACCTTTGATTTGGAAAGAAATGAAAAAGGAGCAATGGTCTTCCTTGGCAGCCAGGAGGTGAGTCTTCCTGCTGGGAGGCGTCCAGAGTGGCACTGATGGGCAGGCCTTGGTGCTGGCTAAAAAACAGACAGGGAATAAAATAAGGTGCAGGCAGCATAATAAAATAATGATGAGGAGAAATCGTAAAATAGGACAGGGCCCTCGCCTGGGCTTCTCCTCTATGATTCTCGCGAGCAGACGTGACCTCGGTTCCTTTGAAAGACATCTCTCTCCCGCGTGGTCAAACTATAGAACCGTTAATATCGACTGAACCTTACGCCACACTGACTGCCCTTTTTTCTCTCGGGGCATTCTCTGGTCCTAGCCGACGAAATTCACGCGACAATCGAATGCGCGTAAAGCAAACGATGCCCGAATTGCGCCCAACGGGAGAGGAGGGAATTTGAAAGAGGAAACGTTGCTACACTTAACAGCCTGCCATCCGAAAATAAAGTGAACCCCTATAAAAACAAATAATACACACGGAAACAGCGAATGAGGGCAAATTGACTGGAAAACGTCTACAAATAAGGAAGTATGGTAAATCAAGGAATCAGAAATTCTTCTTGAAGCTTTACAAATTATATTGCTATGCAATAACCCCCTAGTGACAAAAGAACTCACTTGGATGAAGGGCGAGACTCACCCTGAAGATGACCCTCGAGTCGAGGATCCAAACTTCGGCCGAAATGGACACCCTTACCAGGTGGAAAACCCGAGAAAAGTTCTCAAAGCGAAGGAAACAAGCTCACTCGACCGTTTATACAATTACGATTTTATGCTAAATATAGTTCTCAAATAAATATCATGTCTACCTAGGCGAAGCTTTCTGTGTGAGGTATCTTAAATCATCACCATGCAGTTAATTACTACGGCATTCAATTCGACGTCGGGACAAGTGTACCTATGCCAATAACGAATGGATTGCCACGAACCCAAAGCTATTACGAAACACGATCGACGACGCAGGTTTCTAATGTCGAGGCGGTACCCGAATCATTCGCTCTCGTGGAGTGGACCGCGAAGAACGCAGCAACTGCAAGAGCTGCCTTGTGCATTGCTCTCCGTCAAGGCAACGAAGTCACTGTGACGTCCGATGAGGTTCACACCGTGACTTTGCCCTTAAATCCACTCGCAGGGGCGTATGTCACTGGAGAGGATCACAGTGTGCCCACGAGATTAACGGTTCGTAATGATAATCGGCGCAATCAAAATGATGCAGAGGGCGTGCTTATGTAGCATTATCTAGCATGTTGCTGACTTTGATCTGAGATCCTCATATGCTCTTGGCGGCAAGGGTAACAAACCTAAGATAAAGCCTTTCTGTTTTAGTAACGCAGCCATCGCCTGTAAATTTATATGCGGTCGAGCGAAGAGAAAGCTAGGATTTATAAAAAGAGTACTTGGGAAATGTGATGAGAATTATACTTTTCAATAGTTATGCCTCATCTTGAGTATGTTCCGGTGTATGAGGTCCGAATGAATTAGGTTTGATCAGAAAACTAGAGCAGTTAGGTTCGTTAAAAGGTGTTACGATAGATTTAGTAGTGTAGCAGAATTAATGGAGGAATTCGAGTGGGAATCATTGTCACAACGTAGGTTGAAGTACAGATTAAATCTATGACAGAAATTTAAAATGGATGGATTTACTGAAGAGTGGTGATTTGTTATGCCTGGGCTCCTGCCAATTATATTTCTTAGGTTTGAAACAGCATGTGCTGCTTATCAGACATCAGCTGACAGTGGAGGATACGCCAGAGCAAAATGGTGTAGCCGAGCAATCCAACAGGACTATCATGGAGAAGGCTCGGACTATGCTGCAGGAGGATGGACTGATTAAAAAGGTGAAGCAGTAAACACAGCCATCTGCTCGAAAAATCGTTCACCCACTAAGTCTGTAGTGGACATGACTCCTGAAGAAGCCTGGTCAGGAGAGAAAGTAGATCTTGGTCATTTGACGGTCTTCGGTTGTAATGCTTACATGCATGTACCGAAGGAGTGACTTAACTTGATTCCAAAAGTCATGAGATGATATCTGAGGGATACTGTGAGAACACAAAGGGGTACAGGCTCATTGATCCAAAATGTCCATCAAGAGTATATAAAGCGAGGAATTTATTATTCATTGAGAATTATATGCTTTGTGAAGTGGATTTCCAGCAGGTGGAAGTAGTGGGAGAGAAAGTACTGATAATTCATGAGGTGCCAACGGATGCTAGAGGGACCAGAGCACATCCCTTGGTTTCGGTGGTGGAAACAGCTGATGGGCTTGAGAGGAAGCCTAACCAACCTCCGGCTGTTGAACGCTGGTACTCTTGTAGACAGAGGAAGTCTAAGGAATTTCCGGACATGGTGACCTTGCATGAAGTAAGTGGCAATGAAGATGCACCAATCCGTCTGAAATATGCACTTGCTAGTGATGATGGGGACATTTGGAGGGTAGCTATGCAGGAGGAGTATGACTCCCTTATAGAAAACCATGGTTGGGTTCTAGTAGATGGTCCGTGTGATAGACGAGTGGTACAAAATAAGTGGGTTTTTAAAATTAAAAGGAGGGATGAAAGGTATGTAAGGTAAGTCGACACAGGGCTCGACTCGTAGCCAAAGGTTTTAATCGGGAGCAAGGTGTAGATTATGATGTGACCTTCTCTTCTGTTGTCCGTAACTCATCATGGCTTTTTGTGCCATGTCCTGACGAAAGGTCGTTGAATGGATAGGAGCGGCTGTAAATTAATTGAATTTAACTGTGAATAGTTCTTTCCTGCTTCTAATAATAAATAGAAACATTTGTTGTTATTGCAATATTTGAGCCTTCTGATCGTGCTGCTTTCAGGTGCCTTTTTGTGGAGGAGCTATGGAGAAGACAAAAAGCCAAAGAATGTATTTCTGAGTGTCACCATTGGATGCAAGATAAACATTGATTCCTCTTGGAAATGTATAATTAATGACTGATAATAAATGTAGAGGTAAATAGATGCAAAAGAGTTTAAATTGTCCACCCTCTTGTTTTGAAACTTTCGTAATGAATGTTAATCGGAATTATTGTAGGAACGAGTGCGTTACGAAATTAATCAGAACAGTGTAATCAATTTCCTTTGCTAAAAATAAGTAACCGTAGTTGTGAAATTTTACCGTTTGAGGTAAAGCTTTTCATGAATTTTGAGCAGTTAGTATTGAAGTGAAGTAACCCTCACCATTTTTCAGTGCCCTTTTAGTGCCATCTGGCGCTCCCATGTTGAACTGAGTTAATGCTGCCAACTAGCGTTTTCTTTTTGTTCTACTTGCTAGTCGTTGCCTGTTCTTTTCATTATGTGCACGTGCAGCGTGTTAGAAGCTCATTAAACATGTTAAAATCAGTCTTTCATTTGCTGATTCCTATCAACCACATCAGTTAGTCGTGTCGTTTAAAGTCACTCTGTTGTTACAGTGATGACAATAAAAATCTGGAAATAATATTGCCGTCTGCCGCGGCACCTCTATAATGTTCATAAAATTTAGGTAGGAAAAATTAGATATTCTTCGCCACAATATTGAATATTTCGTTAACGAAATTAGAATACCTTTGTTTCAAACTAGTTAAAAGATTTAAAAATTGTGTTTATAATTAACTTCGATTGTATTTCTTGTGTTTGAATTTTATTTCAATTTTCATAGCGTATTATCATTAGTGAACATTGACGTCGAGATTTCAATTATAAGTAGACGGAAAGATTTCCATACGCGCTTCGTCATGGCTCAATTTCGATTACGAGTACATCACTTTCCAAGTACGTTCCGACCATCGGATGTACTCTCCATAGGCTCTCATATCACTTTCTGTTTGCTTCCGCCCGAGAAGAACGCGTGCTTTCCGTTTGCGCTCCGCCTACGCTCGAAATCGAAACTTAATTTACACTCCGATGTTCCTCTTCCTTGAACATCCGTTGTCTCTCCGTTTGCGCTCACCAATCTCTTTATCGATGCTCCAATTGAAACTTCGTCCTCGCTTCCTTCACGCTATATTTTCACCAGGGCAGCGTACTTCGACCTCTATTTCTTCTCTCACCTTCTAGCTTTCTCCTTCAAAATTGTGGCTTCCACCGTTGTAATGGACACTATAGCGGTAGATGCGGAACTTAAACCATACCGATCCATTATTAGTAGCTCTACTTCACATCAGATAAACTTAAACCTCAATATCTATAAAGCTTTGTATAATGAATATTATAATTACTAAACATACACCACTGGAAAATGGTATATTTATTTCTAGGGGCACGAAAGGTTCTGTCTATTCAGTGAATTAAAAACACACTTCGGTTGAATATTTCAATGGATTGCATGACTTGACCAACATGTGTGTCAAATGATCCCTAGAAATTATTTCGTTTTACAATCTGTACATATAGTTAGACCCGTTGAATATTTATGGAAAATAATAAATTTGTCATTAATGTATATAATGAAGTCAGTAAAACGGATATGACTCATCAGAACTTGTAGTTGTGTTTGCATGCAATGGGTCTTCCACATCGAAAGATAGCGTAATACTATCGGCATCTGACATTGTGTGTTCAAGCGTTCTATCTTCTTCACCAATTACGCTAGAGGCATTCAGCGGAATGATTCCTATTGCTAATAATTCAAAACAATGCATTTTAACTGGAAACGTAACACTAACCAAAATTAAGTATAAAAGTGAGCGAATAAAAAACTAGCTCTTTGAAGTAAACGAACCTTTCTTCATCCATTTCAGCAAGTTTTGTCCACGCTTCCTCTTAGCGGTGAGTATCAGTTTTAAATTAGAATTACGTTTTCGGTTACGATAGGAACCTGGCATATTCGCACACCTCTGTGTGCTACCTAATAAATAGATAAATCAGCCAAAACGCAATAAAACTCGCAGCAAGCACTTCGTAGAGATAAAATGTCGTCTGTCATAGGACAAGCTGTTTCGAAAACAAATTATCAGCCATCCCTGTTCTTCCTCCCATCCCCACTCTTCCCCTCCATCTCCCCTCCCCCACTGCTGGGTCTGCGATCCATCCTCACGTGTCCTCTGTGGCTCACGGCGTTGCCGTGTCTCCATCGCGTAGTACAAGCAGCGCTAACCGATTGTCTGTGGGAAAGGGCTGAACTCTTGGCCTCTCACTCGAACATTTCTTCGTCGAAAATCACGCAGTTTGCTTATCTAATTGGTACCCAATACAGAGTTTACCTCTCAAACATGACGGCTGTAACTCTTCATTCTGTTAGAATAAGGATTGATGCAAGGTTCTCTGTTTACGATTTTTCAGTAACATTCTTGGATTTTGGAAAAATATCTTTTATATTTTGACAATTTCACGGAGATTTATTTATACACTGAGATAAAATGTTCACATTTGAAAAACAGGTATCTCTTTACAGGGGTCTATTTGTTATACTCTGAAAATGTCACGGGAATCCCTGCTGGAAATTTCACCTACTGTTTACAGTAGCCTATATGCTTTTTGGAACACTCTACTGTTTTCAGTAAGCCTACTGTAATTCTACTGTTTCCTACTGTTTACAGTAAGTCTACTGTACTGCTACTGTTTTCTACTGTTTACAGTAAGTCTACTGTACTGCTATTGTTTTCTACTGTTTACAGTAAGTCTACTGTACTGCTACTGCTTTCTACTGTTTGCAGTAATTCTACTGCACTGCTACTGTTTATGCAGATTCTACTGTTTACATTTGGTCTATTGTAAACATATTGCTCATCACTGTGTGCATTAGGATAATTGCACACCTACTGCCTTTTTCTATGTACAGAAGGGCTGATGTACATTTAAACATCAATTATGCCCGGAAAGTACCATATTTGACAATAATAAATACATACATTCCACCAAAACAGTTGAAAAATATTATATTCCTTCATAAAAATGGATGTTGCGGTAGGCTATCAAGCTATGGTGTGACACTACCGGGAACGGTTCCACATTGATAGGTCAGCAACAATGACTGAAATAAATGACAGACTGGCAAAGATTCAGCCCCCTTACTGCATAACAAGGCTTCCAAGATCTCTTGACGATAGGAAATTCTGGAAGGCGAATGAATGCAGAAACTGGCTCCTTTTTAATACGGGCCATTGACATTGGCCAAATGCCGGCTACCGATGCTGGCCCAATGTTGGAATGATAACGTTTGCCAGTGGTAAAACGAGACAACGGCTACAACCAAAAATCGTCATAACAAAATTTTCAGGAACAACTCGAAAGCACCATGTACGATTGTAAACAAAAACAGCTTTATATTTAAATATTTGTGGCACTACTTCCAATTTAAATGATTGCATTCACTTGCCTATATAGCACACATTTGAAATACGATTACACATTTCAGGTATTATCCAACGCGACATGAGCCAAAGTCACACCACATGGCACGGGAATCAACACTTGCAATCGAGCTTGCTTCTTGCACAAAACTAAATTTTAAAAGGTTTATCTGGGTATTCAGTAACCAAGGGTCTTTTAAAAGAGAAATGGTCCACTCAAAATTAACAGTAGATTTTTCGAAGAGAGAGCTCTTTGAAATTTCATCGAAAGTGATCACTGCACTGAGGAACTCACAAATACACAAAACATTTTCACGTTAATCGCAAAGTTGAATGGTGATTTGAGTTTTCAGTAGCTCAGGCCTAATGTCCCAATACGTTATTGATATAACGTGCCTGTAAAATAAATAAATGATGTCACTTATTATGTTAATAATTCAATGAAGACTATATGAAGGGAATATCTAAACAAAAACATTGAAAAATTCGTGAATTTTCTTCAGCAGTCTCGTTTTGTAAAGAAAAAAATTTACTCACCGTCCCTTAATCGTCAATTCCAATTTTAATGTACGCTTCTATGTTGACGAACTTCATAAAAACGCTATGTTTCGAGATCAATTTCATTCCAGTTGCTTGCCTCCGAGTTGACTTTACATGATCGTATTATTCACAACCAAGAACACTGTACAAGTGTTCTTGGTTTCACGTACACAGTGTTCTCGTTCACAACCACCAAACATAGTAACAACCGTAACAACCAAGGGTAACAGCACAAATCACAGCTGCCATTTTGAATATAGAAGTGGTATAAGTCGATTAGCTCGATTAGCATTGCGATTATATCGATATAGTCGATACCTTACAAAGCCGCGAACAATTAAATGAATGTTCGGGATAAGTTGTTCATGTGCACCAAAGTTGTGATTTATCGTTAATGATAGTGCTCTAATTAAAAAAATAAGTCTTTAAACTGCAGTGTGTTTGAACGTATGTACTTTGAATTACATCAGTGATAATTAAAATGCAATATGTAGTTTACGGACATTAACTTCTTGATCCTAGAATTTTATTTCTCGTATTAATATTTTAAAAAACCAATGGTTTAAAGTTTAACTAGAACTTAATTGCCAGACCGTGCAGATTTCTTTTTATGATTGTCAAGGAGATGAAAATTTAGTTTTTCGGCACATCGGCAATTCATGTGGCCATGATATGATTTTCGAGAAGTCATGGAACTCATAAATGAAACATCGGGCCACAATCTTACCGATGTCGGCAATTTGTGTCGGCTACGCTACTTGAAGTGTTGGCCCAATGTAGGCAAACTCGGCCATCCACAGCCCTGCGTCGGTTTGAGTCGGCAATTAAGTTGGCCAACACAAAGCCAACTTTGGACCAACATCGGGCTGATAGTTGATGTTCATTGGGAAAGTTTTAGCCATCTGTGATGATCAGTGTAAAGGCAATGGCATTAATGTTAATTTAAATCAAAAAAATGAATGTATGTCTATATGCTACATGGCCCGTGAACAGTAGAAAACAGTAGAGTTCAGTTGGTTTATAGAAACCAGTACAAGTCAGTAGGCTACTGCACCCATAACAGTAGAAAACAGTTGGGGTCCAGTAGAGTGCATTAGAGTGCAGTAGAGTTCAGTAGGAGTCAGTAGAAAAATCCTACTGAAACCAGTAGACATTTTTAGCAGGGATAACATAAGTCTTTAACGATTACTTGGGTGCCAAAGTCATGGCAGAATGCGGCCAGACGGGAGGGAGTGATGCGTCCCCTTAAATGACTTGGACCAGTGAAATATATACCGCATTTTATTTCATGACAGTGAGATTAGGAATCGAAGATACATGTTTCACAGTTCATTTTCCAAACTAGAACTTATTTAGCTAACAATTTTACTTTTTAAAAACAGAAATCCACCTGCTTACAAAAAGGTCCTCATTGCTCATGACGTCATTTCATGCTTTGTTGCTATCCCGGCTAAAGCGATGCATGAAATGACGTTACGACCTTCGCATACCAGCAAATGCAATTTTTGTGAGGTTCCAATCCAACGAACTAGCCCTGAATGTCTGTCAATTTTTGGAACTGAAATGAGTTACTATGGAAATATGCATTTTTAAGGGCCCCCTGTTGTAATGTCCATGTATGTTTGTAATCTCCCATTTGTGACGATTTCATGTATTCATTTGTCATACCGGAAGTTGCCAAATAAAGACCGGCCTCTGCTTTTTCCAGTCAGTCGCCATGTTGTTCGTACACGAGTTAGTTCTTTCTTAGATGTGCCCCATGAAATCCCTAACAATCGTTCTCATCCAGTCGCAAATTACAACACCCCCAAAATGATGGTATAATTTCCACAAATCATGATAACCCCCCATTATGTTCCAGAAAACTGAGGATTTGCAGACAACATTTAGGATTGACCACACATTGATTACGTGAACCACCATTTATAAATATACGACTGCTAAGGATATTCAGAAATTTACCAAAATTATTACCTGTAAGTACACCAATTAAGCTGCGGAAATCTTTCGTTGACCTCTTCCCCTTTTTTTCCTGCCCAGCTCAAACCTTCTGCCACTCTGCTTGTCATTACTTTAGACAAGCTAGGTGTCTGACAAACTGCCCAAAGTTTGAAGTAAGGAGGCCACCAAACCGTTGGAACTGAAATGAGACAATAACCAGTTGTGGAATGAGTACATGAAGGGAACATGCAAACAGAGACGGATAAAATTAAATGGTTTCTAATCATGCATGTTGTCAGGAAGTATCTAAATTTATTAGAATAGGGGACAGAAAAAAAAATTTCAAAGACAAATTGTTTTTCAGAAAAATTACCATATAAATTCTGAATTCACTGTCCAAAGCCAAGATAGAGTCCATGTGTACCAGCATTTGCACTGTTGTGACTGGCATTAAAACTGGAGACTGGTATAGACACTGGGAAGGACAGCTGCTACTCCTCATGGCTCTTATCTCCCTCATCATCGCCTCCTGATTCATGAGGACCTCATGTAGCTGACCCCTGTTCAAGTAGTACTTCTGATTGTGAAATGTATCAAGTAGTACTTCCGGTTTGGGAAGTTTCTGTAACATGGCTTTGTAATAAACATGTCCGTGAACCACGTTCCGAGTTATCCTTCATCATCGAGTATATGTGGGGAAGGCAGTTCACGAACGTGGCGAAAAAGCGCGCAAAGGCCGAGCCACCCCTTGGAGTTGCGTCAAACTGTTCTTCCCTCATCATTCCCAAGGATCCATTCTTCCTACGCACGCTTCTTGCCACGCAGCTGCACCCGAAAGCCTCTGACCGCGACGGATTCCGCTGCGAAAACCTACGTTCCAATCCCTTCTTCCTCCCCCGCCCTCCTCACCATTTCCCACTTTCCCTCGGCTTTTAAGACTTCCTGGAACCTTCCCGACGCCCTTCGAATCCCGTATGGTCCTCCACCCCCCACCCTTGCATACTTACTCGGTGCTCGTGTATAAAAGCGGGCACCGAGACGGACTCGGGGCGAGTACCTTCCCCTGGGGACCCTAGTCAGGACCCCGACACCCTTGCCTCTTGGGGACTTTCACCGGACCCCGCCATTCCTGCCCACCGGGAGCCCAAGGAGGATCCCGACACTCCCTTCCTTCGCCGGGGACTTTAGCCGGACCCCGACGCCTTCTCCTCTGGGGACCCTTGTTCGGACCCCGCCTCCTTCTCCTCTGGGGACCCTTGTTCGGACCCCGCCACCTTCTCCTCTGGGGACCCGGGTTCGGACCCCGCCCTCGCCGCTTCCCGCACCCGCATCCTGTGCCCACGCCTCTGGGGACCCCTGGCCGGACCCCGCGCAAAGTAAGTTCCTTTCCCGCTACTCCCTCTCCATCCCCCCCCGCTAGGCCTCAGTACGACTCCCACGTACTGCTTGTACAGTAATAAATCTTGTCTCCTTATCGACTCCCGTCGTATTCTTTGAATTGCTCCCCTTCCCTGAAAGAACCACACGACATATAAAACATGGCGCAGTCGTCTAGTGATAACTCAGCAGGCCCGTCAAATATTAAATGTGTGCCGTAAACAAAACGAAAATCACCGTCAAGTATTAAATGTGCGCCGTAAGCTGAAATTTACAAAATAAGTCACAAAATGGCGGCATTGGAGGGGTCCGTTCAAGTTAAGTTGCCCCCAGACCTGGACCTCCAAGGAAATAACGTAGCCACTGAGTGGAAATTTTGGAAAACCACTTTCGAGGACTACCTTCTCGCTACTGGTAACCACGCAGCCCATGACAGAATTAAATTGGCTCTGCTACGCAACCTCATCGGGACCGAGTCTGCCCGCGTCATGGCAACCTTCGAAGTTCCAGACGAAAACGCCAACAACTACGACTACATGATAGGCCAGATCAACAAGTACGTCAATCCCAGACAGAATGAAAGTTGGGACCGCTACCAGTTCCTCAAGAGAAAACAAAAGGAAGGAGAAACATTCGAGCAATTTCTAACTGCTTGTCGACATCTGGTCAAGCCCTGCAAATATGGAGTACAAGACCCCCAGGGTAGCGAAGAAGATAAGGCTCTCCGAGACCGCATCGTCTTCGTAATTCGTAATCCCGCAACACGAGAGGCGTTGTTTAGAATTGAGGACCTAACCCTGCAAAAGGCGATCAACCTATGCCGTACCAGCGAACAGAGTCGATCGCAAACACAAGAGTTTCAACAGGAGATGAAGTCAAACCAACATGAAGTGAATGTTGTGCGACAAAAGAAGTGTAAAAGTTTTAAAAATAAATCGAAAAGTGAATCTGTGAATAGCAATTCTACGCCTAAGTCTAAAGTGGTAGAATTCGATTGCAGACGGTGTAAGACAAGGCATGGCCCTCGCAAATGTCCTGCATACGGTGAAAAGTGTAATAAGTGTGGAAAATTAAATCATTTTTCGATAGCATGTAGAGTGAGGAACGTCAATTCGCTAAATTGTAACGAAAGCTCAGATGAAAGTGATTTATGCGTTGTCAATGTCGAATGTGAGCGCCCTAAATATGTGTAAAATGTGATGGGAAAGAGTCCCACATGGCAAAGCAAGCTTGCTGCAACCTTGCAGCAAGCTTGTCATTGCAAGATAGCAACCTTGCAGCAAGCTTGCATCGGCAAGGTTAAAGCTTGCAGCAAGCTTGCTGCAATCTGACTACTGCACCTGTTACAAGCTTGCTGCAAGGTTGCACTGCAAGCTTGCAGCAAGTTTCATGCAAGCTTCACGCACGTCCTGTGCAAGCTTCACACAAGTCCTGTGCAAGTTTCAACCCTGACAAAAATAGAGGGTACGCCGAGGGTATGAAAGCATTCATGAACCACACACAAAAACATTGCCTATGGAATGCAATTGTGCAAAGGAGCTGTAACAATGTTCCTAGCGAAACAAATTAGTTAGGTACTTATTACAAAAAAATCACTACTTGCATGAGTACCCCTATAGTTTCAAAATTTAAAAAGAAAATGACTTTCCCGCATTTGTAAACGCGAAAGATATAAATCTTAACAATACATACCTGACCTACGTGTCCTATTACCTTATCCTAAACGACCTAACGAAATGTAAATCACGATGGCTATCTAGCGCTTCTTCGCTAACAAATGACTGTTGGGAGGCCGTGTATATACAGCTGCTGGCTTGCATGAATTCGTTAGTGATAACTAACTTTACAACATAAGGACACGGATATTTGAATCATTAAAACATTTCCCCAATGACCATTTTGTGGCTAAAAGTAAGCATGACCGTTATGAATATGCATAACGGATATTCTTTCAACTCCAGGAGAGATAAATAAGAGTTTCCTCAGTAATATGGCAATCGCCATCTTCATCCGACGGGCCGCGGGATCCTTGGTAGAAACCCTGACGTCAATACCACTGTTTTCTGTACTCAATCAAACTGTATTCACAATTAATCTGTATTCACGACTTTACAAACTTGTTCTTCTTTGTCAGTTAATTTATCGTTACGCATGCTTAAGTTGATTTCGCGCAAAATTTTCCTATTAACTCGCTCTTTTTCAATTTAGCTCGAATTGTTTTTCTTCTACGGGAAATAAGCCGTGCGCGTTCAAGCAAAGGTAACACTACTCCTCCCTTAGTAGGAACCGTATAGTTGCAATTGCCTTGGGCCTTGCACCACAGTCTAAACATGTTTAGACTGTGCTTGCACTATTGCTACCAATGTTGCCAGAGTCCTGCAGCAAAGTTGCCAAGGTTGGCACACTTCATGCAAATTGAGCGTAAGTTGCACGGAACGTGTCAATATTGGCAAAATTGCAGCAAGCTTGCATCTAGATTGCCAATCTTGGCAAGCCATACGCCAGCCTCAACCAAACTTGCTGAAATCTTGCATGCTATGTGGGGTTCTTCTTATAGATGGGATGTAATGATCCTCATCGCGAAAGAGAAAGTGAAAGTAAAAATAGATACCGGAGCAGATGTTAGTGTAATGCCCTCAAGTGTCTTCAAAAAGATAGGCCAACAGCCGGTGATTAAACCTGTTAATTTCCAATTGAAGGGATTCCTCAAAGAGATAAAATGTAAACCAATTGGGTATGTTTCCCTACCGTGTGAGTATAAAGGTAAGAAAATTAATGAGGATTTCATGATTGTGGATGGTGCTGACAAAATACTATTAAGTGCCCAGCTGGCACAAAGTATGCTGCTTGCCTGTTTCTTACGACATATATACGTAAGAAATAGGAAAGGAGCTTACCATCCCTAAGAAAAAAATACTATAGAACTATATATAGTGATTATAGGAATTCTATAATCACTATAGAAATTTCTATAATCACTATAGGGTATAGTTCTATAGTCCTATAATCACTATGGGGTATAGTTCTATAGTCCTATAATCACTATAGAAATTTCTATAATCACTATAGAAATTTCTATAATCACTATAGGGTATAGTTCTATAGTCCTATAATCACTATGGGGTATAGTTCTATAGTCCTATAATCACTATGGGGTATAGTTCTATAGTCCTATAATCACTATAGGGTATATTCCTATAATCACTATAGGATACAGTTCTATAGTTTATACATACATAACTTACATAGACCTCTCATATACAGACATATTCTCCTGGACCATGCTGTCTATAGGAGAGAGGTTTCAAATTATGTATCTTAAAAGCAAAACATTCTGAACATTTTATTTTTTATTCATCTCATATGGATTCAAATGTCACATTCATCTTATATCCATTCAAATGGATATCCATGATTGTATGATTTTCCTCAGTCCCTCGTAGACGGTATCGGACTTAGAGAAAAATCTGGTGCGCTCGCCGGAAAACAGGTTCTCAGCATTATGGAGGAAACTCTTATTTTTCTCTCCTAGAGTTCAAAGAATATCAGAGACGTATATTTATAATGGTCATGCTTAATTTTAGCCACAAAATGGTTATTAGGGAAATGCTTTAACGGTGCAAATTATCCGTCTCAATCTTAGAGTAAAGTTAATAATCACAAACGACTTAATGCCAGCCAGCAGCAGTATATATATGGCCTCCCTGTCTCATTCCCATAATTGGAAATTGTGTCAGGCCGTATGTCAAAGGTTGATAGGATACAAAGTAGTTTAGTGTAGGTCGTAAGGTAGGGATATAAGTAGTATGTGAGATAAAGATATTAATCATTCAGTAAGTGAGAATCACGATCCTTCATTTTCCTTTTTTTTCAATTTTGTTCCTTTGGGGAACAGTTGGCAAAACGGATACGAATAATGGTTGGCCAACCGCTGCACCTAGAATAATAATAATATAGGAATCCTCATGACCAAACGTTGGCCCAGCCATCTGTGCTACATGGGTATGTTCCAAATACCTTAGACATAGTGATTATAGAAAACTATATATAATCACTATATATAGTCCTATAATCACTATATATAGTCCTATAATCACTATGTTCCAAATAACTATAGGACTATAGCCATAGTGATTATAGAAAACTATATATAATCACTATATATAGTTCCATAGTATTTTTTTCTAAGGGATGAAATAAGACGTTTGCGTAAGTAGTTGCTCAGACCCAGGTAAGACTGGTAAGACTGGGGTAAGAAACGTCGTCATATATCCTCATACTAGGTAAGCTACTGACATACAGTAACGCAGCGCGCGGCAGAATGCTGTACTATCACGAAAACCAGCGCGAAGTGTGCCTGTGGTGCCATCTGTTGGAATTATACGATACTACGTCGCTTCCCCATTTGTTCCAGGAGGCTGTTGAGAATCACTTTGGTGACCTTGATAATGTGGAAATTTGCCACGATGATTTAATTGTTGCAGGTGAGACGGAGGAGGAGCATGACATAGCACTAAACAAACTAGTTGCCAGAGCTAAAGAAGTAAAAGCCCATTTCAATAAGGAAAAGTTTCAGTACAAGCAAAAATGGGTTAAATTCATGGGAGAAATATTTTCCTACTCGGGTATGAACATAGATCCTAATAGAATAGAGTCCCTGTGTAAGTTGGAAACTCCTAAGAATACTAATGAGTTGCAAAGAGTTTTAGGCTCATTTAATTATGTCAGAAAGTACATCCCAATTATGGCTGAAACCATGGCACCTCTGTGTCAACTTTTAAAATCCAATGTTGAATGGCAATGGCTCCCTTCTCATGAGAAAGCATTTCAATCACTCAAAGATATTGTAGTGAAGTCTCCCGCTCTAGTTCCTTTTGATCCAGCTAAAAAAATTGTGCTCCAATGTGACGCGTCCAAACATGGATTAGGATGTTGTTTATTTCAGGAACACGAAAACAAAGTGTTGAAACTTGTAGCTTGTGCTTCACGTACACTCAATGAATGTGAAATGAACTATAGCCAGTCTGAAAAAGAATTGTTATCAGTTGTATATGGTACAAAGAAATTTCATGTGTACATTTATGGAGCTGAGGTGGATGTACAAAGCGACCACAAACCCCTAGTCTCGATTATGAGTAAACCAATCAGCCAAATTGGGTCTGTCCGGCTACAAAGATTACGCCTGAAAATTCTCCCATATTCCCTAAATTTGTATTATGTTCCAGGGAAAAATTTACATTTTGCTGACATGTTATCCCGGTCGAGTCTGAAGGAAACAAATAATGATCTAGATTTGAATGGGATGGTCCATATAGTATCCAAACGTTTGCCCATCAGTGATTCTAAAAAAAGAGGAACTACAGAAAGCTACTTATGAGGATACAGCGTTACAACAAATATGTATATATTACCATGATGGATGGCCTAGATTGAATAAGGTATCTAATGAGTGTAAAGTGAATTACCCATTGAAAGATGATATTTATGTGTATGATGGTATTGTGTTTGTTGACCATAAGATTATTGTACCCTATGCTCTGAGACCTCAAATGATTCAGATACTTCATAAAGGTCATATCGGTATTAATAAGGCAATAACTAAGGCACGCCAACTATTTTATTGGCCTGGCCTCACTAATGACATAAAAGAGTTCATCAGGCAATGTAGAACTTGTGAAAAATTCATGCCTGCCAATTATAAAGAGCCATTAATGCCCCACAAAACCCCTTTTTTGAGATTCAACAAAGTCGGTGTCGATATACTAGAGTATGGAATAGGGTCTTACCTAGTCATAATAGACTTCTTATCCCACTGGATTGAAATATGCCCCTTGAAAAGTAAGAACTCAAAGTCTGTTTTAGATGCTATGCAAAATGTTTTTACCAGATTTGGATATCCCCAAACTCTGATTGCAGACAATATGCCATTTCTATCGGTGGAGTGCAAGTCATACTATGCACAGAAAGACATAACAATTTTCACTTGTTCACCCCACTACCATAAAAGTAATGGCCTCCCCGAAAAAGCTGTAGGTATAGGCAAAAAAATACTGGTAAAAGCTAAGGAGGATAACGCCGACTATCGGGAACTGTTAATGGAGTATAACAACACACCAATAGTCTGTTTAAAAGCATCACCTGCCCAAATTTTGCAAAGCAGAATCCTTAGATCCACTTTGCCTGTGACCTCTGAGGTGCTAGAACCAAAAATTCAGCATCACATCGAGGCAGCCCTTAAACGTCAGCAGTTGATCAACCAAATGTCTAACGACAAACTAGCTCGTCGTGCCCCCCAGCAATTTAAGGAGGGAGATAAAGTTGTAACAAAGACTGATAAGGAAACAGTGTGGCGAAAAGCAATTATACTCAACAGGTGTAGAGAACCGAGGTCATACTGGCTAAAATATGACTCGAATGGTATAGCTGTGAGACGCAATACTAAGCACATCAAGTTATCAAAGACCAAATCATGTATAAATGAGTATTCATTGCCTCCTGAATTGTACCCATCGGATGAATATGTAATTGATCAACAAAATAATCAAAGTGTTCCTAATGATGTTCCTGTTTCCCCTGATGTTGTACAAAATGGTTATACTAATGTAAAAGTGAATCATGAACCTAATGGTAAGCCTCAACCTAGACGTTCTGGCCGTACAAGTAAGCCTGTTGTAAAACTTAATCTTTAAGGGGGAGGTGTTCAAGTAGTACTTCTGATTGTGAAATGTATCAAGTAGTACTTCCGGTTTGGGAAGTTTCTGTAACATGGCTTTGTAATAAACATGTCCGTGAACCACGTTCCGAGTTATCCTTCATCATCGAGTATAAAACAACCCCTTAGCTCCTTAATTTCAATCCGCAGTTTATCCTGCCCATTGCAGACTTATTCCCAGCAGTTTGGCCATCCACTGCTGGTCCTGCACTAATAAGTCATTCAAAAAGATCTGTTTCCTCTAAGCGAATCAAAATTTCACATAAAATAGAATTTGACATATTTACATGTGTTTATCATTTGAAAAGCATGCCTTCCAAAGTGTTCTCTACTGTATGCATCCTTTGAGGTGGCAGTGGCACATTGGCAGGCTCTTTACTTGGTTCTGTATGTGATGAAGCTGTAATAATAGGTCATAAAAGACGTTGCTCAGTTTCCTTATAAAAATCAAAATTTCACATAAAGCCATTAATCCCAAAACAGTACAAGTCCACTTTATGACATTATAAGTTTATCTGTATTATTTTCCCAGCTCACTCAAATCAACTCATTAACAGTCAAAAACCATGCAAAATCCTCATTCCTAATGTCTATCATCTAAAGGCACAAAAATCAGTATATTAAAAAAATTAATTAAGGAATTAAAAGCCTAACTACTTAATAAAGTTAGTCACTAGACTTGTGTTGTTATAATTATTGCATTTGATACATTTACATGTGTTTATCATATGACATGCATACCTTTAGAGGTGTCTGTAGCGGGGTTTTTTTCCTTTGGGGTCGTTGTGGCATTTTGACAGCCCTTGTCTGCTTAACTGATGAAGCTGCAATAACAGGTCAACAAATACATGGATAAATTTCCTCAAACGAATCAAAAATGCACATGAAATTGAATTTTATTCATTTGCATGGGATTGTCATTGGAATAGCATACATTGCGTAGTCCTCTTCCTCTCGGGTGGTGGCAATGCCATGCTGACAACAACAACCATTACAACACTTTCCCCTTTATTAATGGCTTTAGAGCATGTGGGACGTGAACCTTCATCCTCTTCTGTGGTGGATTCCCCAGGCGGACGAGGAGGGGGGAACCTTACCCTTTTCTGCAGTTGAAGGGATGTTTTTCGATAAAGAAGCTTGCATTTAAATAATAGCAAAACTACAAGTAGAATGTCATTGAGCATGAAAAATAAATCTAACTAATGAGTTACAAAAAATGTGGTATCTAAACTTACATCGCAGAGCCCGCTAAATTACTCGCACACAGCTAACAAAGACTAATCTGTAAAACAAAATTCAAATTAAAATGAAGCAATGACAAAATACTAATATCGGTACATGAATCAGTTCATCACACCAGCTCAAACTATTTTTTTCGACCAGTTCTAAGCTATTGCTACCAAATTCACGTCAGTTTTCATACTAGTATGCGATTTAATAAAACATTTTCACTCAGCAACCGGGTCTTCAGAAAAAAACAACAAATATGGCTAAAAAGGAAATCCTCAGGCTTCACTTGGTAGAACCGCATGATAGAATGATCACTTGGTAAGATTCCACAAAGGTTGGTGAAAAATAAATTTGTGGAATCTTCCCAAGTGATCACTCTATTTGCTACCAAATATGGCATTGGATTCTTACGAAAATATCATGAAAAAATTGGTCAAAGTATTTTCAGTCAAACTACATGCTTCACAGAGATAGGTATTTTTCATATTTTCAAAATGCATATTCTTTTCACTATCGTTTAGGAACCAGATTTAATTACAGCCCTTTACATCAACAAAGCATGGTGTTGTTTATACAAAAAATGAAAAAATGTTTTTAAAACTAACAAAAAAATAGTTATTCCATTAAAAATACATCAGAATAGAATCCAAAACAAATTTCCTTTCATCAAATTCAAAGAGCTAGAGCCCATCAAAGTGAGTGTGCCCATGTGGGCATGCTAGGCGTTTCTACTCATTTTCGTCACTTCGTCGTAGGTTTTCATAACACAAAATTGGCTGGTGTGACGGAACGATGAATATACCCAAATATCTTCATACCCAGGTAGAAAAATCTGTGCTGGAACTGTACTGTAACTGTACTGTAACTGTGCTAAACTCAGTGTTTAGCACAGTTACAGTACACTCAACTGCACTGGACTGTGCTGTGGAAGCAATAACTAGGCGAGATCTGTACTGTAACAGTGCTGCATTACTATGCTGGAAGTGTACTGTGGCACCAACTGCACTGTAACAGTGCTATGCAACAGGGTTGGAACTGTACTGTAGCTCAAACTGTACTGTAACAGAGCTGTGAATCAGGGCTGGAACTGTACTGTAGCTCTAACTGTACTGTAACTGAGCTCTGAAACATGACTGGAACTGTACTGTAGCTCTAACTGTACTGTAACTGAGCTCTGAAACATGACTGGAACTGTACTGTAGCTCTAACTGTACTGTAACTGAGCTCTGAAACATGACTGGAACTGCACTGTAGCTCAAACTGTGCTGTAACAGAGCTGTGAATCAACCGTTTTCTGCTTTTGAAATTCGAAGTACGTAGTTTAATGTTGAATGCTGGGAAACAACGGAACATCAGTTGACGCATGTTTCACATTGAACGGCAGAAATGGCGTGAGACCGTCAAAGAATTGGCGATTATTGATTAATTATAGTAGTATAATTAGTCTTTTACTGTGATGGAAGGCATCGGTTGAATCGTCAATCAGTGATATTCACACCGATATTCTCGAAGCATCAATTGGTGAGGTAAGTTTAATTCATTCTCTTATTAATTAATGTGCTTGCGGAATAATGTTGACGACCACTGATTTCACCCTGAAAATGTATTTCAAGCATTCGCGATGTGCTGCATTTGGTAGCCACACTTGTAAAAACAGTGCATGATATTAAGTTACTTTATTATCGTAATCGATTCTAGAGTTATTATTTAATTAGTCAACTGCTTAAGTTTGCAACATTTTTGAACATTTACTTATAAACATAACTTTTATGTTTGCAGTGCGAAAGAAAACACCATTGTGCAGTGAAGTCAGTGATACTAAAAAAATAAAGTATTGTAATCGTACTAAAGAGGATATTTAGGGATTAAAATGTACCTATCACTTCTTGGTGGGAGTGAAGTAGAAATAATTACTAATTGGAAATCTAGGATATCATTGTGGGTAAGTTGTTATTCCTCAAATCTTTGTAGTTTTGGACTTGTTGTCCTAATTTTATGATTCATGATTCTTACAATACTAAGTACAGTCTTAAGATTACTTATGAAATGCAATGTTTTTGTGGATTCCTGGACTTTATAACTTGTATCTAAGTAATTACTTAGATACAATATATTACCTTAATAGTAATGTGTATTAATACACATTACTATTAAGTAATATAACCCAGGCAAAAGCATGGCAAAAGTCTATAATTGCCATAAATGCTTATACCCCAAGATAAAAAGAATTAATAGGTTTTACCTAAATGCTTTCTATATTATGGTAATCAGATACTTTTTCTATTCCTACAGATGTTCTTGGGCATTATCAGTGAGAAGGCATGCCTTTTAAAGACTTGGAAAACATAAAATGGAGCAGCGGTTCCATATGTGGGCAAGAAAAGGACTTTCAATGGAATGTGCGATTGTAAATTGATGTATATTATATTTTCGTAATTGCCCTTTTTTTGAAGTATTTTAGTGGCAAATAAAATGTTATCTTTAACATCAAAGAGTTAGTATTCATTTCACCATCAGTATAATGTCTTTGAAGTATTTATTGACCTAAAATTGACATAAGCAATTCAATTGAAATGGCCTAATTTTAAGTGTTTTAATTTCAAGTTGAGATTTATATTGATCCTCCCTTGAATAATTGCCCCTTTATTCCAGTTAGTCGATTTTTGTGCCTGCGTGGAATCCAACAACTTGTTCTCGCTGGGTCCAGATCAAACCTGATCTGGCATTTCCAGATCAGACCTGAAATTTCCATAAGGGATATTTAATATTGTGGTATGGGTGTGCTGTTTCCAAAGCACTCTGGCTATAGTGTGAAAGATGCATTGGGGACTAATCAAGAAAAGAATTTGAAGGGGTGGGCCTGGCTGACTTCAAATTGTGTAATTTTAAGACCCCTTGGAACAAATGTAGAAAATTCTAGCCAAAGCAGGCGACGGTGGGCCAATCCCTGGATCTACACTTAAATGCACTCTAACTGAGCTGTGGTGAATGCACTGTGACTGTACTGTAGCATGTCCACTGCAACTGTACTGTTGAAAATCTACTGTGACTGTACTGTGGGAACTGTACTGGATTTGAAACATTCCAGTACAGTTCATAGCACAGTTACAGTCCACCTACCTAGCACACTTACAGTACGGTTACAGTACAGTTCCAGCCCAGATTTTTCTACCTGGGTAGGCATGGAATAATTAAGCAGTACTGGAGTATTTTCCAGACAATTGAAAATTTTCAAAAGATATTGGTATTGCGATTTTCATTATCATAAAAAATAATACCTAAACACTAGTGTCTTACCTTAAATAATATCTGTTGATGACCACCGAAAAACAGAAGTAATAGTATGGCTGCTTGGAACTGCTGAAAGCTGGAGTAACTCACACAAGCACGACTTAACACATCGACACGTTTTCTTCAAAACAAGGAATCGTAGGAATGGCGTGGGAATGGCGGATGAACACCGAATCAGTCAAAAGGATTCATTAAAATCAACAATCTACCACAGGTAAATTATCATTTTGCAGATAATATTAAAATCCATCAAATAGTTTCCCTCAATGGTTTACTATTCTGTATCGTTCTAATTAAAAGTATTGGTTGTAATTTTGAGTTCACAGCTTCATGTATATTTGCGATATGGATACATAATTTTACATAATGTAAAATCCCAACCTATTATCGCTGTAATACAGCAATAACATAGTAAAAAATACATCATATAAAATATACATGAATTTCCATCATAAATACATTATGTATGTCTATACTTATGCTGTGTGGGTATGTACAAATTGTATACATTGTGTACAACTGTATACATTTTGTGTACATTGTATACAATTTGTACACGGCAAAATTTGTACACATTGTGCAAAATTTGTATACAGGCTACCCCTAGTATACAATGTGAACAATTTGTATAAAATTTTTACTGGGGTTTACAGAGAAGCTGTAACAATGTACCCAAATACATTAACTAATACAAAAACAATCATTCTATAAATCCTTACATGGGTGCACCTATTACCAAAATTGATAAAATAAAGGTAAACGAATGAGGTTCTCACTTGATGAATGCTAACTAGTAGTACCTCGCATACTACAGATATGCCTGACAAACAACCTGCACTTAACTCCTGTCTATCCTATCATCAATACACGACCTGACACATTTTCCAATAGTCCATGGGTGTTTTCAAGTCTGTTCCCGCACTAATAGGCGCTTCAGACCGGGAGGAAAGGTATAAGGATAGGAATGGAAGGGATGGAGTATGTATCATTTCAATTGTTGGGTAAGAGACTGGGAGGCCATGCTGCTGGCTGGCATTAAGTCGTTTGTGATTATTAACTTTACTAAAAGATTGATATGGATAATTTGCGCCATTAAAGCATTTCCCTCATGACCATTTTGTGGATAAAATAAGCATGACCATTATAAATATACAAAATGATATTCTTTCGACTCCAGGAGATATAAATAATTGAGTTTCCTCCATCATACTGAGAACCTGTTTCCCGGCAAGTGTACCAGCAATTTCCCTAAGTCCGATACCATCTATGAGGGACTGAGAAAAAAACATCCGTGGACTAATTTTCACTTTTCAAGATCGTGGATCATGCGAGTATACTCTAATGAATAGATGTATAGGATATGTCATGCATTATACCCAAGACACATCCTATCATGGATATTATAATATCCTCGTATATGAGGAACTGAGAAAAATCATCCATGGACCAATGTTCAATCACTCTTAAAGATCGTGAATCGCATTTAAAACCACATTTTAGATGTACTTTGACTCAGATCTGTTGCAGATCCAAGACATCCAATCATGTACTAATAATGCTAGTAATGCTGCGACTGAATGCGTTTTTTACACAGTAAATAAAGTGTGGACATCAGAAAAATCACAATTAAGTGTTGAGACTTTGAAAGCCATTTTGTGTGAAATATAATTTAACAAATTCAAGTGAAAAATTTCATGACCTTTTAAACAACGACAGCAGTCTACTAAAAGTCACTCAAACAAGAAATATTCCAAAGAATAAAATAATACTAACATAATTTTTTAAAGCATTATATTTATGAATTGTACTTGTGTTGAAATAAAAAAATATATTAAAATACTATTTTTGCTTTCTAAATTTTTCTTGCTCATTATAGATGAAATTTTCAATCAAGAACCCCCCTGGTGAATGGTGTCCCACCTTACAAATGTTAAAATCTGGTCACCTTATGCATATATGATTGTATGACATGTCTCTCCTGAGATTTCACCAGGTGTATGTAAACATTTGCCCAATACTCTCTGGCCATCAAATAACCATCTACTAGGTAGTATATATCATGATATACATTGGCAGATAGATAGAGATATGTATCGGATAGAGATAACAAACAATTCATTGTTTGCCATCTCTGTCATGAGATATTTTCCAGGCATATGTGAAGTCTTTCCATCCATCTCATCAAAATAAATGATAGTATATGAGAAACTTTGCTCTGAACCAAAACATATCGTCCTTGAGGTATATATGAATGGTTTCCATCTCACTAAACAATTCATTCCGAGGGTATATGTGATTGTTTTCCATCCCTCCTCTGGTGATCTTTAACCAGGTAATAGTAAAAGTATGCTATTCCCCGCAAATAATCATACAGAAGTCAATGGCATCCCTCATAACATATCACTACCTAGGTATATACGATTATTTGCCATCCAGTTTATGACAAATGACTAATTGATAAAAATTTGCCATTCGTTGCATGGTATATTGTTGATACATATGCAAAATATATCACTGAACTGCTATGTCATTTAAGAATTACGTATTACATCAGTTACAATTAATTACCTTCATGTTTTCCGGCATTACTTCACACTTTATGTATCACACAGGTACTCGTCGTACAGCTGGTTAGTGAAACTGATTACCATAGACTGATTAGTGAAACAGTGGGGAAGGCTGGTGTGCCACGGGAAATCTATACTATATATATATATATATATATATATATATATAAAATATGTAGAAGAGAGAGAAGAGATGTCCTAATAAATGCTAGCAACAAGGTGTTGAGGGTGGGGGTGAAGGAAAGGATAATCAGTGGACACTTACCAGTAGATGACCCATGGAGAGCCTGGTGTCCACTGCGCTTTGGAGCTTTCGGGTCACGAACCCTTCTTCAGCTGGAGGAGATCACTACTGGGGTGTCACACTGGAGTCAAGGGTTTCGGTTGGTGTGTGAAAAGGGGATTGGCTAGGGTAAAAAGGAGGGAGGGGGAAGAGGGTGGACTAGGAAGGGGAAATGGAGAGGGAAATTGGACGGGTGGAGAAAGCTAGCGAATGTTGATGCCGGGAGAAGTGGTTGATTTTAATATGGAAATATAGGCGAGCTCCCAGTGACGGAGCTCTAACGTAGATGTTTCAGGTGGGAATGCTCTGATTACCTTCACTCTGAAGCAGTCATTGAAGGGAAGGTTATGAGAATTGGCGTGCTCGGCTACTGGCAACCTTAAATGTCGGGTGACACTGCTCCTATGGTTATTGATTCGCATATTAAAAGAGGTGGTCGTCAGTCCTATATAGAAGGCCTGGCAGTGATTACAGGAAATTTCATAAATTACATTACTCGAAGAGCAGGTTCCTCGAGAATGTATTTGGTATGTGACGTTTGTAACCGGGCTGATAAAGGAGTGGGAATGGGAGTTAATGGGGCATGTGAGGCATCTGGGTTTGTTACAGGGATGTGAGCCAATCGGTTGGAGATCGGAGGCACAAACTGATGATGGTAGTTGTATCTCGCGAATCCAAAGGCTGTTTTGGAGATTGGTAGACCCTAGCCAATCCCCTTTTCACACACCAACCGAAACCCTTGACTCCAGTGTGACACCCCAGTAGTGATCTCCTCCAGCTGAAGAAGGGTTCGTGACCCGAAAGCTCCAAAGCGCAGTGGACACCAGGCTCTCCATGGGTCATCTACTGGTAAGTGTCCACTGATTATCCTTTCCTTCACCCCCACCCTCAACACCTTGTTGCTAGCATTTATATATATATATATATATATATATATATATATATATATATATCACATGATTTAATTTAACCATTATAAAGGTTTTTCACCGGAATATATAAAGCAGAATATTTAGAGCCTACAGGAATCAGTATTTGAAAGTGGCATATGAAATCTAGGCAGCAGCTACCATATTCTATTCCTGTGCTTTCGTATCTCTTCATCCATATATCGTAGATGACATTTCCATGGTTGATATCTTGACCCTCTACAGTCAGCCAATGGATGGCACACGTTGACGAAATGACTCGAGGTACACGCAAATCTATTTTGTCGATGATGCTATCCAAACATGATAAGGATGCGATTGCATCTGTAATCTGGCATACCAAAAGGTTGTGTCCACTGTTGTCCAAACTTGAAACATCCATTTCACAATTTTGTTGGGTGTAAAATGAGAATTACTGTGGAGGAACTTGTCCTTGTGTCCAGTGTGCCATTTATCTTCTGGCGATGCGTAGGTCATACCACAGGACTCGTGCTGCATCCAGAGAAAAGCAACGGCAAAACCACCAAACAGCAGAGGACAGCAGCATTCAAAAGAAATGAACCAATTGGCATTAATCTCTTTTCTCTGCATACTGCAACAAAATACAAACTTGGGCACCCAAAAATTGATGCACACTTTGTAAATGTTTCACGTAAGCAAGGAAAAGGTTATGAAGTGGTGGATTATTTTCTTTGCTTTGAATAGGATTGTTAAAAAAATTAACTGGTTAAAAACACGTTTATTATAAAACACTTTACTACAGTATTTATGGGAACAAGTTAGAAGCTGCACGCAATGACTGATGAAAAAACCCCTCACAGGATTTAGTTCTGATTGCAGAGTGATTCATGGACTCACTGGTCTGAAACTGTAATCCTTGCTTATGCACTTTTTTCAACTTTATAACCTCTAGATCGATGAAAAGCCAATCCTTCGGCCATGTGATGGGGGAGGAACAGCAAAGTTGTATAAATATATTTACATAATAAGTAAGTACCTATAAGTAGTTGTATTTGATGAATGGAATTTTACACTGAGGATACACATTTGTAAATTCAGCACCAATGAAAACAATTACTAACACACAGTGAAGTAATTGTTTCTCAATATATTTCAGTTCACATTTATTACACCATAAATAATAGCTGTTTCACACGCATGGAGCCAATACAAAAATCAGTTCATAGCTGCAGTCATAATAAGACCTTTGCATCGCTCACACCATCCAGTCTCACCCAATGAAAACCGAATTCCTTGCCACACTCAATAGAGAAGGTCCTGCCCTAGGAATGTTACCAGAAACACCCTTGTCAAAAGTATCACTGTTGTTGTAAGACCGTATTAACAATTGAGGAAACAAAATCCTATACATAAATTATTCATCATTATAAACCCATAAGGTGGGGAAACTACACCACTGATGAATTTTTTTACGATTGGAAGTGACATCATGACGCTAACAGCGTGACACTGGCATGAAAGCAAGGAATAATGCAACAGGGTTTTCAAAATCCCAAACGGTAATGCTGTGTTTCATGATTGGATTGAACGTCTTCATTACATGAAATGAACATCCCTCCAAGCAGGTCAAGCGAAGCAATTCCACCTTTCAGTGAAACTGATTAAATCCTTGTGAAGTAATTAGAGCACATTCTTGATAACTGTAGTCACCTTGGTCAAGTTTTTTGATAAGGTAAAAACATTTAGTCTGAATACCAGTATTTGGTATTTTTATTGTTGTATAGAATTTTGATTACTACACAGTAATGCACTTTTCTTTCTCAGCAGTTGGTCTCATCATTAGCATTTAAAATAGTTCCTTTCCACTTTTAAATGTCGAAAAATATCACATAATAGGAAATTTGGTTTGAGTTATGGCCAATATGAGGCATTTAACTGCTTTATACCATTACTTTTCGGCAATGCAGCTGTGCTGGCTAGTGAGGACAGAGTAATACTTATTTTTTTTCATTTCAGTGTGATCAGTTCTATAGTACAAGGACATTCACGTATGTGAGGGCGATAGAAAAGTCAGTCTGCCTCCATATCAGTGTGCTGCGTGTGAATGGAGAGGTTTGTGAGACACCCAGAGCATGTGATGCTCATTCATCAGTCAGGGCACACGTGCTTTCTTGGAGCTCTCGTGCACCACATTCCTCATACCACAGAAACCACGGCACCTTGAGACCTGATGCAAGGGACTCAATCTCTGTAATCTTGAAGTTGGCCCTTCTAATAGTATTTCTTGCACCCACAAAATATCTCAAAATTCTTTAAATATCAGGCAGTATTTTCACACCATCATTAGTGGTGTTTGAATATGAAGCTGACAAGATTTTGGTCTGATGCATATTGATGGAAAGAACTTCAAACATTGTCAAGTGCATTGTTTCATTTTGATACCAAAATTGCTGATGGGTTCCTGTGGATTACTAATGAACATATCCACAACAATGATATTTATGGTCAAGAATGTTCTGTACACAGGTCAGCAGTTGTGCTGGAAAGGACGTATCTCACCTATTATGCACCATCACATGACATCATGAATCATAACTCAACATATTATGGATATTTCCATAACATTTCACAGGCCAAATATTTACTTCACCCTGTGTTCATTCCGAAGTCAGACAATGCACCTGCCTCCTCACCACATAATCATTATTGATTATGTATGCTTACAAACTGCATGTATTCTCCTTTCTGACATTTGAATTCTTGATGTGACACAGAATAGACATTGGAAGTACTAGTATTAATATACAATGCACCAAAGTGCTCTTTCATTGGATTGCGACTCAAAAAATGCTGTGCCTTGTTGTCAGTGGACTATCAGAGAAATAGTAGGGGACACTATCACAAAAAAATATCACAATTATTACGCCTAGAAATCATAACAGTTTCCTTGTTAATCCATCAGAAAGCATTTCATTGCCATGTCAGGAATCAAATGCGTTACACGCAGAATAAAGTTGTCATCCCTTCCCATAGCCGTGCCATAGTGGGTTGATGATGAAACACTTTTGCACCTCTTCATAATTTCCTGAAATTCGCAAAACACCAACACAGCGCAACGAGTAGAGCCGGGAAAAGGGGCCAAACATTGGATTCAAGCTCATTTCTGTCAGTTCAATTCCCATTATCTGGTAATCTGCAAAATGTGTATCAAGGACTTAAAAATTTCACTATCTCGGAATTAAACGTCACTTTATATGTACATAAAATAACCGACAGATGTCAGAAGATTTTGGATTAAACTTGAATAAAACTTTGACTTGATCAGTTTTTTTGTGCGATCCCGTTGGAGCACACATCCGTTAAAGAAGGAACACGTCCCACCACACTGTGCCACCCGAACATTCATGATTGCAGGACACAGCCTCATTCGGAGCAAGAGCTCAGTGAGCCACGAGGCCCGTGGCAGAGGTCACGAGCGTGACCTTGAGGTCCCTGGCCAGGTGCGACACGTCCACCACCGAGTCCACCATCTCCTGCACGGCGGAGACAGAGGGGAAGTGCATGGCAGCGCGCTTGGTCTTCTGCACGGTGGCCTCCAGGGCTTTGGAGAGGGCGTTGGCGCTGTCTATGACGCGCGTCTTCAGCACCTCGGTGCTCACCCCACGGTGCACGGAGTCTCCAATGGCCACCAGACGGTGGGCGCTCAGCACCACGAACTTGCCGTGCGCCAGGAACACCTTGGGCGGCTGGTTGTGCTCCACAGTGAGCAGGAAGGCGTCGATGGCCCTGGTCAGGTAGTTGACGTGCTCCACGCTCTGCGGCGCGTAGAACTGCAGCACGCGCAGGTCGTCCGGGTGCAGCTGGCCGGAGGTGGCCAAGGGCCCTCCCACACCCCCCACCGCCGCCTCCTCCGCCTCCCGCACCAGCAGGTCGTACGACTTGCGCAGCGCGTCCGGCAGCGCGTCCCGGATCTCCGCGTTCTGCCTCGCCACGCTCTCCCGCGACTCCAGGTTCACGTAGTCGTAGTCCTCCTCCTGGAGCCAGTCGGCCGGGCGGCGCCGCTGCACGAGGAACAGCAGGGTGCCGTTGCCCTGGATGAACGAGCCGACGCGGCGCACGTCCTCCGTGAGGGCCCTGCTCGCGGCCACCAGCCTGTCCAGGGCGTCGCCCTCCCCGGGGCCCTCGGCGAGCAGGGCCGGGGCCCACCCGCCCGCGCCCAGGGCCGCGTTGGCCTCGCGCACCACCGCCTCGCCGTCGCGCAGGGCGCGCACCAGGACGCGCAGTTTGGCGCCCAACGCGGGGTCCGAGGCCTTGGCGGCGTTGCCGAGGGCGGCGTCGGCAAAGGCGCAGAGGTCGCGCAGGGCGGCTGCGACGCGGGCCGCCGCGACGCTCAGCTCGACGGCCTTGGCGTCCATGGCGTCGCGCGCCCTCCAGCGGGGGCCCACGAAGGCCAGCAGGCGCGAGATGGAGCCCAGGGCCTCCTCCTGCAGCCGGGCCAGCGTCTCCAGGGCCGCGCCCAGCTCCAGCGGCAGCACGCAATGCTTGTCGCTGGGGGCGTCGTAGTCGCCCGGGGCGGAGGAGGGGGGCGGCAGCGGGCGCGGGACGTCGTAGTGGGCGTCGAGGCGGCGGCGGTGCTGCTGCTCACACTCGAGGCTGGAGCGGTTCGAGGAGGAGAAGGAGTCGGCCGCCGTCAGCGAACTGGCCGAGCTGCTGGGAGTCAGCCGCGAGCTGCTCACCGGGACGTCGTACTCTCCCTGCAGGATCTGCAGCGCCTGCAGCTGCGCCGTCGTCTGCTGCAGCAGCAGCGCGGCGTGGTTGTGCGGCCGCGGCACGTCGTAGCTCTCGCCCTCCGAGTCCCGGCGCTGCGGCGTGGCCGGCGCCGGTGGCGTCTGGTGGCGCCAGGCGCGCGGCACGTCGTAGTTGGCGCCGGAGGCCCGAGGGATGTCGTAGGAGTCGGCGGCCTGGCAGCGCCCCCCTGTGCAGAGAGGGAGAGGGCGGAATTAGGAACCAGAGGAGGAGCAGCGAGGGTGGGGCGAGCCGAGTCGTCTCTATGATTCGAACGACAACAAGAAATTCGCAACGAGCGAAATGGACTCTCGGTTGGGACGAACGGACGCGAATTTTCTACAACGAAATAAAGGCAAAAATTGAGTATTTTGGAACGTTGTGGAAATGATATAGACTAAGAAATATCGACGGTGTTAATGACAACTCTTGCTTCGAGCTGAATTTACATTTGGGTAGTCACTCTCTCAAGAGCCGTAGTCGCGGAAACCTAAGCGACCCATCTTCAAGGGAGTAACTCCGAGCAGCAAACTAAAAGAAGGCTTTTTTCGGGAGGCCTCACTCCTTGGGGCCGACTAATTGTCACAAGGCACCCTTGCGGCCCACCCTCTCCAACGCAAAAATCTCTCCCCAGGTCATTGAGGAAGGGTCTCACCACAAACCATGGCAAGGGAAGGAGGAGGACCGTGCCTCGGTCTTGCTGGTGCTGCTCGAGGCATTTAAAGGGACAGAGCTGCACTGTTGTCAAATCTCCTTCAACTCGGGACTTTGAAAAATTCGACCTCCGAGGTGGTAACTTTTTATTGTGGACGGGTGTACATCCGGACACGAGATTCGGAAAATACAGTTAAAGCGGATTGGTAAGTAAAGTAAAACAGAGCAATCGAGTGTGGAATACAAAAATTCAACCACGTCGATCAGTCAGAGAAGGAAAAGAGTTTGAGCGTGAGGAGAGTGAAGTGGATGGGAAGAATGTTTTTCCGAAACCTAACGGCAAGGAGATTAGGCACACTACCTCAGAAAGAGTTCAATGGGGATGACTAACAAGAGGAAGAGATGAAGTAGTGCTCGGGGGGAGTTGTTCTTGCACAATTCCTTCTCGGTGGAGATTCTTTCTTTGACTCCACTATAAATCCAGAAGAGGAAGAGTGGGGGCCATCTTATAGGATTCCCATTCCGAAGAAGAATAATAATAATAAATACTTGAAATGTGTGCGTCCACACGCCTTGAGAACCAGCCACTGTTGTGGAGTATGAAATCTGATCACAGGTGTGATAAGTGAACATAAAAACAGCACTCGCCTGTATGGGGGATATTTCGGTCACCATTTTCAAGAGGAGACAGCGAGAGACCGTTTGGTCACACTTGAGGAAGCACATTTGAAAGAATTTGAGCAGCCATTTACAAGTGAGCTCTATGGTATGCAGTTCAATGGATGAATCTGAGAGAAGAAAGAATAGACTCATTGAAGCGATACTTGATGGTGCACTGAGGCGTGTACAGGAGATGGGAGAAGAAGGCTTCCAGGGCACGTGGTTGATCGATGCAGACGTTGAGGGGAGTGGTGCAGTACAAAAAGGTAGAAATGGCACCGTGAATGACGTGGGTGGAGTTAGAGGAGATGGAGAGAGTCACGTAAGGGGAGGGCGTGTGCACACTTGTTTCGAAAAGACAAGTCTCACTTTGCTAGGCGCTTGTTAGGCTCAGCTCACTAATGTCTAAGCACGTGCTAAGACTGTGTCTATGCATTGTGCATAAGAAATCAGTGATGCCATGCCCCTGAATGACAACTCTTGTTCTCTGGCCATTATGGACAAGCTGAAGTGGTGGAAAGCCACAGAAGCTTTTCTTCACTAAGTACGCCGGAAAAGCACACACTGCTACGGCCAATGCTTACAAAGTTTTTCAAAAATAAACTCTTCCACCTGCATCATTCTTTCAAAAGAAGATTTTCAGGTAGTTTCCCATAAATTCTTAAACAGAATTCCAGGCTTCCCAAATGTCTTGTTACTTTTTTTAGCCTTGAGTTGCACAAGTGACTGGCCATGGAGCATCAAAGTGATCAACCCTAACAATTATTGTCAATTTCAGCGAGTGAAGTAAAAAAGGTAACAACGCTAAATGATTCAAAAATTGCTCAATGAGAGTTGTGCTGTAGCAGTATGCGAACTCCCACTTTCTCAAAGTTTTATGCATATTTTAGCAATGGGAAGCAACAATTCAAGTTTTGCCTCTTTTTTTCCACACCTGCTCAAACTTTCGTGGCTAGTGAAGTAAAAATTAGTTTTATGATTTCCATGCGGTTCCACGGAGCATGGACTCTTCACATGCTCTATTATTTTGTTGCTTTCCTTATGATAACCTTTTAAAATGACAAAGGAGTTGCCAGAGTTGGTGATGTTAATGCAAGGTAGGGTAGGAAGTAGATCTATTGGAGTTTTGATAGGAGAAATGAAAAATTGTTTCCGAGACGTACAAATTCATGCTCAGCATCCTGGCATGCAAATCAATGACACTAAAAGTGCAGCTGGTGCAGTCAACTTTACAATGATAGTCTGTGTGTACTAGGCATTAAAAGAGAAAAAGCACCATCCCTCCACAGCAAGGTGCCCTCCAAGAGAGAACAATTGTTTGAGAAACATTCACCTTGTCATCATCAAATTCACATTGTAGTTTTGAGGATATTGATAGAGTGATTCAGGGAAAAGCATTGCCTTAATTCTGCAGAAATAATAGGTATTGGGTTTCATACGTTAACTTTAGGCATAGTATTAAGAAATGAAATGAGAAGTTCGAATGAGAACTACGCCCATGATAGTTGCATCATTCAGCAGACAATTTCTGAGTGTTGATCCATAGTAGTGACTTGGTGACTCAGATAATACTGATGCACGCTAAAGAGAATGATACATAAGTGAACCAAGGTGTTTTGAATGGTTCAAAATGTGCATTCTAGCTCCCTTGATGGTTATAAAATCAATTCTCAGAACCAGATGCATCAAAGTTTTAAATCAATCCACAGTTACGAGAGTTTTCAGAATCAGCTTCCAAGGGCAAGTTTTTCAATCCCAATAAACTCATCATGTACAGTAATGGATTAGATCAAGAAATCAACTCCCTTATTCAACTTGTTGAACTGAAAGATTTTTTTCGTGGTGTATGCAATGCATTAAATTTTCACACTTCTCAACACTGGATGTTGAGGATGGCTGACGAACTAATTCTGAAGATTCAGGTGACATGGAGTGGAAGGGAAACATGACAACATAGAAAGAGAAAGACGAGCCAAATCCACAAAAATAATAAACTTTACTACGACCCAGGGGGCTTATTATGGAACTTATAAGGACGTCGTTATGTGGTGAAAGACGTTATTATAACGACCGGTCGAGATTATAAGGACCCGAGCGATTACGGAACTCATAAGGCCGGCGTTATGACGTGTAGGGTAGATAAATAACGTCCCAAAAATAAGGACGGCTGTGGGGGTGGCCTTATTCTGATAACGACCAAAATGGCGGTATTGTTTTGGGATTTCAGCCTACCTACTGGAAAGGTATATAGTAATAGGATCAAATATTTTGAGTCGAATAATTAATCGATCAATCATTTTCAACATTGTGTAACTGGCGAAAGCTTTTAAAAATATTTCAAAGCTTCCAAACTAATGTTTTATCGTTAATCATTAGCAGTTGTCTGGCGGCAGTGTTCGGGTGTGTATTGGCAGTTTGTTTTTATTGTTATTACTTATATTTATGGAGTTGGCAGTTTGTCTAAGGATGCAGGATCGAAATCTAAATAATTTTCGACTTTTGTCTGAACTATAACAGTCGTTGGTTTTCTTATTTTACCCTAAGATCGGAGCATATTTGGTCATGGCGGGTGAGAGGAGAAGATTGCTGCTAGCAATGATCACAGAGATGCACCAAGAAAGGAGGCGGAAGACTCGGGATAGGAGGAAGATCCGAGATGTTCATAATTTGAGGCGAGAGATGAGGATTTTCGGCTGTGTTTCAGAGTCTCCAAGCCCATGGACGTCTACCTGTGTAAGACCAACTTTGAGGAAATCTTCAGGCTTAAGTGTGCAAACTCGGGTAATGATTTCATTGTGCAGGTATTCCATATTAATTATGAATGTATATTTCATATATCTATTAAATTCTGCCGGGGGAAATCGATCGCTGTGTATCGTTTTCATTTGCATTGTATGCGTACGTACGTGTGTACTGAGGTAAGCTGGAAATATTATTTCCTCATGTTATTGTGAAGCAATTCATTTGTATACATAGTAGTAGGTCCGCATAACCATTTTTCTATATTCGCGAATCACCCCCATAAGGAGCCATTAATATTTCTATTCATGATTGCGAGTGAATAATTGACATGATTACATGCAGGTGATTTCACGTTACTAACTATATTCTTATCCTCACGAGGCAAAACTTTGGTGACGGTTAAATTGCAGAAGCTAATGTTTGAGTAAAAACCAACTGCTCGAGTTGTCATAATGTGATTTCCATTCCTGTCATCACTCCTCTATGAGTAGCGTCTCCCAGTCGAAATGGGAGCGTCCGGCGGAGTGTTCTGGAAGTGTTGCGGGAGTATACTGGGAGCGTTCAGCAGTATGTGGACGTCCCCGGGACGCTCCCGGGACACTCCCCGAGCACTCCGCGGCAGTCGACACCGGACGCTCTCTCGCCACTCCCGGGTTGAAACGCTCTCTGATTGCTCCCGGGACACTCCCCAGACACTGTCGTTGGAGCGGACCGAACGCTCCCTCGCCACTCCCGGGTTGAAACGCTCTCTGATTGCTCCCGGGACACTCCCCAGACACTGTCGTTGGAGCGAACCGAACGCTCCCTCGCCACTCCCTGGTTGAAACGCTCTATGATCGCTCTCGGAACACTCCCCGAACACTGTCGTTGGAGCGAACCAAACGCTCTCCGACACCTCCCCGGTTCCTAGGATCCCGTGGCTCGTCCGACGATTGCCACGTTGTTGAGGAAACTTTCATTTATCTCTCCTGGAGTATAAAGAATATCAAATATGTATATTCAAAACTGTCATGCTTATTTTTAACCACAAAATGGTTATTGAGGAATTGATTTCAGAGCGCAAAATACCCCAGTGTCAATATTTTAGTAAATTAATTATCACTAACGACTTAATGCCAGTCAGCAGCTGTATATATAGGGCCTCCTAACCTCCAGTTCCTAACGGAAAAGCGAGAAACAGTCGTTAACGAAAGACTGAGATTGACAGGTCGATTAATGCTGGCGGATAGGTATCTTAGGGCTAGGTTGTAGCTTTGAATTGTACGTGTGTGAACGAGAAATATGGCTTGAGTAAACATAAATCAACGTGATCATTTTATTTTGAAATTTTGGTGCTAGCCTTGTTTGTGATAGCTGATTTGTTACGCTACATGGGTACGGCTCCGCTGTACAATTGCCTGCTCTAGTCAACCATTTCGTGAACGGCTCGTGAATGCCTCTCGGCGCTCTCTGGAGCGCGTCGACGTTCCCAGGCAGCTGGCCGACCGCTCCACCGCGGACCAGCGTCGACGCTCCCCTATCACTTCCGAAACGCTCCCGAAAACGCTCCCAGTGGGCCATAATCTGCTCCCCGGACACTACCGCGACACCTCCTGAATACTCCCGCAGCACTCGACCGCTACTTCCAGAACACTCCCTCGGACGCTCCCGCAACACTTCCTCGTCGCTCCCGTTTCCACTGGGCTATGCATAACAATTATTTGTCATCGCGAAACACTTCCTTAAAAGCCAATTCTAAACAGATTATGCCCTTTTTTTAGTTTAATACGGCGAGTAAAACATGATTAGATGATTTGCTGGTGATTTCACGCTACTGAATACTTACGGTCATTGAGATGAGTTTTATAATTGCGGATCAACGCAATAGGTTCGCAGGTTATATTTTTTAAGTGTTGTTTTCAAAGTTAAATCTTACATGTTGTATTCCATGTAGGCACTTGCTACCCTCCGTTTCCTGGCAGAGGGAGGCTACCAGAGAGGGGTTGGACAGGATTTTTCCCTATCTGTCAGTCTCTGTGAGCAACTGTGTAAAAAGAGTTACAAGAGGGTTCTGTGACATTCTCTCGAGAATGAATCAAGTTCCCACAGACAAACTGGGAAAGAGTAGAAATCCAACAGAGGTTTAATTTGTGTTAACATCTTTTCATATGTTCACAGTTCTTTCTATTTACTGCTCTGCATTGACAAATTCAATTTCCTAGATTCTTTCCTGGGACTGGGTTCCCTTGAGTTATTGGTGCAATTGGTTGCACACATTAGCTTTAGTGACTCCGAGGGTGAATGAAGAGGTTGAACATTTATAAATATAGAATGCATTCCATTTAAGATGCTGAGTTTGAGAATTTCTCTGTGGTAAACTATAATGGCCATGGGGATAGACTAACCATTGGCATAAACTATCAGCAGCAAATAATTCATCAATATTTCACCTAGGTTGTGATCAGTGACTAAAGTTATACAATATGTGAAGACCAATAGCACCATTGGAACTATAGTACTGTACTGTTCTTTACTTTTTTCACAGGAAAGTCTTTTTGATACAAGCACAGAGGTGAATGCTACTGCATGGAACTGTGGCGCCTCTGCGCCACCAGCGGACGATAGAGAAAACGGCCGCGAGATGGCACCAGACTCAGGTGCCTAACGGATAGCCGCGGTAGTTCGGAGTTGCCCGCCAGAGGTTCCAATGAAACGGGAGGCGCACATGTTCGCGGCGTCCTACGGCAGTTGGAACGCGACCACTGGCGACGAGAAGAATAGATAACTCTCTGAAGTGCTTGGCGAACGCCGCCATCTTGTACATTTACTGAGTGTTCAATATACGCTGTTTTAGTTACAATTCTGGCGTAAAATCATTCCGCACCGAAGTTCCAACCCCCAAATAGTGGTGACCAACGACGTAAGTGTTTTCTTTTTCGCGGAGTGAATATTTTCGATTTTTACTTTTTCGCCCCACGTGGTCAGGATGCCGAACCCGCCGGATATGTCTGAGAGTGGTGAGTCCGGGCTGCAAATAAATTGGGTGGCAATGAAACTCCCACCATTTTGGCCCGATAGACCCGCGCTATGGTTTGCGCAACTGGAAATAAAATTTGGCCTCGCCGGAATCACCAGCGACAAGACCATGTTCATGTACGCCGTATCGCAGTTGGACAATAAGTACGCGATCGAAGTGGAGGACGTGATAACAAATCCACCCGAGACCGACCGATACGCCAAATTAAAAGCAGAAATTCTCCACCGCCTCTCCGCATCTCAGGAGACGCGACTTCGGCAGTTGGTGGAGCACGAGGAATTAGGAGACCGGAAGCCATCCCAACTCCTACGCCACCTGCGGACGTTGGCCGGGGAAACGATACCAGATGATTTTCTAAGGTCCCTTTGGATGAGCCGCTTACCAGCCAGCACCCAAACCATTTTGGCGACCCAGACATCGGTGGACTTAAACAGCGTCGCCAACCTAGCGGACAAGATCCATGAGGTCGCACCCCGTCCTCAAGTGGCCAGCGCCTCCATGTATCCTGAGGTTGCGGCGCTTACTCGTCGGATGGAGGAGCTCGCGAGGCAGGTATCGTCCCTCTCCCAGGCGTTGGAGTCCGCGGGAAATTTCTCGCGCCGCTCCCGTTCCCGCTCTGAAGGACGCCACTCCAGGAATCGTAGCCGCTCAGCCCCGCGCCACCCGTCATGGTGCTGGTACCATGATAAATTTGGCGCCAAGGCGACGAAGTGCAGGAATCCTTGCAATTACCCGGCGGAAAACGCAGAGGGCAGTCGCTGATGGCGGCCGGTGATAGTTGCCCTGGCCCATGCCGCCTTTTCGTCACAGACACTCAGAGTAAAGTCCAATTTTTAGTTGATACGGGGTCGGACCTTTGTGTTTACCCGCGCTCGCGAGTAAAAGGGAAGCCCCTTGTTACATCATATGAACTGTTTGCGGCCAACGGCTCCGTCATGAAAACGTACGGCTGGATAGTGTTGTGTCTCAATTTGAGCCTCCGTAGAGACTTTAAGTGGAGATTTATTATTGCCGACGTTGAGAAACCTATCATAGGTGCGGACTTTTTGTCTTTTTACGGCCTACTTGTAGACATTCGCCACCGAAGGCTCCTTGATGGACTAACATTCCTGTCCGTGACTGGCAGGGTTGTCAACAAAGATGTAAATAGTGTTTGTGATAGTTTAAAGGGCAACTGTGATATTTCCATGTATTTGAATGTTTTGCGCCAGTTTCCGGACATCACCCGTCCCACAGGGGCCCCCAAAGGACGCAAGCACCCGGTGGAACATCACATCCGCACCACACCGGGCCCCCAAGTGTCTTGTAAGCCGCGCCGGTTGGCACCCGCGATGCTACGCGCTGCCAAGAAGGAGTTTGACGGGATGATGCAGATGGGCATCGCCAGGCGCTCCGAAAGCTCTTGGTCGTCTCCCCTCCACTTAGTGCCCAAAACGGGGGGAGAGTGGAGGCCCTGTGGCGATTACCGGGCGTTGAACGCGAGGACGATTCCAGATAGGTATCCTGTGCCCCACATTGAAGACTTCGCCATGTCCCTTGCCGGAAAATCAATTTTTTCCACAATAGATTTAGTGAGAGCGTACAACCAAATTCCGGTGTTCGCGGACGATATAAAGAAGACTGCAATCACGACTCCATTCGGTTTGCACGAATTCCCTGTCATGAGCTTTGGGTTAAAAAACGCTGCGCAAACATTCCAACGTTTTGTCGATGAGGTTTTACGCGGCCTCGACTTTGCCTACGCCTACATTGACGATATTTTGATTGCGTCGTCCTCGGAGGAGGAACATGCAGATCACCTCCGCCAAGTGTATTCGAGGATGAACGAATACGGAGTCGTGCTAAACCCAGTGAAGTGTGTTTTCGGGCAGAAAGTAGTGAAATTTCTGGGGTATTTAGTGTTGGGCGAGGGTACAAAGCCTTTACCCGAGAAAGTGGACGCCATTCAGCGTTTCTCGCTGCCCACCACAGTACAGGAGCTTAGACAGTTTCTGGGCATGATCAATTTCTATCGGCGTTTCATCCCAAACGTAGCCGGAACGCAAGCGCCATTGAACAATGTGCTGAAAGGGCCTAAGAAGAAGGGTAGTGTGAAGGTGACATGGACGCCATCGCTGGAGAGTGCTTTTGTTAAGTGCAAAGAAGTGCTCGCGCGCGCAACGCTGCTCGCCCACCCAGACCACGACGCCCCGATAGCAGTGATGACGGATGCATCCGCGGACGCGATGGGCGCCGTGCTCCAGCAGCACACAAAAGACGGTTGGAAACCGCTTAATTTTTATTCGCGGAAGTTCAGTGCTACGGAGGTGAAGTACAGTGCGTACGACCGTGAGCTCCTAGCCTTTTACTGTGCCATTCGGCGTTTTCGACATATGGTCGAAGGCCGTAATTTTTGTGTTTTAACGGACCACAAACCACTTACTTTTGCTTTCAAGCAGAAACCAGAGAAGTGCACTCCCAGACAATTCCGGTGGTTAGACCTGATGTCACAATACACCACGGACATTCGTCATGTGTCCGGTTGTGACAACGTCGTCGCCGATGCCCTCTCCCGTTGTGCGGAGGTCTCGCAAGCCGTCAGCCATCAGCTGCTGGCCGAGGTTCAAGACACGGACCCGGAGCTCAAGCATCTGCTAAGCTCGAAGTCTTCGCTCAATCTGCGTAAGGTGTCCATTCCAGGGTTCGAAGTGGATATCTACTGCGACATTTCCACTAACACCTCGCGCCCATTTGTGCCTGAACCCCTAAGAAAGCGTGTGTTCCTCTCCCTACACAATCTTGCCCACCCCGGTGTAAAAGCCTCGGCGCGACTGGTGGCCTCCCGTTTCGTGTGGCCGTCGATAAGAAGGACTGTCGGCAGTGGGCAAGGGAGTGCTTGGCCTGCCAACGGTGCAAAGTGACGAGACACGTTTCGTCGCCTGTGGGATCCTTTCCATTGCCAGTGTCCCGTTTTGAACATGTTCACCTGGACATTATTGGTGCTCTTCCTGTTTCGCAGGGTTTTCGTTATTGTTTGACCTCTATTGACAGGTATACCCGCTGGATGGAGGCTATCCCCATCGCCGATATATCCGCGGAGACTGTGGCACGAGCTTTCTTCTCCGGATGGATAGCGCGCTTCGGCACGCCTGCAAGGGTGACAACAGACCAGGGGAGGCAGTTCGAGAGCCAGCTTTTCCGCCAGCTATCCCAAACAGTGGGATGCGCCCACTTACGCACGGTGGCGTACAATCCGGCGGCGAACGGGATGGTAGAGAGAGCTCACCGCCAGCTGAAGGCCGCCATCCGCTGCCATGCAAGCGACGCGTGGGTAGATGTCCTACCCGCCGTACTGATGGGACTTCGAGCCGCCTGGAGAGAGGACCTGGGAACGACTTCAGCGGAGTTGGTTTACGACGCTCCATTGCGCCTACCGGGGGATTTCATCTCCCCGACGCCAGCTAACCAGGTGGAAGATCCCACCAATTTTGTGGTGCAGTTGAGGAATCATTTCCGGAAACTCAGTCCACATCCAGGGTCTCGCCATGGTGAAAAGCGGACATTTATTTTCCGTGAATTATCCTCTTGTCCGCAGGTTTTTATTCGAAATGATGCCGTGCGGAAGCCCTTGCAGCCGCCCTATGATGGGCCATATAAAGTCCTCCAGAGGAGGGACAAGCATTTCGTCTTGCGATGCGGCAGCCGCGACACCCGGGTGGCCATCGACCGTCTAAAACCGGCGTATATAGCCGCAGACGAAGCCACGGATGAAGGTCCTTCAGCCGGTCGAGCACAAGAGGGAACGCCCCCAGCCGGTCTAGGACCTGAGGAAACGCCACCAGCATCTGTCCGCCCTGACGGGCCAAGACGAGATCAGCCAGCGCCGCCAACGAGAGACGACGGCCGGCATACGCGGGCAGGACGCCGAGTCCACTTCCCGCAGCATCTGCGAGATTTTACGATATAATTTGATTTTGTACGAAATGTAATTTTTTTTCTCTTGTCATCCCACATAGCATTGTTCTGCCGAGGGGGTGATGTGGCGCCTCTGCACCACCAGCGGACGATAGAGAAAACGGCCGCGAGATGGCACCAGACTCAGGTGCCTAACGGATAGCCGCGGTAGTTCGGAGTTGCCCGCCAGAGGTTCCAATGAAACGGGAGGCGCACATGTTCGCGGCGTCCTACGGCAGTTGGAACGCGACCACTGGCGACGAGAAGAATAGATAACTCTCTGAAGTGCTTGGCGAACGCCGCCATCTTGTACATTTACTGAGTGTTCAATATACGTTGTTTTAGTTACAATTCTGGCGTAAAATCATTCCGCACCGAAGTTCCAACCCCCAAAGAACTATTCCCTGGTGAATATATAGCGTGAATGAAGCGAGAACGAAGTTTCAATTGGAGCGCTAATAAAGAGATTGATGAGCGCAAACGGAGAGATAACGGATGTTTAAGGAAGCGGAAAGTGGAACATCGGAGTGTAAATTAAGTGTCGATTTCGAGCGTCACGGAGCGCAAACGGAAAGCACGCGTTCTTCACGGGCGGAAGCAAACAGAAAGTGATACGAGAGCCTATGGAGAGTGCATCGGATGGTCGGAACGTACTTGGAAAGTGATATACTCGTAATCGAAATGGAAATTGAGCCATGACGAAGCACGTATGGAAATCTTGCCGTATGATTATAATTGACATCGACGTCAACGTTCACTAATGATAATATGCTATGAAAATTGAAATAAAATTTAAACAGAAGAAATACAATCGGAGTTAATTATAAACACAGTTTTGAAATCTTTAACGAGTTTGAAACAAAGGCATTCTGATTTCGTTGACGAAATATTCAATATTGTGGCGAAGAATATCTAATTTTTCCTATCTAAATTTTATGAACATTATAGAGGTGCCACGGCAGACAATATTATTTCCAGATTTTTATTGCCATCACTGTAACAACAGAGCGACTTTAAACGACACGACTAACTGCTCAAAATACACGAAAAGCTTTACCTCAAACGGTAAAATTTCACAACTACGGTTACTTATTTTTAGCAAAGGAAATTGATTACACTGTTCTGATTAATTTCGTAACACACTCGTTCCTACAATAATTCCGATTAACATTCATTACGAAAGTTACAAAACAAGAAGAGGGTGGACAATTTAAACTCTTTTGCATCTATTTACCTCTACATTTATTATCAGTCATTAATTATACATTTCCAAGAGGAATCAATGTTTGTCTTGCATCCAATGGTGACACTCAGAAATACATTCTTTGGCTTTTTGTCTTCTCCTTAGCTCCTCCACAAAAAGGCACCTGAAAGCAGCACGATCAGAAGGCTTAAGTATTGCAATAACAACAAATGTTTCTATTTATTATTTAAAACAGGAAGGAACTATTAACAGTTAAATTCAATTAATTTACAGCCGCTCCTTTCAATTCAACGACCTTCCCTAAGAAAAAAATACTATAGAACTATATATAGTGATTATAGGAATTCTATAATCACTATAGAAATTTCTATAATCACTATAGGGTATAGTTCTATAGTCCTATAATCACTATGGGGTATAGTCCTATAGTCCTATAATCACTATGGGGTATATTCCTATAATCACTATAGGATACAGTTCTATAGTTCTAAATAATCACTATAGGATGTTTCCATAAATACCATGGGTATAAGTTCTATAGTTTATACATACATAACTTACATAGACCTCTCATATACAGACATATTCTCTTGGACCATGCTGTCTATAAGAGAGAGGTTTCAAATTATGTATCTTAAAAGCAAAACATTCTAAAAATTTTATTTTTTATTCATCTCATATGGATTCAAATGTCACATTCATCTCATATCCATTCAAATGATATCTCGGGATGATTTTTCTCAGTCCCTCGTAGATGGTATCGGACTTAGAGAAAAATCTGGTGCGCTCGCCGGGAAACAGGTTCTCAGCATTATGGAGGAAACTCTTATTTATCTCTCCTAGAGTTCAAAGAATATCAGATACGTATATTTATAATGGTCATGCTTATTTTTAACCACAAAACGGTTATTAGGGAAATGCTTTAACGGTGCAAATTATCCGTGTGAATCTTAGAGTAAAGTTAATAATCACAAACGACTTAATGCCAGCCGGCAGCTGTATATATATGGCCTCCCAGTGTCATTCCCCGATAAGAATCGGAGGCTTCGGATCTTATCCTATTCCCATCCCTTCCATTCCCATCCTTATACCTTTCCTCCCGGTCTGAAGCGCCTATTAGTGCGGAAACAGACTTGAAAACACCCATGATGGTCATTCCCCGAATTGGAAAATGTGTCAGGCCGTATTTCAAAGGATGATAGGATACAAAGCAGTTGAGTGTAGATTGTTAGGTAGGCTTATCTGTAGTATGTGAGGTTAAACTATTCATCATTCAGTAAGCGAGAATCACGATGATTCATTTTCCTTTTTTTTCAATTTTGTTCCTTTGGGGAACAGTTGGGCCAATGGTTGGGGAACAGTTGGCAAAACGGATACGAATAATGATTGGCCAACCGCTGCACCTTGAATAATAATAATATAAGAATCCTCATGACCAAACGTTGGCCCAGCCGTCTGTGCTACATGGGTATGTTCCAAATGCCTATAGCCATAGCGATTATAGAAAACTATATATAATCACTATATATAGTCCTATAATCACTATGTTCCAAATAACTATAGGACTATAGCCATAGTGATTATAGATAACTATATATAATCACTATATATAGTTCCATAGTATTTTTTTCTAAGGGAATATTTGGTTCAGATATATATGATTGTTGGCCATCTGTCTTAGAAATTTGCCCAGATATATATGCAAATGTTAGCCATCCCTGTCAAAAATTAATGCCCTAAGTTCTTCAATAAAGTTATGCCTTTAATCAGCTATAAATTGTTTGAGGTAAGTATACATGATCGTTTTCCATCTTAATGAAAATATTTCACCAGATATATGTAAATGTTTGCCATCCCTGTCAAATAATACTGCACTAGGTTCTACAACAATTGTATGCTTTCACTCAGATAATTCTTGGTTGAGGAACATATAAATGTTTACCATCTATACCATCAGATTTCCGCAGGTATATGTAAATGTTTGCCAACCCTGTCAAATAATAATGCCCTAAGTTCTTCAATAAGGTTATACCTTCACTGCGAATATTTTTGACTGAGGTATACATGATTGTTTGATATTTTTCTACGAGATTTCACCAGGTATATGATAACGTTGCCATCCCTGCATAATAATCATGCCCTAGGTTCTTCAATACGGGTATTCCTTCACTCAGATAAAGTTGGTTTGAGGTATACATTTTTGTTTGCCATCTATACCATTAGATTACCGCAGGTATATGTAAATGTTTGCCATCCCAGTCAAATAATAATTCACTACCCAGCCGGCACAAGGGCTATACTATCTAATATAAGGTGGCTCCAAAGTGGGTATAGAATATCTTCCATACTCCATATACCCAACTTATCTCAACTTGAGCGAAGTAAGAATACAAAACAACGCCTTTTAGGTGAAAACGTAATGCTCCAAAAGAATTATTAGCACGTATTTCCTATCTAAACCTATATTATATAATATTTGCAGGGTTAATTGAAGGTGGACGTGACAAATAACGACCAAAGACAACCATTATTAACTTAACCAAATTATGCATAACGTAGTTAAAGGATGAGCGACGTATATCAGCTGAATAGCCTAGCTTCTCTGTGAGGGACGAAACAACCCTTATGGAAATTTCAGATCAGGTCTGATCTGATCCAGATCAGGTCTGATATGACCTGATCAGGTCTGATCTGAACCTGATCAGGTCTGATCTGAACCTGATCATGTCTGATCTGATCCAGATCAGGTCTGATCTGACCTGATCAGGTCTGATCTGAACCTGATCATGTCTGATCTGATCCAGATCAGGTCTGATCTGACCTGATCAGGTCTGATCTGACCTGATCAGGTCTGATCTGAACCTGATCAGGTTTGATCTGTCCTGAACAAGTCTGATCTAAACCTGATCAGGCCTGATCTAAATCTGATCAGGTCTGCACTGAACCTTGGTTTTCAACTTCGACCTTAGTTTTGTTGGATATTTTTATCATATGACAATAATACCTGAGTATAATGTTGTCAAGTCAATATTTGACCTGCATGTAGACTATGAAGGATTATTTCACCACAGTCCACAAAAAATCGTGTATTTCTTCAATGTCTACATAAGGAATGAATATTATGATGAATAATGCATGTACGCTGATGGGAGTTTCTCTCTGGGAACTGTGCCAGGAGGATCCCCGCTGTTTCGGGCGAAGGTGTAACAAATGGATATTATATTAATAGTTTAAATCTTATGGATGACTCAAGGCCGTTTTACACGTTTCATTTTTTGTGCAATTTCTTGTACAAACGCTTGTACGAGAAAATTGTTCCGATTGACGGCAGCTGCCGTCTAGTACTGCCGCTAGTACTGGCAGTGAATTTCGGAACGCGCCTAAAGTTGAATGCTGGGAAACAACGGAACATCAATTTACGCAAGTTTCACATTGAACGGCGTGTGACCATCGTGTAATTGGTGATAATTGTATTACTAATTACATATGTATTATTAGTCTTTTACTCCGATGGAAGGAATCAGTTGAATCGTCTAGCAGCGATATTTACACCGCTATTCTCGGAGCATCAATTAGTGAGGTAAGTTTCATTCATTCTCTTATTAATTAATGTGCTTGCTGAATAACGTTCACGACAACTCGTTTCACACTGAAAATGTATTTCAAGCATTGGCGATGTGCTGCATTTAGTAGCCATACCTGTAAAAAAGTTGCGTTACTTTATAATCGTGAATATGTATAAGCTTATCAGTTGAATCTTTCGATTGTGTGTTTTCCCGGTGCATAGAGTTAAAGACATTTTGGGTTTCCAATCGGGTTAATTGCTATAGAGCCTTTTGAGGCAAGCAGCCCTTTCATTCGGTTTGATTCCAGAGTTATTCTCTGATTAGTCAGAAACTGCTTAAGTTTGCAACATTTTATATGAATGTTATTTTGATCTACTTTGCAGCGCGAAAGAAAACAACAATGTACGGTGAAGTGAGTGACAAAACCAAAATAAAGTATTGTAATCATACTAAAGAGGATATTTAGGGATGAACCTGAACTTATCACTTTCTTGGTGGAAGTGAAGAGGAAATAATTACTAATTGGAAATCTAGGATATAACTGTGGGTAAGTAGTTATTCCTGAAATTTAAGTAGTTTTGGACTTGTTGGCCTAATGTTATGATTCAATACTACGCCTGGCAATACTAAGGAAAGCCTCGAGATTACTTATGAAATGCAATGTTGTAGATTCCTGGACTTTATAACTTGTATCTAAGTAATACACATTACTATTAAGTAATATAACCCAGGCAAAAGCATTGCAATAGTCTATAATTGCCATAAATGCTTATACCCCAAGATAAAAAGAATTAATAGGTTTTACCTAAGTGCTTTCTATATTATGGTAATCATATACCTTTTCTATTCCTACAGATGTTCTTGGGCATCATTAGTGGAAAGGCGTTCCTTTTAAAGACTTGGAAAATATAAAAGGAGCAGCAGTTCCATATGTGGGCAAGAAAAGGGCTTTCAATGGAATATGCGAGTGTAAATTGATGTGGATTATATTTTCATAATTGCTCTTTTTTTTAAGTATTTCAGTGGCCAATAAAATGTTATTTTTAACATAAAAGAGGTAGTATTTATTGACCTAAAATAGATTGAAATCCTAATCAGGATTTCAGATCAGACCTGAAATCAGATCAGACCACGGCGTAGACCTGAAATATCGTGTGAAATTCAGTGGTGTGCGCCGGCTTGGCGGGATAAAAGACTCGAAATGGCGGACAATGATGCAGCGAGTGTAGAATTGCAACGATGTCCAAAATTAAATGGAGAGAATTACTTTACGTGGGTGATTCGCATGAGGGGGCTTCTATTAAAAGCCCAGTGCTGGGATTCAGTGGAAGGGTATGTGGAAACATACGAGACGAACAGTAATGGTGAGTCAACAATAATTCCCCCTTCACGAAATGAAATTCAACGAAGGAAGAAGTGCGAAGGAGTAGCAATGGGCATACTCCTAAACAACGTTGAAGATGACTTTCTGGACGACATAGCAGTTTGTGACACCCCAAGTGATGCTTGGAAAACCTCAGAGGAAATCTGCACGGATTACGGTCTGTTACAACAGTTAATGTTCCTGAGGGAATTAGTGAATGTGAGACTAGGTGACTGTTCAGAAATACGTCGCTAAAATTGTGGAAATCCATAAAAAGGTGAGAAAATGTGGAATTGAAATAACGAATAACCTGTTGTCACTTATCTACCTAATGGGACTGCCTAAGGAGTATGAAGGTTTGATAAGAAGTTTAGAAAAAAGAAGAGGAACAGCTGACGACAAAGAAAGTGAAAGCCAAGCTACTCCTGGAAGAGAAAAGGATTAGTGAAACGAACGGTAGCGCTAGTAGCGAAAGGAAATTACTCAAGACCGAGCAGAAGCCTACAGAATATGTGAAGTCTGCCTTTGGGAAGAAAAAGGGACAAAAGAAGAAACCATCCGAGACTGAACAGGCAGGTAAACCCAAGACTTGTTTCGTTTGTGGTGAGGAAGGTCATGTATCCTTTGTATGCCCCATCGTTAAGAAGGCAAAGGAGGCTAGCGGATTCACCAAAGGGCAAGAAAAGGGTAAAGCAGCGGTGGTGACAAGGGAGTACCAACTACTGCATGTACGTACAAACGAGCAACATGTCGACAGTAGACCCGATTACTGGTTACTAGACTGTGGTGCTTCAGACCACATGACCGGTGACAAGTCCCTGTTCATTGACCTTCAAGAAATGTCCGGAGAGGTGGTTGTGGGAAATGGATCACCGTTGCATATCCTTGGCAAGGGAAGCGTTCTGCTGAGGGTATCGGAAGAGTGTGGAAATTTTGTTCTAGAGACAAGAGATGTATTATACATCCCAGAACTACAAGATAACCTTCTGTCACTAGGTGTCCTAGAAGAGAAAGGGATGACCTTCACACTGAATAATGGGGTTGGGACCATATTCAATTGTAAGAGGGCTATTTTGAAGACATTTCGTGTTGGCCATCTGTATTACATATCCACGTTAAATGGGACTGGAATAGCTGACCTTCGTCAAAGCCTTGAAGAGAGAAAAAGGCGTGTAAATAAAGTGTCTTTTGCTACATGGCATGAACGACTTGGCCACCCCCATGATGGCATCATGAAGAAAATTGGACCACTAAAGAGTGGGAGGATGAATGATGGAAGCGTCGACTGTGAGACCTGTATAGTAGGGAAGATGAAGAGGATTCCTTTCCCTAAAGAAAGTACAAGCCGAACTTCAAGAATTCTCCAGAGGGTCCACTCGGATGTCGTCGGGCCGATCCAGCCAGAGACTTTTGGTGGGTGCAGATACTTTATAACTTTCATTGACGACTTTTCTAGATGGGCTGTTGTATCATTGATGAAAAATAAGAGTGAAGCATTTGTCCTCTTCCAAGAGTAACAGAGACAAATGGAGTTACAAACTGGTGAGAGGATATTGGAGTTTCAGAGTGACAATGGGGGAGAATACATATCAAGAGAGTTCGACAACTACCTAAAGGAAAAAGGGATAGTCAGGAGACTATCAGCTCCCTACTCACCCCAACAAAATGGGCAAGCTGAGCGATACAACCAGTCTATAATGAATATTGTGAGATGTTTCTTGCTGAGAGCAAACTTGCCAAAGAAGTTTTGGGGTGAAGCCCTTAAGGCGGCCTCCTATGTTAAGAATAGGTGCCCAACGTCATCGTTGAATTTCAGGGCACCCATTGAGTTGTGGAAAGGAAGAGACTTATGTTTGGAAGACCTCAATCACCTGAGAGTCTTTGGTTGCAGAGCATATGCCTGGGATGCAGATGGAAAGTTGAACAGGCGTGCGGTGAAATGTGTAATGCTGGGCTACCAAGAACAAACCAAGGCATATCGGCTGTGGGACACTGAGAGGAGAACCGTTATGACTAGTAGAGATGTCATATTCAATGAACATGTATTCCCTAGCCTTGAGGGTGGAAGCAGAGAAGAAGATGACGACATCGTCACATGGAAATTATGGGATCCAGACTCATCCCAGGGTCAGCCAGGAGAGGATCCTGGCCCATTCCAGGGCCAGCCAGGAGAGGATCCTGGCCCATTTCAGGGCCAGCCAGGAGTGGATCCTGGTCCATCCCAGGGTCAGCCAGGAGAGGATCCTGGCCCATTCCAGGGCCAGCCAGGAGTGGATCCTGGTCCATCCCAGGACCAGCCAGGAGAGGATTCAGGTCCATCCCAGGCCCAGCCAGGAGAGGTTCTGGACCCGGTGCAGTGGTTCGATCATGGAGTGCGGAGGACCACAAGACCCAGGGTTCCACGTAAACCATGCATCTGTTGCAATTTAGTATCTTGTATTTCAGTCAATTGTGAGGGTATAAATGAACCAAATTGTGTAGAAGAGGCACTTGCAGGCCCACATAGTGAGATGTGGAGAGGTGCCATGAGGGTTGAAATACAAAATCTGGAGGGGCAAGGTACTTGGGAGATAGTAAAAAGGCCTGCTAACCAAAATGTAATTGGCTGTAAGTGGGTACTGGCAGTTAAGAGGGACAGTAGTGGGAATTTTGTAAAATGTAAGGCCAGATTGGTTGCCCAAGGTTTTCGCCAAATTTATGGTTTGGATTATTCAGAAACATATAGTCCTGTGGTATCAAAGAAGTGTCTTAGAATTTTACTGGCATTAGCAGTAGAATTAAATTATGATGTACACCATATTGATGTAGTAGGGGCGTACTTGAATAGCACCTTACAGGAACGGGTGTTCATGGAGATACCAAAAATGTATGATGACCCAGTGTACTCAAATGCAAAGGACTGTGTGTTGATGCTGCATAAGAGTATTTACGGACTAAAACAGTCCGGTAAAAATTGGTATGACTATATTTGTAATGTGTTATCAGTTGCAGGTTATGTACAATGCAAGGGTGAACCATGTGTATTCATAAAGAGAAATTTGTTTATTGCACTGTATGTAGATGACATGCTACTCGTTGGTACAAATGAAGAAGTTGTAAAATTTAAGGAATTTCTTGCAGGGCATGTTGAAACTAAAGATTTAGGTGAAGTATCCTACTTGCTTTCAATAAAAATTCAGAGAACTTCCAGGGACACCTTTAGATTAAGCCAAGATAGATATATTGAGGAAGTGTTGAAACAATTTAATATGGCAGATTGTAAGGGTGCAAATTCACCGTTAGATCTTGGTGCTATGAAGGTTGAACGTGATCAAAGTAAGAGTTTTAATCAAATGGTTTACCGGAAAGCCATAGGTTGTTTGCTTTATATAAGTGGTTGCACTCGCCCAGATATAGCGAATGCGGTTTGCCTACTTAGCCAGTTTTGTGAGTCACCATGTAAGGATGATTGGAACAATCTCACCCATGTTCTTAGGTATCTGAAGAAGACTAAACATTATTCATTGTGTTTATCAAAGGCTGACAAACCTATAGTGTTTTACTCTGATTCAAATTGGTGTGAAAATAAGGCAGATGGGAGATCTGTTACTGGTTACTGTGTGCAAATGTCAGGTGGTATTGTGGAGTGGCGGTCAAGAAAACAAAGACTTGTGGCTTCATCAACTACTCACGCAGAGTACATTGCATTGTATGAGTGTGTGACAGAGTTAATTTGGCTCAAATCCTTTTTGGATGAACTTGGTCAAGGTGGATTTATACCAGAGCCGTGTCTTGTCAAATGTGATAATCAAGGAGTACTTCAAATTGCAAATTCCTATGCAGTGAATGATAGAAGTAGGCACTTTGTTGTCAAGTATCATCTAATTAGAGAGATGATGAGAGAGAATCTGTTACAGATTGACTATGTACCATCAAAGGAAAATATTGCTGATATATTCACAAAACCCCTTCCTGGTCCACAAACAGCCAAGATTGTGCATTTGATGGGTTTACAAACCCTGCATGAGCCTAATAATTGAATCTGATGGTGAAATTTCATGTCATGGTTGTATATATATGTATGTGTTTTTCAGTTTTTTAAAGGAGAGGTGTGACAAGGTTAAAAGAATGAAAAGAAGGAAGTGCATTTTTTGTTTTTGAAATTGTCCCGCCAATGTAATACACATATCTGCCACCAGCAGCAGCACCACTTGTGTAGCTTGCTAAGATTAATAAAGCAGTCATTTGTTCCCGCCTAAATGTTCCCGTTTTTCTACGATGTCCCTCCGTAAATTATTGTAAAGTGCATTGTGTATTAACCTTTCCCGCTAACAGGAATGACCTAATGAAGATTCAAATCAACTTTGTAATGAATGTGAAACTTTTTGTGTATTTGTGTCTACCTCAGTGCAGTCACGACTTTCGATGAGATTTCAAAGAACTCCCTCCTCAAAATATCTACTTTTAATTTTGAGTGGACCATTATTCTTTTAAAAGACCCTTGGTTACTGAATACCCAGATAAACCTTTGAAAAATTAGTGTTGTGCAAGAAGCAAGCTCGATTGCAGCTGTTGATTCCCATATGCCATGTGGTGTGACTTAAGTCGCGTTGGATAATGTTTGAAATGTGGAATCTTATTTCAAATGTGTGCTACATAGGCAAGTGAATGCAATCATTGAAATTTGAAGTAGTGCCAGTAAATATTAAAATAGGTATAAAGCTGTTTTTGTTTAAAATCGTACGCGGTGCTTTCGAGTTGTTCCTGAAAGTTATATTATGATGATTATTGTTTGTAGCCGTCACTTTGTGGAAGCAAACAATATTGTTTCAATAATTTTTTCAATTAAATCACTCTTTTGCATTGAAGTCATTTTTTTCCTTAAAAGTCCTTTTAATTTTATTCACAAATTTTGTATGGATAGAAAGTGTAAATGTTTTACACAAATTGTTTAGGGCCAAATTTGTATGGGTATTGTATGCTTTGTATATTTTTTGAATGCTTTGCATACATTTTGTTTGCTTTCCATACATCTTGTATTAAAAGTACACAATTAATACGTTTTGTATACTTATTGCATACATTGTATACATTTTGTATAAAAATTGTTTTGGGGTCTCAGGCGAGTTTTTATTGTTTTGTCATGTAATTAGTATTCCCCAGAGGCTGATTAGTTTAGATTCAGAGTAATAATTGATGAAATGGCAATCAGGAAGCACGTGGAATGGGATGGGCACAGGTACCATGGCTATAATGATTTTGGCACAGGCATCCCAGCTGACTGCATGACAGTAGCCAAGGAGGTATTTGAATTGTGATGCTTGCCAGCTTAACCTCCTTCTGGAAACTGCCAGTGGCATATTTTTTAAGGCTGCTTTACACGATACAATTTCTTGTACAAACGCTTGTATAAATTCAACGAAATTGTATGTTTGTCTGAATGGAATTAGAACAGGTTCTATTTCCCGTTCAGTCATTCAGACAATTGCACAAGCATTCGTACAATTTTCCGCTTTACACGGTACAATTTCCTCATACTAGAGTTTGTACAAGAAATTGTACAAAAAATTGTATCGTGTAAAGCGGCGTTTAGTGATGGTATGAGTGCAGAACAGAAGGTAAGTATCACGTGCCAAATTTTGTCTGCTGTCGATGAAGTTGGCATACATATCAATTCCATCACTTTTGATGGAGCACCGTCCGATATCACTATAGCTAAGATTCTTGGCTGTACATTTCATAAAAATGCTCTTCGCCCATGATTTCTCCACCCAGTCAATAAGGAGCCTCCCTAGTAGCAATTGATATCCATACAATATCCCCACAATATCCATAATATTCAACTATAATGTCCAAACAATATCCAATTTTCATCCGCTAATCTTATATAGATATCCGTACAATATCCGAAGTTGCCACCAAATGCTATCCATATAACATTCAACTTGGATATTAAATAAAAAGGGGATCCCTTTCCCTGCTTCATATTTTTCTCTAAAGAATGTTTTAATATTACCCTCCTACTTGCTAGAAATCAGTACAGCAGCACTTTGCAATTTTCAACACTTGTTTTATTTCACCTCAAACAGTTCCGATGTACCTTCTGTCATTACTTAAAGGCTACTGCATATAGCAGCCTCTAGATAATGATGTAAGGAACATCAAAACATGGTTTAGGTGAAATAAAAGAACTGTGGAAAATTACACAGTGCTGCTCTACTCTTTTATTGTAATGAATTTCCTCAAATATAACTCGTCTAACATTGATTTTTACTCCTACATGTTGTTCAATCACAAACTTAAAAATGTATTTCACCATCATTGTAAAGTATTATACTAGAAACATTAATTACAGCATTACATGCACAATAATAGTATATTTACATCCTGATAACCAAAATAACCATTCAATATCCAAAAGGCAGTGATATTACATTAACATCCATACAATATCCACACAATATTACATTTACATGTAATGGGTTATCAAAAAAGCAGTAGTACATCAACATCCAAACAATATCCACACAATATTACACTTAGATGCAATGCTTTCTGGATATTGTATAGATATCAATTGCTTGCGTGTTTGCCCTGCCAGACCCATCACATGTGGTGCAATTGGTCAGGAATTCACTCTTGGTGAGAAGATGCTTCCCCTTGATAAGGATAATGGAGTAATAAAGTGAGAGTACATTGAGAGATTGCAGGTGATGGAAGGCTTGCATCTTGGGAACAAGCTGACTTCAGCCCATATCACTTGCAGAAGCCAAAAATTGAAGTTAAGTTGGCTGCACAGGTTCTAAGTGCCTCTGTTGCTGATGCACTCGAGCTGTGTGAGGAAATGGGAGTTCATGGCTTTCAGGGTGCTTCACCATTGTGTACATTTTCGAGGACCTATAACAGGTAGTTTGATGTCCTCAACTCCTGAAATATTATCCATCAGGGCTGAGAGAAGCCCCTTCATTCGGGGAACATTGAGGAGGTGAGGAAATTCCTCTTGTCATGTGACAAATATATACCTAGCCGCCAGCGCGGATGACAGCCAGGGCTGTCATGCCCTTGGGATCCTTTTGAATGGCTATAACAGAACTACGCAGGGCTGTTTTGGAGTGCTTTCTTTTCTCCGCTCTGCAGTTGGGTTCTGGCCATCCTGTTGTGTGCTTCATTTCTGGTTTCACCAAATTTTGGCTTTTCTGCAGTTTTTCGCGTTTTTATGAATTTTTTGAGTTTTTGCGACTTTTTCGCTGTAGTTTCAGTGTGATATTTTCCGATGTACGTTGTTTTTTTTGTGTGTTACATGTGACTACTGAACTACTATTGGCATTCGTGTTTTACCAATTGATTGTCAGTGTAGTGTTTTATTCTTCTTCAGTATTTTGGTGTTTAACGATGAGGCTTATGTCCTTATTCTTCGGGAGACAGAGAGGAATGCGGAGTGCATATTGTTGAACAACCCATCTCCTAGAGGGAGGATAACGGACTGGAAGCCATTGGATAGGGAGGAGTTTAATGTTCGGTTCGGCTTGCTCTTCCACATGGGGACAATCAGAACAAACCGGTTGTCCGATTATTGAAAAACATCGATATTTTTCAATTTTTTAAATATTCCAGGATTCGATGCCGAGGGATCGTTTCCTAGGGATATTGCAAGCACTGTACTTTGCTAAAAATGCTGATGAGAATGATCTTGCTCCCAGAGATCGTCTATATAAAATATGATCCCTTCTACATCTACATCATACCCTGCAAGCCACCATAAATGTGTGTGACAGGGGCCTAAACTATACTTCTAAACTGCTTCCAGGAGGCGATGGTGGTATCTGTATCCCCAGGAAGGGAATTGTGCATCGACGGGTCGATGCTACTCTGGAGAGGCCGCTTGGTTTTTCGCCAATACCTTCAGGGTAAAAAACACAAGCATGGCATAAAAATGTATATGCTTTGTGAACCTGCAGGGTTAGTCCACCGCTTGATTATTTACGCGGCCTCCGGAGATGATGAATTGGGTGGACGAAGACATGGAGATAAAGTTGTGCATAAATGTTTAGAGAACTTAAAGCATAATGGACACAGTGTTTATCTGAACAATTATTATAACAATGTACGTTTAACTAGGGATCTGTTTTCAAGTGAAACGTACTGCACAGGAACCCTGCGAGCGAACAGGAAAGAGAGGGGTTTTCGGCCGAAAATTGCCAAAGGGAGAGGTCATTACTCGCTGGAATAAGTATGAAATTTGCGTCTTTCGATGGAAAGACAAGACAGACAAGATGATTTCCTTTAGAGTTTGGAAGCAACTTTGTACGAAGTTCACGACCAGGCAGAGGAGAAGCCGTAGCTGCATAGAATAAGTTTATGGGGGGAGGGGGGGTGGATCATTGTGACCAGCTGTTGTCGTACTACACCTGTGAGCACAAAACGCTCAGGTGGTATAAGAAGGTAGGAATCCACATATTTCAGATTATGCTGGTGAACAACTATATGCTTTATAACAAATATAGCAGGAATAAAAAGAGCCTTTAAGCTTTTAGGTTTGAGTTAATTGAGTCCTTACTTTCCAGTAGGACAAAGGCCTTGACTGCTTTTCCACAACCAAAAAGGGGTCTCGCCCACTTTCCCGCTATAACAGCTGTTGGGGAGAAAGGGAAAAATAGCAGAAGAGATGCAGAGTATGTCACACTAAGGGAGTAAGGAAATCTGTGGTGTACATTTGTCCTGACTCTGAGGGCGAGCCGTGACTTTGCTTGCGCCCTTGTTTTCAGGAATTTCTTTAAAATATTTTAGTTTTTGTGAAAATTTATTCTCGTAGGATTTTTGTTTGCATAATTGTTGATGCCAATATATTAAATTTTATAAGGCATTAGGTTTAGATTCATTCTTTAGTCTGTAAATATTTTGTTTTCATTATTACAATATTTCATAATTCATGATTTTCAAGGTTTTCCGTAAAGACATTTTTCCTGTAGCAAATATATTGTAATTAATTTAATTATTGGTGACATATCTTGTATCATTGCTGTTATAGACTTATTTTTCAAAATACATTTTTTATTTTTGTATTGTGTACCATTGCATTATTCAAAACTGCTATGTTTGAATACATGTGTAAATGTATGTATACATACATTTGTGTGATCTTACGTTTGGAAGAATACTGTACTGCATCAAGCATTTTTGCATACTATGATAAATACAGTTTATTCAATGCACATTGGATTGATTTATTATTATTGTAAGTAATGCAATTATTTTTCCAATGTTTAAAATCGCTAGTAAGTCAACGTAGCTCCCTGAGTTCGTTACAGTTCCGTATTTCTCAAGTGTATACGCAAGCTTACAACTCAGAGAACTGGGTGTTCTAAATGGGTAAAAAAAGGAAGGGAACAATGAAATTGAGGAAAAGAGATAGAAGGAACAGGAATTTGGATGGTCAGGGGTTAGAAAAGGAACCACTAGAGGGGGGGAAAGAAAGTGGTGGCTTGGCAGGGGTTGGGGAAAAGGAAGCGACAAGTGAGACCCGAAGGGGGGAGAGGCAGGGACAACAGAAAGGGTACAATAGACCGAGGCACTCAGCGGCTCATAAACATTTTTACCGAGGACGGGTTTTTCCAAGGAGACTAATGTAATATCAGTGGGTTTTAATAGGGACAACGGCAGAATGTCTGCCATGACGTATTCTCAGGCATGCTATGAGTGGGCGACATCCAGCGGATGAGTGATAGCATGGGATTCCAAAATAATTTGGCGTGATCGCTAATTATATTACGGTAAATAGGAACCACAGAGTATATGCAGTTAGGCTGGCGCATATAACTCTAGTGATAGTGCTGCTGCCTGAGCTACGATCAATATAATTTTATAGTTGTTAGTGTCTTTCATGGAGGCAAAATATTTTCAGCGCCTAGAGATATGGGGTTTTTTCTGGTACATTAGGGAAGGAAAATTTAAGGAGTACAAGGAGAAGGAAAATTTAAAACACTAGCGAGTAAAATGTATTTAACCATTACGAATACCTTCATATAACTCAACTCAAAGCTGAAATATTTACAGCAAAAAAATGCGATCAAGATAAGTGCAAATTATATGCATTCTTACAGAACAAAAATCAAAATATAAAATATAAGCAGACAAATACCTGTGCAAAAACTTCTTTGCTTAGATAAACGCAACCCTTAACCTCTTACTGAACTTAAACAAGACAGTAATTTGAAGTTTTCCTCTAAAATTTCACAAAAGAAACGAATCACCACATCCGTTGTGCGGGTTGCATAAGTCAGGAAACTTCGCCGGGAGCGGATGACATTCCTGAATGTCATGAAAAAAATTTTTAAAAAGAGATGAAAAAAGGCAAGTACACGCAATTCATATGTATCTTATACTTAAATTAGGCAAACTAAATAGAATTAGGAAAAAAACATTCCGACACCGGCAAAGGTACCTTCATATGGTGCCACATTGAAAGGGTTACAGACAATTCTGGAACACGCATGAATGTCTCTCAAAGGAGGATGGGATTTTTAGGCTTTCAAGTGTCAATTAAAAGCACTCTGGGGTTGTACGACTATCTTATGGCCAGAGAGTGCACCCCACTGTATAGTTTGAGCCAAGACCACCTAAGCAGAGCAGTCTTTCTCCTGCATCAGCTCCAAAGGTGGCTTCAATAACAATCCCCTCCAGCCCGCCAGTTCCAGTCAGCTTACAAAAAGCTTCTGGTGCACACACAAGTGGTAATAATGGAAAATGCATCCCTTTGCACAATATTTCCTTTCTGAATGTGAACAGAGAAACTGGCTGCAAATCAACAGACATCATCAACATGTCAACGGACGAATGTGGCATGCTTGTCAATGATTTTGTGCAGCATGATCATACCTACCATTCTCTTCCTCACCCACATGACCTGAGTGAAGTGAGTGATTGAGTAATAGTGTACATTGCTGGTTTTGTGGTGAGGAAATTGGAAAGGCCAATCAAGTGTATAATTTGCACGTCTGTTTTGAGAGGTGATGGCAGTGAGACATCCTTCTCGCTAATAAAAAAAAGAGCAATGGAAGATTAGTTTACCCATCAACTGATGTGGTTACGATTTGTAGGCTGCGTGAGAAGTGTGTACGAGCTAGTTTACAACCTAGTTCAAAGCCTAATGTACTAGCGATGGTGTCCAGTGTCCTCAAATCCGCAGGTGCAAGGAAGCTATTCCCTGAGCTGGTTAAGCACTCATACGACCAGACTCCTGAGTGCAGCCACTGGGTGCATTTAATTCGCACAATAGCAGAAGAGTATGTTGAGGTAAGAATGCACTATGCTGCAAAGTGCATTCCTGCTGACTTGCAGACAAATAAAGTACGACAATGTTATAACAAGGTTGTCCTATTTAGAGGCCAGTAGTAGTGCAATTTTTTTACATCTATATATTTCATGTTCTGTTTTTTGTGCGCCTGTAAATATATATCATGCTCTATTTCATTTCCTGCTGTATACTTATCATGCTCTATTATATGTGCATCTGTGTATGCATATAATGTTCTACCATTTTGATCATTGTAAATAGTTGATACTGTACCCTTCCAATGAAACTGCTTCCTTATTGTGTTGGAAGGGTTTGTGAGCTCCAATGAACCAGAGAGCGATGCCTGATTCACAATTTCCCAATGGCACCCATGCATGTTGGTCAGGTCAAAGGCCAAAAGCAGTCTCTCCCCATTTTGTTTGCCCATCAAGATTCGCCATGTCATGGCCATGTTTAACTGTCCCCAAGTTCTTGTGTCAGCAATGCTTTTCTCGGTGACACACAACAACTATGTTGGGATTATCACCTCCATTGCTGGAAACCCCACCTACGTGGAAACAGCTATCACATCCAAATTTTGATGTTGCTGGTGCCAACCTGAAATAATGTTGAATTAAAGTATTTTCTAGAGGAAGGCAATGCCTGTGAAGGTGTGGATTACCTGCATTTCGGTTTTATCAAAGTATGTTCTTTTAATTTTGAAGTCGTTCCTGCAAATGCTTGCAGATATTGATGTAGCTGGTGCCAATATAAAATAATGTTGAATTTTAGTATTTTCAAGGAAGGTAATGATTGGGAAGTGGAGTTGTGGGCTTACTGTATTATAATTCCAATCACTGCACTTTTTTAGTCAGTCATTTACTTATTATCCTGTATTTGTGTTTTGACTTTAAATTTTTTCGCTAATACAGCACCTATATTTGAAAATTTATATACCGTATTTTGTTCACAAACCCATTTTCCTGGCAGTTATAGAGCGTGAACATTTCTAAAGTAGTCATTGTCGTTCCCTTGGAAAGTTACAATGATGTTGTTCGTAAGGAATTGCTTTCGGTTGTCAAAAATGTTTTTTGGGTAAGTCTGATATGGTGTTACATAGAGTTTAATGTTTAAGAGCAATTAAATGATCATTTGACAATAAGCGAGCTACTTAACTTTGTAATTTTATCTAAAATTGTTATTGGCTACTATTTCAATGTCGATAGAACCTGTTAAAGTTAATATTCAGCTACTAGGTCATGTTTGTGTATTCGTGACAGCTTAAAAAACAATGTTTTTTTAATGTACATTGCAAATGCGGTCGTAGTCTTTTGCCGAGCCATTACTGGGTTTATGTCTGATATGCACCGCCCCAGACAGCACAGATTTGGTATTATTACAGTATTATAATTGTATTACAATCATATTACAAAAGGGGGCTATGTGTATTACAATTGTATTACAGCTGTAATACAGTGTCAAATGTCCTCTAATACCATTGTATTACAGTTGTATTACAGAGGCAAAATACAATTGGGATTCACAAATTGCATTGTTTGTAACTTAGATCCCATTTACAATCATTATACAAATTGTATAATGGTTGTATATTAGTGACAAAATACAATCGTTTCACGAATTGATTATTGTTGTAATGGGGCCGTTTACCATTTTTTTTATAGCCGAATCTGATAGAGTTTGTAAAATAAAAACACCCGTATTTTTCCATTTTTTGATTCGACAATTATTTCCCGAGTTATAAGCGGCGAAAAACTGATGTTTTTAACCCTTTCGGAAAAGTGGGTATGGTGCAACCTCTGACGCATATCAACTTCGTCCAATCACAACTGAGCCCGCGAAGCTACTTCGCCTTATCGCAAAGGGGGGGACACAGCTGACTCTGCCAATAGGAGTAGTTGCGACAGCATCTGTGCGAGCAGACCTTCCGAGAATCCCCCTCCACTCCCTTCCCTCCGCTTAAGAGCAGTCAAGGACGGGAGGAAAGTGACTAATGTTATCTATCACAGCAGCTTTTTCGGTGGACATCACCTTTTGCTTATTTTAATTTTTGATTTATGAGTGAATGGTTGTGGTTAGAAGATTAATTTTTTCACCAAAATTCTTTTTTCGTTTCCATCTAATGATTTCGTGTACAAAATTGCGATTTTGGCTACGAGTAAACATTTAGATCTCAATTACAACTGTTTTACAAAAACAGTATTTCGTGTTACCCCTGTAATTTAGTAGAAAATACAGGAATTTCAAGTAAAAATAAAAGTATTTGCCCTGTTACATAAAATTTCTTTTATTCAAAAGAGAACTGTGGTCAAACATAGTTATTGTTAAGTACAACAAAATGGGCATCTCCTCAATGCCTCTCATTATCGTGAACTTCCACCAAATAAATAGCATAGCATAATGGCAATGGTACACAAAACTATTGATTTAAAAAATATCTACGAAATAATCAAGTTCATTAACGAGCTCGCTGGAAAATGTACAAGTGTTAACCATAATATTTATCTTTATAACTCAGGCATTTTATAAAGATACAGGAATTCAGTTATCCTGTGGAGGAATGAAGGCATGAAAAGTGAACACTATGTGGAACGCTCATGCACATTTACCAGGTTCGCAGTTAAAGGGTGCACAATTCGTAGGTCTGGTCACACATTGCATAAACTGTGCAAGTTCATGCACTAAAGCATGCCTCATCCGTTCCATCAAAATACCATTGTGAAACCATACGTAACAACTTCTATGAATGAGCATGGGTGCTCGTCAATGCAATAGAACCAGTTATAACTTCGTCCATCCACACGAACATGGAATCACACGGGTTCATGCATCGTGTAACCAGGCCCTATAAACCATGGCTGAACTTGTAGCTAACTACGCTCCACAAATTGAGGTAATTAAAATTATTACGCACAGAGGCATTAAGGAAAAATACATCATACTCTTACCAAGATCTAAATGGTAAATATTATGTTCAAAAGCATTTACACTTGCCATTGCCTCTCACAAACAGTATAACTTGTTTAGGACTAAATACATTAACGATTAAAGGCTTACTAACTGTGGGTCCGCGGATTCATAATAAGCAAATATAAAGTGGCGATACTAGTGGCTTCCTGCGCTAAAGAAAGACACCAAGCTTTTGCATGCGTGCGAATAAATTTTTTGTATTATTTTCTGTATTACAAATGTAATACATTGGCTTTACGAATTTTATATTCCTGGTACATTTCGGTCATGTTACAATCACATTATCATTGGCCACACATGCACTTTTGCATGCGCGCATTTTGTGACCACTTCCCACTCTCCCCCGTATTCGGAGGTAGGCTCCGCGAGAGGCTCAGGGAACGTCCTCAACCATCCAACCCACGCCAGCGCAACAGCTCGCCCCCGCACCAACGCGTGCGGAAGGCCTTGGACGACCCCCACCTCCCCTCGACCGTCCCAACGTCGCCACCAGCCACTCCACGAGAGAGCGAAGCCTTTCCACCGTCATGGTACTACTACATACCATGACAGGGGATAGGAAAGTTCACAGGCGTGGACGCAAGCCAACCCGGCTACGAGCAGAGACGGGGAGGGAGGCGGTGGCGTGAAAGCCGAGCAGCGAACGGTGTTTCAGAACCGCTTCCCAATGCACCGGTTTAGAACCGCTTCCCCGGTGCGACGGTGAAGAACCGCTTCCCCGGTGCACCGGTTCAGAACCGATTCTCCGGTGCACCGGTTTTTTTTACTTAATCTGAACTGGTTCTGCAAAAAACCGAACCGGTGCACCGGAGAACCGCCCAGCCCTACATTAAAGCATTGATGCTGATCTTTTGTGCAGCAGTCTATGATGAAGGATTTGTGTACTGTTGCCTCTGTGGCAAAAAAATTTTATTTCCTTTGAGTTATCTTTGATATTTCTATGTTAGGTTTACATTCATATTTATTTTATTATGTCCTCAGACATTATTGGCATTCCTATTGGTCAAAATAAATCTAGGTAATTATTATATGATGGATTATACCGATACTACATATTACTTTCTTCTGAGAAAAATGGATTGTAGTAAGTTTTTTAATTGGAGAATTGAATTCTTTGAAGTTTTTCAATTTTTCTTTATCTAATTTAAGATATTTTTTTCAGGTTTCAGTTGACCTATTAATCCTGTGGTATTGGAAACAAATTTGAATTTTGTGTTGTTTGTTGTTGAGAGAGACACAATCTGGCCATTATTTGTTGCTTTCCCTTGATTTTCTACTTGAAGGGAAAGAAAGTGGTTTCATTGTGGTAAAAATTTGCCATTTGTTAGGGGTTTCCATAATCTATTACAACCTTTTTCTGCTTGGGTAAATTTCCAAAAATAATGCTTATCTATTAGGAAATATGTTGACTCTTTATTTACTAGTTCTTGAATTTGTCACTCAGCCTTTCTTTTTTCATTTTTTCAGGATGGACTTGCGAGTTTGCTGGACCTTTTTATTTTTTATTTTATTAAGTTTTTATTAAGCCATTTCTGGAAACCATTTGTCATTTACCTACTTTCCTGTATTCAAGAATAAGTAGTGGCTGTTATGTAGTTGTGTGTTTAACCTGTGGAGTGGTTGTGTGATTGAACTTGGTGGTGTCCGGAAGGAATGCCAGGCAGAACATCGGACCGGGGAGAGGAGGCCAATATGGCTGCCATGTGACAAGCCTATGTAATTGCTGTCTGTATCTTTTCATAAGTTAATACAATTCCTGTTCCTGATATGCTATGCCTTATTTTTTGAACTCCGTAATGGTCATAACATGGTGTCAGGGTAAAAATCAGCATGTGGCTAAAAATGCATTTGGCAAAGGTATGATAAATTGTAAGTTTTGTGCCTCGGAACATAAGGCGGGAAAGTGCCCTGCCTATAATAAGCTTTGTTCGTACTGTAAAAAGAAAAATTATTTTGCGAAAGCGTGCTTTAAGTTACAAAAGTCGAAATGGGTAAATGTTGTTGAAGAATTCCCCGTTAATGAAGTATGTAATACAGTTTAATGGGTACATTACAACTTCACGATGTAAGTAATGAAATGATTGTAAATTCATTAACTAGTTAGCAGTTAAGTTGAAAGTGTTGAGCTTTATGGTGGGCCAGTGAAATTTAAATTAGATACAGGAGCTCAAATTAGCGTGTTGCCATACAAGTTGTTTGCAGAGTTGAAGTGCCCGAACAATGTGATAATGAGGGACTCTCAACGTGTTTTGCTGACTTTTGGCAGCAACAAAGTGGTGCCTAAGGGCTCAGTAGAAGTAATATGCTCATCAAAGAATGTGTCAAATCAAGTCATTAATTTTGCTATTGTAGATATTGACTGTGAACCGCTGCTTGGACTGGATGCGTGTTAAACTTAAATTGTTGCAAAAGGTAAATTATTGTGAAACCAGAAAGTTTGTAAACAAAGATGACGCAATAGTTAAGTATAGTGATGTATTTAGTGGTCTGGGGAAATCTCCTGGTAAGCACCACATTACCCTAAAGGAGGACGCTATTCCTAAGTTGCATGGCCCAAGAAGGGTACCTCAGAGTTTGAGTGCTAAGCTTTAAAGAACATTAGACGAACTTAAAGAAAAAGGGGTCGTTTCAAAAGTTGAGAAGCCAACTGAGTGGGTAAACAGTCTGCTAATTGTTGAGAAAAGTAATGGATGTTTGAGGTTGTGCCTAGACCCAAGAGATTTGAACTTAGCTGTAAAAAGAGAGCATTACATGATACCAACGATTGAAGAGATAGTATCTAAATTGAGTAACAAGGCTGTATACACTGTCGTTGATTTGCAAGAAGGGTTTTGGCAAATTGAATTAGATCAACACAGTGCTGAACTGTGTACTTTTAATACGCCTTTTGGCAGATACTGCTTCAATCGTTTTCCATATGGGCACTGTTCAGCACCTGAGGTTTTTCAGAAAAGAATCATGGAATTATTCTCACACATAGAGGGGTGCTATATGAACTTTGATTATCTAATTATAGCAGCATCCACTGTTGAGGAACATGATGCAATATTAGAAAGAGTTCTCCAATGTGCTCGGAAGAACAATGTAAAGTTTAATAAGGATAAAGTTCAGTTCAGGGTACATGAGGTCCAGTATGCAGGACAGATCATCTCAAAATGTGGTATTAGACCAGACCCTAATCATGTTCCCAGCCACTGCATGACGTCCAATGGACGTCCATTTAGCATCCTGACATCCAGAAGTCCCTTATGGACATCCATTGGATGTCCATTGGACGTCAGGAAAAGGATATCCTTAAAAGGTCCATGCAGGACATCCTTTGGATGTCAGGAATAGGACATTCTGAGGATGTCAGGAAAAGGACATCCATTGGATGTCAGGAAAGGACATCCATTGGATGTTAGGAAAGGACATCCATTGGATGTCAGAAAAGGGACATCCATTGGATGTCAGGAAAAGGACACCCTTTGGATGTCCATCCAATGCCATGAAAATGACATCCTAAAAACGTCCATGCAGTTACATCAATATGCAGGCCAGGAAATGATGTCCTAAGTTTAAGTGGTAAATGAGCATTGAAGGGTAATCTCGATATACACAGGCCTACTGCATGGGACGAAAACTACTCTTGTTACGTCAAGAAAGAAATAAGAACGAAAGGTGTTGCTCAATTGTTTCCCCGGCTTGTTTATAAGATTTTTATTGTTGATATTTGTATGTTCACGGTTAGGAGTGTGAAACGTGCTGTTTTAATCGTACTTGCGTTTATTTGCATTATTTGTACAATATTACTATTTTATATGTTTTGTTGTGGTTTTGGAATCCTACGACGGTGAAGTGCACGGTGGTAAAACAAAATTAGACAAGTAAATAACATGCCTATTTCATTCTTTACCTTGGCGTACTAGGTTTCAAGTTAAATCCCTTCTCATTTCCTCGTAACTGTTATCAAATACTTTATATTTTCTTTGGGTTTATATATGTATTTCGCCAGCAATCTTTACCTTCGGGAAAACTTGAAAGGTGTATTTATTTTAGTTTCTATTTCTTTTAGTTTCTGTATCTCTTTTAGTTTCATTGTGATTCATTTTGTATTCGTGTAGTTTAATGGCTGCCGAGAATATTTTGAATTAAGAAAACCTCGGTAGCGTTATTATTATGCAGTGCTGCTAGCTTTGAACCAAATGAAGTTCCCAACAAAATTGAACAGATAGGCAACTTTTAAGTGACGACAATTTTCATGCCTCACGCTAATTTTTTTAATTACGTAATTTTTCTCTATTATGACCGCACTGCATATGGGTCGCATCTGTAGATCCCAAGAAACTGAAATATTTGCCTACATCCTTTCAAAGCCTTAAATTGGACATCATTGGATGTCCACAAGTGGCAAATTTGGACATCCATAGGACGTCCTTAAATGGACATCCATTGGATGTCCACAAGTGGGACATTTGGACATGCATAGGATGTCCATTGGACGTCAAATGGATGTCCATGGATGTCAGTAACATCCATGCGGGACATCCAATGGATGTCCAATGGACGTCAGTGCAATGGCTGGGTTAGGGCAATTGTAGAAATGAAAGTGCCTGAAAAGGAAGAGGATGTGTTAAGGTTCTTGGGGATGTGTAACTTTGTCTCTAAATACATTCCAAATTACTCACAATTGTCAGCACCATTGAGAAAGTGGCCGAGAAATGATTCAGTTTAGCATTGGGAAAGTGAACAGGAGACGGATTTTAAAGAATTAAAAGGTAAACTAATGAGTGCCCCTGTGTTGTCAATTTATGATCCATCAAAAGAGATAACTCTGCAAGTTGATAGCAGTAAGGACGGTTTGGGATCCTGCTTGATGCAAAATGGTCATCCCATTGCATATGCATCGAGAAGTTTGACCAAGAGTGAGAATTCTTATGCCCAAATAGAAAAAGAGCTCTTAGCGATTGTGTATGGATGCACTAAGTTCCATAATTTTGTCTATGGCAATAGATTTATTGTAGAAAGTGACCATAAGCCCCTAGAAGCATTAGTTGAAAAGGAGATTTTTAAAGTCACATCTAGAATGCAGCGTATGTTGTAGTAGTATACTCTCATGTGGTTGGTACCCCTGTGCTCCTCACAACCCCCCCCCCCCCCTCTGGAAGTGACATATGTTAGTAGCTGTTAAGATTTACTATGTGTGAAAGTGTCGGGAATAAAGTCTTGAAAGAATCCCAGTTACACTCTAGTATTAATAACTTAAATTGACTATATCTCAAAGCTTGAGATACAACATGGCGCAGTCGTGTGGAGTTCAATGACATTAGGTGCAAATAGAGGTGACACGATATCGTGAAACCACGCCGTGGATCTTCAGTGCAACCATGAAAATGGCCGAGTACATTAAACTACCGACAAGTGTGAATTTCAAAGGTCCCAGTGCCTACGCCGACTGGACTAATTTTGTCCGAGAATTTGAAAATTTCCTAGCAGCCACCAAGAGGGATGAAGAGTCTGACAAAGTAAAGATCGCCCTTTTGTTAAATATGCTGGGAGGAAGTGCGATAGCGCTGTGCCCTACTTTTCCGTTGACTGAGCCAGAGAAAAAGAAATACAGCTGCTGTTTTGAAAGCGTTCGAGTTGTACTTTGCCCCCAAAATTAATGAGACCTTCGAACGCTTCATATTTAATCAGAGAGTCCAGGAAGAAGGAGAAAGTTTCGAGCATTTCTTTGCTGACTGTATGCGCCTCATTAAAAATTGTGGATTCTCCAGATCTGAACCTCAAGAGGACTCCGTACTTCGTGATCGCATCGTTTACGGAGTTCGAGATAAGATGGTGCAGGAGGCCCTGCTTAGACTGGAGGATCTCTCTCTGGAGAAAGCGGCAGCCCACTGCAGAGCTGTAGAACAAAGTCGGAGGCAGGCGAAGCAGATCAGAGAAGCAACGGCTGAGCCCAAAGGAGGAGATTACCACATCGACGTTTTGCAGAAGAGAGGGAATCACCGATCTCGAGGTAATGTGGACTCAAGTGCAAGCCAAAGTGTGGGCAAAGCAGTGGGAAAGTTTCATTGTAACAGGTGCCAAACGAATCATGGCCCTCGAGAGTGCCCGGCATATGGAAGGAAGTGCGCGAAGTGCGGGATAATCAACCACTTTGCTGTGGCATGCAGGGTGAGAAATGTATGCCAAATGGACATGGTAGAATCTGACTCCTTGTCAGATACATAGTCAGTGTCCTGCTATGCACTATCTGTGAATTTGAGCATTAATTCGGTGGATGCTAGTTGTGATCCCAATGAGTGGGTTGAAAAGGTGGAGATCGGTGGAAAAGTGTTTGCAATGAAGCTGGACACAGGTGCTCAAGTGAATGTCCTGTCAGTGCAGGCAATACAGAAGTTAGAGAAAAGTGTTAAAATTAAACCTACACGTGTGCGACTTGAGGCATATGGTGGCATGACAATTAAGCCTGAATGTATCGCCACTCTGAGATATAATTATAAACATGCTGAATGTTTCCTTGATTTTGTAATTGTAAACCATGACTTGCAACCCCATTTGGGATTACCAGGCTGTGTATATTTGAACTTGGTTAAAAGGGTATTTAATATTGGCCAGCCGTCATCAAAAGATAAATTTCTAAAAATGTAAATGTCTGTGCATTTAAGGGTCTGGGGTGTGTACCACAAAGGTGCGATATAGCAACATTTAGAGAATGTGCAGCCGACATCAAGGCCACCCAGGAGGGTGCCTTTGGCTCTGAAAGAAAGGTTAAAGATGGAGTTGGAGAGGCTTCAGGCCAAGAAAATAATTTCTAGGATAGAAAGCCTGACAGGTAAAGAGTGGCTCAGTAACCTTGTTATTACTGAGAAACCAAATGGGGACTTGCATCTTTGTCTTGACCCTGTTGACTCATACAAGGTTATTGTTAGACAGTATCACACTGTTCCAACTGTGAGTGACATAGCTGAGGAATTGAGTGGCAATAAATATTTCAGTGCATTTGATTTGAAAGAAGGGTTCCATCAGGTTAAGTTAGATGAGGAGTCCTCCCTCAAATGTGCTTTCACAAGTCCCTTTGGTTGCTTCAAATACCTAAGATTGCCGTATGGTATTGCTTGTGCCCCTGAAATATTTCAGAGAATGGTGGAGCAAAATTTTGGTGATATTCCAGGTACCATTATCTACATTGATGATATCTTGTGCATGGGTAAAACAGAAGTGGAGCATGATAAGGTTGTTGAACGAGTTGTTGAAAGAGCTAGAGCACTGAACATAAAGTTCAATCCAGCAAAGTTGCAATATAAGGTGAAAGAAGTAAAATATGTGGGGCATCTTTTTTTTCAGAGGCAGGGGTGAAAACTGATCCTGAGAGGGTGAAAGCACTTGTAAGCCTAGAATTCCCATTTAATGTGAAAGAATTGCAAAGAGCAATGGGAATGTTTAATTATGTGCATAGTTTCATCCCAAACATGGCAACATTAACAGCCCCCCTGTGGGAATTGCTAAAAGCAGGGACAGAATGGAAATGGCTCCCCTCCCACAGCCACGCATTTCGGAAATTGAAGGAAAGTGTGTCAACTGCCCCAGTTCTGCCATCATTTGATCCATCTAAAAAAATGACCATTCAATGTGATGCCTCTCAATCGGGTCTAGGCTGTTGCTTGTTACAAGGAGAAGTTGGGAGTAAGGGATTGTTACAGCCTGTTGCTTTTGCCTCTAGAAGCATGAGCGAGTGTGAGCAAAACACTTGTGCTCAAATTGAGAAAGAGTTGCTAGCCATCCATTTTGCCACCACTAAATTCCACAATTATATATATGGGCTCAATGTGGATGTCCAAACTGATCACAAACCACTTGTGTCAGTTATGAAAAAAAGAGTAAGTAAGATAGGGTCAGTAAGACTCCAAAGGCTAAGACTCAAACTGCTGCGATACTCCTTGAATGTGTACTACGTCCCTGGAAAGGATTTGCATATTGCAGATATGCTATCAAGGTCATACATCAAGGGGAATGTTGAAGATGAGCCTGAAATACAAGAGATGGTTCATACCATCAGTAGGTATCTTCCCATATCTAGGGAACAGAGGAAAAAGTTTCAGATAAACACTAACACTGATAAAGTTTTAAGTGAAATAATCAGAATGTCTCGCGGCTGAGCTTAAAGCCACTGAGTGCGTCCACCGGGTTGTGGATGGTGGGTCGACCTCTAGATATAGAGGTTAGCTGCGAGATAAGCGAGTTTACTAGTCGAATAAGCAGTCGTGGACAAAAAGCGAAGGCATTCCGAGGGAGTATTTGGTCTATCCTTGGGTAAGGTAGGCCTTAAATAATACAGAACCTGTGAAGATGCCGTGACTTGGCGATGGGAGGCCGCCAATAATTACGCTTCTCATCACCCGGAGGAGAGGGCAGCAGCTCTTCTTCACACGAGTGAAGGTGGAGCCCACAGTGGTCGGTACAGCGACACTCATTTCACTACAGGCATGGTAACATTTACTTTAACGGCTGTAGTACTGCAATGTGGAAGGCAAGGGGAAACCACCACATTACTCTCCCGAGGAGTCGCAGCTACTCCACTCTTTTCTTTCTTATCAAGATGTGATGGAACCCTCTCGAGTAAAATATTCCGGAGGTAAAATAGTCACCCATTCGGATCTCCGGGCGGGGACTACCCGAGAGAGTACATCAGTCAAATGTGATACACTTTTTAGGGTAGGAACATGGAACGTGAGATCACTTCGGACCTGTGGAAGACTGGAGAACCTGAGGGTAGAAATGCGAAGAATGGATCTCGACGTATTAGGAATCAGCGAAATGAAGTGGCCCGAAGAAAGAGACTTTTGGAGTGGAAGCTAGATTATACATACAGCATCATTAAATGGTAATGCTGGAGTAGGGATCATACTCAGAAAGAGTGCTGGAATGCGTGTGAACAGCTTCCTTCAGTACAATGAAAGGATAATAATGGTGAAGATCGAGACCAAACCTGTAGATACTGTGGTGGTGCAGGTTTACATGCCTACGACTGACTATGAAGATGAAGAAGTGGAATACGTATACGAAGATATCACGGAAGTTATAAAACAGGTAAGAGGAGAAGAAAACCTAATTATTTTAGGAGACTAGAACACTATCGTCAGCGAAGGTCAAGATGGAAGAATAACTGGAAAATACGGGTTGGGAAACCGAAACGAAAGAGGAGAAAGGCTGCTGGAGTTCTGCACTCAACATAAGTTAGTGGTGGCCAACACATTGTTTAAAAATCACAACCGAAGAAGATACACATGGAAAATGCCAGGAGACAGAAGAAGATGCCAAATAGACTACATTTTAGTGAAGCAGAGATTTAGAAACCAAGTGAAGGACTGCAAAAGCTACCCTGGGGCAGACATCGACAATGACCATAATTTAGTGATGATGAAATGCCATCTAAAATTCAAGAAATTGAAGAAAACAAAGAAGAATATATGGCAAGTAGAAAAACTAAAGGAGGCTCAACATCAGCTGGCATTTCAAAAAGCAGTGGGAAACATAGGAGAGAACCTGAATGAGAAATCAGTGGAAGAGCGTTGGGAAAACATTAAATGTGGACTACAGGAAGCCGCAAAAGAAGTTCTTGGAAGAAGAAAAGTTGCCAAGAAGAAGCCATGGATCACGGAGGAAGTCTTAGGATTGATTGAAAAAAGAAGTACAAGAATGCGAAAACTGAAGAAGGGCAGCTTTGCTACAAAAGAATAAGGAACGAAATAAGTCGCAAAGCAAGGAAAGCTAGAGAGATGTGGATGAAAAATCTATGCGAAGATGTACAAAGCTACCTTGCACTTGGAAAGGTGGAAGCTGCCCATAGGATAGTGAGGAACCACTGCAAGATGCAATGCCATAAGGGACAAGAATGGAGAAATTTTGATTGAAAACGAGGACAAAGTGAAGAGATGGAAAGAATATCTGGAAGAGCTATACAATGGAAAACATCTCAGCACTAAAGCTATTGAAGAGGAGAGCGAAGTGGAAAAAGATGATATGGGGGCATCAATATTAAGATCGGAATTCGACGCTGCAGTAAGGGACCTTCGGATGAATAAGGCCTCAGGTATTGATGATGTCCCTGCAGAACTAATTAAAAATGCAGGAGAGAAGACATTAACTCATCTCTACAAAACCATCTGCGACATGTATTCAACAGGAGAAATTCCAAGGGACTTCGAGAAAAACATCATCATTCCTATTCCCAAGAAGAAGAGAGCGGAGAAAAGCGAAAATTTTAGGACTATATGCCTGACGACACATGCATAGAAGATACTGACCAGGATCATCTACAGAAGAATAGAACGAAAAGCAGAGGAGTTCCTGGATGAAGATCAATTCGGATTCAGGAAAAGTAAGGGTACAAGGGAAGCAATATTGGCCCTTAGGCTACTCATAGAGAAGAGAATGGAGAAGAACAAACCGACATTCATTGCATTTGTGGATTTAGAGAAGGCCTTTGACAATGTGGATTGGGATTCAATGCTTGGAATTCTGAAGGGAATTGGAGGGTCTTACAATGACCGAAGAATTACAGTCTGTACAAAAACCAAGTTGCTGTGATTAAATCTGGACCCAGCTGTGAAGAGGCAAGAATAATGAAAGGAGTGAGACAAGGCTGCGCACTGTCTCCCGTAATTTTTAATGTTTACATCGAGAGAGCCATAAATGAAGTCATGGAGAAGTGTTCTGGAGTGAATATCCATGGAGAAACAATCAGTATGCTACGATTCGCTGATGACATAGCTCTCATAGCAGAGACAGAGAAGGAGCTGAATAAGATGCTAACAACCATGGAAAGGATATAAGGCCAGATATCAGCTGAAGATAAATAAGAAGAAGACTAAGATATTGGTGTGCAGCAAGAAAGAAGAGGCGAAAACCAATGTCAAACTAGGAAAACAAAAACTTGAAGAGGTTAAAGAGTTCTGTTATCTAGGAAGCCGAGTAACCAACGATGGACGAAGCAAGAAAGAAATAGTGAGTAGAATAGCCCAGGCAAAGAAGAATGTAAGTAGATGCTGTAAGTAGATTCTTCTTTCAAAAGAAGAATCTACTTACAGCAGGAAATACAAGCATAGAAGTAAGGAAACAGTTCATCAGAACATACAGCTGGAGCATTTTTCTTTACGGCAGTGAATCATGGACGATGACAGCAGCGGAGAAGAAAAGGGTGGAAGCATTTGAAATGTGGTGCTACAGAAGAATGCTGAAGATTAAGTGGATCGACCGAGTAAGTAACGAGGAAGTGCTAAGAAGAGTAGGAGAAAAGAGAAGTCTGCTGAAAACTCTAAAAAGAAGAAGGGAAAACTTAATCGGCCATATCTTGAGACACGATGGCCTGATGAAGACTATTGTCGAGGGAAAAGTGAATGGGAAGATTGGAAAAGGCAGGCCTTGTATGAGATACATGGAACAGGTTGTGAAAAATGTAAAAGAGAAGAATTACGTCACAATGAAAAGGTTAGCCGATAAAAGAATCGAGTGGAAAGCTGCGTCAAACCAATCCTAGGATTGTTGACCAATGATGATGATGTACTAGGGGGTGGCCAAATTATGGAAAAATATCCACAGCACTGCAACCTTTCTTTAAGCTAAGAGATGAGCTCTAAATCGAAGATGGACTAGTTTTCGTGGGACACAAAATTGTAGTACCTAATGCTCCTAAATCCTATGTGCTAAAATTACTGCATGAAGGGCATGGGGGGATCGAGAAGAGTCGCATTAAAGCTAGGGAGCTAAACTATTGGCCTGGAATGTCAAGGGACATTGAAACTGTAATTAATAAGTGTGAAGTATGTAATAAGTTCCAACCCAGAAAGCGGAAACAGCCATTACTCCCTCATGAGGTACCTAAGTTGCCATTTGAAAAAGTTGCATGTGACATTTTAGATTTTGCCAGGAACCCCTATCTTGCCCTTGTTGACTATTACTCTAAATGGTTGGAATTAGTTCCTTTACCACGTAAAACTACAATTGCTATGATAAATGCATTACAGAGCATTTTTGTGACTCATGGCATTCCCAGGGAATGCATTGCAGACAACATGCCTTTCATGTCATATGACTGTCAAAAATATTTCAGAGAGAATGGGATGGAGTTGAGGACAAGTAGCCCCCATTACCATCAAAGTAATGGGCTTGCAGAAAAGGGTGTGCATATTGGCAAACAAATTCTTCGGAAAAGCCAAGAATTAGGTAAAGATTTCAGGGACCTGTTGAGGGATTATCGGAATTCTCCCCTTAAAGGGCTCAATGTGTCCCCAGCCCAAATATTGTTTAGCTGTCAACTGCGCTCCAAGCTTCCTGTCACAATGGAAGCTTTGAAACCAAGGGTACTAACAGGTATATATGAAGCACTCCAGGCTAAGCAGGATAAATTTAAGGAATACTATGACAGAGCCTCCAGGAGGCTGGTCAAGGAATTCAAAAGAGGAGATAATGTCTGGATTAAGGCAAGAAATAATGAAAGGTGGGAGCCTGGCACTGTTGTGGAACCTCACAGTTGTCCTAGGTCTTACTTAGTTAAAAATAAGTATGGTAATGTTGTAAGGCGTAATGATGTTCACTTATGCCATAACCTCTCTAGAAATGTGTCATTACAAAGCCCTCTCATGCTATTAGAGGAATATATGGCACCAAGAAATAGTGATACTCATAGAGGTCCTCAACTCGCCAGAGAAAACAGAGGTACTTCAGGTGGTCTCAGGAGTCAATGGACACTTCTTGAAAAAGGACACTCAGAGACTACCAATTCCGAATTGACAGAAGGGTGAAAGCTCCTGTACGCCTCACCCTGTAAAGGGGGAGGTGTTGTAGTATACTCTCATGTGGTTGGTACCCGCTCCTCACATACCCTTCCCCGGATGTGACGTATGCCAGTAGCTCAGTAGCTGTTAAGAAGTACTATGTGTGAAAGTGTCGGGAATAAAGTCTTGAAAGAATCCCAGTTAAACTCTATTATTAATAAGTTAATTTGATTAATAAGTTAAATATCTCAAAGCCAGAGATACAACGCTTGATGCAAAATCGTCATCCCATTGCATATGCATCTAGAAGTTTGACTAAAAGTGAGAATTCTTATGCCCAAATAAAAAAAGAGCTCTTAGCGATTGTGTATGGATGCACTAAGTTCCATAATTTTGTCTATGGCAATAGATTTATTGTAGAAAGTGACCATAGGCCCCTAGAAGCATTAGTTAAAAAGGAAATTTTTAAAGACACATCTGGAATGCAGCGTATGTTATTAAATTTGTTAAAGTATGACCTGGTTGTGAAGTATGTACCGGGAAGTAAGCTGTATGTGGCTGATACTCTGTCTAGGGCATATATTGATGAATTTGTGCCAGAAGATCCTGAGTTTAACTTCATGGTGCATTCACTCACTAAGGAAATACCTATGTCAGAGAAACGAAAGAAAAAATTTCAGGACGTGACTAGGAGCGACGTAGTCCTGAAGGAGTTAATGGTATTATGGTTGGATGGTTGGCCAGAGCATAAGAGAAATTGTCCTCCACAGGCAAAAAGGTATGGGAACATGAAAGAGGATATTAACGTTGAGGATGGGCTTGTGTTTCTCAATGACAAATTAGTAGTCCCTACTTCCATGAGACCCTATGTTTTAAATTTGGTTCACGAGAGTCACTTGGGGATTCAGAAATGTAAATCTAGAGCAAGAGAAATTGTGTATTGGCCAGGGCTGAGTAGAGATATAGAGGAAATAGTTTTGAAGTGTCAGATTTGCCAAAAGTATAACAAGGCAAATTGTAAAGAGCCAATGTTGAGTCACTCAGTGCCAAGTAGGCCAGGGCAGAAAGTTGGTATGGACATATTTCAGTTTGGAAACTTTGATTATTTGGTAGTCACTGATTACTATAGCAGGTGGATTGTGTGTGTTACACTACAATCTAAGACATCAAGTGGTGTAATTTCTAAACTCAAACTAATCTTTGCAAGACTAGGCATACCCGAAAGGATCATTTGTGATAACATGTCATTTAGTAGTCTGTAGTTTAGACAATTTGCTAAAAGTTGGGATTTTGTAGTTTGTACCTCTAGTCCACTGCACCCAAAGTCCAACGGCTTGGCAGAAAAATCAGTGTCCATCATCAAACATATATGCTGAGGAAAAGTAGTGATGCTGGTCGAGATGTTTACCTATCTCTGATGGAGTATGGGAACAGTCCACTCGGTGATGTTAATCTTTCGCCTGCTCAATTGATGTTTGGCCGGAGGGTCAGAACAAAATTGCCAGCAGCACAAGTTTTATTTCAACCGGAGGAAGGTCACGCATCAATTAATACCAGATTGCAAGAGAGACAGATAAAATCCAAGTCATGGTATGACAGAAAGGCTGTTGAAACCATTACATACGGGTGACAGTGTTCTGTTACGAAATGGTAAGAGTTTGGGAACCTGCATTAATTACAGGTACAGTTGAAACACCAAGGTCATACTGGGTAAAGAATTCCAATAATAGAATAGTACGAAGGAATAGAGTAATGTTGAGAGGGAATTCAAATGAATACTCTCCGGCTGGAAATGAACTGGGAGATTTACATAATGGCAATGAGGAGAAGTCACTCAATAGTTACCCTAGTCCAAGAGTTGTTCCAAGACCTCAGAGTATTGTCAATAAGCAGGCTCCTAAGAGTCAAAGTAGAGAGGTTGACAACGGTCCTCCCGTAGTTTTAACCCGCTCTGGTAGAAGGGTTAACAGACCAGCCACGTTTTGTACATAAGTTTTCTTTTTATGTTATTGTAAATTTTGTTTTGTGAGAATATATGTTGTGCATGCCACAACAATAACATTTGAAAGGTTGTTCATTTCACATAAGACTGTGATTATTTGTGTGACATAACTTGTCTTTATTTGTTTGAAGTATTTGTATTTAAATGTTTGTGAAAGGGGAGATGTTATGTAGTTGTGTGTTTGACCTGTGGAGTGGTTGTGTGATTGAACTGTGTGGTGACCGGAAGGAATGCCGGGAAGAACAGCGGTCCGGGAGAGAGGATGCCAAGATGGCTGACGTGTGACAAGCCTATGTAATTGCTGTCTGTATCATTTTCATATGTGAATACAAAACCTGTTCCTGATAAGCTATGCCTTTTTATTTGAACTCCGTAACGGTCATAACAGTGGCAGTTTCTGGCTGGCATAGTTGTGATTTGCTATTGTGTTATGCTGCTTGCAGATCGGTTTTCCATTTATGACCTCACTCATGCATTGTATATATTAGCAGCATGAATCTTTTCGAGTTCACTAGAGTACAAACGTGCATTACGAGAGGTAACATGGCTCTTTTCTAAGTGCTTTGATAGTGAAAATGGAATAATATAAGTAGAAATATAGTCCAGGTAATTCGGCATTATATGTCATTGACCAAAATTATTTTATCTGGGGATTTGTAAGTATTTATACCGTACAGTAGCGGTTCTTAACGAGTTGAATGGTGACAATTTGCATTCACGCGCTGACTAAAATGTCGTTTCTGCATTCTTTTGAAATATATATTTCAAAACCAACTATGTATAAAAGTGGCATTCACTCAGTTTGTTGTGAGTACTATGAGTTTGTGATAGCCTCACAACCACCGTACTACTTCTTGAACTCAACCTTTGTGTTTTTGTGCACTGAGTTATTTTTCGAGTAGGTACGAGTTTCGCCAACAGGATGCATGATAATATGCAGGATAATGCATATGCAAATAATGCAGGATAATATCATAGCATAGTTCTCAGCATTATCTAAGAGGTGCACAATATCATAATGTCAAATATGTTTTTACTATCAACTGTATTAAGGCCGCTTTGCACGACACAATTTCTTGTACAAATGCTTGTATGAGGAAATTGTACCGTGTAAAGCGGCAAATTGTGTGAACGCTTATGCGATTGTCTGAATGACTATACAGAAAATAGAACCAGTTCTAATTCCACTCAGACAAACATACAATTTCGTTCAGTTTGTATAAGAATGTGTACAAAAAATTGTATCGTGCAAAGCGGCCTTTAGGCTCCATTTTAAACGCCTGCCGCTGCTTGTCCTCCAGTGGACACAGTCACAGCGTGGCTGCGCAGAACAGATGCATTTTCGTCCTCAGGAGTGACCCACCTAATGTATTAGTGCCACGTAGAACAGTACGCATTGCACGTCTCAAAATATGGTTCACCTCCGGTTGTTCCACAAATTGTTAGGACGTATTTACTGCATACAAGCAATAGTCATTAGTTTTTGGTAGCCAAATGTTTAGGAGAACTCAATCGAATGAAAGAATGCATGATTACGCCACAAAAAGCGTTTAAGAAAGCATGGCACTGAAACCAAGACCACAATTACCTATCACACAGCAGAATGTGATTGGACAGTGATCCGTTTGGGTTTCCCCCTTCATTAACACAGATAATCAGCATTCTACTGTATTCGTAACCGATATTTTAAAAGCGTTACAAGACACTGGGAGAAGTAACAATTACACGGGCCCAAAAATATTGTGTACATGTATTGGTTTAAATATCATGTTAGGCATTTGTTTGTGTATCATGTCCTTGGCTTAGTCCGATGAGCAATAATTGAGAACAAAGGGCTCTTTTGACGTGACGCTGAAGGCATCCATTCGATGGCATTCGATCAGTTAACGTCTCCGATCCATACAGCACTGACGATACATTAAGCCTAAATACTTTTTCGTCATTTATTTTCGCAGTGCGAGATACAAGTAACAATAAAGCTGGTCACAGGCGTGACGCTACAATAAAGGCACATAAATAAACGACACTCACAAAAATGTTTTCCGATATTTCGGTAGCCACTACCACCTTTCTCAAAGGGGAGGAGAGAATTGACTGAGGGGGGGGGCAAGGCAGGTCCAGGAAACAAGTGAAGGGTGGAAGGGAAAAGATGAGTGGGGAGGGTGTGAGAAGATGCATGAGAAAAAGAGAGAGAAAGACAGAAGAAGGCTCTTTCAATGAGTCTTGTTAATTCCCGGTCTGCAGAAAGCATGGGAAAAGAGGAGAAGTGGGGAGGGGAAGTGGTGAGGAGGACACATTGAGGTCACAATGAGTACAAGTGTCGGTTAAAAGGACGCATTGAGCCCAGGGGGGGTGCATGCCTTGAGAAGCAGAATGATGCAAGTAAGCGCAAGGGTGTGCAGGTTGACAGCGGAATCTGAGAGAATAATAACAGAGACATTGAAACATTGGTCGGAGAGGGTGTGGTTGAGAGGGCGGTGTGGTGGCAGAGGATGTTAAGGTGAGTGAGGGGGTGGCACGGTGGTTATTAATTCTGAGGGTGGGAGGTGCATCGTCCTGCATAGAAGGCCTGCATAGAAATCGCATTGCAGGAGGTAGATGACGTTGGTGAAGCACAGGAGGATGAAGGAGAAATTGGCAGAGATTTGAGCGTGGGAAGGAAGGAGGCAGGAGGAGAATATAGGGCAAGTCTTGCAACTCGGACGTTTGCATGGAGAGGACAAGGTGTATGGAAGGGATTTGAGAAGCGGTCGGGTAGTTTTGAAAATGTTGCTTAAATGGTCTTTTGTACGCAATGCGGGACAATTTTTCATGTGTGTGTGTCCTTTTATTATTTTCTATATTTTTTATGTCGTCGCAACTAGTGACTATTATACAAGTCAACATTGTTGATCCTATTTATAAAATAAGGATTTTTTTGTCTTGAATTAATAAGAGGGTAGTTTTTTCCAACCTCCGATCGCACAGCATAAACGCCAGACAAGCGACAGAGGTGGGTGGTGTGCACAGTGTAGGCAACTGAGCATCATCTCCCGTACCTTACGCTCTGTCACTGCCGACCTTAAGTCGTCAGTCTGTGCTGAGTAGCTGTCACATAAACATGACCGCCTCGATTGATTCTCCCGTCAAGTGCGAATTGCGAAGTGTTATTCGTTTCCTGCAAGCAGAAGGGAATAGTGCTGTGGAAATTCATCGAAGAATGAGCCGAGTGTATGGAGAAAACTTTATGTGTAGCGGTGTTGAGCGTGAATGGTGTCGAAAATTTAAAGACAGCCGAACTGATGTGCATGATGAAGGGGTCAAGGACACAAGTCTGTCGCTACAGACGGCCTTGTTCAATGAGTTGATGAAGTGGTTAGAGAAAACCATAGGTTCACCATAAGCACTTTGTCTATGGAATTTCCATAAGTTTCAATATCTTCTCTGAACTCTTATCATTTCAGAAAATTTAGGCTACGAAAAACTTTGTGCCTGCTGAGTCCCAAAAGTTTTGACAGGAAACCACAAAATTCGCCGAATGGCTTCAGCTTTGACATTCCTTGACCATTATGCCGCTGAAAGAGAAGACGTATTGAAATCAATTGTGACGGGAGATGAGACGTGGATTCAATATGACAGACCCGAAACAAAGCCAAAATCACAACAATGGATGCATACACATCACCAAACAAACCAAAAATTTCAAACAAACCTTCAACAATTGAAAGGTTCTGGCTATCGTGTTTTGGGTCCAAAAAGGTGTGTTGCTTGTGGAGTTCATGCAGCCGGGAAGAACGATTAATGCCACTTATTTTTTGTGAAATGTTACGACGTTTCCGGAGAGCCATTCAAAACAAAAGAAGAGGCATGCTGACTTCCTGAATCATTTTGATCCATGACAACGCCTGACCTCACAGTGCTGGTGCAACCCAACAGCTCCTTGAGCAATTCCATTGGGATGTTTTCGATCACCCGCCATACAGTCCCGACGAGTGACTTCCATCTTCCCTAAACTGAACAAGTGGAGAGCAGCATTTCCAAACCAACGAGGAGCTTCAAGACAACGTCAGGACACATTTCTATTCATTGGCGGCAACATTTTATGAAAAGGGTACTGTAAAGCTTGTCCACAGGCAAATGCCTCAATCGTCAAGGTGATTATGTCGAAAAGTAGCCATTAGTGTACATAACTTTTAGTAATAACAGCATTTTTTAATATTCACTTTGCCTTTTATTTATGTCCCATTGGAGGTTGAAAAAAAACTGCCCTCGTAATTTTTAAAATTCCTGACTCAGACCAGAAAATCACGAATAATCCACGAACATTTTCTTGCATTGAAAATTCACGAATAATTGCAGAGTTTCCCGGTCTGTGGAAACCCTATAATACTTTTCATGGTGATGCTGATGTACAGAGAAATGAGGAAAAATGGATGAATATAGTAAAGAAATCAAAACGATAAAAGACCTAGCTGAGGCATGTATCACGCCAAAATCACGTGTGATACATAGATTAGTTAAAGGAGCAATTAGAGGAAGGAATGCTTTCTGGCACAAAAATGACGGAGCGTGTAATGACAAATGAAAGGCGAAGCTCAGGACAAAGTGCGATGGAGAAATTCTGATTAGATAAAAACCTGGCAGAAGTCAGTTCCACCAATGATGAACTGTTATAATCCGTTTGATGCTAATTTACGCGTAGCACCACCTTCACCTGTCTTTGCTGCCACGGAGGTGGGCGGTGGTGGCACGTCGTACTGCCCTCCTTGTTGCAACGCCGCTGGGAGTGCCACCCTACCAGCCACGGGCGGCATGTCGTACAGGTAGACGTCGCCAAACTTCTGAGGAGTCACCACCTGCAAAAGAAGAGAAGGCGGCGGTCAGTTGGCGCGGAAAAGCATTCATCCGAGGGACCCCCTCGACGCATGTGCCAGTCCCGCATCCAAAACAGTACATAGTAACAGAGAGCACATTGTAGTCATGGTTAGATAGGCACGGATTACTCATAAACAGCCAACATGGGTTCCGGAAAGGCAGATCTTGGAAACACAATTAGCTTGATTCGTACACCATATTTTTTTCTATGGCGAAAACAGTACCAATATTTTTAAATATTAAAAAGGCATTAGATAAAGTTCCTCATCACATATTAATGTTGAAGTTAGAGAGTTTTGGTATACATAAAAACGTGGTATGCTGGATGAAAGAATTTTTGAGTGGGCGAGAGCAGAGGGTTATCATAGATGGTACCATATCGGACACACATCTGGAGTTCCCCAGGGTAGCATAGTAGGTCCCCTTCTTATCCTTCAATACATAAACGAGTTGGGTCCTATTCGAAATTATTAAATGGATTCCCTGTTTCCATTCCACATTCCTTATTCATGTAGAAAATCATTTATCCATGATATAATATTACTGTCTAAACCATAAGATTTCAATTTCACATACTTACAGGTTGCTATGAGACGCCTAGACAAAAAAATTCTTTAAATAGAGAAATTTAACTTCAACTGCAGTATTGTTTTCGTCACAAGCAAAACTTTCTCGAGAAAAAAGTACAAGTTGAGTTTCACAAGATCTGCTCTTCCGGAAGCCAAGCTTACACTTTGGTCAATAAATCCTGGCTATCTAGGTGTCTCATGACTGAAATGGCAATTTTATGTTTAGTTTATAATTTTAAGTTAATGTCCTATTTCAGGGGGTACCTTTCACTTTGTGATTAAAGAATGCCACCTTGCACACATGTTCCTGGGACCACATTGGACCATTTAAGAGGTGTAGCCACTGCCGCCGGCAACAGTGCAGGGACCGTGGTACTACGGGTTGCACATCTCACCGGCGAAGTACTGTTTTTTGGTCATACACGACAATGTTGAGTGATTTGCACGCAGAAAAGGTGGTTTTTGCATATATATGACGCGTATATGACGAATATGAATGTAAAAATTAAGTATTCTGTCGCTCAAAGTATACATTTTATATACTTAAGACACGGTAACAATACTCAGAGGACCTGGCGCCCATGTCGTACGCTGGGCTTGGCGGACGCTTGCGCTGTAGTAGTTGCAAGTCACATATGCGTCCAGCGGTGTTTTGAGTGAGAAAAGTGGTGTTCACGGACAATAAGCTGTAAGTCCAGCGTGTGCGGTAGTGTGTGTTTATAAGTTAGGTGTTTGTATGGATATTCCGCTATAGTGTTGTGCATGTGTTGTGAAGCTCTACTTCGTACATGCAAGTAATAACGATCATTATTCTTCCTACTCACAGAGGTTTTCAGTGTGGCGTTTGCATGGCATTAGTTGTTGATGGTGACAGTTACGAATCATGCCTTCTTTTTTCCTTTAGTTTAAGGTGGAGGATACTTTTTGAAGGGGGTTGGGTGTTATTTGCATAGTTGTATCATGTCAGGCATCGAGTGGGAACGCTGCATGCTGTGTCAAATCAACGCAAATGAAAGGCTGATTAATCCTACAAAAAATACACGGTCCACAATAGATGAAGACTATGATTCACTAGCGAAAAATCTATTTGCTTTCTACGAGATAGGAGAACTTCCTTTTGATCTGGACATACCTTCCCTGAACAGCGACACAGGTTTAAAGAAAACTATGATTGAAAACAAGGCATCGTGGTACAAATCATGTTACTTAGAGTGCAACAGCACAGAGCTTCAGAGAGCTCAGGAGAGAGCTAAAAAGAGGAGACAAGAGGCAGATACATCACCAGTCAAAACTCGAAGGTGCCACTCTACCGAGTACAAACAAGGAACCTGCCTCTTTTGTGATTTGCCGGGCTCCAGATTAAATAACCTGAGTAACGTGAGGATGACATCTTACTGTCAAACTATTACTGACTGTGCCCTTGCACTCAAACATTCGAAGGTTTTAGCAAATATTTCTGAACACTGTGACTTAAAATCATTAGAGGCACAATACCACAATAAGTGTCTCACTGAGTACAAAAACAGGAGAAGAGCCAGTGAAGAGAATGACTCAAGTGCTAATGACTCACGGCGCCAAAATTCGAAGCATCGCTTTCGCGGGTCTCGTGGCTTACATCAACGAAACTGGCGAAACGGCCGGAGATAAGGCAGTCTTCAGCATGGCAGATCTTGCGAAGCTACAGGCAGGTGCTATGAAAGAGCTCGGGTATAACTACGACGTACATTCAACGTGACTTAAGGACAAATTATTGGAGGAATGTCCTTACCTACAATCTTGCGACCGGAAAGGATTGGAAAGTATCATAACTTTCAGGGAAAATGTCGACACTACCAATTTTTTTCTCTACTCGACAGGTTTGGTTGGATTGACTGAGGACCCGGATGCCTAACGGAAGTGGCTTATTGCTGGGCCTGAGGTAGCATATATGATTCAAAACTTCAAGAGAGAAATTCTTAACATCTATAGCTCCGAGACGTTCGAAACTCATCATTCTGATACTGCTGCCAGGCACAAAAGTTTCTTGTGGAATGTGAGATCTTTCGTGACAACCTGTGAGGAACTAGGAAACCCTTTTCTCGAGGAGTCAATGGATCTGTACAACATAGATACAAAGCAGGTGTCTTCCATGGAGGTAGTTACAACAGTGCGGAATATTAGAAGGATGGTGAAGCCCAGTTTGCAGAAGAGAGACTTTGCAGTGGGAGTGCAAATAGTTTGCATCATCTGATCAAGCTCAACAAACTTTCCCTCTTTAGCACATGTCCAAAATCGTCCGAAAACAAGGCAAAGGACAAAATGACTGGAATAAAAAACGATTGCAGTCTATTCAGTACACTATATATTGCAACATGTGAGCACAGATCTGGAGATATCGAGGCATTATTCGCGCACGAGAATCAATGCAGCCCTCCCTTTTCACTTTCAGTCATGGGAATGATGCGAACTTGCACTAAATCAGACCTTCTGAAGTGCCTCATGAACATCTGCGGCAACAGCACCGAAAGCTCCGGCGGTCTCTGTGAGAGTTCTGGATGGTGATCCACATGTCGAACCCTGGCCAGAGTAAAACGTTCAGAGAATACGATGACACAGTATTCTTGCCATTCTTGAGAAGGGAACTGTCCAGAGGCTTGATCTTGCGTGGGATAGGTATAACAAAGACAGTTTAAAGAATGCCACCAGAGAGAAGCGTGGCACTGGTCTTAGGACTAGAGTCAGCCTTGACATGGGTTGACATTGGACATGGGTCGCGAAGGAAATTAGCCCAACCGAAGGGTTGGGCCAATTTCCTTCGCAAAGGCAAAAACAAAGAAGAGCTGTTTCACTTGCTGGCCATGGGTTCAGATTCCATGGACAGTGAAAAGGAGTTGTACACCACAGATGGGCTGCATGTTTGGAGCAACACTTCCCGCGACCTAGCAGGCACCGTGTAATCATGAAGAGGCCCACTCAAGGATACATGTATCTGATGCTGTAGCACTCAGTCATTCGAGAATCATGATTCGCACGGTGTGTAGATACTGACGTCGTCGCACTGGCCATCGCGCGCGTTCCTGGGCTGCGTGATCTGGAGGAACAATGGGTTCACATCGGCACAGCACCATCTATGTACATATCATCGCAGCATCACTAGGTAAGCCAGCGGACTTAAGAACTGCTTCTCGACTGTCACGTGGATCCAATCATTTACTTTCTTCCGCTTCACGTAGGTCCAGAAAGGGCTTGCCCCTGTTTCACTCCTTTCCAGGTTACGACACACTGCCGGCATTCAGTAGGAGAGGAAAAATAGGAGAGGAGAATTGTATGAAGCGCAATCTGAACTGTGTACACAACTGTGTATTTGCAATGGAGAGTGCAACTCTCATGATCCACAAAATTAAAGAAGTCGCGCATGAGAAAGCATACACTGATCTGTAATATTTTACTTCTGTAATAAATAAAAATGGCATACCACACGTACAGTTGTTGTCTTAAAACGTTCTTTTACTAGTGATATACGTATTTCAACCGAAATCATCCCGAAAACGTGATCAGAATTGAAAAAAACACATTTTAAGTGGAAATGCGCCTTGGCAACCCGCAATACACGGGCCCTGCACTGTTGCAAGCAGTGGCTACACCTCTCAAATGGTGTCGTCCGATGTGGTCCCAGGAACACGTGTGCAAAGTGGCATTCATTAAATGCAAGGTACCTCTCACTAACTCCCCCACAAGTTCTAGGACTGTGCATGAAATGGATGTGAGAGGTCGATAGTGAGGTGGCTCATGCTGCTTATAGCCACTTTTAAATATGTGCGTTCAATTGGCAGGTTTCTAATCCTTCGGCACGACGTGTTCGGTCAGGGATTTTGAAATATTATTTCCAGGTCGGGGGATAATCCGGAACACACTCAATACATGCCGGAGGGAATCTGATCAATGACAGGGGAATCCTTGGGACTTATTTCTTTAAGTAATTTTTCTATACTATTGCCCGAAATTTCAAATGGTGGCATCAGCCGTTAAAAGAGGTCAGGTAGACGACGGTTATTCTCCTGAAGGTGGGTTACAAAGTGTTTTGGAAGACGAAGTTTAATAAGTTAACTTCGTCAAGAAAATGTAGTACGTACATCGTACGCTATGTGGCGTATCTTATCGGTGTACTTACAAGTACACCGATAAGATACGCCACATAGAGCATCTTATCGGTACCTTGTTATTCTACGGGTGTTTTCAAGTCTGTTTCCGCACTAATAGGCGCCCTTGACCGGGATAGGAATGGAAGGGATGGGGGACCTCTCTCGCGGCTACCATGTTAGTACCATGAACTTACAATGGATAAAAATTGGATCTCAGTAGCCACCCTGGTCCTGTTTGAAGCCCTTCAGCGAGAGTGATTACAATATAGTCACATCGTAGTTTTGGAGGAATGCGCCTTCATCATTTATGGGGATGAGCATGACTGTATGCTAATGTAATGTACCTAACATTACAGGATATTTATTTGTAACTTGGGTGTGGACGCGAGTTAGTGTGATTACAAACAGTGGGTGTGGGTGTGAATCCATAGTAGGAAAATCAGAGTTCTATCGGAACAATTCATTATGTATTTCGGACAAAATGAGGAATCGGGCCATTTTGTGCCTCTGGTCCCAAGTAGACAGGTAACTTTGTACTTCTGGAGCGAAAAGTTGCCGAAAATGCCATTTTCTTGCCAGGTCACATCCCTGGGTAAGAAGTGTGTTACACTGTCAAGAACATCAGCTGATATCTGCTTTCGAAATACTCTTGCAAGGAATTATGGTAAATAAAGTTGAATACCGCAAATGTCTTGAATAATCATTCATTTCTCGATTGTCTTCCTGATTATTAATGTGCACCGGAGGTTAATCGACGGATGTTCATTTTTTTGGAAAGTTACAGCGGTTTCTTGCGAAGTGCGCCGATGTGAATAATATTTCCCTTAGCTATACTGTCGGAGGCATCTGCGTCAATTCCATCCCATCGGATACAGATATGACTATTATCTGATGAATTCAGTCATAACTTTCAGTAAAACTCGTCATTGTTCGCCGTAAACAGGTAGAACACAATGGGGAAATATCCAGAGTAACGTCTGCTAGGGGCCTACCCCGCGGTTGCAGCTCCTCTAGCGGCCGAACTTTATTTCTTGCGCGGCCATTGATAACACGATCAAAAAGGAGATTAGCGTCCTCTTATAGGGTTCTTGTATGAGAGGTAGTTTGCCATCAAGGTCTGTAGGTCTGTAGAGTATACAGGTTAGGGCTGGGCGGTGCATGAAATGCTGAACCGGTTCTCGGTTCTGAAAAAAACCGTTCGCGACGGCGGTGCACCGGTTCAATAGATCGAACCGGTGTTTTCTACTGAACCGGTGTTTTCTAATGAACCGATGTTTTCTAATGAACCGGTGTTTTCTAATGAACCGGTGTTTTCTACTGAACTGTAGTTTTTCCAGTGAACCGCGTTTTTTCTCATCCAAAATATTTTTTGGTCCATTTTTTATGTATTATACAGTTTTTTGAAGATTTGTTTTTTTTTCTTAAAGAAGATACTTCATAATAACGTGGGTATGCTTTCCTAAACTGAACAGTAAAATGTGGGAATGTTTGCGAGAGCCAATGGCTTTTGTACAAGGCCTGGGCGTACACATAAATTGGTTTTCTGAAGTGTTAAAAAATGCACCTATATTTGCTGATCTGCCGGATTCGAACCTGCTGCGTGAATGGCGATGAAATTCACATTATTTTTTAATGAAGGCATTGCAAAATTTCCTCGGATATTTATTTATTTAGCACGATGCGTTTCGTTGGTAAAACAGCATTAGCAATTGGCTTGATCAGCCTCGATGATATTGCTATTGTAGCAACAAAACGCGTCGTGCTAAATTAATAACTTATCCTTGGTGAATGAAAAGCTCCCTAGAGGCAGAGTGACTGGTGTCTACGTACGGACGAAATCTTTCCACTTAATCTGATCTGATTGAAGTGCTTCCAGAGAGCTGAGATGTGTGGAGAAACTGATTCCTTTCGTCTGTGATTCATAGTTATCTGCCTTTCTTAGTCGACATTTCCTTTCTCTTTCATAATGGCAACGATTACGAGTCAAGGGTCTTACTCTGACGCCTTGTGTTTTCTTTGGTGGCTTTATTCTTTTCCGCATCGGGATCGTCTCTTCACTGATTCCCTCTTAAATTGGCCATGACTTCTAGCTCACGTGAGTCGTCCGACAAGCAAATGCAAGGCGCTCTGGTAGAGAGGAGTGAAGTCAATTCAGATACAATTTCCAAGGATTTAATTGGGTACTTTTTGGGTAATTATTGGGTAATTTTTAATGCAAGAAAATAATTGGGAAGATATCGATAATGCTTATCATCCTTTGGCTTTCACGTGTGATTTTGTTGGTAAATAAATAGTGCCAGTTCAGTGTTCTGAAATATTTCCAGTTAATTTTCCGTGACGGTTTTAATACAATTGAGGTTGCTGAAACAAAGTGATCGAACGGTGGGTATTGGAAAAGCTCAAAGGACAACCCTCGATTACCGAAATTGAATGCAAGAGATTGACAAGACAACCAGAAAACCCAAAACTGGAAGTTGCCAGAGCCATCGATCCGCTAAGACGTTTGCGTCAAAGTCTGCACTAAGTCATCAATGCCTTCCCCATTAAAGCACCCTGAGCAATTAAAATAACTTCGATTAAAGTTACCCCGAAGGCATGGCATTGAGAGGACGGGAAGAGTTAAAACGCAGGCATTATTTTCTAAACTGAACTGTAGTAGAGCATGTTTGGGGAGCCAATGGTTTTTAGGTGAGGCCTGGGCTTATATTTATCTTCACATTTTTAAAGTTCCAAACGATGCTCCTACATGTCTGGTTTTAGTTTCGGTAAACATCCCAGTGACTTTTTCAAAGAAATAAAATCCTGTTCAATTAATGCCACATGGAGCTGTATTTTATCAATTACTGGAAGGGTGTGCTGAAGGTTGAGAACAAATTGATCGTCAAAATTTACATTTTAACACAAGTGCAGATGCTAAATTACAATTTTCAATTACTACTAATTTAAATCTATAAATCGGCTGGCACATGGCGCTGGTTCATGGAAATGAAAATTAGTTCTTTGGCGTGTTCGCCTAGTAAACACGTTCGCAATTTATTTATAACAAGTCCTCCCAAACTGAAAATTCTTACGGATTCTGCTGATGTTGCTGGTATAGCAAGATATTTCCTGGCCAGCCCTGCAAGCAAGGAGAAGGTTGCCTCTAGAAGCCTCCACCAACTGAGAATGTCTTCATGACGTTATTGTACATTAATAATCAACGTCAATATGTTCAAATTTTGTTTGAATTTGGCGCTTCTTATGTAAGTAGATAGGAACTTGAAACAATGCTCCTTCCTCCACAAAGTCTCCCCAAATCAACAGCATTGGTTTAATAAAAAATGCTACTGCACTAACTTGAATGATTATGAACTGTTTGGTTGTTCACCTGAACGAACTTATTCGTTGTAATCGTCGACAAAACAAAATAACATAAAAATACGGAAAATTCCGTATAGTTACTTATGTGACATTGCTTTAGATGTACGAGTGTTCGCTCTACACTCTAATGGCCGATTATTTGTGAGACGATAGGCAGACAAATTATAACACAGAGGGGATAGGAAAGTTCACAGGCGTGGACGCAAGCCAACCCGGCTACGAGCAGAGATGGGGAGGGAGGCAGTGGCGTGAAAGCCGAGCAGCGAACGATCATCGGTGTTTCAGAACCGCTTCCCAGTGCACCGGTTTAGAACCGCTTCCCCGGTGCGACGGTTCAGAACCGCTTCCCCGGTGCGACGGTTCAGAACCACTTCCCCGGTGCACCGGTTCAGAACCGATTCTCCGGTGCACCGGTTTTTTTACTAATTCTGAACCGGCCTGCCGGTTCTGCAAAAAACCGAACCGCTGAACCGGTGCACCGGAGAACCGCCCAGCCCTAATACAGGTTGTCTCGTTCCCCATCCCCTCTTCTTCGTGACGTCACTGGAAGCCAGCTTCGGCCATTTGCTATGCGTTTGAGCAGTTTGAGTGAGTTTTTTGAGTTCTTGCGGACTTATTTCAGCGTTTACCAAGGCTCAAGAGAGCTTTTACTGCTACGTAAATTTGTGCTTTGAAATATTGTGCACAGTCTTCATTGGCAGCAATTGATTTTGTTTGCTTTTCGCCAATATTTAGTGTTTTGCCTGCTGTGTTCCGAACAAAAATAAGCACTTTCTACTTGATAAAATGTATAGCAGTGCTACTGCATTTATAAATAATAATAAAAAACAATTTTTGTATGCTTTGACCTGTTCTATATGATGTATATGATCTCTGGATTTCCAAAATTATTATTATATGTGTTATTACTAATAATCTTCAGACTTCTAATCTTCAGAAATCTATCACGTCCTCACGTTATTAGTGGATATAAATATGTATTACCTTGTTCTTTTGTTATACAGAATTCGGCTTCGTGATTATCATATGCAATTGTTTATGCAATGATATATGATTTTGTTCCTACAAAGTTATATATCATACGGCTGTAATGATTTATATATGGCTTTCCATGAGATTTTGAACTTAGCTGAAAACCTTAGAATTGTCTTGCGGGGACTCATGGCAGATTTTTCATTAGCATTCTCTAATAAACCTTTATAAACCTTATGTGAAAAGTAAATAAATTTACTTTTTTATATAACAGTCGCCACAGCACCATTTGTTTATTTAATCAGATGCTGAAGTTTGCAGTATAGGGAAGTGATTGAGTAGGAAAATCTTATGTACCACTAACTGTGCCACTAACAAGGAGACATCGCTAGACTGATGTTCGGGATCTAAATGATGTAATTATTTTCTGAAACTTTAGAAGGAATGCAGAATGCAGGCAAGTGTGACGGCTTTCTTCCACATAGGCCCGGGTTCACGAGAAAACGCAACTTTAGAAATGTCCTAGCAATAAATTCTTAATCGGGCACCGTAATTTTTGAAATAGGTCTCTGGACACATATTCCAATAAAGGCATTTTCGTCGAGTTTAAACAAAAAAATTACTTGCTGCGAAAACAGTTTTGACAGAAAGTATTTTATTTTTAAAATATAAGCATTTGAATCGCCACGAGCTGGTCCCTCGCAAAAACGTAATTCGCATCGCTGCCATCTTGAATGACGTCAGGTCCTGCAACAGCGGTCGCGGTGCGTATATTTCTATGCGAAGTTTGAAGCGTTTAGGAGATCACTATTGAAATGTCTTTCATGAACGCACTTTATTTTAATATGCCAAAGCGTTGTTCTAAATGTTGTCTTGTGCCAAAATATAATGGCACCAACGGAAATGCGTCCCAACAATTATTTTTTTAATTACCCGAAACAGGATAATATGGGTGAAGAAAGAAGTGCAAGCGAAATGAAACTTTGTCTATGCGATCAAACGTGTGCATTTTTGAACGTTCACTCTGTCTATATTCATTTTACCAATTCTGGAAACTAAATTAAACTTAATTGTATCTTAATTGTGCAGAAACTAGGCCAAAAAAGCGCCGCCAGTAGTAGTATTAATGCGATTGACATATGGGCTCAATATTATTCGGTAAAGTTTTTTCATTGATTGAAAAACTGCTAGGAAATTTAATGCATGCACAAATCAGTAATCAGAGTACGAGGGAAATGTGCTGGACATATGTCACGAAAAATCTTTTCCATATCAGGCAATATGCCATGTTTGAAAAAGTTCGCTAAGCAACTTTCAATTATGATTAAAAGACTGAACCCACTGAACCTATCGCTGCTTACTTTTCAAGATTAGATGTCCTAACTTTTATTAATCGCAAGCAGTAATTTTCACCGGTCAATTTCAATTTTCGAAGGTCAGCGTGAATGATGGATGCGTGAATGGCTATTTGTGCACATAAAAACAATTTATTAAACCAAAGTAGTTGTAGACGGGAATATTTATTTCTTTGCATTACCTTCACGATTTAACACATTAGATTCACGTTTCAACATACCGCGTCTGCGTCGAGATCAGCTAATATGCCAAATACACCAATATTACACCACACAACATTAGAATCTAGGATCACGATCGCACTTGCTTGCTGCGACACAGGTTGAATTTTGAAGTTCCTCGTTATATTCGGTAATCAAGGGTTTTTTAATCCCCCTTTGTCTCAATAGCCCAATATATATTTCCCCAAAAGGAAGTTCTTGGAAATCGTATCAAAACTCATAACTGCACCATAAGGTTATGCCACTACAAACAAAAGATTTTCACGTTCATTGTATTTTTTATTTAGGCCTTTAAGGCCTGGTTACACGATACATTAACACGTACGGGTTAATGTACATTTGCGTGAATGGTTTCTGCTCAACTTGTTCGTTAGTGCATGAACCAAATAGAACAGGATCTATTTTCTGTTCACGCATTCATTCATTTGTACATTTTGGTGTGGTTACACGGGGAATTTTCGCGTTCATGCATATACACATTAACTCGTACGGGTTAATGTATCGTGTAACCAGGCCTTAATCCGAATCCTTGAAAACGTCCCAAATGATACATTAATGATATAATGTGCCTGAAAATAGAGAGATGTCGACACATATTGGAGCAGTAATTCAAAGTAAACAAATGGATAAAGTAGATGCCCATAATACATCTTATTTTTGTGGTCCCGAACTTGACGTACGCAATCCCTGCACGAAATGCTCACTATAGTCTATTGCGAAGACAAGTAGGTATACCTACTTGTCTTCGCCATCCATCAAAATATGTGCTTCCACAACATATTAGTTTATGCTCGGGGCATACACGAGCACGAACAACATTTTATCGAGCTTAACCTGCACATAGCCGATGGCATCATCGTCGTGTTCCTCACGAACGACCCTAACACCAAAACATTCATCATCGCCATATTATGAATATTACAAAATTCAAATGAACATTCATTTTCAAACATTGACATGCTTTTACCTCGCCATCTTAACTCTTTGGATTTCCGTTTGAATCATGTTTTCTTCGAAGATTGAACGAAGTTACGTTTAAACACGGTGTTGATACGTATGAAAACATTGCTTATGTTGAGATTTTCGGAAGATTTCTTGCCTCAGCTTTGACAAACTCAGACTCCATACCTTCTAAAGAAATCATATATGTTCGCAGCCTTCCTTAACCACACCAAAGATATCTAAATCCGACAACAAATGTTGAAAACAACGTCCACAGGTACAGTACGTTCCGCCGTTTTCCTCTCCATTGCAGGAGCTGACGTCACTTTCAGCCGGCCAATCACAATACGTTTTAGAGTGGGCGTGTTTTCTGGGCATTTCTTTTGCTTATTTCTCGAAAAATACATTAAATAATTGCATAGTTTTCATCGCTAAGGTGTTTTAGTATAATTAACAATTTTTTAAGTAGCATTTCAAGGAGATTTAAAAAATTGTCCAGAGGTCTATTGTCGAGTGGCCGAGTGGGCTAAGGCACTGTGTAGACATTCACATTATGTGGTCCGAGATCGGTTCCCAATCGTGGCAAAATTTTTCCTTTTGAATATTTTGCTGCATCACTATAAAATGCCCACGTTCATACATTCATGGCAAAATATTTTTTAATTTTCAAACTACTTGCTGAATTTTCAATCAAACCCCGTGAGGGACTTTCATAGAAAATTTTGGGATTGTATGCTTTCTCCGAAAATGGGCTTCACATGCTCGCGGACCTAATGATTAGATTCTGGTAACGGCTTTCGGGCGTTCCTCCGCGTCGTGTGTTGTCAGGGTGACGACAGTTTCTCCAGCCATCCTGCTGGCGTCTTCAGGTCAGAAGTGTCGATGCTTCGAAATTGGCCGTCTTATATAGGGGCTTGGGTGTCGTAGGTCGTCTCTGATTGGTTCTGATGTTCTTGTGGTCTCAAGTGGGCTCTGATTGGTCGTCGATTTTGAAAACTCTTTTCCAAGAGTTTGCCAGCGTGTAGCCGTCTTCCCTGTTGTAATTTTCCGGCTGTTTCGTGATTTCTATTGCTTCTCGGATTAGCCTGGGGTAATAGCGGCTTTCATTGCAGATCACCTTAGCTTATCCGAAGTCCACCGTGTGGCCGGGTTCGGACCACACGTGCTCTGAGACAGCGGAAAGGCGGAACTGCTTCTTCTCAGTGGCGCGTTCATGTTCTCTTACTCTGGTTTTGATTGAACGTCCGGTTTGTCCTGTGTAAGATTTTCCGCAGGAGCATTGGAGCTGGTATACTCCCTCGTGAAGTAAACGGGAGATCTTGTCCTTCGGTCTAGGCAGATGGTCGCCTGTTTTTCCACAGCAAGTGAACCTTGTCTTCACATTGTGTTTGGCGAGGATTCGGGCGATTCTCTCTGTGGTTCCCGCTACATAAGGGACGGCGGCGTATGCTGTGGGTTTCTCTCGTGGAGAGTCTTCAGCGGTTCTCTTTTCCTTGGAGTCATTCCAAAAGGCCCTTTTTAGGACCATCTCCTTTCTGTAGCCGTTCTTATGTAGCACCTCGACAAGATGTTCTTTTTCCTTTTGGAGGGAACCGTGGTCGGAGATGAGTCGGAGTGAATCAGGGTTTTCAGCAGACCAACTTTCTGAGAGGGGTGGTGGTGGGAGGAGGCATGTAAATATCGGTCAGTGTGGGTCTTCTTCCGGTAGACCGAGAGCCCCAGGCTCTCTTCTTTTCCACCATGACATCTAGGAAGGGAATCCGCCCATTTTCTTCTATCTCCATGGTGAATTGGATGCTGGGATGTTGAGCATTAAGGTGCTCAAGGAAGTCGTCTAAATCCGGTCGGCTGTGTGGCCAAATGACGAACGTATCGTCCACGTATCTCAGCCACAGAGAGGGTTTCTTCACGGCGTTGCTGACCGCTTTTCGTTCAAACTCCTCCACGAAGATGTTCGCCACGACCGGAGAGAGCGGGGAGCCCATTGCTGATCCCTCGGTCTGCTCGTAAAACTTCCCATTCCAAAGGAAGTACGAATTCTGGAGACAGAATTCCGTTAGGTCGGCGAAGTCCTTAGGTAAGTCCTCACCGGTGAGTTTCCTTATGATTTCCATCGCTTCCTTGATGGGAATGTTGGTGAAGAGAGATACTACGTCAAAACTGACAAGGAGATTATCTCTTGCCACCTTGGTAGATTTCAGTATCTCCGTGAAGTGGGCGGAATTCCTCACGTGGGAATCAGTGCATCCGGAGAAGGGAAGCAGCGTCTTGGCAAGGTATTGAGCCAACCTGTATGTAGGGGCGCCGGTTGTGCTTACAATCGGCCGTAGTGGTATCCCATGCTTGTGGATTTTCGGTAGTCCGTATAGCCTCGGAGCTATTGCAGCTGATGGGAGAAGTCTCCGCTTTTCTTCCTGTGGAATGGAAGATCGCTCTCTTGTCTGCCGCTCAATACTAGATGTCGGGTCCGACTTCAGTGGCCTATACGTCTTCTCATCGAGAAGGGTGATGATTTCTGCCATGTAATCTTCTGCGGGCATCAAGACTGTGGCGTTGCCCTTGTCAGCCGGCAAAATTATCACCTGGTCATTCTCCCGAAGCTCCTTAAGCGCCCGAGCAATAGAAAGCACGAAACAGCCGGAAAATTACAACAGGGAAGACGGCTACACGCTGGCAAACTCTTGGAAAAGAGTTTTCAAAATCGACGACCAATCAGAGCCCACTTGAGACCACAAGAACATCAGAACCAATCAGAGACGACCTACGACACCCAAGCCCCTATATAAGACGGCCAATTTCGAAGCATCGACACTTCTGACCTGAAGACGCCAGCAGGATGGCTGGAGAAACTGTCGTCACCCTGACAACACACGACGCGGAGGAACGCCCGAAAACCGTTACCAGTGTTGAGAAACGCCGCGGAAACCTCAGAACCAACTAATGATTAGATTTTGAAAATACAAGGATACTTCCGTGAATAAGATGGACTTGTTTTGGTCATGCGACTTTCTCAACGGATTATTAGTTTTTTAATATACAGTGATGTTTGCAATTGAAATTTCATAGGAACCGCGCTTAAAACTTTTGAGGCTTAATTTTTCGTTCGATAGTGAACATGATATTAGCAAAAAACGATAGTAACTGTTGCCCAGGTTAGGTGGAAAATATTTGCTATTACCTTTTTGTAGATACTGTAATAAGCATCCCACATTTTTATGTAGGAAGCTTGCTAAAAAAGGGCAGAAAACATTGTAAGTTGTATTTGGGAGTGTGCACGCTCCCAAATGTTGAAGCCCATTTCCGGAGAAAGCATAGAATCCCGAAGTTTGATATGAAAGTCCCTCACGGGGGTTCATTGAAAATTCAGCAAGTAGCTTGAAAATTAAAAAATAATTTGAATAAATACATTCAACGATACTATACTAATTCAAGCAAAATATAGAGAAGGAAAAATTTGCCACGTACCGGATTCGAAACCTACTGCATTATTGCATAACCAGTGCCTTAACCCACTCGGCCACGGCTGTTATTACATGCTGCGTATCCGATAAAGAATTTATACGGATGACAATTTTATAGTTGCGTTTTTCTCACGAACCCGGGCCTATGTGGAAGAAAGCCGTGACAATTTTCCTGCATTCCTTCTATAGTTTCAGAAAACAATTTCATCATTTAGATCTGTCTCGCGGTGTCTCCTTGTAAGTAACAGATTTGGCCTCCAATGGTTGACATTGTTTAAATATTACGTCTATCTCAATCTCTCTAATAATTTTAGCTTTTTCAATTATCATTATTTTTAACTCTACGACTTACACAGACTATAAATACGGTTAATACCTAAATATATATGCCTACCACTTATAAGTACCAAGATTTCATTTGAAAATGTAAAACGGAACAAGGTTTTTACACCAAATAATTTCATGTGCATTTATTGTGATTATTTAGTTATAAGTCATTTTTGACTTAATGTGTAAATGCATGAACGCGAGAATGAACGCGAAAATGCACCGTGTAACCTCAACAAAATGTACAAATGAATGAATGCGTGAACAGAAAATAGAACCTGTTCTATTTGGTTCATGCATTCGCACAAGTTGAGCAGAAACCATTCACGCAAATGTACATGAACCCGTACGTGTTAATGTATCGTGTAACCAGGCCTTAAAGCATTCATTCATGTATCTGAACTTATTCTACTACTCTGTGATATAAACTAGCGTAATGATGTAGAATTATAAGTTCTGCATATAAATATAATTTTTGAATCGCTAGAGTATTCGTAATTCTTCAACTAAAAGCCATAACTTGTTACTATTAAATAAGCTTTTTTTGTTATATTTACATATTCAACAAGAAATTCTAACGGCATGAGATTCTACGTGGAATTGCGACTGTAAATGCGCGATTAGCACGACTACCGGTCGGTTCTGGCCTCCAGTGACGTCAGCGGCCTAAAACGTAGGTGGAGGGGATAGAGGATCGAGGCAACCTGAGGCATACTCTACAGACCTTGGTTTGCCATTTCTCCATTCGGACCATAGAGCTAGAGTAAGCTCTATGATTCGGACCCACTCCTTCTACCCGCTCATAAAACAAAGACGGACGTCGTGCGCTCGTATCACGTGATCATTCTAGGAATCATGCGAATGAATTTCATGCCAGGAGATTTCCGTATTACACGACGCATGAACTTCATGCACATGATCTCATTCGCATATTTTATTCAAATTTATTTAAACGTAAAGGTCATGTATATAGATATTCGTAGCAGACTTGGAACTATATCGCCAAGTCCAAAGGAACATCTATGGACAAGAGTGAGCTTTTGCAAATGTACATGATGCCTTTAAAAATCTCCTCAAGGGGGTGTGGCAGGGGGCATGCATTAATAAGGAAACAATACCCAACCTAATAAATAAAGCAGAATGTTTGTATGTATATATATATATAAGTATGAATGATATCAACAACAAGATATATCCGTGGTGCAATGGAACTGGATGAATCTTTCACAACCAAACTTTGCAGGGCCATTAATAACGTCCAGAAATAGGTTTTCATGTACTTATATCACAATCCGTTAATATTTGTTTATCTCACGTTCGAAAACATTTTTGTGTTGAATTCAAATGGGAAACCAGTTTTTTTCGGAGAGAGGGTTCCAACGTTTACCAGAAATCAGCTACGTTTTTCCCTTGTGAGACCTAGGTCTTGATTTGGAATATGCTGCCAGTGTATGGGATCCCTACGAAATCGGTCTAAGTAACGACCTTGAACGTGTGCAGCGAAGATCGGCAAGATTTGTAAAGGGACGGTACGATAACTATATTAGCGTAACCAGTCTATTAAATGATTTGAAATGGGAATTATTGTCAGATCGCAGGTTGAAAGTTAGACTTAATCTCTTAAACAAATTCCAAGACCATATTTTAAGTGATGATGTTAAAAATATTTTGCGAACCCGAACTTACTATGTTAGACTGGACCATAATCACAAAATTAGAGAAATTGATTGCCGAACTGAGATTCAAAATATCCCTTTTTCCTCGTACAATTAGGGATATGAATAACGGTAAATATATCTAGTACGAGTGTAGCAATGGATAACATTGGTAATTGCATGTTGGCATAAGGACTTGAAGCTAACCCAACTAACTGCATGTTTTTGCATGTTTGCTTTGCTATTTTTAACTTTTTTTGAACAGTTTTGTTTAGAACAGAATATAAATACTAGTCCTTTTAAATTCATAGTATGTAGTGCATGTTTGGTGAGAACTTACCCCCTGCCACACACCTTTATGGCGGCTTGCAGGGTATTATGTACATGCTCCCCAACTACGTCTATTTCCTTCCGTTGGAGCCCTAACGCTATTTTTAGGTGAACATCCCCACATAGCAAGATTGCAGCAAGTTTGGTTGAGGCTGGCGTACGGCTTGCCAAGATTGGTAATCTAGATGCAAGCCTGCTGCAAGTTTGCCAATATTGACACGTTCCGTGCAAATTACACTCAACTTGCATGAAGTATACATGAACCTTGGCAACTTTGCTGCAGGACTCTGGCAACATTGGTAGCAATAGTGCAAGGCCCAAGGCAATTGCAAAAATAGGGTTCCTACCACAGATATAGAGATATAGATCGGCAGTGCAATGTATCATGCATAGAGGGGGCTGAAGCCAACCTAACGCAACCCGCACGACATATTGCGCAATGCCGCCATCTTACCACTACCCACGACAGTTCAGTGTGAAAAGTGCTTCGCTGAAAATAGTGGTGTTTCTTGCTGAAGGGAAAACACAGTTCATCAGAGGCTAATACCTGACTAATGACTAATACTTGCTCAGTGTATGGCTGCCATTTTAAGTGCGGAAGAATAAAAATAACGGGTTAACTCGATGTTTCTATGTAGACTGATCCATGGATTATGTGTCATTTTTGACCTCAAATTTAAGGCACTTTTATTTGTCACTCGATGATGAAATTTGATACAAGGCTAGAATAGGGTCCCATGTTTTGTGCGGTGTGAGCATCATTTTAAAAATTCGATTTTTTGATCCCAGAATGAATGTCCAAAATAAAATCAAATTTTGCCTCATAAGGTTTAAATGTAAAAAGATCGAGATACAAGAAAGTCAGAATTTTTTTTCCAAAATTTTAATTTGCAAAGATACACTCTTCACACTAAACTGTCATGGGTAGTGGTAAGTAGCGGGATAGCGCTTTTTTGTCGTGCGGGTTGTGTTAATTTGGCTTCACGCCCCACAGTGGTCCGAAATCGGAAACACATGGCCAAAAGTCAATTTTTCGACTTTTTGCAAGGAAACTTTAAATGGTGTTTTCGTATTTTAGAGAATATGGCCTACAAAATAGGGTACTAAATGGGTCTCTGTATAGCACACATTAATGTGTATCACTCGTGAAAGTTGGGTAAATCAAGGGTTAAACGCCCGTCGCGTTGAATCTGTAAATTTTTGTGAAGTTCACCTTGATAGTAGAAGGCTTTAAGTACATAAGTGTCCTTCACTAATTTTTTCACGGAATTTTGATACCTCATAGAATAAAAATCCTGTAATTTTTTTCCAATTGAGCACTTGGTTGACCATTAAAAATTTTTTAGAAATATTTATCCATTATGTAGTAATTTTTTTAAATAAATGCATCATTATTGTTTTGTGCCCCTTTTGACATTTTCATATGGAAATGTGCAGGAAAGCCAATTAAACACGATGAAAAAAAAAATCTTGCTTATACTTGCTTATCTGACCTCCAGACTGTTTTAAGTTGAGCGGTACAACGCACCGCTCCGCATCTTCGACCCGCAGCGGCGGCGGCGGCCGAGCTGCTGCGCAGTGACCCAAGTGGTTTTATCAATAGTTACTCTTGTGGAATGTTACAGATTTTTCATCTTCATACATAATGCGCAATGTTTTGTACCAAATTATATTGGTTATTCCTGTAAACCCAAAGTTCATCAATAAGGTCTATCTCTGTTTTTAATGAGGGTCGGTTTACGTGCTAGCATATACCTTTATACCATTATACGAATTATAATCCAAACGAAAAGCTACAGATGTTTACTCAGCAATTAATTGTTGCTTTGTATTCGTATATTTTAATATTTCTAATACGCCTGAACCACCCTGTCCACCACTCGCTTCTGGAAATAGGATAAGGCCTTCCACAGAGCAATTAAAGTTTCAAAATACCCTTGCTGTTCCCTCGCCGCCCGAAAGAGATATTTTGACTGAAAAGGGCAGCTTTCGGTTGCACATTTATTGCCTTCAAACCAAAAAAACCCAGCCGCGTGCTCTTCATTGACGATGGGACGGATTGCACTCCGGCCACCAAAGCAGAACTCTTTCTGCACGTGCGTTAAGATTTCTTGGAATACTACGGAACGAGGATAACGGTCAACACCCGCGAACTCTGCCGTAGTTTAAAGCATTGACACTTCGAAAACGTTCCGGACTCATTTATACTCAGTGTAGAAGCGTGAAGAGCATAGAAGCGTGTTCTGATCTGCTACGCGCAGAGGAAAGCTTGTCCTGCTCAGAGGAAAGAAACACCTCTCCTACCTGACACCTAACCATCAATATAAGCCAGAAAAGGATAGATAAGTTTATTCCTATTCCTTGTTCCAATTTTAATTCATCATTCTTAGTTTTGCACTTTTTATTGATTTTATATTTATTGATTGATCTCTTTTGTGGTTGGCATAGCATTTTCTTATATTTTGTTCAACGTTCTCGTTTCAGCCCTAAAAGATTATGTCTTAAGAGTTGTAATGAGATAACGAACGAGATCATAGAGATAACGAACCTTGAGTTGAACGAGAAATTTATGAAGCGAAATAGATATTCTTTAGCTTCAAAGAAACAATACGTTCTTGAATACTTTATTGCTCAATTGAATATAAACGGAGATGTTGCTGCCAAAAACATTCTGATGGGCTGCATGCAGAAATTTTTTCCCCAAGTATCTGGAAAAGTGGGAACAAAGCTCGCGTTCGAATAAATATTTCAGGAAAAAGGTCAAAAACTGGTTATGGCTGGAGTTTAAACTTCCTTCATGTGCATGGCTTCCCAGTACGCACGGTGAGTATCCATTTTTACAATTACGATTAACTGATAAGATGTTAATATTTTATTGGTTAGTAATAAAATAATATTTTGCATTTTTGCAAGAGTATGCTGAAATAGGGCGACGGCCAAAAAAATTATTTGAGGAGTCAAGCCAAAGAGAAAAGAGAAGAAGAACTCAGAGTCAGCACGTTGCCAGCTGAGGTAGCCCTAACTGTTTCAATTAACTATCGCAGCAAAGGCCTCGAAACTGCTGCAAAACTAATCAAGAAACAGATCTGAATGTCCAACTCTACGCACGGTATTACATGCCATCTACTGTGCATAAGATGCTGATCCACTTAGCAGCCATTTCCAAGGAATCATTTATTCTAATTGGACACTTCTTAGAAGAAGTCATAAAGGCAAATAATAATGATATAAGAAGATACTGGGAGTATCTCACGGGGAAATTGTCTAGGTTGGCAACAAATGAAGACTTATTCCAGACATCATTGTTAATCTCAGATCGATTAATTTAAGTATCCGGCGTGTTGAAGAAAACTGAGGTAAACTTAGCAATTGAAGTTAAAAATCTTCTTGCCCTGGCTGATACGCACAGCGACAATGAGTCCGATATAGTGATGTCTGAATAAGACTTTTATTAGATAAAAATGATTAGGTATGCCAAAGTAAATATGCCTATATGAAAGCATCAAGTATATCTTTTTTCCTATTTTTCCAGAAGTTATATATCACTTATATCATATTATTTAACCTAAATTAGATTATTCAATTATTTTAAATGGGTAGCTAACGCGCAAGCCGGTAGCTGAAGGTCGTGGGTTCGAATCCCGTGAACGACAGGGTTGAAGCATTACATGGATCTCGAAGTACTATGCATTCATTAATTACGTAAATATTTTGGAGTGATATGATCGAAAGAGTTGTGGGTCCTTTGTACCCAGATAATTACTTCTGTAAAATATTTGGAAATTGTTTAAATAATTATATCTTTAAAATGTTAACATTTAGAGATACATAAAATATAACTTCAAAATCAGATTCAGCAGGTCAATAACCTTGGGATTCAACTATTTTACTTGTAAGTACGTTGATATAACGACGGTATTAATTTTGGCCAATTTTTCCCATTTTGGACCTCTATACACATTACACAATGCATTGCACCGCCGGTTCATGGTGTGAATCACGATTATCTCAACCTTCAACTAAGGAATATTGTTCTCAGGGTGAATCGTCATCGTGACCAACCCTGAACAGAAGCCAAAGAGAAATGGAGTGGCAAAGTGAGGTTGCTGAAAGTGACTCCAGCGTAACTCTTGGAGTGAATAGGATGGCAAGAGGAATCTTGAAATATTACTATCGACTTGGCACCTATTTCATTAAACCTAAGAAACGACACGTTTTTGCCCCGAATAACACACATAGACCTCATGATCTATGATCCCGTGTAGTCCTTGGCGATCAACAGATGAGAAGATGGATATAGGGTCCGTACTTTGTCAATCATTTACGTCCCATTTGTTGCCCATATTTGCCTACCTAGACCTAGGTGACCTTTGACCCCTGTGTAACTGGAGGAGAACTGTTGATCTTGGTAGTAGTAGTATTTGGTGTTTTGGGTGCGTCGACAGCTGAGGTCATTTTGCACCACTACCAACCATGGGTGAATAAAATGTAAGTAATATAGTATTTCCCTATATTTCTATTTATGTGATAACATGTGAGGGTCATGATCTAATATAAAGATTTTATAATTTGTTGAAAACATTAATGTCTTTTAAAAAAGCAATTATCCGCGTCAGACTCTCCGGAGAATCGCCTAGAATAGTTTCTAAGGTCCCGTTAACCTTGTGTTTCTCCCTAGAAGAATGGTATTTATCACACTCTATAAGGATGTGTCGCACACTAAGAGGGGAGTCGCAATCATCACACCGAGGTAGTGCCTTCTCTTCTGTGAAGAGGTATGAGTGAGTCAGTGCAGTGTGCCCTATTCTCAGGCGAGTAATTGCGACTTCTTCCCTCCGAGTACTCCTTACGGAGGAGGGCCACGCTGATACTACCGGTTTGATAGCCCGAAGTTTATTATTCATTAGCCCCTGCCACGATTGCTGCCATCTGCCTATAACCATATTTCGAAACATAGACTTAAGGTCATCTACGGTTATCAAGGTCGTTGATATTTCTGGCATGTGTAGTGCTTCCTTTGCTGCTTTGTCCGCACGTTCATTGCCAGCTATTCCCACATGTCCAGGGACCCAAATAAAGGAAATTTTGATTCCCTTGCTGAGAAGGGATTGGAGGGTGCATTGTATATCCTGGACAAGAGGATGGAGTGGGTAATAGGACGAAATGGACTTTAAAACGCTTAAGGAGTCCGTGCAAATGAGGAAAGAGCCAGAGTTGGAATTAATATTTCTTAGGGCCATTTTAATAGCCGTTAATTCCGCTGTATATACGCTACACAGCGGATTGAGTCTGGTCTTGATATAATTGTGATGAGTGGAGTACACGGCGCATGCACATGCTGAATCACACTTCGATCCATCCGTATACACGGGGATCGAGGCCGGGTTGTTACTTTGAAGTTCTAAAAACAGGCTCTGGTACTCCGACGACGTGGAAGTGGATTTCTGGCGACTATGCAGACCAGTATAACACTCTGGTCGCGGTAGTAACCAAGGTGGGTATTTCGAATACCCGATCTGATTGACCCGTTGATCTTGGGACTGTCATTTACTCCGAAAACATGTTCAAAACTTAATGTTATTGAACAACTTGTTGTTGGGATACAAATCATCAAAGTCGTCACTTTCTTCAAAGACCATCAAAAAGCGGCACTTTTTCCGTACCTAACATCCGATGAAAAAATATTATAATGCTCCTCAAAATTTTCAATTTACCGTCAAAAAGCGCAGAAATAATTAAGAAATATTACGGTGTGATCAGTTTTTCCATAGACCCTCCTGTTATTTTGTTATTTGTATCCAAATTCTATTTCTGCATCGACAGTAAGTCAGAAGCCAATGCTCTTATATATCTTAAAAATTGAATAACCCTCTCTGAGTTTGCAGTTTTCTGATAAAAACAGTGTTTTTCTATCACTAATGGAAATAGTATCAAAGGAATTGCTCATTGTGCCTCCGTCATAAATAAATAGAAAAAATTGGATTAGGCTGCGTATTCAAAGTTTTGAAAAGTGGGTCGAGGTAAGATGGCGGCGCCGCGCATCGCATGGCTTCAAAATTTAAGGGGAACTACCGGGCCTTGGTTCCTACTAAGGGAGGAGTAGATGTTACCGTTGCTTGAACGCGCACGGCTCATTTCCCGTAGAAGAAAAACAATTCGAGCTAAATTGAAGAAGAGCGAGTTAATAGGAAAAATTAGCGCGAAATAAACTTAAGCACGTAACGATAAATTAACTGACAAAGAAGAACAAGGTTGTAAAGTCGTGAATACATATTAATTGTGAATACAGATTGATTGAGTACAGAAAACAGTGGTATTGACGTCAGGGTTTCTACCAAGGATCCCGCGGCCCGTCCGATGAAGATGGCGATTGCCATATTACTGAGGAAACTCTTATTTATCTCTCCTGAAGTTGAAAGAATATCAGTTATGCATATTCATAACGGTCATGCTTACTTTTAGCCACAAAATGGTCATTGGGGAAATGTTTTAATGATTCAAATACCCGTGCCCGTTTGTTGTTAAGTTAGTAATCACTAACGAATTCATCCAAGCCAGCAGCTGTACGGCCTCCCAACAGTCACTTGTTAGTGAAGAAGCGCTAGAAAGCCGTCATGATTTGCATTTCGTAACGTCGTTAAGGATAAGATAATAGGACACGTAGGTCAAGTATGTATTGTTAAGAATTGTATAATTTTGAAACTATAGGTGTACTCATGCAAGTAGTGATTTTTTTGTGATACATAACTAATTTGTTTCGATAGGAACATGGTTACAGCTCCTTTGCACAATTGCATTCCATAGGCAATGTTTTTGTGTGTGGTTCATGAATGCTTTCCTACCCTCAGCGTACCCTCTATTTTTGCCAGGGTTGAAACTTGCACAGGACTTGCGTGAAGCTTGCATGAAACTTGCTGCAAGCTTGCACTGCAACCTAGCAGCAAGCTTGAAGCAGGTGCGGTAGTCAGATTGCAGCAAGCTTGCTTTGCTATGTGGGGCTGAACTCGTAGGTAATAATTTAGCCAAACTGCATACCGTGGATAGAGATGAGAATGCATATGAATGAAAAGAGTTGGTCGTTAATGAGATAAAAATGTGGTAGAGAAAGCAGCATATGCAAAAACTTAGAAAAACAGCCCAAAAATGGGATTCCCATGAGTTATAACAATGCGCGCTAGCCCGGCCTCCTCGCCGCCCGCGTCCGCGCTCTGATCAATCTTGTGGTCGAATTTGCAAGTATGTATTATCAAAGAGATTCTTCTTTACTGCTATGTTGCATATACTATACTCTTGTAACTCAAGCAAAAAACACTGGGGAGCAAAATGGTGGACTCTGTTTTCAGACAAAGTTTCACATAAAGTAGAGAATATCTGGTGTTCCAGGGAGAGACCTGTCAAGTGACTTATATCAGGGCACTCGTTGAAGACAGAACTGGAGAGAAATTAAAACTCCATTGGCGATGTCGAAACACGCACACGATTTTTGCTCGCACGTCAGGGGTACGGCTCCCGGGCTGTGAATGTTGTGACTACCCTCAATTGTGATTCTTCGAATTCTGGAATTAAGGGTGTTCTATACCACTGCAGAAACCGGCTCTGCAGACCCTTGCGAAATCGAAGATAACGAGTTTAATATAAGTCGCAGAGCTGATCGGTTTTCATTGATCGTTAGATTAAGGATCAGTGTGAGCGGTTACTGGAACAATATGTTCATTAGCAGTACTCATTAAAGAGCGTCAGGCACAGAAAATCGTAAAAATAGCCCGATATCAGCCTTTTTTCCTTTGACATTGAAATGCATATGAATGAAAAGAGTTGGTCGTTAATGAGATAAAAATGTGGTAGAGAAAGCAGCATATGCAAAAACTTAGAAAAACAGCCCAAAAATGGGATTCCCATGAGTTATAACAATGCGCGCTAGCCCGGCCTCCTCGCCGCCCGCGTCCGCGCTCTGATCAATCTTGTGGTCGAATTTGCAAGTATGTATTATCAAAGAGATTCTTCTTTACTGCTATGTTGCATATACTATACTCTTGTAACTCAAGCAAAAAACACTGGGGAGCAAAATGGTGGACTCTGTTTTCAGACAAAGTTTCACATAAAGTAGAGAATATCTGGTGTTCCAGGGAGAGACCTGTCAAGTGACTTATATCAGGGCACTCGTTGAAGACAGAACTGGAGAGAAATTAAAACTCCATTGGCGATGTCGAAACACGCACACGATTTTTGCTCGCACGTCAGGGGTACGGCTCCCGGGCTGTGAATGTTGTGACTACCCTCAATTGTGATTCTTCGAATTCTGGAATTAAGGGTGTTCTATACCACTGCAGAAACCGGCTCTGCAGACCCTTGCGAAATCGAAGATAACGAGTTTAATATAAGTCGCAGAGCTGATCGGTTTTCATTGATCGTTAGATTAAGGATCAGTGTGAGCGGTTACTGGAACAATATGTTCATTAGCAGTACTCATTAAAGAGCGTCAGGCACAGAAAATCGTAAAAATAGCCCGATATCAGCCTTTTTTCCTTTGACATTGAAATCGTAATGGAAACATGTGTTCCACTCTCCGCTGGGATTCATCCTTCTCTTCTACTATTATATCAAACTCAAAGACCTTAGGTGCACACTAAAGTTGCAATTTATTATTTTCCGAACCATGTTTTCACTATTTTACGTGCTAAAAATCTTTCGTTCCGTGGCGCTGCTCTTAGCCCCCCCCCCCCCCCCCCCCCACTCCCACTAATGTCACCCTCCACCTCCTGGCTCCTTATCTCTCTCTCTCTCTCGAACCATTCCAAGGTCAACGTCCAAGCCACTTCGCCTCCCTCCGGCCCCTTGTCGAAAGCCAGAGCCCTCAGACCGAGCGAGCTCAGCAAGGATATTTTGTTCAGTAGCAGGCCGGCACGTAGCCAGAAATTTGCTTCGGGGGGGGCTAAGTTTAGCACGTTTAGCCTAACTTCAATTCAGCCTTGCCCGTCGGTACCGATATGAAACAAATGTCTTCCTTCATTTTCAGTGCTCGGTATTTGCTTTCACAGTGCCCATTCCTATCTGTTTTCTCTGGTTAAGCTCACTGTTTATCCTGTCATCAAGCAGTTAATTTAACCGGCCCCAGAACAGAAGTTCAAATCATGCATACATATCAGATTACTACAGATACATACATATCAGATTGGTAGATTAAATAGTGGGTCGGTAAAATAATTATCGGGGAAAATTCTAGCTGAAAAAGAGCACCAGGAGAGAAATAGATTGGGTGAAATAATTTCAGTGATAGTAGTGAATTGTCGTAGTTTAAGATATAAAGTAGCCGAATTTCACCACCTCATAAAAAGTACTGATGCTGATATAATCGTACGCACAGAAAGATGGCTTTCGAAGGACATATCAGATATGAAGTATTCCTTAAGTGTTTTACCGTATACAGAAAGGATACAGTAAGCAGAAACGGAGGAGTATTATTTATAGCTGTGAAGGACCCGTATGTTAGTAGAAGAAAACTTATTTCAGAGCGAAATGTTGTAAGTATTTGGTGTTCCGTTAAAAGTAAAAGTAGTGACGCAAAAAAAAGATATATGTAGGTGCATAATACAGGCCACCGGATGCAGACATCAATTCTATAATGGAACTAGAGTCAGAGATAGGAACATTGATTTCTCGGAACAAATACAGAGGAATAATAGTAGGCGGAGACTTCAATCTCCCTTCGATAGACTGGAATACGTGTAGTTTTATAACAGGAGGTAAGGATAAGTAACTCTGCGAATCACTGTTGAACACCTTTACGTCACATTTTTTACATCTACTTCTACATAATACTCTGCAAGCCAACATAAAGGTGTGTGGTAAGTGGTGAATTCTCACCAAACATGCACTACATATCATGCATAAAAAAAGGAATAGCACTCGTATAGGTACTGTTCAAAACTACGCTATTTAAAAAAAGATAAAAATAGCGAAGCATACATGCACAAAAATGCCGTTAGTTGGGTTAGCTATAAGTCCTTACACCAACATGCAGGTACCAATGTTATCCATTGCGACACTCGTACTGGATATATTTACCGTTATTCATATCCCTCAATGTACGTAGAAAAAAGGGCATTTTGAATCTGTCAGTTTGGCAATCATTTTCTCTAATTTCGTGATTATGGTCCAGTCTACCATAGTAAGTTGGGGTTCACAAAATATTTTTAACATCATCACTGAAAATATGGTCTTTGGATTTGTTTAAGAGATTATGTCTAAATTTCAATTTGCTACGATCTTCTTCAATTCAAGTGCTAAGAGGAGAGCTATTCATTTTCCAAAAATTCATCAAGAGACAATTATTAAATTTTAATTCTAAGTGCCATGTATCACACCAATCTTCAATTGCTTGTAGGTCATCATTTAAATATTCTTTATCGTTTGGGCATAGAATTTCCCTGTACACTACAGTGTCATCGGCAAATAGACGAAGCTTACTTATGACAACCTTCTTGATATCATTTATGTACAGGAGGAACAGGAGTGGACCTATCACACTACCTGATGGGACACCCAAAGTGACTTTAATTGCCGGTGAGGTAACACCGTCCAAAACAACCCTTTGCACCCGATCATGCAGGAAATCATTTATCCATGATTTAATGTTACTGTCTATGCCATAATATTTTAATTTCAAGATTAGTTTGCTATGAGACACCTTCTCGAAAGCTTTTTTGAAATCGAGAAATATAGCATCCACTGGAATATAATTTTCGCCAGAAACTAAAATATTGTGAGAAAAGAGAGCAAGTTGAGTTTCACATGATTTGCTCTTCCGGAACCCATGCTGAACATCGGACAATAAATTCTGGCTATATAGTTGTCCCATGACTGAACAAATAATTATATGTTCCAGGACCTTGCATGAAATGGATGTGAGGGATATAGGTCTGTAGTTAGATGGCTGCTCCCTATCACCACTTTTAAAAATGGGTGTTACATCGGCTGCTTTTCAGTCCATCGGTACGACGAAACTTTAAAACAACTAGTAAAAGAACCGACCAGGGGAGACAACATACTAGACTTATTCGCAACAAATATACCCGAATAAGGTCTAAATGTAGCTACAGACAGGAATTAGTGATCATAAAATAGTGCATGCGATATTTAATGTAGGCGTTGAAAAACATTATAAACCAAGGAGGAGGGTATACTTATTTGGCAAGGCTAATTAACGACGGTATGAAAGAGGAATTAAGGGAATCGTTTAATGTATTTAGCGAACAAAGCAAAGGATTAGATATAGAGGATTCGGGGAGAGAAATTCTTGAGGTCACCCGTAAAGCAGTTAATAAATATATACCAAGTAAATTGATAATACAGAGCATAGGTGGTATGACGCGGAGGTTAGGAAATCACTAAAGCGACGAAGGGTATGCCACGCTGAGATGAAAAATGAAGGACAGGGTCTATCGGCAGAGGAAAAAAATGAGTTAGTTCAAAACTATAAAAAATCGAGAGCATTAGCAAGGAAATCGTGTCGGCAAGCGTTATCACATTTCAAGAGCAAGATGTTAGGAGAATATTTAGATAGCAATCCTAAAGTGTTTTGGTCATATGTGAGAGAGAGAACTTCAGGGAGATAGGTGCACAGTAGGTACACACACTTAAAAGTGATAAAGGAATTAGAATCACCTGAGGGTTTAGAAAATGCCAATACTTTAAAAGCCTTCTTCCAAAGCGTATTCAACTCATCGTCACACATCGCAGTGGAACCTCCGCCGAAAACATTCAGTGAGCAAATGCCCGAATTAAAAATTTCAGGTCGCGGAATAGAGCAGCAGTTAAAAAACATTAGTAAAAACAAATCACCAGGTCCCGATCAAATTCCTTCCCGGGTATATAAAACATTAGCTTCTGAAATAGCCCCCTATCTAGAAATAATATTCAATAAAACACTAAAGAACCGCACAGTACCTACGCAAGGATTGGAAAGTAGCTAACATTACACCTATTTTTGAAAGCGGTGATAGGAAAGAACCTAGTAACTACAGACCCATTTCACTCACGTTAATCTCTTGCAAGGTATTTGAGCACATTGTAGTCAGTACAATCATGGGGCATTTGGATATCAGGGATTGCTCATAAACAGACAACGTGGGTTCCGGAAAGGTAGATCCTGCGAGACACAATAAGCTTTATTTGTACACGATATTTTAGTCAACGGCGAAAACAGTACTGAAGTTCATGCGATAGATTTAAGATTTTAAAAATGCATTCGATAAAGTTCCACATGATAAATTAATCTTGAAATTAGAGAGTTTTGGTTTAAATAATGACGTTGTGTGTTGGATAAAAGAATTCTTAAGTGGGCGAGAGCAGAGGGTTGTCATAGATGGTATCATGTCAGACACAATCAAAGTCACATCGGGAGTTCCCCAGGGTAGCGTAGTTAGTTTTACGCTTAGACTTTTTGCAGACGATACTGTAGTGCGCAGGGGTATATCAGAAGAAGACAGGAAGCAAGGATTTAGATATAATTCAAGAAATGGAGGAGGAATAATTCTATAGAGCGATCCTATAAAATTAATAACACGAAGGTCGAAAGCGTTGAAACCATAAGGTATTTAGGTGACACAATCACTAAAGATTTATCGTGGAGAAGACACATCCGGGAAATATGTGGCCGAGCGAAGAGAAAGCTAGGATTTATAAAAAGAGTACTTGGGAAATGTGACGAGAAGACAAAATAGCGATGTTACTTTTCACTTAGCACATGAAATATAAGCAGTTTAATCCGGATTATCATGCCCAGTTAAAATCAGAACGATAAAATTTCTTGGAAAAAGTTTCGGGTCCCCCTCCGTATCGCCTGGGAAATTCGGGGCCCCAGGCCCTGTTCTCGAAAGTAAATTGAGAAAAGTGAATTGAGGTAAAATAGTTAAAATGGGGAGCTTGTGTTCAATAAGCTGACAGTAAAACGCAGAATAATGGTCACCTGGTCCGACCGAGTAACCATTTACCGTGAAATTTAATATTTCCTTTTTAATGCATTAGAATGGATCTACCGTAACTGGATTACTCGTGCAAACTATTGTACTATTTAGGATCGGAAAAAATTGCTTCCAACACATATTGGATAAAAGTACAGGGGGTTGACTCCTTCAAGCACCAATCTTGTTTATGTAAGTAATGCTAAATGGAAGCGTATTTTACGTTTACGTCCGAATTGGAAAAAAATCCGAATCTTACGAATATAATCAACATTTTCGTAGAACTGCAGTTTAGTTTTTCTCGTATATTTCAAAAAAATATCGGAGACATTTCATCCCTTCTGCAATGTCCTTAGGGCACTGCGGTTCAATAACTTTTAAAAGGCCAATTGACAAACGTAAATTCCTGCTTGACTTCAAGTGATACCCCTGAAGAGACAAAGGAAGGAGACAGCTTATGAGCCTTCTAGAAGAAAAATGTTTGACATAAGACACCGTTTCACTTCTCTGTTAGCTCTGGGAAATAATGCACCATTTAGCTGCAAATACTGCAGTATATGTGCGAAATGCAGAACTACGAAAACACAGGCCAAACAGCATATGTGCTTCAAGAATTGGAACAAGTCCTCGACGGAAATGGAAGCCGACATAATTGTCGAGGGATTTAAAACAAGAGTAGAGATGCACAATTTGAAGTACCAATGGCTTATAGGCGATATAATATGATGTGCTTGTCATGAATCTTATAAATGGGTGTTGCGTAATTAGTTTTATCTTTCTTCACGCAAATACGATAAAATTTCCATTTAATTCGTAGGGGATGGCGACAGCAGTGCTACCAAGAAATTGGCCGAACTTCTTCCCTACGGCGTTGATCTCCCTGTCATTAAAATAGATTACACCAATCACTTGCCGCGAAATTGCTGTAAGAGGTGGAGAGAAATAGCTAAGGAAGCAAACTCCACAGAAACAAGATAGACAATATTAAGGCGATGGACCGAAGGATGCTAAGAAACATGCATGGAATTAAATAATGGACCGCAAATGACACAATATACGAAAAAGCTACAATTGACCCACTAGAAAAAATAATAACAAATCAAAGTACGCAATACTACAAAACGATAGAAAACAGTGAAAACACAGCTATGGAATGTGCAGCCTTAAATAAATACAATCCAATTGACAGTTTCCATAGACAGAATGATATTTTAATGAATAATTAAAGATCCTAGTCGGTTCCGGGATTAAAATGACACATGTAATAAGCCAGTTTTTGGCATACTATGAAATAAAGTCACCCTAGGGTGACGAGCCATCAGTCAGTCAGTTTTATTTCATTGAATTACTGATGCTCAATTTTCTTTTTTAAGATTCTCTCTTTGGACTTTTCATCTATCGAATAAATATAATTTACCGTAGTCCATAAAAAGTTTTGCTCCAGTTCACACTTACAATGACGTTGTGTTTTAGTTTTTTCTCGATCCCATTTAATTTCTGGACAAACTTCAGACGGAGTTACACTCGTATTGGAAAAATCTTGCAATACGAGGCAATTATACCGAGGTTCAGGTACAGAGGTCATGGCTAATTAGGGATCCTGGGTAGCGTAGTGGTCTGCGCAGTGGCCCGGAAAGCCAAAGGTCCGTGGTTCGATTCCCGGTCCAGGTTTCGCATGGAAATTTATGTGGACGTATGTTCTTGGTGGGTTGTTTCGTTCAAAGCGTAGAATCTCAGAAAAAATCCAAAAACGTTGCGTAAAATCTTACAATATATCTGGTTCAGTGGAAAAACCAGCATTATATCTTTTGTTACTTGAATCTCATTCTGAACTCTTGGTCGAAATAATGCTCGCGTGGATAAACTCAAGGGGTGGATTGCAAGAACAAGGTTCAAACCGTGGTTTAGACGGCGTCTTCATAAGCCGCGGCCTGGACGCGATCTTCCTTCCGCTTGCATAAACAAGGTTTCGTCGCGGTCTATGAAAACCGCGGCCTGTCGTTGTTGATTATGTGGCAACGCTGACTACTGTCATTTTTTTCCCGAAAAGCAATTATAAGCTCCTTAGCGACGTAAATAAACACCGTGAACTTCAGTTTGGAAGCGTGTGAGTATCTAGTAAAAATGTGCAGTGGACGAAACGAAAACTTTTCGCTGGAAGAGAAGCTGCTCCTGATCTCTATTATATCAGAGTATGTAATACTACTCAGGTAAAAATATCTCTTCTGCAATTCATTTGAAACTGGTTTGAAACTCTTTTAAACACAATAAACTCTCATTAAGAATGAATACTCTCATTAAGAATCAATAATGAGAGTATTCATCGCTCTTCTTCCACTGACTTTCTTGGTTTTCATCTTAGTGAGGATCTTGATTGGTCGCTCCATATTAATAAAATTATACGGAAAATCTCGACTGGCATCTTCATGCTAAGGAAACTAGCCCCAATTACCTCGACTGACACTTTAAAACTAGTCTATTATGCTGCAATTCATTCCCACCTGTCCTACGGGATTATCTTCTGGGGTAACAGTAGTGCTGCAATTAAAGCTTTCTCTTCTCAAAAAAGATCAGTTAAAGCCATTGTTAAGGCCGTTGTACACGGTACAATTTCTTGTACAAGAACTTGTACAATAAATTGAACGGCGAGATTGGACCAAGATATTGTACAAGAAGTTGGTTCAAGGTCGTACACGATCAAAGATTTTCATGCAATTTGTGCGCCAATAACATGCGCAGATGTCGTTTTCTGTCCAGCAGCTGAATCGCGATATCCGATGACGATAGTATTTTGAAAATACTGCCATGGGTTACAATGATTTGCTACCATTAATCCTAGCATTAATAAAATGAAATTTTACTATTGGTTACTTGCACTCTTTCATCGGCTCATTAAACCTATCATTTATCGTCCAAACAGCATGTTTTCGCTCGTTGCATATATTTATTTTTGGTTCAATAACGTCATCTTAATTTCATTGAGGTTAATGTTTTCCAGTGTGTCCAACTCATCTTTTGAGAAATAGAACACTTCCAACGCGACCGACGAATATCACAATATGGAAGCAACAAAGAATGTCATAATATGGAAGCAACAAAGAATATCACGATATGTACAACAAAAATGGAAGTTTTGCCATGCTTATAGGAAAAAAAGTGATCGCAAGCACAGAACACCAACCTTACAAATACTAAACGAACGCATCACTACCGTCACATGTCATGCGTAGAGGCTACGGAGTGGATCTTGGACGGTTTCATCCAATAATATAGAGCATGATCTAATTTCTTGTACAAGAAATTGTACGAACCCCTCGTACACGATACAATTTGTGCATTGTACAAGTTCTTGTACAAGAAATTGTACCGTGTACAACGGCCTTTAGAGTGTCCATTAGAGCACCTGGAAGACCTCTCTTCAAAGCACTAAATATACTTACTCTACCTTGTTTGTATATTTTACAATGCTGCACCTTCGTAAAAAATAATCCCTCTCTGTTTCCACCAAGCTCAACCATTCATCAGCACTCCACTTGTTCCAAGAACCACATTCACCTTCATAGTTATAATCTGACTGCTGCCCAACATGGACCGCATCACTCTGCATCCGTTGTATACAATAAATTTCCCCAAACAATTAAGTTAATAAAATCTCCTTATACTTTCAAATGCCAATTAAAGAAAATGTTGCTCAACAAAGGCTACTACAAGGTAAATGAATATTTTTCTGACAGTCTATAATATTTGTATTATAAATGTTTGTATTGTGTTAAATGCTTTTTGTATTTTTATATGTTTTCATGACTATGTTCTATGTCAAATTCTTGACCAACGGAACAATAAATATTATTAAAAATGTTACTTTTGTAACATCCACCTCCGAGTCTCCGGCTAGCATCAGGTTTCGTTGCCGTCATAATTGCCGGGGACTCGAGAGGGGTCGTGCCTAGGGGTAGCCACGTCCGCCACCGGTGGATAGGTGGCTACCCGGCATTAGGGTCATGCGCACGAAGCAGGCGGAGAGACCCGAGAAGGACAGCCTTCTGCATTGCACTTGCAAGTGCATCCGCTCGCGCCCTGCACGCTGGGATGCTCTTGAGATTTTCGACCAGTGAGCTCTTGACACCACCAAGCACGCCCACGATGAGGACTACCAGTTTCACAGAGTAGCCCGCGTACATTTGCCGGAGTTCGCACAGCATATCTTGATATTTAGTCCTTTTTTCAATCTCCTTCGCTGCCATGTTCGTTTCGGCCAGTGCCGAAAACTCGATCACGAACATGGCATGAGAGAGATTGTCGAGGAGAACGATATCAGGCTTCGTCGCCTCCAATTGCCTGGAGGTGGAGAAGGAATAATTCCACCAGATCTTACACTTATCGTTCTCCACGACGGACTCGATGTCTCCAGGGACGTAAGGCAGCACCGGAATCGCGTCTATGCCGAAATGGTGTCTTAGATGGTAATACAACACCCGCAGAGCTGAGTTGTGCCGGTTTATATATGCGTTCTTCGCATAGAAGCTGCAGCCGGAGAGTAGATGACCTAATGTCTCCGGCTGCCTTCGGCACGCTCTGCATCTCGTGTCCGTCACGTTTGCCCCAAAGATGAGGCGACGGTACACGAGGGTGTTGATGACACCATCCTGGCACGCAAGCACGAATCCCTCGGTCTCGGACTTCAGACCTGCGGAGCGCAGGAAGGCGAACGTGAGCTCCTTCGATAGCCCATGCGTTTCCAAGTTTCGATAGAAACTTACATGCATGGGCTTCTCGGTATGCTTGCGGAGCAGGATCTTTTGCTCCGCATTCTTTATTTCGAGCTTTAACACGTCCGCCTCCAGCGACAAGATTGATTTTTCGCACGCTTCTCCGCTGGAAGTAAGGTCCAAGTCCAAACCGAGGCCGTCTGCTGCCCTTTTCGCCGCCTGGAGTAGGAACGCCCCTTTGCCGACACTCTCGTGTTTCTTCACGAGCAGCATAAGGGGGTCCGTGCTGTGGAACACGCGGCAAGCCGTATTCAGGACTACTCTGTCATGAAGGCAGTCCAGGCTTATCAGCCCTCTACCACCTAGCCTTCTCGGGAGATACAATCTGGCGACCGAAGACTTCGGATGAAGACTGCGGTATATGGTCATCATTTTCCTCGTTCCCCTGTCGAGGTTTTGCAGCTCGTTGACATTCCATTTGATGCAACCGAAAGTGTAGAGCAGTGTTGGAACCGCGAAGGTGTTGGTCGCAAGAACTTTGTTCTTGCCTGACAGGTCAGAGCTCCAGATTCGCCTGAGAGTCTGCCTGTATTTCGCTGCAAGCCTTTCCTTCACTGCTCTCACCTCCTGCAACCGACGCTGGGGGACGCCAAGATATTCATACGCTTCGTCTTCATCAAGAAGACGAATAGCGTTTCCGTCAACGAGCTGCACGTCTTCCTGGTCTTCCGAAATCTTTCCTTTCGCCAGATGGATGGTCGCGCACTTGTCCAATCCGAATTCCATCCCTATATCCTCACTGTATCTGCGTACGGTGTCCAACGCCAGGCGCAGGTCTTTCGCGCTTGAAGCATAAAGCTTCAGGTCATCCATATAGAAAAGATGGGTGACCTTATGCTCCCTTTTTGACGGGACACCGCACATATATCCCCTACCTCGTCTCAACTGAACGGACAGTGGGAGGAGAGATAAACAGAACAAGAGGGGACTGAGGCTATCGCCTTGAAAAACGCCACGGTGGTATGTTACCAAATCCGTGTAGACGGTCTTCTTGCCAGATAGTATGGCGAACCGCGTCTTCCATAGTGGTAACAGGCGTTCGATGCAGGACACAACCTCTGGGTGGACTTTCATGTACCTCAGCATGGCTATAATCAGCTCATGAGAGGTGGTATCAAAAGCCTTCTTGTAGTCCACCCAGCCCATTGACAGGTTACGCTTGTATTGACAAGCGTCCTGGCTCACACACCTATCAATGAGCAGGTTGTCCTTGCATCCCGCGATGCCTTTCTTCGAGCCCCTCTGCTCGTACACTTCCTCCCATACCGGTTGGACGTGGCGGAGGATAAGGTCGTTCAAGATGGAAGTGAACGCCTTGTATACAGTGTTGAGACAGGTTATAGGGCGGTAATTCTTCGGATCGGACAAGTCTCCCTTTTTCGGTATTAGGACCGTTCGCCCCTCAGTCAGCCAGGACGGAATTGGCTCCGTTCCTGACAGGAAGGATGTGAAGATTCTGGCCAGGTGTTTGTGCGTGGAAGAGAACTTTTTCCACCAGAAGTTATTCACTGCGTCCATTCCTGGAGCAGTGAAGTTCTTCTTGCCAGAGAAGGCCTTCTTCACATCACTTTCCGTGACTGAGATGGGACGATCCATATCGTCTAGGTGGCGGTCACAAAACTCTTTAAAGTGGGCAATAGCTGGAGTACCTTCGTTGAATGGCTTCCTAGTCTCGTAGATGTCCTTCCAGAAACGTTCCACCTCCGGGACAGTTGGTGGTGTTTGGACAACAGGTGGAGGGGGTCGGAAGAGGCGGGACGGCTGAAAGGAGAAGGTGGAGTTCTCTTTCCTGGCGTTGGTCCTTTTGACCAACTTCTTCCTCGCCGTTGTAAGTGCCCGCACTCTATCCACCTCGTGCTGCTTAAGGATAAGCAGTACTCTTTTGTTCAGTGTGTGGTGGTCTCTCCGGATTGCACGCGCAATGCGCTTGACCTTCGGCGTAAAGGCCCGACCTGAGGAAAGGTAATCCATCACACACTGAAATCTCGACACCTGTTGTCTTGCCAGCGTGATTTTGGCATTAAGCTATTTAAGCCTGTTTGCTGCTTTAGTCTCCCAAGTGGCAGGAACTCGGGGAGATGCCAACAGTGTGGCGGCAGCATATACCACGCAGTCTATTTCCCAGAGGCTACTCGTTTCGGTCAGGATCATATCTACGATGCCATTCAACTGGGACAGCTGTTGGTCCCGCAGAGAAATTTTATGGTGAATATTTCTCTGCCTGGTAGTCGTCTCATCGTAGCTTATCGTGTTTTCCAACCGCTGAAGTAGATCAGAATCGGCCTTCGGCTCGTCTCCCTTCGCCGAAAGTTCGGCGGGAGCACCGGCAGTAGGAGGTACATCTGCCTTGGTAGGAGATAGAGCCTTGGCCGGTGGTGTGCTACTCTGATGTCGTTTTCTTGCGCAGGTGATTGGCGTAGTCGCGCAGATTCTGCTGCGACAGATGGTTATGTTCAGGATGCATCTCACACCACAAAGAGTGCATCCTCGCCATGTATCCCCTGCGACTTGGCTCACTGGCAGCATGGCAAGCGAGAAGGTCTCCCCTCAGGGTCTCCGTCCACTCCATGCGAGCTCCCTTTTTTGATGGCATAGGTTTGCCACACCCAACTTTGCTAGGGCCCTCATCCGAGAAGGGCCGGTTGTGGGTGGCGTCACTGGATTTCTTAGGAACCCAATATTTCCGCGAGTGGGGAGGTTAACCCCACAAGAAGACGGCCACCATTAGCCGGCCGAAGCCGTTACCGGGGACACCACGAGGAGGCTGGTGGTCCGTTTTTGACCCCTTATTATTATTATTATTATTATTATTAACTCATCTTCAACTGATTTTGAACTGATTTTCACTGGTTTGCATCCCAATTTTTAGTGTCATGCTCATTTGGAACCCATTTTCACTCAATTTTGCAACACATTATCAAACTATTTTTCAACTGATTTTCTGCTAAACTGTTAGGCAACTGATTTTTATTCTTTAATTCTTATGCAACTGATTTTCACTCAATTTTGCTACCGATTTAAAAACTGTTTTACAACTCCCCTGAGAGCACACTAAAAATTGTAGACTTCTAAATTTGGTCAATTTAACGTCTACAGATAACTTTTCTGATTGAAGTTTGCTGTAGACCAAGACACGATAATAAAGTCCTAATGACGGATGCTGTCGACCAAATTTGAAACCAAAAATTACCAACCAAAACAAATTTAACATAATATGTTTTCAATAGTTCACCATGATACCCGTTTAAATATTTATAAAAAACGGAAATACTGGTACATCGGCAAACATTCTTTCGTCATTATTAGCCCATTACTGAGCTTAAACAATATCATCCGGTAGAAATTCCGCTCATTTGGCCAAGTTGGCTGCGCTTGCTTCGGCAGCTTTCTTTTGTTAAATCGTGCCCGCGCATGGAAACACAAGGAACACACGTAAACATGTGCCGAATCTTATTGGAGTGTAGTTGAAATTTATCATATCAGTGTTTTTTCACACTCTAGTTACGTAATATACAGTTGTCTTATGCATTCTTGTATTCTAAAGAATAATTTGGTTCCGGTTCATCCGCTAGGTACTTGTGTACTGAGGCTGTATCGTAGTGGTAAGTGTACTTTGAAATTAAACGCAATGGAATAATGTCTGCTTAGAAATCCGTTTTTTTCCTGTAGCATCTGCGTTTTATTGTCTTTACAGATTTTCTCGACCGTAGAATACTTGTTCTCCGAAGTTACCAGTAACGTTACGAAGTTGTTAAAAAATACGTGGTTGAACGAAGGATCCTTGAAGTTTCAACGTGTGTTACTTTACTACTGGGTCATTCCATGTGAATTCAACACACCATTCAACCCGACCATGTCAGATTTTTTTCAAATTTGGTACATTCAATCATCCTGGTAAGAGATGGAAAAATACCAATTTGCAGAAGTAAATGACAATTGTGACAAAAGTTATAGGTCCGCGAAAGCTGGAAATTGGTCGAAATTTCAACATGTCTGTCTCCAGATAAATGACTATAATTCTGGTTCTATTCGAGATACAAAAATGAAAAATACATTTTTGGAAAGGTAATACGTAGGGCTTTACAATGATATACAACATGACATGTTTATAAGAATTTCCACACTTGAGGTCATTGACCGTGACCTTTGACCTCGAATATCTCAAAACACCCCCCCTTCAATTTTTTTAATAAAAATATATGTTATTGCTCATACATTTCACTATATGCATGCCAAATATCAAGATGGCACACGTAAGGCATCATGCCCAAAAAATTATTTGTCTACATCACCACACAACAAAAATGCAATAATTACCACTTAAAAATGAAACGCCAACAATTGACAAGTATTATTCATGAGTAACGTTGGACATAAATATGGCTTTATCACTGCAGTGCTACAGAAAACAATGTGCAGGGTAGCTTCAATGAAAATACAGTAAAACATGGTAACAACTCACCTCATATGTCTCCAATTAAATTGTTAATGTTCACCAGGTCTGATGCAGGGAGACCTTATGTCCTTCCAGTTTGTGTCAATGGATCGAGTCTTGTAAGAATGGCATGTCTTTTGATAATTCGAATGTCTGGTTTGGTAGGAAACACAAACGATGGAGATGGTCCATGTGGATGCAAGAATCTGGTATGTACTTCATCTGTGTCTTGGTGGTTGTGTTCGACATACGCAACCCACCAGTGATTATTGTTCATACAGGCAACAAATCCATGTATGTCTGATAACAGCATTTCTCTGACTATAACAATCACTGACTCTTCTCTACTCTCTGATGAAGTGGAATATGCCTTTGTCTGCACTATACCTTTTTTAATAGGTATTACACAATGAAGTTTATGGGTATCTGGAATTGTCCTTGTATTCTCGAAACGTTGCTTCAGCTTGGCAATATCTTCATCGTGATGGGAGGTCGATGTATAGTGGAAGACACATGAAGGGATATTTACTTTGCTCCATTGAAATAACTCTTGTGGTGTCAATATATGGTTATCATGAGGTCGCTTGAGGCTTGCAAGTGTGGCTAGTCTTTTTACAGTCCCTGCAACGCCATCACAAGGTCCTTTACCATGAGCTGTAGTAAAAAAATGCCATTCTGCTGTGACATCAAAGTCTTCCTTATGGTAGCTCAGATTGATGAAATTCTTTCTGTTTTTGTATTGGGCAGCACATCCGTCAGAAAAATAATAAATGTGCTTTGGAGTTGGAAAGTGGCATTTCAGGAAATTAATGAAATTGTGCTGGAAACAATAGACACATACTGTATCATGGTGAAGGCAGTCCGATATTTCTACATATGACACATGGTGTATTTCATTAGTATTTGCATCTCTATAGTAAGCTACAAATGGATGAATTGTAGCCTGTGAGTTATTCCAGTGGAATCCTTGTACTTCATCTTGAATGATGAAGGAGTAATTCTCTGCAAAATCACAAACAACAAGATATTCATTCACTTTGAGTTCTTCTTTAGTAGTTTTAAAGAATTGTGACTGCTGCTGTGTGATAAATGAGTGTGGTAGGAGCTGTTGTAAACTGGATGAAAATGCTTCAATGAAATCATCTGTTGATTTTGTTAAAGTCTCTAAAACTGCCCTGCCTGTAGTTAACCAACACTTATATGTAACCTCTTCTATGCCATTTCTACTAAAGAGTTCAAAGAAATAATCATTTAGTTTTGTCACACTTGGACAATAGGAACATGCACCTAAGAAACATGCTGGAAGAGCAGGATTGCATGTAACAAATGCTAAACAGTGCTTGTATGATGGTAACATATGTTCTCCGAGCTTTGTTAACTCCTTTAATTTACATCCTTCAACCATTAACTTAAAAGTCTGGTGGGAGACACAAACACAAACAGCATGGGTTCCACTGGCACCGGCAAGAACACAGTGCTTTGGCCGCAACTCACAAAATTTGGAGATTCCAATTTTTATATCTGGATATGTTTCTTTGAAATATGTGTACATTTCCTTAAGATTGTGCAACACTAGCTGCTTCTGCTTATGTAGTTTGACTCCATTTTCTTTCACAGATACATAGTCCTTTCTTCCTGGCATCACACGACTCATGTTATGATCACAGTAAAAGTCACGTACACCTTTAACTGTTTTCTCAAACAATGTCTTACCTGGCTTTGGATTTGGTGTCACTAATATACCATGTTCTGCCACTAACTGTTTGGCTCTCCGTACCATGTAATCTGAAGCAGAAAATTCTTTCATGGTTTTCCTTACACTCCAGCTCTTCGGAAGCACAGTCAAAATCTGTATTTTGTCACACATACTGTCTGTACTCTGAAACTTATCTTTGAGCTGGGCTATGATTTCACTTTCTGCATGTTCTACACACTCTTCTTTTTCGGGTTGCACAGCATAAGTATGCTCCAACACAGAGGCTATCTTTTTCAATTTTTCCTTTGGGTACTTTTTCTCATTTTGAAGTCTCTTTTTCTTCATAGGACATTCGCCTAAATACTGAAGGCTACTATTTAAATAATCCAGTGCAATACCAGGTGCTATTTCATCTTCACTCACATCTTCTGTGGAAGTTTCTGGCACAGCAGAGGCCACTTCAGCATGTTCTGATGGGTTCTGTGATATTTTTTTCTGCATCTACTGCAAATTTTCCCCCCTAGTAATACATTAGGAGACTTATTTACCATCCACTCCTGAACATCCCTCAAATTCTCCTTTACTCTTGCATAGCCTTCTTCTTTAAATGGGTTGCAACAGTACAATTTTGACTTGAAATCAATTTTGCACAAACAACTAATGCACATAAAAGAAATAGTGGTCAAAATCACTGGTACAATTCACTGTAGTTCAAACAAGCCACATCCATGAGACAAGCTACAGATGACTAGCTGAAATGACTGTCTGATTCTCACTCTAAATCAAACTCTCTGACTCTAATCAGATTAGGGTCAGAGAGTTTGATTCAATAATGAAAACGTATAATTAGGTTAACTGCAAATTAGATTAGTCTTAATTAGGTTCATCTAATTACAGAGAGTTTGATTCAATAATCAAAGTCTGGGTTTGTGATTATTGTTTTGTATTCAATGTAAGTATTACGGCTTGTTTACATGAATTACAGTGAAGTACACACATGCCATTCTTACAAGACTCGATCCATTGACACAAACTGGAAGGACATAAGGTCTCCCTGCATCAGACCTGGTGAACATTAACAATTTAATTGGAGACATATGAGGTAAGTTGTTACCATGTTTTACTGTATTTTCATTGAAGCTACCCTGCACATTGTTTTCTGTAGCACTGCAGTGATAAAGCCATATTTATGTCCAACGTTACTCATGAATAATACTTGTCAATTGTTGGCGTTTCATTTTTAAGTGGTAATTATTGCATTTTTGTTGTGTGGTGATGTAGACAAATAATTTTTTGGGCATGATGCCTTACGTGTGCCATCTTGATATTTGGCATGCATATAGTGAAATGTATGAGCAATAACATATATTTTTATTAAAAAAATTGAAGGGGGGGTGTTTTGAGATATTCGAGGTCAAAGGTCACGGTCAATGACCTCAAGTGTGGAAATTCTTATAAACATGTCATGTTGTATATCATTGTAAAGCCCTACGTATTACCTTTCCAAAAATGTATTTTTCATTTTTGTATCTCGAATAGAACCAGAATTATAGTCATTTATCTGGAGACAGACATGTTGAAATTTCGACCAATTTCCAGCTTTCGCGGACCTATAACTTTTGTCACAATTGTCATTTACTTCTGCAAATTGGTATTTTTCCATCTCTTACCAGGATGATTGAATGTACCAAATTTGAAAAAAATCTGACATGGTCGGGTTGAAAATGTTACTTTTCTGTGTTGAATTGACATGGAATTACCCTACTAGCAGACATGGTACTGTAGTGGGGTATTTGGACCTTTTTCCTGTAATTGATGCCAAGTGAGGCTCCGTTTTGTTTGCATTATATTGCCGAGTGAAGATCTGTGTTTGGCAACAAAATGATGTGATATCAATGAACTCTTTCTTTTCGTTTAAAATTTTGGTAATGCATAGACAGTGTCTTCGGAAACGCTGAGGAAGTGCCATTGATTGTGTGTTGAGGTGCTGTTGTGTAAATTTTGTATAAATCATTTGAACTGGACTTCTGGTAAATAAAGGTATTTATTATTACATTTTTGTTAATTGTTGATGGTTTCTGGCGTAATTCCTGTAGAAGCGGTTGGATTTGGTGTTTTTCAGGCATTTTTGTCGAAGTCATTTTCTTATAATAGTCAACTAAATTGTTTTTGTGCACAGAATAGTACTCTTATAAGTTTCGACTAGTACGCAGCGTAATTATTAGTTTACCTGATGATGAAGTGTCGTAGAAACGTACGTTACGTAGTTAGTATATTAAATATTAAACTACGTAGTTAGTAGGTATTCGCACTACCATGAAACTGCAAACTTTGTACTCTCAGGGTCATATTAAATAAAACTGTGATGCAACTGCTTTTTACTTAAAAACTATTTTGCAACAGATTTTCAACTCATTTTCCGCTATTTTTAAAATCAATTGTAATTGATTTTCAACTCATTTCCATCTGGCTCGCAACTCATTTTCCACCTTTTCTTGAGGTCATCTGCAACTGATTTTCAACTGATATGCTTCGTGTTTCAATTTGCAAAGCAATTACAGATGAACTGCAAATGAGTAAAGAAAATCTGTTGAAAATCAGTTTAAAATGAATAGCAAAAGAGATATTTTTACCTGAGTAGAGAGTAAGGCGTATTACGCGACCACGTTGAATAGGGAAAAGGAGGAATTGAAAGATATATGTGGAAAGTATAATGCCAACAACCCAAAAGTGTAATGCATTTCAATGAACTGGACTTTTAAGAAAGGAAAGACAACTTTTTAAAAGAAGCGAAGAATTTGTTTGTGAAGTGACTTAATGATCAAGGCAGTTAAGTTATTATTTTTGTGGCTGTAACCAGTTTATTCCTTATTTTTGTAGTTATATTTCTTTTTTGTACGACCTGTGGTTGTGGACATGTCGAGTGAACATTAAACGCCAAAAAAATAAATAAATAACCCTATTTTCAACCTATTATTTGTACGCAGATTGAATAATATCCTTTTATATTGACGTACGTCTGGGCACGAAATTTTAATGTTCGTGTAGTCTAGAGAATCAATGTCAGGGAAGTTGTTCCTAATAAAATTATGTATCTAATAAATCGATTAGCTCTGTGTTAACTCCATACATTTTCCGAAAAGCACTAGCGAAAATATTTTGAGGTTTTTCCCATAGGTTAACAGCTAAGAATGGGTAATTTCACTAAATTTGGAGCACGATTTTTAAACATCAATCAACTGTACAAGCGCAACCTACTTATCGTTATTTTTTCTTAACGTGACTTCACATTTAAAATGTAATTCATGCCCACCCTGGTAAGAGAGAAGATTCAGCTATCACATCATGTAATTCTGCGGCAATTAAGGGGAATTTGGTAATATGTAGCTCCAATGAGCACGATGAGCTTCGCGTACAATCATTAAGCACCTAAAGGCCGTTGATTCATGAACACCAATCTCAATCCTCTAAAGCCTTAAAACAAAACTTGCAGTGGCGAAAGACCTTATATGATAGTCTAATATGACCTTATATGAGTCTAATATGATAGTTCGTTTCTCCCAATAGCTGATGAGTTACTTCTTTATTAAATCTTTACCTCTGTTCAAACTCTGAATCGATGTGTGATAAAAATAGATCACTTCGGTCCCTAATTAATCTGTTTATCCTTATTGGTGGAACGTCAGCATCCTCAATATCTGTAATTTCTTCTATTTCCTCCGCCTCGCGAACGTCAAAAAGTGCCGGCCGGCCATGTTTGGTGCCTCCCGCGAACGCAGACCGCGGCTTAAACCTACCCAGCAGGAGGTTCGGGAATTGGCGGCTTTTGAACCGCGGTTTAGTCGGCGTCTGACGTAAAACTCGTTCATACAAGCAAAAAACCGCGGTTTCGGCCATTTTCCCTAACCACCGTCTAAACCGCGGTTTAAACCTCGTTCTTGCAATCCACCCATGGAGTTTGGAATACGTACTGGAGGAGAAACAGCTAATATGAGGAGGCAGTGGCCATATTGGTAGGCACAGAGACTGCTTGAGACTGACGATACTTGTTAGGATGGAGTTGCTTTTCAAGCCGCAAAGTAGTGAGATGGAATACATTTTCAAATTCCGTCAAGGAAACGGAGGAAAGTCCACACACCAAGTGCGTTGTTTCAATTCAGACATGGTTTAATAATAAAATTAAATCCCGTGGGAAGGAACTGCAACAATACCGCCCTTAACAATTTATTAAGGCTGCTATTCTGAACGAGATAAGGCCGGCCTTATCTCGTTCAGAATAGCGGAAAAAGTCGATATTTTCAAGAATATTACGACCCAGTCGTTATTTGCTATTCTGAATGCCGAAGAGTCACCGGAAGTCGCTATTCTACAGATATCCCATAGCGCGGTCGAAATATGGTATTCTGAACGGCAGATAGTAACCGCCCGGGTCGTAATATATTTCCCGATTCCGAAGACCGGGCAATCTGGATAGCGCGACGTAAATCAGCTCGCTGAATGACTTTCAAATGTTTATATATGTTTACTTCGAGTAGTACAGGGTATATATTCGACGTTTGTTTACTAATTGAAAGGACTGGACGTCTGCATTTCAAGTTATGGCAATTTTTAATGCATATGTAGAAGCCCGGTGTAGGCTACGATTAGAGAAAGTGAGACATCTGTGTTTGTTTTTGTGAAATCAGTGGACTGTGGTGTTTCTATTTACTTTGTAGTCATTGGTGGTGCATGTTTTACCCAGTAAACACAAATAGCTGCTGCAGCGCTACACAGGGATGTCAGCGCAGCAAGTGAAACACATGTCAACTGAAGCGCGATAGCAGCATCTCAGTAGCGCTCTCATAGAGCGAGTTATTGAGAAACGCATTCAATGCGCATTCGCAGCTAGGGTTTGAGGCGCGGCAGCCGCAAGTTGCGGACGCGCTGCCACAGCGCTGCAGGCAGTCTTTTGAATAAGGCGTGTCATACTAGTGGCGCTACGTGGTGACAAAAAATCCTTAAGGGTTGAAGAATTGCAGAATCGGCCATTATTTCTTGTGAGTTGTGTTCATGGAGTGTGTAAATAGTATCTCTGGTTGTATGTGCTCAGAAGATTCGAAAAGTGAAGTAGGTGGAACATGTTAACTTGTTTTCGCAGCCTGGTGTATTCTTAGCTATAGCCTGCTACCCTGAAGCCTGCAAGTATGCGAATAAGCAGCGAGTTGACGATCGCGGAATCGGCCAGTATTGCTTGTTTTGAATGTGCTCAGGTGATTTGAAAAGTGAAGTAAGTGGAAGATGTTAACTTGTTTTCGCAGCGTGGTGAATTCTTATTTAGCCAGCTACCGTGAAGCCTGCGAGTAAATGTTACCAATATGTATCGCTGGTATTCATTTAATGTTTATCTCAGTAGACAATGTAGCTAAACTTATTATTTGAATCCAAGACTATTCGAGATATTACATGTATATTTTTTTATTTCTATGCTCATTAACGAAAATGTGTTCATCATTATTATTGAGCAATAAAGTCATTTATTGCAACCCTGTGTTCTCAATTGAGATCCCTGTTGTAGTTTTGTTGGATGTTCAATATATAGTGTATTGGCAAATATTAACGTTGAATTATTCCGACAAAGGACTGCTTGCATTTTAAAGCTGTGGCTAAGCATCTTACTATAGGTTCGTTAAGTTATTTAATTGCCCTGCTGAAAAAAACACGATGAAGTACGATATGGAGATGTGAGTCGTTAAGTTAACCGGGACATTTACTTGACATTTATAGTGACTGACTGATCTCATCAACCTGTAAATATTAGTTAAATACTGGGAGGATTTTTACTTTCGTGTTATTTCCAATATTCACCGAGAAGCATGTTTAGGACCACATTGGCAGGAAATTTTTGTTTTGTATCATGCATCATTACTGCCTTTAGCTGTAGATATCATATAATGAATCAAAATCTATGCTCTTATTTGAATTTTCATATTTCATTTATTTTAAGTACCTAGGTGTAGTACAATACTATATGCAAGTCATTACCATGAAGTTTACAAAGAGGATGTCTTAGCCGCTATATATTTTTAAAGTGAGGAAGAAATTGGTTGTGATGCCTTTTTGATTAATTATAGTGAGTGTATTGGAATGATTACGCAGTTCCTGTGCTTAGATGCACAAGAATCGAATTTTAAATAAAACTCTCGAGACGGCGAGACGAGAGGCATTGAATGAGCTAAGCTGTAGTTTTGTTGGATGGCCAATAGTGTATTTAATAGCCAACGCTGACCAAGTTTCGTGTTTGTGGGGCCGCGGTGCATTAGAAGTAGCGAAATGTTCGCCTACAGTTTGTAAATAAGGCACTTATTAATGTATTTAAACTTGTAATTGCGTCTTGCATAGGAGGATGACTTCAGTTACCACTTACTTCGGTAATTATTCAGGCTGCCTGGTCAATGCGATATTTTTCAGTGGGAGGACTCAGGTCTGATTGTCAAAACAATTATTTGCTGCATTATATACGGTAATTTACCTTCAATACATGCCGTGATATGCATACTCGTGGTAGGGAGATGAGAGCATAAAAGACTGCCGCAGTTCGATATTCATTAGGTTTTCTGTTGAGCATTCTTTTTAGTTACTCCACAGGAAGGCATCACTTAGAGGAGTAGTGTAATGGTCATAATTAAATTTTCATTGGTCATAATTTCACGAATATATTTCTTCCGGCCTAGTTTTCGACAAAATATCACCCTGATAATGACGTGCGTCGGAACAAACCTAGGTCGATAACAATTAAGGTACATGGAATTTTATTAGGCATTTTTATTCATTATTATGAAGGTCCCTATTATTATTAACCCTAAGATTATTAACCTGATAACGTGCTGCGGGGGCCCTGGCAGGCAGCACTGTGGACGCAACTTGATACGCTTCTGCAGTGCGGCAAATGCGTTGCTGCAGCGCTGTGGAAGCGCTTCAATAACGCGGCTACAGCGCATCTGTAGCGCTGCTGACATGAAAATATAGGAAATTTGACTGTGTCAGGCATGCTGCAGCGGCGCGTCCATAGCTGTTGCAGCGCTTCGACGTTGCGCTAACTAGCTACTAATCGACGTAAAGAAAAGTACCTCTGCCGAGTTCCCAAACGGCGCCATTGAAGTGAAATGCGCCAATCAAGGACGAGGGATGGATGACGAGATTTCGCTATTTCCTTTCCGCTGCTGTCAAGGGTTACAAAAACACGCTCGCGCTGCGGGAGCCGAGACGAAAACTCGTAAATCCAGTTGTTCCGTCGGTTGGAGACATTTCTTTTGATACTAAGCCAAGAGATGCAGCACGAAAGACGTCTCTTTTGTGGTCCATGACATTTCTTCCTCCGCAGATGGCATCTTTTTTGTTTTTAACATCTGTCGGCGGGTGTAAAACTTCAACCTTCTGGAGACTCGGTTGGTGAAATAACGTTCGATTGTTAACTGATGAGTTTGATGCTGTGTTGAAAACTGATGAGTATTTGAATGCTGTGTTGAAAATTTGATTGCCCATATATTCCTGAAATGGAATCCGAAGATAAATATTTTCGCCTTTACTCTTCGCTCCGATGTTGGCACCTTAAGACTTGGATCTGATGATGCAGCTATAATATTTTTCTGATTTTTAATTTAACTTCAGTTCTTTTGCTTATAAGTAATTAATTATTTCATATACAGTTTTAGGAGTAAGTTATCGTGAAATCGTCAACAAATTTTCGGGATTTTTAAAAATTTTATTATTACGAGTGGTTACCACGCTGCAGTTGCTGATTGGTAGATGGCAGTTTAATTTTGCAGGCTGGAGACATGCCGCACACATCAAAGCAGAGCCCAACCTAATGGTGATAAAAACTTGAAATTTTGAATAAATAATCCTGTCATAGTGTAGGGGCGCACTAAGAAAGGATTTTGCGTTATCGAGATTTAAAGGGTAGTTTCTATCCCTTTATTTTTAACTTGTATCCCCATGAGAAAAGCATTGAATCCGGTGCAGATGTGTTCATTTGCTTCCTTAAATCATAGTCAATGATAATTTTTACCCTAATCTCACTTTGCATGGCAGAGTTTAAGAATACTAGCACAAAGTGTGCACTGACATTTAAATTATACTAAAAGTTCTGAAATATAAATACAAAGTTTCTCCCGCTTAGGGATAACTACTGCGCCATTGCTGGAATTTATTTTGCGTACATCTGCAGTACCCCGGACAGAGATGAACCTGGTGTGGAATCACGGATCTATCTTTCGCGTTATCGCAAACTTTATCGTTAACGCTTACCCCTAGAGTAGCGCAGGGTTAGCAATAACTGTCTATGAAATTCGCTCCATTGGATGTGGTAAGCGATTTGAAGTGCTGTGTGAAAAATGAAGAACGAAGATCACGACTACCTATGCTATCCATTGACACACTTGTATTCGTACTACTGGATATATTTACAGCTATCCCTAACTGTACGAGGACAGAAGGACATTGTGAATCTGTCGGTTTGACAATCAATTTCTCTAATTTAATGGCTATGGTCCAGTCTACCATGGTTCGCATCGCGATGTGAGGAGTTTTGGGCTGCTATTCTGAACGAGATAAGGCCGGCCTTATAAGTCATAATAGCGGAAAAAGTCGATATTTTCAAGAGTATTACGACCCAGTCGTTATTTGCTATTCTGAATGCCGAAGAGTCACCGGAAGTCGCTATTCTACAGATATCCCATAGCGCGGTCGAAATATGGTATTCTGAACGGCAGATAGTAACCGCCCGGGTCGTAATATTATTCCCCGATTCTGAAGACCGGGCAATCTGGATAGCGCGACGTAAATCAGCTCGCTGAATGACTTTCAAATGTTTATAATGTTTACTTCGAGTAGTATCGGGTATGTATTCGACGTTTATTTACTATCTGAAAGGACTGGACGTCTGCATTTCAAGTTTTGGCAATTGTTAATGCATATGTAGAAGCCCGGGGTAGGCTACGATTAGAGAAAGTGAGACATATGTGTTTGTTTTTGTGAAATCAGTGGACTGTGGTGTTTCTATTTACTTTGTAGCCATTGGTGGTGCCTGTCTTCCCATGTGGAAAAATTATTCTGGACCAGGTTCTGGCCAGTACTGGGACAGAACTGGCCAGTACTGGGCCAGAATTGTCAGTACTGGGCCAGAACTGGCCAGAACTGGTCAGTACTGGGCCAGAACTGGCCAGTACTGGGCCAGAACTGGCCAGTTCTGGGCCAGATCTAATCTACAATTGATCAGTTTGTGGGTTTTTTTGCTGTAGTTTAAAATTTAAAAAATTATTTATTGAAAAATATTAACAAATAAAAAAATTTAATGTTTTATGTCTTAGAGCGATTGAACATCGGTCCACGGATGATTTTTTTCAGACCCACGTAGCCGGTATCGGACTTAGATTTTGCCGGCGAACTAACCGCTGATATCTCCAAGGCCAGGATAGGTGTGAGTGAAAGTACACCTGAAGTGTGGTTTTAAACGCGATTGTCGATCTTAGAAAGCGATTGAACATCGACCCAAGGATGATTTTTTTCAGTCCCTCGTAGCCGGTATCGGACTTAGATTTTGCCGGCGAGCGTACCACTGATTTCTTTTAGGCCAGGACGATAGGTGTGAGTGAAAGTACACCTGAAGTGTGGTTTTAAACGCGATTCTCGATCTTGGAAAGTGATTGAACATCGGTCCACGGATGATTTTTTCAATTGGACTTACTTTTTCAGCGAGCACACCAGTGTTTGATTGACCAAACCAAAATGGAAAGAAACGGCCCTACCTTCCACCGGTAAGTTATAAAATTGCATGAAATGGTGTTATTGCTTCAGTATTTCTTGAAATGCATGCTAACCACAATCTTATTAATATCGTATTTATTTCGTACTAGGGTAGGTTACACCTGTATCGGATGCATTCTAAAGTGAATGGTTGGTTATATTATACCCAAGCAGCAATCAATATCCCTACAACATCCGGACAACAATGCCGGCGTTACCATTATGACATCCGTGTTATATCCAAGTTAATCCAATTAACGTTGCATGGATATCTGTCAAATATCCAAAGGACCCACCAAACAACGTTGCAGCGATGTCCAACAGTGGACATCGAGGTCCATATAACAACATCTCATAGATATCTTCACAACATCTAATAAGTAGATCACGTAGGTTCGCTTATTATGGTTTTTGGTAATCCCCAGACATACAGACAAAACATTTGTGCTCTTCAATTCTGTATAGAACATATGTTACCTATGGATACTGTTTGGAATAAGAACTTTTAAGGAAATATGTGCCACTTCTTGAATTGATGGTAAAGGTGACAAAAAAGATGAAGTACATTAACCTTTTCCACAATATCTTTTTTGTATTAACCCTTAATGTATTACACAAAAATCAATCAAATTTCCACTGCATCATGCGATATTTATATATTTTTGAAAATAATTATTTTAAATTTTAAAATAATGATAATATTAATATTTTGTTTGTCTTTCTCATTTTAATACGTGGTGTAATTTTAGTTTAGTTTCAGATTTTGTTTAACATGCATGGACTATCTATATAATGTCAATTAAGATTATAATATCATTGATAGTACAACTTGGATATCTATGTAATGTTATTTTTACAACTTAATATGGATGTTACAAACAGGATGTCTATGTAACGTTATTCTTACGACTTGTCGTGGATGTTACAAATAGGATGTCTATGCAACGTTGTCTAAATATCCCTCGTGTAATAACAACGTGTTTTGGATATATCAACCTTATTTAGATATCCGATGGATATCATCTGCTGCTTGGGATGTTAACCAACAGCAGTAATTGAGTTATTTTATTTCAGTAACAAGTATGTAAGAAATTGTGACTATTGCATACCTTTCTGGGAAGACATCGTCAGTCCTCGATGGACTGATTAGGGAAATCAAAGTTTTATGCAAGGTAGTAATTATGTTTGTGGAATATGTGTTCTTGCTGCATAGATGAAAGTAGTGAAGTGTAAACCGATATCAAAGATTAACTTTTATGTTAGATGGTCAATTAACAACCTTGGGCCTATGCATTTTGAATTAGTCGAGGATATAGCTTAAATGAATGAACACTCTTTCCTTCTTGCTTTATATTTATCCCATATAGTAAGTTCTGTTGAGTGGAGTGTCTTTTAATTATGAGTAAGTTATTGTATTGTGCTTGAAAGTGAATTAGAAAATACGTGTTGTGCATTATTGTTACTTTAAAAATTAAATTTTGTTGTGCAGTAACACTGACGAACTTTATCTAGCCTTTTTCATACGTCATGAACGAATGAAGGAAAGATAAATGTTATATGATGTAAGGTATAATGATTGGAGATAAATGTGATTTCCTCTCGAATTGCTAATGGTATGGCATGAATGCCTCAAATGCTCATTCCTGAATGGATTTTGTATTTGATGTGTGTTGTTTATATATGTTGTTAGAACCCCTCTTGAACTAATCAAGCCTAACGAAGCTAACGAAAAATTGCATGAATTCTTCTGTGCCAGTGATATTTTGAGGTTGTGGAACTTGTTTCATGGTAAAGCTAATTTTTGTACCTACCCAGGGTGCATTACTTCCTCAATGTGATACCTGAGATAGTGAACAGTATTTCTTTGTAAATTTTGAAGTGGTGAATTTTCCAAGTGTTGTTACCTTCTTATGAAGGAAAGAGTGCTTTAATTCCCATAAATAAGTAGTTCTTATTCCTTCTATAGCTTCTATTCTATCAGTTGCTTATTCCTTTGTTTGGTTTTCCTTGAAGTCATGAAACTTATTTACCAGGTGTAACCATGTTTGATATTCACAGATGTAATGAATTTTCCGGGTATTTTTTCCAGTTAGGGATGCAGAAAACTGTAAAAACACTGGTGAATCTGATGTGTGGTATGGATTTGTTCAGTGATGAGAATTGTGTATGCTGTATCTTTGGAATCAAATGATGTCAGTATTAAGTTCTCATTATATCCTAATTGAATTTGATAAGAGGCATACTCATTCAACAATGGAAGGTTAGTTTGTTTTCAGTTGGAATAATGAAACTATTTACAGGTATAAGCTCGTTTGATGTTTACAGTTGCTATTAATTTTCTAGGTATAATTCGAGTTATGGATGCAGGAAACCTCCCACACAGCACAAAGGGAATAATACGCACATTATGTTCAAATATTATGCACCAAATATACCATGGCAGTGGTATAATGTGTGCATAAAATGTACATGAACTGTCTATATAAATGGGCTAATGTCCGCATAACGACCACTTTTATGTGCATAATATGCAGAATCTAGACGGTGACTGAAATAGTACGTTTCATAATACTTCAATATTTTGTGCATATTATTTAATATTATATATCGCGAGCATAGTACTGTAATCGCATATTATTTAATCTATTGCGCATATTATTAGGTTCATTATATATCTAGTTAGACCATGGATCCATGTCAAACAATTTACAGAAAACTAAGGACATACTTCTTTGCAGAATAGGCACTGAAAAAGTTGAACTGGCACGATCTCGGATCGGATAAGGCAGATCACGTAATTTGATACGGCATGATTTGGCACACGTTAACTATACACAGACATATACAGTGCAAAATTGGTGCACGTCTGCTGTTTCTTGATGTCACATAGAGAATTCACAATTTCAATAACACATTTAAATGAGTTAAGACGATTGCAAACAAAAACGTCCGTTTCTTAATAAAATTAATTACATTTATTGACACTATTTCCATTTTCAATCATTGCATTCACTAGACATTGTAACACATAACATTCCAATACATAAGGCATGACCTCAAGAACAGCCAGTGCGACAATCACCAATATCAAACTACATTGCATGTGAACACCGTTTTGGCGGGATAAGTGTCTCAAGTTCGATACCCTTAAGCTCACATCTACCAAATGTTTTATCTGGGTGCACAAAAACCTGCTGTCTTTTAAAAAAACAACGCTCTTCTAAAAATTGAAACTATATTTTTCCAACAGTTGGTTCGTTCAAATATCATCGAAAGTCACTGCACTGCCATAACACACGCAAAACTTTTCACGTTTATCAAATAGCTGACCCAAGCAGCAGATGATATCCATCGGATATCTAAATAAGGTTGATAAAATCCAAAACACGTTGTTATTACACGAGGGATATTTAGACAACGTTGCATAGACATCCTATTTGTAACATCCACGATGAGTCGTAAGAATAACGTTACTTAGACATCCTGGTTGTAACATCCATATTAAGTTGTAAAAATAACATTACATAGATATCGAAGTTGTGCTATCAATGATATTTAATCTTAATTGACATTATATAGATAGTCCATGCGTGTAAAACAAAATCTGAAACTAAACTGAAAATTACACCACATATTAAAATGAGAAAGACAAACAAAAAATTAATATTATAATTATTTTAAAATTTAAAATAATTATTTTCAAAAATATATAAATATCGCATGACGCAGTGGAAATTTGATTGATTTTTGTGTAATACATTAAGTGTTAATACAAAAAAATATTGTGGAAAAGGTTAATGTACTTCATCTTTTTTGTCACCTTTACCATCAATTCAAGAAGTGGCACATATTTCCTTAAAAGTTCTTATTCCAAACAGTATCCATAGGTAACATATGTTCTATACAGAATTGAAGAGCACAAATGTTTTGTCTGTATGTCTGGGGATTACCAAAAACCATAATAAGCGAACCTGTCCCTGGTGAAAATGGCCACAGACGGCCACAGGAAATTTATGTGGCCGTCTGTGGCCATCCTGTGGCCATCTGCGGCCATCCTGTGGCCGTCTGCGGCCATCTGTGGCCGCTGTGTCCAGTCTGTGGCCATCTCTGTGGCCATGGACATGAATAACCCGTGGCCATAGGAGGCACCTGTGGCCAAGGCCACAGAACTTTTTGCCACCTGAGATCATGGCCACTGTCTCTAACTGATACACATTTCTTATAGTATGTACATACCATTGGATATTCCTCATTTTTGGAAGATATTTTTCCTACGTTTGTCCTGCATGGTTATTTCTTAGCCGTTGGGCCAACATTGGAAGGTTGTGATGGGAGGGCTACTGGATTACAGTGCTGTGCATGCCACGCATGGCCACACACAAGCTGTATATCATCTCACTAAGCACATTTGCTTTGCTCAACTCCGGTATGATGTTTTAGATGAACAAAAACTCTTAAGAAGTTTAGTTATAGTAAAGGACTTGCCGAAGAGCTGAAACACTTAATTTTCGCTTCCTTGATAATCATTTAATGAATTCAATACCTACGGACAGGAAATTCAGTTCTGGTTAAACTTAAAACCATTGCTTTTTTAAAATATTAATACAAGAAATAAAGTTCTAGGAAAAAAATTTGATGTCTTTAAACAAGTGCAAATTAATTTTAAATGATACAATTCAAAGTAGATACGTTCAAACACACTACAGTTTAGAAAACTTATTTTTTTTAATAAGAGCACCATCATCAACGATAAATCGCAACTTTGGTGCACACGAACAACTTTAACCGAATATTCATTCAAAAGTTCGCGGCTTTGTAAGGTATCGACTATATCGATATAATCGCAATGCTAATCGGCTTCTACATTCAAAATGGCGGTTGCGAATTGTTGTTTCAACGTTCATGCATGAATGGTTGTGAATAATTTGATCATGCAAAGTCAGCTCGCAGGCAAGCAACTGGAATGAAATTGATCTCGAAGCATAGCGTTTTTATGAAGTTCGTCACATAGAAGCTTACTTTAAAATTGGAGTTGGCGAATAAGATACGGTGAGTAAATTTTTGTCTTTACGAAGTGAGACTGCTGAAGAAAATTCACGAATTTTCAATGTTTTTGTTTAGATCTGCCCTTCATATAGTCTTTCTTTTCACAATTCTTAACATAAGAAGTGACAGCATTTATTTTTTTACAGGCACGTTATATCAATAACATACTGGGACGAATGCAGGAATTAGGAAAAGATCACAATTCAACTTTGAGATTAATGCGACAATGTTTTGTGTTTGTGTCTTCCTCAGTGCAGTTATGACTTTCATTGAGTTTTCTAAGAACTCCTTCTTCAAGAAATATACTTTTACTTTGAGTGGACCATTGTTCTTTTAAAAGACTTGGTTACTGAATACCCTGATAAACCTTTTAAAATGCAGTGTTGTGCAAGAAGCAAGCTAGATTGCAACTGTTGATTCCCATGCCATGTGGTGTGACTTTGGCTTATGTCGCGTTGGGTATTGCCTGAAATGTGAAATCGTATTTCAATTGTGTGCTATATAGGCAAGTGAATGCAGTCATTGAAATTTGAAGTAGTGCCAATAAATATTTAAATATACAGCTGTTTTTGTTTAAAATCGTAGATGGTGCTTTCGAGTTGTTCCTTGAAGTTATATTATGGCGATTATTGGTTGTAGCCATCACTTTGTGGAAGTCCATTCCGTCGTCTGTTCCTTACTGTCTGATGTCGTACTAAAATATCAGTATTCTTTTAAATCCAACCTGATCTTCAGCCATGTTAGCTTTAGTTAGTAAAACCAAGACTACAGTAAGTGCAGCCTTAAGGTTGGTTTGATTATTGAGAATTCTTTATTGTTTTTTTTTGTATTCATGCTGCATCTATTATTCCATTTGCCTGCATATGCCCGTTAGTTGTTGGGAGTTTCCTTGATAAGAAATTTCAATATGAAATCTTTTGAGGTTAGGGGATTGTAGCTTTGTTTACTAATGCTGTACCTGATTTTTGAAAGTTAAATTTCCCAAGCAGCAGATGATATCCATCGGATATCTAAATAAGGTTGATATATCCAAAACACGTTGTTATTACACGAGGGATATTTAGACAACGTTGCATAGACATCCTATTTGTAACATCCACGACGAGTCATAAGAATAACGTTACATAGACATCCTGTTTGTAACATCCATATTAAGTTGTAAAAATAACATTACATAGATATCCAAGTTGTACTATCAATGATATTATAACCTTAATTGACATTATATAGATAGTCCATGCATGTTAAACAAAATCTGAAACTAAACTAAAATTACACCACGTATTAAAATGAGAAAGACAAACAAAATATTAATATTATCATTATTTTAAAATTTAAAATAATTATTTTCAAAAATATATAAATATCGCATGATGCAGTGGAAATTTGACTGATTTTTGTGTAATACATTAAGGGTTAATACAAAAAAGATATTGTGGAAAAGGTTAATGTACTTCATCTTTTTTGTCACATTTACCATCAATTCAAGAAGTGGCAGATATTTCCTTAAAAGTTGTTATTCCAAACAGTATCCATAGGTAACATATGTTCTATACAGAATTGAAGAGCACAAATGTTTTGTCTGTATGTCTGGGGATTACCAAAAACCATAATAAGCGAACCTGTCCCTGGTGAAAATGGCCACAGACGGCCACAGGAAATTTATGTGGCAGTCTGCGGCCATCTGTGGCTGCTGTGTCCAGTCTGTGGCCATCTCTGTGGCCATGGACATGAATAACCCGTGGCCATAGGAGGCACCTGTGGCCAAGGCCACAGAACTTTTTGCCACCTGAGATCATGGCCACTGTCTCTAACTGATACACATTTCTTATAGTATGTACATACCATTGGATATTCCTCATTTTTGGAAGATATTTTTCCTACGTTTGTCCTGCACGGTTATTTCTTAGCCGTTGGGCCAACATTGGAAGGTTGTGATGGGAGGGCTACTGGATTACAGTGCTGTGCATGCCACGCATGGCCACACACAAGCTGTATATCATCTCACTAAGCACATTTGCTTTGCTCAACTCCGGTATGATGTTTTAGATGAACAAAAACTCTTAAGAAGTTTATTTATAGTAAAGGACTTGCCGAAGAGCTGAAACACTTAATTTTCGCTTCCTTGATAATCATTTAATGAATTCAGTACCTACGGACAGGAAATTCAGTTCTGGTTAAACTTAAAACCATTGCTTTTTTAAAATATTAATACAAGAAATAAAGTTCTAGGAAAAAAATTTGATGTCTTTAAACAAGTGCAAATTAATTTTAAATTATACAATTCAAAGTACATACGTTCAAACACACTACAGTTTAGAAAACTTATTTTTTTAAATAAGAGCACCATCATCAACGATAAATCACCACTTTGGTGCACACGAACAACTTTAACAGAATATTCATTCAAAAGTTCGCGGCTTTGTAAGGTATCGACTATATCGATATAATCGCAATGCTAATCGGCTTCTACATTCAAAATGGCGGTTGCGAATTGTTGTTTCAACGTTCATGCATGAATGGTTGTGAATAATTTGATCATGCGAAGTCAGCTTGCAGGCAAGCAACTGGAATGAAATTGATCTCGAAGCATAGCGTTTTTATGAAGTTCGTCACATAGAAGCTTACTTTAAAATTGGAATTGGCGAATAAGACGCGGTGAGTAAATTGTTGTCTACGAAGTGAGACTGCTGAAGAAAATTCACGAATTTTCAATGTTTTTGTTTAGATCTGCCCTTCATATAGTCTTTCTTTTCACAATTCTTAACATAAGAAGTGACAGCATTTATTTTTTTACAGGCACGTTATATCAATAACATACTGGGACGAATGCAGGAATTAGGAAAAGATCACAATTCAACTTTGCGATTAATGCGAAAATGTTTTGTGTTTGTGTCTTCCTCAGTGCAGTTATGACTTTCATTGAGTTTTCTAAGAACTCCTTCTTCAAAAAATATACTTTTACTTTGAGTGGACCATTGTTCTTTTAAAAGACTTGGTTACTGAATACCCTGATAAACCTTTTAAAATGCAGTGTTGTGCAAGAAGCAAGCTAGTTTGCAACTGTTGATTCCCATGCCATGTGGTGTGACTGGCTTATGTCGCGTTGGGTATTGCCTGAAATGTGAAATCGTATTTCAATTGTGTGCTATATAGGCAAGTGAATGCAGTCATTGAAATTTGAAGTAGTGCCAATAAATATTTAAATATGCAGCTGTTTTTGTTTAAAATCGTAGATGGTGCTTTCGAGTTGTTCCTTGAAGTTATATTATGGCGATTATTGGTTGTAGCCGTCACTTTGTGGAAGTCCATTCCGTCGTCTGTTCCTTACTGTCTGATGTCGTGCTAAAATATCAGTATTCTTTTAAATCCAACCTGATCTTCAGCTGTAGTTAGTAAAACCAAGACTACAGTAAGTGCAGCCTTAAGGTTGGTTTGATTATTGAGAATTCTTTATTGTTTTTTTTTGTATTCATGCTGCATCTATTATTCCATTTGCCTGCATATGCCCGTTAGTTGTTGGAGTTTCCTTGATAAGAAATTTCAATATGAAATCTTTTGAGGTTAGGGGATTGTAGCTTTGTTTACTAATGCTGTACCCCATTTTTGAAAGTTAAATTTGGTTCATGTGTTTGGGTATTCCATGCAAAAGTTGAAGTAGGTGGATGTAGAGGGTGTAATAAGGTTGCACAAAAGTATCTGCTCATTAAATATTGGGATCAGAGGTGGTGTTTGTTACATATTCAAAAGATTACAGTGGTGTGTTCCATATCCTAAAATTTCATTATTGTATTTAACTAAATATTGGATTTAGTTTAAGTAGTCTACGCATGTTGTTGTGGACGTCCACAGCTACAGGTCCCTATCGGCCAATAAATGTTTTCTTTTACCCACTTAGGACTATGTGTCTATGGTAATACTGTATTTATAATACAGTACTGTAATAATACATTACTGTAATAATAGAGTACTGTAATAATAATGTATATTGGTCCCAACTATGGGTGTATGAGTAGGGTAGGGTACTACCACTGGCCACACAGGGCCGCAGGTGGCCACACACGGCCACAGGCTAATGGCCACATATTATGACCAAATAACCACACACGGCCACACAATGTTGTGTGGCCATGGCCTCAAACTTGTGTGGCCGTGGCCTCAAACTTGTGTGGCTCTCTGTGGCCATTTTCACCAGGGACGTGATCTACTTATTAGATGTTGTGAAGATATCTATGAGATGTTGTTATATGGACCTCGATGTCCACTGTTGGACATTGCTGCAACGTTGTTTGGCGGGTCCTTTGGATATTTCACAGACATCCATGCAACGTTAATTGGATTAACTTGGATATTACACGGATGTCCTATGATAACGTCGGCAATGTTGTCCTGATGTTGTTGGGATATCAATTGCTGCTTGGGTTGGTTCATGTGTTTGGGTATTCCATGTAAAAGTTGAAGTAGGTGGATGTAGAGGGTGTAATAAGGTTGCACAAAAGTATCTGCTCATTAAATATTGGGATCAGAGGTGGTGTTTGTTACATATTCAAAAGATTACAGTGGTGTGTTCCATATCCTAAAATTTCATTATTGTATTTAACTAAATATTGGATTTAGTTTAAGTAGTCTACGCATGTTGTTGTGGACGTCCACAGCTACAGGTCCCTATCCGCCAATAAATGTTTTCTTTTACCCACTTAGGACTATGTGTCTATGGTAATACTGTATTTATAATACAGTACTGTAATAATACATTACTGTAATAATAGAGTACTGTAATAATAATGTATATTGGTCCCAACTATGGGTATATGAGTAGGGTAGGGTACTACCACTGGCCACACAGGGCCGCAGGTGGCCACACACGGCCACAGGCTAATGGCCACATATTATGACCAAATAACCACACACGGCCACACAATGTTGTGTGGCCATGGCCTCAAACTTGTGTGGCCATGTGTGGCCGTGGCCTCAAACTTGTGTGGCTCTCTGTGGCCATTTTCACCAGGGACGTGATCTACTTATTAGATGTTGTGAAGATATCTATGAGATGTTGTTATATGGACCTCGATGTCCACTGTTGGACATCGCTGCAACGTTGTTTGGTGGGTCCTTTGGATATTTGACAGATATCCATGCAACGTTAATTGGATTAACTTGGATATAACATGGATGTCATATGGTAACACCGGCAATGTTGTCCGGATGTTGTAGGGATATTGATTGCTGCTTGGGGAATGATGATCTGAATTGTTGTTGGATCATTCCTAATGTCCCAATTTGTTAAAGACTGTGTGTGCCTGAAACATGATAAATAGAGTTAATTGGCAGCAATTAAAAAAATTAACATGGAAGGCAGATGAAAACAATGACGAATTCGTAAATAATCTTCAACGCAATCACTGGTCATAACAATCATTTAGGTACTCACCGTAACTTAACTGTCCATTAGAATTAAAATTAAGCTTCTACGATCACAAATTGCCAGAACACGTAAATATTGGAGGAGTTAGCTTTCTCACATTACCGGCTTATCAACATGACTGCCATTTTGATTTTCGAGATGGTCCAAGTCGATCTTGTTTGCAAGACATCGATTTGCAGTGCGTTGCAGTGCGCGCATAATATTCAAATTAATGCTAATAATCGACGAATATTGTTTACTATTTATACCAATCCATTTATGCATATTTTATACAGTATAAATTTTCTGTGTGCTGTTTGGGCTGTAACCCTGTTGATGCTGGTGTTAAAATGGATGTCTTCATTGATGAGGAATTTTTAAGGTGGTTACTTATCTGGAATGAAATATAGTCAATATGTATTATGTTCTCATCAGATCCCTATAGCATTTAATGAAAGTCTTACTCATTCATTTGTGGAGGGTGAGTTTTTTTGAGAGAATGAAACTTCACCTGCCAAATGTCATGTGGAGCAGCTGTAATCAGTAGTAATTTTGTTCTTATCAAATCTTGACTGATATTGAAAAGAGACAAACTCTTTCCAGCCAAAATGGTAAGTATTGCCTTGTGTGAAGTTCACAAATGGTAAGTTCATGAATGCTCACTAAATTTTTGTTAGCATTCCAGGTACTAATTTATGGCACAAGACTTTTAAGAAGTAGGCTATATGGTTTCTCTCCAAACCTTCCTCATAAGCTTCCTCATTGGTACACCCGTCCACAATAAAATGTTACCACCTCGGAGGCCGAATTTTTCTAAGTCCCGAGTTGAAGGAGATTTGACAACACTGTCCCTTGGCACAGAGTTTAAATGCCCAGAGCTCTCGCTGTTCTTGCCATTTATTGGGGGTACCCTTCCCTCGAGAACAATTCCCTTTTCGCACTTTCTCAAGTGAACAGCAGACCGCCTTGACCCACGACCACGATATTTGCTAGAAGACGAGTCTCCCGAGACACATAGGTACCCGTGGCCACAGAACAGGAGACGGGGCACGAGATGAGTTCAAATCACTTGTCACCACATTTCTAGTAGAAACATGATAGAAAATGATACTCGCTTTATAACCTCTTTCGAAAATACCTATCATTTATTCCGAGACCACTTTGGAGTCCTATGACAACTGGACGATTTTCCGAGGGTAATGATTAACGTGCTAAATGGTCGTTGCGCTTCCACGGGTATTATAAGACCGTAATATATGCAATGTTCTGGTTTAAATTTTATGTCCTCTAAACTTAACACTTCAAAACGCCTACATTTATTGATCACTAAGTCACCAATTAACTCAAATTCATCCAACGTTCATGTCGCAGAGCGTAGGTGTGAAGAAAGTCTTAGGAAGGTATAAACAGAAAGCCGTAGTTTTATTATTCCGTAGTTTTTTTCACATGATCACTGCTTCAACTGCTCATGTATTACGTCTAAATGAAATTAGATCAGCTGCTAATATGATCTTCAGTATTTTTGTAACGCTTGAACTCCTGGAATTTTATTCAAAAGCCATTAATTTATGATAATCAATAGCTATCGGCTTATGTGGGCGGAGCTTCTTACAAAGGAGAAGTCTTAAGTTTTCCCAGCCTCATTACATAATTCTCTCTAAAAGAGAGTTTTATAGAACGGCATAATCAGAGAAGCCTTTGAGCCCTTAGCCGATACCCTACTTTCGGAAATAATTCCGATACGTTCAGAAGTCGGTCGGTATATTTTTTCACCCTCAGAAACATTCCCGGCACGTTTTATGATACCCACAACCCCTAACAGTAAGCAGGTGGTTAAAATAGAATCAAGCCAGATCACAACAAAAAAAAACTCATCCGGGAAATTAACCACGGATCTACAAATGTGCTGTTATGCGCGCTATTCCAAGCAAGGTTTGAATTTGGGCAGGCTCTCCATTTCTTGACATTTCCACCTTCCGCTATATAAATAGTGTATTGGAGAAAAAGGGGTATAGCAGCATTGATGACAGAAGGAAAATTGTATTGGCAAGATAAGCTTTTAGTCGTAGACGTGATCTGTTGACAGGGGCGTTAAGCAGGGAAGTAAAGAAAATACTAGTGAAGAGTTTGATATGGAATGTGGAACTATATGACGCTTAAACATAGGCTTCATGGAATGAAGATGGAAATATACTCAGAGCTTTTTAGATGTGAGTATTCCCTATAATTACGTTGAATTTGTTCTGGTCACATTGCAGAATTACAAGTCCTGTCCTTTTTTTTATATTTCAAGAAGCATATACTGCGATATGAATTTCCGAGTATTCATTCTAAGAAATAATCATGCGAGTATGCGAGAGTGCGAGGATTGTGTGTAATTTGAAAGAAATTCAAAATATATCCGCGATAATTTTTCCTAATTTATTACCCAATTAAGCTTGGAACTTAATACTTATATGCCGTAAAGACGTTCAGTACGTCTTATCTATTGTTATCGAAATCTGCCTGTAACAGTTGTAGCATTATTATTTTTACCATTTACTATACAAGCGCATTTTTCGAGCTTTTATCTCGAATATTTTATGATCTCATTATTTCCTACGACGAAATAAATGCAAAAACGGAGTATTTGGGAATATTTTGGGAACGATTTTGACTAAGACATATCGACGGTGTTAATGACAACTCTTGCTTCGAGCTGCAATCATATTTGGGTCGTCACTCTCTCAGCAGTCGCGAAACCTACGCGATCATCTTCAAGGGAGGCCCTCGGAGCAGCAATCGAAAAGAAGGCTGCGTTTCGGGAGGCCTCACTCCTCGCAGCTGATTGTCGCAGGGCACCCTTGCGGTCCACCCCCCACTGAAAAAATCCCTGTCCGCCTTTGTCAGTCCTAAGAGAGGAAAAACCGGCCATGCTTTACCTGCTCCTTAAATACCCATTGTGCTTGGGCCCTGAATGAGATTTGAACCGGTAGGAAGAAGACCCGCGGTGTCGTGGATGGAGTGGTGGGTGTCATAAAACGTGTCGGGGATGATTCTTTAGGTGAAAAAATCTTCGCATCCAGACCCATTTCCCGTCTCGGCATTATTTAAGGATAGGGCCTCAGCGAAGTGGTCCGTGGTCACTTATTGCCCATATCTGGGCATGTAGTTTTCTTGGAGAGGGAGAGAGGGGAAGGAGAAATTTTTTCTGCAGGTAATTTAGATTTTGTCAACGGAAAGCAGTTTTTCAATCAGCATCACTGGAATGAGTGGAAAAGATTAGAATATAATCAGAATATATCTGCGTGTATTGTTCATTTCAAAAATATTTTCGACAGAGTGAAGTGGAAAGGGTAAATGGAACTATTGCGTAAAACAGGAATAAATTGGAAGAACAGAAGACTGAGCCAAAGTTTATGCATTACCGAGAAAGTGCTGGTGAGAGAAGCGGACGGGGAATTAGATTAGAGAAATTAGGTACTATAGAGAGGGGTTGCGTAAGGCTGTGCGTAGTCACCGGCACTTTTTAATTCATATTCGGAGGGAGTGGTGGGGGGGTTCGATACAGGTGTATAGGTAGGGGAAAGTTGATAAGGTTTGCGGGCGATCAAGCCCTGTTCAACTAGTCACCCAAGGACTTAAATCATCAGAAGACTCAAGTAATGAAATTTTGCATGCATGAAGGGTGATTTTAATTTAGAAGAGAGGGGTTAGATCATAGAGCAGGGGGAGTAATTCAGTATCCCGGTTAGTATGGAAAAGGAGTATTCTACCAACATTGAAGTCCGAAGGAGAATTACGTTGGTTAAAGAGACGTTTCGTCACAGAGGGGGATAAATGACAGGCTTGGTTGACTCGTCCTCTAGCAGATATCGCTGACAAGGTGACTTCATTCATTTATTGCTCTCATTTCCATACCGGAGTTGATGATTTTAAGGATAAGCTTAGCAGCTTGAGAGATTCAGTTGCCTTCGCTATCCCTTGTTACTCTTTTCCATTTTAGATGTCAATACAGTTTCTACGAAATCCTCCGACAATATATTCTCCTCGCATATCCCACGGGCGAGTCCATAAAAATCTTCTAAGCCTTTTTGCACAGTCGTTCAGTAATTCCATGTATTCCTTCTAATTACGTTGAATGTGTTCTGGTCACGTTGTAAAATTACCCGTCCTGTCCTTAATACACATTTCCGTTTAACAATACGAGAAAACGTTAAAACCTTTGAGTAGAGGTAGTAGTACTCCAGTACACGCAGTACTCAAATACGGCCTGCTGGGTTTCGAACAGGGACCTTCGAATACGAAAACACTTAAGTTTTGACCAATGCATCTAAGAGACGCCCAATCTGTTCCTAATAATCTCGTTAATACTTTTATTTATTAAGTGAGTTTTTTTAATTTTTGAAATAGCATATACTACGATATGAATTGCCGATGAGTATTCATTCTAAGAATTAACCAGACGAGTATGCGAGAGTGCGAGGATTGTGTGTAATTTGAAATAAATTCTAAATATATCAGCGATAATTTTTCCTCATTTACTACGCAATTAAGCTTGGAACTTAACACTTATATTACGTAAAGACGTCGAATAAGTCTTCTCTTTTCTTGTTGAAATCTGTATGTGTCAGTTGTAGCGTAAGTAATTTAGCCATTTACTATACAAGCGCAGTTTTCGAGCTCATCGCTCAGTCAAATAAAATTCACCGATAATTAAAAGATAACACCGATCGTTAACAGATATATAAATGCTGATAACAATAATCATCTATGTTATTCATGTTATAAAATCAACAGTTTCTACGACGAAATAAAGGCAAAAATTGAGTATTTTGGAACGTTTCGGAAATGACATATATCGACGGTGTTAATGACAACTCTTGCTTCGAGCTGCATTTACATTTGGGTAGTCACTCTCTCAAGAGCCGTAGTCACGGAAACCAAAGCGACCCATCTTCAAGGGAGAAACTCCGAGCAGCAATCTAAAAGAAGGCTTGTTTCGGGAGGCCTCACTCCTTGGGGCCGACAAATTGTCACAAGGCACCCTTGCGGCCCTCCCTCTCCAACGCAAAAATCTCTCCCCAGGTCATTGAGGAAGGGTCTCACCACAAACCATGGCAAGGGAAGGAGGAGGACCGTGCCTCGGTCTTGCTGTGCTGCTCGGGGCATTTAAAGGGACAGAGCTGCACTGTTGTCAAATCTCCTTCAACTCGGGACTTTGAAAAATTCGGCCTCCGAGGTGGTAACATTTTATTGTGGACGGGTGTACAATCTGAACTCTTCAATTGCGTGGTTCCTAAATAGTCTGCCACCTGTCGCCTCAAAAACAAACATGAAATAGAGCAACTCAACAGCATCGTTATACTTCTGCAGTCTCTGTCAAACCCCTCTGAAAGTAAGTTTTTCTAATTTTAATCTTGTTTTTCCTTGTGTCAATTGGCTATATTTTTGGTGGACTGGCTTCCAGTGCAATGCAAAGGACTCAATGTAAAAAGATTGGAAGGCCACTTAACCACTTCTTCCAAAACAATTATTGGGTGGCATCCTAACTGAAGCATTACAGAAGCCTCTCAATTCTTGGCTTATCCTGCACCTAGAGGTTGTATGGTTAAAGTGGCTGATTTACTCCATTGTAATAGAAATTTACTTCAGTTTTAAAGGGAACTTGACATTTTGTTCATTTGTAATGTACAAATTTCCATGCCTGCTGTGCGCAAATTTCAAATCAAAGGAGAATTAAGTAAAAACTTTATATACTATCAAATTAAAAATCATATAGGCATGATCTATCATATCATGTGTAGTAATTTTTCATGTTTTTTTTTTCTAGGAATGAAAGGATGAACAAATTCACTGGAGATGATAATATTGAGGATATCATGATTGATAAACATGTAGAACATTAAAGTTAATAAATTTCTATAAGTATTATTGTTCTATTATTTAATTTTTACATTTCATTTAACGTTTGTAGCAGGTGTGATACGACAAGTCTGCAGCAAATTTGTAGACACGTAACTAAGAGGTTTGATTCAAGCTTGCATCAAGTATGCAGGCTTGTTACGACAAAATTTTTGCAAACTTGCAACTTTGTCATTACAAACCTTCAGCAACTTTGCTGCAAGTTTAGCTTGCTATCTGGGAGACGTCATTCGGAGTTCAACCCATTACTTTTGTAGCCCAAATTTGATATTTTGCAGATATATAGGCTCCTTAAAGCCTCAACATATGAATTTTCGCTTAAATCGTTAGAGCCGTTCCGAAATAAAAACATACTGCTCATTTAATAGCTTAACATACGAAACACATGCAGCCTTCACAAAGGCTGATTGGAATGCATCGTTTTTTCGGTAGATCCAAATCCTTGCAAACCAGCACCCACTTAATGTCACCCATACTCTAGCACGACAATGCTCAGTTAATTCTAACCTTCTTGGATTCTCCAAAGAATCATTTTTTGAGAAGCATGTTGCTCCATTGCAAGCATGCTATCCTCCTACAGAATATCTATTATTAACTCTTGGAATAAATTCATTATTCTCGAATTAAAAGATGCAAACCCAACTCACTAAACCCAACAAGTTCACAAACAAAATACATGCGGTTTAAACAGCAATGCCGTCTGCCAAACTCCAATTAATTACGCTTCCGAGCGTATTTCACGAGTCATTGCTTATTTATCGAAATAATCACTGATTATTTGACAGTGAATGCATACATAACAATCGATGATTTTTTTGACGACTGTGAATACCTAAAAATCAACTGCTGACAAATGAGAGAATCGAATGAATGATGAACAGATGAATCAAACAATTGACGTAGGTACCAGAGATTGGCCAATTAGAGATTTTTGAACGACTATAAATAGCAAACTGTGATTAATGAGACATTTAATCGATGATTAAGTATAATCCAAGGTTAATCGCGACTATGAATACCACCGTTGGAGTAACGATAGTCGCTCGTGGAAACAATTGCCACCAACTACGATTGTTCGAGGCAGTTGTTGGCTTGTGTGTTCCAAGAGAGCAAAACGAGCGATTTTAAATAATTACTTTATTATTTTGAAAGGAAGCCTTATTTTGGAACTTAGAAGATTATTTAGAGGGTGTGAATAATGCAAAATGCATTCACAGTCTCAAAATAAAAGTGTTAGCGTCCTATAATCCGTCCGGTCCCACGAATCTTCCACAGCAAGTTCGAATAATAATAGATTCAATAGGTAGTTGACGAATCACAGATCCAGGCACGTAATCTCTGGATATGTAACAAATGATTGTTTTCCCTTCATGAACACTCGACAGGAATAACCTGAGGTTAAATCGGACGGGTGATAATGTCCCTTGACTACTCGTACACCAATATGAGAGCACGCACCTTGTTGGGTTGCACGTGCCACGACCTCCGCTTGCCTTGTCGCTGCAGAGTGCACAGGTCTCCGCCGGCGTCCATGGCGGCGCCACTGCCCGGGTTGGAGGAGGACGCCGGGAGGCCCTGCGACTGGAGCACGCCGGTGTGCTGCGCAGACGAGTCGAACACCCCTGCCAGCAGCCGCAGCCTGTTGCCGGGGCAAATGCCCTGTGTGTGCAAGAGAGAGAGAGCCTTGAGATGAGACAGGAATCCTTCGAAGGCGGCAACTTGCACTCCACACACAAATTACACTCAAATGCATATCGTTTGGGAGGATAAATCGCAGTTAACCACAAAATTAAATGTTTATGTTCGGTTCATTTGAAGAAGCTAGGTAGCTAGTCGGATTCGTAAGCTGCCGGTGCCCGGTTCGACACCAATTTTTAATACACTATGTTATACAAATATTTTTCTGCTTCTGTAAAACTTTTATTTTCCGGACCGAGACAGCATGAAATTCGACCCCAAAACACCCGCAAATGGCGGTGAGAGGCGGCAGTTTCGCCACTTGAGGCTCTCTGCTGGGCGTCAAGCAGATCTGTCCGCAATCGACGAGGTGGCACAAGGCCTTTCTGTAAGTCTCCCAGGGACGGCAGTCGAAACGAACATGTTTCGATTCGACCCGGAATGAAATGAAAATAGGAGGCCCACGCATCCCAATAAGAAATGATCCGAACTAGGGATTTTAGTTTCGAACCAGGACGAAACGTTATTCCCGGAAGCGAAACGAAACTGCGTGACACTCCATTGCACGTAGTTAAGTTTCAACCTCAAAAGCAGAGTGGAGGGGGAAAAGAGGCAATAGTAGTTCATGGGTGTTTTCAAGTCTGTTTCCGCACTAATAGGCGCTTCAGACCGGGAGGAAAGGTATAAGGATGGGAATGGAAGGGATGGGGGTTCGATTCTCTCTGCCAGGCAATAGTTTCGACGCAAGTGTGAGGGATTGTAGCAAAGGTGATGAGGTTAAAATATCGAGTGTTAATATTAATCTATCTTTTTCGAAGTATTACTGAACACTAAGCATGAAACGCAAGGGAAAATCCTGCTGTATCCATTGTTGGCACTCGATAACCCAAAACTGTAACAGCACTATTAATTAGCGGGTTTTAGAGAATGGAGAGAGAGGTAACCTCAGAGGGTAACCTAAAGCTCTGTATTTAGAAAGTATGGACATTCTTTTCCACAAGCTTTGCCGCCGAGCGAGGCCCGCGATTGGGTGAAACAGGGTCACGTGACGGTTCCGCCATTTTTGGCTCTGACACTTGTGTTGAGGTGCATCAAATAACGTTGAAGAGGAGGTAATTTATCGGAAAATTAGTCGTTTTTAGCTACCATGCCTCTAGTGTTACTCATATGGTTGTTTAACTCGACCAAAAGCAGGAGAAAAACTTTTTTAGCTACCAACTAGTGCAATAAATGAAGAAAGAAGAAAAATGTGGCTCGCCAAAATCGGCCGGCGTGATTTTGATTCCCGGAAAAGACACAAGACTTTGTGCTGTAAGTATCTCCCTTTATCCATGTGTTTGTAAATACCAAGGAGGCTACATGAGGAGGCCCCAGAACTCAAGGGGAAAGCGGATTTCTGCTGTCACTTGGCGCGCTTTTTATTCGTTCGCCAAAATCGGCCGCATAGCGGCGCTGATAGTCGAGCGATCCGGTCCTTTCCGACTTCGTCCATTAGCGGTAGTGCAAGTGGTTGTGTTTTGCTCGGCCGAAATCTATTTTATGTAGTGTTTTTGCCAGTGAAAACTGTTTACGTCTTCTTGGCAAGTATTTTACGATGAGGAATAACCGCCGTTGTTGTGTTCCTGGGTGCGACGCTAGTTATGAAAGTGCCAAAAAGCGAAATAAGGAGCTGGGCTTACGGAACAGAAGCCTGTTCAAGGCGAAGGTAAGTAAGTCCCCTCAGGTGAAGTGTGATAAGGTGAAATTCTTAAATTGTATCATATATTAATTACTCTACGCAAGGTGAATACTATGAGGTCATTGGATGATTGTACTGGTTAGCTATCGCCAGTGAATGTAACGCGATGTAGGGGTTGTAAAGGTATTGTGTGTGTAAACAGTGAGATGGTTGCGATGCTCTTTTTTCTTGCTTCTGGCGATGAGATTTGTTTTCTGTCTTCTACCTTTGTCAGGATAATGTAAGTCCTTAGCCGCTCTATGAGTTTTTTTGTGCTGTTAGGTAAACCAGTTTCTGCTCATTCCGTACTTGTAATTTATTTCCTTCTTTCCACGCTCTCAGGATATTTTCACTTGCATTGGATTACGATGAGGGGAGGATGTTACAACTACTGCACAAAGAGTTTTACCTGAGTCTGATTTCCATTTACACTTGACACGAAGTTATTGTTAACTGCAAGTGTTTATTCCTTTAAGTCTGATTTGGAAAAAACTCGTGCATAAAGATATGTAATATTTAATTGCCGAATATTAGGGAAATAAGTCCCACGATTGTATCTAAAGAATCACATTCTTAGGTTGAATGTACATTTTATTATGGTTTCAATATCACAATACTCTCTACGTAATGTGTATCATACAAAATGCAATTTATTACTTGCATCGTATGTTGTTTTTCTGTATTTGATCTACTGGGCAAATAAAAGTTTATAATGTATTTTTCTGAGTGACAATAGTATGTTATAACATATAAAGTAAAGTGTAACGTTTTGATTTCAAAAAATAGGACCAAATAGTCAGCATGATTACTGTACTGCTTATTTACATCCTATTTTTAGGAGTTTGGTAATGGAGTTTTCATTGACATCAAATGATCGCCAGTATTGTTGTTGTTAGTTGCTATTATTCTTAGACTTTAAATTTCCTGATTTAAGTCCTCAAGTGCCAAGCGTTGCTTATCTCTGCTAATTCTTTTGTTATGATTGTATTTTCGATATTGATGGGAGGATTCAAATTCTAGTGATACCTACATTTAGGTCTAAATGAATATCCCACAACTTCCATAGAATTTCTATGCATCCACCTAGGGGAATGTAAGAATTATTTCTCTTTGGAAAATATCCCGTTACGGTAATTCCCGTTACGGTAATTACTGCGATAATCAATTTCTTTCCTCTGCCGGTAGACATATTGTATCAAGGATACCAAACACTTTATAGGCGGCCCAGCTTGGTCGGGGATTGCCGAGGCGCCCGACCCTCTTCGCATTCTCAGTCCTTTTCACCATTCACGAAGGGGCCTAAAATTTGTTTGCAGCCGAGGGCCTCCATCAATATGAAACCGCCCCTGTTTAGGACGACGAAAAAGTTCTTGGGACGTGGTGGATACGTGAGTTACTTGCGTATCATGTGTATTGCTTGCGAGTGCATTAGCGGTGTATACGTCCCAATATAACGCTGATTAATGGTTCCTCTTTGAGTTTCGGCTGTGAAATTGCATTCTGGTTGATGACAGCAAAGTTCAAAGTGTTCCTGCAGTGTTGACAATAGTAGCACATGCAGTATATATCTGATTTACGCAAAACATCAGTTCTGTTTCCCACTATTGCCATGTTAATCCCCGTGACAAACGGATCGCTGCTCAACTAGCGCCGCGAGTGGCGACTTTTGTAAACTCAATAAAATGCGCGGTGGGTGACAGCGCCTCTAATATAATATTCGTGGTAAATACAGAGCTCAAGAACACTTAAAGGACGTTGATCTTGTTGCGCATTCGATCGTCTTTTGCTTAAATTTCAGTCACGGGTTAATAGGGTTCCTGAACTTGCCGACAGGTAGCACTAGTGCTAGTACTCGAGGCACATGTGTATGGCATTGTAGCATTGCTTTACGTTAAGAATGGATTGCGCTCATAATTAATTTCGGTGAGACTTCGTTTGAAAATGGGTAAACAGGGCTGTTTTGTGCGTGGTGTTGTAAAGAACAGTCTAATCTAGTGAAGAAGAACCGCATTCTTGGGTTAGCGAAACCAAAGTTTGTTTAAGGCTAAGGTTAGTAAACTCGGGTGACGCTCGTTCCCCCGAACAAGCGTTAGCGCTTGCTTCTTACTTTTCAAAACCGAAATCGTAATATTTTTTGTATTCGAAATCATTGCTCAGTCTTGAGTATGCATTGTCTATTTGCAGAGAGAGACTGCATTCAGTGTAATTCACTTGTGCGTTCCATGCGTGGTCATTCCCTGTGCAATACAATCTTTGTTTATCTGCGGAGAGAGAGAGGCTGAATTCAGTGTAATAATTATTTATCAGTTCCGAGTGTTGTCATTCCTAGTGTATGAAATTCATTGTTTATGTGGAAAGCGACAGAGAGAGAGAGAGAGATACTGCATTCATTTTAATATTACCTTGTGCGTCCCATGTGTAGTCATTCCTAGTGTTTGACATTCTGTTTATCTGCAGGGAGAGAGATACTGCATTAATTATAATATTGCCTAGTGCGTCACATGTATAGTCATTCCCAGTGCATAAGATTCGTTGTTTATCTGCGGAGAGAGAAAGAGGAAAGGCTGCATTCAGTGTAATAATGACCTGTGAGTTCCGAGTTTAGTCATTCCTGGTGTATGGAATTCATTGTTTATGTGCAGGGAAGCGACAGAGAGTGAGAAAGAGATATTGCATTCAATATTACCTTGTGCGTCACATGTGTAGTCGTTCCCAGTGCATAACATTATTTTTTTATCTGCGGAGAGAGAAAGGTTGCATTCAGTGTATAAATAATGACTTGTGAGTTCCGAGTTTTGCCATCCCTAGTGTATGACATAAATTGTTTATGTGGAAAGCGAGAGAGAGACACTGCATTCATTATAATATTGCCTTGTGCGCCCCATGTGTAGTCATTCCAGTGTGTGACATTCTTTATCTCTGGAGAGAAAGTCTACGTTCAGTGTAATATTGACTTATGCCTTCCAAGTTTCGTCATTTAAGAGTATGCCATTCATTGTTTTTCTGCAGAGTGAGAGACTATTTACGTGTGCGTTCCGAGTTTTGCCATTTTAAGATTATGACCATTATTTGTGAGAGACTATTCAGTGTAACATTGGACCTATATCTCCCAAGTTTTGTTATTTTAAGGGTGTGAAGTTCATTATCTGCGAGCGAAAGACTGTATATTGACTGATAAACTAGTTTTACGTGCCCCATGGTGTCCATTATTTATTTTTAGGTTCTTTCTCATCGGCCGTAGTCTGTAGGTGAGAAATGTTTGGTAATAATAGTTAATTCCATGCCTTTTGTAACATCTGATTCCGTATTGACTTGAATGAAACAAAAATATGGGTTGAAAATAAATGACCTTCAATTCGATTTCCTTCATTCATCAATTTCTGTGTATTATACTATAATTATGTAGGGAATAGTGAACGTAAAGACGTCATCTGCTTTCTTCTCTAGCGGCGTAATTAGAAAGTGTATGTTATTTGGCATCTAATGACCGGGAATGAAATAGTTTTTGAATGTTTCATGTAAATCAATCATTGTAATTATTTTACTGTGTCATTCATAATCATAAATCAGGATTGCTAGAGAGGAATTCCGTATTTGATTCCGTGTTCACATCGCCGAATTCGTCTGACATCGGGTGTTACTGATTTCTATTTCCCGATGCCCTGGAAAGTTCTCTTGACGATGGCTCTTGCCTAAAGTATATACAATCATTATCTAATGCTTAAAAGAATTACTTGCAGAATCACTCGTCATGGTACCGTACAGGCTGCGAAAATAAATTGTGATAATTACGCGTAGTAAGGGCCATAAGCGTCTGATACGTGCATCTCCGTTGACTGTGGCGTCGCCCGTGGCCAAAGATGGAACTTCTATTTTGGCGCGCCCAGTGGCAACACTGTTAAAATTTGAAATCAACGTCCTTTATATAGTGTTCTTGACAGAGCTATAGGGTAACCTGCTTTCCAGCGCCTCCTATCGGTATCATTTTCAACTACGAGTAACCTCAGAGGCAACCTGCTTCCAGTGCTGCCTCTCGGTAACATTTTCAACTACGGATAACCACTACACGGGACGTGATACAGCCTCAATTTATAACGCTTAATGCACGTAATAAGCAAACCACAAAAGCGTAAACCCATCAATGGTGATATAGTTCATAATTGTCTTCAGGTGAAATATACCTAACCATAAAAGTACCCTCAGATTATTAGCGACATAAACAAAAACATTGAAAATTCTTGAATAATTTTTCGGATGCAATATAGGGTAACCTTGATGGCAACCTCAGCTTCTTATGTTGTTTTTTTCATCAGGGTCATAAACAAAACGTTTAAAGTGTTTATAATGTTATTCGGATGCAAACTAAGGCATCCTTGATGGTAATTACCATCTCTCAACCAAGGTTAACCTCAGCTTAAAATTTGCATCCATCATTGTTTATGTAAACGAAGAGCGTGAAACAACTAATGATGAAATTTCATCATTAATTAACATCATAATATTCTGCAGCTGCAATACAATGTAACCTCAAAGGAAAAATTGATGTGACCTCAGCATACAATGCTTAAATTATTCACAAGATAAAAATATATGGAAATGTTTGCTACATTATTGTATATAAATGGATTTTCTAAAGGATAACCCTTCCATTCAAGTTCTTCTATTTGTGCTCCTTAATAATGATGTTTGTTTAATTGTCAAGTTCTTTTTTAAGACCATTATTCCCAGGAATGACATGTTATGATCATGATACGCTCGAGTTTAATAATGTCTGGAGTACAATAGAAACTCTTCACATTAGTCTTATAAGGCCAACTATATTTGGTATTGAATGTTAACTATACATAGTTAACATGCAAAAGATACCAAATATGTCCCAAAAATTTTCAAAGACCAAAATCATCAACCTGTCTTGTTTCTCTACATTAGAATTAGGTAAATGCATGGGAGATAGAGCATCTTCATAGGAACACAAGCATTAAAGCATATATGAGATGACAATATTAAAATGGAGTTGTCCTAAAATGCACGCAGCAGTCAGGTATGCTTTAAAGGAAATCAAATTCCAGTCAGCCCCTGAATCAGAGATCAATCATTCTGTGGAGGACTTTCCAATAATTTTCAATCTTATAGAGCTGTAGATAGAGGGAATAGAGTACTATATTTGATTGTATGAGTACATTGATACAGTTCATCAAAAGTATTCAGGCTCTCATAAATGGAAGCAGTTCTTGTTGTAAAAAATGTCTGCCAAGTTTGTATCAGTGAATTTAAAAATTTTAATTCAATATACTAACAATGAAGAAAGAAGGAGATGGGTGAAAAAGGAATCAGTCAGTTCCCTGAGTGCCGGTTTTGACAGACATGGCAGGAAATAGTTCTCTTCAGTTCCTGAGCTGTAAGTCGCTGCCATCTTTCTCAGTGTTCTATCCCTCCTTTCGCCACTGTTTTGCTTTTGTCTTTCCCTTATACCTTTTCTCATATTATTTCCACCCACTCCTCTTCCTCCTACCTTTCCTTTCTTATCATTTTCATTTTTTCTCTTTTTTATCTATTTTTAACATGCCTTTCATTGACCCTGTCAAGTCCTGGTTGCTTTCCATCAAGAAATTTTCTTTTAAACTTGCCCAATATACTAGCCACTCAGAATTTTTATCTCAATGTCTATCCTTAGGAATCATCCCCAATGGCCTTACTATCAAATTTCCTCTTTCGGGCCTCCCCCCTTCTCTGCACCAGTTTTACCACTCTCTCTCGTATCAAGTTTCCTTCAACTTCTGCCATTCTGTGTTTTTACAATACAATGCTCTTGTTAACCATTACCAATCATGCATCCACTCCCTTATCAATATCATAAGCCAGTGTCGCCCTGAACTTCTTTCTAACATTAATTCAATTCTGCATTCTGCTTTTCGGTTTCTCTCTTTCCGACGCCAAAAGGCCCAGAAAACGTTTTCCTCGCTTTGCATCTCTTTTCTTCGTCTAGGGCTTTCGTTACCGTTAAGCCTCGTGACACCCAGCCCACAACCTCCGCCCCTTCACCTTTTCAGACCGGACCTGGCGACCCGTCTCCGTTTGGACTCCGCTCCTCCCGCCCCGACCCGGGTTTTTCCGACCCGCATCCCTCCAAACAATGACCATTCGCCTCCTCCCAGTCAAAATTCCACAGAGACCGCTGAACAAGTAGTTGTTAATCTTTCTTCAACCCCTCTCTCCCCGAGCGAAATTTCGTTGCTAAGCTAAGGCCTCTCCTTTTCTCCGACACCTAAAATCAATCCTGTTCATATCTTAACCGACGCCCTCAATTTCAGTCGCAACTTAAAGTGGCAATACTTCTGGAACTCCCAACCCACACCTCCATCACCCACCAACTCAATACACACAGCACTTACCAGATTTAAACCCCCCTCTTCTCATGAACCAAAAACTCTCCCCTCCAACCACCCTATCGAAATATTTTGTAATCTCCTTCTCTCTAAGATTTCAAATCCCACCTTCATCAACTCCCTTAAACCTGAATCCAATCTTTCTCCCGCAGAAATCTCAGCCCTCAATAATCTTACCTCTAATCCCAACCTTGTAATCACCCCCTCTGATAAAGGCTCCACCGTTGTGGTCCTTAATTCCTCCGATTACACCAATGAGGCTCTCAGGCAACTATCCGATACTTCTTCATACAACCCTTTACCCAGTGATCCTAACCCACAATTTCTCATGGAAATAGTCACACTACTGAATGAGAAGGCCCCAAATGAAGGGCTCACCAAGAACGATATTTCCCGTCTCACCCCTCCACATCCCCGCACCCCCCATTTCTACATCCTCCCAAAAATTCACAAGCCCAATAATCCCGGCCGTCCTATAGTCTCCTCCTATTACTCACCCACCGAACGCATCTCCGCCTTTGTAGACTTTTACCTTCAACCTCTAGTCCATGGCCTCTCCTCTTACATCAAAGATACCTACCACTTCCTTGACCGCCTCAATTCCACTCCACTTCCCAATGATCAAAACATCATTATGGCCACCATTGACGCTACCTCTCTCTATACCTCTATTCCTCACTCAGAAGGCCTCTCCTCTCTCCGCCATTTCTTAAACCTACGTTCTGCTCCACACACTCCTAGCACTGACTTCCTTCTTGACCTTACCAACCTCATCCTTACCCACAATTCCTTTTCCTTTAATAACCAATTCTACCTTCAAACTAGGGGCTGTGCCATGGGAAGTAGGTTTAGTCCCTCTTATGCCAACCTCTTTCTTGGCCTCCTTGAAGAATCCTTTCTATCCACATGCCCCCTCAAGCCCCTTCTCTGGCTCCGATATATCGATGATATTTTTCTCCTCTGGCCACACGGCACCGACTCCCTTAACTCATTCCTCGCCTCTCTCAACGCTTTCTCCTCAGTTTCCTTCACTTCTCATATCTCCTCTTCCAACATTACCTTCCTTGATGTCGATATCTCCCTTTCCAACAACAAATTTAACACATCTGTTCACATCAAACCCACTAATAAACAACTATACCTCCACTACAATAGCTGCCACCCCTACCACACCAAAACATCCTTACCTTACTCCCTTTCCATTCGTGGCCACCGTATATGTAATAACCCAGACTCCCTTAATAGATTCCTTACTAACCTACATCAGTCTCTCCTCCGAAGAGGATATCCTGAGCACCTTCTCAACAAAAAAATCTCCAACAAACCTTACTCCCCCATAGCCCCTCCTCGCAAAACCAAAGACAACCTCTCCTTGTGCACAACCTACTTCCCTGGTATTCAGTCCCTTAAACACATCCTCAAAGACCTATTCCCTATCCTCTCTGATAACCTTATCACCACCAATATTTTCCCCAAATGCCCGTCTCTCACCTTCAAACGTCCCCCCAACCTCTCGGGTATTCTGAGAACCACCAGACCTCTGTCCAAATCCCATCTTCTTCCAAAAACACCCCCTTCCCCCTGCAATCGCGCTAGATGCAAAACCTGTCCTATCCTTATCACCGAGCCTCTCCCTAAACAATTCCTCTCTTTCCCACTTCCCTCCATGCCTTCACTTTCCTGCACCACGGAAAATACTGTTTACCTTCTACTCTGCCAATTCTGTCCCGCTTTTTACATCGGCCTCTCCACCACCGCGCTATGCATCCGCATGAATGGTCACCAATCTTCCTGCAATAATCCTTCCTCCCACTCTTATTCTCTTCCAGTAGCCATACATGCCTCCTCCCACGATTCCAACTTTAACAATTGCTTCAAGGTGGGCATACTGGCCTCCCTCCCACCTTCAGCGTCTCCCCTTCAACTTAAAACGCTGGAGCATTCTCTAATTTGGCTCTTCCATGCACTCCGCAAACCAGGAATTAACAGGGCTCATTAAAGGAAACGTCTGTCTTTCTTTCTTTCATCTTCTCATACTTTTTCTCATACCCTTTCCATTCCCCCTCTTCCATACCCCTCCTTTCCCTTACTTCCACCTTTCACTTGTTTCCTCGACCTGCCGTCCCCCCCCCCCCGTCAGTTCTCTCCTCTCCTTTGAGAAAGGTGGTAGTGGCCACCGAAATATCGGGAAAATATTTTTGTGAGTGTCCTTTTTATGTTCCTTTATACTTTTGTCACACCTGTGACCAGCTTTATTGCGTGCGCTTTTCTGGCGATTATATATTTGGCTATCCAGCCCACCTCCTGTTTTCTTCGTCATCGTCGTTTCATCAGTTCCTGTAGCTGCTGTGACACCGTTCGTGTGAGTGTTCTATTCTCATTTCCAACCACTGTAACCTCCTTAATTCTGTTATTCCTTTTCCTTACCTGTTCTCAATGGATAATTACAATCCCACCCTCTTCTGGCTGAGACAAGTGCGCATCCAGGCGCACAAAGTTGCCCAATATGCCAGCCACACCGAGTTTCTCACCTCATGCTTACAATTAGGAATCCTCCCCAATGGCCTCACCCTCAAATTTCCCCTCTCTGGCATCCCTCCTAGCCTACACCCACTTTTACACACTTCCATTTTTCACCAATCCTTAATTCTCACCCGTACAGTACTTTCACACTATCAATCTCTCCTTCAATCACATTCCAGCAATCTCACTTCCCTTACCAAACTCATCACCCTTTCTTCCCCACATCTAATCACGGCACTTAATGAAATTCTTTCTTCCGCTCATCGTAACCTCATTCGTAGACGTACCAAACATTTAAAAAAACTCTCCAATCTCTCCATTTCCTTTTTTCGTGCAGGACTTCCTCTACCTGCCTCAAGTCTCTCACCCCCTCCGCCACCCGCCCCCCCCCCCCTCCACTATTTCTATACACTCCCGACCTTGCTACTGTTTTCAACCTTCCCCCACCACCACGAAACACCCCGGTTTTCCCGAAGCGTTGTCCACCGCCTCGACCGCCCCCGCCCCCAGACCCTGTCTATGCCGACCACGATGTTGTTAACCTCTCCTCTCATTTGTTAGAGACGAACGAACTCGCAGTTCTCAGAAAAGGACTATCCTTTTCGCCCACACCAAGGGTCGACCACGTTACCATTGTGGCCGACGCCATAAACTTCTGCCGAAATCTCCGGTGGAAGGCCTTCTGGCAGACCCAACAAAACACTCCTTCCCCTCCCTCCACCCACCCACTTGCCAGGTTCTTTCCCCCGTCGACACGTGAGCCCAAGCCACTTCATCCTAATCACCCAGTGGAAATCTTCATCAAACTCTTCCTCACCAAAGTAAGTGATAATAATTTCCTTCAATCCCTCACTCCTCCCAAAAATCTCACTCGCCTTCAATCTCTATCCCTAAAAAACCTCTCAGCCAATGAAGACATAATCATCACTTCTGCAGACAAAGGCTCTACCGTAATCGTTCTTGACAAAGAAGCTTATGTATCCGAAGGTTTAAGGCAACTAAATGACACAAATTTCTATTCTCCCCTTACATATGATCCCAATCCCCAATTTCAAATTGATATTCTTACCTTCCTCAAAGAGTTCGGCCCCGCGGAGGGTCTCACCACCTCAGACATCAACCTTCTATCTCCCACCTACTTCAAAACTCCACACTTCTACTTGCTTCCGAAGATTCACAAACCAAACAACCCTGGTCGCCCTATCGGAGCCAGCGGCAATGCCCCCACTGAAAGAATCTCTGCTCTACTCGATCACTACCTTCAACCAATAGTCACCTCCCTCCCTTCCTTCATCAAAGACCACTTTCTTGACATCCTTAATTCCACCCCCATTCCCAAAGACACCAATATTCTCATGGCTACGATAGATGTGGTATCACTCTATACTTCCATTCCCCACCATGAAGGCCTAGAATCTCTCCACTACTTCCTCTCACTACGTCCAACACCCCACTCTCCATCTACCAGTTTCATCACTCGCCTAGCAGAACTTGTCCTTACCAAAAATGCCTTCTCATTTAATAATAACAATTATCTGCAGATCCGAGGGGTCCCAATGGGGACCCGCATGGCACCATCTTACGCCAACATTTATATGGGACATCTAGAAACTTCATTCCTAAACTCCCAAGTGCTCAAACCCCTCCTGTGGGCCCGATACATTGATTATATTTTCCTCCTGTGGCCCCACGGGCGCGACTCTCTCACCTCTTTTATCTCTTCTCTCAACTCTTCTTCCTCTATCACGTTCACCTCCTCCATCTCTGATTCATCCGCCACCTTCCTTGATATCAACATTCTTCTTGAAGACAACAAATTCATCACCTCTATCCACAAAAAGCCCACCAACCGCGAACAATATTTGCATTATACTAGTTGTCACCCGCCACACACCAAACAATCCATTCCATACTCTCTCTCCGTCCGGGCTCACCGTCTTTGCAACAATGCCCCCTCCCGACACCAAGCCATAGATAACCTCCATCACGCCCTCCAGAAACGTGGGTACCCAGAGCCTCTCCTCAGAAAGAAAATTCTATCCCCTACCGCCAATTTCACACCCCGCATCAAAAATAACCCTCCGGCCGATTGAATTTCATCACCAAATTTTTTCCCGGCTCACACAAAATAAAAAGCATCCTGAGAGATCTTTACCCCATCATAAATACCAACCATACAACATCAAGTCTCCTTCCCGCCCGCCCTTCCGTTACTTACAAAAAAGCACCCAATCTCAGCAATATTCTTAGATCCACCCGACCCACTCTTCTACATGCTCCCCTTCCTTCCAATTTCTCTTCACCTTGTAAACGCCCGAGATGCAAATGTTGCTTTCTACTCCGCTCAGCCTCCTCATCAGTCCTTAACAAATCCTCCTCTACACCCTCCTGCACCTCCACCAATGTAGTTTACCGCCTCTCCTGCAATTTCTGCCCCTCCTTCCACATTGGAGAGTGCACTACACCACTAGCTATCAGGATGAACAACCACCGGCATTCCACCAAAATTCCTCCCTTCCACGAACCTATCCCGAAACATACTGCCCACCATAATCAAACTTTTGACAACTGTTTTTCCCTCGCCCTAGTGGAAGTACTTTCCGAAAATGCCACTAGCATTGAGGTGAGGTCTCGTGAATTGGCGCGTATCTGGCTCGAAAGATCATATCAAAAGCCAGGCTTGAACATCTCTCACTAGAGGCCACCACTTCCTTACCTCCTCCACTGTCTCCCGCCCCACTCCTGTACCCACTCTCACCACCCCCCCCCCACTCTTTCACTCACGAAGAGGAGTCAGCCAGCAGTCAACGGCAGTCAACCCTCTTCCGTCGAAAAAGGCGGCATGACCGCGGAAACGTCCAAACTTTTGTGAGTGTCTCTTTTGCGTGTTTCTATGTTTTCGTCGTCTGTTTTATTTTGTATTATATATATATATATTATATATATTATATATATATATATATATATATATATATATATATATAATATATATATATATATATTACAAACTGTTGTAACAAATGAATAACGCATAGAGGGCACGCAGGTGGTGCCCCAGATGTACAGGATTGTCGGGCATTCATTAAACTCGTAGTTGTTCAAGCAGCTGGTTGTCTTGTCATTTGGTGTACCAATCCTCGAATACCACATGGTGGCAGCGGTGGGATAATGAGGGCTAGACATGTAATGATCACCAATAAACTTCCTAAATTCTGCAGATGCAAAACAGGGCCCTCATGCCTGCTGAAAATTGATTTCAGTTTGCAGATAACAGTACTCCCAGTGAGAACAGGTTTGTGGATCCACGTGGGTTCCACCTGAGTTTGTGGATAGTTGGTGGAGGTGGACATTTTCTCTATTTCCACCTATTATCCACCGTGGAAATTCAGTGGATATTTGGTGGAGGTGGACATTTTCTCAATTTCCACTTATTACCCACCGTGGATATTCAGTGGATATTATGTGGAAATAGAAATTCCTCTAACTGTGTAAACATCTCACTTTTATTTGAATATCCATCTCCAATAGTGTGCTTAGGGGTTATTCTTTTTTGGGTCGTTCTTTGAATAAATATTCTGGAATTCATCCCTGGTTTTCTTGAATTTTTTGTCACATGACATAATAATACCGAGTATAATGTTGTCAAGTCACTTTTGACCTTCTCTTTCATTCTATTTCTTCATAGTCTACAAAAAAAGTATTTCTTCAATGTCTATACATAAGGAATGAATATTATGATGAATAATGCATACACTCTGTTGGGAGGTTCTCTCTGGGAATAAGGGGAACTGTGCCAGAAAGATCCTGGCTGTTTCGGGGGAAAGTTTAAATGGATATTATGTTAATAGCAAAATAATCTATTGGATGACTTACAGGTGAAAATTTGTGAACTTAAAAAATTACTATGGCCCGGAATTTAAATATCCCGTGTTACACATCGTTAAATAAAAACCAACCCTAGCATATTTTCATACTGTTTATATATCTTAATAGTTTACTAGATTTCAGGAAATATATTGACTGTTTACTATTCCATTGAAATACCACGAGATTCATTATACTTTCAATAATCATTGAAGGTACTGTTTTTATCAAATGAGAATAATTATTGTCTTGGTAAATACCTTGACTTGTGTCTGACCACCATAACTCTGTGGTGTTCATCGCAATACAATGCATTTTTAAAGGTTGCTTTACATGAAACAATTTTTGTACAAATGCTTGTATGAGGAAATTGTGCCCTGTAAAGCGGCAAATTGTGTGAATGCCTGAATGGAAAATAGATCCTGTTCTAATTCCATTCAGAAAAACATACAATTTCGTTCAGTTTATACAAGCGTTTGTACAAGAAATTGTGCAAAAAATTGTATCTTGTAAAGCGGCCTTAAAAAACATTTACTCCACCGCAAAAATTTTTCTCCCTTTCCTGGTGTTAAAAACATTGCTATAAAGTATACTATTGCCATGTTAAAGATTTTCCGATAAATGCAACCCTTTTCTGCTTTTGAAATTCGAAGCAAGTAGTTTAGAGTTGAATGCTGGGAAACAACGAAACATCAATTGACGCATTATTTCACATTGAACTGATTGAACGGCGTGAGACGGTCGTGAGGTTGGTGATAATTCTATTATTAATTATATTAGTATTTTACTGATGAAGTCATCGGTTGAATCGTCAATCAGTGATATATACACCGCACCGCTATTATCGGAGCATCAATTGGTAAGTTTCATTTATTCTCTTTTTAATAAATGTGCTTACTGAACTCCATTTACGCTTAAAATGTATTTCAAGCATTCGCGACGTGCTGCCTTTGGTAGCCAAACTTGTAAAAACAGTGCACGATATTACGTTAATTTATAATCGTGAATATGTGCAAGCCAATCAGTTAAGAATAAAGAGTTGATGTTTTCCCGGTGCATAGAATTAAGAGGCTTTGTGTTTCCATTCGGGTCAATTGCAATAGCCTTTTGAGGCAAGCAACCCTTTGAATCGGTTTGATTCCTGAGTAATTCTTTAATTAGTCAGAAACTGTTTAAGTTCGCAACATTAGTTATTACATGAATGTTATTTTGATTACTTGTCAACATAACTTATATGCTTTTCAGCGCGAAAGAAAACTACATGTTGCAGTAAACTGAGTGATACCACAAAAATAAACTATTGTAATCGCACTAAAGTGGATATTTATGGACGAACCTGTACATATCACATTCTTGTTGAGTTGATATCATTGTGGGTAAGTAGTTATTCCTGAAATCTAAGTAGTTTTGGACTTGTTGGTCTAATTTTGTGATTTATAAATATGAAAATACTAAGGAAAATCTTGAGATTACTCATGAAATGCAATGTTTGTAGATCCTCGGACCTTTATAACTTTTAGTATCTACTTACGTAATATACATTTCTATTAAAGTAGTATAACCCAGGCAAAAGCATTGCATAAGTCTATAATTGCCATAAATGCTTATACCCCAAGATAAAAAGATTTAATAGGTTTTACCTAAGTGCTTTCTATACCATGAATATCAGATACCTTTTTTATTTCTACAGATGTTCTTGGCATTATTTGTGGGAAGGTGTGCCTTTTAAAGACTTGGAAATACAAAATGGAGCAACGGTGCATACATGGGCAAGAAAATGGCTATAAATGGAATATGCGAGTGTAAATTGATGTCTCTTATATTTTCCTGATTGCTCTTTTTTCAAGTATTTATTGGCCAATAAAATGTTATTTTTAACATCAAAGAGGTAGTATTCATTTCACAATCAGTGTAACATTTTAAAGGTATTTATTGGCCTAATTGACCTTCAGTTGAAATGGTCAAATTTTAAGTGTTTCAATTAAGGGTTTAAATTTCAAGTTCATATCTGTATTCATCCTCCCTTGAATAATTTCCCCTTTATTCCAGTTTGTCAATTTTTTTATTATACACCACACAAAATGTATGATATATGTGAATCCCATGTGGAAATGTGTTGAGTAGAGGTGGATTTTACGTTGCAATAGCGTGGGACCTACGTGGAAATTATGTGGGACTCAGGTGGATATTACGCGGGACCCACGTGGAAATGACGCGGGACCAATGTGGAAATTATGTGGGACCCACGTGGAAATTAGTACGCTAAAGGATTATGGTGGAATCAACGTGGATTTCATGCGGAATCCACGTGGAATCAATGTTGATCCCACGTGGAAATTTGGCATCTTGGTGGAAATATTGTGGATCTGGTGACCATATTCACGTGGATTCCACCCAAGATTTCCACGCACATTTCCACGTGGTACCCGCGTGGATTCCACCAACTTGTTCTCACTGGGCTGCTTTTAATGTCATGTAGTTCGGTAGTCTCAATAAAATTAGATAAATAATCCACCACTACCAGATAGTTCCTATTGTCCAATTCAAAGCTATCTGCCCCCACATCTGACCAAGGCAACTCAGGAACCTCGTGACATATTAATGGACTACTTGTTTTATTGTTTCGGAATTTGGCACATGTTCCACATGATTTCACAAAATCCTCTATCTCCTTATTCATGTTAATGCAAAATAAAGTGGATCTGGCCCTATCTTTCTCCCGAGTTATTCCAGGATGACCGACATGAAGTTTTTCTAACATCTCAAGTGAACTGGGAATTACAATTCTATCCTTTTTAAATATAATATCTCTAACAATACTAAGCTCATCTTTAAAATCAAAGAATGGCTTCAACTCATCACTTAATACTTTCTTATACCTGGGCCAACCAAATCTTATATTATTGTTTAACCCTGATAACACTGTGTCTTCGATTGTTTTTGTTTTTATCAATTCCCAGTTATTCTCGGTCATAGGAAAATTGTCAATTAACATATTCACTTGCAATTCTATGTCTTTATCAAAATCAAACTGCACATCCACACTATGAACATTAAAGTCCTTTGATAATGTGTCTGCAATATATAGTAATTGTTATGATCTCTTCCTCTCTCGTCCGAAATCCCCTGGTAGACGGGAGCGGGTCGCATAAATGACTAGTCCGTTTCTACCTTGCGGGAAGACTGTTTATTCGCGCCAACCCGGCGCACGTGATACAGGTGAGGCAGTGCTGCCAACCCAACCAAAACATCACATCCTCCCTCCACATAAAGGAAGGAAAAAAAAATTTTTTTTTACACATGCTTGAACCAAAAAACTCTTAACAATAGAGCCAAGAAAGAACACAATAATAAATAATATGCTATACTTCAGTTGACAAGGTATATTAAAATTGTCTGAGATATATTAATCACAACTTTAAGCGGTCCACAGACTTGTGGCGGGGGGCAGCCTATTAAGGTGAGGTGAGCCACTTCTTTCAAGGTCAGATCAATTTGAGTTTCGTGTGCGACCATTAATCCCTCCCTTTCTAACTGAGGATATTTGATTTGGGTAGGTGTGCGAGTGGCACTAGAAAACATTACTGGCTTTTCAACAACTTTGTTACATTTAGAATTATAAAAGCGATGTGCCAACACTACCCCTACTCCGGAAGCATCAGTGCTAACAACAATGGGAAGGGAAGGATCATAAATCATTAAGGTATTGTGACTGGCCAACAATTCCTTACTCTTATAACTAGCACCACATTCATTTGACCATTGAAATACCCTATTATTTTCCAACATTTGGTTCAGGGGTTTCAACACCCCAGCCATGTTAGGCAAAAAGTCTCGGTACAAATTGATCATGCCTAAGAAGGATCTAACCTGAGTGACATTGGTGGGCACTGGTAATTCCAAAATAGGTTTAACTATCTTGTCTAATGTATGTATTCCCTCACCATTAATCTCATGTCCAAGATAATCTACAGAACACATCATGAATTGACACTTTGCTATATTCACACGAATGTTGTGCTTAGATAATATCCCAAATAGCTCATGTAATCTGTCACACATTTGTATTCCAGATTCTGCACATACCAAAACGTCATCAACATAACAAGTCGTCCCTTCCATTCCTTGAATTACCTGGTCCATTATATTCTGAAAAATTGCAGGTGCGGACGGCTTATTATTTATCTTAAGATATAATAAGATAATTAATAATCTGAGGTAGCTTTGCTCTGTATGCAAGTTACATTACATGTCGCTTGAGACATTTTGTTTGCCTGGCGAGTGATAAAACTGGTGGCCATCAAGGTTGTCCATGAGATTACCCTTTTTTGAATAGGAATAATTGTGGACAAATTTTAAAATTCTTTGTTTACATAGTGAATTGTACAAAAAAATAAGCTTAGGTTACTCTATTCTGCATTCAGTAAATAATAACAGACGGTTAGTTTACACCCAGAATGATAAAACTTTCGAAACTGAGGTTGCCATCAAGGTTGCCCTTGAGGTTACCCTATGTTGAATTCGAATAATCAAGGAAAAAGATCCAAATTCTATGTTAGTATTGTGAATTATATAAACATAATAAGCTTAGAATACTCTATTCAGCATGCAATATGTAGTAACAGAATGTTTTGTTTACATCCCACATGATAAAAATTTTCGAAACTGAGGTTGCCATTGAAGTTACCCTATATTGAATTGGAATAATCAAGGAAAAGTTCCAAATTATTTTTTATATTGTGATTTAATCAAACATAATAAGTTTAGGTTACTCTTTTACATGCAATACATAATAACAGAATGTTTTGTTTACATCCCGAATGATAAAAATTTTCGAAACTGAGGTTGCCATTAAGGTTGTCCTTGAGGTTACCCCGTTTTGCATACGAAGGATACATTGAACCAGTTACAAACTCTTTCCTATCTACAGTATTACAGAAATATAGGTTCCCTCTGGGTTTTCCTCTTGCTGCATCCTAATACATACGCCAACATTACGCGTTTTTTATACACTTCGAAAATGATAGAAGCAATATGTTCGAGGTTATTCACAAGTTCTACCCGGAGATTAACATATATCTGAATAGTATTAAAAACAGTTCCAAAATCTTTACTTATTACATTAATTATTGAAGTTTTTTAATATGGATGGGTCACGAAGTTGCCTTTGCTCTTTTTGAACTCATTTAACATTTCAATAATTATTACATATTATTTTCGACGTACATCATCATTACTATCTCACGTTGCCCATGTATTTCAACCCTGTGTTACAATAAATTGCAACTGAACTCATATTACAGTTGATTCAACATTGTTCTATATTTCTGAATGTATAATTATGCACATTGTTCAGTAATATTTCAAATCCTTTGCTATTCGCGGTCATGTGTTGCGCATTTCGCCATGACAGGTTGCCTTTGGGGCTCTATCCATTCGGAACGACTTCAGCCAAGTGTACTGCCAACATTTGCCTGACACACGATACACACGAGCATCAATGTTTCACTTTGTTCTGAATAACCTTTAAGGTGCAGCCACTTTGCATGAACGTTATGCTCACGATTGAAACGGAGAATTAAGACTACTGTCGGCGCAGAAATTATGTGCACTCGAGTTTGAATACAGATGACGAATTAACAGCTATGCATACAGGGATACTAATCACACCGTAGCTTTTCTTATTTAATTTTGCGTTATTGAAGGGTAAATTTATATTTTTAAAACGTAGTTTCATATTTATTACAACGGTTGTAACGTAAAAAGTGCCGGTTTTCGACGGTGTTCGAGCAAAGCACCGACTTTGATGACCCGTAAATCAATGACAAGGCATTCAATTGCAACCGACGTTTAAAGAATATTATATATACATGTTTTACATGCACACTGAAAGTTTCCAGAGTATAACTTAAAAAGAAAAAGAGTTGTTATCAATTTTATAAAAAGTTAGCATTTCAAAACTGGGGTGTCGCAGAACTGCGTTCTTGGTGGCGTTGTAATCCGCAATGTCCTGTACGTATCTAGTTCCTAATTGTCGAATATTTCAACACATGCGTTTAATCGATTGGTATTTATTTTGGCGAAAGCGAGCTCCCTCGGCATGCGACCGGCATTGTTTAAGCCGTGCGGAGTTGCCGCGTTCATCCTTTCCTGGCCGCCAGCGCCAGGCTTCGCTTGTTTTACGCATCTTTCACATTTCCATCAGCTATCCTCAACAGGGCTTTGGACCTCCAACGGCAGCTTTAAAAATGTGTCATTTTTATTTTTAAACATTTTTTCCAAAGTATATATGTACGACAGCAATTAAAAATCATCACCTGATGGAATGTGGTCACACAAAGTGTCATCCTCCTCGATAATCGAAGGACCGGTAAGTACTGTGAACCTGATTATAAGGGTCACCTAAATTCTTAAATATCGATGAATATCGATCGATCAATAAGTTACAAACATTTCTATTTTTAAGACTCCGTTGAATGTCAACGGACATTTAATTTATAAATAATAGACCTAGTACCTTCTTAAATAAGGATGGAAATAATTTAAAGAACGTTTCAGTAGCTAGTATAATCCACACAGCCTCACTTTTACAAATGCACTTTAAACACAAAAACATTTGAATTGATTAGAGTGAGGAATATTCCAAAATGCGATAGACGATTCATCGTTGAAAAAGATAAGTAGGGGATTTAAGGACAAAAAAACGTGAAACCTTCAATTGCTTTTGGAGATCACCGTGTTGAAATTGAAATAAACATGGAATTGACTTATTTTAAGGCCGTTGTACACGGTACAAGATCTTGTACAAGATCTTGTGCCATAAATTGAACGGCGATATCTGACCAAGAAATTTTGCAAGAAGTTGGCTGACGGTCGTACACGATCAAAGATTTTCATGCATTTTGTGCGCCAATAATATGCCCAGAAAGCGTTTTCTGTCGAACAGCTGAATTTCGATATCCGATGACGATAGTGTTTGGACAATACTGCCATGGGTTACAATGATTTTCTACCATTGATCCTCAATAAAATTAAATTATACGATAGGCTGCTTGCAATCTTTCATCGGCTCGTGAAACCCATCCTCCAAAAATCATGTTTATGCTCGTTACCAGGAATTTCCTTTCTGGCTCATCCTAATTTAATTGATGAGGTCACGCTGGATGAGGTTTTAAGTTTGTCAGTGTGTCCAACTCATATTTTGTGAAATGGAACACTTCCAACGCGACCGACGAATATCACAACATATAAGCAACAAAGAATGTCATAATATGGAAGCAACTAAGAATATTACTGTATGTACAACAAAAATGGAAGTGTTGCCACGCTTATAGGAATAAAAGTGATCGCAAACACAGAACACCAACCTTACGAATACTAAAACGAACGCATCACTACCGTCACATGTCATGCGCAGAAGCTACGGAGTGGATCTTTGACGGCTTCATCCATTAATTTAGAGCATGAACCGATTTCTTGTGCAAGAAATTGTACGAACACCTCGTAGACGATACAATTTGCGCATTGTACCAGTTCTTGTATAAGAAACTGTACCGTGTACAACGGCCTTTAAACATGCTGGACGATTTTCTTCCACTTCATCTGCAAACACTTTTGCACCTTTCTCCCTAATACGCCAAGAAGCTAACATCTCCGACTAATAAGTATGTCCACTCAAAGTCTCTTTGTGCATGTATACAAATGAAATGCACTTTTCAAAGATACGCTTTTGTTTAAGATAGCAGAAATATGCTATTCATTAATTTTTCCACCCCATCTTTTGCATTATTTGAAATGTCGTTTCGTATGCTCACTCTTTCCCTATTTGCTTCCGGGCACCGACTTTCTAACGAAAATAAATTAATTTCAAAGATACACGGGACTGCTTAACGTTCCTATCTTTATTTTACTCTGCATTTATACTACCCTGATTTGAAAGATAGCAATGATAAATTATCGTGACAATTGTCACGTTGGATACTCCGATGCTTCCATATCCTAGTGCACGAAGTATTACTGAAGAAGGATCACTGTGAATAGACAAGGTAATGCACGCGTCACTCGAGTCAATGCAATCACCATTCCAAGTGCGAATGCGAAACTGAACCGTGCGAAGACGAACCACGTGGTCTCACGGCGCGCCGGCGTGAAACGTATTAATTAATACGTGTTTGGTTTCGTTCCGGGGCATTCGATTAGTGTCGAAGTAGTTTCGACTGCGATTTCGTTTCGTCCGGAGCTAAGCTCCTCGCGTTTCATTCCATTTAGAGTATCCCTGCCATTTAGTTTCGCTTCTGCATTTCACTCCCACCATTGAAACTATCGAAAATTCATTGGTTTCGACTTTCGTTTCTTTTCGATGGCCATCCCTTGAATGCCATGGCATCCCTCCCGCCAACACATCCAACTGGATCTGCGGGAGCATCAGACCAAGGAGACAGAGGGGGACGCGAGATTACTCCTCCCTAGAGGGCGTCCCACATTTAGTTGACAGCACGGGCCTTATGGAGAACGCTGTTGCCAAGCCTCCGCACGGCGAGACCGCCTCCTGGCAACCACTACTAAGAACGCGCCAATTTAAACTTGGTTAGAAGGTTAACGATAGACGTCAACGAGTGGGTTCATGAGACATAATTAAAATATAGCCGAATTTAGAATCAAGTTAACCAATAAAATTATGAAAATATTGTCGAAAAAAGCCACCTCAAGGAAATATTACGCTAACAATTATTTGGGAGTGAATGGGTCCAGCATTCCTAGTTCTTATAAATTTCGGGAGTACATACTATACATATCAGAGGACTCATGTAAATTAAAGTGATCAATCAAGTAAATAATGGCAACAGAAAGTTTTTCTGGTACAAAATCGAAAAATATTACAAAGACAGCAGAGCTGCATGCAGCTGGTACCATTAAATCAGCAAATGCAACATCTTTTCCCTTGAGCAATATTATATAAGTATCATTCCCGATAAAATGGTAGAAAATATTCCTCATAGCCTTTTTAAATGGACAGTGGAAAATCGAAGGAAAGACGTCAGCAGTACATACTTTGCGTTTCATGAGAGGATATAATTTGACTCGATAAAAAGGAACTTTATCCTCATGAATTTGCTTGATTTCACCACATTGGTTTCTTAGAGGGTTGCAGAAATTATTTTAAAAAGAAAAAAAAAAACAATGTGCAAAGCTGCAGTTTCAATTTCGATTATTTGCTTAGGCAAAACCGTTTCTTCAACCTCATAATGAAGAGAAAACGGGTTGCCTTTCCCGTATGAGGGAACTAAATGTTAAAATAACTTAATAGCTTCATGCCTTGTATCTCTAGGATCCGAAAGGCTTTCACCTCCCTCCATGTAACTAGATGTGCTTGGCTGGGGTGGGTCATGTGATGAAGCGGAAGTCGAAGGAGACGATGAGGAAGATGCCAGGCGAACAATTCGATATCATCATCATCCTGCGAATTGTCTGCCTGCCACATTTCCTCTTCCGCATTCTTTACTTGCTGAATATAGTTTTCCAGGGAGACACTGCTGAAGTTTTCCGATGTGAGACGTTCCACGTCCTTCTTAAAAGTTGAATTATTCATCCCAACGTAATGCTTAACTTTGGCCCAAACCATTTCAATTGGATTCAGTTCACCGTGGTACGGTGGGAGTCGAAGTACCACGCATCCATGCGCCTTAGCAAGTTCATCAACCCTCAGCTACTCGAACTTTTACCGCACTTGATATCACGTCTCTTTTTAAGCAGTCTTCGTCAATGCTTATATTTTTACTCATCAGTCACTCTTTAATTGCATTTTTCCCCCAGCTTGTGTGAAGGCAAGGGTTCTAACTTTCTTGAATGGTAGGATGCATTATCCAAAACAATTACGGATCCTCTGGGTATGCTGGCCAGGAGACAATTTTCGAATTTTAGCTCTCGTAATGCTACCCGTCAACTTCGTCGTGCTCGTCCGCTGTGTTGTTTTGTTGCAAAGAAAGAAGCGCAACGCACCTTCAACGAAACCATTTTCCCTGCCTGCGTGAATTACAGCGCCTACACGGGAGGTGGCTGCTCTCTCAGTCCAGCATGAAGAGCCCGACGAGGAGTTTTGACCTCTCTTTATCACGCCAAGCCTTTTTCATTGTTTGGCCGACATTGTTCCACGCCTCGTCAGTATATACAATTTTCCTTTGCTCATTTCGATATTTTCCAAGTTCACTTAAATAACGGCGACGCCAACGAATTATGTCACCTCTTTCGATAAGTAGACTCTGCCTACCTCTTCGTTCGTACACGAAACCTATGTCACTCTGAAGACGGCACAGTATAGTGTGGTTCTTCTGAAATTAGGAATGTCGTCGTCTATACTCACGGAATATAGGATAGTTTTCAAAGTTGGCGGAACATTTCGTCTGAACATTCGATGACCTTTCCGTCTACGATCGCATTCTTGTACGGCTTGCTAATCTTCTTGGTTTTCGATGGAGTCACTAATGCACCGCGAGACGCTACCTTTCCGACTCTATAAACAGTAGCTTGCGAAGTAGCTTTCGAAGTTTCCTTGCAGGCTCAGAGACACTCAATGTTTTATGAAAATATGTAAACATATTAAAAACCAGCTGCCTCTCACGGCTTCTCCCCTTTTCTCCTCCTCTTCCCTTCAGACATTATTGCACCACGCTCGCAACACACGGACAGGGAAGAAAATCCACAGCACTGTTCAGCTATGCACACCACTTGCAAAAACACTCGCTGGTAAGGAGGAATCTCATGACAAACTGAACGCCGCCAGTACCCTCACTTGTTTCTGCAGGTTGAAGGGTCGCATCCTTCCTGCAGATGTTTTTATTGCTCCTTCCTCACGGAATACCCTCGGTGCCCTCTTTCAGGAAATCTGTTTTCGCCCTGGGAATTTTCATTCCCCAGTGAAATGAGAAAATCCATTTCTCCTTACTTTCGTGAGAGTGGCTCATCTCTTCCACATCAGCCGTTGAGACGCATTTCAGAATGCTTCCTAAATTTCCGGTTTCGTTGGCAGCAGAGTTCTCAAAATGAATTACTTACTTTTGCATTATATGTACTGAACAATATCCACAGCAGCGTCTTTCAGCTTGTGTCGGAGTTTCCTTCAAGCGCAGCAGCCCTGTATGTGAAGAAGCGACGCTGCTGGCGGGAAATTGATATATGCGGCAGATTTATGGCGCGGGATAACCTCGTAATATTAAAAATTCATAACTCCCTTGGTAATCACGAGAGAGTCCTCATTTTCGCACTAAAAATAACTTTAAAGTTTCGTTAAAATTTCCTACGCTGCACATATAGACCTATCTCTTTAGATACGAAAGTTAGCAGGCGGCCTCTTTTTGCCTTACATTTTCCAAAACTTCCGGCCCAAAATATAGTTTAAAATTAATTACATCTCTATGGATGATTTAAATCCATTTATAACGTTCCTGTTGTAAAGAAAAATGTCTAAGAAATCAACCTTGCAAGTTTGGAGCTGTTCTGAATAAAGATTTCTTTTAAACAGCGTTAAGAAGTGAAAATCGGAAAAGTTACCATGCATGCTGAAATCGATGGAAACATTTTTTATAACATTTCTTTAAAACAACATTGACAAACAAATGTCTCCGTTCCATCCGGCACCTGTGTTTCCTTCAGAAATTATTTTTTTACGCTGCTTAGCGACATGTTAACTTTTCTGCTGCATTTGGCAAGCCCGAAACCATGCTCCTTATGGAGGTTTACACGGGAAACGAATCGCCATGGCCATACTGTCAGCTAAATGTGGAACTTTGATGTGGAATAGCTGCGACCACTCTCATTTATGTAACGACTTTTTTAGTGTAGTTCTACGATTCCCCGCATAGGTGGCGGTATGAAAAAGTGGAAAGGGAAGGCCGTATCTCCCCTCTAGATGTAACATGATAGCTTGCCCAGCATCTCTCTCGCGTCCCTCTAACTAACAATATGTGATTTGATTTGATGAGTGACCGGAAGTTGAGATATCTCCCCCTCCGTTGCCTCAACCGGACCTTTTTTATCTCTGAATTGATGAAGGGGTCTCAAATCTTCCAGTACAGTTTCTGGGCATCGTTCTCACTTTTCATGATGGAAGAATTAATTATTCCTGCCGCCTTGCACTTGCAATGATGTTTCGTTTCGAGGCCCCCCATTAGCAAGTGAAAGTCGCCATTTATCGCAGGGCGCAAGCCGGGAAGCCTCGAAGAAGAGGGGAGAGGTTTGCCTGCGGAAGGGTAAAGAGCGAAAGTTAATACTTTTGATTAGCAGTCGTAGCTGACAAGCGAGAGGCAAGTCATCCTAAACAAGTCTTGTGGGTATCATCCTTCATCGGACCGAGAACGTTGCCGTCAATTTAAAGGTCACACTCGAACATACCTGACTAAATTAAAAATTTCAGTCTAGAAAAGAAATTCTTGAAATTGTTACAAAAATCTACGGCTGCATATTCCCGAAATCGACGAGTTTTTTTCAACCCCTTGGAGAATACATATTCGCTTTCCTTAGCAGCAGAAGTAGCCCTTACGAATTTTATGCAGCCATTGTCGTTCTAGCAGATAACCAAAAATCTTGTAGGTACCTATGCCCCCGTCTGGTTGAATTTATTTGAGATTGCCACTAACTAACCGCGGTATTACCCGTAAAGCGACAACGGCGAGGTAGAAGCGCGACGATGCCGCAGAGGAAATATCGTTCGCCTTTATCGGGAATCAAACCCAGATATCTCTAGATTTTCGCTTGCTCGTCTATATTTTACGCCCATTATGAAATTCATCTTTGTCTAAACTCATGAAACTCCAAGTTAGAATATCTACAACAGATGTAGAATGAAAAGTGGAAAATTCGTGGCATAATTTAAAAGAAAACTTTCAACAACGAATGAAAACAATCTTTCATTGAGCTATTTGTTTCAGTATAGGCCGTTCTATGAAATTTCCCCAAAATAAGCCAAGTCAAAAATACAATATACTCTTCAAACACGGATTATCTCGCCCGGTTTCGGGTGTACAACACCATCATCAGGTGAAAATTATAGCTCAGACATCTGTATATATACAATTGCAGTGAGGGGGGGGAAGTCGAGAGGGGGGGGGAGGTCGAGAGGGGGGCAGGGGGAGGGGGGGAAGAGAGGGGTTGGAGAGAACAAGGATTGGGAATTGAGAGGAGGGTGAAAGGTGGCGGGTAGGGCTGGGCGGTGCAGGAAATGCTGAACCGGTTCTCAGTTCTGAAAAAAACCGTTTGCGACGGCGGTGCACCGGTTCAATAGATCGAACCGGTGTTTTCTACTGAACCGGTGTTTTCTACTGAACCGGTGTTTTCTACTGAACCGGTGTTTTCTACTGAACCGGTGTTTTCTACTGAACCGGTTTTTTCTACTGAACCGGTGTTTTCTACTGAACCGGTGTTTTCTAATGAACCGATGTTTTCTAATGAACCGGTGTTTTCTGATGAACCGCTGTTTTCTGCTGAACTGTAGTTTTTCTAGTGAACCGCGTTTTTTCTCATCCAAAATATTTTTTGGTCCATTTTTTGTGTATTATACAGTTTTTTGAAGATTTGTTTTTTTTCTTAAAGAAGGTACTTCTTATTAAAGCGGGTATGCTTTCCTAAACTGTACAGTAAAATGTGGGAATGTTTGCGAGAGCCAATGGCTTTTGTACAAGGCTCGGGCGTACACATAAATTGGTTTTCAGAAGTGTTAAAAAATACACCTATATTTGTTGATCTGCCGAATTCGAACCTGCCGTGTGGACGGCGATGAAATTCACATTATTTTTTAATGAAGACATTGCAAAATTTCCTCGGATATTTATTTATTTAGCACGACGCGTTTCGTTAGTAAAACAGCATTGGCAATTGGCTTGATCAGCCTCGATGATATTGCTGATGTAGCAACAAAACGCGTCGTGCTAAATTAATAACTTATCCTTAGTGAACGAAAAGCTCCCTAGAGGCAGAGCGACTGGTGTCTACGTACGGACGAAATCTTTCCACTTAATCTGATATGATTTACGTGCTTCCAGAGAGCTGAGATGTGTGGAGAGGCTGATTCCTTTCGTCTCTGATTCATAGTTATCTGCCTTTCTTAGTCGGCATTACCTTTCTCTTTCATGATGGCAACGATTACGAGTCGAGGGTCTTACTCTGACGCCTTGTGTTTTTTCTAGTGGCTTTATTCTTTTCCGCATCGGGATCGTCTCTTCACTGATTTCCTCTTAAATTGGCCATGACTTCTAGCTCACGTGAGTTGCCCGACAAGAAAATGCAAGGCGCTCTGATAGAGAGGATTGAAGTCAGTTCAGATACAATTTCCAAGGATTAAATTGGGTACCCTCTGGTTTCCTGCTCCTAGCAGGAAGAGGAAACATTTCTCAGTTCATTTTTAATGCAAGAAAATAATTGGGAAGATATCGATAATGCTTATCATTCTTTGCCTTTCACGTATGATTTATTTGGTTAATAAATAGTACCAGTTCAGTGTCCTGAAACATTTCGAGTTAATTTTCCGTGACGGTTTTAATACAATTGAGGTTGCTGAAACAAAGTGATCGGAACGGTGGGTATTGGAAAAGCTCAAAGGACAACCCTCGATTACCGAAATTGAATGCAAGAGATTGACAAGACAACCAGAAAACCCAAAACTGGAAGTCGCAAGAGCCATCGATCCGCTAAGACGTTTGCGTCAAAGTCTGCACTAAGTCTTCAAAGCCTTCCCCATTAAAGCACCCTTAGCAATTAAAATACCTTCGATTAAAGCTACCCCGAAGGCATGGAATTGAGTGGACGCATATACTGCGTCGCACACTCTTGAGGAGTTAAAACGCAGGCATTCTTTTCTAAACTGAACAGTAGTAGAGCATGTTTGGGGAGCCAATGGTTTTTAGGTGAGGCCTGGGCTTCTTCACATTTTTAAAGTTCCAAACGATGCCTACCTGTCCTACATGTCTGGTTTTTGTTTCGGTAAACATCCCAGTGACTTCTTCAAAGAAATAAAATGCTGTTCTATTAATGCCACATGGAGCTGTATTTTATCAATTACTGGAAGGGTGTGCTGAAGGTTGAGAACAAATTGATTGCCAAAATTTACATTTTAACACAAGTGCAGATGCTAAATTACAATTTTCGATCACTACTAATTTAAATCTAGAAATTGGCTGGCACATGGCGCTGGTTCATGGAAATGAAAATTAGTTCTTCGGCGTGTTCGCCTAGTAAACACGTTCGCAATTTATTTATAACAAGTCATCCCAAACTGAAAATTCTTACGGATTCTGCTGATGTTGCTGGTATAGCAAGATATTTCCTGGCCAGCCCTGCAAGCAAAGGGAAGGTTGCCTCATGAAGCCTCCACGAACTGAGAATGTCTTCATTACGTTATTGTACATTAATAATCAACGTCAATATGCTCAAATTTTGTTTGAATTTGGCGCTTATTATGTACGTGTGGCAGGGGTAGATAGGAACTTTAAACAATGCTCCTTCCTACACAAAGTCTCCCCAAATCAACAGCATTGGTTTAATAAAAAATGCTACTGCACTAACTTGAATGATTATGAACTGTTTGGTTGTTCACCTGAACGAACTTATTCGTTGTAATCGTTGGCAAAACAAAATAACATAAAAAATACGAAAAAGCCCGTATAGCTACTTATGTGACATTGCTTTAGATGTGCGAGTGTTCGCTCTGCACTCTAGTGGCCGATTATTTGTGAGACGATAGGCAGACAAATTATAACAGGAAAGTTCACAGGCGTGGACGAAGCCAACCCGGCTACGAGCAGAGACGGGGAGGGAGGCAGTGGCGTGAAAGCCGAGCAGCGAACGGTGTTTCAGAACCACTTCCCCGGTGCGACGGTTCAGAACCGCTTCCCCGGTGCACCGGTTCAGAACCGATTCTCCGGTGCACCGGTTTTTTTACTAAATCTGAACCGGCCTGCCGGTTCTGCAAAAAACCGAACCGCTGAACCGGTGCACCGGAGAACCGCCCAGCCCTAGTGGCGGGTGTTGATGGCAATGCATGATGGCGATTGGCCCAGGTCGTTAAGGGTCAACGGAAAGTCCTCGCTTCGCCTAACCGAATCCGATAGTGACTCCTCCAATAACCCACCAACAACAAAAATGCGATCACCAATTAGCCAACAGAATAGTTAATCTGTCCAAGAGTGATTTTTCTGCGGATGCTCTTTCACTCCTAAAAAAAGGATTGAAATATGCCCCCCCACCCTTCCTACCGCCACGAGACGCTACAAGAACCTAGCGACGGACTGCGAAGTCGCCCTATCGAATCAACCCAGAGGTGTCAAACAGCTGATAGCGGACATCATCTTCCAAGACTTGCTGAACCCATCTTCGAATCATCCACGCCCACAACATGAGAGCACCACCTTGAAGGCACTTCGAGAGCTTAAGGAAGAAAATCACCTCAGCAGAGCTGACAAAGGAAACCGTCATCATTGAAGATTACTTCAGTAAGTGCCAGAGTTTCCTATCCACCAACGAATTTGAAATACTCTGCAGAGATCCCACCCCCATTTACTAAAAACGGGTCAAAGAAGCCATCTCTGCTTGCACTCATCCTTTTAATGACAGGGAAAAGTTTTTCTTAACAACCATGAATCCATTACCCCCCAGGCTTTATGGCTTACCAAAACTTCACAAAGAAGATGTCCCAATCAGACCAGTTGTGTCAGTGCACCAGTCCAAAAACTAGCCTATAAACTAAACGTGATATATCGTCAGCTCTCAGGTTTCAACCCAAAATTTACAATAACTAACTCAATCTCTCTATCCGAACGCTTTCTGCCCATCACCTTGCCTCCCAACGCTAAATTGGTGTCTTTCGATGTGTGCAATCTTTTCACCTCTATCCCGGTCCAAGAAGCTTTAGTGTACGCTGAAAAATTCTTAACCACCGCAGATGTCAATCAACATCTCATCAACGAATTAAGTTCACTCCTAAAGATTTGTGTCGATCAAAACTACTTTTTATTCCGTGGGACCTATTATAAACAAAAGGATGGCCTGGCTATGGGATCGCCCCTTTCCCCACTCCTCGCAGAAATATTTATGGATGTTTTAGAGCATAAGATCCTCAGTGACCAAAAATTTTCCAAAAATGTACTCTACTGGTTCAGATATGTCGACGACGTTCTGTGTTGTTGGACAGGAAGTGAAAGACAGTTGCAACAATTTTTCCAATTCATCAACTCCTTACATCAATCAATAGCTTTTACTATGGAGCTCGGTGTGAATAGCCAAATCAATTTCTTGGTTCTCACAATCGAGATAAGCGATAATAAACACATGTTCTCGATTTTCCGAAAACCTACCTACACAGATCAAGTTATTCCTTCTGATTCATGCCATCCCATAGCTCAAAAACTAGCCAGCTTCAATTGTATGATCCATAGGCTAATCAATATCCACCTTTCAAAACACAACTTTGAACGTGAGCTAAATACAATTAAGTACATCGCTCAGAAGAATGGTTACAGTGCTAGCACTATTGATAAATTACTCCGGAGAAAGCTGAAAAAACAAGCCGTAACATTAAACACGTCCCTCTTACCAGGCCCCAGTGCTCCAGAGAGAAAGTGGTGCAAAATTCCCTTCCACAACCAAATTTCTCACAAAATAGCTAACAAGTTCCCTAAAGACAAGTTCAAAGTGTCATTCTACACCCACACAAATCTACACAAAGCCCTATGCGTCAATAAAGATCCCATAGAAGAGTCCAAAAAGTGCGGTGTTTATGAAATCAAGTGTGATTGTGGAGCCAACTACATCGGCCACACAGGGAGGAATTTATCCACCCGTATCAGTGAACACAAAAAGTGCTGTCTCTGGTAACGAAACCTCGTTATTCGCGAAGCACCTCATGGACGCGAAACTCTCAAGTGAATTTAAATTCAACGTGCTCCACACTTTGGAAAAAGGGAAGAAATTGGACACCATGGAGCAAGTGGAAATTATTCAAAGAAGGAACTGGAAGCAGAAACTTCTCAATGACGTTCAATTTCTTTCGTCCCCCTCCCCTCCATCACCTTTCCCACTCTTCAGAAGGGCTGCCGCAACCCTAAGCACCGGACCCCCGCCCCTTAACCCCGTCTCTTCCCCCCCCCCCCCCCCTCTCCCCCCCACGCCCTCAGACTACCCTGGAAGAATACACCAGAATATACAAGGAGCTAATCCTCCTCAACCCGAAGGAACCGACGCTCCGGGGGATGCCAACGCCCGGACCGCCTCACCCCTTCCACAGTGGACTTCACTTGGGCTGCGGTCCACTTGGCGCTCCAAACGCTCTGGAGCGTTCGTAGCGAGCTCCAAGCCGGTCCACTTGGAGCTTCGGAGCGCCTCCGCTACGGTCCTGACCATAGAGCTTACGTAAGCTCTATGGTCCTGACGACACGGGTGACGTCACGGTATTCGCTCCCATCCAACCGTAACCACCGAGAGTTAAGGCCTGCGCAAAGCATGAGGTTTACGGAGTGACGTCATTGTGAGTGGTGCTACAATATTCCATAGAGGGTCTACGGAATTGCTAGAGCCGATTGTTGTTGACTGTTGATTGAAACTGGTAAACACAAAAGTCGCGTTTGGAACGCTGGTTTTTGCAGTCTTTGTGCGCGCTTGATAAGTTGTTTTTCACTGTATTGGTGAATATTAAGTGGTGTTGTGTCATGCCTACATCCTGTTGTGTTCCACGGTGCCGCGGAAATTACAGGAACGGGTCTAAAGTGTCCGTTTTTAACATTCCAACGGAAGAGGACCTCCGAGCAAAATGGATACGCTCCATCACAAGGGAGAAATTTGGGCCCTCCAAGAGAAGCAAGGTATGTGCTTGAGTTATTATCCCCACTAACGTATTATCATTTAAGTTATTATTCCTATTTTTTGTATTAGTAACTATAAATTGGCTTAATTATTCTGAAAATTCGCTGCGTATTGGTAGCAATACTTGAGTTCATAGGTGTTGATGCCGATTAAACTCTCCTGTTTATTCTATGCTTATTATAAACCGTAATTTGTCGCGGTAAAAAGTATGGCTATTTACGCGGTGGGATATTAAAGTCATGGGATACTTTCAGACAAGCTAATTAATTTAGTAAGAAGGGTCTAAAAGGCATATGCCCACTGATATTATGCAATTAATGGCTACTATTGTCATTTTGAAATCTTTCGAATATTTTTTCTCCCCGAAGAAGCATTGCTATCATAACGCAGGTTAATTTTTTGGCTTAACCTTTTGAGTAAACTCAAAGCCAATTTGTTTACATCTACATCTACGCGATACCCTGCAAGCCATCGCGAGGGTGTGGCAGGGGTTATGTTTAGTGACGACGTTAGATATATTTTAAGGACCCCCTGCATATTATGCTAGGTTTGATGAGATAAACAATATTAGAGAGATAGAATGCCGTACCGATAGATTCAAAATGTAATTTTTCCCAAGTAGATTAGAGAACACAATAGGTAGCATAGCAAAGGGATAGGTAGGTGAAAAATTGTTGGAGTAGTCTGTAGTGCATGAAGAATGTTTAATCATTTAGTTTGCTGGGGAAAGGAAGAAAAATACCTATATTTTGAGAAAACTTTTCTGGCAAGTAACCACTTCGTCATTAAGTTGACAGTAACCATCTAGTTGCGCGTGGATTTTATACCTAGCATTTTTCCATGCAATAGTAGGTATCACTGTAGCTCTTAGTAGCATGTAAGTAGCGCACATTTGGTGAGCTTCACCCCCTGCCACGCACCCTCGCGGTGGCTCGCAGGGTATTAAGTAAATGTAGATTAGATCAAACGTAGGCATTCCATTTTAGATGAACAGACTGATTATGAAGTAATTTCCCATGGAAAATAAAATACGCGTAGCTCAACTTCGCTGGCTTAAATTTTGAGTGGGATTGAGGATATCTCTTTGTAAATATGCTTGCTCACAAAAATACTTGTTCTCTAATGCATCAACAGTGTCTTTATAATTATGAAATGGTGAATTAAAATACATCTTTCTGCTGAAGACTGCCCACCCAAAAAGATAAGTCGACTCATGATCTCACGTGGAGAAAACATTCGCGAAATAATTGGTCGAGCAAATCGTAAATTGGGATTTGTTAAAAGGGTTCTAGGTTAGTGCGAATCGACGACGTTGCGATGTCACACACCTTTTAGATGGCTTGCGGACCATTATCTCCACTTTGATTTAGATAAGTTTTAGCAGTAAACCCTTGCGAACTATGTAGACTGTGTAAATTTCATGACCAAGAGTTGGAAGGAAATCATCTCTAGACTTTGAAGACTAGCCAAGCATTTCACCCAGCTCTGATATTAGTTTGAATTTAATTCACTGAATTGAAAGAGAATAATATATATTCGCGTATCATAAATAGGGGGAATAATAAATAAATTGTATTGGTATTCTGTATTAATATTACTGAAACTTTCCTCTTTTAGGTCTGTGAAGATCATTTTGACCCACATGATATCTTGCGAGTTGTGGAGGAATACGAAGAGAAGACAAGAAAAATACTGTGTTCTCCACTGAAATGGCCAAGGCTGAGATCAGGAACTGTCCCATCCCTGTTCCCGAACTGCCCAAAGTATGCACTTGTAGACATAGCGTCGTACTGCAATGAAGAGCTAGGTGTGTCCTACGTTATCCCTGGAAAATACTAGACGGACAACTTGGATCAATAGATACAGCTAAAATTCTGTTATGTGCAGCTACTAATATTGTTTAAATAATTATTGCAAAAAAGAATGATTTGGTGGCTGAGGAAAAGACAATGACGGCAAGATGTTTGAATATTTTTAAAAAATGTTGTGTATATTCTTGTCACATATTTGTTGTAATAAATTTATTTGCATTACAATGTTTCGAGTATCTCTTTTCTATCAACCTAGACCTTAAATAGCTTAAGTAGGAACATGATATCTGCTTGGCTGTTGGCTGAGATGTGCTTAAAACAGAGTAGGTGAGTGTGAAATTGAATATTTTGTTCCCCTTTACTAAAAGTATTTATGCCTTGGATTATGTAAGTTGCGTTTGTCAACTAAACTCAGCTAAGCATTGCGTAGATCAAGTTTTTCTCATGTCTTTCATTTTTCCGGATCTATCTGCTGAACTCAAAGTTTTGGATTTCATGTCTCTTTAGCTCTTTGTGAAATATTTAATATACTATCTTCAAAAGCCTCCAATTGCTGATTTTATTGTGAAGCCTAATTATTCCAAGTCATTTGGTTGTTCAGCAAGTAACGATTGATTTTTCGCATTTCCCATAACTTCCGTGGTATAACGTTGGTAGTTTCGTTTACCCTAGAATCAATTCTCCGTTGACTTTAATTTTAAGAGGCAATAAGCTTACGAATTTCAAAGATAGACCTTTATCAATACCAGTACTAATGGCTTAAAGTTAACCATCGGTCATACGTACGGTTGTGTATAAGTAAAGTATACGTGCTGACAGAGCCGGGTGGAATTTTGCTTCGGTGGTTACGGCTGAACGTACGACCATAGCACCACTCAGGATGACGTCACGACTCATCGCGCCGGCCTTTACTCTCGGTGGTTACGATCCAACGCCACCTAGATGCAGGCCGGAGCACAGGAACCCGAAAGTCCGATGACGTCACGACCAGGAGGCCTAGCAATGCCGTTGTTACTCAATTGTTTACCGGCTTGTTTATAGGACTTTTATTGTTGATATGTGTATGCTCATGGTTGGGAGTGTGTAACGTGCTGTTTTAATCGTGTGTAGAAGCGTTTACTGGCCTTCTTTGTGCAATCTTAATATTTTAAATGTTTCTTTGTGGTATTGGGATCCTAAGACGGTGAAGTGCACGGCGGAAAACAAAATTAGACAGGTAATTAGCATACCTATATCATTCTTTACATTGGCGTACTAGGTTGTAAGTTAAATTCCATTCAGTTTCCTCAAAGCCGTTGGGGTTTTATATAACCTAACTTGTTTACTTAATAGTTGCATCAGTATTTTCTCAATATTCATCACCTTGGGGTAAATTTGACAGCTAAATTTCTTTTAGTTTCTTACCACCTTTGTCATTCACATTGTACTCGTGGTTAAATGGCTGCCGAGAACATTATGAACGAAGAAAACCTCAGTAGTGTATTTATTATGCAGTGCTTAGAACTAAATGAAGTTCCCGACCTATTTGAACATACATCTTTTACCGACAACAATTTTCACGTTTCACGCTTGTACTGCTTTTCGGTAATACTAATAAAAATTAAATTACTTGCTAGATTTTTATATGATCAAACCGGCAAAAGAGTCAGTGAAAGCTGCCCTGGTGAAAAAGTTGTGTGTCCAAGATTGTGTGATAATAGTATTTTGTGTAGCATAACGCATTTTAGCAGAATAAGCTTAACATGGAAAATTTCACTGAAAAATCGGCGAATTTTTGCTAGATAAATAAAACAATTTTTACTGTCTTCGTAAGTAAATTTTACTTTCATGTTGTCGAAAAATAAAATTATTTACTATGTTTTGTGCTTTTAAATGGTTTAAAAGTGTGTAAAATTAATTCTTACGTATTCCAGAGCTTGCTTTTGTGATACCACGTAGTGAGCAGTCGAGCGTTATCGAGATTTCGTGCTGGTGTTGAGTGGTGTTGTGATTGAGTCTTTTTTTGGTCTTCATCGTTTACTTCGTTAACAATGTTTTAGTGCTTGGTTAGTGGATTCAGGGGTTAATAAGTGTAGTATTCCAAAAGAGCATCTTTTAAAGTTTCCCTGAGAGGAGAACTTAAAGATGAAATGGCTTTCTTCAATCCCCAGGGAGGAGTACAAAATTACCGAGAACTCTCGGGCAGGTGAATTCATTTTATAAGCAACGTGTAGTTTGTTCAACTTGTGATTACCGAGTAGAGTAGTTGACTGAGTGATAAGATCTGGTCGAGGGTAGATTTAAAGGAGTGTGCAGGGACTCCTTTATTTTTTTGGGTCGCGGAACTTCAAACGGAAATGACTGGCAATCAATGCGTTTTGAGGTGTAATTTGGAGCTACTCTTTTGAAGAATTATATAAGGAAGAGGGCAAATTTAAGTGTCCTCCGGTCATAACTATCAAGAACAGGAAGCTGGCAACATTAGCCTCGTAGGAGTTTCAGTGGCAATTTGGGTATGAAATATGTCGGTCACCATGCCTATGTCATTCTTTTTTACGTTTTCATAATCAGCTTCTCTGAGTTTAGTACAAGCGATATTAATTATTGCTTAAGTTACATCATGAATTCAGTTTCAGTCTTTCAGATATGGAAACGCTTTGAAAAGATCTGATCCATCCGTAGAATCTTGCCCCGCCGTTCATAAGGCAGAAAGGCCTCCTGCTGATGACGTCACTCCCAAGCGCTCCGGCCTGTATCTAGGTGGCGTTGTCCCATCGCGCTCCAGCAAACGCAGTTAACGTACTCTTTCTAAATTTTATGGCAGAAGTTACCGCATTCTTTAACCGATGTAAGTAGTCTCCACTATTTTACCTGATAGTTACCGGTACATGGCATTTCCAGTTATTCGCTTTCCTTACTACATCTCTGATGCAGTTGCAGTATTTCGAAGTAAATGGTTCGAGTATTCCACCTTTAGAACAGGAAGGCCCACACCGTATGACAATACTCTCCCAAGCCTTTGCATGATGCTGCTATCTCCATCGCCTGAAAAATTATCGAATTTAGTGGAGCATACAAATAGTCGTCTGCTTGAAAACTTGACGCATACTCGAGTATTTCTAACCAATGAGTCTATTGTACTTTAAATTGTACATTTTAACACTCTTTTTGAAGCCTTCTACTATGGTATCTGCTTCCATTGCCGTAGAAGAAGCACTCCAGTTCTTAAAACATGTGTGAGGCCTTGCATTATTCGTAGGGCCTTTTGAACTTGCTTGCGCACATATACCGCAGTACTTATTTCTTACTCCAATAAATATGAATTTTTTAGTTTTAAATCCCACAATGTACGCCTGAAAATGTGTTTGCATTAATAGCGACCGATTTGGCGTCCATGAACAAAATGCGTACCACTCCTGACAAAGAGTTATAGTTTGTGCAGTATGATCTTTTTACCCATGATCCGTCACACAACACCGTTATCAAAGGTCTACCATCTTTATCTTTATTTCAAACCCCACTTTTCCCAATTTTTATAAACATCTCCCCTTAGATATCACTTATTGTCTTCACTGTTACGTTTAGGAGATAGAGAAATAAAATACTGGAATGAACTTAAATTACATTGCCTTTATTTATAGCGTCTCGAAAACGAACAGTAACTGCTATTATAGGTACCTTTCGATCACTTAAAACTTAGCATTTCCTTCGCCGTTGTCATTGGTGTCAAGGTGAATTATCATGCGAATGAATTTAAGTGATGACCTGAAATTGCTTCTGCTTAGGGCGTTTAACGCGGCGAATGATCTGACGAATGAATTCCTTCAATCCCTGTTACGTGCAGAAAGATTGCACAATGGTAAGCAGCGTTTACTCGTAGCAGTTGACTGCTATGACAGTCGCAAGATGCGCGATATATTTTTATCGCTACTGCTATGATGCGTCGGCACCAACTTCTATGCAGCTTAAAGCCGTTATTTAGGCGTTGCCACAACAATTAAAAAGCGTTTTATTTTAATTGTGAAGTTCACTTAAATTTTCATTAAATTTATCAAGCAATAAAGTCCATTGACGATTATCTTTTGTTCCCATTCTTTAAAGAGTAGAATCTCCCATTTTGGGTAGGGATATCCTTGATATTATATCCAAATTCCTTCATGTATTGCTTTATGTTGCCGATTGTTGCGATTGTGTTGGATACATTTCCGCTGGAAAGTAGACGGACTTCAACTTTGCTAATAGCTCGAAAGTGGATCGATAGTGTTCAACATGTGTACAGTATCGACCTGAACTCGCATCGCAGTTGCTATTTAAACATGCTAGTGGGGCTTAATAGTTGTTAGCAGTTGACTGTCATAGCGGTGAACTGCTACGTGTAAACGCACCTATAGGCCTAACGATAGCACATATCGATTCACTGGAAATTTCCGACCAACGCCGCAGTATAGATTGTCCGAATGGTTTGTTGTCTTCTGACTTGTTTAGAAGTGATGCGTGATAGGTGTAATAAAGAATGGTGTATATTTAGTAATTATAATATTCATTATAGAGACCTTTCTAGATATTGAGGTTTGAGTTTATCTTAAGTGAAGTAGAGCTATTAATAATGAATCGGTATGGTTTAATTTTCGCATCTACTGCTAGTGTCCATTACAACGGTGGCAGCCACAATTTTGCCGGAGAAAGCTACGAGAGAGGAGAAACAGAGGTCAAGATACGTTAGGCCTGATTCAAAATAAACTGTTTTTATAGGAATGTGAGGCCTATCGTAATTTATTAAGAAAGACAGAGCAATTTCGTACTGCATTAAATCTCACCACACGTGCTTATGAAAGATAGGACACGACGACGAGAGAAGCAATTTCGGTGACAAGAGATACTTGATCAACCTTAGGTGTACATGTTTATAATTATATTGATATTTTACAATTCGATTCCGGCTGGCTGCCACGCTATGATTTTACAGCGACGGGCAAATCGTTTCCATGACCGTATGCGGCTATGACGTTCCCTGATTACTCATCAAGAATTCATGAGGGTTATAAAATGTTTAATTATGGTTGAAGTGTGTAGGAGTATCTATTGTGAGAAGTGTACTACTTAAATATGATAGAGTTTTAGAGGTTAGATACGTTCTATTTGCTTTTATTTATCCTTTATATAACACCAACGTTTCCACGGACGACTCGTCCATCGTCTTCAGTGTGAGTGAAGTTAGTGTTATATAAATATTTAACCTGGTGGAAATCCCGAGAAGACCTCACCTGAATTGTTGCTAAGTGCTTTTCGTAGCGTTTATTAACTCGGGATAAATCAAATCTCAGCTTTTAGGTTCGAATAAATTGCGCGTTCCTTAGTCCACCTAGTAACTGCCTTAAATAACGATAATTGAACTCAAATGTCTCGACTAATATCTAAAAGTAGCTGACAAAATCGCCTGCCCGCCATGTTGCTTTTAGTATTATCTCGGATAATAACCTTTCACCTCGCGAAAACGGCCGGTAAAAATATTAACCGAGATAATGCACCAAAACCGAGTTAATGGTACTGCTGAAACAGAGAAGTCCAATTAACTCGGTTAATTTTGGGATTAACCGAGTTAAAAAGATTATCTTCGTTCGTGAAACTGCCCCTAAATTATTAAATAGGCTTGTAAGCATGTTCTGTCACAAGTACCGTTGCCAATGATAATAACATACCCTAGCGCCACTTTCATGTAATTATAAAGGCTTTTCTGCTTTTTTTCGAGCAAGCATTTATTAATATCAATTAAACGAGTATGGTTAGGCGAGCACTTTTTTACAATGTTAAATTCTACATAAAATTACGCATCTTATATTAGTTTTTCGTCAAAACGAAATTTCTCTTTCCATTATTAATCTGCAAATTTTACTCCCAGATCCAAGCTCTGCCGTATATCCCAGTATAAAATATTTGATTTTCAACGTCTTTTTTCTTCAAATATATTATGGAAAGGCTAAATTATTTTATATCCAATCGATAGTAGGGCCAAAAAATGATGTCCTAAAATTTTCACAAAAATGGCATCTATTTCACCTTAGCCACCTTAAGGAGGCTGCTACTGCTAAAGCCTATTGCCACCTGTACGAATTTGTGTGATAATTTATAATTGATTTGTTATTGTTTGCATGTCTTTTTCTCTTTGGTATATTTCCATTGACCATGCTCTCTGTCCTATTGTTAGACCGACTGAACAATAAAAAATTATTATTATTATTAAATAAATAATACGTGTGAAAAACGTGCTAGGTAACCATGCCGTTGCCAATCCATTTCTCGTGGAGAATCTTTATTTAATACGTGCAGTAATATCATTTTCACATATTTGCAAATTTGCCGTAGTAAACTTTCCAGCCGTTGTCGGAATGTGCTTTCTTGCTTCTCGTCACTATTTCCTCTTGAGTCACTGAAATGAGTACGGCAAAGGATATTAAAATATATTACCTCCCCCTTCAAGTAAAAGAAAGGGTGCTTATAAATGAGTAATGCTAAGAAAAATGTTGTACATAGCAATGATAAAATAATAAGTCAAAATTAGTATCTTGCCTCTGCCTTCTTTATTTACCGTAGAAGATATGTTTTCTCTTCCTTTGTCCCCTTCGATAGCTCACCTTCTTACAGCGTTTGGCGTCTTCCATGATGCTCCGAAAGAATTATTCCGGTCATTCTTCGTAGATTCAACTGAGCTGAGCGTTTTCTCCGAAGGGGTAACCTGACTCCTCTCTGGTTGGTTATCATTAGAGATGGGTAAATTACTGTAATTTTCAATTGAGGGTAAATTACGGTAATTTTCGAAAATTACCATAATTTTACGTTTTGGGCTGCAAATCCTTATCAGAGGACTCCAAGCGAAATCAAATAGCATTGAGATACAAATGCCGAGGCTTACATCAAACACATCACGACGTTCATCTATTATAGCTCATTAAAAAAATTAAAACGAAGTTGGCAGCAACACGCAATTTGCCTCTCTTTTGTCACACTATGAGAAATTTTAGTTCCAAAGACATACCTCGGCGCAATGTGCATTTGTTATTTTACTCTGAATTAATTGCAATTAATCATGGGCACAATCAAGAACACTTTGTAATGATTTATAATATAGTATCATAATATTATACAGTGTTCTTGGACACAATGTAAACAAAATCGTTTTAGCTTCTTAATTTATAATATTACCCATTCCAATGTTTTCTTTGTGAGGAAGAAATTTTCTAAAAAAGAACTTTTCTGAATCTACGAAAATACCGCGGTAATTTACCAAGTTGCCCATCCCTAGTTATCATGCGCTCTCACAGACCGAACGCATCTGGAGTTCCGTAAACAAGAGGGGTGGAATGCCTTAGGGCAGGAGTGGGGGTAGACCGCTAAAGGAAGAAATCTTCGTTTTGAACTTCAGCGCACCACGAGTTGAAAAACGCGAAACACTCCACAGCGTAGACTATTGTGACCTAGCTATGGAAATAGCATCAACAGTTGTTGTTTGAATGTGTAGATGAAGGATCAAGCTTTGTGTAGAGTGGAAGCAAAATCCTCGGTTCCTATTCTAGGCTTCGTAAATAGCCTCTGAAAAGAGACAAATAATGGAAAGTATGGCAATTTTTTATAAACTAACAAATAAACCATTAAAAATGCATTCCACTCGCGCAAAAAAGCAAAGCTTTTGCTACAATGGGAAAATATTCCAAGATACCAGCTGCTAAGATGAAGTCGTAGTCGCATTCATCTTAAGCATCTGCTTTTAAAGGCAGCTAGGGAGCCCCTAGGGATGGATGGACATGATGGCAGAGAGCGAAGTGGGCTGGGACCGACGGCTACATGGTGCTATATACATATATAAATGCTTGCAACAAGATGTTGAGGGTGGGGGTGAAGGAAAGGATAGTCAGTGGACACTTACCAGTAGATGACCCATGGAGAGCCTGGTGTCCGCTGAGCTTTGGAACTTTCAGGTCACGAACCCTTCTTCAGCTGGAGGAGATCACTCAAGGGTTCGTGACCCGGAAGCTCCAAAACGCAGTGGACACCAGGCTCTCCATGGGTCATCTACTGGTAAGTGTCCACTGATCATCCTTTCCTTCACCCCCACACTCAACACAGACGCCAGAGGACAGCAGCGGGAGTGCGATGCGATGGGAGAGTACGAGAGATAAGTTATTTACACTTTGGATGTGCTCATTTAGAAGATGCCGCTAGAATATGGGATCCGTACGTGGAAGGTATGATAAGGGAATTAGAGCGTGTGCAGAGGAGATCCGCTAGATTTGTAAAAGGCCGTGATGATAGTTGATTTTTTTAATTGAATTAAATAAATTCGAAACTGATTTGTTTGCAGATGACGTTAGATATACATTAGGAACCCCTGCGTCTTATGCTAGGAGTTTCATCAGATTAACACGATTGGAGAGATAGATTGTCGTACCGACAGATGTAAAATATCACTTTTCCCGCGTACAATAAGAGGGCACAATAGACAAAGGGATAGGTGGGCGAAATATTGCAGAGTAGTCTGCAGTGCATGATGCATCTAATAACAACTAATAAAACCTTTTTATTAAGTACATACTAACTTTCTAGCTGCATGTGACCTTATTATCTAGCATGTATCCATATAGTAGCATAGTTGCATGTCAAGTAGGCTACTGTATGGAACTTAACGATCTTCACCCCTTCGTACACACCTTCGTGGTGGCTCGCAGGGTATTATAAAGATGCAGATGAAGTGAAAGAAATGGTCGAGCAGAGTGAAGTCCTACCGGAAATATAACGAAAGGATTGTTAAATGATCAAGTTAGAATAAGAGAATGAGCACACGGTGACAGTGCAGGTGCATTACAAACGTGTGGTGGGGTACGCCTGTATAACGCCGACGTCCAGCCACTCTGAAATGCAGTGTCTGGGGTGGAATGCAGTGCATGTCGGAGAGGGCCGAGAAGATAGTAGTAGCGTGGGTGAGTTCGGCTCGGGAAAAAGAATTGGGATGAGGCTGGCAGAGTTCTGTAAAGAAAAGAACATGGCATAGGTGAACACCCTCTTCGAGCAACATAGGCGAAGAAGATACACATGGAAGATGCCGGGGGACAGAACAAGGTACCATATTGACTACATCCTTGTCAGGACGAGATATAAGAACCAAGTTAAGCAGTGCAAGAGCTATCCCAGAGCAGACATAAATAGTGACCACAACCTGGTGATCATGGAGAGCTGCCTGAGATAGAAGAAGATATGACGAAGGAACCAAGATGGAACACAAAGACACTGGAGGGAAAAGAATCAAGACCTCAACCACCGACGCAAAAGAGGGAATTAAGAAGACTGGAGTTGGAGGAAGATGGAAAGAAATAAAGATCATTACAGAAGATCAGCTGGTGAGTAAGGTGATGGACACCAAGCTCCCATGTATAACGACTCTAATGGAGGACCTCATAGGGGAAAGAAGAAAAATGCAAGACATGAGACCGAAGAAAAGACGTTGCGAAACTAAGAAACACAAGAGTGCAAGAAAGCTAAGGGAGAATTAATAGAAAACTGCTGTGAAGAAATAAATGACCAGTCAATGTAAGGAAACGCAGAAATGGCTTACAAATTGGTGAAGAACAACTCAGAGAAAGGAAAATAATATCTCATAACATAAGAGACGTGAGTGGAAGGATACTTATAAGACAGGAAGACATAGGGAAGATATACGAAGAGCTTTATATCAAGCACCCAAACTACTTGCAGACGGCATAACGGATCTTCATCCGTTCAGGTATCAGGTATATGAAGGTATATGGTAAATCAAGGTATATGAAGACGAACGTGGCCCCGAGATACAGAGAAGCGAATTGGAGACAGACATAAAGAGCAATAAGGCGCCTGAAGGGGGCAAAATAAGGCTCAAGGGTACTGGGTCGAATGGAACAAGATGTTCAAATTACTGCGAGTAATTGGAATTGTTAAATGATGACAGAAGAATATCTCTAGGCCATACAAGAACTAGGTCATTACGATGCAATGAAGGGCGGAAGGAAGATAGAAGCCAAAAATACACAAAGAGGACAGACAACCCTCTCCCCACTGTTATTCAATATATAGGTACCTGAAAGAAGCAACAAGGGACCCAGTAGAAATTGGCATCGAAGGAATCAAGGTGAATGGCGAAGAAATAAACATGCTCCGGTTTGCTGGTAACAACGAAGTTGTAGCAGGAAGTCAAAAGGACTTGCAAGCATCCCTGACAAAAATGAACCAAGTACTTCAAGATTTTAACATGATCATCAAAAAGCAAGAAAACTATAATCCTAGTGTGCGGAAGAGAGAAGCTTAGGGAAGAAGTCACAATCCGAAAGGGGATGAAATGAGAGCAAGAACCTCGGCAGCACTATAACTTGGGATGGAAAAAGCACGACGGACACCAAGCGATGAATAGCACAAGCGAAAGAGGCGTTTATGAAGAAGAGACAACTACAGTGCTCAAAGAACCTACGGCTGCAAGCAAGACATTCGTATGGAGCGTGGCACTCTATGGATCAGAGACATTGAACATCCGGAAAGCAGACAGGTGAAGAATTGAAGCCTTCGAAACATGGTGCTGCTGGAGGAGAATGCTGAAGATTAAATAGACTAGATAAAAAAACAGATGGATTGGACATACCCTGAGACTCAATGAATTTGATATAAATATAATAGAAAGGTCCCACGAGGGAGACCAAGGGAAAAGTATAAAGGGAAAATAAAGAAGGGCTGCAGTCCAATCAATCCTAGGATTGAAATACTGATGATTGAAAAAGCACCGAAATGGCAGGACTGCGAAACCTCGTTGTTGACGTAACATACTGTACGTTGCGAGGCGTAATATTCATCTCCTGATCATGAAAATGAGTTCCTGAACGCTGGTGAACATGCGTTAGCGCTAATTGGCGAAGGTTGAATTCTTTCCTTCCGTCTCACTCCCCTTCTACCTCCGAAACGATTCGTGGTAGGGAGATGACGTAAACTGCCAGGCGCGCGTGTAGCACACGGAAAAACTGTTTCCAATTCTGTCAAGAGGCACGGGTTCGATTCCTGGCGTTATTGGTGCTCGTTTTAAGTCAGTTGTTCAGTTTAAGAGAGTGCAAGGATTTCAATCATTATATCAATACCCGAATTCAATCGATTTCTAAAAATAAAGTTGACAGTATCGGCCGTAACTTGGTGGAAATTCATTTTTCGTAAAGAAGAAAAAACTCTGCATTTCCACATGAAAGTGGAAACACAAGAGTTTTTTCAATCGATTTCTTCCATTTCTTCTCTATGCTACGAGAAAATATATATTTTCATTATTTCAATCGTTTTACGTTTTCAGCGGCACTTCCACCAAACTGTGTAATTTACGCCTGAATTCCCTAGTCTCTTTTCGGGTTTATTCCGAAAGGCCATTGCCACCGTTGCCTCCGGATGAAAATATACACGAGATGCTTAATCAGTTCGCCCAGTGGAGAGATACACCGTACATTGTAGCTACAGCGTACAAGCAAATGTCGTCCTTCAATGGAAATTTCAAAAATACCTCATGCCGCGTGCATGAACACTCTTCATCTCTCCAATTTAATTTCCACAGGCACCTTTGGCTAGTCTGTTGATATTCGCCCACGACAATCACCAAATATTGGGAGGCACACATCTGTCGAACACATTCTGTCGAACACATTCTGTCGTCAACCACATCTGTCCTGCTCGCTTAGCACGGCGCGGAATTGGCCATGGGCCTGGGCCACAAGTTAACTTTCGCTTCGTAAACTGAATACGCATTGACAGTTTTAAAATAAATAGAATAAATATTTTTTAAAAGCATAAAAGTAAATCATAATGTTATATGTCACATGTCCCTCAGATAATAAGTTTTCCCGGAGTGCACTCAGAGGCGTCCACTACTCCACCAAGCGGCAGGGAGAGGAAAGAGCACGTTTGACGTCACGCTTTGAGTACTTGACCAATGCCGTGCAACAGTTTGTCGTCGCGTTTCCGCGCCGTCGAAATGACTCTCTCTCTCTAACTGACGAGGAAATAAATACCTATCGACGTCATTAGAAAATCGAACGTAGTGTTCAACATTCACACTCCAGGTCTTCATGAGCTCTTGATGAAGTCAATAAAAGAGTAGGCACCACAACTTAAAGTGCCCTCGTTGCAAGTGGCATGAACATAGATTCTGCAGACGCGACGGGAGACCTCAATAATGCTTTGCTGTGCGGGATTTTCCTTCTCCTTCCCGGCCAACAAAATTAAATGCAGTACGTTGTAATCCAGACGCAGTACGTGCCAACACAACACCCACCCTTCGCGACGGGAACTGCACTGCGGATCTGGTATGCATGGATTCACCGAGGATAGAACTCTTCTCACATGTGCTCACAAAGAAGCACAGATTTGCGTTGTTTCCTCCTGCAACCAACAAGTGGATGGGGATTCGTCGTCGTCTCCCAAAGGCGACTCACAGTCTGATTGGGGTGCGGCCGCCACGGCAACTCTCACCTGTCGGCCCCTGAGCGAGCACAGCCACCAGCCCTCGATGCCCGCCGTGTTCTGCTCCAGAACGGTCAGGAGATCTCCCTTGCGGAATGCCAGCTCATCCGGGGACTCGGCGATGTTGTCGTACAACGCCCTCGCCACACAGTTCTGCGGAGAGAGACAGAGGGTAGAGTTGACTCATTGCTCACGACCATGGAAACCCGACTCAACGTTATAATTCTTAACCCGGGGGTACTGTTTACCTACTACACTTTTAGATGGTGCTGGTGGCGTTACTACAAAGGGCCCGCTAAATTTGAATTCAACGTGTCGTCGTATTACATATTTCGCCATATTCTTTACTCTTTTATTGTTTTTCTGATTTAAATTTAGAGATATAGAACTTACTCCAAATACGCAGGGTCAGCATTCATCTTCAATCTGCAATAGAAGTGGACTTGGGCGTCACAGATAATAAAAACAATTTTTCCAGGCATGGAAATTGATGACCTTTATTGATAAAAAAAATGTTACACATCCATTGCCATAACCTAAACGAATGTTGTATATTTTAGGACAATAAATAATGGCACATTAAACATTTATACAAATATAAAGTTATTATTAATATAAAAGAGGATTCTTACATTGAAGAACCCTGGAAGAAAGAAGGAAATAATGACAAAAGCTGCCAATCTCATGCGAGATTTAGAATGCCACTTAATGGAGGCCAATCATCACCAGGAATGAGAGTGGAGACTGGATTCTTACTGGAGTTTGTTTTCATTTCCTAAGCGCAATTGTTTTGTGTTGATCGTTAGGCTGGCTGATATTATTTGGTCAAAAAACTATTGTAATGCGACTAATTGTAATACGACTAATAATGTGCTACAACGTTAACAGTCACACTGGGAAAGAGGACTTGAAAATAATCAGATTCTCATTAAATCTTCAAATTACGACAAGTTAGTGGAGAACCACTAAACTAACACCTTCACCTAACTTAAGCATACTTTCATAAAAATACTTGGAAACTGTGATGAAATGAAGTATGCAACCCAATAAATCTATGGATAATTATAACGTCTGCATAACAAATATCAATATCAACTACAACCATGAAAGAAGCCTGAATGAATGAGTAAGAGTGAATACCCAAATGTGAGTGCCCACACTTACGAGCTGATTGGCCATACAGTCTCCGTACATTAAGGTTAAGTTCATCTAGGGAGCTACAAGGGTGTTTTTGTTTAGTATTTACACAGACAATTAGTTTAGATACAGGAAGGAAATCTATTGCAGACACTTCCATTAGAGTATATCCAAATTCAAAGTTCCTGACAGATCAACACATACAGCAAGGCTGCACAATACAGCGTATTCTCATCTACCAAATGGACCAAAAACAACACAAGAAGCTACTTCGTGATGTGATTCCCATCGTCATCAGTGCGTGCTCAAGTGCGATAGGCAATACTAACGATAGTAACAATTGTCTTAAGGCACTCGAGGGTTACTCACTGATATTGACGCCACCAAGCAGCACGAAAAAGCATATGCGTGACCAAATTCCGATGGTAGAAATGGCTTGAAAATATTTAATGCCAACACAATGCTAACATATAGTAACACAACCTGTATGATGAGACAAATTCATCGAAAAACTTCAATGCCTTACCAAGTGTCCGTTCGTGGAATTCAAATATACTAAATTTCTGGATTAACAGCTGCTGACAGCGCAGAATTACACATTTAGAGGCTTTACGTCGAATTTCAACACAATTATATCACTTCTTATACAGCCAAACTCAGGATAAACGGCCTTAATCACTGTTATTGCAAACGAAAACAACAATTTCTCAACCGACTTTCAGCTTAAATGTAGAGGACGTACAGGCGGACTGCGATCTTCGTTTGTCAAAGGTTTCGATGTCGTTGTAGTAAAATTGATATTACGCTTCTAGTAATCTAGATGCAACGTTTTGTATCTAAAATTTAAATTTTAAGAAGAGCTGAGTAAATATATTAATTTATAATATACGAAAACGTTTCATTAATAACCTACTACACTTATAGATGGCGTTACTGCAGGCGGTACCACATGCGCAAAGCCAGTTGGACCCCTATGCTCACGACCCTGGCCGAGAAAACTGGCGGGAAATACGTGTCAGACTACAAAATTGGCCTCTCTCGTGCAGAGGAATGACCTCGTCGCCAGGGTTGGGGGGGCTGCAAATGGCACATGAGCAGAGCTGTCTTTCTGCGCATGCGCCACCGAAGTACGCGACGACTTCCACAAATCGGGGAGGTCATTCTGCCGCAAGGGTGCACCACATTGTATTGAAAAAGAATATCGTGAGACTGGTTTATTGAAGATGAAAGTACTGTTCATTATTAGAAGCATTAGAAGTGCCTGTCAAAAGAAATTAGAAGCTTAAAACTGAATAGAAATTAATGCCGAAGAAGCAGCATCCATACGCGTTGTTGTTATGGTCGCTAGGAAACGGCAAATCTGGGCTCTAATTGGAGAGTGGCCAGTAGAAAACGGAACTCGCTCTGCAATCCAATGCTAGGTTGGAGATTGGATGGTTCGGCATGGGAAGTGATGGAATGTGCTGGCGAGGAATCCATCCTCCGATCGGCCAATACCTAAAGTGGACTGTGTCAATACGGCCTAAGCGTATGCCCTGCAACTCTGAAATTAACCATTCCACACACAAATCAAGTGCGGTGTGGAAACGTTACGCGACACGGCGTGTTCCACAGGGTCGGGCCTTCTGCTGACGAGTCTCTCGAGAGCACGTGGAAGTGCATCACACACACTGTAGCAACAGACACCGCGTCGGTGTAGCAATCACACTGTGATGTAGCAATAGACGTCGGTGATGTAAATATCGGACGGGATGGTATTAGAGACACGAATTTAGCACACACTTGAACAAAGATCAGATTTACGTAAGGTTTTGTCAACGTGTGATCCTTGTCAAGCTATAAGTAGAAAAGGAACTTTTCAACTACAATTAAGTACCGTTGTAGGCGGAACGGTGACGGCAGTCCTATGGTCAACACACTTATTATAGCAAAACAATCATGGCATGTTCGGAAGCAAAATGTACAAATAGGTTTATTATTAACAGCAATCTTCCAGCGAAGGTACAATTAGATATTCATATGACCAAGTGCCCGTTAGACACTGAGTCAAGGGATCGCAGTTCGATGCTGCAAGAGGGATGGGATTAAGGTAAATTGTTAGAAGACAAAACATGATGAAGTTTAGGGTTAAGCGGAAGAGTAGGCTGAACGTAATAGCAGATCACATTGCAGAACAGGTTGATCAATGTAACTTCTAGGGCTGAGTCTCAGACTAAGGGGTCCGTAGCAACAAAGACAGAGCGGATCTGGCACTAATCCTCGCCTAAACACCGCAAAATGCACGCCTCTCCTAACAAACTGAAATTGGTCAATTTTACAAAATTTTCCTTTGTAATGAACAACTGTCCCCTACTTACTCCCTAGGCGAAGATTGCGAAAAAAACCCTTCGTGTACCCCATTTATTCCCCTCAAACGCCTTCTCCTCAGGTCAACGGTCCCTCAGATACTCTCACTCGCCGATAGTCAAAGACACCAGTTTTCCAGCGGTGAAGGCAGAGGGGGAGGTCTTCATTCTTCCCACTGATATATACTACTAGATTGGCAATGCCCTATGCTTCACCATAGGCGCAACTGACGCCGGATTTGCGCTCTCGCCGCCATATTGGGTTCACCTTCGCGAGCTATTTTCCATTGGGACCAGTGTGTTTTTTGTGACATTACCAGCTTCAAGAAATAAGGATGGTTAACCATTGTGTTGTGTGGGGATGCACTTTTAAATATACCACGCGGAAGAAAAATGCTGGGACCGAAAATGTGTCTTTACACGCGTAAGTACATTAATAAACCTAACTTTGATAACGTTAACTCATCTTGCATCAGTACATTTTTTCCCTCTGTAACTGTGAAAAAAACGTAAAATTGAAGTATTCATTAATTATGTTAGCATCAGACAACTTCATTTCTTTATACAGCATAAAATTTTGCTGAATTAATCCTTTGATTTATACAATATTCAGTAGGTACCGCCACTACGTATTTTAGCCAAGGGAAAATTACCTACCATTTCAAATAAGTAATATTATGCCTATGCACGCACGAGAATCATTAAAGACTTAGTAATATCTTTTTCTCCTAGTAATAGCCATTTCTCTGGTTTTACAGTTTGATTGGTAAATTATTACGAATGTTGATGTTGTGGTTGGGAGCTGTATAATAAAGGGTTATTGCTATTTAGTAATGCAATTGTAATATAATAGGAGTAAAAATAATATGAGAGGCCTTCGTCTAATCATATCGACAGCATTATGTGCTTTCTACACATTAAAATTCAGAAGCATTCCTGTCCTGAATACTTCATAACATTTTTGGATTGGAGAAATCGATCTCTATTTTTCCAATTAGAATTTCAACCTATCCATATGGTTTGCTGTAACTACTGATTCCTTGAGATCTGAGGGAAATAAACCTACGGCATGTCAAATACATGGGTTATATCATTAAGTAAGAATGGGGGCTAAGTTGATATTTTACTCTGTGGAACTCCCTCAGTGATCTGAAGCATGTGTGATTTACTTCCTTGGAGATTTTTCTTTTGAAATTTCATTCATCAAAGTCAATTAAAAATGAATTTGGCTACAATTTGTCATTTAGACCACTGCAGAATTAGAGCAATATTAAACCATGTAAGTTTCTTTTCAGATTGTCAATGAGAAATAATGTGTACTTTTGGCTGTATATTAAGTCGTCAGGCTACCTTTCATGACATTCATGGAACTTGATGGTGACAGTGATTCATTGATAATTATATCAGGAACTGGCTTAATATGGATGTATTCTTGGCCGCTGCTTATGGTGGTAAGAATGATTGTATTTTTTCAAGAATACATTATTTGAATCATTTTTAAAAGTAAGTTTAATTATCTGTCCTGGCATCTCTGTTTTTTGAGAGCAATATTTAACCATGAAAGTTTCTTTTCGGGCTGGTGGTGTGAAATATATTCTTTAAGTATTTGAGAATGTTGAAATATTGTTTCCTTCCAGGAACTGGCTCATGAGAGATGAAATCATGGATGAATCATTTTTACTGTATCACTCAACGTACTGACCTTCCCATGGTTTTTATGATGCCTTTATCAGTATAAATAATTTCATTTAAGATGGATGATCTGGTATGGTATGCATGATTGTATTTTGAATATTCAAAATTACTCTTCCAAAAATTAATCTTATTGAACTTGATGATGATAATAGGAATGCAGGAATTATTGTATTTTCCCTTGGGGATTCAACCAAAATATGTATACACATCTATGAGAGAATTATTAAGGAAATAACCAGGTTGCTATAACATATATTCATAAGATTTTTTATAGAATCATATTCATGAAGTTAATAAATTAACAATGGCTACCTTGAACAGGATGAAATCCAGGTTGATGGTTGCAGGAATGATGATCATTCTCATTTTAGCATCGTACTCCCCGCTGTGATCACAACAGTCAATAGGAGTCTTAAATGAAGATCTATCTATGAAGATCAGGAAATTTGATTCCTTTATGAAGCGACTTGAGATTCACTCAGTCTCAGCATGACCGGTGCTTGTATATCAAAGTTAATGATAACAGTGTAATTTATGTACATTGTATGTTGAGGATGTTATTATTGCAGCTAGCTCTCAATTTGAACTTCAAACAGTGAAAGGGGAACAAAAGAAGGAATTTAGAATGTTTTTGTAAGATGTTTATCTACACATAAATTGACCGATTGACTGGTGCAGCGATAGAACTGTCCTCAGCCAGCATTCCTATCTCAGCTATCTGCTACAGTGTTTTGGCATGGAAGATTGTCATCCAACTTCCAATGGAAGCCAAACCTGTGACAACATTGGAAGGGACCTGCATAATTAATGAGAAGCCTTACAGAGGACTAGTGGGTGAATCTTATCTTGCACATCATACTGGTTTGGGTGTAAAACAAATCTCCTAACCTAATCACCCTACTTGCAGTATTGTTTTATAAAAATGTCAACCCTGTGAATTCAATTTTCAGGTTGTGAAGGAAATGCAAGTCCAGGATTTACTCGGATGTAATCAAAGTTTTTTTGTGCTCATGTTTATTTCTATGTTTTGAATGTATTTCATTTTTGACATTTCTAGAATTGAGGTGGAGTGTTGGCGATACCAATTCTATGCAAAGGTTTGTTAGTGTGTAACCAAAATAAATGAAAAAGCTGAGGTGCTATGATAGAAGTATCTTCAGTGCCTATATCGTTGTGACACTAAAAAAAAGGAACGACTGTTCATTTTCTTAACCTCTTTAAAACATCAAATTTTTTTTCAGATGTTGTTTAGGTGTGCAGTGAATATCAACCATAGATGTAAAAATGAGAGCATCCATTGGCATGATATTCAGAGGATGAAACATAGGTGGTGAATGTCAGAAGATACTGCAACTTCCATAAGTTTTTATATATGTTTATAATAATATTTTTCTATGGCAAGGAATATCCTTTGCCATATGCCTAACTGACTGTTGTAATTTTGTGAATAATCTTTTTCTATTGCCTGTTAAATTATAAATTTTGTGCTAAATGCATCTTTTTTCCTGTGGTTATATACCCCACACAACTTGAATGAATGAGAGGGAATTGATTTTTAAATTTAATTTGATGATGTGATTGATTTTGAATGTTAAATATAAACTTTGTGCTGAATGAATTGTTTTTCTATGGTTGTACCCTTCACTCCTTTGATGATTGTAAGTCAATTGATTTTTAATTTCCATTAAGCTGCTGGGAGATAGCTATATATATATATTGACGTTGCAACATAACTTCACTCTACATAATACGGTGATCCTGTCACTTTCTACAAAATCATCATAGAGAGTAATATTTTGGAATTTATCTAATGTTGAATGATTATAATATATTCTTCACTTATGTTAGTTTGGATCCACTGGCTCCTGAAATGCTCAAGAAAAATTAAATTTCTTCATTGAATTTCTTAAGGTAACAAAATAAGTGGTGGTTGAAGGAGATGCATTGTAGGGTGAGCTTATATTTTCATATGGGCTACTTAGTGGCTGTGTAGAGCCTTGTGAGGAGGGAGGGACGAGAGTTGCAATTTCAAGATTTCGCCGGGGGCCTCTGAGATCAATGGAATGTCCATGAATAGATGGAAGTAGGGGAATGAATACACAGTGGTAGATTTCTGGCCTGCCGAGGGGAGGGGCAAAACTCCAGGGGCCCTAATTCAGTGATTGCCGGGGAGCTTAGGTGTATGGAGGGCCTGCTTACTTGTACCACCAGTGCTTTGCCCTCGTCGGCTCCGGTAGATATTCCTGCTTTCATCAGCCGCTAAATAACCAGCAGATCACTGCTAATACAACAATAAATGAAAAGTTGCAGGTAAAAAGCACTAAAAATTCCGACAGATGATTGTAGTAAATGTAGTTTGGGTTAGGAACTGCATTACTGCCGACGTTTCGGAGATCGAGCTGCTCTCCGGCGCTGATGGAGCGATTCCATGGAAGACCGAATCAGCCTTTACTACAGCGTTTTAGTTGGGAGAGCATCTGATCTCACTTCAGATGGAAGGTTATTTTGAGAAAATACCTCGAATACACGCAAATACGATGTATCAAGTGTTATTTCCTTTATCAAGAGCATTGCCTTGCCCGCGTAAACGGATACATTAAAAAATCGGTTTATTTCGAGAATGGCACGTTTCTTTATGGTTAAATTTTAAGAGGATATTTTAATAATCATTCTTTATAATATATCTACATTTCATGAATCGTAATAATCAAAAGTTTGGCAAATAGCCAGGAATCCTCGGGTATCACCACGTAATGCAATTGAACTCCGCTCTCAAGTGGGTGAACGTAAGATGGTCGCCTGCGCAACTGGCGGCTTCACCCCCACCCCTCGCATTGCCAATCTAGTAGTATATATCTTTGATTCTTCCACACTCTCCCTTCGTCTCCTCCCCTCCCTCCCTCTCTTCCCTCAATCGCCTCCTTCAGAAACACAATATCTCCTTTCATTACCTTTTCCATCCACACCTTCTGCCTTCTCCTTATTTCATCTATCAAATTTCTTTCCTCTCCTACCAATTCTAACACTTCATCGTTCGTCTTCCTTTAGACCCACTTTACTTCTCCATCCTTCTCCAAACCCACATCTCAAAAGCCCTAAGTCTATTTTCATCTTTTTTTCGCAAAGCCCACGTTTCCGCCCCATATAGTGCAACGCTCCATAATGAACTTTTCACTTGTCTTTTCTTCACTTCCCTGCTCAATGCCCCTGACGAGGGCTGGACGGTGCAGGAAATGCTGAACCGGTTCTCGGTTCTGAAAAAAAACGTTTGCGACGACGGTGCACCGGTTCAATAGATCGAACCGGTGTTTTCTACTGAACCGGTGTTTTCTCCTGAACCGGTGTTTTCTCCTGACCGGTGTTTTCTCCTGAACCAGTGTTTTCTCCTGAACCGGTGTTTTCTCCTGAACCGGTGTTTTCTCCTGAACCGGTGTTTGCTACTGAACCGGTGTTTTCTACTGAACCGGTGTTTTCTACTGAACCGGTGTTTTCTACTGAACCGGTGTTTTCTACTGAACCGGTGTTTTCTACTGAACCGGTGTTTTCTACTGAACCGGTGTTTTCTACTGAACCGGTGTTTTCTACTGAACCGGTGATTTCTCCTGAATCGGTGTTTTCTACTGAATCGGTGTTTTCGAAGAATTACCCACAACACCACGAAATACGGCTCTTTACGTTCGAACGTAAAGATACACAATCGGCCCCCTGAACTGTATTTTTTCTAGTGAACCGCGTTTTTTCTCAACCAAAATATTTTTTGGTCAAATTTTTATTTAACCTGTTTATTGAAGATTGTTTTTTTTCTTAAAGAAGATACTACTTAATAACGCGGGTATACTTTCCTAAACTTGACAGTAAAATGTGAGAATATTTGCGAGTGCGAATGGTTTTTTTTACGAGGCCTGGGCGTTGACATAAATTGGTTTTCTGAATTGTTAAAAAATGATCCTAAATTTGTTGATCTGCCGAATTCGAACCTGCCGCGTGAACGGCGATGAAAATCACATTATTTTTTAATGAAGACATTGCAAAATTTTCTCGGATATTTATTCATTTAGCACGATGCGTTTCGTTGTTAAAACAACATTAGTATATTGCTATTGTAGCAACAAAACGCGTCGTGCTAAATTAATAACTCATCCTTGGTGAATGAAAAGCTCCCTAGAGGCAGAGCGACTGGTGTCTACGTACGGACGAAATCTTTCCACTTAATCTGATCTGATTTAGAAAATGTCTCGCCTCCTCAGTTTCACTCGTAGGATCAGTCTAATTAAGTGGCGAGTGTGGAAACATCGACGTCTCTAAGTCACTTAGGAGAGAGAGAGGAGGTTCACCCACAGTTTGGCTGCCTGTCGTCTTCAGAGTTATTCCACTACAGAGAGGTCGTAGAGACTCCGGGTATGATCGACACCACTAATTGTACAAACAATAACTACCGATAACGCAGAGCACGACGAATCATACCGCGAGATGCTTCTCCAATTCCAAGCTGTCGTAGGGAATTTCTAGTGCGTAAATAGCCATGTACATATGCTATTTTGTGTTTCATAATCTTCGATTCAAATCAACATGGTCAATTAAAATTACATAGATAAAATATCTGGTCGTCATACTTTTCCATTTGGGTAATAATGAGGAGCTAATTCAGAGGTTTTCGACCAATCCGAAAGCCTTACCTGGTAGACTTCCAATTAACGTAGCGGGTTTCTGCGATTCTTGCTCTTCCTCTGCTGCCCTTTACGTGGAGTGCTATTCGTCGTATTATATTCCCCCAAATGTTCATAAGATTCTCATACACGGAGCGCCTGTTGCAAAAGCAGCAGTGCTACCACCTATCGGGCAACTGTCGGAGGAGGCCCTTGAATCGAAGCATAAGGATATTTGGAGGTGCAGCATTCCAGAATATTCTCAAGAATGGCATCACCCGAAGATATTTTTCGAAAACTTCTTCTATCTTCCGACCCGATGATATCATCATCAACAGCGTCAAATTCGGGAAATGTGAAAGTATCCAAAGATGTTAGGAATCACCACCTGATTAATTCTGATTGATGAGAATACAAGTCGGCAGCGACGAGATCGGTTCAGATGAAGATAACTGTTAACTGTATTCACTTATGCATGTATTTAATTACTTATTCACCGCAGATACAGAATAATGTTTTAATTCCTAATGAAAGTAAAGTAAACAGATTAATTTCCGTGGAATATTTTGATCAAAATTCTTATTATAAAGGATAATTTATCGATACCGCGTATCAATACATCACGAAAAAGTTGTTCAGGGTTACATATCGATATTATAGCACTTGTTGGAATAAGTTAAGCATCTTAAATGCAGACATCAATTATAATCGAACGCCCTGTTAATAATCTTTTTTCAGAATAAAATGTTACTGCTTCAGCCATTTTGTTTCAGAGAGGCCCCTGGTTAGTGTAAAGCAAAACAAACATTAGATTCGGATATAGGAGGTAAAATCATTAGTTATGGAAAATGTCATGGATCTACGTGAAAAAATAACGGAGATATAAGTTTTGGTGCATTTTTCTTGATTCCGCCCACTGTGCGTCGTGGAACCTCATTTGGAGAGGCGTCAGGAGGGGCGCCTCCAAATGAGGCGTGTCGTAATCCGAGACACGCCTTTCCTCTCGCCCCCTCCATGCCCAGCCGCGGAAGTTGACCATTCGCAATTACGAACATGCAATTTGAAAATGTAACCCGAAATCATCGCGCTTATCGCAAAGTGAGCGGATAGAATATTAAGTAGGCATTAGAACGGCATCGTGAGGTAAAATAGGACAAGACGTCATCAAATATGCACTACCCCCCACCATGCTGGATTAGTAGCTATCACGCTTGGGTCAGCTAAAAAACGAATTTGTAGCTAGCTACTCTTTAGACATAGACACATAAAAAGGACGAACTAGCTAAACTATCAAAGGTGATAGGTAGATCATATAGTAGTGGGTCGGTTAAAGAATTATCGAGGAGATGATTTTTAGTTGGAAAAAAGTACCAAGAGAGTACATCTACGTCTACATCATGCCCTGCGAGCCACCATGCGGGTGTGTGGCAGGGGGTAAAGATCACCAAACATGCAACTAGGATATTCAATAGAGACATGCTAGATTATAGGGTCGCATGCAGCTAGATGGTTAGTATCAACATAATGACAAAGGGATTATTGATAGTTAATACATTCATCAAGCACCACAGACTGATCTGACAATATTTTATACACAGGGGTTCGTAATATATACCTAACATCATCTGTGAACAAATCAGTTTCCAATTTACTTAAAAGGTCTAACCTAAATTTTAACCTGCATTCCATGATAGTAATTCCCATCCGAGTTCAGCTATTAAACTCGTGACACTTATACAATTATCATAACGGCCTTTAACAAATCTAGCGGATCTCCTTTGCACACGCTCTAATTATTTTATCGTACCTTACTCGTACGGATCCCATACACTAGCGGCATATTCTAAATGAGACCTGACAAGTGTAAAATAGCTTCTTTCTCGTACTCTCTCCCTTCCATCCCTATCCTTATACCTTTCCTCCCGGTCTGAAGCGCCTATTAGTGCGAAAACAGACTTGAAAACACCCAAATCTCATCGCATTTGCCTTTTTGCGAATCCTACGGTTTGCTACACTAGTTATTTCCCTGATGAGTTACCCCATGACATGTCTTCAGTTATGGTGACGCCTAAGTATTTAACAGATTCTACTTTAGATATTTTCTTTTCTATGATGCAGTAATTATTCCGGAGAAAGCTACTCTTTTTCCAAAAGTTCATTATCGCGCATTTCTTCAAATTTAAGTCTACCTGCCAAGTACCACACCAATCATCAATCTCATCTAAATCCTTAGGTAAAGACTGACTGTCTTCTTCATTTCTAATTTCCTTGTACACTACTGCATCATCGGCAAAAAGACGGAGCTTGATATTTTTAACTAAAGTATACTGAGGAAAAGATTGGGAGAAAGAATTTCCGTGATAGTAGTGAATCATCGCAGTTTAAGAATAAAGTATCAGAATTTCATTCAAGGTACATTGCTTTCTCGGAAAAATGATAGAGTAATAATAGTAGGCGGAGACTTCAATCTCCCTTCGATAGACTGGAATACGTGTAGTTTTATAACAGGAGGTAAGGATAAGGAATCTGCGAATCACTGTTGAACACTTTAAAGTCTCATTATTTACAACAGCTAGTAACAGAACCGACCAGTGGAAACAACATTCTAGACTTATTATCAACAAATACACCCGAAAAAAATCTAAATATAGTTATAGACACAGGAATTAATGATCATAAAATAGTGCAGGCGAAATTTATTCTAGGCGTTGAACCACATTATAAACCAAGGAGGGTACACTTATTTGGCAAGGCTGATAAGACGGTATGAAATAGAGATTAAGGGAATAGTTTAATGATTTTGCGAACAAAGAAAGGAATTAGACACAGAGGATTCGTGGAGAGAATTTCTTGAGGTCACTCGTAAAGCATTTAACAAATACATACCAAGTAAATTCATAAGTGATAATACAGGTGGTATAAGGCGGAGGTTAGGAAATCACTAAAGCGACAAAGGGTATGCCAGGCTAGGATGAAAAATGCAGGACGAGGTCTATCGGTAGAGGAAAAAAATGAGTTAGTTCAAAACTATAAAAAATCGAGAACATTAGCAAGGAAATCGTGTCGGCAAGCGTTACCATATTTCAAGAGCAAGGTTCGCAAATTATTTTTACCTTCATCTCTGAAAATATTATCTAGGAGTTTATTTAGGACATTGTCTAAATATCAACCTGCGACCTGACACTGATTCTCAAATATATTAATTTAATAGACTATTTTCGCTAATATAGTTATCATACCGTCCCTTTACAAATCTTGCCGATCTTCGCTGCACACGTTCAAGTTCGTTATTTAGACCGATTTCGTAGGGATCCCATACACTGGCAGCATATTACAAATGAGATCTTACAAGGGAAATGTAGCTGATTTCTCGTACATGATCGTCACATTTACTCAGTACTCTTTTGATGAATCCCAGTCTACGAATAGCTTGACCCATTATTTCACGTATGTGTTTATCCCAGTAAAGATCATGTGTCAGTCTTATTCCAAGATATTTAATGGATTCCACGTTTGTTAATTCATTATTACTTATTTTGTAAGCGATAGGAGGGGAACAATTATTTTTCCAAAAATTCATTACAAGACATTTTTTAAAATTTAATTCTAACTGCCATGTATCACACCAATTTGCCATTGCTTGTAGGTCATCATTTAAATATTCTTTATCGTTTGGGCAGAGAATTTCCCGGTACACTGCTGCGTCATCGGCAAGTAGAAGAAACTTACTTTTTACCATCTCATTGTTATCAATTATGTACAGAATAAATAAGAGTGGATCTATCACCCTACCTTCTGGGACACCTGAAGTGATTTCAATTGCCTGGGAGGTAACACCGTCTAAAACAACCCTTTGCACCACATCATGTAGGAAATCATTTATCCATTATATAATATTACTGTCTAACCCATATGATTTTAATTTCACGATTATTTTGCTAAGAGTCATCATGAGGATATTTCAAACATGCCGCTTGAACGTTGGTGAATTGTGCATGAGATATCTTGTGAAAAGCTTTCTTGAAATCGAGAAATATAGAATCCACTGGAATTTTATTTTCGCCAGGAGTTAAAATATGGTGGGTAAAATGGGAAAGCTGATTTTCACATGATCTGATTTTCCGGAAGCCACACTGTACATTGGAGAATAAATTCTGGCTCTCAAGGTGCCCCATGACTGAACTGACAATTATATCTTCCAGGACCTTGCAAGAAGGGATGTGAGGGATTTCAGTAAGGTCACATGCAGCTAGGTGTTTAGTATCTACATAGTATTAAACTCGCGGCTGAGCTTAAAGCCACCGAGTGCGTCCACCGGGTTGTGGATAGTGGGTCGACCTCTAGATATATAGGCTAGCTGCGAGATAAGCGAGTTTACTCGTCGAATAAGCAGTCGTGGACAAAAAGCGAAGGCATTCCGAGGGAGTATTTGGTCTATCCATGGGTAAGGTAGGCCTCTAAATGATACAGAACCTGTGAAGATGCCGTGACTTGGCGACGGGAGGCCGCCAACAATTATGTTTCTCATCACCGCGAGGAGAGGGCAGCAGCTCTCCTTCACATGAGTGAAGGTGGAGACCACAGTGGTCGGTACAGCGACACTCATTACAGGCTACTGGCGTGGTAACATTTACTTTAACGGCTGTAGTACTGCGATGTGGAAGGCAAGGGGAAACCACCACATTATTATCCCGAGGAGTCGCAGCTACTCCACTCTTTCCTTTATTATCAAGACGTGATGGCACCCTCTCGAGTAAAATATTCCGGAGTTAAAATAGTCCTCCATTCAGATCTCCGAGCGGGGACTACCCGAGAGAGTACATCAGTCAAATGTGATACACTTTTTAGGGTAGGAACATGGCAAAGCCCTTAAAGTATAAGATTGTCTCACTCCCTATTGCGCATGCCCCAACTGCTTCCCCGTGACGTCACTTACGACCCTTTCTCCGTGCTTCCACCAGGCTTGACAAGCGTATTTAAGGGACAATTCGGACTGTTCACTACTTTTCAGCATAAAATTAGGGTGGAACTTCTGGTGTTGAATTAAATACGTGCGTCACCAATATTTTGCGAATCCTAGACTCTGTTTTTTGAAACAGAAAACTTGTATTCTCCGAACCTGGAGGATGATGGCGGGAGGCCGTTGCACTGTTGCAACATGCACTGCTACCAATAGTTGGATGAAGACAAGAAACTCGGGGAAAGGTGTCTCGCATCACCGGTGGATACGGTGGTTTATTCGCCAAACTTCAATTATTCATCCTTCAAATGCTAGGTAGTACCTATTTCTTATTTCGCCATGATGTAATTCGTTTGGCCTCCGGGAGAGAGATTGAAGCATGTGTGAATGCTCTGGTTATTCATTCGTTCACTCATTGCGGGAAATGACCCGTTTAGTTTACGACAATGGTAGTATAAATATTTTAAAACTGTCCGAACCAAATTTTTACTGAAAGGTTACAATGTCCTAAATTCCCTTGGTGCGAATTTAGAAATAATTATTGCAACAAGCACCGAGTGTGCAGTTAATCGTTTCACATCACCCATACACCTTATTTTCTAGTCAATGCTCCCATTACTTTGTAACAACTCAGTGAGGAACAAGGCTAGGTATTTCAACTAGAATTCCTCAAGTAGAGCAGACACTTTATCTGAGCGAAAATTATCTTCCTCCTTTGTCCTGATACTTATCAATTATATGTTTTTCGACTTAAAAGGTTTCAACAATCTAATTTCCCAATTTCACCAAGCTCTTAAAACAATTCTGAGTCTCCTGAGTTTAGTTGACACTCATACATCCCTTTTTTTTCAACTGCCTTCATTTTACTGCGGCCAGCTAAACTCTCCAATAAATTGCTATTTTTCCTAGTACTGGGCGAAGCGCAAAATATTTTATAATTAACTCTTGACGTATTCCCTTAAATTAATTGAGATACTTAATTAACTAAGAAATTCTTTAAAATATTTTCAAATGGACTCCAAGGGCGTCGGAACTATTTTCGTTGGGAGGGGCCAACCCTGAAAAGGGCCCAGACCGTAGGAAAAGGGCCCGCATTTTTTTTTCGGATAGGAGGGGGTAGAGACTAGAATTCCGCTAAAAGAGCATATGAAGGTGGTAGAATATGCGTACGAAGGGCAAGCTGGAAACAAGTGAAATTTAACTAATTTATTAATGAAGACTACGCATTCCTCAAGGGCCCGGGGCAAATTCTGGGGGAGGGGCCTTCGGTACCTCGTGCCCCCCACTTCCGACGCCGCTGACGGACTCTGAAATAATGTCATTGTGGTGGAAATGACAGTGATTCCATTAATAATCTGAATTCACTAAGTTCATGGGAGTCGTACAATACATATTACCTTTACTTTTCATCTGCAGTGAATGCTCATGAACCACTGAAAAACCCCTTTTGCAGAGACTTTGTGGTCACGAGTCCACTCTCTTTCATTACACTAAAAGTTGTGAAATTTGCTAGTGTGTGCTTTCTTCTCTCGTGATATGTAGAGGTACCTAATTTTTACATGTCCTTATTAGTGCTATCTACTCATGCTATTAAGATTAAGAAAGCATTGTATCCATTTCGTGCCTTGACCCTTAATTACAGCATGTTTTTTTAAGTGAAGCAATTTTCATTTAGGGATAGGATTTAGGTTTTTTTGTTATTCTGTCAATTTTAATAGGTTTTAGGTGGTAGATTCCGAATGAAACGACTTCAATTAATTAAATATGCGTGTGAAACTGAGGGAGATTGGCCAATCGCCATCGCCGACATTTCCGCGTCCCTCTATAGGAATGCCTTCGAAAATAACTTGCAAGCTTTTTGTGTGTGCCCAATTGTAGTGCGTACGTATTTAAAGAGTAAGTGCGCCTTTTAAAATATTGCAAATTCTATTACTTGAACTAAATCTAAACGCCATTTATTTCCAGAATAATACAACCCATGGTACTAATACATTGTATTAGTACCATGATACAACCGTTACTCATTTTAGTCGAGCAACGTTCCTTCCTCCATTCAGGAACCAGTCAGCCTTAATCCCACAGAGTTTTACACTGTTGTCAACCGTGTCACTGTTGAACAAACATATGTAGGTGATGCATTTGCCAATAAGTGTACGACTTCATGACAAATGAGCTGCACAGTGCACACCCGTGAGCAACGGATGGGAGAAATTCAAAGACCGCGAGAATAAGGGTCGTCGGAGGACCAATGGGAGCGGGATGCGCGAGTAAGACTGGACGTATTAGGAATCAGCGAAATGGAGTGGCCCAAAGAAGGAGACTTCTGGATCGGAAGCTACAGGATTATACACACGGGATCATTAAATGGCAATGCTGGGATATGCATAATGCTCAGGAAGAGCGCCGGAATGCATGTGAAGAGATTCCAGAAGTACAATGAAAGGATAATAATTGTGAAGATCGAGACCAAACCAAATAGTGGTGCATGTCTACGACAGACTACGAAGATGAAAAAGTGGAAGGCGTCTACGAAGATATCGCGGAAGTTATAAAACTGGTATGAGGAGAAGAAACTTAATTATTTTAGGAGACTGGAACGCTATCGTCGGCGAAGGTCAAGATGGAAGAATAACTGGAAAATACGGATTGGGAAACCGAAACGAAAGAGGAGAAAGGCTGCTGGAGTTCAGCACACAACATAAGTTAGTGGTCACCAACACACTGTTTAAAAATCACAACCGAAGAAGATATACGTGGAAAATACCAGGAGACAGAAGAAGATGTCAAATTGACTACATTTTAGTGAAGCAGAGATTTAGGAACCGAAAGAAGGACTGCTACCCTGGAGCAGACATCGACAGCGACCATAATTCAGTGATGATGAAATGCCATCTAAAATTGAAGAAATTGAAGAAAAATATATGGCAAATAGAAAAACTACAGAAGGCTCCACATCAGCTGGAATTTCAGAATGCAGTGGGATATAACAAAGGAGAGGACCTCAATGAAAAATCAGTGGAAAAGCGTTCGGAAAACATTTTGAATGTGGACTACAGAAAGCTGCAAAATAAGTTCTTGGAAGGATAAAAGTCGCCAATAAGAAGCCATGGATCACGGAGGGAGTCTTAGACTTGATTGAAGAAAGAAGAAAATATGAGAATGCGAAAACTGATGAAAGACAGCTTCGCAACAAAAGGATAAGGAAAGAAGGAAGTTGCAAAGCCAGGAAAGCTAGAGAAAAGTGGATGAAGAATCTATGCGAAGATGTACAAAGCAACCTTGCACTTGGAAAGGTGGAAGCTGCCTACAGAATAGTGAGGAACCACTTCAAGGAACGGAGCGCAAGATACAATGCCATAAGGGACAAGAATGGAGAAATTTTGATTGAAAACGAGGACAAAGTGAAGAGATGGAAAGAATATCTGGAAGAGCAGTACAATGGAAATCTACAGTACATGTACATCTCAGCACAAAAGCTATTGAAGAGGAAAGCGAAGTGGAAAAAGATGATATGGGGCATCAATATTAAGATCGGAATTCGACGCTGCAGTAAGGGACCTTCGGACGAATAAGGCTTCTGGTATTGATGATGTCCCTACAGAACTAATTAAAAATGCAGGAGAGAAGACATTAACTCATCTTTACAAAACCATCTGCGACATGTACTGAACATGAGAAATTCCAAGGGACTTTGAGAACAACATCCCATTCCTATTCCCAAAAAGAAGAGAGCGGAGAAATGGGAAAATTTTAGGACTATAAGCCTGACGACACACGCATCGAAGATACTGACAAGGATCATCTACATAAGAATAGAACGAAAAGCAGAGGAGTTCCTGGATGAAGATCAATTCGGATTCAGGAAAAGTAAAGGCACAAGTTAAGCAATATTGGCCTTTATACTGCTCATAAGGAAGAGAATGGAGAAGAACAAGCCGACGTTCATTGCATTTGTGGATTTAGAGAAGGCCTTTGACAACGTGGATTGGGATTCAATGCTTGGAATTCTGAAGGGAATTGGAGTGTCATACAATGACCGAAGAATTACAGTCTGTACAAAAACCAAGTTGCTGTGATTAAATCTGGACCCAGCTGTGAAGAGGCGAGAATAAGGAAAGGAATGAGACAAGGCTGTGCACTAGGGTAGTGAAAAAAGTCAATATTTTTTTTTCGGAAACGGGTACCCTTCAATGACTGTGTATGAGACCTAGTAACAATTCTGTAAAATATTTATTTTTTACGACGTCATCTTGAGTCTGCACATTTGGCTTAAAGTTTGAAAATTTTTGAAATTTTTTGCATTTTTACAAATTTTTTTTTAAATACTTGAAACAAAAAAAAACCATAACTGGTGGTCACTAAATAGTTGAACAAGACCTTAACTAAAGACAGGATTTTTATAAATATTTTTAGGCGGTGGTTTTAGTCAGCACATGAGGCTTAAACTTATCCAAATATTCGTAAATTTCTGATATTTTCAACGTTTTATAATTTCTGATATCCTCTTATGATGTTATCAAAACTTGTTTAAATCGCTTTCGTTAATCAACTTTGCCTTGTGCAACTCTTCGCTAGTTCATATTAAACTACCCACGACTCACCACGGGGAGGTGGTTGCACTTCGAGTCCCATCCATGCCCTCCCAACCACCCAACCATGAGAGCATGTGTTTACATCTTTAAGAAAGGTCTTCAACAGGTAAATTGTTTCTTTGTGTCATATATTGGACGGATATTTCTATCAAAAATTCTGGTTTTGATTAAGCTTTCTCTTTTCTTTTGATCACAGACCAATTTTGAGGAAGCAGTGACTTCTTTGACGGCTCTTTCTACCGCTTGAGCATGTGATGGGAGTTCAAAAAGAGTGCACTCAGAAGCTATGTTTACACTCTCGGTTTCCAGTAACCTTTTCAAATCCTGATTTGTCAAATGACTTGTGAGAGGTGGTTCTGTCACTTCCACATCATTGCAAACAATCATATCGACATACTCTGATGCTCCAAAATTTATTTTCGGGATTTCAAACCTTGTTAGTGGTTTACTGGCTTGTTCTCTAGATCGAGCCTTGATGATACGTCTTAAAGCCAGTTTCTTTATATGATCTCTCTTATCAACCAACATAGCTATGAGCATGTTTTCAATGTGAGTAAAGTATCCGTTGTTTTGGATACATTTGTGTAGGTACATACCATTCTCCGATATACCTCAGATAGGTAAGTGCAAAATAAATTTTGGAGCATCAGAGTATGTCGATATGATTGTTTGCAATGATGTGGAAGTGACAGAACCACCTCTCACAAGTCATTTGACAAATCAGGATTTGCAAAGGTTACTGGAAACCGAGAGTGTTAACATAGCTTCTGAGTGCACTCTTTTTGAACTCCCATCACATGCTCAAGCGGTAGAAAGAGCCGTCAAAGAAGTCACTGCTTCCTCAAAATTGGTCTGTGATCAAAAGAAAAGAGAAAGCTTAATCAAAACTAGAATTTTTGATAGAAATATCCGTCCAATACATGACACAAAGCAACAATTTACCTGTTGAAGACCTTTCTTAAAGATGTAAACACATGCTCTCATGGTTGGGTGGTTGGGAGGGCATGGATGGGACTCGAAGTGCAACCACCTCCCCGTGGTGATTCGTGGGTAGTTTAATATGAACTAGCGAAGAGTTGCACAAGGCAAAGTTGATTAACGAAAGTGATATAAACAAGTTTTGATAACATCATAAGAGGATATCAGAAATTATAAAACGTTGAAAATATCAGAAATTTACGAATATTTGGATAAGTTTAAGCCTCATGTGCTGACTAAAACCACCGCCTAAAAATATTTATAAAAATCCTGTCTTTAGTTAAGGTCTTGTTCAACTATTTAGTGACCACCAGTTATGGTTTTTTTTGGTTTCAAGTATTTAAAAAAAAATTTGTAAAAATGCAAAAAATTTCAAAAATTTTCAAACTTTAAGCCAAATGTGCAGACTCAAGATGACGTCGTAAAAAATAAATATTTTACAGAATTGTTACTAGGTCTCATACACAGTCATTGAAGGGTACCCGTTTCCGAAAAAAAATATTGACTTTTTTCACTCCACCCTACTGTGCACTGTCTCCCGTAATTTACAATGTTTATATCGAGATGAAATGAAATATTACCTCTGGCAAACCTTTTTAATTTGTAGAGGAGAGTTGAGTCTACAAAATATAAACACTGAGCAAAATCGAATGTGTAGGTACTTCGTCAAAATCGATTTGAAAATTTAAAATTGTCATATATTTTCATAAAATTGTTTATACTATTTCGCAATGTAATCAATTATTATATTTTTCCAATTCAAGGCCTTCAAAATGAGCTCTTCACAATCACTTCTGCAGCTAATCAATAAGTCTCCGAGATTACCGTAAAATGTGTAGTAACTTTTGCAAAATTCGAATTTTGCAATGTTGCAATTTCTCGTATGCGGTTTTCATTTTATTGTCAAATGGAGCCGTCCTGCCACATTTGGTCAAAATCGGTCAAATCCTGAGGGGGCGATCACAACGTATAGGGGTCGACTTGAAATGGAATGATCCGGACGTATTTTGCAGTTATCAAATGCTCAGATATTAACAGACTCTACGATATTTGAGGCAAATCCATCGGAAGTGTAAATATCATTTGTAGAAAAGAATCACATCCAGATACGTATTTTCATGTTTCTGCGTATACCTCACTGTTATTTCATTAACTTAGGCCCGTATTCATAGTCCCAGTCTCAAGATTTGCTCGAGATCCATTTGAGAATTTGTGCGATTCCGTATTCATAGTCACTATCTCAAGATCGCCTTGAGATCGCGTTGAGTCAGATTTTGCCAAGACAACGATTGGGCAGTCTTGAGCCGATCTCAAGACCAACTTGCACCAATATGGCTGATGGCGTAACACCGAATATCGTTTTTAGATTCATTTATATTCCATACGCTTCGACGTTTTTGAGTTATTTTAACTTATTTGTTGTTAACAATAGAGGCAAACCACATTTTAATTACTTTGACGGGTGAATACGATTGTTGTTATTTGTTTGGGATACCGCTTGAAAACACATTGGGTGAATGAACGCTCGAGCGCTAATGCAATTATTCTTTGCTATTATATACTATTTTTTGTATATTCAGGCGTTTGGTGATATTATTTACATTATTTGACGACGATTACTCTTGTAAAGTACGGTCTGGTGCTTTCCCGGATCTGGTGCGCATAAAATTCACAAAGCTTTCACGGGTGCTCCACCGGGTCAAGACTTCATTCTCACTTGATGTGGATATATCTTTTGGAATACGCTCTTGATCTTGGCTTCGCTTGACACAGGTAAGAAATTGTTCTGCTGTATCGTTTAACGTTGCAATTTTGACCAATTTAAGTTACTATATTGGATGACGATTACGATCAGTTTCATATTTGTAACTCTCCTGTTTTCTTATATTTTCTGACTCTGACATCCTCGAATTTTTATTCTTGGTGAAGTGATCTTGATTTTAGATGGGAAATGGTCGGTGTTTTGTACCATGATTTAGGAAATTGATGGACTTTTCTGACGAAGATGAAGAGAGAGTACCGAAGCGATATATTAGGGACAATGAGAACCCCATGGAATATTATTCCGACGAGGAATTTTACAGACATGTTCTGAAGACGCCGTTTGAAATGGTATTTATTCCATTGTGGACATCGAAGAGGGCCAGTGAAACAGGGGTCTTCCAGTTCCAGAAATGCTACGACGGCTAGTTGCTATTTGATGCAACCGGAGACTTTCTGCAGGTGTGTATAAATATATTTATGCTGTCTGATTCACATTATATATTAGCGCTATTCTGATGCCAATATTGATAATTTTCCCACAATTAAATTTTAGGTTTTGTGTTTGTAGTCAATGTACGGAATGAAAAATATGATTGAATACACCATACACAGCCAATGCCAATATCACAAATGGAAGTAATGGCATCGGCAATGAGTCAGCATTCATAGATTGAAAAAAAAATGCAGTAGAAAGATAGTTATTAACGAGTGATTGAGGATATTTGGCATTATATGAATTTACTACCCATGACGGGTGAAATAAATAGAAATACCTATACAATATAATTCTATTAGCTAACAGAAAGTGAATTTATTGAGTACAATACTGTGTCAATACTTTGTTCGTGAAGCAGGAAAACTTTATGTTGCAACATTTCTGCTTGTCTCTCCTGCCAGTGGTAGTAAGTTCACAGCATGTCCAAATATTCACAACTACCCAGCATTAACAGTATAATTAGAGAACACTGCCGATATTTAATATGTTGGTGTAATTAGCAATTTAAAAATTATGTGGGATTTGCACATTGGCTAGAATCAAAGCAGTCTTAAACATTAATAAGCTATGAGAATTAGAAATAATTGCAAATAAAATTAAACAGAACCTATAATCGTTCATTAATTAATTATAAATTATAGGTTAATTATTTGGATAGGCACCTATAAAAATGTATCAATTCTTTAGTAATTACCATAAGAAAATAAAGTGAAATGTCTCACCACATACTAATCATTCTTTAGTAAATCTGTGGCTAACTTTCTTGAGTGTTAGGAAAACTAAACAGAGCGCAGCTCAAATGCATGTGGTATTCCACTATATATAATGTAGTTTTAATTCTTGAAAGACAAAAACGCTCCTTGATAGCAAAAAACTTATTTTCCAGGTGTAATTTAGACAACAGAAGGACAAGAAATATCATTGAAATGGAGTTCTGAAACAAAATTTCCAGTGTCTTCGAAGAAAACTTGTAGCAAATGAGAGGACAACACAAGTTTGTTGCTTGCACTGCACAATATTGGGGCACACTATCAAGATCTATGAAATGTAATGGATGACGAATCAAACACAGTACCTGTGCCCCATGCAGCCCAAAACCACTATCCATCTAAAATCAAAATCACCATGTGGAAATGTTATTAGGCAGTAGTTTATTCAAATCATTTTTCGTTATAGGGTTGTAAATGAGGCAATTTTTATAATAATTAATAAAACTAGGTTGTTGCAATGTATTCAATTATTATCTCAGAACATTGTTACACTTTAAGTTAAGTTGCTTTTGTAATATTGTCATTTGAGGCCTATGGAGATCCCCTTTTCTCCTCTCCTCAACCTCAAATGCCACTCTCTTTATTTCCTCCTCCTCCTCAAGCAGTCTCATCTTCTCCTTAGCCAACTCCACCATATATTTATGTTCGTTGGTTACTCGACTTCCTAGGCAGCAGAACTCTTTCGCCTCTTCCAGTTTTTGCTTCCCTGGTTTAATGTGGGTTTTGGCCGCTTCTCTCTTGCTGCACACCGATATCTTAGTTTTATTCTTATTGATCCTCAGATGATATTAGCAATTTTTATCAGCAGCTTTTATCAGCAATTAATTTAAATATCATAATCTCATTGCAAAAGAAAATTGAGGCAGTTTCATTGAATGTTTACTAAAAATGCGTCACATTGCTCTATTCTTATCAATGTAATGATGAACTAATAGTGAATTAATGTTGTGACTTTCAGTGAATTCCCAACTTTTTTAAAGGGCTGAAAACCCGCTTTTTTTACTACATTATATATGCAATAAATGTTTGGTAATTTTAAATCCGGGGAGCACATGAATATCCCTAATTACAACCAGTTTATCATTACGTCCATTAGTGCTATTACACATTATAGGTATTTGTTATAAAGGCTGTACAATGTTCATGCTAGGCATTAAGATCATGCAATCTTTTGAGTTATTCATGGATAGTTAATCCAGCACACATAGGTACTTTTCCTCCCGTTAATAAACATGATAATTATGTATTCACCAGTATATTACACTGCAAAAATTTGATCTGATTTTTAGTGCGATCTGAATTTAAGCGCTGTCTGATTTTAAGGTAGTGGTCTGAATTTAAAACTCATGATGCGTGAAAATCAGACACACCTCCGTCTTATTTTAAGACTATAACTATTGCATGTTGAAAATAAGATGGTTGTGATCTGAAATTCAGATCACCCGGGCTGAAAATAAGAACGCCTTGGTTGGCTCCGCAATTGGAGCTAACCAGCCAATAGCAGAGACTGATGGGCGGAGCGTAACCAGGGAGCAGGATAAACAAAACGCAGTGTTTTTCATTCAACCTCAGGGGGCAGGATGTCAACAAGAATTACGAAGCGTAAGGAAGTAAAATTCGAAGTCTAGTAAAATTTCATTGTTAAGTAGGTGAAATAAGTTTCGTGCGACGAATTAATGGTGTGAGAATGTGGCAATGATACTTAGTTTATTTGCAGAAGGGAGCCAGTTGTGTCTGAGTGACGTATCCTGAGAGTAAACTTCCTTATTTTGTCTACGCGGCAGGGTTGTAAGAACTAAAAAAATAGTCGCCCTCATCAAGTGACAGTTCCTGCTTCGGTTTGAAGATACTGGCACACATCTGTGGTATCGAAGACTTTGTATGGATTACTTTGTTTCCAATAAAAGTACACGTTTTCATATTATCTTTGAATTTCTTGTCCATGTGTTCCCATTTCAGTCCTGGAATCTTTTTCAATGGAAATTCTATGAGTTACGTTTGCTCTATTGAAGAATTTAGTCAGTGAAACAGTATCATCGAATAAAAATATGAAACGTTAGGGTTTTGGTTTGTGTTCGTGTGAAGTGTTTAAATATCTAGTATTTATAATTAGACATCGCATAAAAGTAGGCTTTGATTTCAATAGCAACCCGCATTGTTACGTGGTACTTATTTTCAGATAGGCCCATGCTGAATTTAAGACAGCCCTGGTCTTAAATTCAGCATGGGACTATCTTAAAATAAGTCCCATCTGGTGTGATTTTCAGTCCTGCACCTGCCTTAAAATAAGACATCCCCTCAGAGTAGGCTTGAATTTCAATAGCAACCCGCATTATTACCAGACCAGGGCTGTCTTAAATTCAGCATAGGCCTATCTGAAAATAAGTCCACTTGGTCTGATTTTCAGTCGTTCAACTGCCTTATTTTTAGACAAGATATTACTGCTGAAATTCAACATACCCTGTCTTACAATTGTTGCATCTGAAATTCAGATCACTTTTGTACCTTAAAATCAGATCTACTTTTTACAGTGTAGTCAACAGGTCATTACAACTCCAGCGATAATCTACTTCTCCTATTTTTTTTACAAGTTTCTTTTCAATAACAATTGATATTAATTAATTACTATTAATTAATTAATTAAGATTAATACTATTTCTTCGGCGTTTTCTCTTGTTTTAAACTCTCTGCTTTTGAAATATTTTCAACAATTGCGTCAGAGAGTCTTCCCAAACATCAGTTACTCTGCCACTAGTTGTCTGGTTTCTTTCTTTCTCTATACTGCTCTTCATCCACGTCCTCCCTAGCACACGGAACGGACCGTACAAAATGCTGCGCACAATTCGTTTCCTCTGTCAAAACGAAACACTCTCCGATTGCGCAGGTAATCTACGAGAAGCAGCGTCAAGCTGCGCGCTGTCTCGTTCATTCTCAGTGACCCCTGGTGCCATCCATTGCACGAACTGAAAAGCTGCTTCAGCTAGACATGGGCGATATTGATAATTCAATATCGCGATACGATAATGTTAGCATATCGTAAGGTGGCGATAACGATAACTCATATCGTGACGATAAATATCGCGTTATCGTGCCCCGATAAAATATCGGGGCACGATAATACATCGGGGCACGATAGAAATCGGGGCACGATAAATATCGTGATCACGATAAATATCGCGATAAAATATCATGATATTGCATCCCGATAAAATATCACGATAAATATCACGACAAAAGATCCTGATATTGCGCCGGTTAGTCGTGTCGGAAAAAGACATCCTTTGAGTGTGCTTTCGCTTAAGCTGGAGTGTGTACGCTTGAAAACTTACTGTTCTGCTATCTGCTAATTCAAATTCTGAGCAGTTCTCTCTCGCTCTCTCTTTCAATTCCAGTGGTCTGGTAGTTTATAGGTGACGTCATGTTCCAATTTTGGAAGGAACTGAAAATAACTGTTTGTAATGTCTGTTAGTGCATGGATTGTCCGCTGATCTAAATATATCAAAACAAACTCAGCAAACAAACTGTTCTGCTTGCTAGAATAATGAGATCTTACTTTAGATGATTACCAAAAGTAACTTTCAGCAACATGCATTGTTCTGATTGCTTTGCACGTACTAATGCCCAAATATGCTGTTACCAATTTTTCGGTTAAAATTATAATCAGTCCAATTAATTTAACAGAAATTACCCTTCCACCGTGCCTCGGTGAAGTTTCACGGTTGATCAACGGTATTTACGGAATACGACGCAAACAGAACTGGTACGTGATGTCCGTCCCGTATGGCCCGAACCGACTGTGTGCGACTTGCTTCGTAGCAGCCTGGCCGGAACACGTTGGTGATCAGACTAGCCACATTGCTTGTGCAGGCGAATTTTAAACGACAGAGAGGCGCACAGCATATTGAATTCGGTCGCAGCTCATGCAAAAGTCGGTCGTGCCGCAGACATGCGCCCGCAAACTAAACGCAGGCCAGCCGCACACAGGCACAATATCGATGGCGATCCAGACTCACATTGGCTGCAGATCATTATCACATCGCACATTGATCATTTCGACTGCACACCATCTGCGGGCGGTCGCCCACGGCAATTCAGACCTGCAGGCAGCCATACGCAGACGAAATGTATATGTTATTTCCTAAAGAAAAATAAATTTTTTTCGTGAGCTGATGAAACTAATGTATTTACTTAATTTAGTCTCAAACTGCTAACTACTGCTGAAATCCTTCACGAGAAATAAGATTTGGATTAAAAGATGTAAGGAATGAAATTAATATTTTCATAAATCCTCCGGAAAGTGGAAATGAAACAGAGGATGACTATGAGGAATTCACTTCGGAATGTAATGACCCTGATCGTCTTAATGACCGGCAGCTGAATGCGGGTGGTGACGTCAGCATTGGCGCTGTAGATCAAATGGACAATAATATATGTAGGCATACAATATATTTGGGCATTAGGTACTACGTGTTAAGCAATCAGAACAATGCATGTTGCTGAAAGTTACTTTTGGTAATCATCTAAAGTAAGATCACATCATTCTAGCAAGCAGAATAGTTTGTTTGCTGAGTTTGTTTCGATATATTTAGATCAGCGGACAATTCATACACTAATTTACAAACAGTTATTTTCAGTTCCTTCCAAAATTTGAACATAGCGTCACCTATAAACTACCAGACCACTGGAATTGAAAGAGAGAGTGAGAGAGAACTGCTCAGAATTTGAATTAGCAGATAGCAGAATAGTAAGTTTTCAAACGTACTTCCTCCAGCTTAAGCGAAGGCCAACTCAACGGCTCTTCTTCCGATATCACGATCTTTTATCGTGATATTTATCGTGATAATATATCGTGATATTTTATCGGGGCGAGATATCGTGATATTTAATCGTGCCCCGATATATTATCGTGCCCCGATATCTTATCGTGCCCCGATATTTTATCGGGGCACGATAAGACGATATTTATCGAGCAACGATATATCGTCAATTTTTAAAACTCTATATCGGATTCGAGATATATTAAAATATCGCGATATTTTACGATATATCGCCCAGTCCTAGCTTAGCGCCTGCGCAGTTCTTGGCGCAGTACGGAGCCCCGTGTAAAACGTGCTCAAGAACCCGTGCATCGACTTTGAAGTCACGTTGACGTCACCCCTGCGAGGAAGGAAGAGATACAGGTCAAGGCCGGTGGTGGTCCGTCAAGGCCCCAAGCGGGAGGGCCCCAGAATGCGGTCAGATGAGGAGGCGACTGCCAACGTGCCATAGCATGCTTCTATCTACATAATACCCTACAAGTCACCATAAAGGTGTGTGACAGGGGGTGAAGATCACCAAGCATGCATTACATGCATAAATTGACTATACTCGAGCCGGAACATAGCAATATAAAAAAGATATAATAAGCAAAGCCAGCATGCAGAAACATGTTATAAGTCGGGTTAGCTTAAAGTCCTAAACCCAGCATGCAACATCCTTTTTTGCGTTCAAGATGGCGGACCAGGGTACGTAACCGCTTGTAGCTCCTGCAATAAGGGCTTAGATTTAAAGGAAAATTTCATCTCTTGCGCATTTTATGTCAACATTTTTCACTGTAAGTGTTCTCTGGTCTCTGAAAAAAGTTCAATAGCCGTTCAGGAGTCTTCGGGGTATATTTGGCTGTGTTTCTCGTGTCACCTTGATAATAGTTGATGAAAAGGCCATTGCAAGTATTCAGGCTGAATTATGTGAAATTAGAAAACTCAATCAATGCCCTGCTCTAGGCCAACTGCGCGAATCGGAATCCACTCTCCGGTGCAGTTCAATGGGCACACACGCACATTTTGAGGACTCCTCCTGAGTTGGTGCACCGAATCTTGTTGTGGATTCAACTCCGCCCGAACACCACGGAGAGGATCATTCGGCTGAAAATGGCGAGATATCGCAAAGCAAGAGATCGAGGAAACGCGAGCTTATTGTGGCCGAAAATTCCAACTTCGCTGGCGTCCCGCGACGGTAGATGGTGTCGCTAGGGTCGAACAACTTGAAACAACCGAACCGGTGATATTACACAAGGTGCAAAAGAAATACTCAAGGGAAGACTTCGTCTGCTTAAGATTGGGAAAGCATTCCCCTCCTTTTCAAGGCTCCCACGCGATGACTTACTAAATAAGGCGACCTACCTGGGAGGTGAGTCTGCCACATACTTGAGGCTCTGGAGAAAGAGTTCCCGTCCGTAACTGGGTAGCGAAAACTTTTTCTCCTGACCGGATGGGATGAAAACTTACGTTATGAAAAATTGATAAGGCGAAGCTGATGAACTTCGTAAGGACCAATGGAAAGTCTCGTACGTTAAAATGATAATGGCTGCTCTATGGTGGCTACAGCTGTTAGTTTTGGTAATTTTGTAAACAAACCTTTGGACAAGAAGTAATGGAGTTCAAGGAGGTTATGCGAGTGATTTTTTCGCTTTTTGTTCTCGATAATACTTGTGTGACATCGTGTGCATTTAAAGACGAAGGCATTAAGTTACCGTCGCACAGTGGGCTCAAATCGAAATTCGCCAGACAAAAGTCCAAAACGACTTTTTTGAGATAACGTCTTGAAACTTGGCACATATACACGCAAATGATTCGTGATTATGGAACGGTAAGTCATTTTTCATACGTATTACCCGTTACTTAGATACAGAGGCTCAAACACGACCAAATTTCGAAACAAGCGCCTCATTTTTCTTCGAAAATCTTAAAAGTTGAGCAGATATAGGAGTAATTGAAGGTTTTTTATAAAATAAAAAACATTACCAATTGTGAACAGGGTACTTTTTCCAAACCATGCATAATTGTATAAGCGTATGGAATATAAATGAATCTAAAAACGATATTCGGTGTTACGCCATCAGCCATATTGGTGCAAGTTGGTCTTGAGATCGGCTCAAGACTGCCCAATCGTTGTCTTGGCAAAATCTGACTCAACGCGATCTCAAGGCGATCTTGAGATAGTGACTATGAATACGGAATCGCACAAATTCTCAAATGGATCTCAAGCAAATCTTGAGACTGGGACTATGAATACGGGCCTGAGCTGAGATCGACTCAAGACCTGACTATGAATACGGGCCTCATTGTTGTAATGATGTAAATGTTTTGGTGATTTTGTGGTATTGCATTTATTTTTCGAAATAAAATGATAGTCAGTGTCATATGTAAATTTTGAAGCCGTATCGTAAGAAATGAGTAGTTCCTATGTGGTTGATGTCCATGATGAATAGAATGCCTTGAGTGTCAACCTGATTTTCTGAGGAATACTGTAGAATGTCTGAGCAAATTAATTTAAAATGTAGAATCAGCTTGGTGAGTGAGGGAATCATGACAAGATGCATAGACTAAGGCAAACTAAAGAGAAGGGTTTAAGTGAGAGACAAGATTTATTGTTATGGTTTAACACATTTATTTCAGTATATTTTAATGTCTTGGGCAAATTATCAGATTCACAGGGATCAAAGTTTGAACCCAGTATTAGTGTGTTTTTCAGTGTTAACTTCCTCAAGCCAGTTTTCCAATGCCAATAAACTTGTCACAGGGAGTCTCGTGGGATAATAGCTTTGATCTGCTTGCTTTCGTCAGTAAGCTTGCTCTCGCTTTTGCACGTGCATAACCATTTGTAAGCAGAGACAGCGCCTTTATTTATATAGCAAGAGGGAATAGTCAGGGAGAGGGTTGAGGTTGTTGTAATTAAGAGTACATAATTGAGTATTTGGTCGGAATTCCTACAAGACGTGGGACAATTACTTTATTGTCCACCGTTGCCGTTTAAATGTTGCGCTGTAAACCACTAATAATGCATTATAGTGCCATGGAAAACAATTCCCCTTCAAACGACTTGAAGTTCCCGCAGAGTAATTCGCTGTAGCGACAGTAAATTGTTCTGTACCTCGTAAGTTGGCAAAAAGACTTGGCAACGTGCGTGATTTTTAGCTTCTCTCATTGGGTGAAAATCGATGTGTCGTCATCAATTTCGATGGCGTCACTGCCATCTAAGGCCGCACAGACTATAACTGCGGTAAATTTGTTTTTATTTGGACAATTTTCGGTATCATTTTCAATCGTCAACCACGCTTAGTAGGGCAAGGAGAGTGCCTTCAAAGTGGAGGAAAAGTCCTGATGTGCTGACGGAGATGTCACCTGAGGAGGTTTTGTCCTTACTGATCACAAGGGGGCTGACTAATAGTCAGTATAATACAATTAGAAGCTCCGTTCTTAGTCACGGACACGAGCTGTATCCCCGATGCGGCATACCCCGATGGAATAAGTATAACCAAAAGTATGTGCGAAGTGAATCTTCAATATTTATTAAATCACACAGTCTCACGGGTACTGCAGTACAGACCTCCAGCGATGAAGTTAATTGCACTTTAATATGCAAGTACGGGTTTGATGGAAGTTCGGGCCACGCCCAATATAAACAACTGTGGGAACGAGCAGATTCGTTAGATGGATTTTTATTCATGAGCTCCCTAGTGCCACTTACTTTGGTAAATGATTCTTCAGGTAAGAGATTCAAGCGTAACTATTTTATCTTTGGCTAATCCGCATATAGAACAAACGGGCAATATTAATACTTTCCCTGTTTTAGCTGTGATTATCTGGGAAAATCCGTGGCTGTCGTCCATCAGATTTTGCCGGCCCATTCGTCTTCAGTGGCTCAAGGAGACGAAGGAAATTGCCAAGGCAGAAAATAATTATTTTCAAAGGCAGATTGACGAATTATAAAATTAGATTTCGGGATTTTATTCATTGTCCTATATGCCGACCACGGCCCATAAAGTGATCATGCATGGAGCGGAAATTCCGAAAGGGACAATTCTTCCCTTAGGTCAGCTATCCGAAGAGGCGATGGAGGCTCGCAATAAGGACGCTATGAAATTCCGAGAAAGATTCACGTGGAAACACTCCAGGATGGCCACCATTGAGGACCTATTCAAAAGACTTTTGATCACGTTCGATCCGTTGCTTTCCTCCACCATATCATTGACTGCGAAGACTCATAGGAGGCTTCCGAAGGAATTACGAGAACTATTACTAATATAAGACAAAGAAGAAGCATAGAATCAAACTGAGATGATGGTTACGATTCGTCCGAGGACTAAGAATTTTGCTTGAAACGAACAATCGGCAAAGAAAGTTTGGTCAAAGGTGTTGTAGTGACGAATTCGTGGGGATGGGTGAGTGGTTAAGGTAAGGATAGAGAAAAGGCGATCGCATTGTCAGGAGCCCGCTACCCTTTCCTCAACCGCTCCCTTACCCACCCTTGCTAATCCTTCATTAGAACACCGCTGACCTAACTTCCTCTGTCGACCCTCCACCCTCCTTTCATTTTCTCCTTCTTGCGTTTTTCCCTTCGTTGGCGCAAACAGACCTCTTCTCACCCTTATCTCTCTCTCTCAAGGAGCGTATCGGTACACGTACGAACAACCCATCTCCTCTAACTGTTTCTTCGCCTTCTTAACCATTCCCAAATATAAACATGGTGTGTGCTTTCAGAAATTTGTCAACTACCTGAAGAGGACTCGGTGAGTTTAAACTAAGGATGCCCTGAGGGTGAAAATCATTTGGGATAATGATATTTGTGTTCTTTTCAGTATCTTACAAGTAATGGCATTTCATTGATATTATTGAATTGATTTTATCGGTACTGACAATATCAAAATGAATTTAAGTCATTCTCGTTTATTGCCATCCTCTTTTCAAAAATACTTTCTCTGTTTTAACCATAAGTAAGAGATTAGCGCTGGGCGCTGAAGCGCTTCTTCTTTGGAGCAGCGGATACACTTTTGCGGCATCCTGCTCAGCTAATATAGCCGACCTCCATGAAAGCAAAGAAAACGCCGAAATGCATGCAAAACATGCGGTCCATTCCGCCCCAGTTTTGGCAGTGGAAGCGGCGCAAAACAGATATCCACGAGTGGATTCCCTGAACTTCCATTTTCTCCGAAAGAGCGCCACCTAATGCACCAAAATTCACAACAAAAACTTCACAAAAGCTCTCGGCAATCGAAACCTTCGGAGCACTAAATATTTCGAGAGTGACCCCACGATAACAAGCACCAAAACATAAATGGGTGTGCATTGCCGCAAATGGCGAAATATGGCTGACGTTCCTTTACGGTGCCAAAAGCCGTCTACGGTAAAAATTTGAACTCTCTAGCTCAACAAAAATGAGCGCAAATTAAAATTGAAAGAAACAAATGTGGTCTATTGATAAGGTGACTACATTATTACACCTATTATACTCACTTGGTCCATTTAGCCCCCCCATCCACTAATATTATTTCTGGCGCATCAAAGAGTCGGATAACAAAGAGCAACAACAAGTTGTAATTTGCCAAGCAGGCATGTTTTTTTTTAAAGACTGCACATTGTCATAAAACGTTCCGTTAAACGCCACCCTCCTCGGGTAGTAAAGGCGTAGGATGTAGTTCGGGGTGGAGGAGGAGAGGGTAAAGGGAAAGAAGGGAATCCCAAATGTAGCCTTTTTATGGAGAACATGCATGGTTCCCCGAGAACCCGCATTCTTTCTCAACAGTTGAAAGACGTTCATAATTTGCAGCATGATCCCGAAAATTATCCAAATAAAAACAAATTTACCGCAGTTACCAGTGCACTGATCCATTCCCTCGAACCAGTATCCAAGCAAAATCTTCACTATAGAATCTTTAGAAATCAGATATGCATAGCCTGAAAAAGTGAAATTCGAGGAGTTAATATCCACACAACACGAACAATCCAACGAAGTCTCGGTATTTCCAGGTGTCCAGGCCCAGGTCATTCATCAAGATACATTGCAATAGTCTTTGTCAAGAAAAACAACACTAACATCAAGATCAGAAGGAAATGTCAATATTTTTACCTTCATCAAATGCATTCACGAATTTAAAGTGTAATTGTAAAACATTAAACCTGATCCTGATTGCCCTTTTTTCAGAAAAAAATACATCTGGAGCATGATCCCATAATTCTATCCCATACATTAAATGGCAGTGGAATAAGAAAAAGTAGTTTGTTCGCAGGTAATCCTGAGAAATCGGGGTTTTAAATTGAGAGAATGTAGGTAGCATTCGATAATTTATTGGTAAGTTTTGCAATGTGAGGGTCCCACTGTAATTTACTCTCTCAATCAAAACCTAGCAACTGTAAGTGGTCACAATGAGTTGGCGGATTCAAAAGTAATGCGAGGGGCGCCACTTTCGCCGCTCTTCGGATTTGAGTTTCTAAAAGCTGTTCTACAGTTCCCATGACCGTTTCCCATTCACATATCAATGATGAGAATGCATAGGTATGTGAATCCCCGGAAGAATAACAGCATTTTAAATACATTTTATCGATTGGCACCTGAGAAGCATTGGAAAGAATACTGCTTCACGCATGTTTGTGGAACAACTTTTCCACAGGAAATATTACCCGAGTTGTATTCACGTATTTCGTGACGATCTGACGGACAGGACGAACGGCTGTCTTCGATAATTGCGATAATAGAGATTGCATTAACCTTGTTCTAATTGCTGTGAAAACTCATCTGAACTGATTTTCAGGGAGACATGAATGCACAACTGTAAGTACTGATGCGAATGAGCGATATGAAAAATGTAAAGATATAAGGAATGATTGGTAGAGCCACGGCCGTGATGGTTAAGGCAGGTCGTTCAAGATAGTGCCAGGATCGATTCCAAAGGATAACACTTTTTTCCTCCGTGCACTACTTCTAACACTGGTTCTGTATAACGTTACTTTACGATGAGCATTCAAAAAATATTTTTTTGCCCTTTTTCCCTATTTTATTGATCCATAGATATCATTTAAAAAATATTTTATTTTAAATATAAAAATGAAATTCATTTTATGCATACCCCTGCGAAAATTATGAAGAACCTTTCCTGCCCGTCGCTTCGTAAATAAATATTTTAAAAAACGAAGATATCCTCAGGGTACTCTTACGTCAATAAATAATTTTCCAACTAATCTATTACCTCCTTTTCATTTTTTTGAAAACGCAGAATGAGCGCACGGCGAGTGTTACCATGACAACAGACCAATGAAAATTGCAGCGCCATCTTTATGTCGTGGTCGATTTTTTTATCTTTTGCTTTGACACGCCTTACAGGAGAGACCAGCATGGAGCAGCGACGGTGAAGTATTTTTGAGAATACAGGCATGAGGCAGAATGGTATCACTACGTCTGTTACAATTACAATTTAAAGGAATTACCTATTTTGCTCGGCTAGCGATAGATTCTGATATTTTATTAAAAGAAAGAAGCATAATTTGGTCGGGAATAAAAAATTATTTCTTCATTAATTTTCATGGAACAAATACAAAACTCCTTTAAGTCCTGGTATCTTATTCATTCGAGCATTGTTTGCATTGTAGCCTTTACTATATTTGCTGGTTATCACAGACTAATCATCGTGTCCACTTGGGGTTTAACGAGAAATCAGCATGCTAAAACCGTACACTGCCTTGCTTCTCTTAGAAGCTTCTTAATTTTGCGATAGGTTGATGTCATGTTCATCCGTATACATGCTAATTAACCGTTGTCTCCAAAACTTAAGCAAAGAAAACTTCACTTCTCACGGGAAACTATATTTCAGTGTAACAACAACGAATAAGCACTGGGTAACTTCTTCAGAACAGAAGATTCAGGACGAATGAGTGCGGCAATGTTGTTTGATGGAGCTGCTGTCATCAAAAGGCAACCAAAAATAATTTGTAGTAATTCAGCTGTAATGCGGTGACTTCGCAAGGCTACAAAACCCGTAGTAAACGAAAAACACAGTGACGTTAGGTTTGAATTCGCTCAAGCATATGCAAAAATGAGTCCACTCCATTGGGATTTGTTCATTTTCAGTGATGGAAAACCCTTTAGAAATGATCAACTCCTACGTATAGTATTTTGTGATATCACCGCGATTCTGTATCTGAAGTCTATCCTGCATTGACCTCTTATGTTTTGAAATATTGTTGTTCTTTGGGATAAACTGTCCCACTCTCGTATCTCGTACGCGAGCTCCCAAGGCTTCTTCTGTGTCCCCTCATTTGCCCTGAAGGCGTTCTCAATGTGATTGAGGCCTGGTAAATTTGACGGTAGCACCTCCTTACTGCTACTGGAAGAAGCGTGTCGTTTCTGCTATGGATGTGTCCTGCACAAAAACTACGTCCCCTTCCCTCAGGCGCGATATATATGGCAGCAATTGTGTCCTCTCAAAATACCCACGTCATCCCGGGATTTCATTTTTCTCGGCGTTTTGACCAAAGGCCTTCTGGCCCCGCTGCAAAACCTCAGACTTATGTGGTCAGGTCTATTGTTTCTTAAAATATGTTCTGCCTGGAACCCGCGAACAATTCGAAATGGAGTTCTGATGAAAGAATTAACTAATCCCAAGGTATGGTGACTCAATTTCTTGATACTAGGTAACCCGTGCGAAAATTTCGCAATTTCACGCTATCAGGGAATAAGTATGTTAAGGAAACGGTGTAATTGGGTTTTAAATAGAGAAGAAGGTACTTTCTTTATATTTGTTTTCTTGCAAAATATACAAAACATATGAATACAATACAGGCAGGAGAGTTTGGTACCAGTAGGAACAATCATGACGTCTGTAACTGAATAATGGCACGCAATTTACAAAACTTCTTTAAAACAATATTAGAAGTATGTAACAATGTTGTCGTCTGTAACTTTTTGGTTATGAGTATCTTTAACACAAACATAAATATCACGGAAAGTGCGAACTCTAGAAAATGCTACATACAACTGTCCATGCGAAAAAACGGGTTCTGGCAATTACAACTGTCCGGCTCTCTGAAGAGTCTGACCCTGTGCTTCATTAATTGTCATTGCAAAGGCCACTTTGGCATGAGCAAGTTATGTTCATAAATGTTTACAAACTATTTTTGTTAGCGAATATCATATAAATATGAAATCAAAAAGTTTTAATTGCATTGACTTACCAGATGACCATTCACCCATGTAAAATCACTGTGGGATGTTTTGACGGAGTTTTCTCAAAGAAATGTTCGTACTATTTTCATTTTAAACCTTTTTTTGAAGTTTAGAATTTAAAAAATGTGTGGAGTCGATATACCTCGAGCGAGTAATCGACATGGAAAAATCGAAATTTTTGAGTCAAATTAATGGGTAAATAGTGAAATTTGAGATTGTGATTGTATTTGTCGTCAGAAGCCGGTGATTCAACGTTTAAAATGGTACCTCATTTATCACTGTAGGTGCAGTATTAACGCAGCATATACGGAATGACAGAAAAAGACCTTTCTGTAATCATATATGGGTCATTCCACATCAATTCAACAAACGTTTGTCCCTTAGGGTCTCAGATTTTGATAATAATTGGTGTACGGGAACAAAATCAACTCAAACTGAATACCCTCAAACAGTTTTGTGAAAAAAAAATTTTTGAGCGAATTATACATGCTTTAATTTTTTCGCATTTTTAGCAAAAATCCGAGCCTTAAATCATATTATCACTTATATCTCCGCTTGTAATTGTCATACAGCAATGATTAATAGCTCTATTTAGAGATAACCTTTTATTGAATGCAAATATATAACTAAACAATTATTTTCTTCTAAACCCTATTGTTGTTAATTATTAATGTTTAAAATATTGTTAATAAACTTTTCTCAAATACTCAATCTCAGAATTGGCCGAAACTTTTTTCCCGTAATCTAAACATACCCAGCTAACTATTTCAAAAATAAAATTTTGTGGCAATCCTACTTACTTATGGTTACAACAGAGAAAGTATTTGTTTATTAAATGGATGTTTGCAGAGAAATTTACCATTGAGGACCACTTAAGTTTTAGGCGGATTAAGTTTTATTTGAGCTAAAAATCTGTGACAATTAATATGAAAAAACTTTTTAAGAATCTTCAAGTATAATTCATTGATGAAATGAAATGAAAATAAATTACAATTATGGAATTTTTGCATCATTTGTTCTAGCAGAAAAATTTCTTCGTTTTTGCTGTCTCACTCTTGATATCTCTATAGACAAATTTACTTCAAACTCCGATTTTAGTGTCCAAGTATTTTTTATCCATGCAAAAACATTTCATTTTCAATTCAAGCCGAGAGCCTGCAGCTGTGGCTTTTCGTGCATTGAGACGTTTTCCGTAAACGTAGCTCTCTCTAAAAAGAAATATTTTATGGTACCTACGGATTTGGGGCAAGAGGGTAAAAACCTTTCCACTTCCTTTCAGAACCCTATTACTATGACCCCGTTGGTGGGCATTCCGCCCATTGCGGTATGTGCCTAAAAGCTTGATGAAAGACCATCTAGCTGCACATGTTTTTGTTAACAGCCGCGTGTATTCACCGAAGACAGTCTCAGTTTGTTTTGGTCTGTCACCGCGTGTGCATCTCCTTATTCAAGAGCTGTCTGCCTTCTCTTTTTTCTCGTACATAGTTTATTAAACTAATTGTCAAAATTGTGTCAAAATTTGCTCCATCGGCGCAGTGAGAGGAGGAAAGTGTTCGCGAGACAGTGTCTTTAAATGTATCGAAGAGATCTGCAGCTCATCGAGGATAGAAGTGCTGTTAAAGCGGAAACAGCGTGCGTTAACAATGAAAAATTGTTTCTTGCCTTATATTCAAAGTGTCAAAAATTGTGTTGTAATCCAGTTAAATTGCATTGCATTATCCGTAGTGCTAATTTATATACAACTACTGCCAAATATTACAAATCGAAAATTTTCAGCACTAGAGCGATGTTTTTGGTCGAGGGCAGAAAATTGTGTCGTCAGTGCAGAGTGTTTCTGAACAAGGGAGTCACGAAAGGTGACACACCAAGGTCTCCCATCTGTCATCAAGAAGACGTTCCTGAGCAGCTTGTGGCTGCAGAAGCAGTAGGTACTGTCACAATCGGGGCCTTCTAGTTTGCAATTTGCGGAGGCTCATGTATCCCTACCTACAAACAACTCCAGCAATGACAGTGACTCACAAGGAGAGAGAGATGGTGCACCTTATTCACCTCGTCAATCTATACTATAAAAAATCAACCTGAGTTTATTCGACATCGGTACATCACCAGTAAATAGAAAAATATTGAGAAGCAGAAAATACTCTAAAGAAAAAATTCATAAAATTACTTACCTTTATCGAAGAGCAATCGGGATAGTATGGGAAAAAGCAAAATCTTCCTTCGGCCCATAGAGTTAGTAGGGTGTGAAATGCTAAGTCAACTCAAGGAAAAATTTGCTGAAGCTAATTCCTACAGTGAAAAAATTTAAGTCCTGTCTACACTGCCTAAAAGCTGGAGTGTGGCAAAAATTCAAGAGAAATTTGGATCAACTCAACATTTAGCTCGAAAACTGAAAGAACAAATAACAATTGTTGTCAACATTTATAGTTCATAATATATTTTTATCTCATATAGTCACGGCCTTGAGTAATTAGGAAATTTTTAGGCTTGCATCGCGTGTCTGCTGCATGTATTCCAAATGGGGGAGCCGACGGGCCGCGCGAGAGAAAATTGTAAATGTTCAAATATTTATAAAAAACGCATTTATCAATTGCCACTAAATTTTATTTTTGGAATAGTTAGCTGGGTATGTTTAGATTACGGGAAAAAAGTTTAGGCCAATTCTGAGATTGAGTATTTGAGAAAAGTTTATTAACAATATTTTAAACATTAGTAATTAACAACAATAGGCTTTAGAAGAAAATAATTGTTTAGTTATATATTTGCATTCAATAAAAGGTTATCTCTAAAAAGAGCTATTAATCATTGCTGTATGACAATTACAAGCGGAGATATAAGTGATAATATGATTCAAGGCTCGGATTTTTGCTAAAAATGCGAAAAAATTAAAGCATGCATAATTCGCTCAAAAACTTTTTTTCACAAAACTGTTTGAGGGTATTCAGTTTGAGTTGATTTTGTTCCCGCACACCAATTTTTATCAAAATCTGACACCCTAAGGGACAAACGTTTGTTGAATTGATGTGGAATGACCCATATATGATTTTACCTGGAGTTACGTGGCGTGGGCGCCATATCTGAACTTTTCCATGCTGGTCACATCTAAGAGTTTTTCATCACTGAAATTAACCAAATCTCGGGCGCCCGGCTTGAATTCGCACAGGCATTACTGCGTATGCCTGAGCGAATTCAAGCCTGGCTACCGGAGTTCTTCGTTTGTCACGAGTTTTATCGCGGGCCTGTAATTGAGGATACCTGTAACATGGTATTTTTGAACTGCTGCAATTCATTCTTAGTTGCCTTTTGATGACAGAAGCTCCACTGCTCAACAAAGGCTGATCTAAATAACTTCGTCGCACTTCTTCGTTGCCTGTTGCCTAGTTGTGCACCGACGACTCCCACTTCTCGGTCTTCTTTTTAAAGCCTCATCCTTATATCGCTTGATCCATCCATCAATAGTGCTCCCATCTACTTCCAATTCTCGGGCAATAGCGGTCACTCCCTCTTCTGCCTCCACCATGCCTATAATTTTGCCTCTGTTAGCTTCGTTTAGCGGCATACCGGTCTGAATGACGGCCTACCCTAAGTTCTCCTAGAGTAAAAAAGACAGTGCAGGAAAAAGAGAGACTTTCGTTTCCCCATTTTGCTCCCACCTGCCCTTCTGCCACGGCTCAATGCTCCATCAACTCGACATCAATGCTCGGCTCTTCCCGGCCCAGGTATAACACGCGGCACACGAACTCTCTGGCATTCCTATCGCCATACCGCAGACCACAGGGAGGGCTCAAGGGGTAGCGGCAATTGTCCCCTCCCCAAATGCGGAATATTTATCTTTATGGACCTAAAATTGAAAATCTAATTTTTTTTTCCTACGAAGCACGGTTTTAGGTATATCTTTAACTTAATAAGACTCTTTTTCATTTTACACGAGCCGCAGTACAGCAAAATAATAATATATCATGAATAAGTGTAACAAAATAAGCACACTGAAGTGCGCCTTTCTGCACATAGTTATTTTTTACGAATCCCTGGGAGGAGACTCCCGGACCACCTTTTTTCCCTTGGGGGGTGCAAGTCAGGGCCGCCGCGGCACGCCCCGATCTGTGGTCTGGAGCCGGCCCTGGCAGACCGGAACGTGGATGTGAAATTCTTTAAGCGCTATTACCTCTGGTACCGAAGCATTACTGGCATGCGCTCGTGTGGTTTTCACCGTGCTAGCACCGAAAAACACTTTCGGCAATGAACGATATTTAAAAGCATAAAACAAACCCTAGTAACAACACTGAGCATGAATAACTGCGTTTATGATGCGACGTTCTATTGAAAGGCACCAATTTAGTTTTTGTGAAATAAGAGAGAAAATTCAAAAACGTCAAGTAGCGGGAAAATACTATTTTCAGCGCTCCAACTGATTGTGAGAGCAAGGGTTACCCCAACTGAATTTTGGATTATTTTAAATAACTGACTGTTGTAATTGCAATTAAAGCATTTATCCCCAAACATAACGGTGAGCGTACGTTATCCAGTTGGAGTGAGAAACGATTATCGATCCCTTCCACACCGTATCGTCAAAGTTTGCTTCGAGTTCGAGGTCACCCCACGTGACGACATTTCCAAAGACAACCTTTGTACGGACTCTCATAATTTTCGCGAGCACAGAAATTATTTTTCTTTCAAATCTTCTTGGTGATAAAGAATAGTTGCATGTGATTATAGTGAATATATTGTTAACAAATCTCCACACAGGAAATTTCTCTCCGGTCGTTCCGGTGCTGGGCTTTCCTGACTAAGGCGCACAGGAGTCATACCAGAAGAGAAAACAATCGGCCCTGTCGTGGCAGACCCTGACTCTGCAGCCTTGTTTTTTTGGTCATGGCGGGTTATTCATCTTGCGCTTATTCTATAATAAATATTAATCTACCGGTTATGGCATGTTTGAATAGTCCAAGAGCAATATTTCATTGTTTCTAACTTATCTATATATATAATACACAACAGCAACTAATCCCACCCTAAGCTACATCCTCCTTTAAATCTTCGTAGGTTTTTCCCTCCCATCTTACCCTCTATCCTTTTCCTCCCTCTTCCTCTTTCAGCAAGCATTCTTCTTCCTTCTACAGCTTCTTCTGAATCACAATACCCCACAACATATGCCCGTCATCCACTCTCCTTGTTTACCTCTTACACTTCGCAACACTTTTCTCTCCTCCCCAACTCCATCCAGCACTTCCTCATTTGTTTTTCTATCCGTATCTCTTCTCCATCCTTCTCCAAACCGCACCTCAGAAGCCTCCAATCTGCGCTCATATTATTTTCTCATAGTCCACGACTCTGATCCATACAACGTTACGCACCATATAAATGGCTTTACTAATATCTTTTTTTTTACAAAGGTCTTTGCCAACAATATTCTCTTTTTTACAAATGCTTCTTTTGCCAGTGCAATTCTCCTTCTGATTTTCTACCAGTACCCATTTTATTCTAAAATACTTAAAATGTCTGTAAAATATTCCAACTGTTCCAATTTATTACCTCCCATTGGAATATTTATTTTTTTTCGAAAATCTCACTACTTTCGTTTCCTAATAAATAGTCTTCATTCCAAACTACTCACACTGATCATTTAACGCACTTACCAATCACTGTAATCCCATTGCTGACTGAATGACCAACGCTCTATAATCTGCAAATCTAACCGACTTGATCCACTCACTTTCAAACTCCCTCTGACCTTGGACCCCCCAAATGCTCTTCTCTCTCTCTCGTGCGGCAGGAAAGGTTCTTGATAATTTTCGCAGGGGTATGCATAAAATGAATTTCATTTTTATATTTAAATTAAAATACTTTTTTAATGATATCTATGGATCAATAAAATAGGGAAAAAGGACAAAAAAATATTTTTTGAATGCTCATCGTAAAGTAACGTTATAGAGAACCAGTGTTAGAAGTAGTGCACGGAGGAAAAAAGTGTTATCCTTTGGAATCGATCCTGGCACTATCTTGAACGACCTGCCTTAACCATCACGGCCGTGGCTCTACCAATCATTCCCTATATCTTTACATTTTTCATATCGCTCATTCGCATCAGTACTTACAGTACAGAAACGTCATTCTTTGGATAAGGGGTTGCCTCTGGAGTTGCAGGAAGTCCCGATCCATCGCCGTCGGAGGGAAGTGAATATGAGCCCAGTCCGAAAGCTGCGAAGTATCAGCAACTGACCCTCAGTGTGAAAATTGAGGAGGCAAATCTTGCGAGGGAACACCCAAATTGGAGTCTTTCTACCCTGCAGCATCAAGGTTCAGTTTATTTGAAAGCGATCCTTCCTATGTGGCGAAAAGACATGGCGCGATAAACTGCAGATGACAAATGAATGGGTACTTGATCGCTTCGTTGAATCCAGGAAAAGGAACGACGACCTTGCACGAGTGGCCGCCCTGTCGGCGGTGGTTCGGCATGCAGAATTAGGCTTGTTCGATGAGTCGATTAATCGAAGTCATCGACCATCGAATGCGATGAGTCGATGAGAATCATCGATGCCGATGAGTCGATGAGAATCATCGATGTCGATGAGTCGATGCGAATCATTGATGTCGATGATTCGTGATGTGCTGCTGACACGACTACCTCTGCTGACGACCCCTTCCAGAAAGGAGCTCCACAAGAACGAGGAGGTCCCAGCTTTATCCAAATTTTCGGACGCCCTACATCGGTATAGCAACAGGAAGGATCCCCGCCTTCAGAAGTACGCGAGGAAATACCTCTGCAGTCCTGCCACTTCAGCGTCGTCAGAGCGGTTCTTCAGCGATGCAAGCAACGTTGTGTTGGACGACCGACTTGTACTCACCGATGAAAATGCGGATATGAGAATTGTAGTATACCACCTCAAAGAGCTGTTTCTTAATTGTTAACTTGGTGCTTGTTTCGCTCTTTACTAAATATGTCATGTCCTTCTCAAATAAGTATGACCCAATTCAATATACAATTAATAGCCACACTAAACTGCCAACCGAGACATCCGCACCGATCATCGATAGTCATCGATCATCGTAATTCATCGATCATCGACAGTCATCGATCATCGACATTCATCGATCATCGATATTCATCGATAGTCATCGATCATCGTGTACACTCTATTCCATGATCGATGACAGCCATCGTCATCGAAGCATTTCGATGAAAATTTTTCATCGAAAATCGATGACCAAAATCAGTCATCGCACAAGCCTATGCAGAATTCTCGGCAAGTGCAGCATGGGTCAAATCTTTTAAAAAGAGATTCTGCAGAGTGTAGCGTAAAATTACGAAGTGTGTCTCCTCGAGCGAGTAGGCTTCATTGGAAGACGTAGTGAAATCAGCAGACTTATTCCAATAACATGCAAAAAATTTAAGATCACAATATGACAGAGATTTTGTCACCCCAGTGACCTTTGACCCCTGAGTAATTCTTGAGGGTTAACGGATGATGAGAGGGATCTGAAGACTTCACCAGCGAACTTGGCACCTTTTTTTAGCTATGATTCGACAGGCTTGTAGCGGTGACTCACTTTTTGTATCCCCTGTGACCTCAACTGTGCCCATTCTGAGGTCACGGTTGCATTTACGAACTCGAAAGTTCTTCCATCGTGTTCTTCGTGCCCAAAAACCTGATAATTGAAAGTTTCGCTAAATAATTCTGCGTTTTTAGCATTCTGAATAACTTAGTAGATAAAGCTCATTAGGCAAAATTTGGATATTACTATCCGGGATCAAAAGGTCATATTTTTAAAATTTTGCGAAGACTCAACAAAACTTTCAACCTTTTGCTACCGGGTTCCAAATGTCATCCTTGTGACTTGAAAGAGTCTGAAATTACAGGTCAAAACTGACACACGATCAATGGGACACACTGTACATTCTTTAATTCCGCCATTTTCATAATTGTCATGGTTAGAATTACTAGTGTAATGCTCCTGTAAGTTATAGGCAATATGTCCTTAACGTATGATCATTCAAAATGCTTCACATGTCTCGCATTCCTCCAAAAATGAAGATTACTGCCCTTCTAGGGATATGAGAGAGTATAGATGGCCGATTCCCATTGAGGAAGCGCATGCGACGACATGACTATATAGTTTATCATTGGCAATCCATTCCAGGACTCCGGGGTTCACACTCTGCGCATGCGCGGGCGTGAAACCCAAACCGCGGACGTGAAAGTTGAGCTCGGCTCAACTCAGCGGAATCCCGTTCAAGAACGCGATCGACTCTTCCGCGAAATCGTAAACGATTCCATGATGCCGTGAGTTCAACCAGACTAGACATCTAAGTTGGCTCCAGTCGAGCGTCAAGGTCACTTAAAGGGTGGCGCTGGACCCTGGGGAGAAGGGGAACAGGGTTCTTTCTACCTATCGACCGCTTCACCCCCCCCGCCCCCCCATCCTGGCGACCCCCTCCCCTAGAGGTGTCCATTGAAAACGTCGCTCGCGGCAATGACTACTGCCGCCGGAACGCAAAAATGTCTGCACACCAACGAGAATGATGACGGCTCGTGAAAATGGCGCCACGATCATTGCGCGACGCCGCCATGTCCGGCAGCGGAGGAGAGGGTCACAAGGCGGGAATGATAACAACAATAATAGTAATGGTCGAATGTTGTTCTCATTGTCCGCCCCCTCCCCCCCCCCTCCAATCTCGGAAACAATTCGTGGTAGGGAGATGCCGTTAACTGGCAGGCGCGCGTGTAGCACACGGAAAAACTGTTTCCAATTCTGTCAAGAGGCACGGGTTCGATTCCTGGCGTTATTGGTGCTCGTTTTAAGTCAGTTGTTCAGTTTAAGAGAGTGCAAGGATTTCAATCATTATATCAATACCCGAATTCAATCGATTTCTTCCACTCTTTTCTCTATGTTATGTATGAACCTATCTTGCAGGACTAGGGAATGACGAAATAATAAGCGTTTCACTTCACGACTACGAGATTGCAATCCATTTCGATATGGTTACCAGTTCTAACAATCGGCTATTTATTTACCAGATCCATGTTAGCCACAACGGTCACTCAGACTGGATCCTCCACCAATGAGGAGCTTTATTTCTCTTTAAATACATTTCCCCTCCTTAATCTTGAACAGATAAACTACTCAAAAAAACAATACAACATATCATTTTTACATAATCTGAACATAATGACATGTAAAGAAAATTATATTACTCGCAGCTGAGCTTAAAGCCACAGAGTGCGTCCACCGAGTTGCGGATGGTGGGTCGACCTCTAGATATAGAGGTTAGCTGCGAGATAAGCGAGTTTACTCGTCGAATAAGCAGTCGTGGACAAAAAGCGAAGGCATTCCGAGGGCGTATTTGGTCTATCCATGGGTAAGGTAGGCCTCTAAATGATACAGAACCTGTGAAGATGCCGTGACTTGGCGACGGGAGGCCGCCAACAATTAAGTTTCTCATCACCGTGAGGAGAGGGCAGCAGCTCTCCTTCACATGAGTGAAGGTGGAGACCACAGTGATCGGTACAGCGACACTCATTTCATAACTGGCGTGGTAACACTTACTTTAACGGCTGTAGTACTGCGATATGGAAGCAAGGGGAAACCACCACATTATTATCCCGAGGAGTCGCAGCTACTCCACTCTTTCCTTTATTATCAAGACGTGATGGAACCCTCTCGAGTAAAATATTCCGGGGGTAAAATAGTCCCCCATTCGGATCTCCGTGCGGGGACTACCCGAGAGAGTACATCAATCAGGTGTGATAATCATTATAGGGTAGGAACATGGAACCTGAGATCGCTTTGGACCTGCGGAAGACTGCAAAACCCTAAGGTGGAAATGAGAAGAATGGACCTCGACGTATTAGGAATCAGCGAAATTAAGTGGCCCGATGAAGGAGACTTCTGGATCGGAAGCTACAGGATTATACACACGGGATCATTAAATGGCAATGCTGGGATATGCATAATGATCAGGAGGAGCGCCGGAATGTATGTGAAGAGATTCCATAAGTACAATGAAAGGATATTAACGGCGAAGATCGAGACCAAACCTGCAGATACCGCAGAGGTGCAGGTTTACAAGGCTACGTCGGACTACGAAGACGAAGAAATGGAAGACATCTACGAAGAATTTACGGAAGCTATAAAACATGCACTAGGAGAAGAAAACTATTTTAGGAGATTGGAACGCGGTCGTAGGTGAAGGTCAAGATGGAAAAATATCTGGGAAATATGGATTGGGTAATCGAAATGAAAGAGGAGAAAGACTACTGGAGTTCTGCACACAACATAAGTTAGTCGTCGCCAACACGTTGTTTAAATACCTTATCCGAAGAAGATACTCTTGGAAAATGCCAGGAGACAGAAGAAGATTTCAGACAGACTAAATTTTAGTGAAGCAGAGATTTAGGAACCAGGTGAAGGACTGCGAAAGCTACCCTGGGCCAGACATCGACAGTGACCATAATTTAGCGATGATGAAATGCCATCTGAAGCTCAATAAATTGAAGAAAATAATGAAGAACACATTGCAAGTAGAGAAACTGAAGGAGGCTCAACATCGGCAGGCATTCCAAAAAGCGGCATGAAACATTGAAAGAGAGGACCTGACTGAGAAATCAGTGTAAGAGCGTTGGGAAAACATCAAATGTGGACTAAAAGAAGCCGCAAGGGAAGATTTTGGAAGAAGAAAATTTGCCAAGAAGAAGCCAGGGATCACGGAAGAAGTCTTAGACTTGATTGAAGAAAGAAGAAAATACGAGTATGCGAAAACTGAAGGACAGCTTTACTACAAAAGAATAAGGAACGAAATATGTCGTAAAGCCATGAAAGCTAGAGAAATGTGGATGAAAAATCTATACCGAGATGTACAAAGCAACCTTGCTCTTGGAAAGGCGGAAGCTGCCTATAGGATAGTGAGGAACCACTTCAAGGACGGAGCACAAGATGCAATGCCATAACGGACAGGAGTGGAGAACTTTTGATTGAAAATGAAGACAGAGTGAAGAGAAGGAAAGAATATCTGGAAGAGTTGCACAACGGAAACCAGCTCAGCACGAAAGTGTTCGAGGAGGAAAGCGAAGTCGAAGAGGATGATATAGGAGCACCAATATTAAGATCTGAATTTGACGCAGCAGTAAGGGACATTCGCATGAATACGGCATCTGGAATTGATGATATTACTGCATAACTAATTAAAAATGCAGGAGAGTAGACATTAACCAATCTTTACAAAACCATCTGCGACATGTACTCAACAGGAGAAATACCCAGGGACTTAAAGAAAAACATCATCATTCCTATTCCCAAAAAGAAGAGAGCGGAGAAATGCGAAAATTTAAGGACTGTAGGCCTTACAACACATGTATCGAAGATTTTGACAAGGATCATCTACAGAAGATAGAACGAAAAGCTTAGGAGTTCCTGGATGAAGATCAATTTGGATTCAGGAAAAGTCAGGGTACAAGAGAATCAATACTGGCCCTTAGGATAGTCATAGAGAAGAGAATGGAGAAGAACATACCGACGTTCATTGCATTCGTGGCTTTAGAGAAGGCTTTTGACAACATGAATTGGAATTCAATGCTTGATATTCTGAAAAGAATTGGAGTGTTCCACAATGATCGAAGAATTACATCTACACCTATCTATCTACATAATACTCTGCAAGCCATCATAAAGGTGTGTGGCAGGGGGGGTCCAACCAACATGCAGCTACCTATGCTATACATTGATTAACTCGTCATCATCAATCATCATCATCAAGGGTCAACAATCCTAGGATTGGTTTGACGCAGCTTTCCACTCCATTCTTCTATCGGCCAACTTTTTCATTTTAACGTAGTTCCTCTCTTTCACGTCCTTTACGACCTGCTCCTTTGTTCTTGAGCGCAGTTCCTGACGTTTTGTTCTTGAGCGCAGAATTGGCAAGAATGTGATTAATGGCAGCGACGAAGTGTCTCTGCATCTTAGCTTATCTTTGGCCAAAAGAGAGACCCTGCCCCGAAATAAACACCAATTACGACCAAAATATCGCCATTCTATATATTTCCTACATACTACATAGTGTAATGCCTGACATGACCCTGGCCTGGAATCCCACCAGGAAGTCACCAACCTCCGCAAGCCAACCCCAGCAAAGGGACGTCATTTGCCATGCGCCATCCCCGCATGCCTCGGTTGGAGCCACGACAACACTTTAGCCACACCACGTGTCCATAACGACCAGGCGAAAGTGTGGGTTGTACCAAACAATACCGGATTACAGTCTTATGCATGATGTTTAGTTCATGTTTGGTGAGAATTCACCCGCTGCCACACACCTTTACGGTGGCCTGCAGGGTTTTACGTAGATGTACAGCAGAGGCATTGCTGTTCGACCAGATTAGACGACGATTACTCAACTTTCACAATGACGAGAATCCATAGTTGGGATTAACGATTTAAAAAATTAATGATTAAAATTATTCGTTAAAAATGTGGTTGACTATTTAATATAATCGTTAATTTTTAGAAGAGTTAACTTTTAACCGTTAAAAATTATGCATTAACTGGTACAAAACTAACTTCAGTTAATTTTTTTCGTTAATTTTTGGCGAATATCGACCTGCCCAAATTTGGGCGCAAAGGTTGCCCAACAGACAAATGGGAAAATAAAAAGGTATCTGAGAATGCAAGGGTAGAACGCAATGAATAGACGACTACGTGGGGACAAAAGCGGAGCTGAGCGGCCGCCAGGGTTTAGGAACGGACGAGAAAACACGCCAAGACGACTCTGCCCTGGAGGAGGTCTCGTGCTCCTTGAAATCGGCGACTGCGTGCGAGGAAGAAGGGTGACGAGGGGATCATTCGAACTGCCGTATCCGTTACAATGCGCCATTGCCTTTTACAATATGCCTGTACTCGACGAAACTGCGTCGTCCACACACAGTGAATCGCGAGAAACGGATCCCAGGCACACCCTCAGCACCTGCTATAATAACTAAGCCGTTTCCACTGCAATTTCACGATTGTGAAGGGATACTTCACATCGCAACGTGGGCATCGATATCAAAAACCAACCTTAAAGCACTTTCTACAGCTCAGAGTAATCTTTTGCGGCAAATTACAGGAGCACCACGCTTCGTCAGAAAGTCTTACATTCACGACAACTTACAATTCCCGGAATTGAAGCTCCAAATCAGCAAAAATCGCCGAATCCTTTCAGCAGACACTAGGAAAACTGACGAACACCACTCTGGACACTAAATGGAATTGTAAACAAAATCCCCGCTTCCAATATATTCAAATAAATGAATACGGATGGAAGAAACCACAATGACAGAATTTTCAGCATTTGCTAGGTTTGTCGAAACAAAACACCATCAGGGCCTCTATTACTACAGCATCCAATTTTCCGAAGTAACTGAAAAAGTAACTTTTAATGTAAAAGTTATCTTTTTTAACTCTAACTTTAATCAGTTACTTTTCAGAAAAGTAACTTTTAACTTTAACTAGGTACTTTTTACAGAGATTAACTTTAACTTTAATCAGTTGATTTTTCTGGTAACTTTCCCAACTATGCGCGTATCAATCGTGACCCTAACGAGAGAGCGTCAGCATAAGAATATACGAGAATTCAGCCACTTTTTCCTTGCTTTGGAATACTTTGCTGTCAGTGTCTGGGATCCCTACGAAATCGGCCTAAATAATGAACGCGTGCAGCGAAGATCGGCAAGATTTGCAAAAGGGGGACACGATAACTACACGGAGAAATAGTTTGCCACATACAATTGAACGTGTTTGATAGGATACTTTTCTATTGAAATTATCAGATTTGCAATGAAAATAACAATGCGATAGATAAAATTTATTGATGACTTGGTCCCCGATTTCCAGTCGTCTCGTTTTAATTTTGATGTAGAAAAGATCCACTAGCCAGAGGGTAGGAAGTGAAAGAGAAACGATCGCCATATATTCCTCCGGAAGTGAGCATCTTCATCGATTGATTGCACGGCTGGCCACAAGGCGCTTCCCCATCGGAGCTGCGCCTCGTCACTTGCATTCATTGGACAAACTGGCTCGGGCGTGATCTCGTCGGGAGAATAAAACAAATGAAAGTTGCGGAAACGGACATCCTGGTCTCCTTTGGTGTGTTCTAGATGTATTCACGAAGGTGCCAATCAAGGACTCTGTAGACATCCTAAGAAAATTGCTTCCATTTGGGTTACCAGCCGATTTCCCCAAGATGGTTGACAAGGAGCAATCACTTCCTCTGGGATTCTATGAACAAAAGGATGGAGCAGCCATGAGAAGTCCTTTCTCCCTGGTTGTGGCCAATCTCTTTATGGAGCATTTTGAAGAAGGCAGCCTCCGGCCAACCTGCTGGCCACGCTACGTCCAAGATACGTTCGTCATTTGGCCCCACGCGACGGAACAATCACAAGTCTTCCAGAGGGAAATCAACTCAATACATCCTTCCATCCATTTCACCATGGAGATGGAGGAGAATGGGACCCTACCATTCTTAGATGTGAGGAAAGGAGACGATGGATCTCTGCGGCATTCCATCTATAGAAAGAAAACTCACACGGATCGCTGTCTCCATGCGACCTCCCAGCAAGGCAAAAAGCGGCACTAGATAAAACCCTATAATGCACAGGGCCAGAGTGTGAGAACACTGCTCTGAAAGACGAGGAGTCTCACACATGTGGTTGCTGCTCTCGTCGGAAATGGGTATCTTCGGGGTCGTTCGTGAGGAGACACATGAAGATGGAGCCAAGATTTCCCGAAACCGAAAGGATATGCGATTATTCCCTACGTCGCCGGATCTCCCGAACACATTTCCCGCATACTTGGGAAAGCAGGCATAGAGACGAGGTTCGGCACGTTGACCAAAACCAAAGGACCGGACTTGAATCCAGTAGTTAAAAATATCAAGCTCCGTCTTTTTGCCGATGATGCAGTAGTGTACAAGGAAATTAGAAATGAAGAAGACAGTCAGTCTTTACCTAAGTATTTAGATGAGATTGATGATTGGTGTGGTACTTGGCAGGTAGACTTAAATTTGAAGAAATGCGCGATAACGAACTTTTGGAAAAAGAGTAGCTTTCTCCGGAATAATTATTGCATCATAGAAAAGAAAATATCTAAAGAAACAATCTGTTAAATACTTAGGCGTCACCATAACTGAAGACATGTTATGGGGGAAACTCATCAGGGAAATAACTAGTGTAGCAAACCGTAGATTAGGATTCGTAAAAAGCGTTCTAGGCAAATGCGATGAGATTAATTAATTGGGTGTTTTCAAGTCTGTTTCCGCACTAATAGGCGCTTCAGACCGGGAGGAAAGGTATAAGGATAGGGATGGAAGGGATAGAAGGGATAGGGATATGTGGTCTGAAGCCCATCCGGAAGGGAGATTCATGGGTGTTTTCAAGTCTGTTTCCGCACTAATAGGCGCTTCAGACCGGGAGGAAAGGTATAAGGATAGGGATGGAAGGGATAGAAGGGATAGAAGGGATAGGGATATGTGGTCTGAAGCCGGATTCCCCGGAAGGGAGAGAGTACGAGAAAGAAGCTATTTTACACTTGTCAGGTCTCATTTAGAATATGCCGCTAGTGTATGGGATCCGTACGAGGAAGGTATGATAAAATAATTAGAGCGTGTGCAAAGGAGATCCGCTACACTGAAAAAAAAAAGTATCCTTAAATTAAGAGGAAAATATTCTTACAGCTGACATCTAAGATGAGACTAGATTTAAGATGACTTTCTTAGTTTAGTGAGTCGGAACTAATGCCATCTAGCGGTCACTACTTGAAACTTACAGGGTTTAATAAAATATTCTCAATGCTAGAATATTTTCGTAATCACTAGGGTTTCAAAGGGACTCACATGCGCGAGGGAAGGTTGGGGAGGAAAGGCTAGAGAGTTAGGGGAGTTAGGCGGAGGTACCAAGACAACTAACTACATAGTTTAGATTAAACCTTCTCTTCAATTGGGTGCCAAATAAAAGTTGTGAGAGATAGCGACATAATATGCCGAATCTTAGGCGGATTTATCTTGCAGTCCAACTTAGATGTTTAAAACTTGGCATACGTTTGCTATCTTCATGGCTCAAGGCAACAAGCAACGCCGCCGTTAGGTTGGCCTCCGGGGGCCCCTTTTCTTAGCTACTTTGTTCTCGTAGCTACACTAGCAGTGGAAACGGGGCATCACAAAGTTGATTTCCATTCTTAAACACATTGCTTCCCAGCTTCCTCATCGTCCGCAGTCGAGCAGCGAAAGGCAAAGGCCGCGAGCCACGGGGTTCCATTCATCTTTCTTGTTCAGACAATATTCAAGATTCTTGACCTTTATCGCAAGTATCCAACCATCGTCATGGATGCAGAAGAGGAAGACTGTCTGAAGATGGATGACTTGTTGGAACTTGTTGAAAACGACCGTTTAAAAAGTGAGTATGCCCCTACGTTGTAACTGCAATAAATACTATTACAGTTACAACGTAGCTAATTTACAATGCTTTGAAATAAAGGCAACAGAACAATGGCTTCTTATGTCATCAACGAACCTAATACGTTTTCCGGCATTCCCTGGTGATGATGGGAAGGTGTATGTTACTTTAAAAATGGCCATTATTGGCCGTGGCCATTTTAAACTTGTGCCGAAATTGTATTGTTTTTATGCGATAAACGCTTTTTACCCGATTAAAAATTGCAGTGCTTGTTTTACCATACCTCTATATACTTAGTTAAAGAGAATCAAATTCTTAAAAATAGCAAGAAATTATTCTTAATATAAGCATAAATTATACTTATCTCCCAAGAACGCATTCTTAATTTAGGAATACAGGACGCTATTCGATTCTAAGAGAATATTCTTAATTTAAGAATATTTTTCTTCTTGCTACCACTCAAGTGGGATCCTCTCTTCAATTAAGAAAATATCCTGGGGCACCTATTTAAGTGAGACCTACTCTTCAATCAACAAGATTTAAGAAAAGCCTCTCGATTTAAGAAAATCTTTTTCTCAGTGTTGATTTGTTAAATTCCGTTATGATAATTGTACAAGTGTCACTAGTTTAACAGAAGAACTAGGATGGGAATTACTATCAGAAGGGAGGGGAACAATTAGGGTCCTACATTGGAATGCGGAAAGGATGCGGCCGCCCCACTCGTTGACACGAGCGATCCGCGCGCGAAGAGCGGACCACACGCGAAATGGGCCCTTAATAGGTTTAGGCTGTTGAGACCGGGTGGGCGATTACAATGTAGCAAATGGATGTGTGCGAGCTCAAGAGTACGGAGATTGATTTCAGGTGAATTAGGCGGAATTGAGGCAATTATCGTAATGCGGAAACAACTGTCAAACTTACTATTATGGGTGGAAGCATGAATGGGCACCGGGAGATTCAAATTGAGGTTATTGGTAGTGCAACGGTGATTATTAATTCGAATGGCTAGGGGATTGGTAGAAAGACCAACGTAAAAAGCGGAACAATGAGTACAGGTGAGTTTATAAATAATGTTATTCGAGGTGCAAGTGGTATGGGAGCGAATAGGAGGGTAGGTGAAAGGTGTGTTGGGGCTGGAGAATTGGGAATCATTAGTGAGGAGTGGACAAGATTCACAACGAGGGCGATTACAAGGGTAAGTGGCAGGGGGTAACGGAGAAGGAGGTTCAAGTGTGCGTGTCCGGTTGAAAAGCATCTTTAGGGTGGGTGGTCTACGATATGTTATGGAGGGGGGTTTGGAAAAAAGGCTTTTCGTAATTTTTGCTATTACCAAGATTGGGGTAGAGTTCAGAGAGGAATGACTTTAATCGGTGGATGCCGGGGAAATATGTGGTAGTGAGGTTAAAGGTGCTTGAATTGTCTTTTGGGCGGGGTGTGAAGTCAACAGTGGCTGGCAAAATCCTTTTGTCAAGGAGGTGCGAAGGATAATCGCGGTGGAGAAGGGCAGCTGGGACAGGAAATGAGGACGTGTGTCAGAGTTACAAATTCGGTGGCCACGAATGGAGAGAGAGTTGTCAGATTTGAAACTTTGTAAACAGGGAATGCGTGTCATCATAAACAATTTGTATCTGCCGCACGCATAGGATATGATTTTCTTTTGTTGTATTGTGCTACCACCTAGTGGAATAAAAGAGTAGCAGTGTAGTTGTTCCCGCCAAATGGAGTGTAACAGTTCACACTTATTTACCCCAAGTAGAATACAGGCAGTGAAGGTCTGTTAGAGGGTAGTTATTTCAGCAAAAATATCGACAGGTTATGGGGTCCAGATTACGTGACTGCGGTAATTGTATGCTGAAAAAGTAGAATTGATTAAGTGCGGAGAGATCGGTGTTTCATTTCAACATGACGTCCATTACAGCGAATATGCAATCAGCGAAGGATGATATATTCAAATGTCCTAAATTGACGGGAGAGAATTACCATACATGGAAGACCAGAGCAAAGGGAGCATGTCTACGCGCTGGATGTTGGGAAGCTGTCGTTGGTTGGAACTCAGAAGCCAACAATAATGCAGAAAGTAACCGGCGTACTAGGTTGAACGACATGGCAACAGGTATTTTCTATTCCATTGTATCAGATTCATATTTGGATGATATCAGCGAATGTGAAACCCCTAAGGAGATTTGGAAGAAGTTGGAGGATCTTTCTACAGATTACGGACTTCTTGACCAATCAATTTTTCTTACTGAACTATGTACAATACGTAAGAATGATGATATGAGTGTGCATGACTACTTCAGTTTTATAAATGAATGTGCTAAGAAATTGAAGAAATGTGGTTTTGCATTATCAGATGGACAAGTAGCAGCGTTTTGTATTAGAGGATTACCGACAGAAAGGTTTGAAGGCCTCATTAGAAGTTTAGAACGTGAGCTTGACAACGGAGAATTAACAACAGTTAAAGTGAAAGCGAAACTTTTACAAGAAGAGAAAAGATGTAAAGCAGACATCGCCGTTAATCAACATCATGCTCTGAAGGTCAACAAACGAGAGGGAAAGGAGTATAATAAAGTTAATGCGTCAAGGAAGGATGCAGATCGGCAACAAAATAAGCAAGCCGGAAGTGAGAACAAGCAGAAGAAGAAATATATCAGGTTTTGTTATGCTTGTGGATCGTCAACCCACATTAGTACAACTTGCCCCAAAATTGCTGAAGAAAGAGAAAGGCAGGATAAATTGAACCAGAAAACAAATATGGAGAAAACAGCAAACGCATCAGTGGTAACCCGGCCGTACACAGCTCTTTACACAAGGCAGAATGGCAACAATGAAAGTCCAGGTGTATGGATATTAGACGGCGGAGCTTCGGATCATATGACCCCCAGGAGAGACTTGTTTACTGAGTTTTCATCTATGAGTGGTGAAGTTATTGTTGGCGATGGAGCACCATTACAAATTGAAGGGAAAGGAACTGTTCGCCTCAGAATATCTGAAGAATGTGGTGGATGGGACATTGATTTGTATGAAGTGTTATTCGTTCCACAGCTCCAAGATAACCTCATCTCACAGGGAACTCTGGAAGGAAAAGGTTTGAAGATTGTTGCATATCAAGGAGTAGCAACGCTATACAGAGATGACCAACCTTTAATCAAAGCACTCAGAGTTGGACATTTGTATTATGTAACGACAGTTGGAGGTATGTCAATCCAAAATATAAAGGACCAATTCAACGAAAAGCAAAGAAAGGCTTCTTGTGTCTCATTTTCTTTGTGGCATGATAGGTTAGGGCATCTTCAAGCCATCAATAAGATCTACATCTACATCTACACGATACCCTGCAAGCCACCGCGAGGGTGTGTGGCAGGGGGTGAATGTCACCAAGCATGCACTACTAGCATGCAAGCAAGCAACTAAAGGGTCTCATGCAACTAGATTGTTAGTATCTATAGTATTTGAGGGGTTAAAACATGCATCATGCATTACAGAATACTCTAAAATATTTCCCCTACCTATCCCTTTCCTATGCTGCCTATTCTGTTCTCTTATAGTACGGGGGAAAAATGCCATTTTGAATCTATCTGTACGACAATCTATCTCTCTAATCTTATTTATCTGGTCGAATCTAGCATAATACGCTGGTGTTTTTAATATGTGCCTAACATCTTCAGTAAAGCTATCCGATTGAAATTTCTGCAATAGATTTAATCTGAACTTTAATCTACGCTCTGATAATGATTCCCACCCTAATTCTTGTATTAATTCTGATACACTACTCAACCTATCGTAACACCTTTTGACGAACCTAGCTGCTCTACGCTGCACACTGTCTAGTTCTCTCATCAAACCTAATTCATTAGGATCCCATACACTGGCTGCATACTCAAGGTGGGGCCTAACTAGTGAAAAGTAGCATTGCTCTTTTGTCTTCTCATCACATTTCCCAAGTACTCTTTTTATAAATCCTAGCTTTCCTTTCGCTCGGCCGCATATTTCCCTTATGTGTCTTCCCCACGATAAATCTTTAGTGATTGTTACACCTAAATATCTTACGGTTTCAACGTTTTCGATCTTCGTGTTATTAATTCTATAGGATCGCTCTATCGAATTATTCCTCCTCCAAAAATTGATAGCTACACACTTTTTAAGGTTGAGTTCTAACTGCCATTTGTCGCACCACTCTTGAATTGCATCTAAATCCTTGCTAAGTGATTTCGTGTCCTCTTCGTTTGATATACCCCTGTACACCACCGCATCGTCTGCAAAAAGTCTAAGGTTACTACTAACTACGGTACCCAAATCGTTTATGTATAAAAGAAATAGAAGCGGACCTACTACGCTACCCTGGGGAAATCCCGATGTGACTTCGATTGTGTCCGACATGATACCATCTATGACAACCCTCTGCTCTCGCCCACTTAAGAATTCTTTTACCCAACATACAACGTCTTTATTTATACCAAAACTCTCTAACTTCAAGATTAATTTGTCATGAGGAACTTTATCGAAAGCCTTTTTAAAATCTAAAAATATCGCATCAACTTCAGTACTGCTTTCGCCGTGGACTAAAATATCGTGTACGAATAAAGCTAATTGTGTCTCGCAAGATTTACCTTTCCGAAACCCATGCTGGCTGTTTATGAGTAATCCCTGACTATCCAAATGCCCCATGATCGAACTGACTACTATGTGCTCAAATATCTTACAAGAGATTGACGTGAGTGAAATGGGTCTGTAGTTACTAGGTTCTTCCCTATCACCGCTTTTAAATATAGGTGTAATGTTAGCTACTTTCCAATCCTTGGGTACTGTGTGGTTCTTTAGTGTTTTATTGAATATTATTTCTAGATAGGGGGCTATTTCAGAAGCTAATGTTTTATAAACTCTGGAAGGAATTTGATCGGGACCTGGTGATTTGTTTTTGCTTATGCTTTTTAACTGCTGCTCTATTCCGCGACATGAAATGTTTATTTCGGGCATTTGCTCACTGAAAGTGTTCGGCGGTGGTTCCACTGCGTTTTGTGACGATGAGTTGAATACACTTTGGAAGAAGGTGTTTAAAGTGTTGGCTTTTTCTACACTGCTGGTGACTCTGATTCCTTTATCATTTTTAAGTGTGTGCACTGTGGACTTATTTCCCTGAAGCTCTCTCACTTATGACCAAAACGCTTTAGGATTGCTATCTAAATATTCTCCTAACATGTTGCTCTTGAAATGTGATAACGCTTGCCGACATGATTTCCTTGCTAATGCTCTCGATTTTTTATAGTTTTGAACTAGCTCATTTTTTTCCTCTACCGATAGACCCCGTCTGGCATTTTTCATCTTAGCGTGGCATACCCTTTGTCGCTTTAGTGATTTCCTAACCTCCGCGTTATACCACCTTGGCTCTGTATTATCACTAATATATTTACTTGGTATGTATTTATGAACTGCGTTACGGGTGACCTCAAGAAATTCTCTCCACGAATCCTCTGTATTTAATCCTTTGCTTTGTTCGCTGAATACATTAAACGCTTCCCTTAATTCCTCTTTCATACCGTCGTAATTTGCCTTGCCAAATAAGTACACCCTCCTCCTTGGTTTATAATGTCTTTCAACGCCTACAATAAATTTCGCATGCACTATTTTATGGTCACTAATTCCTGTGTCTGTAACTGTATTTAGAACTCGCTCGGGTATATTTGTTGCTAATAAGTCTAGAATATTGTTTCCCCTGGTCGGCTCTGTTACTAGCTGTTGTAAAGAATGTGTCGTAAAGGTGTTCAACAGTGATTCGCAATGTTCCTTATCCTTACCTCCTGCAATGAAACTACACGTATTCCAGTCTATCGAGGGGAGATTGAAATCTCCGCCTACTATTATTCCTCTATCATTCTTCCCAGAAAGTAATGTGCGTGTCTCTGACTCTAGCTCTATTATAGAATTGACGTCTGCGTCCGGTGGCCTGTAATATGCACCATCATATATCTGTTTTGCGTTACTACTTTTACTTTTAACGGAACACCAAATACTTTCTACATTTCGCTCTGAAATAAGTTCTCTTCTACTGACATACGGGTCCTTCACAGCTATAAATACTCCTCCTCCGTTTCTGCTTACTCTATCCTTTCTGTATACGGTAAAACACTTCGGAAATACTTCATGATCTGATATGTCCTTCGAAAGCCAGCTTTCTGTACCTACGATTATATCTGCATTAGTACTCTTAATGAGGTGGTGAAATTCTGCTACTTTATTTCTTATACTACGACAATTCACTACTATCACTGAAGTTTTTTCTTCCAATCTGTTTCTCTCTTGGTGCTCCTTTCCAACTAAAATTTTCCTCGATAATTTTTTGACGGACATACTATTTGGTCTACCTCTTACCTTTGATGAATTATCATGTTCGTTCTCTCCATGTGTTTTTCTCTGACCTTCTAAAACTACTCTGCATGTTCTGTCAAATTCTTGCACGATTTTTCCCCCGCGGATTGACTTGCACTCTGGGCTACCACCTGAGCTAAACCCTACGTGTATGCTCCAGTATCCTACTCGCTACCCTAGAAGATGCCTTGTCCGTGTAGTGGACACCCGAGCGATTCAGGGGCACCCGACACGTTTCCAGCTCCGGCCCGAGGTCCAAAAACTCAGCTCCCTCGCTCCCACAGACTTCACGGAGTCTCCGGTTTATGCCTAAAACTCGGCTCCAAACCATCGACCCCCGATCCGTCCTAAGATACCAGTTATAAATGCAGGAGAATTGACAGATAAATGCGATACTTGTGTTGCAGGCAAAATGAAAAGATTGAAGTTTCCAGAGAATGAAGGAGAGAAAGCAAAGGATCTACTGCAAAGAATTCATTCCGATGTAGCAGGACCAATCACACCACCATCAATTGGAGGAAACAGGTATTATACTACATTCATTGATGAGATGTCCCGGTACATTACAGTTGAACCGCTGAAAAGAAAGAGTGAAGTCATGGAGAAATTTAAGAGATTTCAGAAGAAGGTAGAGACATTCCAAGAGAAGAGCATCAAGGAGTTGCAGTCTGACAACGGAGGAGAATATATTTCAAGATCATTCCAAGAACATCTGGATAAGAGTGGGATCCATCACAGACTATCTGCACCATACTCTCCACAGCAGAATGGTTTGTCAGAAAGGTGCAACCTGACTTTAATAAATGTTGTTCGTTGCCTCCTATTTCAATCAGGTGCCCCTCATTCCTTTTGGGCAGAAGCAGTCCAAACCGCAGCATATCTGAGAAATCGCTGTCCTTCTGAAGCCATTGGAGGAAGAATTCCACTGGAGATCTGGCTTGGCAGGGAAGTAACATTTAAAGATTACAAATATCTCCGTGTCTGTGGATGTCAAGCATGGGCTTGGGAACCAAATCCAAAGGGGAAACTAGGTGCACGAGCTACAGAATGTGTCATGTTAGGTTACCAGGTTGGATCAAAGGCCTACATATTGTGGGACATTAAAAACAGCAGGGTAATCATTAGTAGGGATGTTGTCTTCAGGGAAGATAAATTTCCATTTAAGTGTGTGCAGGGACCAGTGAAAGACAAGACTGGGGATGGGGAATTCATATTCCAGGTTCATTCCTTTTTCCCGGAGGTGGTAGAAGAGATTCCAGAACCAGAGGACGTGACTGCAGGTGCAGCGATGGTCTTGGGAGAGCCTACTGGACCACCAGGTGCAGCGCAGGAGATGCCAGAACCAGGGGAGGCAGTTCCACGCAGGTCTGATCGTTTAAGGAAAGTGATCGAGTGTTCATGTTGCAAACTAGTTCATTGCAAAAACCTTAGTGATGTTCCAAAGACAGCAGAGGAAGCATTTCAGAGTCCTGAAGCTGATCAGTGGAGACAAGCTATGGAAGCAGAACTTGATAACATGCAGCAGCAAGGAACATGGGAGATTGTGAAGCGACCTATAGATCGCAATGTAATTGGTAGTAAGTGGGTTTTTGTGAAGAAAAGGGATCAGGAAGGGAATGTGGTGAAGTTTAAAGCAAGGTTGGTAGCCCAAGGCTTTAGCCAAATCCATGGCATAGATTACACTGAAACCTTTAGCCCAGTTATACATAAGAAAACCATTAGAGTTATCATGGCTATCGCTATTGAGAATGATTGGCAAATGAAACAATATGATGTAGTAGGAGCATATTTAAATAGCCCCTTAGAAGTTACTGTATTCATGGAGCAGGCCCCTTGCATGAGCAAATCAGGTATGGATCCTGATAAGTTTGTGTACAAATTATTAAAAAGTGTATATGGTCTTAAACAAGCAGGTAGAAATTGGAACAGTTTTTTGAAAGATTGTTTGTTGAAGACTGGACTGAATAAGTGTAAGACTGACCCTTGTGTGTATTTTTCTGAATCAATTATTGTTGGAGTGTACGTTGATGACTTTCTTGTGATAGGCTTACCTAAAGAGATTGAACAATTTAAGGTAAAAATACAACAGTGCATGGAGATAAAAGATCTAGGATATTTGTCTGACCTATTGTCTTTGAAATGTGTTAAAACTAATGAAAATGAATTGATTGTTAGTCAAGAAAGGTATATTACAGACATACTCCATGAGTTTGGTATGGATGCTTGTAAGAAGGTATTAAAACCAAACGGTTTTGCACAGCACTTGGTTTGTGTTTTTAATTTTTGTTAATTTGAAGAAGTGATTAGTATTCTTTGTGTGTCATTTATCATTTTTTTTGGGAATGGTTTGTTTTTGTTAGCTAAGCATTGAAGTTGAATTGTTTACGATGAGGGGAGGTGTCAGATTTGAAACTTTGTAAACAGGGAATGCGTGTCATCATAAACAATTTGTATCTGCCGCACGCATAGGATATGATTTTCTTTTGTTGTATTGTGCTACCACCTAGTGGAATAAAAGAGTAGCAGTGTAGTTGTTCCCGCCAAATGGAGTGTAACAGTTCACACTTATTTACCCCAAGTAGAATACAGGCAGTGAAGGTCTGTTAGAGGGTAGTTATTTCAGCAAAAATATCGACAAGAGTATGGTATAGATCTTTTAATGTGAGGAGGGTAACAACTATTAAAATGTAGGTATTGTTGTGTGTTTGCAGGTTTAATGTGCACAGATGTGGTGATTTTCCCGTCAGATAAATTAATATTGGAATCTAAAAAGGTTATGGAGAAATCTGAAACGAAGTGAGTGAAGGAAACAGAAAAAGAGGAGTTGAGGGCGAGAAGGAAGGAGTTAAGAGAATCATGACCATGTATCCAGATGATAAAAATGTCGTCAAATGAAGCGGAGACAGAGAAGTGGTTTGAGAGCTTGTGAGTTAAGGAAAACTTCTTCAAGGTGACCCATGAATAAGTTGGCATATGAGGGTTCCATTTTCGTACCCATAGCCGTTCCTTTTCTCTGCAAATAGAATTTGTCTTGGAATTTGAAGCAGTTTTTAGTGAGAACCAATTTTGATAAAGAAATGAGGAAGTCAGTGGAGGGGTTATGGGGAGTGGCACGATGGGATAGGAAATATCTCAGGGATTCAAGACCTTCAACGTGGGGTATAGAAGTGTATAAGGAGGTGACGTCGATGGTAGCAAAGACGATGGATTGATTTAAAGGGAGAGGTGTGTTGTTTAGAATATCTAGAAAGTGGTAAGTGTCTTTTATGAAGGAAGGAAGGGAGGAAACTAAAGGTTGGAGGTGAAAATCAACAAATGCAGAAATATGCTCGGTGGGGGAATTATAGCTAGAAATGATAGGTCTACAAGGGTGGCCAGTTTTGTGGATTTTGGGGAGGAGGTAGAGGTGAGGAGTTCGGGGATTAGGAGGGGAAAGAATGTCTATGTCTTGGGCGCTGAGGTTTTCACGAGGACCGGAAGATTTAAGGAAAGCCTTAATTTGTTTACTATAGGATGGGTTGCGGTCAGATTGAAGGATTTGGTACGAAAGGGTATCACTTAAATGCCTGAGGGCCTCATTGACATAAAAACATTTGTCAAGGATGACAACTGTGAAGCCTTTATCGGCTTTAGTAACAATAAAACAGACGACGAAAACATAGAAACGCAAAAGAGACACTCACAAAAGTTTGGACGTTTCCGCGGTCATGCCGCCTTTTTCAACGGAAGAAGGTTGACTGCTGGCTGAGTCCTCTTCGTGAGTGAAAGAGTGGGGGGGGGGGATGGTAAGAATGGGTACAGGAGTGGGGCGGGAAACAGTGGAGAAGGTAAGGAAGTGGTGGCCTCTAGTATATATATCTCCGGATCGAGAATGGCGCCATGAGCGTCGAAACGTCTCCCAGTTTACTTTGTGAGTGTCTCCTTTTTTCGTGTATCTATGTTTTTTGTTAAGTGTCCTCTTGTGCGAACTATTGTGTATCCGCCTAGTGCGTCCTCTATGTGAACATATATATATATATATATATATATGTGTGTGTGTGTAAGGAAAAGGGATAGGTAACACATAAAAGGACGAACACAAGGAAGAAGTGGTGAAGATGGAATCATGCCAGATCACAACAGAAAAAAGTTTCACTCAGCCGGGAATTGAACCACGGGTCTCCAAATTTCCGGATCGGAATGATCAACATTACACCACAACTTTCGTGTCAAAAACATAATTTTTCTCATCTTCATTGAAAATTTTCTATGCAATATTTTGGATTTTTTTCAAGTTTTACACAAAATAAAACTACCATTACGTACAAAATGAGTTTAGTGTAGTTAAGTTCAACGTTTTTTTAACGTATTTAGATTTTCATTTAGAAAATTCTGTTTTTAAGTTAAATTTAATTTTAAATGGCAATTATCGTTTTCATAGAAATCTGCCTACACGGAGTTATCTATAATGAGTGATATAGTAGAGTATAAATAAGTTTTTTGGAAGAAAAATCTTGCAGATTTTTGCAGTTTTCATTTTACCAACTATATTTCTTCGAAAATGGCCCTTCGGTCGCTTCGTCGCTGCCGCGGGGGCTGCCATTTGCCTCTACATGGGGAAATGGTGAAATTTCCAAATATTCACGGAGAGGAATTTCAGCTTAGCATCTTCAGTAAGTAATATACGAGAGTAGCCTTTTAAGTGTCGGGAATAGAAAGTTCCTTATCACCTAGCAACTATTTGAGTTGGTTAATGCCCATGCAAAGTTTCATTAAGATCGGCCTGATAGTTTTAAAACAGTGGCGTGTCAAAGTTCCCAAGTCGCTGTACGAGATGGAATTAAGTCATGAACAGTACCGCACGATGATTTTCTATAACTTTCGACGAAGCCTCACCCAGCAAGAATGCGTCGCAGAACTTTTTGTTGTTTTTGGCGAAGAAGCACCATCAAAGACAACCGTTTATCGCAGAGTTTCAGCGAGGACGATCTAGCCTCAGTGACGAACCGCGTGAAGGGCGACCAAAAACCGCCGTCACTCAAGAAAACGTGGTTGCTGTACGTAACATGGTTCCGGAAGATCGTCATGTTACATACCGTGAGATTCGGGCATCATTGGACATCTCAGGGACCTCAGTTCAAAAGATCTTACACGAAGAGTTAGGTGTTAAAATATTGGTTTCCCGCTGGATACCACACCTCCTCACAGAAGAACAGAAAAGGGCTCGAGTCAAATGGTGTCGAAATACTCTGCAACGATTCAACTCAGGAGCATCAAAGCACGTTCACAACATCGTAAGTGGTGAGGAATCATGGATCTATAGCTGTGAGCCTGAATCAAAACGCCAATCTTCAGTATGGGTCTTCCAAAGTGAACTCAAACCGACAAAAGTTGTTCGCTCTCGCAGCGTTGCCAAGAAAATGGTTTCATCGTTCGTAGCCAAATCAGATCATGTAGCGACGATTGCTCTTGAAAATCAAAGAACAGTTAATGCTCAATGGTATACGACCATTTGCTTGCCAGAAGTGATCGCCGAGCTTCGGAAAGATAACCCAAATCGACGCATTACGCTCCATCACGATAATGCAAGCTCACACACCGCTCGAGTCACAAAGTCGTTTTTGGAACAGAAAAACGTCGAAGTTCTTGATCATCCTCCATACAGCCGTGACTTAAGCCCCAATGATTTTTTCACAATCCCCAGAATCAAGAATATGCTACGAGGAAAGCGCTTCCAGACGTCTGAAGAAGCGGTCGATGCCTACAAAACAGCCATTTTGACTACCCCTACTTCGGAATGGAATAAATGCTATAACGACTGGTTCCGTCGAATGCAAAAGTGCATTGACTATCGCGGAGAGTACTTTGAAAAACAATAAAAAAATTGCGTTATTGTACCTCTTATAGTTTTCTTCATTCCCGACACTTAAAAGGCTACCCTCGTACATGTTGTACGCATATATCACCCGTACCTATTGAAACAAGTTACTTAATTAGCCAAAATTTGAGAATACTCTAGGGTCCTTCCATATGAAATCAACCAAAATTAAATATTTGTTTTTGTGACCTTTTTGGATTTTCATGAAATTTGGTACAGTTGTTCATAGCATAGCAAGTAACAAATTTGATTTTATTTTTGGAATGATCGGATAGGGATTTATGAGGGGGTCAAAATTTGACCTTTCGGTGGCCTTTTCGTGCATTACTTTAGTTCACTGGCAATGAGTAAGCTTCTATCAGAGCCACAGAGTTGGGGTTGAACTCATTAAAAAGGTAATTAAATTTCTTATCAAAACTTTCAAATACTCACGATTTTAAATTGAATCACAGCGTGGACCTACATCTAGGTTTGGTCAAAAGGTGAAATACACCATCTTCGATTTTTTTAAAACTTGTTATTATTAAACTGCAAATATATAGGTACAAGCACGCAAAATTTGGAGATGGATTTTTTGTTAGTTTTTTAGATATGTAATTGTTTATGTTAATTATTTCACAGATAAACTAGCACTATTTTAGTGTGCTGTTTTGTAAAGCCCCTCTGGAAGGAATGAATTCAGGAACTAAGAAACAAAATTGGTTCTATTTTCTGTTTGTATATCCGGCCTATACCCTTACACAGATTTCTCCTAGCATTCTTACCTTTACTTATCTTAGCTGTAACTTCCCCAATGAAAATTGTGAAAAAATAAGCAAGATTTCCTGGATATATTGTATACAAATTGTATGGCTAAAGACCATGATGACCCAGCAGAAAAAGAAGTACAACCACCATAACTATACGAGACAGGAAAGATTTATGACGTTGTCCATGCTGCCAAAAAAATGGAGCTCAAGGAGAGTGAAGGAGGAATTCCCTTTTGCATGTGCAACCAGGAATGTTAAGAAGGCTGTTAGAGAGAATGGCATTCTTACTCCACCAGCCTAAGCCTGGCCCATCATTGCCTCTCGGGTGTCCCACAAGGTAGTGTGATAGGTCCACTCCTATTCCTTTTGTACATAAATGATATCCAAAAGGTGGTAAAAAGTAAGCTTCGTCTATTTGCCGATGACGCAGTAGTGTACAGGTAAATTCTATGCCCAAACCATAAAGAATATTTAAATATTGACCTACAAGCAATTGAAACTTGGTGTGATACATGGCAGTTAGAATTAAACTTTAAGAAATGTCTTGTAATGAATTTTTGGAAAAAGAATAGCTCTCCTCCTACCACTTACAAAATAAGTAATAATGAATAAACAAACGTGGAATCCATTAAATATCTTGGAATAAGACTGACAAATGATCTTTCCTGGGGTAAACACATTCGTGAAATAATGGGTCAAGCGAATCGCAAACTGGGTTTCATTAAAAGAGTATTGGGTAAATGTGACGACCATGTACGAGAAATCAGCTACTTTTCCCTTGTTACACCTCATTTGGAATATGCTGCCAGTGTATGGGATCCCTACGAAATCGGTCTAAGTAATGAACTTGAACGTGTGCAGCGAAGATCGGCAAGATTTGTAAAGGGACGATACGATAATTATATTAGCGTAACCAGTCTATTAAATGAATTGAAATGGGAATCATTGTCAGATCGCAGGTTGAAATTTAGACTTAATCTCTTCCACAAATTCCAAGGCAATATTTTCAGTGATGATGTTAAAAATATTTTACGAACCCCAACTTACTATGGCAGACTGGACCATAATCATAAAGTTAGAGAAATTGATTGCCGAACTGACCGATTCAAAATGTCCTTTTTCCCTCGCACAATAAGAGATACGAATAACGGTAAATATGTCCTATCGGAGAGTAGCAATGAATAGCATTGGTAGCTGCATGTTGGTATGAGTACTTAAAGCTAACCCTACTAACCGAATGTTTTTCCATGTTTTCTTTGCAATTTCTATCTTTTTTAAATAGTGTAGTTCTGACTACTATATTAATACTATTCCTTTTTTATGCATGATATGTAGTGCATGTTTGGTGAGCAATCACCTCCTGCCACACACCCTTGTGGTGGCTTGCAGGGTATTATGTAGATGTAGATGTAGATAGATGAGAGAGATGAGAGCCTGTAGAGACTGCTAAAATAGTCTTTGCTTTCTACGAAAATGTCAGTCGGTGTATGCCTGGAAAGAAGGACTACGCGTGAGTCAGAAAAATAGTAAGAAAACACACGAACAAAAGCGATTGGTGTTGTCAAACTTAAAAATAATCTATGCACTCTTCAAGGAAAAGAACCCAGATATTAAAATTGGAGTCTGTGAGTTCGCTGAAATACGACCCAAACATTGTGTTCTTCCCGGTGCATCGGGTACCCATGCAGTTTGTGGATGCACGGTTCGCCAGAATTTAGATTTAATGATGGAAGGAGCTAAATTGCCTTCTTTGGTGATGAACGGAATTCCAATGGCTACATACCATGACGCTCTGATCACGTGCAATCCACCTCGTGCCGAATGCTCTTCGGGGATGTGTTTCAATAGCCCCCCGGGTATTAACAACATCAAAGCAGAATCGGAGACCGTTTTTGTTATTTTATCTATTTATTGATGAAGTAGTCTACAAGCAATGGCAAACTACAGACCGATGCAATTTAGAAACAGTTCACCAGCCTTCCGAAGATTTTGTCCACACCTTTGGCAGTAAACTGCTTGCGTTTCGTGATCATCGCCACACAACAAGCCGCCTTCCTCCAGGAAGCGAAAGGATCACTTCAGGCTGGTGAGTCAGCGGAGACTTTGCAGAAAACTACAGTTTCGCTCTTCACGATGCCGGGATCATTGGAATAATAATCAGGCCACACTCCATCCGTTTGTGTGTCATTACTTAGAAGGTGACAGGCTGGAACATTCAAGCTCTGTATTCATATCTGACTGCCTCACACATGACACTGCTGCAGTCTACTCATTTCAGATAATACCTCTTCTACGTGAAAAAGAACTAACAGGGTGGCTACTGATAACCAATTTTGAAATTCCCTGACTTTTCCCTGATTTTTCCCTGTTGGCTTTATCAATTTCCCTGGCCGATCGCCAAAAGGTCTCCTATTATCGGAATATTTTATTTATGCTGAATTAAATTTTCGTCAAAACTCAGAAAATGTTAAAAGCAGAAATCAATACCATAAAAGCTATAAGAATGAAAAAATCACAAGTTAAGCCCTCACACGAATCGTATACACTGTTAATACATTTTTCGCGACCGCGTATCAGCGCCCGTGTATCGTACTTCTGGGGCCGTTTTTGTTTCCTTCGGTAAAATTACAAATTGACAATGTCTAATTCTTCGAGAAAGAGGTGGCGTGTTGTGGTAGTTCCGGGAAGTTGGAGATTACTGAAAAGGCTTCGAAGGGAAAGTTTATGGCCAATTTACTGGCGGACTCCGGCACAGGTATCACTAAGTTACGCGAAAAATACAAACCAAAGCCAATTTCTTGGACTGGATCAAAATCGGATGGCACGAGTTTTAGAAGCGAATAAAAATTTTACTAACGTGGTCATAACCCCTTGATTGTACGAGGGAACAAAAGTGTAAAAATAATTGTGTAAACAAACAAAACGTAATCGCGCCACTGCGAACGAGGCAATTAGCAACGGCATCGTCATATTTACGAATGTCATATTTGAGGCGGTTTGTGACCTGACTAAATTGTTTCGAGAGGGGGCTAAGGGGGTTATTCAATAATTAGGTCGAGGGTGAAAGGGGAGGAGAACTCTTCTTATGGTCTCGAGAAGGGTGGTATGGAAATCGAAGATGATCTCACGTAAGATTTTGTTTACACGTGTGATCCAACTAGTATTATCGTTTTAATAATCATCGTCTCGTATTTTTAGAACTGGGAGCACGTATTTACTGCAAGCTAGTGTGCTACAACTACCTCTCGAAGTGATTCTCGGAAGTTAAAAAAAAAACACGAGGTTAAATCTTCCGAAAAACATAGCCTCGGATTCCTTTTGATGACCAAAATACACGGCGATCATAAATTTTAACACTACTAGGCAAATATCGCACTAATAATATACACAAGGGATACATTGTACGACTGATTTACAACTAAATAACTAAGATTCACAACTGGATGTTCAACGAATTGACGGGGCTTATTCTATGCACTTTGGCGACGGACATTAGTTTTAGTTGATGAAATGTTTTGGTGAATTAAGGGCGGGAAAGCCCGGTAAAAGTGATGGTAGAAAAATGACGAGAATTTCCAATCCCAGTTTCTCCCTGACGGTTACGAGAATTCCCTGACTTTCCCTGACTTTTCCAGATTTCCAAAATTCCCTGACAATTCCAGGTTTTCCCGGTTTTCCCTGACAATCGCCACCCTGACTGAAGAAAATTATTTATTTTTCTGATGGTTGTGCCGCACAGTACAAGAACTTTATTAACCCGTGCTTGCACGAATCCGACTTTGGTGCGCCCGGCACTCGTTCGCCATTGCGATGGTGCACGTGGCAAGAGGTTGGTGGCAGCCAGGGATAGAAGGTGCAGATGATGGAGAAATCAGAACCCCCTGTTCGATTGGGCTGAGGCTAACTTGAGCTCCTCAACATTTCGGTCTGCAGAAGACATGTAACAATACCTCAATCTCTTAGTGAAAGGTTTAAAGTTCTCCAGCCAATTGCCGGAACACGAAGTTTCCACTGCTTTAAAAATAATAATTTATTTAACGCTTACAGGTATCCCCCAATTACAAGCGTTGTAATAAAAACACAATTACATTACAAACAAAGTCATAAATAAAAATAATAATGATAATAAAATAAATAAATACATTATGAGATCACTAAATGAGGCGAGCATTTTCCTCCTTAAACTAAGTCAGGGTGTGTTTCAGAAAACCGATGAGAATTAGGGTTCCGGGCGAGGAAGTCATTGGCCGCCCGCATCATGCGGGTGGCGTTGCATCCGGAATGACTTCGAAAGAGTGGAGTGAATGCCTAGTTCTTCGCGTAGGTACGTTTATATTTACAAAGCCGAGGAGGTGGCTTGAGTCAATTCAAAAAATGTGGCGACGAAAAATAACATCAGCAGTCTTCCTTCTGACTTCTAGAGGAATAAGGTGAAAAAGCTTGCACAAATTAGGGTAGTCATTTTTATTATGAACAGGTCCTTTGTATTTGAGACATAGCCATTTCACAAAGCGCATCTGAATTTTTTCAGTGGCGATTGAATATGTTTTATTTTGTGGGTTCCATATGACACTTCCGTACTCCAGAACAGGTCGAACAATGGAGCAGTACGTACGAATGCTAGTTTCGATGGAGAAATTAGCAACAAGATTCCGCTTCAGGAGCCCCAAGAGGCCAAATACGTGCTTTAGGGCAAATCGGTAGAATGTGCGCACTGCACTGAAGTTAAGTTTGTTGTCAATTTTGACACCCAAGTCGGTGATAGAAGTCACTCGTTCCAGTGTGGCACTATCGATTTTATGGACGAAGTGGGCAATGTTTTTGTTAAGTGAAAAAGAGATAACTTTGCATTTGGAAAGATTAGGATAAAGGTTCCATTCCTTACACCAAGTGAAAAAGTTCTGCAAGTCGATTTGTAAAATGGCACAGTCATTCAGCGAATTAACCCTGGCGGAAATCTTACAATCGTCTGCATACAAGAGGCAGTCAGATTTAATGCATCCCGGTAAGTCATTATTAAAAACATTAAAAAGAAGTGGGCCTAGAAGAGACCCTTGCGGCACGGCAGATGTGACGTTAACCGGAGGCGAAAGGGAACTTTCAACCGCAACTCTTTGTGATCTGCTGCATAGGTATGACTGAAATAACTTAAGCAATTTACCACAAACGCCAAGAGTTTTACGTTTATACAGTACATGAGTATGATCCACCCTGTCGAAGGCTTTAGAAAAATCGATATATATGGTGTCAGTTTGGCAACCCGTCTCAATTGATGAGGCCAGTGCATTGCAATGAGCCACCAAGTTAGTAGCAGTCGAGCGTCGATATCCATGAGTTTGAGAAGCTTCCCTTACAGTGCGTCATGAACTTGTCATTCAGAAGCTTCTCAAACACCTTCGAAAAGGTGGGTAAATAGAAATCGGTCTGTAATAGCAGACATTGGACTTGTCTCCACTTTTAAAAACTGGTACAATTATCGCCTCTTTCCACCGTTTGGGGTGAGTGTAATACTCTAAAATTTTATCGCAAAGAATAAACAAAGGGATACTAAGTTCATTGGCACAGTGCTTTACAATAACAATAGGTATAGAGTCCGTTCCAGAAGAAGTGCTGTATTTCAATCCCTGTAAGGTCTTGATAATATCGTTCCTAGCGAAGTTTAAGTTAGAGAGAGCATCTAATGAATTAATAACTACATGTGAATGACTTCCATCATCTCCGCAAAGATTTGACGGACTTGGCGCTTGAAAAACACTAGAAAAGTGATCGGAGAATAGGCTACAGATGTAATTTCATCGCCATTAGCATTCCGCTCGTCTAAATAAACAGAAGAAGGTAGACGCCGGCTACCTTTCTTCCTCCGTAAAAATCGCCAGAATATTTAGGAGCCTTCTTTCAGGGAGGCGCTCACATATATCAAGTGAGAGTGATATTTTGTGACCTGTAAGCTTTTGAAAGTAGCTCGTAGGTTTGAAAATTCTAGGTAATCGTATTGCCGTTTAGAGCGTTTCCACCGGCGAAAATCTCATTCCTTAGCTTTTAAAGCAGCAATCAGTTCAGCATCAAACCAAATGGGATATTTCAGTGGATTAACTCTAAGCAGAGGCACACAGTCTAAAATACAACTCTCCAGCAAGGAGTAAAACAAATCACAGCTTTCGTCGACACAGATTGAGTCGTGGAGTCCAAGGTGATCTAAGGTGGCTTTCAGATTCCCAATATCTTCCAATTGAACTGTGGCTGGGGTGTCTTCTTCTGACGTCGGATTGTTTGACATTTCACCTCTATAAATAGGGGGATATGACCTGATCGAATGTTAGAACAACGGCTGAGATTTGTCACCAGTAGGGAACACTCGCTCAACTCGCCATTGTCCTGGAAAATGAGATCCAGGAAGCTAGAATAGCACGTGGGAGAGTCAATCATTTGCTTCAGCTTAAATTCATTCAGCATGCTGTCCACGAAATGAAAATGGCGGTAGTTAAGGACGTCGTTTTTAGGCGAGGGTAAAACAGTATTAACGCCAGGATCCGAGGCCCAGGACTCATATCACTGGGGGGCAACAGTCTCCAAACAGCAAAAGATTGTCGTCGGCGGTCAACTCACCCTGTAGGGAGTCACGCAATGCGTCAAGGTCACCACCAACAGGTCTCTGAATCGATATCCACAGCGAGTGAAAGGATACTCTTTGACAGCTGAAAGCAGAGATGTCCTCCTGATCCCAGGGGAAGAAGACACAATTGGCACAGAAGTTGAGCCTGATATTAAGTCAGATGTGAATGGAGATGGAACAGAACCTGTTCTAACTATAGAGGGCATTGGTGAATATGTCACCGTGCAATACGACGGACTCGCATTTGTTTTCGAGAAGATAATCCATGGGCCATCTCCGTCCTTGGCGCACACCCCCCAAAAGGCGACGACATCGTGCTTCCTCTGAGTAAGCCATGTGCCGACAAGAGTGAGTGTCCAGGGATGTCTGAATGCACGTACATACAAGATCACAGAAGAGGACTGCAAAGCGGCCACTAGATGCCTCGCGATGAAATGAGATCAAGGTAAGATTACGGAGGAACCAGTTCCCACTTATATGAGCAACTGCAAAATGAGGAACCAAGCAAAACTAATTAGTGGTCTTTGAATTGCAGGCAAAAAAGGGTGGATTGCCGTTCACCTTGAAGAAAATTCTTGTTCACTTATCACTACATATCTCAAAAACCAAATGTTTAGCCATGTCCAAATTGTGCGTGCCTGTACCTACCTATATATTTGCAGTTTAATAATAACAAGTTTTAAAAAAATCGAAGATGGTGTATTTCACCTTTTGACCAAACCTAGATGTAGGTCCACGCTGTGATTCCATTTAAAATCGTGAGTATTTGAAAGTCAATCCTTTTGATAAGAAATTTAATTACCTTTTCAATGAGTTCAACCCCAACTCTGTAGCTCTGCTAGAAGTTGACTCATTGCCAGTGAACTAAAGTAATGCACGAAAAGGCCACCGAAAGGCCAAATTTTGACCCCCTCATAAATCCCTATCCGATCATTCCAAAAATAAAATCATACTTGTTACTTACTATGGTATGAACAACTGTACCAAATTTCATGAAAATCCAAAAAGGTCAAAAAAAATGTGTTGGTTGATTTCATACGGAATTGTCACACATTTCCTCCACGTTAACCATTAGGCCATAAGATGAGATTGAGACAGAAGAGAGGAAGAAACTTCTGTGTGATCAGCCTTCCCGACAAAGAGTGAGCTGACGATCGCCTCGAGGTCCGTGGCTGGAAAGGGAGTGGGCAGAGAAGAGGGCCTTGTCGTTCACGCGCCGAGTGACAGCAGCCAACGTCACCTGCTCCCCTATATATGCCTCCCACCCTTCTGGGTCTCCATTCCTCTCACTCTAATCCACCCCCGTAACTCTCCACGGAACTCTTTTACAACTCTCGCCTCTCTCTCCTTTTGGCCAACCTTTCCACGCACTAATGGAATCCTTCGCTGTACTTCTTTCGGGAATTTTCTGGTTGTGTTCGCGTGATGTATTCAGTTGTCTTTGAGAGTGTGCCCAGAGAACATCTACTGAAAGGTTTTCAACAATAAATGTTAACTAATAGCTAATTATACTTTATTAATCACGAGTTAAATTTATTAGCTAGTTTCTGATGCCTTTGATGTGCCGAGATTTTAGCGATTGTATATACCTACATAAGCATAGAAAAAAATTATAAACAAGCTTTTAAATTGTAAATATCGATTATATGATACAAATAATTAATTTTGTAAATATTTATGTCAGTTAACGCAAAGGATGGAAATATTTGACGTAACAAGATCTAGTCATATGATTTAATGGTGTAGATGTTTTCAATTCTACCATTCCGTGCATTGATTTATGAATTAATAATGAATTATTTTACGTCGAATATAAAAATTAAATCTTTTGTTGTATCCTATTAAACGGAAACTCTTATACTACTCTAGTTGCTACAATTATAATTCTTACTATATATTCGAAGGGATGCTCCTAAGGGATTCTGAACTGTTGAACAAGTAATGCTATTTTTGCGGGTTTTAAGTTATTTCCTTTTTCGCACAACATGCATAAGAATTGCCGAAAAATAATGATGAAACCAAGTTGAGCAGCTCAAAGTACAATTTGAACGCCCAAGAAAACGCAGCTAAACCCGAAAACTACGGAGTAATTAACTTTGGACAGATTTTTTCCAATCGGTCCCACTGGCTCAGCCCTCGTGACACACCGGCGACGTCACGATCCTCCATCACGCTCGTCGATGCACGGAATCGCGTCCCCGAGTCACATCAGGAGGTGACGCCGGAGTTCCGTCACGGGAGGAGCAACGGCGGGGGAAGGCGTCATTACCTCCGCCATCATCCAGCGAAATGATAGCAGCGCGATATTCCGCTGTGCAATGGCGAGAATTGCTCCGTGGATACTCTGGCCGGATACAACTCACTCTTCAACTCCCGTCCCGTCCGCCTTCGAAACTTATCCTCCGACCAATTAGAAAGGCGAATCTAAACAAACCATACTCCCGGAACAACAATAGAAGCGTAAACACCGCAGCTGAGTAATATTTCTGACTTACAGACAAATCAATCACTCTCACTACGATAATTACAAACACATACTTGAAATAATGTGGCAATCTAATCGTAATCTGGGATTCACCAAAAGAGTACCTACTGGGTAAATGTGACGATCATGTACGAGAAATCAGCTACTTTTCCCTTGTTAGACCTCATTTGGAATATGCTGCCAGTGTATGGGATCCCTACGAAATCGGTCTAAATAACGAACTTGAACGTGTGCAGCGAAGATCAGCAAGATTTGTAAAGGGACGGTATGATAACCTTACTTGCGTAACCAGTCTAGTAAATGAATTAAATTGGGAATCATAGTCAGATCGCAGGTTGAAATTTAGACTTAATATCCTCAATAAATTCCAAGATAGTATTTTCAGTGATGATTCTAAAAATATTTTGCAGACTTACTATGGTAGACTGGACCATGATAGCAAAATTAGAGAAATTGATTGCCGGACTAACAGATTGAAAATGTCCTTTTTTTCCTCGTACGATTAGGGCTATGAATAGTGGTAAATCTACGTAATACCCTGCGAGGCACCACGAGGGTGAGTGGCAGGGGACAGGCAGATATACCCAATAAGAATGCATCAATGGATAGCGAAGGTAGTTTGCATGTTGGTGTAAGGAATTTAAGGTTACCTAACTAACAGCATGCAAATCATGCAAAAAATAGCAAAGTAAGTAAAAATACTTACTTTGCTATTTTTATCTTCTTTAAATAATAGTGAAGTTTAGAACAGTACATAAATACTAATCCTCTTTTATGCATGATATGTAGCGCATGTTTGGCGAAAATTCACCCCCTGCTACACACCTTTATGGTGGCTTGCAGGGTGTTATGCACGCACGTGAAGATTCATGGCACATTAGGGTGCCCGAGTATGACATGGACACGTCGGCAATTCACTCGCACCCTTGGGTGAACTTCACTCTGACCCGGCAATGAGAAGCAACGCATACAATCTGTGCACCAAATGAGAGATATACTTAGTATGACGTAAGGAGTAGACGCAAGAGAGGTAGCAGTTGAGCTCCTGAATACATACGGCTCCAATGTTTAGTTTCGGGGTTACTTCACCAGAACTCATTGAAGGTTAATTATTATTATGATTAGTGATCCACCACTTTAGATGGACATATTTTTACCCACCGACAGAGAAGTCAAGGAGAATGATAAAAATAAAATGGATCAACCGAGTGACAAATATAAAAGTCTTAAGAATAGAATGAGAAAAGACAATGGCTGAAATAAGACGGGACAACTTAATCGACCTCATCTTAAGACACGATGGCCTGATGAAGAGGGAAAAGTGAACGGGAAGAATGGAAAATGCAGGCCTCGTATGAGAAGCAAGGAACAAGTTGTGAATGACGAGGAAGAAAAGAAATGCTGCCACGATCTAATCCAATGGGCATCCTCCGCTGGCGGAATATAGATTCAACCAGACGCCCTCAAATTCGACAAGGCATGTTTGCGTGATGAATCGTCGGCGGGGATGGAAGCCCGCTGGAAGATCCCCCTTCACACAATTAATACGCCGGGAGAGCACCAATCAAATAGAGAAGTGCGTCAAGCCAATCCAAGGACGGCTGACTGACGAGGACTGGTCCAGCCGAAAGACATCGTGACGCACGGAGACAAAAATGTCTCTCTCCAAGGCATTCTCAGAATCCACCGTTCGAATGATGCTCTTGGAATAAGCATTTCGTTTGTTTTCCCCGAAATATCTCGAGTAAATGTTTGAATATCTCATTGGAATTTCACAAGGAAAACAATGGCTGACATGCCTAAATGACGTTTGTGTTATAGGCAGTCTGGAATATAGAGGGCCGACCAAAAACGGACGCTCCCCTTTCTTACGCTGAACCCTTGCAATTAACGTTAAGTATTTTTGCATTTTAACTTTAGCTATGCATTCAGTGACAAATGTAATCGTTGTCCACTTTTTATTCTGTCCTAAAGCGAACATTTTCTATTGATTAATTTATTAAAGTTGGATAAAGCGTTAATTCCATCTTTTCTGGGAAAATGTAACAAGTCGTGTGATTTTCTGATGCCTTGAAAGAGATTTATAATCAGACCAATTAAACTTGAAGTTCCTTCTACGTTGCCTATTGCATCCTAAAATTGATAGTTTCGGCATTTTTCTCGAGCTCAGCATCACGTCTTACGAACTCAGGAGGAGTCAACATCATGGAGATATCACATCTAAGGAATACCGCGGGTACAAATCGTCACACTCCACTGAATAGCTATCGATTTCACAACATGGGATTGGTTTGCAATCTGAAAAGTTTCCACGATGAAGTGAAAAGTGAAGTTTCAAAAATCTAGGAAGAGGAAGTGAAGAGTCTGGTTCTTTCAACAGGAGTGCAATCAATCAAAATTTTAAATCAATCGAAAAACACTCGAAATAGTCTTTAGTGGAAACATAATATGCTCTCGGATTTTCGATCAATAACGCAAACGAAGGTTTCGGAAATTTTCTTTTTCAGATGTAACACAATGTCAATCCCAAAACATCCGCATTAAGTTGTTTTTGTGTTTAATTGTGAAGGCGCGGCTAAGGAGTAATCGAGGAAGCCACAGCCAAAGGACCCAGAATCCCACTCTCGAAGACAATTCTCAGGAGAAACTGTAGATGGAGCTATAGAACTCCTCCTTCCTCTTTATTTAAATACGGTCCATCAATGGACGCATCCAAGGCGTTCAACGACACAGATCCTTCAATTCATCGCAAAGGGCGATAAGCCACCACTGAATTAGGGGCGGGTTTCCAACACAGTTGCTTGATGTGCATAGGGCCAACATAAAATCTTACAGTGGGATTGCGGACTAGCCACCGTTTTATTTCCTGTGCCCGCCTCAGGAGCCAGGATTCCGGGGAAAACGCGATAATCCTCGTCAAAATGTCGTCGTGAACAACATGCGTCGGTCGAGCCCCCTTGGCTCATCCAACGCTGACGTCACGCAGGTGGCGGCTACGGAATCCCACGTCATTGCCGTTTCCGAGAAGCGCAAACCGCTGAGGTCACAGCGGAGCAAGCGAGTGGCTCCGATCGCTGGCAGCGGGAGCGAGCGTTTTGTTTGCACTCTTCGAGGCGATAATGGCGGAGATTGGAGCGGGATTCCCGATATACGATAACCCGTCCACTCGGAATTATCGGAGCAAAGGTGTCGCCCAAGGTGTGACAATGGCCGCCACACGAGAACGCACTTTCGACACACGCCGTTCGAGCCATTCCACAGGCGATAGAGAGAGGAGCTTTCAAGAGTGTAGGAGGAAGAGACCTTCTTACCTGTGGCGAGACGATCGTCTCCACGGGCGGCTGAGGCATCCTGCGGCTGCGCGAAAATATTCCAAAGGGCCACACTCACACACGGATGCACCCCGAACACACACTAGCACCCCCGCACACCATAGCGGCACCACCAGGATGGACACCACCACTGATCTCTCTTCGAGGGACAACAAGCAAGGGCCCACATCACCACCGGCCGACCGAAAGAACTGAATCGATGGGAGCGAGGTGACGTGAGATCGATATCGGCGCGGGCGGCCTCGCACACACAAGAGAGAGCACGGACTGCCTGCCTGCCTGCTCGCTCGCCCCCTCCCGTCGCCCCTTCCCTCCCCCTGGGGGCGGTGGGGGCGTGGACCCTTCGGCCGCAGCGACTTGCCTGCCACCTGCGCGGCCACGAGCTCAACTGGAAGGCGGGCACCAACAAGTGACTGTCGTGGTCCGCCACGGTCGAAGGCGCGAATCAAGGAGGCTAATAGAATATTCGTGGCGCGTATCATGCGAGGAGTACATTTCGATCCCCTGCACTAGGGATGGCCGGCTATGAGAAAAGAAAAACCGGTGTTAGGTTAGCCGCATCATTTAAACAGAACGGGTGCTTGAGTATTTAAACCTGAAGAAAATAATCGGTTATTTTTAGGTCCTATAACCTATAGTGTAACCGAACGACGTCTACGCGGTCCAGTTCGTTAGCGCGGGGGGGAAATTGAAGCAAACTTATTCTGGGTTGTATAGCTTAGCAAAATATATCTGATTTTAATGTCCTACTGCAATTTCATTTACCCTTTAATCAGGGGTAAAAGTGCGGGGGATGGCGGGTGGACTCCCGCCACTTCCTGAAAGTCTTCGCCAAGGGGCCGGGGGAACGGCGCACTGTGGGCTGAAATCGGAAAAAGCTGGTCAAAAATCATAGCTTCCCTATTTTTATAGATAGAACGACAAAATATTCCCAACTATTTTGCTTTAGTCTTCTAAACATAAGTATGACAATATTTTGCCAAAAAAATGATCCGGGGCCTTTTTTTGAAACAAATTTGAGGAGACTGAAAAAATCCAAAAATCGACTAGGCGTACCGCTGCAATACAGAGGGATTATTTTATTTTAATAAAATGTTTTAAATACAAAAATAAGCCGTTTCAAATATATTTTAATTTTTTAAACAAAATATTACACATTAAATATATTAAAATATTTTTTATAAACAATATATTATATACAATATAACAATAAGGGTCAGCGATTGTATTGTTGTTACCTACACAAGATATAACTGTAGAAGTATTTTAAATCTTGAAACATGATATAAAAAGTTAAAAAATAAATATTACAATTGATATAACCCGAAAAATTAATTCATCAACCCATTACAGGTCTTCGTCGGATTCCAAATCATCGCTGTCCTCATCCGTTGTTGGCTCCTCCATCATAAGCAAATATCGTGTTTCTTCCGAAACATTTCTTCTTACATTTTTAAATAAAACTTTCAGATATTAGGGGATCCGAAGTTAGGAGGAGCCTTTGGAAAAGATCCTCCATTTCAGCCAAACGGGAAAATTTTCTCGTATGGTCTGCTCGGTACCTTCTTATATCTTTATGCCGAGATTCCAAAGCTTCCTCCGACAGCTGGCCAATGGGAAGCACTGCTGCCTTTGCAATCGATGCTCCATGAAATAGTACCTTGTACACCGTGAGCGGATACCACGGATACAATTTCACATAGAGGGAAGCGGTCTTTGAGCAGTAATCGCTGAAAGTGCCGTAATTTATTTCAAGCCCAAAAGATAGTGCGTTCAAAATTGTGGCAAACCTTGCAATAAGTTCCTCGTTAATACCTAGTTCGGTAAAAAGAAAACAATATTCTCACGTAACCTACCACAAAAATTCTGAATGTGAATGCCAAATTTTGGAATTAACAAACAAAAAAGACATATCTTAAGTTATTATTGGCTAACATACCGATAATTTCTGATGTAAGCTTGGGATTAGAAAAAAAACGTCGGGCAGTGTTCCCATCATTAGCCGTCCCTTAACCAGGCTTTGGAACGTCAATTAAGGATGTTCCACCGTGACTCCGCGATTCAATATCCCGTAAAAGAGCTATGTTATTTAATGAATAAATACCGATCCAGAAAAACACCTATATGGAAAATCATCAGCAGGGTGATAACGCATACACAATAATTGTATGAGTATGCTATTTTATAGCGCGGTGTAGTTACATTCTATTTTTTACAAGCTCTTTTAACTCATTTTGACTTCGGAAAATGACTGGCGTGTTGTTGCCACGTTTAATTTACAAAGTGAGGATACATGCTCAATTCCGCTAATACGTATTCTAAAATAGGTTAAATATTTTCTTACATAGTTTTAAACTTCTCCCTTGCAAATACAACTCTTTGTTTTGAATTTTATTAATATTCGTATTTTTGAAAATTGTTTGGCAACAATGACGCTGCTACCATTTGGAAGCATTGATATTAATTACACCATATCAATAACCAATAAAATATTTAAATCACGTAAGAAATATAAGAAGGATCTTGGTAAGGTATATTCCGTAATTAAGACGGTAAATAAGCTTGTAAGCACGTTCCGTCACAAGTATCGTTGCCAATGATAACAACATACTGTAGCGCCACTTTCACGTAACTAAGACTTTTCTGCTTTTTTTCGAGCAAACATTTATTAATATCAATTAAACAAGTGTGGTAAGGCGAGCACTTTTTTACAATGCTAATTTCTACGTAAAATCACGCATCTTATATTAGTTTTTCGTCAAAACGACATTTCTCCTTACATTATTAATCTGCAAATATTGCTGCAAGAGCCATGCTCTGCCGTATAGCCACCTATAAAATATCTGATTTTTAGTGTCTTTTTTCTTCAAATATATTATGGTAAGGCCAAATTATTTTGTTGCCAATCGATAGAAGGGCCAAAAAATGATGTATCCTGAAATTTTCACAAAAATGGCATCTACTTCATAATTCGGTGGAGCCACCTTAACAGCCCCATTTTTGTTTTCAACGAATCTTCTTTTCCAATTCGGTTTTGCTTCCATTGGTAGCTTTGGTCTAAAAGGATGTCACGAAATTATGGTATGAATATGCCTTAATGGAAAAAATGGTACACTATTTGAATATGTGAGTGTATGTAACCAAATTTTCTACTCACCCTCGATTTCTTTACTTTCAAGCGATAAGAGACTCGGAGTAGGCATTCAAAAAACCTAATAATGGGAGAGGCTGTGTGGTTCAGCAGTTCTTGAAGGCTCACTTCACATTTTTCCCCCTACTGATATGCCCTCTGAGTATGCAGCATTCTTCTGAAATCTAATCCTTTCATAACTAGGATAAAGTTTGTTTCCAAATTTTTTTAGCAGTCTTGCGAAGTATTTTATATTGCAATTTTGTTAAATTGCAATCAACAAATAACGAAAGAGCCTCCTCTGGCGTCAACTCATTTTGAGGTGTAGACATTGACCTCCATTTTTTTAACATTCGTTGACCTCGGGTGGGGATTTTTGTAGTCATTTCAGTTATTATTTTCGCTGCCACTTCATTCCCTTCGGAGCGCAATGTCATGGATGTGGCCAGCGAAATGTCTGCTGCTGACGCTTTCTCTCTTAAATCTGCCACTTTTCTTCTTTTAGTTCTTTTACTAGACCTCTCAAAATCTTTTTTCGGCCTTCCTTTGCCGCTTAACTCAGAAGAACCTGAAACTAGAATGTAATAGCAATACTAAATTGCCTTGGAGTGAAATATAGCCAAAGGAAATATGTTAACCAATGATTGGCAACCAACCTGAGTTGGGATTTCCAAGAAGATATACATATCCGCTGGGAACGGTATATCCTTCTCTAACCAACAACGAAATTTTTGTTTAAACCTGTCGTTATTCCTATTACATTCATCCCATTTTTGAAGTATGAATTGAAAAAATTTGCGTTCATGACATTCGACAAAATTTCTTTAATTTTCATGTATTTTCCTAGGTTAAACTTACTGTGAAGATATTGCAAAGCTAATTTTTATTTGGAATTCACCGAATTTCCACTTCCATTGAAAATCACAGCATGCATTTCTTTTCGGGTCACATTCGTGGGGTCCATTTTTTTCTAATCCGGAATGTCAATACCTACTGTTAATCACTGGAGAAGGAAATCAAAATTAGAATATAATTTCCTCCGTAATACACGCACAATAATAGAGAAATTTGTTAGGGAAACTTACCTTATTATCGATCCTTAGTATCCTCTAGTTCGGCCTCCACGTTGAAATTTCACGCTCTGGGGAAATTGAGCTTCAGAGAACTCTTGGTTTTCGGATTCCGTGGTACAAGCACTGAGATCCTTTCGCACTCACGACGAAAACATGACTAATTTGCTCAGTAAAATCGTGAAAAAGAGAATTTTTTCAACCAATTGGAAACAAGCATTTGTAGGAAAACCCATGCGATCTACTTCGTAGAATTCGTCCGCACGTGTCCAAGAGAAGCGATCCGCAAAAGTGCAAAAACCCCTTTTCAGGGACGAGACAATAAAGCAATGAGCGGCATTTCCGCAAACGAATATAAGGTAGGGTTATCGGACAAAGGGGATTACCGCTGTCGGCCGGGTAGTGACCGCGACCACTGCTGTACCTTTTCCTTATTCGAAGGTATGAGCTGCTGATAGTTAAAAGGCTCAGGAATGTGTGAAAAGCATTATATGTGAGTGCATAACGGAAAAAATTGGGTTTCCCAAAGATGAGAAAATATTCCCCTGCAGCCGCCCACTTCATGAGACAAGTTTCCGACTTGCCGGCGCACGCGTTGAACCTTGCAAATGTTGTCTTTCTAATTAAAATCGTAATGTGATAATGGAAAAAATGGAACAGTAAGGCTTACATAGAGTGCATAATGTATACTGGTGTGGAAAACACGAGTGTTGTCTCATTTTTATTGAGTAATCCATAACAAATTCTGAACGAATTTCCGCATCTCAGCTCCGCGCCACGCGGTTGGACCTCTGGGTCTTGATGGGAGTGGTGGGGGGGCAGATTGGGGCAGGATTTTTCTTTTGAGCATTTAAGTTGACACTTTTGTTTATAATTTGATATAAATATTTTTTTCGCTAAAGGCCGCTAACATAAAGTTTTTTCCTACTTTATGGTAAAAATACCGAAAATATAGCATATTTTAATTGTTTAATAAATTTTAAAAAATATAACAACAAAATCTAAATTTTCACTATAGTTGGTTTTCAACATACATATTATTATGATGGCATGCTTAAAAATTACGTGTCTCACATTAAAACGGAACAGTAGCAAAACTCTTCCCTCAGTTTTCACCAAAAAAATGGAAAGTAATTTTTGATCATTTTTTATGAATTTCACAGACGTCTGCTAGTCTAAAAAAATCACTTAGAAATAAAATTCTTTAAGTATTTTGGACAATGATTCTTGCATATTCAGAAAATATCATCGTCTTTTCCGAAATAAAAAGTGAAAAAAATCATTTTTGGCCAAGAATATTCGATTTCAGCCCACAGTGCGGCGTCCCCTCACCCCCCCCCCGCCCCCCCCCCCCCCCCCCGGGAGAAAGGGCGTTCTCCCGTGGAAATGTTTTTAAATACCCATTTTTTATGCATTTTGGAGCCTAAAATTTCATTTGTATTCTTAACAACAGATAATATTGAACAATTTTAGACATTTGAGAAGTTTAGCAATGGAGAAGAAATAAAAAAGCCAACTTGAAGTTTAAAATAATTATAAAATATTAATGTTTCATACGACAGAAAATGTGAAAAAATTTCATTGGAAAAGGTTTACAGTGATGATAAGCGCATACATAAAAGTTAAAAACTATCTGTTTAATTAGGGGATTACTAAAAAGTTTGAGTTGGGTGCTAATATTGCTGTATGGTATCATCAGTATCATGAAACAAAAGAATTTATAGAAAGCTAACTCATGATCAGATTTTTCAAATTACGCAAGTGGGAAAATCTAGAAAATAATTGCATACAAAAATTGGATGAGTAAAAAACTTTAGCACTTTTCCACAATGTATTTTAAAATAATAAAATTACACAAAACGTGATTCGGCTTACTAAGCCATCATCAGGTGTACACTTATAAACTTCCGTGACAGCAGCGCAATATATATGAAACGGGAAGGGGAAGGGGATAGGGGAAAGTGGTTGGTTGGGGGGGGGGGAAGAGGATGAAGCACTCTAAGGAGTTTGTCCTTGGGACTGTAAGGGTAAGACCTTGGGACTTTAGAGTGCTTCATCCTCTTCCCCCCCCCCCAACCAACCACTTTCCCCTATCCCCTTCCCCTTCCCGTTTCATATATATTGCGCTGCTGTCACGGAAGTTTATAAGTGTACACCTGATGATGGCTTAGTAAGCCGAATCACGTTTTGTGTAATTTTATTATTTTAAAATACATTGTGGAAAAGTGCTAAAGTTTTTTACTCATCCAATATGTCTAAATTCCACTACGTGGCGCCTGATACTGTGATCTGCATACAAAAATGTTAAAAAACACCGACAGCTGAGGCCATTTCGGATAGGTTGGTAATTGGGTAATAGCAGAAGTTTTCAGGAGGAAGTGTAGAGAGAAACCCGGTGTCGGCATTAGCCTACTCTTAACGAAAGGCGCCAAGGGGACCACGGCTTAACGTCCCATCCGACGGACGAAGTACTGGACTTAAAATTCCCTCCACTAGGCACTCAAGTGGGGACCGGTTTCCCACTGAAAAATCTGCCACTTCCAGGAATCGAACCCGGGCCCTCGAGATGGGAGGCCAGTTGGCCACCACACCAACCCGATCCCCTTAGTCGGTTGTTTATTTCTAAAGATGGTTCATTGTATGTTAGTAAAAAGTATTTTCCATTGTCAACTGCACATACATGGAATCGGTTTTCCTCGTGAGTGGTGAGGTCACCCTTTTCTCCTAAGAGATTATGAAACTTTTTAAGGGGTTCCTTTAATAATTTCCTAAGTGGAGTCACGTTGTGGTGGACACTTCCCAAGCCAAATGAAAAAAGTACGCACTATTGACAGTACAGCCCCCTGTCTTTATGAGACAGCACAAGCCAGTGGAACTTGTCAAGATGTGATCTCTGTGCATATTTTTTGTAGGCTTTCCTTTCTTCATTATTTCGTTATGAGGGAACTGGTCGTCTAAAGGAGGAGTCCGCGGTTTTTGCAACAACGTAGCCTTCCCCACGCAGCATCATGATATCGGCCCAATATCATTTTTACACCGTCACATACACTTATTGGCCAATCCGATATTAGCTACCGATATCAGCAAATGTCAAAAGTGATAACATTTGCCATTATAAAAATTACATTTGCTGACGATATTTGGCCGATATTAATTTGATGATAAAAAGACATATGTCACTACTATACAGTGGCATAAAAATGATATTGGGCCGCCGCATGTTTGATATTACCATGGACTGATTTTTAATTAACATGATATTGGGATGATTTAATAAATAAGATAGCTAAAATGTATCCTGGATAAACATGTTAAAAATATTTAGGTTAAAGTCGCTCCCGTGGGGAGAACCGACGGTCAGACCCTCATTACCTCTCCAAGCAGCTAATCCAAGACCCTTCCTCGAGTTCGGGGCTCTTATGGACCCAACCCTCACTGCAGGAGGCCCCACCACAGAAGTTGACCATTTGCACTTAAATATGCAATTTAAAAGTTTATAACTTTAACCCAAAAGTATCATATTTATCGCATAGCCGGCGAAGATACGACTAAGTAGGTGTTTTGAACGGCATTGTGCGATAAAATTTAATGATAATTGAAAAAAGTACGATATTCCCTACAGCGATTTGGCATCCCTGCAGATCGCCGGAGGAATGGGGAGGGGGCACAGAGATGGCAGCGGACGACCATCACCGGGGGGAACCCAACCTCATAAGTTCATCTACATCTACATCTACACGATACCCTGCAAGCCACCGCTAGGGTGTGTGGCAGGGGGTGAAGGTCACCAAGCATGCACTACTAACATGCAAGCAGCAACTAAAGGGTCTCATGCAACTAGATTGTTAGTATCTATAGTATTTGAGGGGTTAATACATGCATCATGCACTACAGAATACTCTAAAATATTTCCCCTACCTATCCCTTTCCTATGCTGCCTATTCTGTTCTCTTATAGTAGGTACGGGGGAAAAATGCCATTTTGAATCTATCTGTACGACAATCTATCTCTCTAATCCTATTTATCTGGTCGAATCTAGCATAATACGCTGGTGTTTTCAATATGTGCCTAACATCTTCAGTAAAGCTTTCCGATTGAAATTTCTCCAATAGATTTAATCTGGACTTTAACCTACGCTCTGATAATGACTCCCACCCTAATTCTTGTATTAACTGTGAAACACTACTCAACCTATCGTAACACCTTTTGACGAACCTAGCTGCTCTACGCTGCACACTGTCTACTTCTCTCATCAAACCTAATTCATTAGGATCCCATACACTGGCTGCATACTCAAGGTGCGGCCTAACTAGTGAAAAGTAGCATCGCTCTTTTGTCTTCTCATCACATTTCCCAAGTACTCTTTTTATAAATCCTAGCTTTCTCTTCGCTCGGCCGCATATTTCCCTTATGTGTCTTCCCCACGATAAATCTTTAGTGATTGTTACACCTAAATATCTTACGGTTTCAACGTTTTCGATCTTCGTGTTATTAATTCTATAGAATCGCTCTATCGAATTATTCCTCCTCCAAAAATTGATAGCTACACACTTTTTAAGGTTGAGTTCTAACTGCCATTTGTTGCACCACTCTTGAATTGCATCTAAATCCTTGCTAAGTGATTTCATGTCCTCCTCGTTTGATATACCCCTGTACACCACCGCATCGTCTGCAAAAAGTTAAGGTTACTACTAACTACGGTACCCAAATCGTTTATGTATAAAAGAAATAGAAGCGGACCTACTACGCTACCCTGGGGAACTCCCGATGTGACTTCGATTGTGTCCGACATGATACCATCTATGACAACCCTCTGATCTCGCCCACTTAAGAATTCTTTTACCCAACATACAACGTCTTTATTTATACCAAAACTCTCTAACTTCAAGATTAATTTGTCATGAGGAACTTTATCGAAAGCCTTTTTAAAATCTAAAAATATCGCATCAACTTCAGTACTGCTTTCGCCGAGGACTAAAATATCGTGTACGAATAAAGCTAATTGTGTCTCGCAAGATCTACCTTTCAGGAACCCGTGCTGGCTGTTTATGAGTAATCCCTGACTATCCAAATGCCCCATGATCGAACTGACTACTATGTGCTTAAATATCTTACAAGAGATTGATGTGAGTGAAATGGGTCTGTAGTTACTAGGTTCTTCCCTATCACCGCTTTTAAATATAGGTGTAATGTTAGCTACTTTCCAATCCTTGGGTACTGTGTGGTTCTTTAGTGTTTTATTGAATATTATTTCTAGATAGGGGGCTATTTCAGAAGCTAATCTTAGCTTGGCAGAAGCTAAAAAAGAATCAGAAGCTAAAGTTGACCATTTGCAGTTCAATATGCAATGAAAAAGTTTAAAACTTTTACCCACATTTATGATGTTTATCGTATAGTACGCGAAGAGACGATTAAGGAGGATTTTTGAACGACGTCGTGCGATAAAATTTAAGGATTGTTGTAAAACCTAAGAAATGTCCTATTGCGATTGCACCCGTACTATGCAATCCACTGCTGTCTACAACTCTAAGATTATCTTCTTCTAAACATTTCGTAGACATAAAGGCCGCGATGTCTCGAAAACAAACGATTCATCAAATATACACTGCCCTCCATGCTGGATTGTTAGCTGGAGTAGACTAGTAGATACAAAGTACTGATGTAGATATAATCGTATGTACAGAAAGCTGGCTTTCGAAGAACACATCACACATATCACATATGAAATATTCCAGAAGTGTTTTACCGAAGTTTTCAACTCAATCATTATCAAAAGCAGTAATATTCCCAGACAACCCCTTGGAATGTGTTTGGTGTTCATTAACTTGACTTAAATCCAAATCAATACCTGTCTGCGCATTCTATAGGCCCCCAAACACTGATGTTGACTCACTAATAGAACTGGGAAAGCACATAAATTCTATAACGTCCCGTAACAGCGAGCGTAGTATAATAATAGGTGGAGAATTCAAATCACCATCAATAGACTGGAGAACTTACTACTTCAAAGCTGGAGGGAGGGATAAGGACATCCGTGAGACTCTATTAGATGTGTTCTTCAATAACTCCCTACAACAATTAACTACAGAACCTAATAAAGGGGGATAACATTCTTGATTTACTGGCAACCAATATCCCATAACAAGTGACAATGATTGACACGGTTGATGGATCAGTGACCACAGAGTTATAACTGCAAAATTCTTACTATCTTTAGATAAAAATTTTAAACAAAAAAGAAAGATTTACATCTTTAAAAGAGCAGACTTTGCTAACTTTAAAATTTATTTAAGAGATTCCTTATCGGATTTCAAAGTCTTCCATTCACGTATGCACGAACGGTTCATGGAAGTCGTTCATTAATATCATGCGCTCTGGGATCAATAGATACATCCATAGTAAATTTAAAAAAGAAAACACTGAACCTAGGTGGTACAATTCCGAAGTGAGAAAATCCCTGAGACGGCAGCGAATATGTCATGCTAAAATGAAAAGAATTAGTAAATATATGCCCACTGATGAGCATAACGAAATAATTGAAAACTATAAAATTTCAAAATCCAGCCCTTAGTAATGCATTTTTCTCTCTTTTCCCACGATATTTTAGTTTCTGGCGAAAAAATATTCCAGTGGAGATATATTTCTCGATTTCAAGAAAGCATTTGACAAGGTGTCTCATAGCAAACTAATTTTGAAATTAAAATCCTATGGGTTAGGCAGTAACATGATATCATGGATAAATGATTTTCTACATGATCGGGTGCAAAGGGTTGTTTTGGACGGTGTTACCTCACCGGAAACTAAAGTCACTTCGGGTGTCCCACAAGGTAGTGTGATAGGTCCACTCCTGTTCCTTCTTTACATAAATGATATCAGTAAGGTGGTAAAAAGTAAACTTAGTCTATTTGCCAAAGACGCAGTAGTGTATAGGGAAATGTGGTCGTTTACCATATTTTTTATTTCCGAATATGATAGAGTTTGTAAAATAAAAAGACTCGTATTTTTCCGTTTTTTGATCCGTCAATTACTTCTCGAGTTATAAGCGGCGAAAAACTGATGTTTTTAACCCTTTCGGAAAAGTGGGTGTGGTGCAACCTCTGACGTATATCGACTTCGTCCAATCACAACTGAGCTCGCGAAGGTACTTCACCTTATCGCAAAGGGGGGGACACAGCTGGCTCTGCCAATCGGAGCAGTTACGACAGCATCTGTGCGAGCAGACCTTCCGAGAACCCCCCTCCACTCCCTCCCCTTCCCCGAAAAGCAGTCAAGGACGGGAGGAAAATGACGTCAATGTTATCACAGCAGCCTTTTCGGTGGGCGTCACCTTTTGCTTATTGTAATTTTTGATTTATGAGTGAATGGTTGTGGTTAGAGGATTAATTTTTTCACTAAAATTCTTTTTTCGTTTCCATGTAACAGTTTCGTGCACAAAATTGCGATTTCTGTTCCGAGTAAACGCCCCCATTCTATGCCCAAACGATAAAGAATATTTAAACGATGACCTACAAGCAATCATAAATTGGTGTGATATATGGCAGTTAGAATTAAATTTTAAAAAATGTATAGTAATGAATTTTTGGAAAAAGACTAGCTCTCCTCCCAGTACTAACGAAATAAGTAATAATTAATTAACAAACGTAGAATGCATTAAATGTCTTGGAATAAGAATGACACATGATCTTTCCTGGGGTAAACACATACGTGAAATAATGGGTCAAGCTAATCGTAGACTGGGATTCATCAAAAGAGTATTGGGTAAATGTGACGATCATGTAGTGCAGCGTGTGCAGCGAACATCGGCAAGAATTGTAAAGGGACGGTACAATAACCTTATTAGCGTAACCAGTGTATTAAATAAATCAAAGTGGGAAACATTGTCATATCGCAGGTTGAAATTTAGACTTAATTTCTTAAACAAATTCCAAGACCATATTTTCAGTGATGACGTTAAAAATATTTTGCGAACCCCAACTTACTATGGTAGACTGAACGATAATCACTAAATTAGAGAAATTGATTGCCGAACTGACAGATTCAAAATGTACTTTTTTCCTCATAATATCAAGGATATGAATAGCGGTAAATATGTCCAAAACGAGTGAATCATTGTTTAGCGTAGGTGTAAGGTCTTTAATGTACCCCAACTTACAGCATGTTTTGGCATGCTTACTTTGCTATTTTTATCTCTTTTAAATAGTGAAGTTTGGCTAGTATATAAATACTAATCTTTTTTTATGCATTATAGGTAGTACATTTTTTGTGAGAAATCAACCCCTCCCACACAACTTTATGGTGGCTTGCAGGATTATGTAGATGTATGTCAGTAGAAGAGATCTTTCGCAATGTAGAAAGTATTTGGTGTTCCGTTAAAAGTAAAAGTAATAGCACGAAAAGGATATATGTAGGTGCATACTACGGCCACCGGATTCAGATGTCAATGCTTTAATGGAACTAGAGTCAGAGATAGGAACATGGCTGTCTCGGATCAATGATAGGGGAATAATAGTAGGTGGAGACTCAACCTTCCGTCGACAGACTGGAATACGTGTAGTTTCATTACAGGAGGTAAGGATAAGGAACTCTGCGAATCACTGCTGAACACCTTTACGTCACATTCTTTACAACAGCTAGTAACAGAACCGACCAGGGGAAACACATTCTAGACTTATTAGCAACAAATACACCCGAAAAATTTCTAAATACAGTTACAGACACAGGAATTAGTGACCATAAAATAGTGCATGTGAAATTTGTTATAGCTGTTGAAAGGCATTATAAACCAAGGAGGAAGGTATACTTATTTGGCAAGGCTAATTACGACGGTATGAAAGAGGAATTAAGGGAATCGTTCAATGTATTTAGCGAACAAAGCAAAGGATATAATACAGAGGATTCGTGGAGGGAATTTCTGGAGGTCACCCGTAAAGCAGTTAACAAATATATACCAAGTAAATTGATAAGTGATAACATAGAGCCAAGGTGGTATAACGTGGAGGTTCGGAAATCACTAAAGCGACAAAGGGTATGCAACACTGGGATGAAGAATGCAGGACAGTGTCTATCGGTAGAGGAAAAAATGAGTTAGTTCAAAATTATAAAAAATCAAGAGCATTGGCAAGGAAATGGTGTAGGCAAGCGTTATCATAATTTCCAGAGCAAGATGTTAGCAGAATATTTAGATTATCATGTGTGCTTCTGGGAAATAGGTCCACAGTGCACACACTTAAAAGCGATGCAGGAATTGGAGTCACCAGCAATTTAGAAAAAGCCAATTATTTAAACTCTTTCCAAAGCGTATTCAACTCATCGCCACACAACACAGTCGAAACACCGCCGAACACTTTCAGTGAACCTATGCCCGAAATAACAATTTCATGTCGCGGGATAGAGCACCAGTTAAAAAACATCAGTAAAAACAATTCACCAGGTCCCGATCAAATTCCTTCCAGAGTATATAAAACATTAGCTTCTGAAAAAGCCCCCTATCTAGAAATAATATTCAATTAAACACAAACGAACAACATAGTACCCAAGGATTGGAAAGAAGCTAACACTACACTTATTTTTAAAAACGGTGATGGTATGACGTGGGACATAATCAAAGTAACACCGGAAGTTCTTCAGGGTAGCGTAATATTTCCGCTTCTATTTCTTTTTATACATAAGCGAACTAGGGACCGTAGTTAATAGTAAGCTTAGAATTTTTGCATAGATGCGGTAGTGTACAGGGGTATATCAAAAGAAGAAGACAGGGACTCGCTTAGCAAGGATTTAGATTTAATTCAAGAGTGGTGCGACAATGGTAGTTAGAACACATAGTATACACGAATTAGGGTGGGAATGAAGATTAAATTGATCGACCGAGTAAATAACGAGGAAGTCCTAAGAAGAGTGGGAGAGAAGAGAAGTCTGCTAACAACTCTAAAAAGAAGAAGGGGCAACTTAATCGGCCATATCTTAAGACACGACGGTCTGATGAAGACTATCGTCGAGGGGAAAGTGAACGGGAAGATTTGAAAAGGCAGGCCTCGTATGAGATACATGGAACAGGTTGTGAAGGATGTAAAAGAGAAGAATTACGTCACAATGAAAAGGTTGGCCGATAGAGGAATCGAATGGAAATCTGCGTCCAAGGTCCCTATAATATAAGGACCATGTCTGCGTCAAACCAAATTTAGGGTTGTTGACCAATGATGATGATGATGGGGTGGGAATCATGTGAGAGCGTAGGTTAAAGTTCAGATTAAATCTATTACAGAAATTTAAATCGGATAGCTTTACTGAAGATGTTAGGCATATATTAAAAACACCAGCTAATTATGCTAGATTCAACCAGATAAATAAGATTAGAGAGATAGATTGTCATACTGATAGATTCAAAATGTCTTTCTTTCCTCGTACAATTACACATATGAACACCTTGAATAGTATAAATACAAGTGTATTGCATAGGTAGCTACATATAATGTTGAGCCTGAAAACTTCTTTCATAATAGTGAATGCTGCATGTGAAGGCGAACCAAGGAGAGTAGAGTTCTCTACTCTCCTTGCGGGGAACCATGCAGAACAATGGTTCGGTCGCTCAACGGTCACTTTCCCTTCGACCCTACCCACCCATTCCGTTGAATGTCTTAATTGCTTCAACACCAAAGGTTAGACTACTACCCACCCATTCCGTTGAATTTCTAACCTGTCTTAATTGCTTCATGACCAAAGGTTAGACGACGAGGGTAGGCGAGGGAGAATTCTAGGAAAAAAGGATTTGAATAAGATGAGGGAGAATTCTACGAAAATTCTATGCTGTTATCTTGGAAGAAGGACTGGTAAGCGAGGAAATAAGTGATCCTTGTGCGACCAGAACTTGGAAAGAGTACTTGGAAAATGTGATGAGAAGACAAAAAAGCGATGTTACTTTTCTCTAGTTAGGCCCCACCATGAGTATGCAGCCAGTAAGTATATGGGATCCGAATGAAGTAGGTTTGATCAGAGAACTAGACAGGGTGCAGCGTAGAGCAGCTAGGTTCGTTAAAATACGTTGAGTAGTGTTTCAGAATTAATTAAAGAATTAGGGTGAGAATCATTATCAGATCTTAGGTTAAAGTACAGATTAAATCTATTACAGAAATTTAAATCGGATAGCTTTACTGAAGATGTTAGGCATATGTTAAAAACTCCAGCGTATTATGCTAGATTCGACCAGATAAATAAGATTAGAGAGATAGATAGTCGTACTGATAGATTCAAAACATTTTCCCCCGTAATATAAAAGAACAGTATAGGCAGCATAGCAAAGGGATAGGTAGGGGAAATATTTTAGAGTAGTCTGTAGTGCATGATGCATGTATTAACAACCAATCCCTTATTACTATGTAGATACAAACAGTCTAGTCGCCTGAGAACCTATAGTTTCATGTTTGCATGTTTATAGTGCATGCTTGGTGATATCCACCCCCTGCCACACACCCTCAAGGTGGCTTGCAGGGTATCGTGTAAATGTAGATGTGGAGATCTGTATAATACCTTTTCAGGCCACCTCAAGGGCGTGTGACAGGGGGTTTAACATCAGCAGGGTGTTCGTGACTTTTATAAATTTCTTGAACTCCGCACCATTACAAACGAATACCTGGAGTTTAGAAAATCACTTCCTAGTGAAGCGGGTGCCATTCAAGGTGGTGCAATAAATATTTAGGGGCAACTGAAACACACGCGTTGGAGCCAACGAACGTAGTTATTTATTCGGATTAATCTCAACTACATCAAGTGCTACAGAAAGGAGGACCACATTCCGGAACCTTGGTTCTTCCTCGCGGATCACCGTAGTTGGCACCCTCTGTCGCTGCGGTGAATCGTTCAACTGGCCTTCCGTCTTCACTCCTCTCGTCGCGCGCCCTCAGCGGCGGCGCTCGCAACTATCCGCGCGATGACTGGCGATAATGCGCCACATCACCCACCTGGTAGTAATTAACTCGTCCTTTAGCGTGCAGTACTTGTTCATACTGGAGGGGTTGGCAATAATGTCTTCAACCTCCTGAGCATAGCGGTGCTCGAGATTGCTGACGACGAACCAGAATTTGGTCTCGTCCTGGTTGATGCCTCCTAGATAAAATTGTCCTTCCAACTGGGAGAACCATAATGCTGGTTCCTCCGGCCAAAATGGGGGACACGCACAGCGATTCGTTCCGCAGTCGCCTGCCCGGTGGGCGCAGGGGCAGGCATATTCGCAGGATTTACTAACAAAAACAGTAATGAAACGGAAATTAGTATAAAAAAGTATATAAAAAACACTTGAAACGTGGATGGTTTGCGATATTCTCGGGCCCACACGAATCGGGAGCACAATAATTTTGCCGTCGCTTTCACGCCGGGGTGCGACAGGTTATGAATTGATTCAAACGCCTGTCGTCGGAATGCTGGAGTGACATAAGGGCGAGCACTGGGGGTGGAGATATCGCCCAAAAGCTCCGCGTTTGTTCCGGGAATTGTCACCTTCTTCAGGGAAAGTGATGAGCCCTCTCGGATGAGGGTTCCTCATCTCCTTCTTGCGATCGGGCAAGCGCCTCAAAATCAATCGCGGAAGATATTTCCTCGACGCGGGACAGCGCGTCCGCGACAACGTAGTCCGCCCCCGCAATGTGGCAGATGTCACTGCCCGATTAAGTCGAGGAAACGGAACTGACGGGGGGTACACTTATCGGACTTTTGGCGGAACGCGAAAACTAGAGGCTTGTGATCCGTAAAAATTGTAAAATGACGACCTTCAAGCATATGGCGAAAGTGTCTGACCGCGCGATAAATTGCCAAGAGTTCACGGTCATAAGGGCTATAGTTTTTCTCACCGGGGCTTAATTTCTTTGAGAAGAAACCTAATGGTTGCCATCCAGAGTGCGTGCGCTGTTGAAGCGCAGCGCCAATGCTGAAGTCGGAGGCGTCCGTAAAAAGGCCCAGGGGAAGGGAGGGGTCAGGGTGCACTAGGAGGACGTAAGGGCGTCCTTGCACTTTTGAAAAGAAAGCCGCAACTCCGGTGTCCAAGTCACCTTGTCATTTCCCCGCACACCGCCGCACAGAACGTCACAAAGGGGCGCTTGCAGAGCCATTGGGAATGAAACGCCTATAAAAATTTAGCATCCGCAAAAACTGTCGTAACTGCTTCACTGACACAGGGAGGGGGAATTCGCTTACAGCACCGACCTTGTCAGTCAGTGGCTTAGTCCCTTCCGCACTCACGCAATATCCTAAGAACTTCACCTCAGAGGCCCCAAAAACACATTTCGAGGGATTTATGAGTACACCATGTTCGCTCAGTCTCTTAAAGAGTTCACAGAGGTGACGCTCGTGCTCTTCCTCGTCGCCGGAGGCGACCAAAATGTCGTCGAGGTATGCATAACAAAATGAAAGGCCTCGGAGTGCCTCATCAATGAAGCGCTGGAAAGTTTGAGCTGCATTACGGAGGCCGTACGACATGAAGGGGAACTCAAATAATCCAAAGGGGGTAATTATAGCCGTCTTTGGAATATCTTCAGGGTGCACAGGTATCTGGTTATACGCCCGAACCAGGTAGATGGTGGAAAATACCCGGGAACCACAAAGAGACGAGGCAAAATCCTCGATGTGAAGGACAGGGTACGCGCGTTTAGAGCGCGGTAATCACCACAGGGACGCCACTCGTCGCCTGGACAAGATGGAGAGCCGATGACCAGCTGCTGTCCGATCTGCGGGCCAAACCCATCCGCACCATCAGCTCGAACTCCTGTTTTGCTGCGGCGAGTTTATCTGGGAGGCGCTCGCAACTATCCGCGCGATGACTGGCGATAATGCGCCACAAATACATGCATAGCACATTTTTAGAAAATGTAATACATCCATATTTACACGTTTTTGTATAATACTATGATTGACCGTAATGCCTGTCTTTGCCCTCCTGTGACTTTCGATTAGCTGCAGTAATTTGATAATAATGTAGTAAGTACTAATTAATAATAAATAACACATGAAGATGCCACTTACAAGTAGCTTGATAACCATTTTAGACACGTTCAGATGGTGGAATGAGAAGGTACCCAATCGCTTTGATAGCGGATATGTTTAGGAAGTATCTAAGAAGTGTAGCTGTAAATTTGTTTTGTAGCTGACCCAACCCAACCAACTAATCCTCCAAATCAGGTGCGGCGTGGCCAGAGCGGGAAGGCAGGGATTCCCGCCCGGGCCCTTTTACGTCTAAAATAAAACGTTTATCGCAGCGAAAGTTTTTATGTCGTTTATACATTATTTGCAAACCTTTTGCCATTAACGACCTGAAACGCGTTTTTAACGAACAAATTTATTCAGAAGCGATGGGAGGGGGGGGGGGGAGTCACCAATACCGGGCCCCTCTGGACATGTAGTACCATGGAGGGTACATCTACATCTACGCAATACCCTGAAAGTCACCGTGAGGGTGAGTGGCAGGATAGTGCGTATTTGATGAAGCGGAGGTTTTGCAAAGCACAATTCGGTCTATTTGTCCAAGCAATATTTAGAAGCAACCCTAATTACTAGTAGAGTACTTACTTACAAGTAGAGTACATAATAGTAGAGACGCAGAGACATTATCTCGCATAGTAAGGGTGCATTCGCAATAGGGAGTTTAAATTTTATCGCACGACGTAGTTCAAAAAACCTACTTAATCGCCTCTTCGCGTACTATACGATAAACATCATAAATGTGGGTAAAAGTTTTAAACTTTTTCATTATTGAACTGCAAACGGTCAACTTATGAGGTTGGGTTCCCCGCAGCGATGGTCGTCCGCTGCCATCCCTGTGCCCCCTCCCCATTCCTCCGGCGATCTGCAGGGATGCCAAATCGCTATAGGGAATATCGTACTTTTTTCAATTATCATTACATTTAATCGCACAATGCCGTTCAAAAAACCTTGGATTAGCTGCTTCGAGAGGTTGGACCTTACTAATGACGAGAGCGACTTTAACCAATATTTATAATCAGGGACGGTCGTACCATAAAACTGCGATGAAAAAAGAAATTGCGAGAGGTACATCTACATCTACATAATACCCTGCAAGCCACCGTAAAGGTGTGTGGCAGGGGGTGAACTCTCACCAAACATGCACTACATATCATGCATAAAAAAAGGATCAGTACTTTTATAGGTACTGTTCAAAACTACGCTATTTAAAAAAAAGATAAAAATAGCAATACATACATGCAAAAACATGCCGTTAGTTGGTTTAGCTTTTAGTGCTCATACCAACATGCAGCTACCAATGTTATCCATTGCTACACTCGTACTGTATATATTTACCGTTATTCATATCCCTAATAGTACGAGGAAAAAAGGACATTTTGAATCTGTCAGTTCGGCAATCTATTTCTCTAATTTTGTGACTATGGTCCAGTCTACCATAGTGTAGTTGGGGTCCGCAAAATATTTTTAACATCATCACTGAAAATATGGTCTTGGAATTTGTTTAAGAGATTAAGTATAAATTTCAACCTGCGATCTGACAATGATTCCCAATTTAATTCATTTAATAGACTGGTTACGCTAGTAAGGTTATCATACCGCCCCTTTACAAATCTTGCCGATCTTCGCTGCACACGTTCAAGTTCACTATCTAGACCGATTTCGTAGGGATCCCATACACTGGTAGCATATCCCAAATGAGGTCTTACAAGGGAAAAGTAGCTTATTTCTCGTACATGATCGTCACATTTACCCAGTACTCTTTTGACGAATCCCAGTTTACGATTCGCTTGACCCATTATTTCGCGTATGTGTTTACCCCAGGAAAGATCATGTGTCAGTTTTATTCCAAGATATTTAATGGATTCCACGTTTGTTAATTCATTATTATTCTTTTGTAAGTGGTAGGAGGAGAGCTATTCTTTTTCCAAAAATTCATTACAAGACATTTTTTTAAAGTTTAATTCTAACTGCCATGTATCACACCAAGTTTCAATTGCTTGTAGGTCAATATTTAAACATTCTTTATCAGTTGGGCATAGAATTTCCCTGTACACTACTGCGTCATCGGCAAATAGACGAAGCTTACTTTTTACCACCTTATGGATATCATTTATGTACAAAAGGAATAGGAGTGGACCTATCACACTACCTTGTGGGACACCCGAAGTGACTTTAATTGCCGGTGAGGAAACACCGTCTAAAACAACCCTTTGAACCCGATCATGCAGAAAATCATTAATCCATGATATAATGTTACTGTCTAACCCATAAGATTTTAATTTCAAAATTAGTTTGCTATGAGAAACCTTGTCAAATGTTTTCTTGAAGTCTAGAAATATAGCATCCACTGGAGTATTATTTTCGCCAAAAACTAAAATATCGTGGGAAAAGAGAGCAAGTTGAGTTTCGCATGATCTGCTCTTTCGGAAGCCATGCTGAACATTGGACAATAAATTCTGGCTATCTAGGTGTCCCATGACTGAACTGACAATTATATTTTCTAGGACCTTGCATGAAATGGATGTGAGGGATATAGGTCTGCAGTTAGATGGCTGCTCCCTATCACCACTTTTAAACATGGGTGTTACATCTCTACAGGTAGTTTCGATCCAAGAATATTCTCATTGATAACCCTGCATTTTACCCTTGACCCAACTCCCCTTGTTAAGAAATGGGTAATTTTAAGCATTTCTGATAGTAATGAGATACCTACTTTACTCCTGACCCAACTTTCCTTAGTGAAAGATGCTTATCTTTAAGCGTTATCGTTGTAATAAAATATTTTCTGTTGGAGTTATTGGAGTTATAACTATAACAACCCAATGTGGGGGGTTCACATTAATTGCCATGCGAAAAAATTCACCTGGACCAGGAATAGAACACGGACCTTTGGCTGCTCAGACCATTACGCTACCCAGGATCCCTAATTCATTGGCATGGCAATTTTACCGAGGTTCAAGGTACTAAATATTGATCCCTCGCGGTCCATCAAGGATGGCAATGCAAGGGAGAAAGGGCCTCAAAGAAGCCACGACCAAAGGTGAACCCCATCCAGCGGTAAAGCCGCACTTGGTGGTAAATGTAGGATATTCCAAGCCTGCCGCGAGAACGGCAATTTGTAAGCAAACATCGAATCCTTACAAATTCTGAAGATTCAAGTGATATGGAGTGGAAGCGAAACATGATAACGCAGGCTCGTGTTTTTTCTTTCTGTGTTATCGAATCCTTAAATAGTTATATTTATTATTTTATATGTAGGCCTCCAAATAGTTTCTGATGTTCTGACCAATCACAAATTTTTGACTTTCTTCTCTCTGACGTCGGGGTAAAAAATGTGACTAGGGTGAGAAGTAAAAACTTTAGCGTTCCACAGGGTATTATTACAACATGTTTCACTTCACTGAAAGTATCTTCAGGTACGTGTTCGACATGTACCTGATCATGCTTCAGTGAAGTGAAACATGTCGTAATAAATCTCTTTACCCTGTGGAACGCTAAAGTTTTTACTTCTCATCCAATATTATGGAATTCCACAAAGTCTTGGCTTCTACCATCCACTGCAAAAATGTGACTACTCAAAATTATGAAATCCAGCCACCAGAAAAATATGATCATTTTTATGCCCTTTATTACTCAGCTCAGCTGACATCATATTTGCATCGGAAAACAATATCTATTAGATATCAATTTAAGATACGATAGACGATATCAATTTTACATCGGAGAAAGGTATCATTTGTGTCATTTTTATATCGCAATTATCAGCCGAAGTTAAAACGACATTGGTGACGTCAAAATGACATTGGGCTAACGTATAACTACCATACGATGCTGCTTGGGTCGTATAGCCTTCCTCTTACCCTCCCTTATTTTCCCTTTTTGCTCGCCGATGAAAAATTTCAGGGGGGGGGGGGTGTAACCCCCCTGGCTGCGCGCCTGGTGCTACCCTGCTATTCCATATTATATCATATATTGGCTATTCCTACTATTCAAGGGTAGGTGAAGACTCACTTGTCTGTCAGTCGAGCTCCACGAGCTTATCACGAGACATCGGAAACTGCCGAACATTGCCGAAAGCACTGAGGCACTTCCGACTATGCGGGCTCTATAGCTGTGCCCCAATTCACCAGATAGGTACCATCCCAGAATTTAGAATATGACAAGATGCTAATCTACGGTACCCTAAACTCAAATTAAATTCTGTCTATACACAAGGGCAAGAGAAAGTTAACAATATGGATTGTGTGAGATTTTGTACATAATTTGTCATCCCTTTCACATTCTCTTGTTTTTCATTGGTTTCGATCCCAGCACATGGCAATACCTGCTTAAGGATGTCCCAATTCGTGCCCCCTTTTGGGTTAGACAGCTAAATTTTAGGCACCCAAATCCATGCTCCCTAATGCCTAACGAGTTGGGACGCAGCTTATTTTATTCTTGAGCTTGTTTTTTACAGTAGGGAGTGCTACGACCTAGGATAAATACAACTCAAACTTCTCTCACGTTTGGGACTTGTAGCCATGCTTTTGCATATGCACTCCCTATAATCCTTTACAAGGATACAAAAACTACTAAACTAATAAAAATTAAAAATTTTTGATAAAATTTGGGGGGGGGGGGTCATGACCCCTGTGACCCCTCCCCCCTAAATCCGCCACTGCCCTTCACTCATGTTTCTTACTCTTGAAGAGGAGGAAACGCACTGTGGAATTTTTGCACATAATGGGTCCAGATATATACATACATGAATCACAGAATTGTTCCTATAGGTATGTTCTGGACCTAGAGACAATTCATTGATTAATTTCTTCTACCTGCGCTCAGAGAGGACGTGGTGAGAGCTCCCGTCTTGAGTTGTGACTTTCACTTTTTACCTGGTCGCCAGTAGCAGCTTTAACGTTGCCTAGCTGGGTCCGTAGTTTTAGCTCTAAAATTGTCGTCCTAGGCTATCCCCTATTTCATAGTGTAGTGGTGTATTTAGTAGTGAGTGTTTAGTTAGTTAGTAAGTGAGTGTGTTAGTGTGTGAGTTTTCTGTGCCTGCTGTGGCTGTAGTCCCTGCCATCCCGCGAGCGTCTGCCGAGAGTGTGTGCCGATAGCGATAAGTAGAACTAAACCAGTATCTTTATTACTTTTATAGATTGAGATAAATACAAATCTTCCACTATTGTTTAACATCGTTGTGGCTATTCCATAGTTAGCGTATTTACGGTTATTATTTATATTTTATCATCACCATAGTTTTGTTATTCTAAGTATTTCTCAGTTATAGAACCGTTCATTATAATCTACTGTTAACAATATATTTCTAGACTTCACTCGGCTTTAATTTAACTTTATTCGTTCTAGCTACACTGCATTACTTATTGTTTCATAATATCCGTGCTTCCGTACCGCTGTTTAATCTCCGTGATATATATAGACTTGTTCTCCTACAAGTGAATTTCTAATTTAATATTATCTTATTGTTATTTATTCATAGTCCTGTGTAGAACCGTATAATCCATCCTAGCGTGTAAGGTGTAATTTGCACTTGTGTTTATTATTCATATACAGTTTATAGTAACTCTGTAGTTTGCGTAACTTATTTTAACCTAGTCGATTCATATTGTTGATCTTTTTATCACTTATTGTTATTGAACTTAGTTGGTAATAGTTTTTTTAGATATATTTATATTTCCTTGACTAGTGCTTAATCTAGTTCGTCTTTCGTTGATTTTTTAGTAGTAGATATTTAATACATTTACTTTAGCTTTATACACATAAATTTTATTTATACATATATAGTTTATACTAACCCTGCAGTTTGCGTAACTTATTTTTTAACCTAGTAGATTTATACAGTTTTTTTTAATCGCTTATTGTCATTGAAATAATTCGGTAATAGTGTTTTTTTTAAAGATATATTTATATTTCCTAGATTAGTGCTTAATTTAGCTCGTCTTTTTCGTTGCTTCTTTTAGTAGTAGATATTTAATACATATTCTTTAGCTTTACTGTTGACACTTTTGCTTCATCTCTTCGTAATCGCTGGTTTTGTGCATCCTACAGCCTACATTCCTCTCGTATACATTCCAGAGCTCCCCCCCCCCCTTGTGCTTCCCTTCCCAAACCTCAGCCTAACCAAGGTCAACCGTGACCCACCTCCCATCGCGACTCCCTACCGGCGCTACCCTTGCAACCACTCACCCGTGTAGTTTTTCTACCTGTGTAGTTTACTCCTAGTCCCTGTTCCCTTTGGGTTAATTGGCTTCTGGTGATAATCTGTGGTCTGTATTTGCTTGCTTGCTCGTTTCTTCAAGAGGCTTGTTAGTTATTTATTAGTGTGTAGTAAATAGTAGATTCTTTTACCAGTTAGCTCCGCTGCGAGTCTAAGGGAGAGAGATAGTTAGAGTTAGATTAGGATGACTCCCATTAGGTCAATTGTGAACCTCTTCCGTGACTCACCCGATAGCGAGCCCTTGCGGGCTCGAGTCGATGAGCTCGAGAAGACGGAGGATAGTCTTCGCTCTCTCGTGAAACGGCTGGTGACTACGTTGGGACGGTCGAGGGGGAGTGGGGGTCGGCCAAGGCCTTCCGCACGCGTTGGTGCGGGGGCGAGCCCTTGCACTGGCGTGGGTTGGAGGGTTGAGGACGTTCCCCGCACACCCGAGCCTCTAGCGGAGCCTACCTCCGAATCCGGGGGAGAGTGGGAAGTGGTCCGCAGGAGGAGCCGTGGGGTCACACTACACAAACGGGGAAATGCAGAGGACGAGGCTGAGCCTTTCCCCGTTAGTAATAGGTTCGATGGGCTGGCGGAGGTCGGCGCATCGAACGCTCCGCCTTGGGAGGCTTCGCCAACTGGGAGTCGGGAGGGAAGGGAGGGAGTATTAGTGATAGGTAGCTCCAATGTCCGCCGAGTAGCGGACTCGATGCGTTCCAGGGCCCGTCGGGAAGGAGGTGGTGAATCCCGAGGGAAAGGTGACGAAGAACGGGTACGTTCCTGGTGTATACCAGGAGGTACGGTGCCCCAGGTGACGAAGGCGTTGAAAGCAACGGTCAGTGCCACTAACTGCTCCAAGCTGCACGTAGTCGCCCATGTCGGCACTAACGACGCCGCGAAACGGGGGTCCGAGGATGTAATGGATTCCGTAAGGGATCTATGCACCGAGTTCCACCGTGTTCGTGGAGGTCTGGGTATCGATATGAGGCTGACTATATGTAGCTTGGTACCTAGGACGGATCGGGGGTCGATGGTTTGGAGCCGAGTTTTAGGCATAAACCGGACACTCCGTGAAGTCTGTGGGAGCGAGGGAGCTGAGTTTTTGGACCTCGGGCCGGAGCTGGAAACGTGTCGGGTGCCCCTGAATCGCTCGGGTGTCCACTACACGGACAAGGCATCGTCTAGGGTAGCGCGTAGGATACTGGAGCATACACGTAGGGTTTAGCTTTGGTGGTACAAGGGGTCGACAATCATGCGATATATCGTATAGATTACTTTAATCGATTGTGGATGGGAAAACTTTTCCACCTGTAGGCCCGCGAGAGGCGCTGCGGAGGCCGATTTCTGAGATTCTGGCTCCTGATTGGCCGATTGGTTGAGATCAGCCATGTTAAGGAGTCTGAAAATATTGCTGTTGTGTTAAGTTCACCGATATGCTAAATTAAAGCATAATTGAGTGTTTACCGAGATAATTTTCTGTATTTGAGTGTGTTTTAAAGTGGAATCAACATGGCTACCTCATAAACTTGTGCCACTCTAGTGAAAGAGTGCAAGTGATGTTCGTATTATTTGCTTCGGTTATCGAAGGTGACAGGTTTGTTTACTTTAAAGTTGGCCGATAACTACAATGTCGTAGATGTTTCGTAAAATATATACAAAGGCTTTATGCATTTTTCCGGAGACATCTTCTTTCACAGAACAATGTCCCAGATATGTTGGAAGGTAAGTGTATTAATGTAATTTTATGATCTCGGCCGTGCATCATACCGTTGAAGCGTTATTGTTTTGAAATGAATGGTTGGTATAAGTTCACAATATGCTCTAACGATTTTCCTTTGTATTTCACGGATTCTCTCGACTTTCTACCCAGAGGAACTTTTGATCTCTGTGCAGTGATAACAATCGACGATGGGAATGATTATTCTGAGGTGACTGCACTGCCAAGCACAATATCTTACGTATGTAATTTAGTGAAATTTGACATGTGGCATTAAAAAACTAATCTGTGAATATTGTGTCGTCGACAGGATAAGTGGTATTTCTTACTCATTTCTTTTGATAATAATCATTAGCATGTAGCAGAAAATAGGAGTCGTTACGTTAACAAATTACACAAAAAACTAGTTCTGAGGAAACGTTCTCATATCGCATCATAACAAAGTACATGATGATGATTATTCATTGAAAAATGGGTCGTGTGTGAGTGTGGATAAATTTGTGATGTGTAAATGTTAAAATAATTTGTTAGTCCGTAATTGTCATACCGTGATAAGGCAGTGGCATAATTTCGTGATAACAAACACTGTGGTGTTGCGGCTTAATGTTTTCGTAGAATTAATTCCATGCTTTTGAGAGGTATACACCGGTTTTTCGCGATTTTTGGCACATTTTAGCTACTTATTTGTTTTGAAGAATTACCTATTTTTGCTTAATTCGTATTTTTGCTTATTAATAACATCTAGCTTGGTGTGGAATCGATCGATTCATAGTCAAGTTTAATACCTAATTAGAGAGTTCCTAGTGCATGGTTTTCTCATTTTTGTTTAGATGTTTTTAAGTGAATTCATCCTCTGTCTCAATTATTCTTTGCTGGTACAAGTTTATCCCATTGCCATGAAAAATCATGGCCGATTTTTACTTTCATCTGACAAAAGTAATTATGTATGCCTCTAGAAAATATGCATTTGGTGTTCTCATGTGGCCCAATAAAATGATAATATGATGCATAAGAGAGACAACCGAAGTGGAGATTGGAATCTATTTTAGGATTATATTATGGACTTGTGGAATTTTTTGTGTATTTAGCTTATAAGTGATATAATTTGTGGTGTGTGCGGCGTAGTGATATATTAGGGAACTCTATTAAACAGAACCCTCAGTTGTTAATATATGTGGATGGAATGACATTACCAGGTTGCTGGTTCACATTCTGTTTTTTTTTAATATGATGGATTTTCAATCACATCCCTGTGAAACAGATGTTGTGTGGACTTCTGTTTGTCTATTTTTTATGTTTATACCTAGCTGGATAGGGTAGCCGTCTCAGGGCAATTTTTATAACTCTCACAAATGTAGCCCATAAGGATCATCATAATAGGTTATCCCTCTGACCACGCCTAGAATGCAGTGGATTTGTTATTGTTTTTTGTTTACTGTTTCATCCTTTGATGTATTTTCAGGTTGACCTGAATCATTCCAGGCATAGATACTACAGTCTTGGTACTACAGCAGGTTTACGAAGTTCATGTATAATTATTTACAAGTTTCTCTTCTCCATGCATCATAGGATTATGCATCAATATTACATACTTTTTGCCAAATGCTAGTCATCCAAATTTAATTTGAGTTGTGTGTGAAATATGCCATGTTATGTAATTAGTGATTTCTGTTAAACCATACGAATTCCATATCCTATCATTGTCTGCTGTTTGACCAAATAAGAATGTTTATTTGCACCAATCTACTTTTACTAAATGTCGGTATCCTACTTTGAATGATTTGTTTTGTATTGTGGTTTTGTTTTGATGTTAATAAATATTTTTTCGTCAAATGCTGGCTTTTATCATTACAGTCATCACCTTCCAGCTGACCTCGACTAGTTCCTTCGGTCCTATCAAAAGTTAGCCCATTTCTTTACACTATGGGGATTCATCAGTAATATCTTAAAGGGGATAGAAATCGTTGTTTTCCGTAAGATTCTATTCAAATCAGCAAAATAATTTGGAAATTGTAATGTTAAATGAGAGCAAATCGAAATAGTGACTTAATTACGATTCAAACCTAGCGGCGGCCGTTTCGCGATTTTCTCGCTTCTCACGATTCTCTCGCGGTTCTCGGGACCCGTAACCTCCTGACTCGAAGCCACCAGGTGGCGCTAGTTACCAGAAACCTATACGCATTGGCCTTATGGCAGTGTCATCCCCTTGGGTGGTAGCCCAGAGTGCAGGTCAATCCGCGGGGGAAAAATCGTGCAAGAATTTGACAGAACATGCAGAGTAGTTTTAGAAGGTCAGAGAAAAACACATGGAGAGAACGAACATGATAATTCATCAAAGGTAATAGGTAGACCAAATAGTTTGTCCGTCAAAAAATTATCGAGGAAAATTTTAGTTGGAAAGGAGCACCAAGAGAGAAACAGATTGGAAGAAAAAACTTCAGTGATAGTAGTGAATTGTCGTAGTATAAGAAATAAAGTAGCAGAATTTCACCACCTCATTAAGAGTACTAATGCAGATATAATCGTAGGTACAGAAAGCTGGCTTTCGAAGGACATATCAGATCATGAAGTATTTCCGAAGTGTTTTACCGTATACAGAAAGGATAGAGTAAGCAGAAACGGAGGAGGAGTATTTATAGCTGTGAAGGACCCGTATGTCAGTAGAAGAGAACTTATTTCAGAGCGAAATGTAGAAAGTATTTGGTGTTCCGTTAAAAGTAAAAGTAGTAACGCAAAACAGATATATGTAGGTGCATATTACAGGCCACCGGACGCAGACGTCAATTCTATAATAGAGCTAGAGTCAGAGACACGCACATTACTTTCTGGGAAGAATGATAGAGGAATAATAGTAGGCGGAGATTTCAATCTCCCCTCGAAAAACTGGAATACGTGTAGTTTCATAACAGGAGGTAAGGATAAGGAACATTGCGAATCACTGTTGAACACCTTTACGACACATTCTTTACAACAGCTAGTAACAGAGCCGACCAGGGGAAACAACATTCTAGACTTATTAGCAACAAATATACCCGAGAGAGTTCTAAATACAGTTACAGACACAGGAATTAGTGACCATAAAATAGTACATGCGAAATTTATTGTAGGCGCTGAAAGACATTATAAACCAAGGAGGAGGGTATACTTATTTGGCAAGGCTAATTACGACGGTATGAAAGAGGAATTAAGGGAAGCGTTTAATGTATTCAGCGAACAAAGCAAAGGATTAAATACAGAGGATTCGTGGAGAGAATTTCTTGAGGTCACCCGTAACGCTGTTCATAAATACATACCAAGTAAATATATTAGTGATAATACAGAGCCAAGGTGGTATAACGCGGAGGTTAGGAAATCACTAAAGCGACAAAGGGTATGCCACGCTAAGATGAAAAATGCCAGACGGGGTCTATCGGTAGAGGAAAAAAATGAGCTAGTTCAAAACTATAAAAAATCGAGAGCATTAGCAAGGAAATCATGTCGGCAAGCGTTATCACATTTCAAGAGCAACATGTTAGGAGAATATTTAGATAGCAATCCTAAAGCGTTTTGGTCATAAGTGAGAGAGCTTCAGGGAAATAAGTCCACAGTGCACACACTTAAAAATGATAAAGGAATCAGAGTCACCAGCAGTGTAGAAAAAGCCAACACTTACACACCTTCTTCCAAAGTGTATTCAACTCATCGTCACAAAACGCAGTGGAACCACCGCCGAACACTTTCAGTGAGCAAATGCCCGAAATAAACATTTCACGTCGCGGAATAGAGCAGCAGTTTTTCCTGGGGTAAACACATTCGTGAAATAATGGGTCAAGCGAATCGCAAACTGGGTTTCATTAAAAGAGTATTGGGTAAATGTGACGATCATGTACGAGAAATCAGCTACTTTTCCCTTGTTACACCTCATTTGGAATATGCTGCCAGTGTATGGGATCCCTACGAAATCGGTCTAAGTAATGAACTTGAACGTGTGCAGCGAAGATCGGCAAGATTTGTAAAGGGACGATACGATAATTATATTAGCGTAACCAGTCTATTAAATGAATTGAAATGGGAATCATTGTCAGATCGCAGGTTGAAATTTAGACTTAATCTCTTCCACAAATTCCAAGGCAATATTTTCAGTGATGATGTTAAAAATATTTTACGAACCCCAACTTACTATGGCAGACTGGACCATAATCACAAAGTTAGAGAAATTGATTGCCGAACTGACCGATTCAAAATGTCCTTTTTCCCTCGCACAATAAGAGATACGAATAACGGTAAATATGTCCTATCGGAGAGTAGCAATGAATAGCATTGGTAGCTGCATGTTGGTATGAGTACTTAAAGCTAACCCTACTAACCGAATGTTTTTCCATGTTTTCTTTGCAATTTCTATCTTTTTTAAATAGTGTAGTTCTGACTACTATATTAATACTATTCCTTTTTTATGCATGATATGTAGTGCATGTTTGGTGAGCAATCACCTCCTGCCACACACCCTTGTGGTGGCTTGCAGGGTATTATGTAGATGTAGATGAGCAGTTAAAAAGCATAAGTAAACACAAATCACCAGGTCCCGATCAAATTTCTTCCAGAGTATATAAAACATTAGCTTCTGAAATAGCCCCCTATCTAGAAATAATATTCAATAAAACACTAAAGAACCACACAGTACCCAAGGATTGGAAAGTAGCTAACATTACACCTATATTTAAAAGCGGTGATAGGGAAGAACCTAGTAACTACAGACATTTCACTCACGTCAATCTCTTGTAAGATATTTGAGCACATAGTAGTCAGTTCGATCATGGGGCATTTGGATAGTCAGGGATTACTCATAAACAGCCAGCATGGGTTCCGGAAAGGTAGATCTTGCGAGACACAATTAGCTTTATTCGTACACGATATTTTAGTCCTCGGCGAAAGCAGTACTGAAGTTGATGCGATATTTTTAGATTTTAAAAAGGCTTTCGATAAAGTTCCTCATGACAAATTAATCTTGAAGTTAGAGAGTTTTGGTATAAATAAAGACGTTGTATTTCGGGTAAAAGAATTCTTAAGTGGGCGAGAGCAGAGGGTTGTCATAGATGCATCTACATCTACATCTACATGATACCCTGCAAGCCACCGCGAGGGTGTGTGGCAGGGGGTGAAGATCACCAAGCATGCACTACTAACATGCAAGCAAGCAACTAAAGGGTCTCATGCAACTAGATTTTTAGTATCTATAGTATTTGAGGGGTTAATACATGCATCATGCACTACAGAATACTCTAAAATATTTCCTCTACCTATCCCTTTCCTATGCTGCCTATTCTGTTCTCTTATAGTACGGGGGAAAAATGCCATTTTGAATCTATCTGTACGACAATCTATCTCTCTAATCTTATTTATCTGGTCGAATCTAGCATAATACGCTGGTGTTTTCAATATGTGCCTAACATCTTCAGTAAAGCTATCCGATTGAAATTTCTCCAATAGATTTAATCTGGACTTTAACCTACGCTCTTATAATGATTCCCACCCTAATTCTTGTATTAATTCTGATACACTACTCAACCTATCGTAACACCTTTTGACGAACCTAGCTGCTCTACGCTGCACACTGTCTAGTTCTCTCATCAAACCTGATTCATTAGGATCCCATACACTGGCTGCATACTCAAGGTGGGGCCTAACTAGTGAAAAGTAGCATCGCTCTTTTGTCTTCTCATCACATTTCCCAAGTACTCTTTTTATAAATCCTAGCTTTCTCTTCGCTCGGCCGCATATTTCCCTTATGTGTCTTCCCCACGATAAATCTTTAGTGATTGTTACACCTAAATATCTTACGGTTTCAACGTTTTCGATCTTCGTGTTATTAATTCTATAGGATCGCTCTATCGAATTATTCCTCCTCCAAAAATTGATAGCTACACACTTTTTAAGGTTGAATTCTAACTGCCATTTGTCGCACCACTCTTGAATTGCATCTAAATCCTTGCTAAGTGATTTCGTGTCCTCTTCATTTGATATACCCCTGTACACCACCGCATCGTCAGCAAAAAGTCTAAGGTTACTACTAACTACGGTACCCATATCGTTTATGTATAAAAGAAATAGAAGCGGACCTACTACGCTACCCTGGGGAATTCCAGATGTGACTTCGATTGTGTCCGACATGATACCATCTATGACAACCCTCTGCTCTCGCCCACTTAAGAATTCTTTTACCCAATATACAACGTCTTTATTTATACCAAAACTCTCTAACTTCAAGATTAATTTGTCATGAGGAACTTTATCGAAGGCCTTCTTAAAATCTAAAAATATCGCATCAACTTCAGTACTGCTTTCGCCGTGGACTAAAATATCGTGTACGAATAAAGCTAATTGTGTCTCGCAGGATCTACCTTTCCGGAACCCATGCTGGCTGTTTATGAGTAATCCCTGACTATCCAAATGCCCCATGATCGAGCTGACTACTATGTGCTCAAATATCTTACAAGAGATTGACGTGAGTGAAATGGGTCTGTAGTTACTAGGTTCTTCCCTATCACCGCTTTTAAATATAGGTGTAATGTTAGCTACTTTCCAATCCTTGGGTACTGTGTGGTTCTTTAGTGTTTTATTGAATATTATTTCTAGATAGGGGGCTATTTCAGAAGCTAATGTTTTATATACTCTGGAAGGAATTTGATCGGGACCTGGTGATTTGTTTTTACTTATGCTTTTTAACTGCTGCTCTATTCCGCGACATGAAATGTTTATTTCGGGCATTTGCTCACTGAAAGTGTTCAGCGGTGGTTCCACTGCGTTTTGTGACGATGAGTTGAATACACTTTGGAAGAAGGTGTTTAAAGTATTGGCTTTTTCTACACTGCTGGTGACTCTGATTCCTTTATCATTTTTAAGTGTGTGCACTGTGGACTTATTTCCCTGAAGCTCTCTCACTTATGACCAAAACGCTTTAGGATTGCTATCTAAATATTCTCCTAACATCTTGCTCTTGAAATGTGATAACGCTTGCCGACATGATTTTCTTGCTAATGCTCTCGATTTTTTATAGTTTTGAACTAGCTCATTTTTTTCCTCTACCGATAGACCCCGTCTGGCATTTTTCATCTTAGCGTGGCATACCCTTTGTCGCTTTAGTGATTTCCTAACCTCCGCGTTATACCACCTTGGCTCTGTATTATCACTAATATATTTACTTGGTATGTATTTATGAACTGCGTTACGGGTGACCTCAAGAAATTCTCTCCACGAATCCTCTGTATTTAATCCTTTGCTTTGTTCGCTGAATACATTAAATGCTTCCCTTAATTCCTCTTTCATACCGTCGTAATTTGCCTTGCCAAATAAGTATACCCTCCTCCTTGGTTTATAATGTCTTTCAACGCCTACAATAAATTTCGCATGCACTATTTTATGGTCACTAATTCCTGTGTCTGTAACTGTATTTAGAACTCTCTCGGGTATATTTGTTGCTAATAAGTCTAAAATGTTGTTTCCCCTGGTCGGCTCTGTTACTAGCTGTTGTAAAGAATGTGTCGTAAAGGTGTTCAACAGTGATTCGCAATGTTCCTTATCCTTACCTCCTGCAATGAAACTACACGTATTCCAGTCTATCGAGGGGAGATTGAAATCTCCGCCTACTATTATTCCTCTATCATTCTTCCCAGAAAGTAATGTACGTATCTCTGACTCTAGCTCTATTATAGAATTGACGTGTGCGTCCGGTGGCCTGTAATATGCACCTACATATATCTTTTTTGCGTTACTACTTTTACTTTTAACGGAACACCAAATACTTTCTACATTTCGCTCTGAAATAAGTTCTCTTCTACTGACATACGGGTCCTTCACAGCTATAAATACTCCTCCTCCGTTTCTGCTTACTCTATCCTTTCTGTATACTGTAAAACACTTCGGAAATACTTCATGATCTGATATGTCCTTCGAAAGCCAGCTTTCTGTACCTACGATTATATCTGCATTAGTACTCTTAATGAGGTGGTGAAATTCTGCTACTTTATTTCTTATACTACGACAATTCACTACTATCACTGAAATTTTTTCTTCCAATCTGTTTCTCTCTTGGTGCTCCTTTCCAACTAAAATTTTCTTCGATAATTTGATGGTATCATGTCGGACACAATCGAAGTCACATCGGGAGTTCCCCAGGGTAGCGTAGTAGGTCCGCTTCTATTTCTTTTATACATAAACGATTTGGGTACCGTAGTTAGTAGTAACCTTAGACTTTTTGCAGACGTTGCGGTGGTGTATAGGGGTATATCAAACGAAGAGGACACGAAATCACTTAGCAAGGATTTAGATGCAATTCAAGAGTGGTGCGACAAATGGCAGTTAGAACTCAACCTTAAAAAGTGTGTAGCTATCAACTTTTGGAGGAGGAATAATTCGATAGAGCGATTCTATAGAATTAATAACACGAAGATCGAAAACGTTGAAACCGTAAGATATTTAGGTGTAACAATCACTAAAGATTTATCGTGGGGAAGACACATAAGGGAAATATGCGGCCGAGCGAAGAGAAAGCTAGGATTTATAAAAAGAGTACTTGGGAAATGTGATGAGAAGACAAAAGAGCGATGCTACTTTTCACTAGTTTTGCCCCACCTTGAGTATGCAGCCAGTGTATGGGATCCTAATGAATTAGGTTTGATGAGAGAACTAGACAGTGTGCAGCGTAGAGCAGCTAGGTTCGTCAAAAGGTGTTACGATAGGTTGAGTAGTGTATCAGAATTAATACAAGAATTAGAGAGATAGATTGTCGTACAGATAGATTCAAAATGGCATTTTTCCCCCGTACTATAAGAGAACAGAATAGGCAGCATAGGAAAGGGATAGGTAGGGGAAATATTTTAGAGTATTCTGTAGTGCATGATGCATGTATTAACCCCTCAAATACTATAGATACCAACAATCTAGTTGCATGAGACCCTTTAGTTGATTGCTTGCATGTTAGTAGTGCATGCTTGGTGACCTTCACCCCCTGCCACACACCCTAGCGGTGGCTTGCAGGGTATCGTGTAGATGTAGATGTAGATGTAGACAATAGTGAAAAAGTTGATATCTATTTCAATTATGATTTTCTCATAGGGCTAAGGGGACTGTTCGGAGGATCAGCGGGTCAACATGATGGACAAGATGACGATAAACAGAGCATGGAAGACTCCAAAACATCGTCAGAATCAAATGAAACTGATGACAACACAGGGGACTTCCCGGAATGTTGGACACATGATCAGTGCATTGAAAAACAGAAGGAATATCCATGGCCAACATCCAGAATCAAGAAACTGGGATGTAGAACTTGTAATCTTGTCAAATCTCTAGGCCCATACAAATCCAAAGGAACGCAACCATCAAAGGAGTGGACGTCGTTTCTTGTGGCAGCTTCTGGGACAGATAAGGAAAAGCAGTGTACGTCTCTTCGCAAGAAAATCTTCAAGCACAAGAATTCAAGTGCCCATCAGACTGCAGAGAAGATACAGGAAGAAGCAGGAATGGAGTCACTCAAGACATGTCTGGAGAAGGAAACTGATGAGTACTTCAAGACGACATCGCGTATTTTTAGGACTGCGTACAAGAATGCCAAATGTTAAAGCCCCTTCATGAACTTTCAGCAAGACATAGATCTCTCATATCTAATATTTGCCTTGTGCCGCAGTGTAGACACAAATATTTAAAACTAATCCTGAAGATCTAGTCAACATATATCTAAAATTTCAATCCATACTTCTGCCTTTTACTTTTTATATATTGCCTGGAAATTCCGCGTCATCTCCAAAGAACCATCAATTCGTCTAAAATCATATTTTTTCCAGGGTAATAAATTTCACTCATGTTTCTTACAAATAAATCAATAATAGGACGAATTTTATAGCATTAATCAGAAGGTTTTGGTTAAAACTCCTTCGGATTCCGGAAAAAATGCATTGCCCTCAGTATAACCAAAAAAGATCCCGTTGCATATTTTGGTAAAATATGGGAAAATCGTACAAATTTCACCTTTTCCAATAGCATGGGAATGTACTAGTCGTACATTCCCCATAAGGTAAAGCAAACCCAGAAATACTTCAAAATCATTTCTTGTCAAATTCTTGCATTCAGAAATTCTTGCACGAGGTAATGGACTTTTTGAAAGCATTTTCAGTGCATTGGCAATTATCTCATCTACATCTACATAATACCCTGCAAGCAAATGTAAAGGTGTGTGGCAGGGAGTGATTTCTCACCAAACATGCACTACATATCATGCATAAAAAAGGAATAGTATTAATATACAAGTCAGAACTTCACTATTTAAAAAAGATAGAAATTGCAAAGCAAACATGCAAAAACATTCTGTTAGTAGGGTTAGCTTTAAGTACTAAGCTAGCAATGCTATACATTGCTACTCTCCGATTGGACATATTTACCGTTATTCGTATCTATAATAGTACGAGGAAAAAAGGACATTTTGAATCTGTCAGTTCGGCAATCTATTTCTCTAATTTTGTGACTATGGTCCAGTCTACCATAGTGTAGTTGGGGTCCGCAAAATATTTTTAACATCATCACTGAAAATATGGTCTTGGAATTTGTTTAAGAGATTAAGTATAAATTTCAACCTGCGATCTGACAATGATTCCCATTTCAATTCATTTAATAGACTGGTTACGCTAATATAATTATCGTATCGTCCCTTTACAAATCTTGCCGATGTTCGCTGCACACGTTCAAGGTCGTTATTCAGACCGATTTCGTAGGGATCCCATACACTTGCAGCATATTCAAAATGAGGTCTAACAAGGGAAAAGTAGCTGATTTCTCGTACATGATCGTCACAATTACCCAGTACTCTTTTCACGAATCCCAGTTTACGATTCGCTTGACCCATTATTTCACGTATATGTTTACCGCAAGAAAGATCATGTGTCAGTGTTATTCCAAGATATTTATGGATTCCACGATTGTTATTTCATTATTACTTATTTTGTAAGTGGTAGGAGGAGAGCTATTCTTTTTCCAAAAATTAATTACAAGACATTTCTTAAAGTTTAATTCTAACTGCCATGTATCATACCAATTTTCAATTGCTTGTAGGTCATCATTAAATATTCTTCATCGTTTGGGCTTAGAATTTCCCTGTACACTACTGCGTCATCAGCAAATAGACGAAACTTACTTTTTACCACCTTATGGATATCATTAATGTACAGAAGGATCAGGAGTGAACCTATCACACTACCTTGTGGGACACCCGAAGTGACTTTAATTGCCGGTGAGGTAACACCGTCCAAAACAACCCTTTGAACCCGATCATGTAGAAAATCACTTATCCATGATATAATGGTACTGTCTAGCCCATAAGATTTTAATTTCAAAATTAGTTTGCTATGAGACACATTGTCAAAAGCTTTTTCGAAATCGAGAAAAACAGCATCCACTGGAATATTATTTTCGCCAGAAACTAAAATATCGTGGGAAAAGAGAGCAAGTTGAGTTTCACATGATCTACTCTTCCGAACTGGCAATTATATGTTCTAGGACCTTGCATGAAATAGATGTGAGGGATATAGGTCTGTAGTTAGATGGCTGCTCCCTATCACCACTTTTAAACAAGGGTGTTACATCGGCTGCTTTTTAGTCTATTGGTACGACGTGTTCGGTCATGGATTTATTAAATACTATTCCAGGTAGGGGGAAATTGTGGAGGCAAACTCTCTATATACGCGGGAGGGAAAATGATCAGGGCCAGGAGAGTTGCTGGGGATTATATCTTTAAGTAACTTTTCAATACCATTACAGGAAATGTCAATTGGTTGCATCAGCCGCTGAAAGAAGTCAGGTAATACGACAGTTGAATCGCCGGAAGGTGGGTTAAAAACGGTTTGGAAGAAGGAATTTAGCAAGTTAACTTTGTCAAGAGTGTTTGTGGCCATTTCCCCTTTATCATTTTTAAGTGAATGGACGGCAGACTTATGGCCTTGCACTTCCCTTACGTACGACCAGAAGACTTTTGGATTTTCCTTCAATTGTTCCCCAAGTGTTTTTCTTTTGAATTCTGCAAATGCATTACTAAGGGCTGTCTTTGCGGCGGATTTTGAGACTTTTTAATTTTCAATTATTACGTTACGCACATCAGTGGGTATATATTTAGCATTTCTTTTCATTTTTGACATGACATATTCACTGTCGTCTCAGGGAGTTCTCACTTCGGCATTGTACCACCTAGGTTCAGTGCTTTCTTTTTAGAATTTATTAGGGATATATCTATTGATCCCAGAGCGCATGACATTATTGAACGACTTCCATGATCCCTCCGTACATAAGTTTATGGAAGACTTTTTAAAATCCGATAAGGAATCTCTTAAATAAATTTTAAAGCTAGGAAAGTCAGCACTTTTAAAAATTAAAATCTTTCTTTTTTTGTTTAAAGTTTTTGTCTATAGTTAGTGAGAATTTTGCAGTTAGAACTCTGTGGTCACTCATTCCATCAACCGTGTCAATCTTAGTCACTTGTTGTGGGATATTGGTTGCCAGTAAATCTAGAGTGTTATCCCCTCTATTAGGTTCTGTAGTTAATTGTTGTAGGGAGTTATTGGAGAACACGTCTAATAGAGTCTCACAGATGTCCTTGTCCCTTCCTCCAGCTTTGAAGCAGTATGTTCTCCAGTCTATTGATGGTGCATTGAAATCTCCACCTATTATTATATTACGCTCACTGTTACGGGACGTGATAGAATTTATGTGCTTTCCCAGTTCTATTAGTGAGTCAACATCAATGCTTGGGGGCCTATAGAATTCGCAGACAGATATTGATTTGGATTTCGGCATGTTAATGAACACCAAACACATTCTAAGGGGTTGTCGGGAAATATTACTGCTTTGCTAATGAATGAGTTCTTGACTGCAATGAAAACACCACCACCTGCTCTGTTACGTCTATCTTTTCTATACATTTTAATAGATTTGGGGAATATTTCTGAGTCAGGAATGTCATCCGTCAGCCAACTTTCAGTTACTATAATTAAATCTGTAGCAGTAGTATGAATAAGGTGATGGAACTCAGGTATCTTGTTTTTTAAGACTTCGGCAATTAATTACCGTTACTGAAATATTTTCACCTCGACTATTAGTAAGGCTACAAGGGAGAGCTGTGGTCGTGTCTGAAGTATTTTGAGGTTCAGTACTGTTTTGATGACAAAGCTCTCATAGCAGAGACATGGAGGGAGCTGAATTAGATGCTAACAACCATGGAAAGGACTATGGCCAGATATCAGCTGAAGATAATTAAGAAGAAGACTAAGATATTGGTGTGCAGCAAGAAAGAAGAGGCGAAAACCAATGTCAAACTAGGAAAACAAAAACTTGAATTGGTTAATGAGTTCTGTGTTCTAGGAGGCCGAGTAACCAACGATGGACGAAGCAAGAAAGAAATAGTGAGTAGAATAGCCCAGGCAAAGCGGGCATTCTTTCAAAAGAAGAATCTACTTCCAGCAGGAAATACAAGCATAGAAGTAAGGAAACAGTTCATCAGAACATTCATCTGGAGCATTTTTCTTTACGGCAGTGAATCATGGACGATGACAGCAGCGGAGAAGAAGAGGGTAGAAGCATTTGAAATGTGGTGCTACAGAAGAATGCTGAAGATTAAATGGATCGACCTAGTAAGTAACGAGGAAGTGATAAGAAGAGTAGGAGAAAAGAGAAGTCTGCTGACAACTCTAAAAAGAAGAAGGGAAAACTTAATCGGCCATATCTTGAGACACGATGGCCTGATGAAGACTATCGTCGAGGAAAAAGTGAACGGGAAGATTGGAAAAGGCAGGCCTCGTATGAGATACATGGAACAGGTTGTGAAAAATGTAAAAGAGAAGAATTACGTCACAATGAAAAGGTTGGCCGATAGAAGAATCGAGTGGAAAGCTGCGTCAAACCAATCCTAGGATTGCTGACCAATGATGATGAGTACTGTTTTCATGAAAGTTAGCCGATAAAGCGACTGGCAACGAGAAGTTATTTACCCCACTACATGACCTACTCTCTACCCTACCATCTACTCTAAAAAAGGCCTGCAATGATCTAATATCCTATCCGCCACGCGTTTGGCGGCGTCCGGAGTGTAATGAACTCCAGAGCGGTTTAAAGGGTGTCTACATGACCGAAGCGACGGCTGAAGGTCAACGAAGGAGACTCCAATGTCCTTACAGAAACGGCGTAGCCTCTGATTTATGTCTTCCACTCGACGCCAAATCAGAGGTCCACGATCGATCCTCGGGATCAGACTACAAATCGATAGCGCCAGTTCAACGCCCGCGACTCCACTTACCCCCTTCACCTCAGAGTTCAATTCCTTGAAGGAATGCAGAATCTCCTCGGGTCTGCGGTCGGTGGCATCGTTGACGCCCACGTGGGCCACGACCTGAAGCCTACTAGTAGCGCACTTCGTGCCCGCAACCGCTTCGTTACCTGAGGAACACCGCCACTGGGGATGCACCAAGCCCTGGCTAACGCCCTCGCGGTCTGCCCTTCTCCGCAAAGGAGTCATCACACGCCGAACGTTACTACTCCCTATCACTAACATCCCCCCCTTCCCACTCCGACGGCTCCTCCTCGGTAGAGCTCTCGGAGTAGCGACGGGGCCGGCTGCAGGAATCTCGGCGACATCCATAGGAAGCGCCTGAAACCTATTTGAGACGGGGAGAGGAGTTGCCTCTGCACACTCCCCTCCGCGCCGCAGCCTTACACCTCCGCTACTCAGAGTAACTACCCTCCACTCATCGGGCTTATGGGCTGGTGCTACCTCTTCACTGAGCGGTGCAGTGACGGTTGGATCCTCACTAATGAGTCCTCCCGAAACTCCAGTACTCTCGGAGACAGACACCCTCCCTTCCACCTTCGACCGGTGCTCCGACACGATTCTCTCCAACTCGGCGATACGGGCCCTTAGAGCCGCGCATTCGCCTGAGCTATCGAGCGTCGCGACAGAAGACCGATTCAAAACCATCCTAACCACACTTTACCCCGACAACTAAGCTATGAAAAAAAAATATAATATAATTTACAACCACTTAGCTATGAATGAATACGTTGGAAGCAGTACTGATCGATTATAATAATAAACTTCGGATATATTAATACAAGGAACAGAAAATACTTAGATTCTTTACACAATTCAATGCACACTAAGAAATACCTAAAATGGAACTCCAAAAAAACCAAGCAATAAAAATTAAAACTCAATAATTACCACCACGTAGGCACTCAACTACCTTAGCAACAACAACAGGAGCAAGGATAAGTACTTAGGGAAGGCTCTTAAATGGGTGAGTGGTTTTGCAGGGAAGGCGCTTGACGGGGAGTTGGCTAGGAGATTGTTTCACGGGGGGGGGGTCCCAGTTATGGCTGACCTTGGCAAGATTAGCGAGTGCAAGTAGGGGGAATGGAGTGTGGTTGACGTGAGTAATTTAAAGTTGAAAGAAGAAGTAGCTAACTGAGAATCCAACGGAAAGTTAGTATCTAGTAGAGAGATGTGTGGTTAGGTTAATATGCAAGTAATAATATCTACCGCTTAGATTAGAGTTTCACTACCTACTGTTAAGATATTAATATATTACGTTTAACTTACGTAAATACTTTAAAGGTTAAACTATTAAATAGTAAAAATCTCTCTTATAATCAAATCAAAAAACTCATCGTTTGACATCAAAGAAAAGTAACTAAATCCATTCTAACCGACTTGCTACTTTTAGTCCAGGGTTCCCAGTGAAGGGATACGTGAAAAATTTTGTCTGTTTTCCGACCTAACTAATTGTGAGGGCGCGACAGCAGTCTCTGATGTGAATGTTTCGGGTTGAGGAATGATCACTTTATTGCCTGCTTCTGCCCAACTATTGTCTGAGTCAAAGTCCTACACCTCATTAATATGTGATATAATGTCTTCTTCTTCATAGGTATCCAGGACAATGTCGCGGAGAATGTCTTCTGACAAACATCGCACTTCTAGATCTCCGCGAAATTTGCTTTTATGACGTTTTGGCCCAGTGCGTGATATCGATGCAATCTAACTAAATATTGCATTATGTTAAGATAAACAACATTTAGTCTTCTCTCTTGTATTATGGTGATTATACCAGTGAATTATTGGCTCAAAATGCCATTTACACTCCATTTCACTTACTGCTACGGAAGTTAAATTCCAATTTTACGGTGATTTCCTTTTCCTAGCATGTGTCCGACCATGTAATAAGGAAAATTCGGAACCATTGGTCATCTATTCATGCAGGTCCACAACTTATTTAAACTTTCCCATTGTAATACTTTTTAACAACAAAAATACTTCCACAGCACCAGCATTTTCAAACAAATACCGTAAGAGAGGCTGAAAGTATGAGCAATTTCTCATACCTGTGTTTCATAAGTATCTAATCTAGTGTAATCTGGTGGTAAGATTTGGAACTACAAAACTCTCTGTTCGTAAGAAGTGTCGGGCACATCAGAAGTAATGAGTTGCTCTTCTGACTGTACGAGTGATAGAAGGACTTGTTGATATTAAACCGTTGAGAAGTTATTTCAAAGTGTTTCTTTTTATTATCGCCACCCTATACCTACTTACAACAGGTTATGGGCCCAGAACGCGTGTGAAGTAAAAGTAAAAAAAAAAGACGAAGGAAAATACGTGAACGGCGTTGTGCGTCGAATCTGTTAATATTCTCACGTGTTCGTTTCTCGCGGAGTGATGTAGTTTGGATCAAGTAATGGAAGAGGATAGATTCAAGGTTCCTCTCTTTGACGGGAGCAATTTCTCCGATTGGAGTTTCCGCATGAAACTTCAACTCGACGAAAATGATTTGTTACTCCATGTTGAGGAGAGGCTAGAATGTCTGCTGGAAGTTCAAAAGCCTGCTTTAGATGACACGGCTACACAGAAGAGTGTGAAGGAAGAGGAGAGAAGGAGACTGGTAAAAATGGACAAACGGTGTAAGAGCTTCACTGTCCAGAGAATCCAAGACGGGTTACTGGAGGTGGTGAAAGACAAAGAGACAGGATATGACGTCTGGAAAGCTCTCAAGGACAGGTACGATTCGAAGACTGCAACCACGCGAATGACTCTCTCACGACAATTACATTCTCTTCTTACGTACAACCCAAAGAAAGAGTCGTTCGGAGATTTTTGCTTAAAATTCGATAAAGTAGTCAGAAGTCTGAGGCAAGCGGGAGACTCGATGGATGAAGAGGGGGCAGTTATTCGCTTTCTTCTGGCGAATCTGAATCTGTTGTCTCTGCTCTCCAGACACTCATTTCAAACGATTTGACAATGGAGTTAGTTCGGGTTCGAATAGAAGGTTATGAGGTTGGCAGAAAGAGACCTGCTAGTCGAGCCTCATCATCGTTTACGTCAGGTTCTGCTTTTGTGTCCCAGAGTGATTTCAAATCCTTTCCCTTCACTTGCAACAACTGCGGGGTGAAGGGGCATCGTCGAATCCAATGCTGGAAACCAGGAGGAGGTGCATGCCGAAGCCGTGGTAGTTGGAGGAGCCGTAGTCGAGCAGTCCGTGGACGGGGTGGCCGTGGTCGCGGGAAGTGGACCGCTACCATTGCACCATCCACCAGTCGCGGTCAGGCTGCTAGCTACACCATTCCTGGAAACCGTGGCGGCGGCGGAATACGAGAACGCGGAAGTCATCAACGAGGCAGTGGAGATTCTGGGCGGTTTGCAGCCGCAAGAGGGGAAGCTAGTGTTTCGCTAGCGGTAGCAGACGACGTCATCAACCCCATTGCTTACTGCTTCATGGCAGCGGGTGATGAAACACCGGACTCTAGTAAATGTGTGCAAGTTGCACATTGCTTGAGGGAAGTAAGTAAACTGGAGCTTTCAAGTATGAATCCAAAAGAGAATATATGGTACTTAGACTCCGGGGCATCCGATCATTTAATTCAACCCACAGTGCCTGTTGTTAATAAAAGGAATCTCCAATGTCCTGTGTCAATCAATATTGCTAAAAAATCAATGACGATGCATGCTTACGAAAAAGGAGATGTCATTATTCACTCGAAAGTTCAAAATGTAGTTCACAAGATAATATTAAAAGATTGTCTGATTATTAAGGATTTAAAATTTAACCTTATGTCTGTTTCCAGGTTGGAAATTAAAGGATTTCACATTCTCTTCAGTCAAGGAAAGTGTTCCGTAATGGGAAAAAATTGGGAAGTACTTGCCCAAGGCTGGAGACATGGAAAGATATACCAGATTTCTGTTATTACCACATTACAGGTTGAAGTTCAACCACAAGGAGAAGCCGCAGCAGCTGTAATTACTGACTATCTATGGCACAAAAGGTTGGGGCATATCAGCTCACAGAGTTTGTTAAAATTGTGTGACATTGTTGAAGGAATTAATAAAAGAGATGTTAAAAATGTCACTGAATTTTGTGAAGTTTGCATTCAAGGGAAGCAACACAAAAATCCCTTCAACAATCCCAGATATCCCAGTACTAGACCACTTGAGAGAATCCATAGCGACTTGTGTGGACCAATTAATCCTACAGCTTATAATGGTGTTAAATATATTCTAACTTTCATTGATGACTGCTGGAGTCATTTTGTTGTAGTATTTGGATTAAAAGCCAAATCAGAGGTCTTTGAGTACATTAGAATTTATGAAGCCCAAGTCACCAGTCGTTTTAATCTAAAGATTTCCATATTCCGCTGTGACAATGGTACAGAATTTGTTAATAATGAAGTGAAGAATTTCTTTCAGGATAAAGGTATCCAATATGAGCTTACTATCCCTGGAACGCCTGAGAATAATGGTGTTGCAGAAAGAATGAATCGTACTTTGTTAGATAAAAGTAGATGTATGTTACTTGAAAGTCCACTCAATAGGTCATTTTGGATAGAGGCTGTTTTAACCGCAGCATATCTTATTAATAGGAGTCCCACAAAAGGTATCACTGAGGACAAAGTCCCAGCTGAAAAGTGGTATGGAAAAAAACCAAACCTCTCAAATCTGAGGGTTTTTGGAAGTATTGCTTACCTGCATGTCCCTAAGGAACAACAGGTTAGTAAGTTTGATCATCGAAGTTGGAAGTGTATTATGCTGGGTTATTGCAACAATGGTTACCGGTTGTGAATTTGGAACGTAGGTTTTCGCAGCGGAATCCATCGTCGTCAGAGGCTTTCGGGTGCAGCTGCGTATGACGTGTTGTCAGTGGGCAAGCTTTCGCGGCCATTGCAGGACGCATCATCAGGCAAGATAAAAGAATATATTGGGAAGTTGATGTTTTCATATCTCTCCATCCCTCCCCCTTTACTGTTAAGTGGAGGGGGTGAATGACGTAAGAAGTAGGCCGCCACTTAGCCCTGTCCTTGGGGGGTCGGTGAACTTTCCTTCCCCCTCACAGTGCCAACGGGTGTGTCATTGTTTTTCTTCTTGTGGAACCATCCAGGCGTGTCTTTACTCCGGAAGAGTCTTCTCCAAGTCGGACTTAGTCGAATACCCTCGTCCCGGTTGAAGTTCAGGGGGCATTTCTCAATGTTTCTAATGTCTCAATTGTGGTTGGTTGAAAAAAGAAGGGTAATTAGCGGCAGAAATGTGATTTTTAATGAGCTTTCAGAGGGAAGTTTCCAAGAGCTCTCAAAGGAAAAAGGAGAGGAAGGTTTCCCTGATGGTGAACGAGAAAGTCTCCTTCAGTCTGGAAGTGAGGAAGGCTTCCCAAATGATGAGGCATTGACAAAGGAAAGCGTAAATCATGTTCATGATAGAACTGAGATGGAAATTGATGAAAATGATAGCATTACAGTAGTAGAGAAAGAAGGGAAAGTTGTTCCCTTAAGAAAAACAAGCAGAATCAAAATAAGGCCAAAGTATCTCCAAGACTATTCTGTTCTAGCATTTCTTGCAAGATTTGTAGATGAGGCAAATGAAGCAATGGTCAATATGGCTATAAAGAATAATCTAAATATATTAAAAGAGTTTCAGCCTAATACTTTTCATTTAAGTGAATTGGAATTCTGTGTCCTTAGTGCTATAAATTCTTGTAACAATGTTCCTCGGAGTTTTCAGGAAATAGAAAACAGGGCAGACAGAGAACACTGGGTCAGTGCAGTCCATGATGAATTAGAGGCCTTGAAGGAAACCAACACATGGACTTTAGTAATACCTCCTGAAAATAGTGTTCCTATCAAATGCAAATGGGTATTCACTGTCAAACATGATGCTGAAGGTAACGTAGAACGGTACAAAGCAAGGTTGGTAATAAAAGGATGCTCACAAAGGAAAGGTGTAGACTATGAGGAAACATATGCACCTGTTGCTCGCTTACCTACTCTTAAGGCTCTTCTCAGTGTCATAAATAAAAATAATCTGTATGTGGACCAACTAGATGTAAAGAATGCATTTCTAAATGGTCTTCTCAAAGAGCATATTTATATGTATCCTCCTGATGGTATGAATGTTGACTCAAATTTAGTTTGTAAATTGAATAGAAAACTCTATGGTCTGAAGCAGGCTCCACTCGAGTGGAACAAGAGATTTGATAAATTTGTTAAGGGAGTGGGGTTCAAGCAGTGTACAGCTGATAGGTGTCTGTATTTACAGACCAGTGGTAATGATGTCACCTATTTACTCCAATATGTAGATGACTTTTTAATAGCAGGAAGTAATAGGATGTTAATCAGCGAATTGAAGAAGAAGTTTGCAAGTGAGTTTAAAATGAGAGACCTTGGTGGAATTCAATATTTCTTGGGAATTAAAATCACTCGAACAGGGAAAGAGTTGTTTCTGAGTCAGGCTGCATACCTCAAAAGGGTCCTCAGTAAGTACAGCATGGAGAGATGTGCGCCTGTTAAAACTCCTCTAGGTTTGAATTTAAGTTATGAAGTGGATAGTAAAAAACCCTGTATTATAGGTGAAAAGCCCTATCGAGAACTAATTGGTAGTTTAATGTATGTTTGCATGGCAACTAGGCCAGATCTCTGTATGGCAGTTAATTTCTACAGCCAGTTCCAAAAGAATGCAACTGAAGAACAGTGGAAAGGACTAAAAAGAATTTTAAGATACTTCCAAGGAACCTTGAATCTAGGAATTTATATGAGTGGAAAATCAGAGGAACCAGTAATATGCTATGCATATTCAGATTTTGCAAATAACTTTGACAGGAAATCAATATCTGGTTTTGTCATACAAACTTTCGATAATACTGCGATGTGGGGAACAAGAAAACAAAGGTCTGTAGCTTTATCAACCACAGAAGCGGAATATTTAGCATTAGCAACAGCTACAACTGAGGTTATGTGGCTAAAGCAACTTCTTTCTGAGATAAATGTAATAATCCCTGAGCCAATTACAATATACGAGGATAATCAATCTTGCATAAAAGCACTTGAGTGTTGGGATCAGAAAAGGATGAAACACATAGATGTAAAGTACAATTTCATAAAAGATCTGTATCAAAATAGAATTATATCTGTAAAGTATATTCCATCAGCAAGTCAGTTAGAGGACATTATGACTAAACCCTTGGCACCAGAAATATTTTTCAGACACAGAAATGGGCTTGGACTGCAGGAGTCGACCATATGAATCCATAAGTAAATGAATTTTGTTTGTGCAGTGACAAAGGAAGTTATTTTTATTTTGGCAGTGACCTGTTTATTTGGCATTTGATTGCTATTATTTTTATGGCTGTGACCAGATTACTTTATATTTGTATTTATATCTTTTGGTTGTTCACCCTATAAATATGTATATGTTGGGTGAACGTTAAACTCAATAAATAAATAAGGTCTTACGAAATTGAGGAGGAGTGAAAGTATGAGCAATTTCTCATACCTGTGTTTCATAAGTATCTAATCTAGTGTAATCTGGTGGTAAGATTTGGAACTACAAAACTCTCTGTTCGTAAGAAGTGTCGGGCACATCAGAAGTAATGAGTTGTTCTTCTGACTGTACGAGTGATAGAAGGACTTGTTGATATTAAACCGTTGAGAAGTTATTTCAAAGTGTTTCTTTTTATTATCGCCACCCTATACCTACTTACCACAGAGGCAATAGAACTTCTTGATAATTAGTTCTTACGGTCCAATGAATGGAGATTATCAACATGAAAAAACGTCTTATACACCTTGAAAACAACCATTGCCAATTCGACTATGGAACTTTTAATTGTAAAGAGTATAAAGGACGCACAACGGGTAACTCCTATTGGTAACAAAACAGGGGCGTCGGAACTATTTTCGCTGGGAGGGGCCAGCCTTGAAAGGGCCCAGCTCCTAAGAAAAGGGCCCGGCTCCTATGATAAGGGCTCGCTTTTTTTGCGGATAGGAGGGGATAGAGACTATATTTCCGCTAAAAATGCATATGAATGTGGTAGAATATGAGTCCGAAGGGAAAAGGCGAAGCCGGTATATAATATAAAAAAATGACTCTGCTGCAGGCGAAGTGTGCCATCTAATATTTAAAGTATGCTTTACTCTTGACTCACATGTTGGGTCATCCGCCCCTGTAAAGCGTGTCTCACACGTGTGAGTCATCTGCACTGATAGTGTTATCCAAACCCCACCTTTTCAGAACCACTTTTACCCCTGCCTTTAATGCATTCATTGCGCGTATGATTTTTCTTACTCGTAATGTTTAAACAGTAACTTAATCATATATTTGAATGGAAGAAAGTTACTGGAACGTAATCCCCTCTAATGTTATGTTATGTCTGCGTTGGAGAGCGGCTGCCGGACCAAGAATCTTCGTCCAAATGGTGCAGGGTCGGGTGCGGTAGAGAGGTGCGGTGGGTCGGAGTCGGTGGCTAACCCACGAAGACGAAAGCGAAGTCGGTGCGAAGCGAAGGCCGTTAAGGCGTTTGTTTCCCTTTCTCGCCAAAATCTTATTCTGTGAGGATTTCCTTTTATATACTCTCCCGAAAGAAAAATAGCACTCGAACTCCTGAGTTGGAGGCTGGAAGACTGGGGAATATCCCCTCCCTCCTCGTCGTTGGGCACTCGGGGCGACGTGTCTGCCGTGGACACAACATTTCAGATCCTAGAACATATAATTGTCAGTTCAATCATGGGACACCTAGATAGCCAGAATTTATTGTCCAATGTTCAGCATGGCTTCCGAAAGAGCAGATCATGCGAAACTCAACTTGCTCTCTTTTCCCACGATATTTTAGTTTCTGGCGAAAATAATACTCCAGTGGATGCTATATTTCTAGACTTCAAGAAAACATTTGACAAGGTTTCTCATAGCAAACTAATTTTGAAATTATAATCTTATGGGTTAGACAGTAACATTATATCATGGATTAATGATTTGTACATAAATGATATCCATAAGGTGGTAAAAAGTAAGCTTCGTCTATTTGCCGATGATGCAGTAGTGTACAGGGAAATTCTATGCCCAAATGATAAAGAATATTTAAATATTGACCTACAAGCAATTGAAACTTGGTGTGATACATGGAAGTTAGAATTAAACTTTAAAAAATGCCTCGTAATGAACTTTTGGAAAAAGAATAGCTCTCCTCCTACCACTTACAAAAGAATAATAATGAATTAACAAACGTGGAATCCGTTAAATATCTTGGAATAAGACTGACAAATGATCTTTCCTTGGGTAAACACATACGTGAAATAATGGGTCAAGCGAATCGTAAACTGGGATTCGTCAAAAGGGTACTGGGTAAATGTGACGATCATGTACGAGAAATAAGCTACTTTTCCCTTGTTAGACCTCATTTGGAATATGCTGCCAGTGTATGGGATCCCTACGAAATCGGTCTGAATAACGAACTTGAATGTGTCCAGCGAAGATCGGCAAGATTTGTAAAGGGACGGTATGATAACCTTACTAGCGTAACCAGTCTATTAAATGAATTAAATTGGGAATCATTGTCAGATCGCAGGTTGAAATTTATACTTAATCTCTTAAACAAATTCCAAGACCATATTTTCAGTGATGATGTTAAAAATATTTTGCGGACCCCAACTTACTATGTTAGACTGGACCATAATCATAAAATTAGAGAAATAGATTGCCGAACTGACAGATTCAAAATGTCCTTTTTTCCTCGTACTATTAGGGATATGAATAACGGTAAATATATACAGTACGAGTGTAGCAATGGATAACATTGGTAGCTGCATGTTGGTATAAGGACTTATGGCTAACCCAACTAACGGCATGTTTTTGCATGTATGTATTGCTATTTTTATCTTTTTTTTTAATAGCGTAGTTTTGAACAGTACCTATAAAAGTACTGATCCTTTTTTATGCATGATATGTAGTGCATGTTTGGTGAGAGTTCACCCCCTGCCACATACCTTTATGGTGGCTTGCAGGGTATTATGTAGATGTAGATTTGAGGCGCGCGGTGAAAGGAGCTATAGCTTGGAGGGAGGGAGACGAAAGGGAATTGGAAAGATTGTGGTTGGTTCACATGACGACTCCATTGATGGGCAAATCCACGCCGTTATGTCGTGTACTCCTGATTATTTTGGCGTTTTCATATTGACAGCGAAAATAAGTGCCCGTAGATTGTAAAACGTTGACGAAAAGTAATCAGAGACAGAAGTGATACAATTCGCCCATTTAAAGTTCATTTTTCCGAACTTCGACTCAAACATCCGGAGGCAAACCTCAAGAGTGGAGTGGTCCCCTGGCCAACACCCTTTGCCTCAAATTCCTTGCCGAAGGTACAGGCTTGAAGGGTTTTTGGACAATAACTCTTCAAGCCATGGTACCTCGATGCTAGGATACACAACACTGGAGGTTATTAGACTCCTGGAAAAAATCACCACCTGCGGAGTTTGATTTCGAAAGTATGTACACATATCTATCACATTATAATGCATAATTAGTTATTTCATTTTGGATCATACACATCTACCTATGCCGCAACACAATAACAACACGTGGAAATAAAAATTACTTGAATTTTAAAAAGCTTCACATGAACATACATGACATTCTCCGCACATCTGAAGTGCATTTGTTCCCGCTCACCCCACACTGCCGAGAGAGGGGGGGGGGGGATGACCCCCCCTCGACACGGCTCTCCAGGGAACCCTTGCACCCGACACCACGTGATTAGCGAAACTCGCAGGCGGATTCAAAATTAGGGGTCAATCCTTTCATCGGAGGCACTTCAAGTCCGAAGGAAAGCGACCCCGTGGGCAAAGGCCCCTCTCTCCGTGTTTCTCTCCCCATTCCGCTTGGGGTGAACGCCAACCCCTTGCCCAACGGCCACTTGGCTAGGACACGGGCGGATTTCGCGAATGTAACTCCCACGATGAATGGTGAATTTTTAAGTGGACAAAAAAAGGAAAAAAATTAATTTTTAACATATCTTGTTATTATTCGTTGTGATATTGAAGTTATTTATAAACACAACTTTTGGGACATTCCTGCTTCCTGGTGAGAGATAACTGCATTAGAAGAAGCAAGATGGCCACTACCATTTGAAAAACTTCAGTGACCTAATTTTGTTCACAATATTTACATTGTTCTACAAGAAAATACTGCATGACATTAAGTCTATAAATTATTGAAAGTATGTTCATTAATGTTGTACTCACTATAGGATTATAAAGTGATACATTCAATAGAAATGAAACTGAATACTCTGCTGTGCGGAGTGTCGCATCAGTGACCATTTTTGGGATATTTTAAAAGTATTTCAGAAATTTAGAGGGCATTTCAATATTAGATTTGTAAATAGTCTAAATATTTTTAAATAGTCTAATATTTACACATGTAAATTAATCAGTGCAAAAATAATATTTCTCTAATAATTAATTTAGTAGGTCCTACTAAGGGTAACTGACGCAACTGCTTTATAGTGACTGATGCAACACGAGGGAAGTTGCATCAGTTACCATGGTGTATTAGTAAGCATCCAATATTACCTAAATGTTATTATTACCTAAAGACTGTTAATTGGTATGATTGAGTGCAAGTCTAAATTAATATATACATTTTTTTAGAAAATTACATGGTGCATTCATAATTAATAGGCCTATAAGTTCTTTAAAGTAACAATATTCATGAATATATGTAATAATATATATCAATTTTTTTACCTACAAATTTAATTTTTATTTGTACTATTGCCAGAAGGCAAGATCAATTGATCTTAGATAGCGGTTTGCTGAAATGCCTGATACCTATATATTTATATCCTGCTTATTTTTGTAATTTTTTCCATATTTTAAATAAGCTATTGCATAAGCTTTTAGAACCATAATTTGTGTAGCAAATAAACACACCATAAGTCCGTATGGGTGGACCGCAGACGATACCGCCGGGTATAAGCAGTCTAACTTCACCCTCCACCAATTTCCCCAAAATTTGGATTGGCAGGCATGGGGAGGATGCCTAACCGTAAGTTACGGTCGTGAGATTATATTCTATTCTCAGTGCTTGGCCGCGAAAACACTCTCTGGAATTCATGTCTTTTGCTGATACCAATATCCCGCTTCATTTCTCGAATGTCCGCGATAACGACCACATCGTGCATTCCAAAGAACAACAAAATATCCACAATAGGTAATTGTAACTTTGGCCCGACGTGCAATATCCGATTCAAAGATGGACCCTTTTCAGTAGTCATGGAAGACAACCCGGAATTTTTCCAGTCTGTCCATCCCACGATGAATACAATGATGTGGTACATAATGGGGTACGGGAATCGTAGGTGGCTCCGCGGCTCGCACCATAATACCTTGTGATTCATAGTCCTCCCGCAGTATAGCGTTGCCTTAGCTTCCGCTGCTTCTCTATACGCCGCGGCGTATGCATACGTATGCATACTATGCATAAGTTTCAGACATTTTTGCCTATATTTGAGTGCTATAACGTCACAAACTGGCGGACCCTTTTTTTAGACAAAATCTTACATAAAATAGACTATATAATCCTTATTCGGAAAATGGTCTCTGGGATACTTCATCAGAGTATAAATTGAAGATATTTCTAGGTTATTCCGTAAAAATATTTGAAAAAAGTTTGCGACGCCGAGATTAAACTCGATTTTTCGATCGCGAGTCGCGGCCCGGCTCCGCGCAGCGGGACCTGGAAATACATCTACATCTACACGATACCCTGCAAGCCACCGCGAGGGTGTGTGGCAGGGGGTGAAGATCACCAAGCATGTACTACTAACATGCAAGCAAGCAACTAAAGGGAGATATACCGTTCCATATATGAGATATATGGAACGGTAAGGTATGTGAAAGAGAGGAATTAAATTAATATGAAGAGGTTGGCAGATAGAAGAATCGAGTGGAGGGGTGTGTCAAACCAATCCTAGGATTGTTTGCCGAAGATAAAGATGATGATAAATATATTAAGTCGGGGGTAAAATAGAAGATCTGAGATGGTATTGATGAGATAGACAAGGTGAGAGAGATAAATTGTCGGACAGGTGTTTCCATGTAGTTGTATCCTAGCAGCTCTTAGTTGTTTGCCAGTAGTGCATGTTTTACTCCTACTGATATATTCAAAATCCCATTTTTCCCCCGCACTATAAGAGATTTGTTATCTACATCTACGTAATACCCTGCGAGCCACCACCAGGGTGTGTGGCAGGAGGCATCCCTTTCCACCCAAAAATTATTTTTTGTAAATTTTAACAAACTTTTGCGTTTTTCTGGTTCATAGACACTTATTTTATTCATCAGGAAGAGAAAAATTTTTTCAGATCAATAGCTATCGCGGAAAGGTACCCGCACAATCATGCGGGTTAGGGTGTAATTGTGTAATCAGGAAAAATCCTCACCCGCACATTCCTGTGGGTTCAGGCGCAATTACGACAGAAAAATATTCTAAAAATTTTTGTTTTAGCATGATTTATTCCAATAAGAATCACAAATCATTGAAATTATTAACAAAAAATATTATTTTTCCTTGGAGAAACCAATACAACTAAAAATAAACTTATAAACAAGTGATAAAAGGCATTCATATTTTTTAAATCTTTCTCAATATCCACCAAATAAAAATCAATTTAAGAAGGATTTGTGTGGAAACCTTTTAAACAATTTTTGTGTTTTAAAAGACATAAATAAACATTACACTTATCAAATATTGTTTTTGTCTTGCTATTACATTGATTGTACCTGCACATTCTCGGCGATAGGATGTCATCAATCACCTGGAAATGGCTATAACCATCTAAACGCTTGTCTACACAGGGAATGACACTGGGTGGATTGTAATATTTAAATTTTTTCACTTTAGGAACCTCATCCGCCATAATTTCTTCATCAGTTCCATCCGCCCTAGCTCTATCGGGAGTAGCAATGAGATCTTCCGCAAGTTCAGTCCTGAACTTCAGGAAGTCCTTTGTTTTCCTTTGGGGACTCCTATTTTCTCTACATGCTTCTTTGTCCTGGAACCAGCTGTTTACGGTTCCTGAATCCAGAAAGTGTAGAATCACTTTGAGGGTCCAATTTTTTGTTTTAAGCCAAATTCTGTAGTTCTCCATCATTTGGTAACATAGATCCACTCCTCCCATTGATTTATTATGTATACGGACAATAGCTGGGAAAGATACATCCACATATTTTTTTTCTTTTTTAGACCGCCGCTGAACATGCTCCTGTGGTTCGACTCCACTACAGGTGGACGCTAATATCAACTTGTTATTGTCCTTCCATTGAACGACATCAATATTATCATCTCAGCGTACATATTGCAGTGACACCCCGATTCATTTTTTTTTCTTATAGCTTGATCTGGCCCGTGACTCGATTTGCCATTATGGTACCTGTCCCTTCTATCCCTATATTGTTTAATTTTTCCAATAGTGGGAGAGTGGTAAACAGGCGATCAAAATAGACAAAATTCCCCGTGGGGATAGTTTTATTCAGGCGCAAAACCACAGACGGGCCATGGCCTGGCTCCGAAAAGGGGAGAGGTGTATTCTTTCCCTGAAACACTTCAAAGTCCATCACTATACCCGAAGAAGATGAGAAGTCATTCACTGAAAATCAAGCGTTGACCTAACCGATTAGTCCCAGGGACCCATGCAAAGGTGATTATTTTGTTTCATTGTTAAGGCTGGCTCAAGTGCAAAAATCCCCAAGAGCTAAATTGTAACACAACGTGGAGTACGAGAATACACAACACGGTGTATGGGATCCGGCTACAAAGACAGAAGTTACACAAAAATATGTAACTGTCCGGGTCCCAGACACCCATAGGTGTAAGTTACGAGTTATTCGTCAAAATCGTGTCATTAATTCCGCGAACTTCTGACATGAGCAAGGTCGTGTGGGGTATCGTTCACCAAGATGGTCAAATTGAGTTCAATGTAACTGGGAATGGGAGAAAAAGAGATACTAAGTAATCAGAGTAGTAAATGAGCTCGGCTTCTACAAACGTACACGTGCAGCAACAGGAAACAAAATAAACATTCGAGACAAGGTTACTTTTCGAAGGGAGGTAATGAGGAGTTGGGGAAAATATGAAACGCTGTCAAGGCCAAGGATGGGGCGAGGAGGTAAAGAATCATTGAAAATGATATCGTAGTTGTGTACGACCCCATACAAATAAAACATTAAATAAGTTGGAACGTTTCTCTCGGGAATTTTCCCTAACACGTTCATCTTTGAAGAAAATAAGATCGTGATCATAAGTCATAATTGAGCCCGAACCCGCACAATCGTGCGGGTTTTATCGGAAATAAATATTTAGTAATACAACATACTAGACACTCGAATGAACAGCTATAGTAATTAACATTTAAATAATTGTAAAATTAATCACTAAAAAAATTAAACAATTATAAACATTAAAAAAATTTCAACTAACCTTAGAGCAACAAAGGAGCACGAAAAGGATCTCAGAAAAAAGTCATCAGCATGACCTACTGTAAACGTATTGAACTAAAACCTTCCCCATGCATTAGAGGGGAACCCGCACGATTGCTGCGAGCCGGTGGGAGCCAGAGAAACAGCTTGTGGACGGAGTAAAAATTTTTTTTTCCAAACCCACACGATCGTGCGGGTCAGGGTGGAAAGGGATAAGAGAACAGAATAGGCAGCATAGCAAAGGAATAGATAGGGAAATATTTTAGAGTAGTTTTGTAGTCATGTAGTGCATGATGCAGGTATTAACAACCAATCCCTTATTACTATGTGGATACTAATAGTCTAGTTGCCTGAGACCCTATAGTAGCATGTTTGCATGTTTACAGTGCATGCTTGGTGATCTTCACCCCTTGCCACACACCCTCCCGGTGGCTTTCAGGGTATCGTGTACATTTAGATTAACAAATGTTCACAAATCCAGCTCATCTCCTCTGAATTTTAAGTAATTCTTTAATAATCCGTTTTTCCTTTGTGCTTTGTCCATGTGCGGAGAAAACTTATCTATTGCAATATATCCTCGAGGATAGTCAGTACTGAGCCGAACTGACAGATTCAAAATGTCCTTTTTTCCTCGTACAATTAGGGATATTAATAACGGTAAATATATCCAGTACGAATGTAGCAATGGATAACATTGGTAGCTGCATGTTGTTATAAGGACTTGAAGCTAACCCAACTAACAGCATGTATTTGCATGTTTGCTTTGCTATTTTTATCTTTTTTAAATAGTGTAGTTTAGAACAGCATATAAATACTAATCCTTTTTTATGCATGATATGTAGTGCATGCTTGGTGAGAATTCACCCCGTGCCACACACCTTTATGTTGGCTTGCAGGGTATTATGTAAATGTAGATGTAAATAATAATATAGATGCCAATTCGATTACAGATTTTAGAAAACGCCTTTTTAACATCATCAATGAAATCCTTTTTGAAATTCCAAGGATGCAACTTATCAGTTGTCAGTCCGCACTTGATATATGCTCTAGTGTGCACGGAGATATGGAAGTTTCTCGACATTCATAGACAGATAGGCGTTGAACGGTCGGAAGGGGACAGCGATCCCCTTTGAGGACAGTTAATGGGAAGGGAAGGAAGCGATCGCGGACAGCGGACTCCCCACTGTCTCCCTTCTGCTAAAACTAACCCTCTCTCCTTTCCCTTAGCCACTGGAGGCGTCTTCGGTGTCATTACATTGCTATCAGGGTACCTTTTCGCGAACTTATATGCATGCTCGTTATCTCAAAGAATGCTTGCCGCCCTGAGATGTGTTATTACTTCTTGGAAGACCGCTCTCGTTCAGAAAGGTGCACGCATATAAAGATGAGTGAAGACGAATAGCCTGTTACTTTCGCACTGTACACCGTTACAGAAACATGGAATTCTGCAGGAGTATCTCTGCCTTCTAGGCATACATTTCTGTAGTGGTCATTTTAGAGGAGAATCGGGAGGTTGCCCGTGGGCTCCTTCGAAACATATGTGGTCGAGTACGTATGGAGGAGTAGAAATCGTGCTCCCGACCAACTGTTTGAATATTTTGGTTAGAGCAATAAATTGCTTTTACCCGAATTTGTGAACTTTTCTGCAGGAAACATTTGACAAGGCCGCTGGCTGCACAAGGACAAAGCCCTTTTCAGGGCTGCTATTAGTATTTATTTGCTTGACGTTCGACTAACGGTCATGCATATAAATGTTAGTAGCAAACTTCAAATAATTCTCCTGACTTTCTGCCTTCATCTGTAAGACAAGGGTTTTTAAAAATATGTACTTGGCTGAAGTGAATTCCACCTCATGGAAAATTATTTTTTTTAAGTTTCAAATTCCTTGTAAAAACATGTATGCTAAAAATTATGCTAAAAAGAAATTCTCCTGAGTTGGAAACATATAATTATTTTAATTTATATGGTAAAAGGTTGGCAAATATTATGTACGAAACACAACTCAATTTAATCTCCTGGCCCTGATCAAATTCCCTCCCGCGTATATAAAGAGTTAGCCTCCGAAATTTCCCTCTACCTTGAAATAGTATTTAATAAATCCCTGTGGCAGGGGGTGAAGATCACCAAACATGCCCTAATGACATGCAACTATAATATTTAATGGAGATATGCTAGATAATAGAATCGCATGCAGCTGGATGGTTAATGTATACGAAATGTGAAAGGGATTATTTTTTGTTATTACATGCAACATGCACTACGGACTACTCTGATTATATTTCACCTGCCTATCCCTTTGATACGCTGCCTCTTATGGTACGCGGGAAAAATGACATTTTAAATCTATCGGTACGACAATCTATCTCTCTCTAATCTTGTTAATCTGATCAAACCTAGCATAACACGCAGGGGTTCTTAATATGTATCTAACATCATCTGTGAACAAATGGGTTTCGAATTTACTTAAAAGGTTTAACCTAAATTTTAACCTGCGTTCTGATAGTAATTTCCATTCTAGTTAGCTATTTAACTCGTAATACTTATACAATTATCATAACGGCCTTTAACAAATGTAGTGGATCTCCTTTGCACACGCTCTAATTCTTTTATCATACCTTCCTCGTACGGATTCCAAATACTAGCGGCATATTCTAAATGAGGCCTGACAAATGTAAAATAGCTTCTTTCTTGTACACTCTCATCGCATTTGCCTACAACCCTTTTTAAGAATCCAAATCTACGGTTTGCTACACTAGTTATTTCCCTTATGTGCTCCGCCATGACGTCTTCAGTGATGGTGACGCCTAGGTATTCAATAGATTCTACGCTAGATATTTTTTCTTTGATGCAATAATTATTCCGTGGAAAGCCATTCTTTTTCCAAAAGTTCATTATCGCGCATTTCTTCAGAATTAATTCTAGCTGCCAACTAACACACCAATCATCGATCGCATCTAAATCCTTGGCTAAAGACAAACTGTCCCCTTCATTTCTAATTTCCTTATGCACAACTGTATTATCTGCAAAAAGACGGAGCTTGCCTTTTTTAACTACTGTATTCAAGTCATTGACGTAGAGAAGGAATAAAATTGGATCACGTATCACGCTTCCCTGGGGAACACCCGATGTAACTTTTACTTCGTCTGAGCTGACACCATCACAATACCACCCTTTGAACGCGTTAGAAGTCCCTACTATATTAGTGTCTATTCCGTATGATGCTAAATTCGCGAGTAGTTTACGGTGGGGAACCTTGTCAAACGCTTTTCTAACATCAAGAAACGCTGCGTATACCTGCACGTTACATTCTCCGGAAACTAAAATATCATGAACAAAAAGACCTAGTTGAGTTTCGCAAGGCCGTCTCTTTCTGAACCCATGCTGGTTTGTTATCAATAAATCCTGGCTATCGAGGTGTCCCGTTATTGATGTAACTATTATATGCTCTATAATTTTACATGATAGTGTCGTTAATGATATTGGTATATAATTGCATGGCTGTTCCCTATCGCCGCTTTTAAAAATTAGGGTCACGTTTGCTTTCTTCCAGTCTTTGGAAACCGCGTGTTATTCTAAATATTACTTAAAGATGCGGAGGCATTTTGAGAGCCAATTCTTTATACACTGCTTTGGTTGCAGAAATCGGTCTTGAATGTTTTCGTGCAAGCTACGCTTAGATTGATTAAAAACGCTCTGAAAAAAATTGTTCAACAAATTAGCCTTATCTAAACAGGAAGTTGCTATTTCACCTTTATCGTTTTTCAAGGAATTAACCGTTGACTTTTTAGTTACGTGTACTTCCCTAACATATGACCAAAATGCTTTCGGATTTCCCTCTAGTTGTTCTCCGAGTACTTTTCTCTTGAATTCACTACACTTTTTTCTAAGGGCTGTTTTTGCGGCTGCTTTACAAATTTTATAATATTTGATAGTATTTTTAGATCGCTATTAGCTATATTTTTCTTCAATTTTCTTAGTATCGAGTGGCTAACTCGTGGGAGTTTTAAACATTTTCTAACCTCCGCGTTGTACCACCTTTGTTCCCTATTCTCATTCTTATACTCATGAGGTATATATCTGTAGATAAGTGACCACGTAATTTGGAGGAACTCTTTCTATGTATTGCCTATATCACTATTTTTGCTGATGCCCTCGAAATTTTCAAAATAAGAGTGGAAGTCACGCCTAAATACGTTAAAATCTTCTTTACTAAAAAGGTAAATCATTCTTTTTCATTAAAACTTTTCTCAATATTGAGGGAAAATTTAACGTGTACTACCTTGTGGTCACTTATTCCATCGACATTTCTTCAATTACTTTTTCATGGATGTTTGTGGCAAGAAAATCAAGAACATTCTCCTTTCTATTGGGCAAGATTACCATTTTATGTAGTGCGTACGATGCGAAAAGGTTAAGTGATGAATCGCAGATGTATTTGTTCCTACCCCCAGACCTTGTAAATACCATCTTCTCCATTCTCTTCTCTATAAGCAGGCTAAGGGCCAATAATGCCTTTTTTATGATAGAAAGTAGGGCAATGAGTAGTTCAAATAGGGGGCCATTAAATTAATTACCATTCACCAGGATAACAAAGAATAACGAGTTGATCAGACAACATTCTGTAGTTTAAGCGGAATTAGGGTGGGAATCATTATCAGAGCGTAGGTTAAAGTACAGATTAAATCTATTAGAGAATTTTCAATCGAATAGCTTTACTGAAGATGTTAGGCACATATTGAAAACACCAGCGTATTATGCTAGATTCGACCAGATAAATAAGATTAGAGAGATAGATTGTCGTACCGATAGATTCAAAATGGCATTTTTCCCCCGTACTATAAGAGAACGGAATAGGTAGCATAGCAAAGGGATATACAGGGGAAATATTTTAGAGTAGTCTATAGTGCATGATGCATGTATTAACCCCTTATATACTAACAAACTAGTTGCATGAGACACTGTAGTAGCTTGTTTGCATGTGAGTTATGCATGCTTGGTGATCTTCATCCTCTGCCACACATCCTCGCGGTGGCTTGCAGGGCACAAACGTTATGGAAGACTCAAACCATCAACATTTACGCTACCTAGAGTTCAGGGAGATTCGTCAACATTTCCCTCTGTCAAAGCTCTTAGCTGTTTAAAACCACCGCGTATGAGACTCCTGGAAATGCAACGTTGCCAAGTGTAAACCGCATCTCTCTACATCTACATCTACATAATACCCTGCAAGCCACCACAAGGGTGTGTGGCAGGGGGTGATTGCTCACCAAACATGCACTACATATCATGCATAAAAAAGGAATAGTATAAAAAAGGATATTTCTGAAGATGCATGAAAAGAGTTAATTTTTATCGTAGAACGTCGATCAAAAAACGCTTGTAATTATCTTAGAACGTGTGATACAATGGTGGTAATAAATTGTTGCCCATTTAAATAGTTAATAACTTTTAACGTCGTATGGACGCGGTCAGTTTTGTCCGCGTGGCCCCTTACCGCGAGAGTCCGGTCACTGATGAGGGTCGAAGCCGGGAGAGGGTCCGGATTAGGACGATCGCGAGCAGAGACCCTCGCTAATGACCGTCTACCTGCTCTGCCCCCCAGAAAACTACCATTAACCAAATTACTTTCTCTTTTTAAACCATAAGTAAGAGATGGCGCAGCAAATTCTACGCAAAAAAACATCAGTTTCCAGTTTTTTAAAATATATTATTGACTAATCTAATTGTGTATCATCTATATTACTTTACTTTTCGTCGAGAGCATTGCAATTTGACATTATTACATTGTGTGATCAGCATTGCGAAATAAAAATGCAAAACCACTGTAATCTCAAGTTTAAATTAATTCATCCCTCAAATCTAATGATCCAGTATCTTACTCTATGCAAACAGATGATAATGCGCACAACAGAGCTTTTTGTAAACACTCATGAAACCATACTGATTTTAAACAGAATTTTGAATTTATGCAGTGGATGGTAGAGGCCAAGACTTTGTGGAATTCCATAATATAGGATGAGAAGTAAAAACTTTAGCGTTCCACAGGGTAAAAAGATTTATTCCGACATGTTTCACTTCACTGAAGCATCATCAGGGACATGTACCCCCTTCCACAATAAAAAGTTACCACCCCGGAGGCCGAATTTTTCAAAGTCCCGAGTTGAAGGAGATTTGACAACAGTGCAGCTCTGTCCCTTTAAATGCCCCGAGCAGCACCAGCAAGACCGAGGCGCGGTCCGCCTCCTTCCCTTGCCATGGTTTGTGGTGAAACCCTTCCTCAATGACCTGGAGAGAGATTTTTGCGTTGGAGAGGGAGGGCCGCAAGGGTGCCTTGTGACAATTTGTCGGCCCCAAGGAGTGAGGCCTCCCGAAAAAAAGCCTTCTTTTAGATTGCTCACTTGGTGATCTTCATTACTCACTCACTCACAGATAGAGTTACTCACTTGAAGATGGGTCGCTTAGGTTTCCGCGACTACGGCTCTTGAGAGAGTGACTACCCAAATGTAAATGCAGCTCGAAGCAAGAGTTGTCATTAACACCGTCGATATATGTCATTTCCGAAACGTTCCAAAATACTCTATTTTTGCCTTTATTTCGTCGTAGAAACTTTTGAATTTATAACATGAATAACATAGATGATTATTGTTATCAGCATTTATATATCTGTTAACGATCGGTGTTATTTTTAAATTATCGGTGAATTTTATTTGACTGAGCGATGAGCTCGAAAACTGCGCTTGTATAGTAAATGGCAAAAATACTTACGCTACAACTGACACATACAGATTTCAACAAGAAAACAGAAGACTTATTGGACGTCTTTACGTAATTTAAGTGTTAAGTTCCAAGCTTAATTTCGTAATAAATCAGGAAAAATTATCGCGGATATATTTAGAATTTATTTCAAATTACACACAATCCTCGCACTCTCGCATACTCGTCTGGTTAATTCTTAGAATGAATACTCATCGGCAATTCATATCGTAGTATATGCTATTTCAAAAATTAAAAAACTCACTTAATAAATAAAAGTATTAACGAGATTATTAGGAACAGATTGAGCGTCTCTTAGATGCATTGGTCAAAACTGTAAGTGTTTTCGTATTCGAAGGCCCCTGTTCGAAACCCAGCAGGCAGTATTTGAGTACTGCGTGTACTGGAGTACTACTACCTCTACTCAAAGGTTTTAACGTTTTCTCGTATTGTTAAACGGAAATGTGTATTAAGGACAGGACGGGTAATTTTACAACGTGACCAGAACACATTCAACGTAATTAGAAGGAATACATGGAATTACTGAACGACTGTGCAAAAAGGCTTAGAAGATTTTTATGGACTCGCCCGTGGGATATGCGAGGAGAATATATTGTCGGAGGATTTCGTAGAAACTGTATTGACATCTAAAACGGAAAAGAGTAACAAGGGAATGCGAAGGCAACTGAATCTCTCAAGCTGCTACGCTTATGCTTAAAATCATCAACTGAGGTATGGAAAAGAGAGCAATAAATGAATGAAGCCGCCTTGTCCGCGATATCTGCTAGAGGACGAGTCAACCAAGCCTCTCATTTATACCCCTCTGTGACGAAACGTCTCTTTAACCAACGTAATTCTCCTTCGGACTTCAATGTTGGTAGAATACTCCTTTTCCATACTAACCGGGATACTAAATTACTCCCCCTGCTCTATGATCTAACCCCTCTCTTCTAAATTAAAATCACCCTTCATGCATGCAAAATTTCATTACTTGAGTCTTCTTATGATTTAAGTCCTTGGGTGACTAGTTGAACAGGGCTTGATCGCCCGCAAACCTTATCAACTTTCCCCTACCTATACACCTGTATCGAACCCCCCCAACACTCCCTCCGAATATGAATTAAAAAGTGCCGGTGACTACGCACAGCCTTACGCAACCCCTCTCTATAATACCTAATTTCTCTAATCTAATTCCCCGTCCGCTTCTCTCACCAGCACTTTCTCGGTAACGCATGAACTTTGGCTCAGTCTTCTGTTCTTCCAATTTATTCCTGTTTTACGCAATAGTTCCATTTACCCTTTCCACTTCACTCTGTCGAAAATATTTTTGAAATTAACAATACACGCAGATATATTCTGATTATATTCTAATCTTTTCCACTCATTCCAGTGATGCTGATTGAAAAACTGCTTTCCGTTGACAAAATCTAAATTACCTGCAGAAAAAATTTCTCCTTCCCCTCTCTCCCTCTCCAAGAAAACTACACTGCCAGATATGGGCAATAAGTGACCACGGACCACTTTGCTGAGGCCCTATCCTTAAATAATGCCAAGACGGGAAACGGGTCTGAATGCGAAGATTTTTTCACCTAAAGAATCATCCCCGACACGTTTTATGACACCCACCACTCTATCCACGACACCGCGGGTCTTCTTCCTACCGGTTCAAATCTCATTCAGAGCCCAAGCACAATGGGTATTTAAGGAGCAGGTAAAGTATGGCCGGTTTTTCCTCTCTTAGGACTGACAAAGGTGGACAGGGATTTTTGCAGTGGGGGGGGGTGGACCGCAAGGGTGCCCTGCGACAATCAGCTGCGAGGAGTGAGGCCTCCCGAAACGCAGCCTTCTTTTCGATTGCTGCTCCGAGGGCCTCCCTCGAAGATGATTGCGTAGGTTTCGCGACTGCTGAGAGAGTGACGATCCAAATATGATTGCAGCTCGAAGTAAGAGTTGTCATTAACACCGTCGATATGTCTTAGTCGAAATCGTTCCCAAAATATTCCCAAATACTCCGTTTTTGCCTTTATTTCGTCGTAGGAAATAATGAGATCATAAATTATTCGAGATAAAAGCTCGAAAAATGCGCTTGTATAGTAAATGGTAAAAATAATAATGCTACAACTGTTACAGGCAGATTTCGATAACAATAGATAAGACGTACTGAACGTCTTTACGGCATATAAGTATTAAGTTCCAAGCTTAATTGGGTAATAAATTAGGATAAAATTATCGCGGATGTATTTAGAATTTATTTCAAATTGCACACAATCCTCGCACTCTCGCATACTCGCCTGGTTATTTCTTAGAATGAATACTCGGCAATTCATATCGCAGTATATGCTACTTGAAATATAAAAAAAGGACAGGACTTGTAATTCTGCAATGGGACCAGAACAAATTCAATGTAATTATAGGGAATACTTGGAATTACTGAACTACTGTGCGGAGAGGTCGGAGGATTTTTATGGGCTCGCTTGTAGGATATGCAAGGAGAATATACTGTCGGAGTACTCGAAAAAACTGTATTGCCATCTAAAAAGTAAAAGAGAGTAACAAGGGAATGCGAAAACTGCTGAATCTCTCATGCTGCTACGTTGGTGCTTAGAATCATCAATCGCTGTATGAAAAAGAGAGCAATGAATTTCTAGGTGAGGATCAATTCATATTTTCCAAGGGAATTAAACACGTGATGTGATTGCAGTGATGAGAATCATTATTATCATTAGTTTTGGTGCCACACACTGTCCCTCTTCAGCCCCTCATACCTCCCATCATTTTATCCAAGCTACCCGTTCTTCGCCTCACTCTACCCCGTTTAACCAATGTCCTTCACTCAATCACATATTTCAATTCACCCTCGCCCTTTTTATCTTCCCTATTCATCAATCAAAATTCTTTCCTCTCCTTCCATTTCTAATACTTTATCATTTGTCCTCCTTTTGACCCACTTTAATTTCTCCATCCTTCTACGTACTCACATCTTAAAAGCACTGAGTATATTTCCATCTTCATTCCATGAAGCCTATGTTTAAGCGTCATATAGTGCCACGCTCCATATCAAACTCTTCACTAGTATTTTCTTTACTTCTCTGCTTAACGCCCCTGTCAACAGTTCACGTCTACGACTAAAAGCTTATCTTGCCAATACAATTTTCCTTCTGTCATCAATGCTGCTATACCCCTTTTTTCAATAAACTATTCAGATAGCGGAAGGTGGAGATGTCAAGAAATGGAGAGCCTGCCCAAATTCAAACCTTGCTTGGAATAGCGCGCATAACAGCACATTTGTAGATCTGTGGTTCATTTCCCGGATGAGTTTTTTTTCTTGTGATCTGGCTTGATTCTATTTTAACCACCTGCTTACTGTTCGGGGTTGTGGGTATCATAAAACGTGTCGGGAATGTTTCTGAGGGTGAAAAAATATACCGACCGACTTCTGAACGTATCGGAATTATTTCCGAAAGTAGGGTATCGGCTAAGGGCTCAAAGGCTTCTCTGATTATGCCGTTCTATGCAACTTTTCAGATCAATAAGAAGAAGACTAAGATATTGGTGTGCAGCAAAAGAGAAGAGGCCAAAACCAACGTTAAACTAGGAAAACAGAAACTGGAAGAGGTGAAAGAGTTCTGTTACCTGGGAAGCAGAGTAACCAACGATGGACGAAGCAAGAAAGAAATAGTGAGTAGAATAGCCCAGGCAAAGAGGGCATTCTTTCAGAAGAAGAATCTACTTACAGCAGGAAATACAAGCATAGAAGTAAGGAAACAGTTCATTAGAACATACATCTGGAGCATTTTTCTTTACGGCAGTGAATCATGGACGATGACAGCAGCGGAGAAGAAAAGGGTAGAAGCATTTGAAATGTGGTGTTACAGAAGAATGCTGAAGATTAAATGGATCGACCGAGTAAGTAACGAGGAAGTGCTAAGAAGAGAAGGAGAAAAGAGAAGTCTGCTGACAACTCTATAAAAAAGAAGGGCAAACTTAATCGGCCATATCTTGAGACACGATGACTTGATGAAGACTATCGTCGAGGGAAAAGTGAACGGGAAGATTGGAAAAGGCAGGCCTCGTATGAGATACATGGAACAGGTCGTGAAGAATGTAAAAGAGAAGAATTACGTCACAATGAAAAGGTTGGCCGATAGAAGAAACGAGTGGAAAGCTGCGTCAAACCAATCCTAGGATTGTTGACCAATGATGATGATGATGCAACTTTTAGAGAGAATTATGTAATGAGGCTGGAAAAACTTAGAGACTTCTCCTTTGTAAGAAGCTCGGCCCACATAAGCCGATAGCTATTGATTATCATAAATTAATGGCTTTTGAATAAAATTCCAGGAGTTCAAGCGTTACAAAAATACTGAAGATCATATGCTGATCTTATTTCATTTAGACGTAATAAATGAGCAGTTGAAGCAGTGATCATATGAAAAAAACTACGGAATAATAAAACTACGGCTTTCTTTTTACACCTTCCTAAGACTTTCTTCACACCTACGCTCTGCGACATGAACGTTGGATGAATCTGAGTTAATTGGTGACTTAGTGATCAATAAACGTAGGCGTTTTGAAGTGTTAAGTTTAGAGGACATAAAATTTCAACCAGAACATTGCATATTTTACGGTCTTATAATACCCGTGGAAGCGCAACGACCATTTAGCACGTTAATCATTACCCTCGGAAAATCGTCCAGTTGTCATAGGACTCCAAAGTGGTCTCGGAATAAATGATAGGTATTTTCGAAAGAGGTTATAAAGCGAGTGTCATTTTCTATCATGTTTCTACTAGAAATGTGGTGACAAGTGATTGGAACTCATCTCGTGCCCCTTCTCCTGTTCTGTGGCCACGGGTACCTATGTGTCTCGGGAGACTCGTCTTCTAGCAAATATCGTGGTCGTGGGTCAAGGCGGTCTGCTGTTCACTTGAGAAAGTGCGAAAAGGGAATTGTTCTCGAGGGAAGGGTACCCCCAATAAATGGCGAGAGCTCTGGGCATTTAAACTCTGTGCCAAGGGACAGTGTTGTCAAATCTCCTTCAACTCGGGACTTTGAAAAATTCGGCCTCCGAGGTGGTAACATTTTATTGTGGACGGGTGTACAAGAAAAAGATGAGGCACATGAATATATAGGGGTCCAAAGGGAAGGGGGGAGGGTAAGGATCGGGCGGAGAGGGGGGGCGGGGAAAGGAGGGTAGGGATCAGGGGGGCGAAGGTGCTAAGACAGTGCCTAAGGTTTGTCCCTCCAGTGGGTGGTCGGCGGTAGGTGGTCGGCGGTAGGAGTGAGGGCGGGAAGGGTGAGGTGGGATTGCCTGAGGATTGAACACCACAGGGAGTGATATTGTGAAAATGATTCCTTTAAGGTAATCCTTAAAATTAAATGTCAATTTTCATATATTGTCAGTTCCATAGGAGAGTATCAACTAATATTATTTCTGACGGATCAAAGAGTCAGATAACAAAGAGCAACAACAAGTTGTAATTTGCCAAGCAGGCATGTATTTTTTAAGACTGCACATTGTCATAAAACGTTCCGTTTTGCGCCACACTCCTCGGGTAGTAAAGGCGTAGGATGTAGTTCGGGGTGGAGGAGGAGAGGGTAAAGGGAAAGAAGGGAATCCCAAATGTTGCCTTTTTATGGAGAACATGCATGGTTCCCCGATAACCGGCATTCTTGCTCAAGAGCTGAAAGACGTTCATAATGTTCAGCATCATTCCGAAAATTATCCAAATAAAAAAATTGCCGCAGTTACGAGTGCACTAATCCATTCTCTAGAAACCAATATCCTCGAAAAATCTTCAGTATAGAATCTTTAGAAATCAGTGACAACATGCAAAGCCTGAAAAAGTTATGTTCGACGAGTTATTATCCACACAACATGAACAATCCAACGGAGTCTCGGTATTTCCAGGTCCCGCTGCGCGGAGCCGGGCCGCGACGCGCGATCGAAAAATCGAGTTCATTCTCGGCGTCGCAAAGTTTTTTCAAATATTTTTACGGAATAACCTAGAAATATCTTCAATTTATACTCTGATGAAGTATCCCAGAGACCATTTTCCGAATAAGGATTATATCGTCTACTTTATGTAAAATTTTGTCTGAAAAAAGGGTCCGCCATTTGGTGACGTAATAGCACTCAGATATAGGCATAAATGTCTAAAACTTAGGTATAGTATTGGGAAAGTACCCTGTTCACAATTGGTAATGTTTTTTATTTCATAAAAATCCTCTAATTGCTCCTATATCTGCTCAACTTTTAAGATGTTCGAAGAAAATTGAGAGCGGGCGCTTTTTTCGAAATTTGGTCGTGTTTGAGCCTCTGTATCTAAGTAACGGGCAATACCTATGAAAAATGACTTACAATTCCATAATCAGCAATCATTTGTGTGTATATGTGCCAAACGTCAAGACGTTATCTCATAAAAAGCAGTTTTGGACTTTTGTCCGGCAAAATGCGATTTGGCCCCACTGTGCGACGGTTCGAAAGGCGGTCCCGTTCAGCCGCATGTTTGTGTGCATTTTTCGGTTGCCGGGTCCGCTGGCGTGTGTGGACGCTTTTGTGTCGCACGCCGAATGGACGAATCCCTTTCGCTCGAGAACGTGTCTCTCCGTACTTTCAAGCCCGATTGCCGGGGCCACACTAGCGCTTTAAAGTCCCCTTAAAGTGGCCAATACCCCCTTTATTTAAAGTGCTCGTAGTCATTTGATACCCATTAATATGCCGGCAAGCGCACAGAGTGACTATAAGAATGAAATGGTGGGATACTAAATTATGGAAATAGATGCATACACATACAAATTTATTAAATGTACACACTCCATTAGTCAAGTCATGTCTATACAAACGTATGTTTACGAGTTAAGTAGCCAGTGAGCAACTTATCAATTATCACAGCCATGAATATTACAATAATATAATCTTCATAATTTATATAATCTTTATGATCACAAATATCGAAAAGAAACATGAAAAATTAAGTGGAATTGTAATGCAGACCCGGCCAATGATAACTCTCACAGGTTCTCATACACGCAGGGCCGCCGCCGGTTCCAGCGACACAAGCGATCGCTTGGGGCGCCGCCAAGGGGAGACAAAGCGTGACAAAAGGTCGAAAATACCCTGTAATTTGATGCAAATATACAATAAGTGAATAACAAAATTTTAGCCATAATGTTTATGGCACTAACAGGGATACTATATGTAAGGTTCGCGATAGAGCTAACACTCAGCGACGCAGAATAGGTAAACTATCAGTAGAAATAATTCAATGTCACAGACTCAACTTGGTGGAAGAAACTGCCACTCACTCAACAGGTGGAAATTCCTAGTCATCAATAATGATCAAGCAAGATACCGTACGACCGGTTTCATCGCATACGCAACTGAGATGTCGCCTATGCCACGAAACCGGTCGCATACTAAATAATTTCGTCCTACAAGTTACATTAAGTACCCTTTATAATTGTGAGCGGTGACCCTCTGCAGCTAGCGCGCGCCAATGTTAATGCCACCAAAATCCACCCTGGCGTCCACTTGTCAAAACGAAAAAAAACAACGACGCAGTCTTTCAGTTAATGTTGTGGAGAGCTCCTGTTCTGTGCACGTGTGTGCACCAATTTACTTTGGGTGCATTTTTCGGGTGCGCTTGAGAATTTCAGTTTTTCATTACTCCCTTGTAATGCTACCACTACCATTACTACCACTAACGAAAATATGTCTGGCAAAAAGAAATCGTCCGGTGCGTTTTATCGAATAAGAAGAATGCAAGAAATTGAAGAAAATCAGAAGCAAGCTAAGGCGATGAGAATCTTGTTCAACCTGCCATCTGCAAGCGTCGAACCATTTAACACGGAAACACCGGGTTCATGTGATGACAGTGCCAATACAACTGTGTCTTCAAGAGCCGAAGCTATACCATTGCAAGTAAGAACTTATTTCATTTGTTTATTGCTAATTTGTTACCAAACTTATATTCTGGTTTGTATTTTTGAAATCAAACAAAATTTAAATGAAAACCTTCAATTTTAAAATTATAAAAACTTTATTAAAATCAGGAGATGAGTTGCCACCAAATTTGCAAAATTCAATGGTATCATTACAAAAAGTCAGGAGAACTATTTTATTACAATTATGAGTAAGGATGAATAAATCTTGTTTCCTTATTTTTATCGTAAATAACAGTCCCCGATAGAAATATAAACGGATTGCGGCAGTTTCAGTAACTTGATTGGGATGTCAGAATGTGCCGAAACAATTGATAATATAGGTGGATCCAAAATCCTCTTGTTTTGACAAAGGTACGGTAATTTTCAAAGTATACATACATCAATCAGTTGTATTTAATATTTTAAAACTTACGTTTTGTATTGTGATTGTAGGAAGAACCACTGCCGTGCTTATTGTTGACTTGTCAACTGATGATTGCGGAAAATGGCCTGGTGAAATTACTGATGGCATGCAAAAAACAATTGTAGAAAGCGGCCCTTTTCAAGTAACTGATGCTGAACTTCCTGTCGATAATACTGGTAGAAGATTTACTCCGGCAACCCAAGTAGCCATGAATGTCGGCTGAATATTGGCCCAATATCGGCTTCAGATTGGCACATCGGCCCCTCATTGCCGTCGTTTTGCCGATGTTGGCCCGATATAGGCGGCCTACATTGGACCGACATCATCTGCTGATGTTATGTTATGAGGCGAATATTGGAGAAGCTCCGAAAACATGTTTTAAAACTCGATTCACAAACAATGGAACCGATTAAACATTAGATTGGGATTTTTTTTTCTGTTTCACACAACTTGGGACTTAACCATTTTTGTGGCCTGGTCAAAAATTTTCTGTTATGAGGCGAATATTGACGAAGTTCTGAAAGCATGTTTTAAAACTCGATTCACAAACAATGGAACGGATTAAACATTAGGTTGGGGATTTTTTTTTCTGTTTCACACAACTTGGGACTTCACCATTTTTGTGGCTGGGCCTGTGGCCTTCTCATAAGATCTCAGGAGATCTTATGAGAAGCATGAATTCTTTTGAGAAGCATGAATTCTTATGAGAAGCATGAATTCTTATGAGAAGTTAATGAGATCCTATGAAAAGCTTTGAGAACTTATGAGACCCCTCATTAGAACTTATAAGATTTCTTGTAAGTGTTATGAGAAGCCATATGAGTATTATAGAAATATCTGTTTGTGTTATAAGAAGCGTGCTTCATGTCATGCGAGGCTGAAGTCTATGGAGAAAATAGGTGATTTGAGGGAGTGCATGCATTGAATTTTTAGTTTATTATTATTATTTATTAGTTTTAGTGTGAAGCCTGTGGCCTGGCTATTTGCTAAATGATGTACTGCATTTTTCTGATTTTCTCCAGTTCTCTTGTTTAAATCCTGATGGAATTACAACCCAAAGTGTTATTTACCTCAATACTTCGAAATTTTCTGTAAATCTCATATGGTTATTCCACCATAATAACCTTCTTTGTAAACACTGATAAGTATAATTATAGTCAAGAACTACCTGAAAACGCGGAGAAATGCTAAACTTTTTGCCTCCTTGATAATAATGTAAAAAGCTAGATTGCACTGACAATTTAGCTGTATTAAACTTAAAACCAATCCTTCGTTAATAGTATGAAAATGGGAAATAAAATTCTTACTGTAGGCACAGTCTAAACATATGTATAGACTAGTATATGTATGTTTAGACTGTGTTGTAGGTATGCCCTTAAAAATTTGAGTTTAAATTTTCAAGGATGAAATTCCAAGTCCGTTCAGTTCAAATAAAGTTTAGGAAACTTCTTTCTTAAAAAGAACAATATCATAAACCATAAATAACAACTTTCGTGCCCACGAGTAATTTTAACGTGAAAATTCACATTTTTATAGTTCGCGGTTTGTGGAAAGTTGTATGTATCGACCAATATCGAATAGACTACAGTATCGATTAATTGCAAGACCACTTCGAAATTCAAAATGGCTGCCATCACAGCGAGAAACGTGAGAAAGAATTATTTCCTCAAGTAATTACGTTTTCTTTTAATTAGTGATCATGGAAGCTTATTTTTTAATTCTAATGAACAATACCGTAACTGTAAGTGACTGATTGTTATGACAAGCGATTGTATTGAACGAATTTGTCAGTTTCAATGTGCCTTCCATGCAGGCTTTTTGAATTGCTGACACGGGAATTGAATTTAGTTATCATTTTTCAGGCACATTAAATTCATGAAGAAATTGGAACATTCGGAATGAACCAATGAAAATGCATATCATCATTCAGCTGATTCAGCTACATGATAAACGTGAATATTTTGTGTGTGTTGTTACAGTGCAGTGATGACTTTCAGTGAAATTTAAACGAATTCCCCGTTGGAAAAATATAATTTCACGTTTTAGAGGAGCGTTATTAAAAGAAAAGACTTCTGGTTGTTGAACACCTTGATCAACCATTAATATAAAATCTTATGCATTAAGGAAGCTCGATCACAGCTTTTCATTCTCATTTCATGTGGTTTATTTAATACTGTTATTGTCACGTTGGTTATTTTTGAGATTATGGCTCATATTTGGAATCTTGTGTGTTACAAAGGCAAGTGAATGCAATGATTGAAACTGGAAGTAGTGTCAATAAATATAATAAATTTATAAACTATCCTCTTTGTTTAAAATTCTAACTCGCATAAGTGTGTTAATAAAATTGTGAATTCGTTATGTGACATCAAGAAACGCTAAAGGTTCACGGATTTAGTTCGGTCGAATTATGTGCATAGTGGGCAATTATGCCGAATGAAAATACATGTGATATTCTATATCCGATCCGAGGTCGTGTTATTTCAGCTTTCTCTAGTTCCTCAGTTTTTTTGGAGTAGGAGAAGGTGGGAGTTCCACGACGTATCTCCAGGAGCAGCTTATAGGTTTTTTTTGTAATTACTATTAATTTTTGTAATTCTCTTAAGAGAACAGCAGGGAACCGATCCCCCTGGAATGGTTCCAGGGTGGTTCCCACTGGAACGGTTCCCCGCCCAAAATTTTATGTGAGAATTTCTCATAAGACCACATTGCCAACTTACTATGAGAAAATTTCTTATGAGACTTATGAGAAAATTTCTCATTAGATCTCATTGCCAATTTATTATGAGAAAATTTCCCATAAGTTCTAATGAGAACATTTCTCATAAGATCTCATTGCCAATTTATTATGAGAAAATTTCTTATGAGACTTATGAGAAATGTCCAATCGAGTATACATTGGTCCTATATTGGCTGCTAATATTGGTCCAGCAATGGCTGAAGAAATCGGATGAATATCGGTCCAATATCGGGTGAACACCGGTACATTGGCTAAATCTTGGCTGCCAATATTTGGCCGATATAGGCTGCCAATATTGGCTACATGACGCAAAACGTTATCATTTGGACATTGGCCCAATATTGGCTGCCGATATTGGGCCGACATTAGAACATTGGCAAATGATATCGGCCCGACATATGCCCGATATTGGGTGGCTACTTGGGGAACTATAAAAGAAAATCATCTAACGGAGAATAAATCCGCAGAGTGTGGGTGATTTATTCTGTTTCAAAAAATTCAGTTTTTTGTAACTGTTGTAAACTTTTTAGTGCTGAAAGTATCTCACTTTCTGGCACATCCGGATTTTCAGACTGGCGAAATATTTACGGATTTCTAGCCCAACACGAGAAATCCCCAAGCCATTTAAAAGCATGCCAATCCCATTACATTACACTAGAATTACATCTGCGTTTGCGCTTAGGTAAAACAGTTGATGATGCAAACCAAAGACTCATTCATGCTGAGAGTGAACATTGGTATGAAGTATTGAAAAGGTAGCTTTGTGTAACGCAATTCCTTGGAACTCATGGATTGGCATTTCGAGGAACAACAGATGCACTATTTAAAAAGAATAACGGGAATTTCTTGAAATTAATAGAGCCCATTGCCACATTTGATGCTGTCTTGAAAGAGCACATGCGAGGATCGAGTTCTGATGAAGCCAGTGTTCAATATCTTAGTAAAAACATACAAAATGAATTCATTACTGTGTTATCAACACGCATTCAAGCTTATATTTTACATGAACTTAAAAAAGTGTCATACTACTCAGTTGTATTAGACTGTACCCCAGATGTCAGTCGTACAGAACAGATGTCGATCATCGTTCGTTTTGTTCAAGCTGAGTCTGGTGAAGAAATAGCTATTAAAGAACATTTCCTTGGTTTTATTCCAGTTACAGACACTACTGGTGAAGGTCTAACTGACATTCTCTTGAACGATTTGATAAGACGGAAGATTCAATTGAAAAATATGCGAGGACAAGGGTATGATAGTGGCTCCAATATAAAAGGGAAAAAGAGTTCAAAAAAGAATCAAAGACCTAAACCCTGAGCTTTTTCATGTGGAAGTCATCGATTCATTTAACCTTGTCGTGGAACGATTCAGCGCTGTCATGTCCTGCGGTCAATTCCTTTATCTCGGTGCACGAGATATTCAAATGTTCTACCTGTCGATGGGGTATTTTGAAAAAGCATGTATCTAATGTAACTGTAAAACCTCTCAGGGATACCCGATGGGAAGTCAAATAAATGCACTGGATCCTCTTTGATACTATATCACTTGATCAAGTGTACGATGCTGTTTATGAAGCCAGTGAAGATCATAAAATAGATGCTTTTGGAAGAAACACTGCCATTGGTATCGCAGAAAAATTACAAGAAACTAAATTTCTTTGTTGCGTCCCGTACGAAATTTTATTCAAAATCAACAAGGTTAGCAAAGTTCTCCAAAAGATTACTGTAAATTTACAAAGTTCCATAGATTTAGTTGAAAGTGTTGGCAGTTTTTTGAAGAAAATGAGGTCTGAAGAGGGGTTCGATGGCGGATGCAAAAGAGCTTGCCGACAAACTTGGATTTCATTCAGATTTTGAAAAAGAGAAGCATATCACCGTTCCAGAGAGTGAACAAGCAATTTACATGTGAATCTGACAATGATCCTATTGAAGTAATAAAACGCAACTTTAAGGTGAATTTTGTCCACGCAATTCTGGATACAGCTATCAACTCGCTATAAAAGAAAGGTTTGAGCAAATGGACAATCGTAGTGATAGTCTTAACTTTCTATGCGATATTCATGTAGAAGTGGGATCGTGCAAAACTAAATGCTGCATGCATGACTCTTCAGGATGTCCTAAGTGATGCTGATGAAATAGATATCGACGCGAAAGAATTGTGCGACGAACTTTTGATGTTAGCGCCCATTCTTCGCGCTGAATCTTCTCCACCAAGCTTATATTACAAAAACTAATTTTATTGACATTTTTCCCAATACTTTTGTAAGTTTGCGAATCCTCTTGACCTTACCTTCATCTGCAGCTACTGGCGAAAGAAGTTTTTCAAAATTGAAGTTGATAAAGACATGCCTTAGATCAGTACTTTCTCAAGAGCCACTGCCTGCGTTGCCATTATTAGCCATTTGAAGCGACACTTTGAAGTTGATTGACACAGATTCTATTTTGAAAGATTTTGCGAATTTAAAGACTAGAAAAACTTCAGTATGATTTTTTGTACTCATAGGAACAATATTTAGAACGCCCACGATAAAAGTAGTAACAACTGTAAAAGATATTGTATTACTTTGTTTCATTTATAATTTATTAAAAATAGTAATTTGACCTTTTAACTCACTATCTACTCTCCACTTTCATATAAGTTTATTATTTAGAATTAAAACATATTTTTTCAATATTTTAAATGTATCCAAATGAATAAAGTGCGTTTGTTTCCATTCTGTAATAATTTTGAAAAAGGGCAGTAGCCCATTGAATAATTAAGTAGAATTAAAGTGTAATGTGTTCGCAATATTTAATTTAAATGAAGAAATAATCCATGTCCATTATATGTAGTTAAGAGTTTATTATTTTAAGGCTTGAAAGTCCTATTATGATCGTAAGAAACAACAGAAACACAATTCTTTCCGAGGGGAGCCAAAGGTTATCCCGCTGATGTGGAAAAATCCTGTCCGACCCAGGTCCTGTCTGCAATCATGACATTTAATAAAGAAAATACATAATAAATTACAGGTATTTAAAAATGCTTATTTTAGGTCTTTTAAATCGCATCTTTCATTGATACGTTCACAGTGAAATAAGCTTTCTCATACGCATACAAATGAGCATTTAGGTAACACCTGTGAAAATACGTAATAATAAACTACGAATGAAGCGCGGACGGAAAATGGCAACTCGTTCCCGTAGTACGACGAAGTTTTGCGGAACAGCCGAATGTGACGGAGGGACTCTCTGCATTCGGCTAATCCAGGCTACTGAAATAACACCAACAGGCACTTGTGCGAACGCCGATGACATTCAGTGTTGACTCCCGCGACTCAATTACGCATCGAAAAATTCGCTCCAAAGCCCATTTTCCTTCGGACTGCTCGTGGGAGCGTATATTTGGCACACGGGCGTTCATCCGGAACGACAGCACCCGACGGTGAACACCCAGGCCAAAAATATAATTATATAGCAGTACAACCGTCACCCACCTTTAAGATTCTCGTATCCATCTGGGTCTTTGTCATGCCAAAAAGAAATGCATTTCTTAATTATCAAGCATTATCAAGCGACGTATCACGGTAAAGTAGCTCAGGTGAATGAAGCGATTGGCTATAGATGCACGAGGCATTCATGTTGGCATCCATTAGGGATAGATTGGATAATGATTGCAGTAGACCACTCCTTCACCAAATACCGTAAATATGGATTTGTAAGAGAAATGCCGAAATGAAAACGACGAAGAGAGAACGTGCGAGAGAATTTGACGCTTCGAGAGGTAATTTCAAAATAGGGGTATTTATTTGTAAGCTTTAGGCTCCGACTTAAGTGACTTGTCTTGTTGATTTCGAACACTCGCGGTTGACGCCTTCTTTTCTCGGAGTTGCCAGTTTTTCACTATTCCTAGAAGTTCCTGCGAATGTCGCAATGACGCGCAAAACAAATCCCTCCTAAAGCTCTGTATTTAATCTGATACAGTTTGAAAAATAAAAAAACCCGTATTTTTCCGTTTTTTGATCCGTCAATTATTTCCCGAGTTATAAGCGGCGAAAAACTGATGTTTTTTTAACCCTTTCGGAAAAGTGGACGTGGTGAAACCCATGACGTATATCGACTTCGACCAATCACAACTGAGCCCTCGAAGCTACTTTGCCTTATCGCAAAGGGTGGGACACAGCTGACTCGGCCAATGGGAGCGATTGCGACAGCATCTATGCGAGCAGACCTTCCGAGAACCCCCCTCCACTCCCTTCCCTGCCCCTAAAAGCAATCAAGGACGGGAGGAAAATGACGTCAATGTTATCACAGCAGCATTTTCGGTGGGCGTCACCTTTTACTTATTTTAATTTTTGATTTATGAGTGAATGGTTGTGGTTACAAGATTAATTTTTTCACTAAAATTCTTTTTTCGTTTCCATCGAACGATTTCGTGTACAAAATTGCTATTTCGGTTCCGAGTAAACGCCCCCATTATCATTTAAATTATCATCAGTTGGGTACTGATGAGATCCTACATCACTGTTATTCAAAAATAAATCCAATACTGGTGTATAACCATTGTCTGAATCACTCAATTTTTCACAGGCACCTTCATGTTCATCATTTGGATTTTCTAGTTTCTCCAGCAACACTAACTTTTCGATAATTGGGATCATTTTGTCGGTAGCCCCTGCAGACATCACTATATCCCACAAATCCACTCAATTTCGGCTTGGGGTCCCACTTCTTTCTCTTTTCTTTAGGAATATGAACATGACATGCTTTACAGCCAAAAACACGCCAATAACTAATATCTCTTTTCTTGCCTGACCAAATTTCCTCGGGTGTCTTTCCGCCGAGAGATGAATGTGCTATTGTTAAGGTGTGAACCAGTACGACAGGCCACAGTTTGGCTGTGCATTGAGAGTCAATGACGACACTGACCGAGCTTTCTCACACAACGAACGGTTGATCCTTTCAGCAGCACCATTCTGCTGGGGTGTGTAGGGTGCCGTCAGCTACCTTGCTAGGTGCCATGTTCTCTGAAAAACTCAGCCGTTGCATGATTCGAGTATTCACCCCCATTGTCAGACTTGAATACCTATTTTTAATTTCTGACCTCTTTCAAGTTCCACAGATGCCGCAAAGTCTTGATACGACCTCATCTTTAGATTTAAAAAAAATAAGGAAATACTTTCCTAGTACAGTCATCCACAGAGGTTAGCAGATATCTATTTCCTCCAAAAGAGGACTCGAAAGGTGCAGCAATATCTGAATGCACTAATTGAAGCCTTTCTTTAGCACGTACTCCACGCAAATTCTTAAAAGTATCGCGGGAATGTTAGCCTTCAATACATGGGACATAAGCCTATTTAAGATTTCCTGAATAGTTGACATGAGTTGCCTAGTCATTCCTGAGCAACTTCATATATTTTTCATTTAAATGCCTGAATCGTCTACGCCACAACGCAGCTGATTTCGTATTAATACATACATTAGCACAATTGATGTCGCCAACACTTTTCTCAGGAGTAATATTGCTACTATTTTCAACTGAAATAAAGTATCAGAAGAATCAGCCAAGAATGGCACAATATCCAGCTTAAAAAGCCCATTAACAATAGATTCAGTAAACTGAACAGTACCAGGACTTTGAAAATCACATTTATGGTACACTTGACATCCATAATCAGAAAATACTACAATTAAACTTTTTTCGACCAGTTTTGGCACAGATACCAGATTAGTAGCTCATTGTGGCTCATACATTACCCTTTCAGTGGTTTTACCACCATCGATGAGTCTCACTGGTGCATTACCCTGAGCATGAATATGAGCATCATTAGCAAGAGTTGCACTTCAATTTGGCACATCTTGATAACATGGCATCCAATCTTGGTTTTCACTCATATGACACGTCGTCGCACCATTAGCATGCAGTGAACAACTTTGCTGGACTTGTTTTCACTATAGCACTTGAACCTTTTCCTTCGTGCTCCTCCGCACGCTCCCCCGCAACGCCCCTCCTTCTTGCGGGGGGGTCTTTCTCTCTCTCAAACGATGACTTCGGCCCTCTGAAGGTTGACGGCAGCTGACGCCATTCACTCGCGTTGACCTCCTTCCGTCGTCAATTGACGGAGTCGCCAGCAGTCACGCCCGGAGTGATCTCAAATGATCGCCAAGATAACTTGTCATGAGCATCTTAAGAGGGTGTTCCAAAGATACCGAAAGTTTGAAAGTAGAGGGGGCATGTCCATTTTCCTATGCGAACGTGTGAATAAACATCCCAAAAAAATTTCAGCTCAATCGTACAATATTTGACCATTGGCCGAAACGCATTCAAAGTTCAGAAATTTCCAATTTCAGCATTTCGTACAATATTGCCTACTTCCCAGGGGTTTAAAATCAGAAATCTCTGAAAGAAAGTTGTATTTTATTAGTGAACAGTCACTCTACTGACACAAAAGCACTGGGAATAGCAACAATGTGAAAAACTATAGTATTTTGCCACTTTTGTCATACATTTCCCTATGTCGTTTAACGACTAGCAGCAGATGTTGCCTCTTCGAGCCTCTCATCATTTGTCAATATTTTCTTGACCAGAAAATCTCTTATATCAACTGGGCCCCTCTCTGAAGTCTCATTAACCACTTTAAGATGGTGCGCTACAGATAGGCCCCTCTGACAGTCGGTGTCACTTTTCCATGTGGATGGATCTTTCGACAAAGAACAGACGGTGAAACACTTTTTGTTGCAATTCACCACAGCATTTGTGGAAGCGAGGGTCTCTCTCCAATAGGGTGCGGTTGGGCGGGGAAGGGTTGGTTGGTCGCCTTAGGGGTGCGTCAGATGATCCCACGTGGCCTGCGATTGCCGACACAATGTCTCGTCGTCATCGAAGGGGGCCGAACAAATACGGAAAGATACCATGGTATCTATTAATAGATCGTGGCATTACTTGGACAAAGCTGCTGAGTTGTGTTTTTTTTTCAATCTACAATCAAAATATTAAATATTACAATTTTTAGGAGAAAGTATTTGTAAAAATTAAATAAATGCCCAAATAAAAAAATTGTTAATATCTTCATTACTAGGAAGTAATTTCCCGTCCCATTGTACTGCCAGGGAACTTGAGGGTGAAATACTTGTTTGATAAGCTCAGCTGTCTCAGTCCTTTTCTCAGCTCCCATTCTATGAAGGTGTGATTGTGACGACACTAAATGAATGTCTTCCCCTTTAAAACCCAATGCAGCTGCTGTCGCATTGGTGGCAGCAGCTGCATCCAATCATCGGTGCTTTTCACTCAGGTGCGGCGATAGCCGACTATCGAACGCAGATGCCGTCGATCGCCATGATGCAAATGAAATGAAATACAGCTGGCAACGGCTTTTCGCGCTTGCGCAGTCAGTTTAGTGAATCGGAGGATAAATAAGCAAGTAGCAACGTAGGGAATCGTCCGGTAAAGTTCGAATCAGCCATACAATTCACAATTTTGCTCGGTAAAAGGTACTGTGATTGATTTTAGTAATTGTTTACGCAAGTTAGTGGAATGCCAAAGCAGTATTTTGGGGTTCTGATTGATAAATGCCGTAGACAAACCTTTCCTGTGTCTGCGAGTTTACAGACATATTGATATGGGATGTTAACAGAGACGCCAAATAAATCTTCATTTGATACATTGTTTGACGTGACGTCATATTACGCCGATAGCTTGTCATCTGTTCGGCTCTCCTCACAGCAGAGAGCCACCGGCAGTCGGCGATCCAGCTACATATCGAAAGTAAAGCTCTGTATTTAGACATAAGAAATCTAAATACAGAGCTTTAATCGAAAGCACCATGGCGTGGCACCGTGTCGATCGCCTTCTATCGCCATGGCTGTAGCCGCAGCAGAGGATGTCTGATCTAGGGAAGGCCGCCCGGGAAAAAATCACTTCTTCATCCGCTTGTCGTACTATCCGCACACATCTGGCGAACGAGGCCCACTTTCTTGTCCAATATCTCCTTTTCTTTCTCAAGCTGTTTCTTCTTTAAATAATCCTCTTCCTGAAGCCTCAGACGATTTTCTACACGTTTTCACCACTTCCCATCATTACCCACCATCTATCCTTTTCCATCAGTTTGCATTGAAATGTAAAACAACTTCTCTCACTCCACAGTAATTTTGGCAAGGGCGTCTTTGCGGCTGATGTCAAACAGACGGTCATCCACTTTGTTATATTCATCTCTTGTGGACACAGACTTCTCACTATTGTTTTTTGTCCTTCCCCTAGGGCACGGTAGTCAAGGTCACTAATGCTTGTTTTCCAACCTTGCGCAATGTTCCGGACGTAGGTAGCCTTCCCGCAAGGTTACGGGCGTAACCTTATTGCAAGGTTGTAGTACAATGCCCTGGAGAGTTCGCAGTTTAAACCAGTGTACTAGAACTCTGTCCCGAAACGTACTAACATTCATTTGTGAACATACGTTGCAGTAACATTGTTCGAGCCGGGTTTAGGCCACTCATTTCTTTTGTTTCCTCCGTTCCTTTTGAATTTCCCCCTTATTCCTTCCTAGTTTGTCGGCGCTCACTTGTCTTATGTAATAGTGTGTGGTAGCGTCGACAGGTGTCATTTTGTTTCTTTTAAAATTTGAACCTCGAGCCGAGGTCGGACGAAGTAGATCTTTGGTTGAGTGCAGTTGGAGACCAGTGCAACCCCGGGCCCGGGAGCGATGATTTTCGAAGACGCGAAAGGTAAGTGAGCGCCTTCCTTCCTTTTCCTGCTTCCTCCCTTTCCTCGTCCACATCACGACTCCTTTATTTCTCTCTATCCGATTCACGCCAGACCCATTCCCTTTCTCCCTTTTTTATTTTTTTTCGAGTGGAATAAGTCCCGTGATCGAACATTTTGGTGACCCCGACGTGATCGTGGTAATTTATTCGTCTCCTTTTTCTCGATGGGCATTGTTTCGCTTTCTTTATTTAATCGTCATATCTGAACATGCCTGACGGCGAGGAGGTGGTTCGGAAAGGAGTTGCTACTCGGGAGCAGTTTGACTCTCGGCTCAAGTTGTTACGGTTCCAAAGAGAACAATTTGAAGCGTCAATCTCTGTTGCCTACGGGTTGGCGGAGGAATTGGATCTGTCCTCGGATCCGTTGTCAGCTTCTCCTAAGTTTCCAATGTTTCGTACTCGTTGTTTGCACCTTAAAGGGGTGTATGAAAATTTTCTTGAGGCTCAGAGGAAGATTTATGAACACTGCCTTCGTGCTATTTTGACGGAATCTTATGAACCTGATCGATTACGCGGTGTTACTCTCGATGAAAGGTATTATTTTATTCTTTCCGTCTATGAACGTTCAGCAATTTCGGCTGTTCAAAATCCTTCGGGCCCTTCTGACAGCTCTACTGAGATGACAACAATTTCTTAGTGTCGGCTACCCACTATTCATGTTCCGCGTTTTTCGGGTGCCTTTAGCGAGTGGGAATCATTTCGCGATCTCTTCCGATCAGTAGTTCATGATAGAGCAGATTTAGCACCTATTGAAAAGTTCAGCTATTTGAAGTCTGCTCTTTCTGGAGATTCTTTGGCAATAATCTCTTCCGTTCCCTTTGGGAACACTCATTATGATTCTGCGTGGAAGGAGCTGTGCGATCATTTTGATAACCCACGAGTGCTGGGATTTAATTATTTAGATAAATTGTTGCATTTCAACTCCTCGTCTTCGGGTGCATTGCAGTCCCTTCAGAATTTCTCAAATGTCTTTTCTGAAATGTATTCGGCACTCCTCACTTTGAATATCCCCAACCTTGGGGAATTCATTTTATTCAGACTGGCTGCTAGATCATTAGACCCTGACGTGCTCACGAATTTTGAAGAAACTGTGGCAGACGAGACTTTTCCCTCGGTTTCACAACTTCTATCTTTTGTTAAAAGACGTATTAAACTCTTGCAAACTTCTCGCGGAATAATTGAGAGGAGTTCTCAAGCTCGTAGTTCCAATCTCAGGAGCAAGACCGTAATGTCTACTTCCGTTGGGATAGATCCTTCAAACTCTAATGCATCTTGTCCAAGTTGTGACTTATCTCATCTGTTAGCTGATTGTCCAAAATATTTAAACATGAATTCTGAGCAAAGGGGTAATTTTGTGCGTTCAAAAAAACTATGCTTTAATTGTTTGAGGAGTGGTCACTGGGCACCGAAATGTCGATTTTCGAACTTGCGGTGTCAAACGTGTAAGAGGTATCACCATACCACCCTCCATTCCGTCGTTGAGCATAGGGAGTGGAATACGCGATCGAATGCTCCCGTCGCGGTAGCTACTAGCTACTAGCTAGTAGCCAGCCTTCGCCCTCTGCCCACCTTCCTAGCTCGTCGCCACCGGACTTATCTTCGAAGCGATACCACAAACGTATTCGTCTTGCGTTGAATGCGAACTTTCTTCGACTGTTGTCTTAGGGACTGCAGTCGTCAATTTTTTGGATGGCGATGGAAAATTTCAACCTCTTAGAATTATGCTTGACTCGGGTTCTCAGATTTCGGCGATCTCTGTCGATGCTCTTACGCGTTTAAAACTGCCAATGTCTGCGTATCATGGGGCGTTGTTTGGGCTGTCTCAAATCCCTTTAAATCGGCCGGTCGGTTCCGCGACGTGTCGTCTTTTTCCCAAGCATTCTTTCAGTTCTGGGTTGAGAACAAGGGCGATAGTATGCCATAAATTGTTAGGAAAGCTTCCTGGGGTTCCTCTTCCACAGCTCATAAGGAACTATGTTGACCATTTGGATCTGGCGGATCCTCATTTTGACCAGCCATCGCAAATCGATTTTATTTTAGGAATGGATCTTTATCCCAAAATCATGTTTGCGGGACAGAAATCGTTTCTAAATGGCGAACTGATTGCAGTAAATTCTATCTTTGGGTTGGGTTATCTGTGGCTCTATATCCGCCCTACCTGTGGAAGAAGGGTCTGGTACCTCGTCGTTCGCCATTGTGGAGGATAGGGAATATTTAGAAAGTGATTTGAAAAGATTTTGGGAAGTGGAAGAACTTCCATCTGAAATCTTTCATGACCCAAAAGATATTCAATGTGAACAGCATTTCTTAGAAACTTTTCGAAGAGATGATTCTGGAAGATTCATTGTTTCACTTCCTTTCCTATCTTTTCCACCTAAGCTCGGGGATTCATACTCTCAAGCGGTTTCGCGTTTGATGAACCTCGAGCATCGCTTAACTCGCCGAAAGGAGTTGCATGTTAAGTATTGTGACTTTTTGAAGGAATACCTTCGTCTTGGTCATATGTCGGAATCAAAATCCCAAGGGAAATATTATATTCCGCATCATGCTGTCTATAACTACCTGTCTCAAGCTCTCGCAGTGAACGGACGCGTTTCCCCGTCCTTGGTCGTTCCTTCTTGCCACTAAGTCCTGACTTTTTGCTCGAGTGTAAGGTGGTGCTAGCTGACGAGTTTAAGGTGGTGTTGGTGCCGTTAGCCTTTGGTGATTTTCATCATGCCTACCTGTTCGCAATGCAGCCAGGTTCTTAAGCGTACGCAGAAAACTGTCACCTGCAGCACTTGTGAAAAAGTGTTCCACCCTGCTTGCGCCTCGCTCAGTGAAGCTGATTTGCAGCTACTGGAGGACACAAATCGTGCCTGGGACTGCACCACCTGCATAGCGAAGTGTCGCTCCACCCGCGGTGATGACACCCCGATCAAAGCCCTGGACCCTGGATCTTACCACGACAAGAGTCAACATGAGGTTTCCAATCCTATCCTAAAGGAGTCATTGGATCGCGTCAAGGTGATCCAGGAAAACCAAAGTGAGTTTGTAAATTCTATTAAACACGAAATAAGTGAACTAAAGAAAGTTATATCAACCTGGGAATGCTTAATCAACGAACATAGCAAAACTATTTCTCTCATTAACGAATCACTATCGAACATCATTGGTAAATTTGACGGCATGGTGGCCGAAAATGAAATCTTGTTAAAGCGAGTCCGGAACCTTGAAGCTCAGTTGAACACATGGGAGCAGGACTCTCTACGGAATGTCGTAGAAATTCACGGGATTCCGTTTAAGTCTGGTGAGGTATTGGAGGCCCTTGTTTGTAAAGTTGGGCTGGGCCTTGGGGTCAAAATTGAAGCTAGTGATGTCGATTATGTATACAGACTTAAGGCCCGTTCAAACCAACCCAACAGTAGACCCCCTTCCATCCGGGTTCGATTCATGAGATCGAATTTAGTACGAGAAATGCTGGAAGCTCGACAAGTAAAAAGAAGTTTTTCAACAAAAGACATTGGTTTGAGTGATTCCCCTGACAACCTCATTTATGTAAATGAATCACTCAGTGCTGTAAATCGCAAAGTGTATTCAAAGGCGAGAGAGCTTAAAAAGAATGGTAAACTCAAATATTTATGGATCAGAGGGGGGAAAATATTTGCAAGGGAGTATGATGGGAGTGAGCGACTCCTTTTACGCACTGAAGACGATCTCCATGCCCTGAAATGACATGAACTTGGAGGTTCAAGAGGTGGAGTGCTCACATATAATAATGCTGACAATTCTAACTCGACGCGTGTAACCTCAAATATTCATAGCAGTATTTTATATGAAAACCTGAATATATGTCATGTAAACGCTCAGTCGTTACCAGCTCATATTGATGAATTTCGTAAGCACTTTGTTCGTAGTGATTATCATGTAATAGCAATTTCCGAGTCGTGGTTGAAACCATCCATGCCCACGGAATATGTAAATTTGGAAAATTATACATTGCTACGTAACGACAGGTTGGAACGAAGTGGTGGAGGAGTATGTGTATATATTAAAGAGGATTTAAATTCAAAGATATTGTCCTAGGTCAATGAAAAATTTAAGCCAGAATTTATGTTTGTTGAAATATCATGCTCTTTTGGAAAGATTCTATTCGGAGTTGTGTACAGACCTCCTAAGGTAGGTTACTTGAGTGAATGTTTTGAATGCACACTCGCAGGCTTCCTTCCGTCCTTTAATAACATAGTAATATGTGGTGACTTTAACTCGGATCTTTTAAAAACAACGCACGATAGTAATTATATAAAGAACCTATGTTACAGGTTCAATCTGTCTTTAGTACCATCTCATCCGACTCATCATCGGCCCACATCAAGTACCTTATTAGATTTATTAATTGTAGATGATCTTTCTAAAATTAAGGAACATGGTCAATTTCCAGTTCCTTTCCTATCTGACCACGATTTAATATATATAAAATTTAATTTCAAGGTAACTAAAATCAAAGAGAAGTTAATTTTCTACCGCGATTTTAGTAAATTCGATCTCCATAATTTTCAAGAAGATTTTGATAATTTGCCATGGATAGACTTCATGACTACAAATTCTGTTGATACCAAGGTATCAATCCTAATGCTTAATTTAAATCAATTATTAGATGTTCATGCCCCTTTAAAAGGTTTACTCCGAAGCGAAATCAATGTCCATGGATTACTCCGGAAATAAAGCATATCATAAATAAAAGGGACATAATTCGCCGCAGATACACGAGAAGTAAATCTAAAGAACTATTTCAGGAGTACAAAAAACTGAGAAATGAGGCGCAAAGTATTATGAATAAGGCTAAGGAAGATTATTATAATCAGTGTTTTATGGATAAGTGGGATTCTAAAACTATATGGAACGAAATTCGAAGGCTTGGACTGATTAAGTCTCGGAATGATGGTAGTAAACTCAGTGTCCCCATGGACAAATTAAACGAATATTTTATCAGCTTATCAGTCAACACCACCCCCGGATCAACCACAGGTTCTAACATTTGTCGTGATAATGCGGCAGGAGTCCACTTGTCCAAAGTTAATGAATTTGGAAATAATACGTCTTACTTCCCTAATCTAACTCCCGAGATAATGTTAAAATGTTTCCATTGTATCAAGTCTAATGCTGCTGGAAATGATGGGATTAATAATAAAACGCTGAAAATGGTTATGAGTGTAATATTTCCGGCACTGCTTGATATCTACAATTGCTCACTAAACTATTCCGTTTTTCCTGTTTCTTGGAAGAGAGCAATTATAAAGCCTATAAAGAAAATTCTAAACCCTACCGAACTATCTCATTACCGCCCTATTTCACTGCTGCCCATCGCCTCTAAACCACTTGAGAGATTCGTCTACAACTCGGAATTAGATTTCCTATCATCTAATAATTTACTGGATAAGTATCAGTCAGGTTTTCGAAAGGGACATAGCACACAAACGACTCTCATTAGAGTTACGGAAGACATTCGTCTCTCAATAGACCAAAAGAGAGTTACTATTCTTGTACTTTTTGATTTTTCAAAGGCTTTTGATTGTGTTAATCACGATTTGTTGCTGGATAAAATGTACCAACTGGGATTTTCTATCCCAGTGATTACATGGTTCCGTTCCTACTTGTCTCAGAGAACTCAAGCAGTAAAAGGAGATGACGGCAAACTGTCTAGCTTCTCGGAAGTATCACGTGGTGTGCCTCAGGGTTCAATACTTGGTCCCCTCTTATTTTCAATTTTCATAAGAGATTTGCCACGTTCAATCTCCCACTCGAACTATCACCTCTACGCAGACGATTTACAAATCTACCTTGACTGTCATCCAACAAATATCGATAATGCCATTAAAAAATTAAATGAAGATGTTAATCATATCTGTGATTGGGCCAGGACAAATTTACTAAAACTTAACCCTCAAAAAACTAAAGCTATTATTATTGGTACCGCTAAGTATGTCAAAAAACTTAATTATGATAGAATACCAAAAATAAAAGTTGAAGGCATTGATATTGGCTATTCAGACACGGTAAAAAACTTAGGGGTTAATATCAACAACACGCTAACGTGGAATGAACATGTATCCGCTATTTCCAACAAGGTATATAAAACATTAGCACAAATCAAACAATTCAAACGCCTAATGCCAATAGAGGTTCGAAAAAAATTTGTTAATACTTTGTTGGTTCCACATATGGATTATTGTTCTCTTGTGTTTTCTGACCTAACGGGTGAATTATATAAGAAGTTGCAAGCACTGTTAAATTCTATGATTAGATACATATATGATATACATATCCAGGATCATGTCACTCCTTTTTACACCAAGTTGCAGTTTTGAAACCTCAACAGAAAACAAATTTCCAATTATCTGTGTTTGTATACAAAATTTTGTCATGTAAAACACCCGATTATCTATATGAAATGATCATACGTAACCAGAGTGAAGCTTGCAGAACAGTAAGAGCTAGAAGACGATTCAAAATTCCAAGTTGCAGAACTACGGTGTACCACTTGTCAACCCTAAACTCTGCTATAAGAATATGGAATAATATACCGGACGACATTATTAACTGTGATACTTTAAATCAGTTCAAAATTAAAATGTATTCATATTTGTTTGAAAAATACAATTGTAATTAAAACTTTTTGTTATATCATATAATAATAAGACAACATTGCAATGTTACATTGAAATCTATAAATGTTATCTACTACTTAATACTATTATTCAAATCGAGGTTTTTCCTTTTCTCTTTATTACTGTCAAATATTTTGTAAAATTGAATATAAGGTAATCTTTAATTTTGTAAAATTGTACAATCACATCACTGACTTATTTTATTGAGTTACTTTATACATTTATTTTGTTATTAGGTACTTTATCTTTACGCTGTTGTTGATCTTTAAAATGGGAAATTGTGATGTCTTTTCTTGTTTTGTATCATTCTCTTTTGATTGTATACTTGTATTGTATACTGCATATTTCTTGTATTGTATTTATATTGTATACTTGTATTATATATTTAGTTAGGCAAGTACTTAATTCTGTTTTTTCCCTGCAGAGTCAAATTTTGTTAAATGATTTATGTTCCATAGGACATGGTCCTAGAACAATAAACATTATTATTATTATTATTAACTACGTTAACTCAAAATTTCGTGTAGTTTTTGACGCCTCTGCCCGTACATCTTCGGGTGTCTCACTCAATGATGAATTACTTACAGGCCCTAAGTTGCAAGGCGATATTTTTGATATATTTTGTTAACCTTTCGCATCCATAATGTTGCCTTTATTGCAGATATTTCTAAGATGTACCGGCAAATTTTAGTCGCTCCAGAGCACCGATGCTATCAGCATATTTTGTGGCGTGATGATGCGACTCAAGCATTGGTGGATTATGAATTAAATACAGTCACCTATTTCTTCCGTACCGTTTTTAGCGATGCGAGCTGTACGTCAATTAGTCATTGATGATGGTCATAAGTTCCCTCTAGCAGCTCAAGTACTCAATACCGAAACTTACGTTGATGATATAGTGACCGTTCTATAGTCGTATAGTTCTTCTATCTCCGACGCGCTAATGCTTCGACAGCAACTGATCGATTTATTGTCACTTGGGGGATTTCCATTGAGTAAATGGGCGAGCAACTCCACCAAATTCTTAGCGGGGTTTTCTCTTAATGAAATTGAGCAAACATCAAAATTTGATGCCTTTGAATCTCCCTCGCTCAAGGTGTTGGGTCTAATTTGGATCCCGGCTCAAGATACCTTTTCTTATCAAGTATGTTTCGAAGTCTCAGTGAATTCAAAGCGAAGGCTTTTGTCGAATATTTCTAGAATCTTTGACCCTATTGGTGGGTTGTCTCCTATTGTCTTTTGGGCAAAATGTTTGATGCAGTCAGTGTGGACTTAAAAATTAGGTTGGGACGAACCCCTTCCTGACGTTATTCATTCTCAGTGGAGTGAATTTGTTTCTCAGAGCTCGTACTTATCCCAAATTCATTTGCCACGAAGAATTAACTCCACTGATTCAAAGGTTCAACTATTAGGGTTTTGTGATGCATCAGAGCGTGGCTTTGGTGCCATCTTATACGTCAGAACTGTGGCATTTTCCGGGGAAATTAAGGTTTCTTTCTTAACTGCTAAATCGAGAGTTGCACCTTTGAAAACTATTTCTTTACCAAAACTAGAATTACTGGGAGCTTCATTGCTCGCAAAAGTCATGAATAGAGTATGCGACGTATTTAAAAATCGTGTTCATTTTGAGGAAATGTATGCGTGGTCTGATTCACAGATTGTATTATCTTGGCTAAGGCTCCCGCCACACCGGCTAAAAACTTTTGTTGCGAATAGAGTTAATAAGATCAATCAACTTTTGCCTAATTGCTCTTGGCGTCATATAGAGTCCGGTCAGAATCCAGCGGATTGTATCTCACGTGGTCTGTTGCCAATGCAACTTCTGGAGGCAAATTTATATTGGGAAGGACTGCAATTCTGCAGACTTGACACTGGGTTTTGGACTCCTGAGGTTGAATGTGAATTGCAACTTTCATTCCTCCCAGAGATTAAGCAGCAAGGTTTAACTTGCAGCGCTATTTGTGAGCAGAGTGATCCCCTTGAATGGATAAAACGATATTCCTCATTTATAAAAGTTGTCAAAGTAATGTCTTATGTTTTGAGGTTTGTAAAGGCTTTCAAGGGAGTACGTTTTCCTCCTAATTCCCCTCCATCCAGCACAGAATCCCAGTCGAAACGGGAGCGTCCGGCGGAGTGTTCTGGAAGTGTTGCGGGAGTATACTGGGAGCGTTCAGCAGTATGTGGACGTCCCCGGGACGCTCCCGGGACACTCCCCGAGAACTCCGCGGCAGTCGACACCGGACGCTCCCTCGCCACTCCCGGGTTGAAACGCTCTCTGATTGCTCCCGGGACACTCCCCAGACACTGTCGTTGGAGCGAACCGAACGCTCCCTCGCCACTCCCGGGTTGAAACGCTCTTTGATCGCTCCCGGGACACTCCCGAGCACTCCGCCACAGTCGACACTTCGCATACCAGATGCTCCCTCGACATTCTCGGGTTGAAACCAGGGATGTGACCATAAAAGACCCAACCCTTCACCACGGGTGATTTATAGCACCAACTGACCTGTCACACTATAGTTTATAACTTCTTAAAGTTAAACATAAATCGCACGATTATGTTCATCTTTGTGTTGTACTATTCACGTTGATGAAAATGGTTTTTTAAACACAGTTATACGATATATATTAACCATTTTACGTGCATTAGTAAACCAAGCCAGTTTAATGTACATAAAATTACTAAAGCATGTATATTGGTTAATATCTATCGTATGACTGCGATGAAAAAACCATTTTCATCAGCGTGAATAGTAAAACACGAAGATGAACATAATTGTTCGATTTACGTTTAACTTTAAGAAGTTATAAACTATAGTGTGACTGGTCAGGTGGTGCTATAAACCACCCGCGGTGAAGGGTTCGGTCTCATTCAAAGCCGAGGCTTCGGGTTTGAATGGCCGAGCGAGTTCGTGTGCCTCCCTGGTACGGCGCGAAACGTAAAGTGCCTTTTCGGATCATATCCCTGGTTGAAACGCTCTATGATCGCTCTCGGAGTCCGTCCCCGAACACTGTCTTTGGAGCGAACCAAACGCTCTCCGACACCTCCCCGGTTCCTAGGATCCCGTGGCTCGTCCGACGATTGCCACGTTGTTGAGGAAACTTTCATTTATCTCTCCTGGAGTATAAAGAATATCAAATATGTATATTCAAAACGGTCATGCTTATTTTTAACCACAAAATGGTTATTGAGGAATTGATTTCAGAGCGCAAAATACCCCAGTGTCAATATTTTAGTAAATTAATTATCACTAACGACTTAATGCCAGTCAGCAGCTGTATATATAGGGCCTCCTAACCTCCAGTTCCTAACGGAAAAGCGAGAAACAGTCGTTAACGAAAGACTGATATTGACAGGTCGATTAATGCTGGCGGATAGGTATCTTAGGGCTAGGTTGTAGCTTTGAATTGTACGTGTGTGAACGAGAAATATGGTTTGAGTAAACATAAATCAACGTGATCATTTTATTTTGCAATTTTGGTGCTAGGTGCACCCATGCAAGTTGAGTTAATTTTTTGTGATATTAGCCTTATTTATGATAGCTGATTTGTTACGCTTAATAGGCACGGCTCCGCTGTACAATTGCCTGCTCTAGTCAACCATTTCGTGAACGGCTCGTGAATGCCTCTCGGCGCTCTCAGGAGCGCGTCGACGTTCCCAGGCAGCTGGCCGACCGCTCCACCGCGGACCAGCGTCGACGCTCCCCTATCACTTCCGAAACGCTCCCGAAAACGCTCCCAGTGGGCCATAATCTGCTCCCCGGACACTACCGCGACACCTCCTGAATACTCCCGCAGCACTCGACCGCTACTTCCAGAACACTCCCTCGGACGCTCCCGCAACACTTCCTCGTCGCTCCCGTTTCCACTGGGATGGCAGGAGAGTCTGTTGAAATTGGTAAAATTAATTCAAAATTTTCATTTTCAAGGGATTTTAGTGTCCTTACGAAAGGGAAAGAGCGTTTCAGGCTCGATTAGAAGCCTTCGTCCAATTTTGGACTCTCAAGGCTTAATTCGTGTGGGGGGTCGCCTTCGTCATTCATTACTTCCAGCCGCAGCGCGTGAACCTCTATTGCTTCCTTCTGATAATCATTTTTCTATTTTGGTAGTTCGTCATTACCATTTAGTGTCATTACATGGCGGTCCAAGGGCCGTGGAAGCTATTATCTCGAGACAATTTTCGATTCCATCGCTGCGAAAAATCATCGGGTCACAAATAGCTAAATGCGTTACTTGCCTCCGGTATAAAGGGGCCACTCAACACCCTTTAATGGCTGATTTGCCTGCTGCACGCGTTGTCCCTCAACGACCATTTCTCTTTAAAATGAGTAATAGACGAAATGCAGCACATTCAAAGGCGTAGGTAGCCTTATTCATTTGTCTTAGTTGTAAGGCTCTCCATTTAGAGCTAGTCACAGCTCTATCAACTGACGCATTCGTCGCCGCATTACAACGTTTTATTGCTCGTCGGGGAATCCCTTCAGTCATTTATTCAGACTGTGGCACAAACTTTGTGGGGGCTAATCGATTATTGTCAGAATTCTATAAATTTATTCGGTCTAGTTCTCACAAGGAATCCTTGTTGTCTTTCCCCCCATTTTTTGGTATCGAGTGGAAATTCAACCCTCCTTCTGCTCCCCATTTTGGGGGATTATGGGAAGCCGGCATAAAATCGGTAAAATATCATTTGCGTAGAGTTGTCGGGGGACATGCCCTTAATTTTGAAGAATTTTCCACTTTATTATGTAAAATCGAAGCAGTGTTAAATTCTCGTCCTCTGACTCCGCTCTCTTCCGATCCTTCGGAAATTAATTTTTTGACTCCTGGACATTTTCTTGTCGGTCAGGCCTTGCTGGATTTACCCGGCAATCAATCCTCAGATCCCATTCCTCTGCCAGTCCGTTGGCAATTGGTTGAACAGATGAGAAACCACTTTTGGAAGAGGTGGTCACAAGAGTACTTACACACTCTTCAACAACGGACTAAATGGTCTCAGGCCTGCCCTAATCTAAAATGTGGGGACATCGTTTTAATTCGGGATGCTAATATCCCACCCTCTTCGTGGAGGATGGGCCGGGTAACCAAAACGTTTCCCGATTCGGAAGGAACCGTCCGAGTAGTCGAGCTGCGTACTCCATCTGGCCTCTTGATAAGGCCTGTGGTGAAGCTAGTGCTTCTACCCATTGAAGAGTAGCAACTTCAATCCTTCCACCAACTCCTAGAAAGTTTTTTTTTCTTCAGTGCTTTGTTATTTTTATTTTCTCCGAGTGAATTATCGGGGTAATTCACGGTGGGCGGGATGTTCGAGCCGGGTTTAGGCCACTCATTTCTTTTGTTTCCTCCGTTCCTTTTGAATTTCCCCCTTATTCCTTCCTAGTTTGTCGGCGCTCACTTGTCTTATGTAATAGTGTGTGGTAGCGTCGACAGGTGTCATTTTGTTTCTTTTAAAATTTGAACCTCGAGCCGAGGTCGGACGAAGTAGATCTTTGGTTGAGTGCAGTTGGAGACCAGTGCAACCCCGGGCCCGGGAGCGATGATTTTCGAAGACGCGAAAGGTAAGTGAGCGCCTTCCTTCCTTTTCCTGCTTCCTCCCTTTCCTCGTCCACATCACGACTCCTTTATTTCTCTCTATCCGATTCACGCCAGACCCATTCCCTTTCTCCCTTTTTTATTTTTTTTCGAGTGGAATAAGTCCCGTGATCGAACAAACATGCTTTCACACAGTAAGAAGTCCCACCAAATCGCGTTGTAACGCATTCGACGTATTGTTCGCGCCCGTGATGTCCCCAGACAAAGTAAAGAGCCCCACAGGGGATGAAATTAAAGAATGGAGGCTGGCCTTTAACGGAACACAAGAGAATAAACTAAAGAAATACTGAAACAAAAAACATTGGGTGTGCTTAGGACCACACGGGAGAAGTGTAAACTTCTTTGACCGATTTATATTCCCAAATAAATCTGAATAAAAAAAGAGAATAAGGTACAATAATGTTTCGAAATGAATATTTCATTTATGTAAATTTTATTTGTTGACAAAATAGGTATTGTTCTGAAAAATAGGTGTTGTACATGCGTCTGAATAGTATAACACTCATTTATATCCCTTATGTTAATTATATGTCTATTCTAATTATTCTTATCAACAATTTTCATCATCATTGGTTACATCTTCAATCACCATTTCCTCATTATCTCGCATGTTATTTTCATTATTCTCATGAATAATTTGGCTTACTTCATTTTTCATTACTATTTATACAGAATTCTAGGAAAGAAACTATTGGCTTATGATAACTAAAGTAACTAATAAAAATTTGTGATTTGAAATTGTACAAAAATCTCGTAAATACAGCATCAATCGTTGTTCTATATCTCGTTGTATATATCTTATTTTATCATTCGACATGATTAAGTCTAGCTTTTGTTTGAGAAAATTGATTAGTGGTCGTGTCTTTTCATCGGCAACATTAATATTGAAATCGCCACTGATAATCATTGGAATTTCATGAAAGTTTTCTTCAAGCAACGCAGTATAGTAGTACCTCTTTAGTGTATATTAATAAATTGATGAAAAAATTTAATGATCTCCTGTATATTTTTCCCTGGAGAAATATAAACAGCCATAATTATGATAACCTGTCCAGTTTCTGTGACACAGTTCTCTTCATAAACACAGTTCTCTACTTAAACAAAGTTCTCCGATTCCCAACGGAAACACTCCAAGGACAGCTGATCTGTTTGAATGAATATCCATGTGAGGTCACCATATTCGCATTGTCACCTGCATTATGATAAATTTCCACACCACCGGCAGAAACTCCAGGTCGTATGTATTTTGTAACGCAATAGAAATTCTGAATATCTATGATTTCTCCATTTTTCATGTGTTTCCGACAGAATATTACATTTGATTTTTTTCAAAATACTGTCATTGAGATCGAGTGCGTGTGCAATGATGCTTTGACAACTGATTGAAAGAAAGCTATTCCTGTCCCGTTGTTTATAAAGTCAGTCATAATGAGACTAATTGTTGTAAGTTTATAAAGTGAAAGCCTCTTCAATTCCAATTGTAAATCCATCTTAGATGTAGAGTTTGTCCGGCCATGACAAAAAATTTGGCTATTGTCCTTTGTGGTGATATATAGACCATAAATACTTTTCACTCTGGATAAGGCGACGTACACCAACTGTATGCAGTGTGATCGGTCATATTCATATACCACTTCATCAAAGGTGCCACCTTGCGATTTGTGAATTGTTATTGCACAGGCTGAAACTAATGTAAAATGATTCCATCGAGCAATAATGGTTTTATTGTTATTAAGGGGTGTTGCAGATCTTCTTCTGAAAATTGGTATAGCTTCTCGATGGATATTATGTTGTGCAATATGTCCTGCCCGTTTCTTCTGTGGCTTCCGTCCAACTTTGTTCAGAAATATCAACCAAACTTTAGAAATCTCTGTGTTTTCATCTACATCAATATGGCACAATTTTCCAACGGCGCCATTTGCCAGCCCATCTGTTACATCTATGATTGTCGTTAGAATGTAATATTTTCCTGTTACAAAGGTTATCTCTTAAGGTAACCCTCCAGTATCGATCGTGGACTTCTTACGCAATTTTTGCTTAACGTTAGCTTCTTGTTCCGCGTTGTGACATCCATTGGAAATGTCTTTGGCAATGGAAATGCTTTTTCCATGCATGTTATTTAGGATCAAATTATTATAGTTCAGTACAGATGTGTTATCTAGGAACAGCCGTATTCCATTAGGGCATAATCTGCTGGCATCTTCTTTTGTAAAAAAACGAGATTCAATAAGGGCAAGTTCATCTTCTGTCAATTTTTCCCCATTTCCGATTTTAGTAAGTGCTGATGAGAACATAACATTTGCTTGTCTCATCACTTGAATTAATTGTAAAATTTCAACCCATGCCATAATGTAGGTTCAGTCATTTTCTTCTTAATTTGTTTGAATATGGGTGTTGCTTTAACAGGTGGTAACTGACGCAAATCTCCAATTAATATCATATCTAGAACGCCGAAATTTTCATTGAATTTTCCAGTAATTTTAGTCGATGATCGATTCGTAGTAACAGCTCCGTTCCGATCATACAACCTTCATTTATTATTATCAATTTCACACATTTGAAAAAAAAACTTTTTGACAAGATCAGAACAAAATCTGAAAGAAATTTTCAAGAATTGTCCCCCAAAAAAAATATAAAAAAATCCACCAAAAGGAAAAGATCTTGGGACCTTGAGTGCGTGAGACGACGAGTCTACCCACTACGCCATCTTAATCTGCTTAAGAGCGAACGTTCGCATGAGTTTACATTCGGCATTCTAAACGGGGCCCCGGAAAGAAGACGGTACGTGACGCGAGTTTGCTCTTTTTCCCCCATGCCAAAAGTGCCCAACGGGGGCCAAAAGAAGTTTACACTTCAAAAAGGTGAAACGGAAAATTCATAATGTATAAGGGAAGAAGGAAGTGGCCGGGCGTGCGCTCCGCATACCTGAATCGCCGACGTCTTCCGAGGGTATTCTTCAATGTTCATTCACTCGCACAGGTGGTCGAGGCGGGATCGGCCGGATTTATGTCAGTAGAAACGTGCTTCCATGAGGAAACGGGTAATACTTCTAAAATTTCTACAATTCTATTGGCAACAAAAGTTTTAAGTGAATGAGGAGGTATGTTCAACCACGACAAAACGATAGTTGAATCGGTCCATGCTCTCATTAGCACACGAACATTTCGATTAGTGAGCGTGTCATTTATGCGGCGCATAAGCTTGGCTAAAAGAAGAGCTCCACATAATTCCAATTTTGGAATAGAGATAGTTTTCATGGGGGCAACTTCAGCCTTAGCCGACAGAAAATTCACACTTATTCCGCCGCTTGGAGAGACAGAACGTAAGTAAACAACTGCCGCGTATCCAAGGTTTTAGGCATCTGAAAACCCGTGCAATTGATATTTCGCTCCTGGGGATATATCTACATGCCGTGAAATTTGAACATAACATAGGTCCGAACTTTGGGAAACAAAATCATTCCAGGGATTAGTGAAGGAATCGGGCAACGGTTCATAATATCTGCATAAGACATTTTGCCCAAAAGATGACAGGAGCCCCAATCGGATCAAATATCCTAGCAATGTTGAGTAATAAAGACCGTTTGGACCGAATGGATTGATCAAAAGTTACAAAATATGAGAACGCATCAACATATGGGTTCCAAATTAAGCCCAAAACCTTAGTCGAAGCTGAATCATCAGAATTAAAAAACATTTGATTTTCCCATTGATCCATAGGGATTTTCGCGAGTAGAGCGGTAGAATTACTTGCCCATTTTCCCAAGGGAAACCCCCCAAGAGCAAGTAAATCAATTAACTGCTGCTGCAAGTCCATTGCCTCTGCAATGGTATTCGCGCCTGTTACTACGTCATCCACGTAAGTATCATTTGATAAGGCATCAGCCGCAAGGGGGTAATCAGAACAGTCATCCTTTGCCAATTGATGAAGAACGCGAATTGCCATAAAAGGAGATGACACAATCCCATATGCATGCGTATTAAGTTTATACTAGAGGTTCAACGCGCACAGCGCGTTCAACCTCTAGGGTTACCGCTATGCGGTGCTATTGGAATGGTCTTGGAGGTTTTAGTAGAGCTAATCGAATGGTTTGAGCATAGGTAGGTTTGTATACTATTGTTTTGAAATCATCTGGGTGGTTTAAAATCAGATTTGGCCCTTGTAACTTTGGGAAATATTTTAGAAGGGGATATAAGAGAGTGTCTTATTCGAAATTGATATAAAACGAATAGCTTGGGTGTATGAAATTTTATAATGGAGCGCGTGTTTTCAAATAAATATGCTGATTTAACAAAAAAAGTTAATACGTTACCGAAAATATCTAAATAGTATACGTAAAAATAAAACATTTAAATTGCAAAAACTGTAGGTATAAATTATAAATTTAAAAATTCATTTTCTAAATTGATACTAATCGTTGAATGACCTTATCACGAATGTCAGAAATTATTTCAAAACTTCAAATAAATAAATTAATTACAATGCACAATGCATATTAAACTAAAAAAATTCATTTTTTTTATATACGCGTTATAACATTTTCTCAAGTGTTAAAGTAGTATTTCAAAATGCCTAGCTTCGCAATTCACGTTTCATACTCAACATCGGAGCCACCGGTAGGCAATAATTGTTTTCTTTCACTAATGGCACAACGAAACGGTCAATTTATATTTTCATAATTACACAATTAATTGATATAAGTAAATCCCATTTCTTCGACTTCGTCCATGTCCATTTGTCAAAAACGTAAACTCCCGGAATTGTCTGGGAGGTTCTAGTGTATTTGATCAAATGGTTTTGGTGTAATATTCGGTCAATATGACACCCAAACCCATGTAAATGTGGTTGTGATATTTTTCTGGGATCCTCTTAGTGGTTTCAAAATAGATTTGGTCCTTTGAGGTTTTAGTATAGTCGATCGAATTGTTTAGACGTAATATTTGGTAAATATTAGACACAAAGCAATGGAAAGGTTGGTGTAATATAATTCTGGAATCATCTGGGTGGACATAAATCAGAATTGGTTCTTTGAGCTTTTAGAAATATTTTTGGTGAAACATCTGTTTGTTGACTGTGTAAAATAAAGGATGCAACGCGTGCGTCACAAATTATTTGGGTATCTGAGCAAGGTGACGATCGTAATCGTATGGATTGCGATCTAAAATTTCTTCATGAAGTGAATTTACTACCCAAAATTTATGACGCATTGTGAATTGCCTAATTACTGGAAATGAAACTATTTTGCCATATGAACAATTTCAGAACAACATAAGCTTATCGCGTCCACTCATAGAATTCGCGATTTCTCTGTAGGTATTCCTACATACTTACCAAGTATAGATACTCTAACACTTGCTTTTACTCTAGTTTAGTAAAGGTCCAAAAATGATCTTAGTTATCACACACCTTAAGATAATGCTATCTATCTTTTAGGCGTGGATATAAGTGAATGTTTTATTTGATATTGATAAAAACGGAACGGTTTGGGTGCAGAACAGCTATTGATAATTATATAATTGTGCGTGTATTTTGGAATTACCGTGCTGATTTAGCAACAAACATTAATAAATTACCGGAAATAAGTTAATATCTAAATAGTTTATAATAAAAATTAAAATGCACTAAAAATAAGAAAATACATTTTTTATGGAAAATTAACGTTTTATACCCTTGTCTCAAGTGTTAGAAAAGTATCTCAAGAAGCCTACCTTCGAAATTCACATTACATGCACAACACCGGAGCCGACGGTAGTCAAAAATTGCCTCCTTTCAACATCGGCACAGCGAAGCCTAGGCAATAATTGTTTTTTTTCACTAATGGCACAGTGAAACCGTAAATTAATATTTTCATACAATTTATTCATAAGATTAATTACTATTTCTTCGACTTCGTCAATGCACATATTGTCCCTATGTTAAAAACGTAATCACCCCCGGAATTGCCTCGGAGGTTTTACTGTATTCGATCGAATGGTATTGGTGTAATATTTGGTAAATATTGCACCCAAACCAATATAAAGGTGGCTGTGATATTTTTCTGGAATCGCCTGTGTGCTTTAAGAACAGAATTGCCCTTTGAGCTTTTCTAAATATTTTAGTTGGGGATGTCATTGAATGTCTTATTTGAAATTGATAATAATAATAATAATATAATTATTGAAATTGATAATTTGGAATGGCCTGGGAGGTTTTAGCATTGTCGATTGAATGGTTTTGACGTAATATTTAGTAAATATTATATCCAAAGCGATGTAGAGATTGGTGTAATATATTTCTGTAAACGTCTGGGTAGATTTATATTAGAACTGGTTTTTTGAGCTTTTGAAAATATTTTAGCTCAAACACCTGCTTTTAGACTGTAAAATATCGGATGCAACTCGTACGCCACAAAATATTTGCTTATCTGAGAAAGGTAATAGCAAGTAAAAATTTGCTTATCGTAATCGTATCGCTTGCCTTCTTCAATTTCTTCATGAAGTGTATCCACTACCTAAAAATTTGGGAGCAGGAAGACGCATTGTAATCTGTCTAATAGCTCTAAATGCTACTCATTTGCTGTATGACCATTACAGAGTTGAGCCTACCGTGTCGTTTACACTTTTTCTAAGTATTCCTATATACTTGCCAAGTATTACTTTTTTAACACTTGGGTAGATGTGAGCTTAAGGGTCACGAACTTTGAATATTTATCCTGCAAAAACGGTGTTGATTAGCCCTTTTATTCCAACTGTGTTAAGTAAAGGAAGGATGGAGATTTATTATGACATGCCTTTCATTGCTCCAATGCCATTATTTCATGAGATATAACACTCCGAAAATCACCATTTATGACATGGAAATCGACGTTTTTCAACGCCATCTTGGGTTGTTCCCGAGACCACCGCTAGAGGGTTCCGCAACATTTCACCTCTTCCCTATATCCTGTGCAGAGCGGTGGGTTTCAGCTTTTTAAGGGCATTGTTTAAATACGCGATGTCATGAGACGTTGGGTTTTAGCTTCTGAAGGGCATTGTTTAAATACGCGATGTCGTGTGACGTTGGCGTCCTTATTCTCTTTCTGAAACTCTCGTGGTATCCAAGGGATACCATAGGTTTTCGGGACTCGCGTTAACTTTTTGTAAACATTCTAATGAGGAAATCAATGAAACGCAACCTCGGTTTCGTTGCTGGGGAGATAACCGAGGTTGCGTTTCAAACGAGAATACGGGCCTTTGCTTCCGAAGGGCATTGTTTAAAACGCGAACTTGTTGATTCGATCGTCTATTGTCGTCTGTTGTGGCTGCCGAGGCAGACGGAGGTCCTTTCCTCCGCACCTACTTTTCTTTAGAATGTGAAATAAGTGATCAAATCTAATATTGGTGGTCGTCCGACAAAAACCTGCGATTCGATTGCAGTTTCATCGCCTTTGAGGTGTCTCAAAACCCCCATCCCGTTCGTGCTTTTGTGCAGTTTCATCGGCTATGAGGTGATTCAAAACCCCCATCCCGTTCATGTTTTTGTGCAGTTTCATCGCCTTTGAGGTGTCTCAAAACCCCCATCCCGTTCGTGCTTTTGTGCAGTTTCATCGCCTTTGAGGTGTCTCAAAACCCCCATCCCGTTCGTGCAGTTTCATCGGTTGTGAGGTGATTCAAAACCCCCATCCCGTTCATGTTTTTGTGCAGTTTCATCGCCTTTGAGGTGTCTCAAAACCCCCATCCCGTTCGTGCTTTTGTGCAGTTTCATCGCCTTTGAGGTGTCTCAAAACCCCCATCCCGTTCGTGCAGTTTCATCGGTTGTGAGGTGATTCAAAACCCCCATCCCGTTCATGTTTTTGTGCAGTTTCATCGCCTTTGAGGTGTCTCAAAACCCCCATCCCGTTCGTGCTTTTGTGCAGTTTCATCGCCTTTGAGGTGTCTCAAAACCCCCATCCCGTTCGTGCAGTTTCATCGGTTGTGAGGTGATTCAAAACCCCCATCCCGTTCATGTTTTTGTGCAGTTTCATCGCCTTTGAGGTGTCTCAAAACCCCCATCCCGTTCGTGCTTTTGTGCAGTTTCATCGCCTTTGAGGTGTCTCAAAACCCCCATCCCGTTCGTGCAGTTTCATCGGTTGTGAGGTGATTCAAAACCCCCATCCCGTTCATGTTTTTCAACGATTGTGAGGAGTCTCGTAACACACTTTCCGCTGTTTTCCTGTTCCCCGCCCGAATACTAATTGTAAGTTACACAGATAATACAAGGTACAGTTGAGCATCATTATCCGGCACAGTTGGGACCGAAGTGATTCCGGATTAGGGATTTTGCCGGACTATGGGTCATGTATGGGAACTAGTTTATTTCTGACGTCCGGGATGTTTTCATTGAAAGGAGTCAATTATTTATAACAAAATATATTCGTTTGCCATTTACTGAACATTATTTTAAGAAGAGTAACTGAGAATTATCAGAAAGAAATGGTTTCTTAATACGCAAAGTTATTATTTAAAATTATCGAAGTTGCGCAGTGAGTGAAAATAACGGAATCTAAGCATTGTGCACATACCTGCACATGGAAAAGTTTCATATTGTTATTGGAAAAGGTTATAAAATTTGATATTTCTTATGCTGTGCGTAACATAATTTCCTTCCGAGTTCGATTTGTTATCAGCTGATTCAGCGTGATGTCAATGCGTCTCCCCACTTATTTCGTCAATGTTAATCCCCACTTATTTCGTCTATATCAAACCTTAAAGCAGGCCACAATTTAAACCACGCGTGTTTTAGAACGGACGGTGAAATTCTATTGCCTGCACGTGAAATTTACCGAATCACGTCTTTTGGATTGATCACGTCTATTTCTGAAATAGTTTATCCTGCTCCATTAGCATTTGGCCAGAAATATTAACTAAGCCCTTCACTTCGACGCAATCGAAACCAAGCTATCTAAATCAGCACTTAAAACTTCTTTCATAGTTTTTCTCTCTGTTATCTACTTCTTCGTGTCACTTTAACAGTAAAATTTTGATGATTTTTCTCTTTCAGCTTCTTAATGTGTTATATTGTTGAAGATCCAACTCAGTATGTTTCAGTCAAACGCTTTACTGATGCAACGGCGTCAAGATTTTTCACAACTTGCAATTTTTCTGCCTTGGTTAACGTTTTGTGCTGTTGCCACAACTGTATGGATGAGACATGTTTTGGGCAAAACAAGAATATAACCAATAATTTTATCAAATTAGGTCTAGTGGTCAATCAAAAATGCGCGCGCCATTGAAAGTGGCCGATCTGTAAATTAGTCGTAGTCCGTCTCGGCGATGTCTTCAAATTTATATGTTTACTTCAAGTTCCAGAATAATTCCAGAATACGCAAAGTACCAGAAATTAATATGTTTAAATTATTCTGATTCTCGAAATGGGAAAATTAACGTTAAGAATGGTATCTCAGTATTGATATAAGAATAATATCTCGTCAGGTTATGAAGCAATGTTCCGGTTAAAAATGTTTCGGCATTTTCCACTAACAAGTACCTGGTTGTTCATGGCAAAATTGCCGGATTAGGGGTTCCCGGATTAAGGGTGCTCAACTGTAATTGCATATGGATCTATATCTATATATAGTTCGAACTATTAAAGGAAAACAAATTCAAGAATCAACATTCATTTATTAAGCAAATACAAAAAAAATTAAGTCATACAATGTCAAGTAAGATTGTTGAAGAGCAAGATAAAATTTATTTGGCCAAACAAATTTAGTAAAATTTTCACTGCAACAGTGACTCAAAATTCCAAAAACATCTACAAGAAACACAAATCTGATGTGATTCACAAGGATTCCAGTCAGAAACTGCCGCTCCTTATTCTAGAGTATGGGAAATTAAAAGACAAAGGTTTCCAGAAATTTCTTCGAATAAGGACCAATGACACTTGCATATATCCCCTGAAAAACTATTAAAAAACATGTTCAGGGTTACATACATTCGAGCACAGCGGCGTCGGTTGGGGGGGCAGGGGGGGAATTCGCCCCCCCCCCCCCCCCAGAATTTGCCCCGGGCATTGAGTAATGAGTCTTCATTAATAAATTAATTAAATTTCACTTGTTTTCAGCTTGGCCCTTCTAATGCATATTCTACCCGTTCATATGCACTTTTAGCGGAATTCTAGTCCCTACCCCCTCCCATCCGCAAAAAATGCGGGCCCTTTTCTTAAGAGCCGGGCCGGGCTTCAAGGTTGGCTCCTCCCAGGGAACAAGTTTCGACGCCCCTGTTCAAACAGTTAAAATTAATGACAATATAACAATAACGAGATAAATATTATTTTAAGAAATTTAATAATAGCAGATTAATTAAATTAATGAATTCATTGCAGGAATACTACTTTAACATACGTAATTTTTAGGAAAAGTACTGATGGTGACCTGACGGTTTAACAGTATCTGTCCGATGGAGCTGAAGAGACTGAATAAGCCATCGTTGCTCGGCTTTTCGTTAATGATATCTATCATTAACATGAAAATAATAAGGGGGCATAATTATAATTAAAACTATGAACAATTTGAAATAAGAGCGTATGCTTTCCCGGCAAATTGAATGAAGAAATTCCTCTCGGGTTCTCCACCGGGTAAGTTGGTCCATGGCCGACGTTTCGGTGCTCGACTCGTGCACCGTCATCAGGGCAGATGAGACTCATCACCGATTCGAGCACCGAAACGTCGACCATGGACCAACTTACGCGGTGAAGAACCCGAGAGGAATTCCTTTATGAAAAACTTACCTCTTCAATGATATTTCCATCGCCGTTTTAAAGAAATGTTTTCCCTAGAATGTACTGAGGTGCAAAGTGCTTCTCGCAGACAACCTGTCTTGCCCTCAATACCAAATCCTTCCTTGGAATAGCAACTTGCCATTTGGCACGCTTCTCGGGATCTTTCGGAATGGAAAAAAAGACAATGATGACTTTTTCGACCCGTATCCTTCCTTGCAACCCGGAGCCACGCAACTGCTCGGCATTGTGAACACCTGAATGATAGATGGCATTTTAGGCTCAGTATATTCAAAAGTAAGTCACATATCGGTATATAATCAACATCTATACTCACCGATGAATCAGATGCAATCCAAGGAAAACTGAAAGCCACTCATGAACAAAGATTTTCTCACTTTTCTACTCGAGCACCGTATAACTCGCCTCTCTCACCACGTATTCCTAGCGGAAAACTTGGGGTATGTACTACCAGCGCCACTAAGCCGGAACTACTCTCTCAGCCTCAAGAGTCTGCCAGCTCAGCCTATAGGGTAATATAGGGAGTTGCCGGACCTGTATATACGACCGTGTCCCCGCCTTCTCCCACCAACCATTATACTGCAGAAAATGTACTCAACATACACCGGGACACCTGGTGTCGAAGCTTGGAAACACCAATATGGCGGTGCTGCGAACACTCACCTCATGGATTTAAATCGCTGCAAATTCGCGAGTTTCTACTTTCTTCGAAATATTTTTTCGCGAGAGTAAATTGCTGTTATAGCAGGTTGTTTTCTAAAAATTTCATCCAAAAATGACGATTTTTAGGGGTTGAAAAAAATGTTTGAAGTTCGTGACCCTTAAGCTCACATTTACCTAACACTTGTATCTAGTTTAGTAGAGGTTCAATTGACCTAGGCTGTCAAAGCACTTTAAGATAATTCTTCTTTTCTCTTTTTTTTGGTGGGGATATAAATGAAAGTTTTATTTGAAATAGATAAAAAACGGAATGGTTTAGGTGCCGGACAGCTATTGATAATTTTAAAGTGGTGGGTGTTTTTTAGAATTACCGTGACGATTTTGCAACAAACGTTAATAAATTACCGAAAATAAATTAATATCTAAATTTGCAGCTTACAATAAAAAACAAATTAAATTATATTGCACAGTGCATATCAAACATTAATAAGTACATTTTTTGGATAATAAACGTTTTAAAAACTTGTCTAAACTATTATAAAAGTACTTTAAAACTCCTAGCTTCGAAATTCACATTTCACACAAAATCAGAAACGCCGTATGGCAAAATTGTTATATTTCACTATACAAAAATACATTTTTTATTCATAATAAACGTCTTTCAACTGTGTCTCAGAGTTCGAAAAGTATTTCAAAACGCCTAGCATCGAAATTCACATTTCATACCCAAGATCTCTACCGCCGGTAGGCAAATATTGCTTTCCTTTACCATCGACACAGCGAAATTGTTTACAATAAAAAAAGCAAATTAAAATACAATGCACTATGCATAGTAAACAATATAAACATACTTTTTTATAATAAACATTAATACCGGGGAGATTTTTTGATATAAAATTTTTATAACCTTGCCTCAAGTGTGAGAAAACTATTTCAAAACACCTCGAAATTCAGATTTCATACACAGCATTGGAACCGTCGTTAGTTTAAAATTGTTTAATTTAACCTTGAAAACGTCAAGTAATATTTTCGTACTCACGTAACTGATGGATGAAACTAATTCCAATGTCGTCAACTTCTTAAATGCACTACCAAATAACGTAAACAACTTTACTTAACAACGCAAACAAATTTGCATGGCAACTGATTTCCCATGTTAAAAGATAGGGAAAACACCATTTTTTCACGCTTAATTTTTCACACTTTGCGTTCAAACAACGGAAATAAAAATACGCCTAAGCAATGCAACCATTTTTCCTCTTTCGAATGACACAACTCTCATTTTGATCCGACTGGTACCTTCCGAGAACACAAAGTAATGGACCAACATCGAGCACTGCAAACAAGAATAGTTACAGACAGCCTTCCGCGAATTAATATACAGACTCCTTCAACGCTTTCGTGGAATCTTTCCGAAATATCATATGTTGAAATGGGCGATGAGCCTCGGCCAAAAGTATACGACGATACATCTTCGAAATATCTGTAATTACGGCAATGGCATTCAGCCGGAATGCCAAAATAATGTCAAATATTTCTTTTTTCAATTTTGGCCCCGTATATAGCACGTCATTAACACACTTTCCCGATGTAGTATTTGCAGAAGCATCAAAAACTACGCGATATTTCTGTCCGGCTGGAGTATGTTTAATTACGACATGGTGAGGCAAATAAACGGAATCCAAGTGACTGGATTCGGTCATATGACGTAACCGTTCGTATTCCTCCATAAAATGAATATAATTACTTTTAGATCCTCATTGCGAGATAACTTGCGCTCCATGTTCAGCCATCGAGATAGATCATCCGGACTCGCCCAGTGAGGGAGGAAATTTTTTAAAAGGAAGCGTTACAATGTGCCTCCCAGTCGCGTCTCTCGAATCAGTCTCCGTAAATAGACGTTCGAAATAGACATCGTCAGGGTTTTTATGGATTCAAGGGACTGAATCTTCGATTTGCCAAAACCGACGCAATTCTGTCTCCAAAGGATCATTAATAACTGTACACGAAGACACTACTTCCGTCGTTAAAGAATGCAATTCCGGAATATGTCCTACCAGCCAAACACGGAATTCGAAGCAATCAGCTTATGAGAAGAGAGTATTTTCCGCCCTCCCAACAGAATCCGGGGAAATAAATCCATACCCACTAAAAAGTCAACTTCGGCGGGTATATCAAAATCCGGATCGGCTAACTGAAGATGACGAACTCACTTCCTAAAGGATGTTGGAATAGGGACATGAGGAAGATGCCTTGTAATTTGAGGCAAAACTACAGCATTCGATTTAAGAAGCAAACGAGAAGAGTTACGCGGCGTCATAGTACATCTAACCACACCACTAGGCCGGGTCAGGGGGACCCATTAAAACTCCGTCACACTGCTTTACTGGCAGTTTTAAACGTTGCACCGCAGCCGCCGAAATTGCAGACATCATCGACCCACAATCAATCATCACAGTTTAAGGACTGCCTCTAACGTTCAAAACAGATGCCACTGCCGTGCCTAAGAAAACCGTGTCCTTTAAGTTGTAATCGGTGCATGAAGTCACCGTGGAAGGATTAGCGGGTGTGATGGGATCGCTACTAGTTGACGACGCAACAGAATCCCCCTTTGAATTGGGCAATTGAGACAAAGAGGAGGATCCATTAAGTTCGTCCTTTACTAAGGGCGAAGATTGCAAAGTTACGTGATGATATCCCTTGCATTTCAAGCATTTGAGACCTTTTCGCGGACACCTTGGGGCCCAATGTCCGGTTCTTAAAAATCTAAAGCACAATCCTTTTGACCGAACAAATTCCGAACGTTGTCCAATGCTCAACTCTTTATGTTGTGCACATTTATGACGGAAATGCTTCAAACCGCAGAGTGGACATTGTACTGCTTTAGAAATATTTGACTCGGAAATCTCGTTAGTACTCGCAGACACTGTCATACTAACTTTCGCGCGAGAAAGAGATTTCGGCTTGGAGGATGACGTGAGCACTCGCTTCGATACAACACCCTGAGAGGTTTGCAAAACTTTCATTTGTTTCTTAACAAATGTTAAAAGCTGAATGAATGTGGGAAATTCTTCGCTAGCTAATGTCTCTTCGAAACAAGTCAAAATATCCGAACTGATAGCACGCGCCGCTAGACGAAATAAAACAAAATCACCAAGATCGGGAATGTTTAAGGCCTTCAATGCAGCATAAATTTCTGAAAATGTGCAGGTAAAATGTTGCATATTAGAAATGGGGTCAGAAGAAAGTGGCGTAAATTCAAGTAATTTATCCAAATAATTAAACCCAAAAACACGAGGATTATTATAATAATCACAAAGCTCCTTCCAAGCTAGAGTATAATAGACCCCTGCGAAGGGTACAGACTTTATTAGAGCCAATGCATTACGGGATAGAGCGGATTTTAAATAGCCGAACTTTTCAATGGGTTCGACGTCGTCCCGGTTATGAATAACTGAAATATAAAGGTCACGAAAAGTTTCCCACTCGACCAAAGACCCCGAAAATCGAGGAATTTCAAGAACAGGAAGACGAGATCGTTGCATTGACACCGAGGAATTTCCAGGGCTAACTGACGCATGAGAAGAGGCGCTTAAAACTTTAACAGAATCAGCCACAGAGAGCACAAAATAATAATATTCCTCTACCTTCTCGGAGAGTACTATATCCACGGAACTTACATCCGATTTATTACAATCGTGACAAAATTCACAAATTGCACTCTGTGCCGATTGGAAGTTGCGGTATAATTCTTTCAATTCTCCTGCCCTTGGTCGAGATGTTCTCAATTTTGAAGAATCAATGATACCACTTCACAAAGTCTCTAATTCGCTTGCGAGTGAGTGTGCAGCCATTATCATGTTCAAGACGCGATCTCGTTTTGACCCAAGTAAGTTTAAATTGTGGTAAAACGCGTCCCTCGTCATGACTGCAGACCGCTTCCCTTCTTCCGCATCAGGCATATTAACAGTATACCATGTCGGGGTCACCAAAATGTTCGCGCCCTTGATGTCCCCAGACAAAGTAAAGAACCCCACAGGGGATAAAATTAAAGAATGGAGGCTGGCCTTTAACGGAACACAAGAGAATAAACTAAAGAAATGCTGTAACAAAAAGGTGAAACGGAAAATTCATAATGTATAAGGGAAGAAGGAAGTAGCCGGGCGTGCGATCCGCATACCTGAATCGCCGACGTCTTCCGAGGGTCTTCTTCAATATTCCTTCACTCGCACCACAAGCACACACGCGCGCCATGCCTCCTCTCTCTCGTTCGAACTGGTCTGCCCTTCCAGGTAATCTCTCCCTATCTCCCTCGAGCGCCCTCAACGGGCAAAATCTTAGTTACAGAACCAAACAGGCACGCGTACACTCGCCGCGGCATCAGACGGAGGGAATTAAAAAAAAAGATGGCCAGTCCTCGTGCGAACAATCCATGTATATATGACCGAGTTTTTCCGAATGGACCGTGATCGATGTCGATATTTTTACGGCATACGTCAGCACTGGAGATTGACTGTCGTAAGAAAATCCTTACGTCTTAAGTGCTACGGCTTACGTCCATTGTAGAATGGGTTTTACTCGCAGGCTTCAGGTTAGCAAGGAATTCACCACCTTGCCTTCACTTTTTGAACTTCGTCACACTATCTACACAGCCATGCTCACGTCCACAAAACTCACAAGCAATAATGGCCAATTCTGCGATTCTTCAACCCTTGACGATTTCTTTTTGTCACCACGTAGAGCAATTGTCGTAAACCGCCAGTGAACGTTCGACAAACATTCGCTGTTGCGTGGGCACTAGCATATCGTGCAGCGCGTCCGCAACTTGCGCCTCATCGCTTCAAACACGAGCTGCGAATGCGCATTATGCGTTTCTAGACAATTCGCTCTGTGAGGGCGCTGCTGACCCGCTTCAGTTGACATGTACTGCACTTGCAGCGGTGACATACTTATGAAGCGCCTCTGCAGCTATGTGTGTTTGCTGAGAATAATCCAGAAACGTATAAAAAAGGGACTTAGCAAATCCATTCAAGTGTCTTTCATCTGATGAACTATCACTCAGGAAAACAATTTGGTGTTTTATACTGAACCGTTTTTTCTACTGAACCTTTTTTCCTCGTGATCTTTGTCATCCAAAACGTTTATTGCCAAAAGGTTTATTTTATCTGTTTTTAAGACGTGTTTTGTCGTTACATAAGATATTTCATAATGACGCGGGTACGCTTTCCTAAACTGAACTGTGAAAAGTGAGAATGTTTGCGTGAACCGATGGTTTTTATGCGAGGCTGGGAGTATCTTAATATGAATTGCCTTTTTTGATTGTAACGGCGATGAAATTCATATTATTGTTAATGGAAGACATTGGAAAATTTACACAGATATTACTTAGCACGACGCATTTCGTTGTCAAAACAACTTTATCAAGTGTCTTGATCAGTCTTTACGACTATGCTGTTCTAACAACAACACGCGTTGTTGTTAGAACAGCATAGAGTAGCTAACCCACACAGCACACAGAAAATTTATGCCGTATAAAATATGCATAAATGGATTGGTATAAATAGTAAACAATATTCCGTCAATTATTAGCATTAATTTGAATAATATGCGCGCACTGCAAATCGATGTCTTGCAAACAAGATCGACTTGAACCATCTCGAAAATCAAAATGGCAGTCCTGTTGATAAGCCGGTAACGTGAGAAAAAAATAGCTCCTCCAATATTTACGTGTTCTGGCAATTTGTGATCGTAGAAGCTTAATTTTAATTCTAATGGACAGTTAAGTTACGGTGAGTACCTAAATGATTGTTATGACCAGTGATTGCGTTGATTATTTACGAATTCGTCATTGTTTACATCAGCCTTCCATGTTGATTTTTTTAATTGCTGCCAATTGACTCTATTTATCATGTTTCAGGCACATACAGTCTTTAACAAATTGGGACATTAAGAATGATCCAGCGATAATTCAAATCATCATTCAACTATTTGATAAACGTGAAAAGTTTTGCGTGTGTTATGATAGTGCAGTGACTTTCGGTGATATTTGAACGAACCAACTGTTGAAAAAATATAGTTTCAATTTTTAGAAGAGCGTTGTTTTTTTAAAAGACAGCAGGTTTTTGTGTACCCAGATAAAACATTTGGTAGATGTGAGCTTAAGTGTATCGAACTTCAAACACTTGTCCCGCCAAAACGGTGTTCACATGCAATGTAGTTTGATATTGGTGATCTTGGTGATTGTCGCACTGGCTGTTCTTGAGGTCATGCCTTATGTATTGGAATATTATGTGTTACAATGTCTAGTGAATGCAATGATTGAAAATGGAAATAGTGTCAATAAATGTAATTAATTTTATTAAGAAACAGACGTTTTCGTTTGTAATCGTCTTAACTCGTATAAATGTGTTATTGAAATTGTTAATTCTCTATGTGATATCAAGAAACGGCAGACGTGCACAAATTTTGCACGGTATAAGTCTGTGTATAGTTAACGTGTGCCAAATCATGCCGTATCAAATTACGTGATCTGCCTTATCCAATCCGAGATCGTGCCAGTTCAACTTTTTCAGTGCCTATTCTGCAAAGAAGTATGTCCTTAGTTTTCTGTAAATTGTTTGACATGGATCCATGGTCTAACTAGATATATAATGGACCTAATAAAATGTGCAATAGATTAAATAATATGCGATTACAGTACTATGCACGCGATATATAATATTAAATAATATGGACAAAATATTGAAGTATTATGAAACGTACTATTTCAGTCACCGTCTAGATTCAGCATATTATGCACATAAAAGTGGTCGCTATGCGGACATTAGCCCATCTATATAGACAGTTCATGTAAATTTTATGCACACATTATACCACTGCCATGGTATATTTGGTGCATGATATTTGAACATAATGTGCGTATTATTCCCTTTGTGCTGTGTGGGAAGCTACTAACTCATACCTGGTGAATGAAAATATCTCAAGAGCCAGAGCGTCTGTTGTCTGCATAAGGACGAAATCTCTCCAATTAAGATCTGATTTAAGTGCTTCCAGGGAGTTCATATGTGTGGAGAGGCTGATTGCTTTCGTCTTGGCTCACAGTTATCTGACTTCCTTAGTCAACATTTTCTCTATCGTTCATCTTAGCAAAGATTATCTTTCAAAAAAAGACTGACGTTTTTTTTTGAAACGTTAAAAATTGGCATCCCGCAAACCACCCGAAAATTTCTGGCGACATAGTGGGTCACATCAAATTGCCTTAGGTATCCGTATTTCCTTAAATTTACCATTATTTTAAATGTTATACATTTAAAAATACCTCAACCATCTTTAGGCATAAAATAAGTCTTGGAAAGATCTTTCAATATTGAGCATTAATAATCAACGTCGAAATGTTCGAATTTCGTTTGCATTAGGCGGCATAATATGTACAATAATTGCCATCCATGCATGCATTCCGAACACGAATTTTGAGGCAACCATAAGCAGTTGCCAATCCTCTCACTTCTTACGTGTGGCAGGGGTACATAGGAACTTGAAACAATGCTCCTTACTCCAAGAAGTCTTCCAAAACTAACAGCATTGGTTTAATCCAAATAGCTACTGCACCAACCTGAAGGACTATTAACTCTCTCTCTCTCTCTCATTCGTTGTAATCGTCGAAAAAACTAAATAACATGAAGAAATGCAACATCCTGCTGACTTACGTACCTGACAATGCTTTACATGGGTGAGTGCTCGCTCTGCACTCTACCCATGTAGCACAGACGGTTGGGCCAACGTTGGGAAACGGTGCCATTCGCACGGTTATTTATGATTCGTTGGGCCAACGTTGGGAGATAGTGTAAGGGGACTGCCTGATTACAGAGCAGCCAAGCTGGATATTATCTCACTTAGCACATTCTCGGCTACGTGGCATTTTTGTTATCCAAAAGTTTTAGATGTAATGAATCCGTATGGAACAACTCTGAATAACGACCCTTTAAGTACTAATTTTTTCATGCACCTATTTGCACGTTTCTCTTCATCCATCCTATATTACTGGATTTTACTCATCCGTTGCATAGTTTTCCTCCCTCGTTGACCTAATACATTCTACCATTTACCTGACCTCAGTTCCTTGCAACGAATGTACTGTGCTAATGTATATACATTATGCGTTTATCACTGTCATCATTAGTACCCACATAGCACAAAATATCTACTAGATATCTACAGCATATCTTCAATGTCATAAATGTTTACAAGATGTCTAGAAAATAGCTTAGGCATCTACAAGATCTGAAAATTTTATTTTTTATTCATCTCATATGGATTCAAATGTCATATTCATCTCATATCCATTCAAATGGATATCCATGAATGGATGATTTTTCTCAGTCCCTCGTAGATGGTATCGGACTTAGAGAAATTACGGGTGTGCTCGCCGAAAAAATAAAAGGCCAGGAGGATCGGTAAGAGTGAAAGAACATCTTAAATGTGGTTTTAAACGCGATTTACGATCTTTAAGGGCGATTGAACATTTGTCCACAGATGATTTTTCAGTCCCTCGTAGATGGTATTGGACTTAGAGAAAATACGGGTTGACTCGCCGGGAAACAGGTACTCAGCATTATGGAGGAAACTCTTATTTATCTCTCCTGGAGTTGAAAGAATATCAGTTATGTGTAGTTACAATGGTCATGCTTATTTTAACCACAAAATGGTTATTATGGAAATGTTTTTACGGCGCAAATTATCCGTGTCAACCTTTTAGTAAAGTTAATAATCACCAACGACTTAATGCCAAACAGAAGCTGTAAATATATGTCTCATGCCCTCCCAGTCTCATGCCCGTAATTGGAAAATGTGTCAGGTTGTATATCAAAGGATGAAAGGATACACATGAGTGAAGTGTAGGTTGCTAGGTAGGCGTATCTGTAGTGTGCGAGGTACAAGTAGGTATCGAGTGAGAACCTCGATCATTTCCCTTTTTTTCAATTTTGTTCCGTTGGGGAACAGTTGGCCTAATGGTTGGGGAACAGTGGGGCCAAAAGTTGGGGAACAGTTGACAAAATGGACATGAATAACGGTTGGCCAACCGTTGCACCTAACCGTTCCCCAACGTTGGCCCAACTGTCTGTGCTTCATGGGTAGCGAGCTGATTAATTTGTGACGACAGTCAGGCGAAAAACTTATAGCACAGCAAAGTTCACAGGCGCGGTCGCCAGCCAGCCATCTTGACTGCGAGCAGTGTCGGCGGCGTGAAAGCTGAGCAGCGAACGATCCATCATCAGTGTTTCAGAACCAATGCCCATGTGCCTCGGTGTTTTCCCTTCATCTGAACCGGCCTGCCGGTTTTGAAATAAACCGAACCGGTGCACCGGAAAACCGCCCAGCCCTACACCATAGTGCGTGTGCTGTGGTCACCTCAGTCGAGTGGGCCCTCGCATCGCAGGGTGAGCTTCCCCCTCCAGGGGCGACGGATTAACAAAGAACTGCCGGTTTTGATGTGATTCTGGGCCACTACGCTAACCAATCCCGTTCCTTATACCTTTCCTCCCGTTCTGAAACGCCTCTTTAGTGCGGAAACAGACTTGAAAACACCCACGAAACGTGAGGTGATTGTGTGGTGGCTCAATTGTGTTCCTATGGTGGCTCTTAATGAGTACGGTATAACGGTACCTCTTCACCGTGAATTTAATATAGTTCTTCAACATGCATAACAGCGCACCGCACGCTTTTATGGTCCAGATCCTCTGGATGACATTACTCAACACTACTCCCCCACCAGGTCACTTTATACTTCGTATGGATGCGTATGATATGGGCACCCAATGGTGCGATATTCAAAAGTATTCGAGGATAATTATTTAGCACCATTGTTCAATATCTAGAATATCGAATATTTTCCACTATTTGAGTATTCACGGACACTATTCACACATCCCTAATTTTTGAACTATCATATAACCATTATACAATTCACAAAATGATTTTAATTAGTACCTAAATTACAAAGATAATAAAATTTGTAAATCACTGGTATTTTGCCTCTGTAATACAAGTATAATACAATGGTATTAGAGGACATTTGACACTATATTACCATTGTAATACAAATATGTACCTACCCGTTTTGTAATTCAATTGTAATATGACTGTAATACAGTAATAATATACCAAATCTGTGTTGTCAGGGGTGTAATAGAAAAGAAAGGTGATGGGAACTGTTAATGTGTCTGACCAAATTTTTATTTCTCTTTCATAGAGAAAACATACCTACCACATAAGTTGTATGTTTGTATAACATTGTTGTTCACAAGTCATTGAGTTCCGCAAGTTGAGCAACCGTGACGACATTCATGGCAAAATCGACACATTAATAGCCATATGGAACAAATAACTAATACTTATAACCAAGAAAGCTCCATATTTTTGCCTTGAACCAAGCACAGAGAAAAAATCAGTCACTATAATAAGCCACAGACTCTTTACGTCGGACTTTTACTGCGATTACAAGGATCATTAAAAAATTAGAGTTCTTAAATGAAAACTCAATTATGAGTAGTTAACAATTCTTTGTCACTTAGTTTTCGAACCAGCCTCGTAGTGGGTACTGAGCCATGTAGAAAGATGAACAAAGTTTGTATGACAAATCCAAATTGTTGTGGCTGGATGAACAGCCCTAGGTCTAAGGAGATAATACAAACTTTGTCAATAAAAGAAAGGTTTTTGCACAGGGAAAAGAAACTATAAGATAAAAATCAATAAACATACATCATATATTATTAAAATAACAAAGTAAAATTCACAAAACCAGCTACAGCAGAAATGGCGCGCAAAAATATAATTTGAGATGGTTACAAAAGGTATTATCCACAACCATTAAAAAATAAATCCTAAGAAAGAGCTAAACAAGCACCATTGATAAATACACAACAAATACAACAATCTCTCTCGGGGAGGAGTTTAGATATAACATTGCACAAGAACAGCACATACATGTGCTGTGGCATAATCACAGAGCCAATTCAAGTTTGGCTTTTGGAAGATATTCACTTACAGCAAAAAGATAAAACCATGTCTAAGATCATGTACTCAGGAAATGTACAAAATGAAGTGGATATAAATGTTTACACCTATATTTACAAAAAATAATTTTCTATAAATCCATCTGTCAAAAATTCCATCTCTAAGCAAACAGATTTTAACGAGTAGTAATCATCAAAGAACTTACGAATCCGAGAAAGAAAAATCAATGGTTATCACCCATTTCTTGCAAGTAGAACAAGGCATAAAATGCTTCTGGGAAGATATCAAACTTTGAAATACTCAGTACATAACTTGAAATGCTCAAACCTTCACAAAGCTTCAAATATATGACTTGCTTAAAATACCACATCCGACTGAAATCCTCCACTTAAAATTCCATCCAGCTCTGAGGGGAATAATGGCCAAATTAATCAATTAATCAATTGTAAAACACATAGAAGCGCATCACAAATTATCATGAAATAAATATGAGTGCACACAGGAATGATATCTCGACATATCCAAAGATCAAATAGATAAGGACTCAAGTATATATGACTAAGAGAATACTTGAAGGTTTACGACAAAGAGGCATAACACAGGCATGGATTCCCTTTCCAGCCACGTTGAGATTCATTCCGCAAGCAGCACCACATTCTCCCTCCCACAGATGCAGCACCAAGGAAGCAGAGCACCTTGCAAGGCACCACTGGGATGCCCTCTCACTTCTTCCTGAATATCCCTGGCAGGTTTGGAAGGTTGCTTGGTCGACTCACACTTGGCTTCACCTGGAAGATCTTTGTCATCCTGTTCCTCATGTCCTCCACTCCCACGTTCGCCAGCGCCAGGCTCATTCCGGAGCTGGTCCTACCGAGGGAGAGAGACAGCACACGCACACACATGAGCATGCTGCAGCCAACAACACACACATCACTGTCCTACCTTGTCTTATCCCCCCACCTGGCACTTTCCCATTCCCGTTTGTAAGACTTCTTAGCCAATGAAATAAGATGAACATTTGGCTCTCAAATTTGACCTAAGCACACAAAACAGTTTTGGGCAGAAGGCATACATATATGTAGATGGCATTAGACGAGAGCACATTGTTCCGAAGGTGAAAGTGAGGGGCGGCACTGTGAACACCCCTCCTCGGTCCAATCCTCGAGCGTTGGTGGCCACATCCCACTCACCATCCCTCACCACTTCACAGGGAACAGGACATTAGCTACTCATTATAACTGTACCTTTGCACATTGTATCCTATAAAACGCAAGCACCAGATTAATTTTAAGCTCATAATCCCACAACAGTTTGATGAAACTGCCTCAATTAGTATTTCTAGAACCACCTTCCTTGAGAAAAATGGGAATTTTTTAGCTATGCAGTCCACTTATATCAGACCCATTGTTAACAAAGTTTAAGTGATTTCCCATTTCCCAAAACGGTCATTTAACAATTCCAAAAACCTCACTCCTAACTAGGGATTGCTTGGCTGGTTCTTCAGTCCCCCGATTCTGAAAGGAACCGAGAGAACCAGAACCAGCTCATAAAACCGGTTCTTCGGTTCCATTTTGTGTATTTTTAATCTTTGAAACGACTGATAACTGAAGCATCCATGATTGCTGTTTTTACGATTTAAGAGACATTTAATCAACAATGCTGCAGAGCACATGGTTTAATGTTAATAAAAAATGAAGATCGCAAGGAGTAATGAAAATGTGAAAATCCAAGTCAAACACCACAAAGTTGAGAGAGTGGACGGAAACGAGAGCAGTCACATTGCACAGTGAAAACGCTATGCAGCAAATTGTTTGCGTTCATTGTTTAAGAGCTGCCGTTAAGTCAGCCCATGGTGGAGTGTTTCCAATCAAAGGTGAGACGACTTGCACATCATTGCTACTGTTGAAGGGAAAATGAAGTGTACGCAAATATAAGCGACTTTTACGATGGATCTTTGCTCATTGACTCACTGGTGAGGTACAAAACACTTTTGTGCCATATTATTAGCTACATAAGCCATTTCTGACATAGTCTTTGTGCATGAGACGATAATTTAAGTTTTGTCTAAGTTGAGTTCTTACAGTTGAAGTCTTCTTTCTTTCACAGCTTTATAAACAGCCTTCGACTATGGAATCGACCATGGAGTATGATAATCAATTGGCATCTCCCTGAAACGTGATTTGAGTAATCGGTGCAAGAGTGTTCAGTGGGTTTATAATCAAGTTTTACTTGTTTTGCCGTGAATCCAGGAAAAGTTGAAACAAAAAAAATTTACTATAAATAAATATTGAGTATTCCGATTGAAATATTACATATTAGGAATTCACTAAGAGAAGGATGTCAGAAATTTGGAATCACTTCCAAATAGACCGATAGGATGATAAGTTTGCAGTATGTAAACATTACAGTGCTAGAATTTCATGGGGTGCCTCAAAAAGTCCTTCAATCGGAGGAAACATTTAAAAACCAAACACCAAGTGATAACATGTGAGAGGCAATGTGTTGAAGTTCCTCAACCTGAGAGACTGACTTGACTGAGGGGACAAACTGTCTGTGAGTGGCATTAGATAGTACACATAGATAGATTGAGTGGAGTTGGTCCAAGGACCCTTCTGGTGAGATAGGAAAGGCCCGGCTGGAGGCCCAACCTCCTATGGGCATCTCCCTGCACTCCGTGAATGGTGTGCCCAAGGATCTATTCTGAGTCCTCATCACAGCAGGAGTGAGTGACATTCGTGGTGAGTGATCTCAATCAACTTGCACAGTTTCAACACAACGTGTTTCTCTCCATCTACCACTGCTACATCAACTTACCATGGGCTGAAAGATTTCTTCAGTGAATAAGACATGAATACCAGCCCACACACACAGCATTTGTGGAGTTGAAATGCGTTTTAAAACCAGGAGACGACAAAGTAACATTATCTCACACACATTTCCTTGGAGAAATGATGTGTAAAGGGCTGTCTGTAGTTGAGGACAGAGGTTTTCATAAAACTTAATGTTCATCTTGAGCCTCGCTACTCATTACTTTCAGGAATACATTTTGCCAACAATGTGATCCCTGAACTATACAAATAAATAAAGGTCGAAGTAAGATCTTCAGGGACAAAGAAGTGATTTATTGGTTTCCAGAAACTTTGGTATGCTAACTTGGAGGATGAAAAGGTGTATGCTTTTGCAACTATCTTGGACCCATGCCTGAAGTTACATTCCTTCAGGGGTCAATTAAAGTTAGCAGCTGCTAAGGAAAACATCAGTACTGAAGCGAGACATATTGTTGTCATGAAATTAAATCCTCCAAAAAACATGACTAAGTGTCAGATCAAAGAACACAACAGGTTCCAACACTACAAAGCTCTATTTGGTCCCGTCACAGTTCAATCTCCAAAGAACTTGGCGACTAATCAAGTGAAGTGGACAGTGCAGAAAATGAGGTTTCCTTTCTGAAAATACATCGTCACCAAATTCCAATATCGCTGAATATTGGAATGGATGGAGTGAATTTCCACAATTGCAATAACTCAAAAGAAATATTTACGCATGCCTTCTGCCACTTTCTTCAGAAAGGTTTTTTAGTAACACTAACATAATTACTGACAAAAAATGAAACTGACTACACCCAGAACATGTTTAAATGTTGCTCTTTCTGAACAAAAACTAGTGAAGTGAAATCTGACCACTGACTCAAAATTTTTCAACAGAACATCATTAATTGTATGCACTGTAAATCTCATTTCAAGTCCACACAGATGGTTTGGGAGCCTCAATCTTAAGATCGGGATTCCACGCAGCAGTAAGTGATCTGTGGATAATTAAGCTTCTGGAATACATGATATTCCTGCAAAACTCATTAAAAATGCAGGAGAGAAGACATTTACCAAGCTGTACAAAACTATCTGCAACATGAACTCTATAGAAGAGATACCCAATGACTTTGAGAAGAACATCATCATCCCCATTGCCAAAAAGAAGACAGCTAAGAACTGTGAAAAATTTTAGGACCATAAGCCTGATGGCACATGCCTCGAAGATATTGACAAGAATCATCTGTAGAAGAATAGAACAGAAAGCTGAGGAGTTCCTGGACGAGAACCAATTTGGGTTCAGAAGAAACAAGGGGAACAAGAGGTTTTGTCCCTCAGGCTACTTACAGAGAAGAGAATCTACCGACGTTCGTCACGTTTGTAGATTTGGAGAAGGCGATAGACAAAATGAACTGGAACTTGATACTGAGGATTCTGAAAGAAATTGGGAGTATCATACAGTGACCGAAGAAATATCCACAGCTTGTACAAACACCAGGTGGCTGTATTCAAATCAGGACACAGCCGCAGAGAAGCAAGCATAAAGAAAGGAGTGAGACAAGGCTGTGCACCGTCTCCCACATTATTCAATATCTACATTGAGAAAGCCATCCATGAAGTCAAAGAAAAGTCTCCGGGAGTGAATATCCACGGGGAGAAAATCAGCATGCTATGATTCGCCGATGACATAGCAGTCATGACAGAAACAGAAGGAGATTTAAAGAAGACACTAGGAAATATGGAAAGAACAATGACCAGATATCATCTGAAGATCAATAAAAAGAAAACGAAGGTATTGGTATGCAGCAGGAGAAAGGAAGCCAGGACAAATGTTAAACAAGGATAACAAAAAATCCAGGAGGTGGAAGAGTTCTGTTACCTGGGAAGCTGAGTAACCAGTGATGGACGAAGTAAAAGAGAAATTGCCAGTAGAATCGCCCAAGCAAAAAGGTATTTTACCAGAAGAAGATTCTGCTTACAGCTGCATATACAAGCGTGGAAGTGAGGAAACATTTTATTAAAACAAACATCTTGTGCATTCTATTATATGGCAGCGAAGCATGGTCAATAACAGAAGCAGAGAAGTCCAGGCTGGAAGCATTTGAAATGTGGTGCTACCGATGCATGATAAAGATAAAATGGATCGATCGAGTGACAAACGAAGAAGTCGTAAGAAGAGTGGGGGAGAAGAGATGCCTACTGAAAACCTTAAAAAGAAGACGGGACAACTTAATAGGCCACATCTTAAGACATGATGGCCTGATGAAGACAAATTTTGAGGGAAAAGTGAACAGGAAGAATGAAACAGGGAGGCCTCATAGTATGAGATACATATATGGAACAGGTCGTAAAGGATGTGAAAGAGAGGAATTATGACAATATGAAGAGGTTGGCCGATAGAAGAATCGAGTTGAGGCCTGCGTCAAACCAATCCTAGGATTGTTGACCCATTTTGATGAAATCTCATTCATTCTTTTTTTATTAGGGAATTATTCCAGGTATTACGGCAGAACATTATTCTCTGTTTTTGTGAAGAATGGTTTAATCTGATTGGTGGTAGAAAAATGTTCATGAATTCTAGTTGTTTTGATTGCAAAGTGGGTTTCTTTCATACATTATTAGATGAGTAAGAAACTTTAGCACTTTTCCACAATGTATTTAAAATTATAAAACTACACAACACGTGTTTTGGCTTACTACGCCATCATCAGGTGTACACTCATGATCATGTTTTTTTACTCATCTAATATGTCTCACTTCCTCTATGTGATGCCTGATACTGTGAACAGTATTCTTTCATACAGCTTAGTCAATGAAAGAAGTTATTTAATAATAAAGGAATGCATTATCTAAGAAATAAAATTTCTGACTGACATGTATCGAAAAACTTAAGAGTGCTGATATTAAGAAAAAAAATCTAAATAATTTCTGTTTGTTCTCTGTCTTTCCTTGTCTTTGGCTATGAATGTTGCCCATTCACTTTTGATAAACTAATTAATTGGTAATTAGCACTTACTTATCAGGCATATTATGACATTTATTTCCATTAAATAAAGTAATTCACACAGTAAGGTGTTTCAGTAATTAATAGCATCATAAATTACACAGCAATAATTGTAATGCATCAGTGGGTTAACTGCTATCAGTAATAGAGTAGATCTGGAGCTGAGAACTGGTAAGAGTTTGATACAGAATCGGAGAATCAGAGAACCAGAAGCAGAGGACAATGTGGAAGCGTCCCAATCCTACTTATAACAGTTGTTACTTTTTGATGGTCCATTTTTTACAGTTTTTTTGCATTTGGAAATCCAATTCATAGCACTAACTCAGATATGTTGCAAGCGTCTTACAATCAGCACACACATCAAAACTTAAGCAAAGGTGAGCAAGCTTCGCCTCGAAGCACCCCCACAACCCACCCACCCCTCTCTTGGTGAACACAGCGATACAAAAGCTCTCACCTCCACTCATGTCTTCAGGAGCTACACACACACAGAGGCCTTCATTCTTCCATTGCCTACCATTATGATCAAGGGAGCCTCGATGTAGTCACGCTCAGTACAACAATGGAGAGCAAAGTAATAAAAAGGGAAGTTACAAGCTTACTTTCCTCGTTAGACATTTTCAAGGACAGTGACCAACGCAAATGTCTACGATCAGCACAATCCAAGGGTGGGGTTTTTTCGAGACTGCGCTTTCTGTGCCACCCCCAACACCTTACCCCCCACCACTACTTTCTCATTGTTTTTATCAGTTTTTCCAATAGCTGGGGGTGGGGGAGGAAGGCGATCTATTCCAAATTATTTCCTGGACCCTTGTGATCGCTTGAGTATGTGGCTCCATACCTGATTGATTGTGTTTGTTTGCAATCTGTACTGCTTAATGTGGTAGAAAATGTTTCTCGAATGTTTGTGCATTGACCTGTTTGCCTCCTCAATCGAGGTCAGCCATTTTAAGTGTATAATTTAGCAGTTTATGAAATTTAGCAGTTTATGCATGCGATTAAGTACTTCAGTATCTGATAGGAGACTTATAAATAAACGTAATGTTTCATCTTCTTCATATTCCTATTTAACCCTTTACCAGTGCGTGTGGTCTTGAAGACCGCTGCATTTTTAAAATGATGAATACAGCATAACCCTGATATAAGCTCCACCCGATATAATGTTTCCCTGCATATAAGGCTGGTCACCAGTTTTTCCAAAATAAATCTCAATCTTTTCTTGGTTAAAAATCCTGCACACAACATCCCCACTTAAAAAGTTTTTCCGCTTATAAGGTCTGTTCTCCATAATTTCAAGGTTCCTTTACAACGTTTTTGGTGAAAATATCAAAGATTTTTGGCAGATTCGTAATTGCTTCTGATATATTTAGAGTTTTTTCTTGCTAAAATGAGGGTAACCACAAGGTAAGGGATAAGCAGATTGAGGATAATGGATAGACAAGAAATAACCCTTTCGAGCCGAGCGTCTGCTATATACTGCGTATATGTAGGTACATACTATGGTAGCCCGAGATTTTCTTACTCAAAATGCTTTCAAGTTTGCAACAAATAATTGTTTAAAAATGACATCCGACAACCACAACCACACGCTGTGAAAGGATCAGTATACGACTCAACAGGTGGAGATCCTTTGCCCAGGAGAGGGACAAACGTTCCTGAGAGGGTGGACGGAAGGGTGGCGTCACCAGCTCCCCAGAAGGGTTAGGTCCCTTCGCATAGGGCTGCACTCTCCCACGGAGCTGTAGTACACTGAGAAAATTTTCATGAGAAGAGCACCGGTGCCAAAGGGTTAACACTTGCAGCAATAGTTTCTTTGCATTTATCCTTTCATGCTTGTCTGCACAAACGAAAAATGCAGTTTGAAAATGGAAGTGTAAAATGATACAAAGTATTTCATCCCCTCATTGTTGAGGCGAATAGATTTCGAAGGTGGATAGAGCTTCTCGCAGCAGCGCCTGTCTGGCGGCAGGGCGCAATTCCCAGGGTAGCGGCCACTGGGGCAGAGTGTGCTGGGACATGTTTTGGCAGTCATGGCCAAGTCTTTTGCACTCTAGTGCTCTTTGAGCTGAACGAATTTCTCCATCATGGCACCGCCGGGCTTTCCAATAAAAGAAGGCACAAATACCCCGGAAAGCACTCTCCTTCACCATCTCTGCCCAGTTGAAAATTCTACATGAATTGGTCCCGTCACTCCTCTAGAAGGGTCGCAGTAAAATTGAAGAAAGTCAAAAGTGGCAGAAGATAAACGAATCCAATTACACTTCAGTGGAATCAGCTCTCGTGAAATGGATAGAATGCATCCTATCAGTGAAAATTCCAAAAAAAGAAGCAGACCACAATTGATTCCTTCCTATGTGAAAATGAAGATTTTTTCCACATGCAACCTGACTACTTCAAAACTTATTCTTCCATCATTAGATGAAACTTTTATTTGCTATTATGGTCTTTAAGTATTTACAAATAATTTTTTTATGCAAAAAAACTATTTTAGCCCATATAACCCAAAATTACTCGCCTTCCGTTCATACCCACATATAAAGTTTCCCGCTTATAAAGTTGGTCCGGGGCAACAACGAAGGCTGATCAGGGTTATACTGTATTTAGAAATTGTACAGTTTAAAACGTCTGTAATTCTTGTTACGTTCTTATTTTTGTCTAATAAGGATGTGAAATTCTTAAATTTATATTTTTTTCTTCTGTATTCCTGTAAAAAGATGACTGAATTCAATAAGTGGTCTGAGAGAACTCATGTCACTAAATTGGAAAATCACAAAGTCATTATTTTGGTGGACATGATTCCGAAAGTGGTTAAAAAACAAAAGTAAGTGATTTTGTAAGTATAATAGTAAACAATTCCTTGTTTGTGTCATTTGTTAGTCATGCAAGGTGGATAATAATAATTTTAATTTTTCGAAAATACGTTCAGTAAGATAAATTGGTTACTCAAGTTGATGCTGAGAGAGCTCACAAAATAAAAGAAATCCTGCTATTTTGGAAATATCACGCTCTCAATTGCATAAACATGACACTTTTTATTCATTTTCATAGCAATTATAATAAAAAAGTGGTTTTATTGCCTGTTTATATATTGTCATTTTCCCTGTACACTTTGCAAGCATACGCAAGTCACGCATGTTGGAAAAATGAGAGAATGCTTTGAACTGCGTCCACACCTCTCAAGCCATTCATTTGTGCCCCCCTCTTTCAGCAATCGAATTCTCATCATGTCTTTGGGTTCAGATCATCAAAGCAATGAGTTTTACTGCCAGAAGAAATATAATGTGCCAGGGAAAAACCGAGAGAGTGCAATGTCAAACAGCATGCAAGTGCCGTTACCTCCACATGCGTCAGAAACATATCTTTCGCCAATCTCTGTCGGCTAGCTGTTTTTATAACAACCAGAAATACCCCAAGTCTGGAGTTTTGAGAGTGGTGTGAGAATCCACGTGACTCTCGTTTTCTGCCTCTGTCTATTGACCACACCCGTGATTGCACCAGTGATGTCAATGCCCATTCGTGCCCACCGTCCTCTCCCGGGCGGTCGGCTATGGCACAGACCTGAGAGGAGGGAACTTGTGGGAAATGCTAAAGCAAGGAGGGTAGAAAATCCAAGGTGCGTTCCAAGAGCAACAAATAGCCTCCTCAAAGGGTTCATGTGTGAGCAGTCAATGTCCGGCAAGAGAGCCGTTCTTTGCCCACCCAATACGCAATCTCGAGATCAGAGCTTTCAGCACCCTTCTCCTCTACTCTCGAGATGGAAGTTTCTCTGTCCTTCTGCAAGCAGCTGGTGCTTCTTTGCTCCAGTTGTTTTCCACCTGCAGTTCATGTATTGCATTGTCAAGGAAGCATGTCAAGAGACAAAGGCTTTGCTTCAAACCATCCTTTTTCTACCTCTTTCTTCAACGCGATTGAAAAATTGGCTACGACAACAAATTAGGTAAGTTATAATCTTCAGGGCGTTAATTTCTTTGCAATAAAAATATTCTTCATTTACCTATTCCTAGTTTTTTTCTTTTTTATACTCGTGCAATAATTTTGTCACCAAGAACAGTCGGAACTTGAGATTTCCTGTCAACTGCAGTACACTGATTTATCGCTTGCTCTAGCACAATTATTCATTTCAACACAGTTCTTTATATTGCTCTCCACTGACACAATATCATACTCAGGTAAGTGTTTTGAATCCTGGGAATGCACATTGACCTTATATTCTTGAACAAATAATGTAAATGTACTTTTTCTATTTTCTTATAATTCACAGAAATGCTATTTTTGAACACGCTCGACAATAGTGTGGATTACGGACACATTGCTGTGGACCATACTGCTATTGAATTTCGCCAATAGCCATGAGTAACCAACCCGCTCCTTCTCGAAAACTATGACCACAAGCACTTGGTTTTGCGGAGTAGGTTATGGAATATCAGAAAGAAGACAAAAATTTGCAATTTACCACAGATAAAAAAACTTTATTCCGACCCGGGTTTCGTTGGCACAATTGTTGGTCGATGATGTTGTCGACCTGTCGGCTAATTTTTGTCTTCTTTCTGATATGTTCGAATACCACGCAATATTTTAATACTTGTAAATACAAAAAGAAATCTATCTCAGTATGTTAAAAACTGTGATATTCACCACTATGCAACTAAACAGATTGATCAGTCTCATATGTGCGCACTTGGAATGCAGGTGCTGGTCCAAATTGTATCATGGGCCTTCAACAACAAACTGCCAGCTGAGCTTAAGGCTCAGAAAAGTGTAGCTGCATTTAAGACTAATCTGTTAAGGTATCTTAAATCAAAAATGTTTTACTCAATTGACGAATTCTTTAACAATGTTTGACATGTTTCCTGTGTGTATTTAGTTACTCTAACCTGACGTGTTCTATATCAGGGTAACCTTTGTAACAACTTGATCTCTGGACAAAATAAAAATATTATATTATTATTATAGCCAGAATCTACCGAGTTCAGGTTATGGAATGCTTAGCCGAAGATGAAAGTGAAGTGGAAAGTGACATTGAAGAAGGTTATGTTATCAGAAGTGATCACAATATGGATACCGCTGCTAGTGAAGGAGAGAGTTCAGATGAGGAAAGAAGTGATGCAGTGAAAGAAGGTTTCCCCAAGCAAAGACAATTTTTTTACAGGAGAAACCACTGTAGGTGGTCATCCAGTGTTCCAAACAGGAAAATTCATACACCCTTGCATCACATCATCACTGGTTTGAAGGATTCCATTAAACCGTTAGGTAAAGATGTTGAGCCTATAAATTATTGGTCTCAGATTTTTGATGAAGGAATGTTACAATTGATATTGCATTGGACGAACGTGAAGCTTCAAATGACAAGAGAGAATTATAAAAGGGACAGCAAGCCTGAGCTTCAACATTTAGATCTGATAGAATTGAAAGCATTTCCTGGGCTTTTAGCTTATTCTGCTAATCAAAAAATGAAGACATATGCAGTATTTTTGCCACAGCTGGCACTGGCAGAGAAATGTTCTGATCAGTAATGTCAGGACAATGGTTTACTTCTCCTGAGTCTCACGATTATACGATGAACGTGAAAATCTTTTGTTTCTAGTGGCATAACCATATGGTGCAATGATTTATTTATTTATTTAACACCAAAAACAGCACCACGGCCTTTACTTTGGATTATATAAAAATATAAATAGTAATAAAATATAACAATAACAAAGGGTCAAGAACAGACCACCGGCCTCCATGTGGCATCCCTGGAAACAGCTTCGGCCAGCTAATGGTCTGCTTGTGGGGTTAACTTTCCCTCTGGCAGAAATCCTAAGTTCCAAAGAATTCCAGTAGTGCCACCCACAACCGGCCCTTCTCGGATGAGGGCCCTAGTAGAGTAAGGTGTGGCATTTCTATGCAGTCAAAAAAGGGAGCTCGCAAGGAGTGCATGGAGACCCTGAGAGGAGACCTTCTAGCTTCCCATGCTGCCAGTGAGCCAAGACGCAGGGGATACATGGCGAGGATGCACTCTTTGTGGTGTGAGATGCATCCTGAATAAACCATCTGTCGCAGCAGAATCTGCGCGACTACGCCAATCACCTGCGCAAGAAAACGACACCCAAACTGCAAGGTCAGAGGTCACACCACTGGCCCAGGCCCTATCTCCTACAAAGGCAGATGTACCTCCTCCTACTGCCGGGGCTTCTGTCGATCTTTCGGTGAAGGGAGACGAGCCGAAGGCCGATTCTGATCTACTTCAGCGGTTGGAAAGCACGATAAACTACGATGAGACGACTACCAGGCAGAGAAATATTCATCATAAAATTTCTCTGTGGGACCAACAGCTGTCCCAGTTGAATGGCATCGTAGATATGGTCCTGACCGAAACGAGTAGCCTCTGGGAAAGAGACTGCGTGGTATATGCTGCCGCCACACTGTTGGCCTCTCCCCGAGTGTCTGCCACTTGGAGACGAAAGCAGCATATAGGCTGAAACAGCTTAATGCCAAAATCACGCTGGCAAGACAACAGGTGTCGATATTTCAAGGTGTGATGGATTACCTTTCCTCCGGTGAGGCCTTTACACCGAAGGTCAAGCGCACTGCTCGTACGATCTGGAGAGCAAATCACACACTGAACAAAAGAGTGCTGCTTATCCTTACGCAGCACAAGGTGGATAGAGTGCGGGCACTTACAACGGCGAGGAAGAAGTTGGTCAAGAGGACCAATGCCAGGAAGGAGAACTCCACCTTCTCCTTTCAGCCGTCCCGCCTCTTCCGACCCCCTCCACCTGTTGTCCAAACACCACCAACTGTCCCGGAGGTGGAACGTTTCTGGAAGGACATCTACAAGACCAAAAAGCCATTCAATGAAGGCACTCCAGTCATTGCACACTTTAAAGAGTACTGTGACCGCCACATAGCGGATATGGACCCTCCCATCTCAGTCACAGAAAGTGATGTGAAGAAGGCCTTCTCTGGCAAGAAGAACTTCACTGCTCCAGGAATGGACGCAGTGAATAACTTCTGGTGGAAAAAGTTCTCTTCCATGCATAAACAGCTTGCCAGAATCTTCACATCATTCCTTTCAGGGACAGAGCCAATTCCTTCATGGTTGACTGAGGGGCGAACAGTTTTCATACTGAAAAAGGGAGACTTGTCTGATCTGAAGAACTACTGCCCTATAACTTGTCTCAACACTGTATACAAGGCATTCACTTCCATCTTGAACGACCTTATCCTCCACCACATCCAACCGGTATGGGAGGAAGTGTACGAGCAGAGTGGCTCGAAGAAAGGCATCGCGGGATGCAAGGACAACCTGCTCATTGATTGGTGTGTGAGTCAGGATGCTTGTCAATACAAGCGTAACCTGTCAATGGGCTGGGTGGACTATAAGAAGGCTTTTGATACCATCTCTCATGAGCTGATTATAGCCATGCTGAGGTATATGAAAGTCCATCCAGAGGTTGTGTCCTGCATCGAAGGCCTGTTACCACTGTGGAAGACGTGTTTCGCCATACCATCTGGCAAGAAGACCGTCTACATGGATTTGGTAACATACCACCGTGGTGTTTTTCAAGGCGATAGAAGCCTTAGTCCCCTCCTGTTCTGTTTATCTCTCCTCCCACTGTCCGTTCAGTTGAGATGAGGTTGGGGATATATGAGCGGTGTCCCATCAAAAAGGGAGCATAAGGTCACCCATTTTTTCTATATGGATGCTTTATGCTTCAAGTGGGAAAGACCTACGCTTGACATTGGACACCGTACGCAGATACAGTGAGGGTATAGGGATGGAATTTGGATTGGACAAGTGCATGACCATCCATTTGGCGACAGGAAAGATTTCGGAAGAACAGGAAGACTTGCAGTTCGTTGATGGAAATGCTATTCGTCATCTTGATGATGATGAAGCCTATGAATATCTCGGTGTCCCCCAGTGCTGGATGCAGGAGGTGAGAGCAGTGAAGGAAAGGCTTACAGCCAAATACAGGCAGACTCTCAGGCGAATCTGGAGCTCTGACCTGTCTGGCAAGAATAAGGTTCTTGCGACCAACACCTTCGCAGTTCCAACACTGCTCTACACCTTCGGTTGCATCAAATGGAATGTCAACGAGCTGCAAAACCTCGACAGGGGAACTAGGAAAATGATGACCAATATCGTAGACTTCATCCGAAGTCTTCCATCAATAGATTGTATTTCCCGAGAAAGCTAGGTGGTAGAGGGCTTATAAGCCTGGAGTGCCTTCATGACAGAGTAGTCCTTAATACGGCATGCCGCATGTTCCACCGCATGGACCCCCTTATGCTGTTCGTAAATAAACACGAGAATGTCGGCAAAGGGTTGTTCCTATTCCAGGCGGCGAAAAGGGCAGCAGACAGTTTGGACTTGGACCTTACTTTCAAATGAGAAGCACGCGGCAAATCAATCTTGTCGCTTAAGACGGACGTGTTAAAGCTCAAAATAAATAATGTGGAGCAAAAGACCCTGCTCCGAAAGCATGCCTAGAAGCCTATTCATGAAAGTTTCTATCGAAACTTGGAAATGCAAGGGCTATCGATGGAGCTCACGTTCTTCTTCCTGCGCTCTGCAGGTCTGAAGTCCGAAACCGAGGTCATCAACATCATCATGTACCGTCGGCTCATCTTTGGGGCAAACGTGAAGGACACGAGATGCAGAGCGTGCCAAAGGCAGCCGGAGACTTTAGGTCATCTAATCTCCGGCTGCAGCTTTTATTTGAAGAATGCATAATAAACCGGCACAACTCGGCTCTGCGGGTGTTGTACTATCACGTAAGACACCATTACGGCATTGACGTAAATCCGGTGCTTCCTTACGCCCTTGGAGACATCGAGTCCATCGTGGAGAATGATAAGTGTAATCTGGTGGAATTCTTCCTTCTCCACCACCAGGTTGGAGGTGACGAAGCCAGATATCATTCTCCTCGACAATCTCTCGCATGCCATGTTCATGATCTAGTTTTTGGCACTGGCTGAAACTAACTTGGCAGCGAAGGAGATAGAAAAAAGGACAAAGTATCAAGATCTGCTGTGTGAACTCAGGCAAATGTACGCGGGGTACTCTGTGAAACTGGTAGTCCTCATCGTGGGTGTGCTTGGTGGTGTCAAGAGCTCACTGGTCGAAAATCTCAAGTGCATCCCAGCATGCAGGGCGCGAGCGGGTGCACTTGCAAGTGCAATGCAGAAGGCTGTCCTTCTCGGGTCCCTCCACCTGCTTCGTGGGTACGACCCTAATGCTGGGTAGCCACCTTTCCAATGGTGGCGGACATGGCTACCCTTAGGCATGACCCCTCTCGAGTCTCCGGCAATTATGACAGCAACGAAACCTCATGCTAGCCGGAGACTCGGAGGAGGATAATTATAATATGAAGTAAAAAAAAATAGTATTTGAACTGGAAGGGGTAGCTATGAGGATGAAAGGCGTTGTATGTAGTTGTTGAAAGTGCCACGTGAGGTGAAGAGGTCAAGGGAAGGTGAAGTGATGGAAAGGGCATTGAAAAGGAAAGGTAGAGTTTGGAATGCTGGGAAATTGAAAGTTGGAATTTGGACTTGTGTAATTGTTCAATATTGTGTGGGCTGGAATGTGGAGTGAAAAGTAAGAGAGGAGATCAATGCATCGGAAGGACCCATTCAAGATGCTGTGAGGGAATTTGAGGTCGGATGTCGTCCGTTGGTGGTGGTTGAGGTGAACTAAGCCAAGCAAGAGTAATATTTCCCCCCACGTGAGGAGAGTCCGAGGTGGGGAGTGGCATGCCGTACTACTTGAGAGGGCGGTTGAGCAGTTGTGAAGTGTGGCAGGGGGAGGCAGTGGACCACATGGGTGAGCAGTATGCAAGGTGCACACATCACGCAATAAACACTGAGCAAGCAGTTCAGAGACCTCGTTTAGACGCTAAAGAATACCAACAACTGCCATAGCCTTATTTGCGATACTTCTAATGTTGTCTTGACAAGTTAATTTGTGGTCGAAAGCGACGCCTAAATTGGAGTGGGAGGTAACAGAAGGTTTTGTTGTCGGAGAAGGCGGGTTGTCAAGACTATATGAGGAGGTGATGATGCTGTTCTTCAACAAGAAGGACGCCATGGCAGGTTTCCACCAGATTTACATGCAGTCACCATTTCTTGCACCAAGATTCAACTGAATGAAGAGCGGACTGCAAATCAACAGAATCAGTCGTGGTGTCAACTCCTTTAAATATTTTGCAATCATCGGCATAGAGAAGTGCAGCCAGAGGGATAAACATCTTCAAAAATGTCGTCGACGTAGAGGGCAAAGAGAAGAAGGCCTAAGACATTACCTTGAGGCACTCCAGAAACGGGAAACGGGAAAGTATTTCCAGGAAATACCTTCGATTAGCACTCTCTGGTCACGGGAAGTTAAGAAATTAGATAGGAAACATAAGAGTGTGCCATGGATGTTATAGCGTGACTGAAGGTTCAGAAAGAGAAGAGAATGATTGGCGGAATCAAAAGCTTTAGAAAAGTCAATGTAACAGACATCTAATTGAGATCTTTTCTCAAAGGCAGAAATTATATGGTGGTGGTGCGGTATAGAGAGGTTGGTGAGGCAGGACCCAGCAGGAAGGAAACTGTGCCGACAAGGCGATGCATAAGGGAGAGTGAAATGGAGTCTGCGAGATTGTGAAGAATACGCTCAAAGATGATGGACAAAACTGGCAACACGGAAACGGGACGATAGTTCTCAATTTTATCCCTAGCGTTTCAAAATAGGGATTACATTGGAATGTTTCCATAGGGCAGGAAATATTCCAGTTGAAAAGAGTCCGTTGAAGATTATAGAGATGGGAATATGAAGGCTGGCAGATGTGTGGCAGAGAAAAAGTGAACCAATGTTATCGGAACCAGTTGATTTCGCAGACGGTGAAGATGACAAATAAGAGAAAACCTCTTTAGGAGAGGTGGAAATGGATGCAAGGGAATGGGTGGAGATGGGCTGAACAGAGGGGAGGTAGGAGTTCGGAATGGGATGGGAGAAACTGGAGAATAAGTAATCGTTGAATGCAGAAGGCCTCCTACAAACTTGTACCACCAGAAGACATTGCATCAGGGAAGCGAGATGCTCTTCTTTTTGCATTAACCAGTGACCAAAATCTTTTTGAATTAACCTTGATATCATCCGTCATTCCATTTACGAAGTTGGTGTAGTCACGAAGATGTCGGGAATGGCGACGGAGGTTGACGAATGGTCTGGGGGCTAGGGTGATATCCTTAGCTTCCAGAGGGGGCAGCCAGCTTGTTTTTCAGCAGATGTTTCTTCCGTTAACCAGAGCAGCCTCGACACTACTCGTCGCAAAGGGATGACGATAACGGATGGCAGGCCAATCAGATTTGCATCTGAATGTCCTGGCAGGGGGTGGTGTCAGGGAACACTCAAGGGATGTTCATGGTCAGCACTGGAAAGATGCCTCTGCCGGGAACAATGGACTTCACATGTGAGAGGAGGAAAGAGCCCATCGTTGCCGAATGATATTCGTGGGGAAAAGACTACACTGATAGAGTCCAAGTCCATTCACAAAGTGTTCAAGAAAGAAATCGTCCAGAGGGCAAACCAAATGAAGAAGAAGTCCAATTGATTGACAGATTGAAATGGCCAAACACAGCACCTATAATGCATGAGCGCAAAGCACAGAATCAAAACACCCCTTAAGCAAGGACAAATCTGCATTAGGTGGGTGACAGAAACATCCAACGAATAATTTCGAATAACAAAGTGATGAGTTTCGATACAATTTCGAAGAACTTCCCTTTGGGGAAATATATATTGGGCTCTCGAGACAAAGGTAGATCCCTTGATTACCAAATATACCAAGGTACTTCAAAATTTAACCTGTTGCGCAGCAAGCAAATGCGATCATGATCCTAGATTCTTATGTTGCATGGTGTGGTATTGGTGTATTTGGCATATATGCTGTTCTCGACACAGATGCGGCATGTTGAAAAGAACATCTTATGTGTTACATCATGAAGTTAATGCAAAAAATAAATCTCGTCTACAGCTATTTTTTTAAACTGTGTTTAAATTTAAGAGTTCATGTGGACAATAAGGTGGTCCAAAATCGCAAGAAAAAAATAAAAGTTAAAAATGTTCATCTCTCCACATTGCTGCCCTTGTTCTACTAGGTAAACTGAAATACCATGCCGCAATTTGGATCAATAAGATGATGTTTAGGGGTCCCTATGATTTGAATGTTTTGAAGAAATAAGCATGTTTTTAGTAATCGCTTCTAAAAGTTTGCCATTTACAGGTTCCTGTTAGAAAATTACTGGACTATTCCAATGTACTGTTAATAGACAAGAAGTTTTACTTAGTTATATCATTTTTCAATACATAGCAGCATGTTCCAGTGTTTACTGAGAAAATATTTCCATAGAACAACACTAGAAAGCAGTAGCAGTAGAGAACCTATAGTATTACCTAGGTATTCTCAACAAACTGACAGGTGGCCATTTTGTGCCAGCTTTCAGTGTTATTTTACTACTACACTATACTTTGTAAATCTCTATTCTATGGTCAGTCTATTGTCTCAGGCTCAAAATGGCGGCAGTCACATGATCACTGAGAATGCTCCCCTTCTAAGGAGAGCCTTAGTTGCAGTAACAGTGCTATGTTGATTTCAGCAAAAGCTGTGTGTTGTTTATTTCTCTTCTGAATATTGAATCGTTATTAATTGCATTTCAACTTGTTACACTTGTTAAGTAAATATTAAAGTACATCTAGATAGCTCACAACTGAATAATACTAGATTTAGGTTAATTTTGTTTAGCATGTTGTATGTTGTTACTTATATTCACCTTGGAAACATAGCCTAAAAATTTATTCTAACTAATCGGAAATGCATTGCATATACACAACACAAGGTTTATATAATTAATAATACCTACCTAGATTTTAGAATGAATCACACAATATAAAGGTAGAGTAATAAAAATTTGAATTGACATATCGAGTACCTACCAGACCTACCTACCTTTTGGAGCGTATGTTTGCTAAAGTTAATATGGTAGATCTTATACCAATCTCTTGGTTGTAGCCAGATACATAGCCATGGCTACCTTAACTACTAGATCTTCCGCTGAAGTGTGGCTCATTGGAAAGCCTACTAAGTCGCTACCCAAAAATAGACTTCCGTCAAAACGAGACATGTTACAACAACTTGTTTTCCACCACATTATCCAAAATTTGGGCTTAAAAAAGGAATAAATGCCATTGTTGAGGATGCACTGGAAATGTAGGGTATGGCAAGAATTCCTACTCAAAGAATAAATGTGATTGAAAGAAAACTTAATAAATTGTACTCAGACAAAATGTGCGGGCTCTAGTATTTGACACAACAGCTGCCAATACAGGCCTGAAGAGTGGAGCATGTACTATTCTCGAGGAGAGTTTAGAAACTAGTCTTTTGTGGATTCCATGCCGGCACCAAGTACTTTAAATCATGTTGTCTTCTGTTTTTACCATAGCCTTTGGAGTTAGCGGAAGTCCAGATGTCACAATATTTAAGGGTGTTCTATACCTCTGCAGAAAACGGCTCTGCAGACCCTTGCGAAATCGAAGATAACGAGTATAATATAAGTTGCAGAGCTGATCGGTTTTCACTGATCGTTAGATTAAGGATCAATGTGTGTGGCCAGTGGAACAATGTTTTCATTAGCAGTACTCATTAAAGAGCTTCAGGCACTGAAAATCATAAAAATAGCCTGATTTCAGCCATTTTTCCTTTGACATTGAAATCGTAATGGAAACATGTGTTCCATTACCTGCTGGGATTCATCCTTCTTTTCTACTATTATATCAAACTCAAGGACCTTAGGTGCATACTAAAGTAGCAATTTATTATTTTCCGAACCATGTTTTCACTATTTTACGTGCTAAAACGTTTTCTCTCCGTGGTGCTACTCATAGTCCCCCCCCCACTCCCATTAACGTCACCCTCCACCTCCTAGCTCCTTATCTCTCCCTCTCTCTCTCGAGCCATTCCAAGGCCAACGGCCGTGCCCCTTCCTCCTCCCACGTGCCGTCCCCTTGTCTCCTCAAGGAAAGCCACAGCCCTCAGACTGAGCAAGGGATATTTTGTTCAGTCGCAGGCAGACACGTAGCCAGAAATTTGCTTCGGGGGGGGGGCTAAGTTTAGCACGTTTAGCCTAACTTCAATTCAGCTTTGCCCGTCGGTACCGACATGAAACAAATTTCTTCCTTAATTTTCAGTGCTCAGTATTTGCTTTCACAGTGCCCATTCCTATCTCTTTTCGCTGGTTAAGCTCACTGTTTATCTTGTCATGAAGCAGTTAATTTGACTGGCCCCAGAACAGAAGTTCAAATCAAGCATACATATCAGATTACTACAGATACATACATATCAGATTGGTAGATTAAATAGTGGGTTGGTAAAATAATTATCGAGGAAAATTTTAGCTGAAAAAGAGCACCAAGAGAGAAATAGATTGGGAGAAATAATTTCAGTGATAGTATTGAATTGTCGCAGTTTAAGAAATAAAGTAGCCGAATTTCACCACCTCATAAAAAGTACTGATGCTGATATAATCGTACGCACAGTAAGATGGCTTTCGAAGGACATATCAGATTATGAAGTATTCCCGAAATGTTTTACCGTATACAGAAAGGATAGAGTAAGCAGAAATGGAGGAGTATTATTTATAACTGTGAAGCACCCGTATGTCAGTAGAAGAAAACTTATTTCAGAGCGAAATGCCACCGGATGCAGACATCACTTCTATAATGGAACTAGAGTCAGAGATAGGTACATTGATTTCTCGGAACAAATATAGAGGAATAATAGTAGGCTTCAATCTCCCTTTGATAGACTGAAATATGTGTAGTTCTATAACAGGTGGTAAGGATAAGTAACTCTGCGAATCACTGTTGAACACCTTTACGTCACATTCTTTACATCTACTTCTACATAATACCCTGCAAGCCACCATAAAGGTGTGTGGTAGGGGGTGAATTCTCACCAAGCATGCACTACATATCATGCATAAAAAAGGATTAGTACTTGTATAATGTTCTAAACTTCAATATCTAAAAAAAGATAAAAATAGCGAAGCAAACAATCAAAAACATGCTGTTAGTTGGGTTAGCTTCAAGTCCTTATAACAACATGCAGTTATGTTATCCATTGCTACACTCGTATTGGATATATTTACCGTTATTCATATCCCTCAATGTACGCAGAAAAAAGGTCATTTTGAATCTGTCAGTTTGGCAATCATTTTCTCTAATTTCGTGAATATGGTACAGTCTACCATAGTAAGTTGGGGTTCACAAAATATTTTTAACATCATCACTGAAAATATGGTCTTGGAATTTGTTTGAGAGATTAAGTCTAAATTTCAATCTGCTAAGATCTTCTTCAATTCAAGTGCTAAGAGGAGAGCTATTCTTTTTCCAAAAATTCATTAAGAGACAATTATTAAATTTTAGTTCTTAGTACCACGTATCACACCAATCTCCAATTGCTTGTAGGTCATCATTTAAATATTCTTTATCATTTGGGCATAGAATTTCCCTGTACACTACAGTGTCATCGGCAAATAGATGAAGCTTACTTTTGATCACCTTATTGATATCATTTATGTACAGAAGGAACAGGAGCGGACCTATCACACTACCTTGTGGGACACCCGAAGTGACTATAACTGCCGGTGAGGTAACACCGTCCAAAACAACCCTTTGCACCCGATCATGCAGGAAATCATTAATCCATGATATAATGTCACTGTTTAACCCATAAGATTTTAATTTCAAAATTAATTTGCTATGAGACACTTTGTTAAAATCTTTCTTGAAGTCGAGAAATATAGCATTCACTGGAATATTATTTTCGCCAGAAACTAAAATATCGTGGGAAAAGAGAGCAAGTTGAGTTTCACATGATCTGCTCTTCCGGAAGCCATGCTGAACATTGGACAATAAATTCTGGCTATCTAGGTGTGCCATGACTGAATTAACAATTATAAGTTCCAGGACCTTGCATGAAATGGATGTGAGGGATATAGGTCTGTAGTTAGATGGCTGCTCCCTATCACCACTTTTAAAAATGGGTGTTACATCGGCTGCCTTTCAGTCCATCGGTACGATGAAACTTTACGACAACAAGTAAAAGCACCGGCCAGGGGAAACAACATTCTAGACTTATTCGCAACAAATATACCCGAATGAGTTCTAAATGTAGCTACAGACAGGAATTAGTGATGATAAAATAGTGCATGCGAAATTTAATGTAGGCGTTGAAAAACATTATAAATAGTGATGGCCGGATCGGATCCGTCGGATCCAAAGATCCGCGGATCTTTCATTTTTTCGGTTCCGGATTCGGATCCAAAGACACGGAGCAAAATCGGATCCGGATCCTAGATTTTTAAATTTTCGCGGCTTAGCGATCGAAGCTCCTCGTGAATGGAATGCAGTTGCGGTAGATATTGACAAGAAGAGGATGTGTAACTCAGGTCACGAAATAAGATGAAAATGTTCCCGTGCAACTAGAAGCAAAATAAAGAAATATGGCTTTTTTCCCCATTACCCCGGTATCGCGGGAAAAATTACGTAGGGTGTCACGCGGGTAGCCTACATTCGCCGGGATCAGGCGGACTAGTTTACTGTGCGAAGGTCGATCCCTATCGCAGTTTAATTTTTCTTTCAGTCATTGCATCGAAATGTTATCATCTTCAATTTCAAACCATAACATCTGAATACTCACTTTATTATACTTTTGTTGTTTAAATTAGATTTACAAATGTACCATTAATAAATTAAGGATGGTCGGGTCGGATCCACGGGACTTTCATTTTATTCGCTACTGAAATCAATCCGAAGACAGTAAAAATTCAGATCCGGATCGGAGATTTTAAAATTTCGCGGCTTAGTGATCGATGAGCCCCGCGAATGGAATGTAAGTATGGTAGAAACTAACAAGGAGGGTGTGTAACTCGGTCACGAAATGAGAAGATTTTTTTCGTGCCACAAAAACAAAATAAAAAATACTCGTCGTGATTTTTTTCTCCATACGCCCGGTTGCACGAGAAAAAAAATAAAGCCGAATGTCACGCGGGTCGCCTACATTCGCCAGATTCCCGTGAACCTATGATAGCGTGGTTGTTAAAAATGAGGGCTAGTGTACTGCCGGTCGCGAGTTCGATCCTTAACGCTGCCTAGGAATATAGGCTATGTTGTATTCCTAGGGTGATGCAAGTAGGAGAGTTAAAAAAAAGTGGATAATCAGAAATTTCATGTCAATTTATAAGTAAAAAAATTTAAAAAATTGGCGTTAGTGTAATGATTGGAAAAATTTTTTATTGCAGTATTAAATCGTGGAATCATTACGTTAACTTTCCCATGTATTTTTAGCAACGCATTTATAATTCTAGTTTAAACAATAGAAGTACAAAAAAGTCAGTATCCACACACAAAGGTTGGAAATTAAGGATGATAATTTTTTTGATTCATTGGCTGAAAGAAAAATTTTAAACAACTACATATAAGAATCGAACTTCACTAGCTGCAGTCCACTACCCCACTCTGCTATTGTCGGCTTACATGATTTTGGAGAATACATGCTCCCCACATGCCATTCTACTTTTTTCTTGCAAACCCTAGGTATGGAGAAAAAAATGGAGACTTTTTTAATTTTTGCTTCTGGTAGCATGAAAAACGACTAATCTCATTTCAAGATCAGAGTTACACAACCTCTCCTTAGGAGTATAAAATTCTCAAATTTCATTTTAAAGGTTATTATTAATGAAACATTGCAAAACTACTAGTTTAGCAGCTTGAAATATTCTATAATATTTTTTCGTCTTAAAAATGGAATCCCTGGATATTCCAAAAATGGGACCCTTTGGCCGCATTAAAATATTTTGTGTTTCTAAAAAAGCATTTGAAAGCATTCAAGGATTTGATTAATAATTGGAAAATAATTCCTTTATTAATGAAAATAAACTTACAATGTTTCTTTTAACTGCACTCTAAAGAATAGTTGTTCAGGTTTCAATAATGTATTGCATGATGAGTATGTGATAAGGGAGTTGATCTTTATATTAGAAGTAATAAGATATAGTTATTGCATCGGTAAATCTTGATCCAGGAAAATATTATCCACATAGGTGATAGGAAGTTGATTTTTTCGACAATAAATTCACTTTTTTTGGTAATTCTATTGTTGCTGTATTTATATATTTTAAAAAAATTAGGTTTCGAAAATCAGAATCGAGTATCTGAAACTAAGGATCCGAAACCGAGACAAAGATCCGAAACCCAGGCAAGGATCCGGTTCCGGATCCGGATCCGACAAAAAACCTGGATCCGTCCATCACTAATTATAAACCAAGGAGGAGGGTATACTTATTTGGCAAGGCTAATTAATGACAGTATGAAAGAGGAATTAAGGGAATCGTTTAATGTATTTAGCAAACAAAGTAAAGGATTAGATATAGAGGATTCGTGGAGAGAATTCTTGAGGTCACCCGTAAAGCAGTTAATTAATACATACCAAGTAAATTGACAATATAGAGCATAGGTGGTATAATGCGGAGGTTAGGAAATCACTAAAGCGACGAAGGGTATGCCACGCTGGGATGAAAAATGAAGGACAGGGTCTATCGGTAGAGGAAAAAAATGAGTTAGTTCAAAACTATAAAAAATCGAGAGCATTAGCAAGGAAATCGTGTCGGCAAGTGTAATCACATTTCAAGAGCAAGATCTTAGGAGAATATTTAGATAGCAATCCTAAAGCATTTTGGTCATATGTGAGAGAGAGAACTTCAGGGAAATAGGTCCACACACTTAAAAGTGATAAAGGAATTAGAGTCACCTGAGGGTTTAGAAATGGCCTTTACTTTAAACACCTTCTTCCAAAGCATATTCAACTCATCGTCACACAACGCAGTGGAACCACCGCCGAAAACATTCAATGAACAAATGCCCGAATTAAAAACTTCATGTCGCAGAATAGATCAGCAGTTAAGAAGCATAAGTAAAAACAAATCTCCAGGTCCCGATATAATTCCTTCCCGGGTATATAAAACATTAGCTCCTGAAATAGCCCCCTATCTAGAAATAATATTCAATAAAACACTAAAGAACCGCACAGTACGCAAGGATTGGAAAGTAGCTAACATTAAACCTATTTTTGAAAGTGGTGATAGGAAAGAACCTAGTAACTACGGACCTATTTCACTCACGTCAATCTCTTGTAAGGTATTTGAGCACATTGTAGTCAGTTCAATCACGGGGCATTTGGATAGTCAGGGATTACTTATAAACAGCCAACATGGGTTCCGGTAAGGTAGATCTTGCGAGACACAAATAGCTTTATTTGTACACGATATTTTAGTCAACGGCGAAAAGAGTACTGAAGTTCATGCGATATATTTAAGATTTTTAAAATGCATTCGATAGGGTTCCACATGATAAATTAATCTTGAAATTAGAGAGTTTTGGTTTAAAAAATGACGTTGTGTGTTGGGTAAAAAATTCTAAGTGGGCGAGAGGAGAGGGTTGTCGTATATGGTATCATGTCGGACACAATCAAAGTCACATCGGGAGTTCCCCAGGGTAGCATAGTTAGTTTTATGTTTAGACTTTTTAATATGATTCTGTAGTGCATAGGGGTATATCAAAAGAAGAAGACAGGAAATCGCTTAGCAAGGATTTAGATATAATTCAAGATATGGTGCGACAAATGGCAGTTAGAACTTAGCCTTAAAAAGTGTGTAGCTATCAATTTTTGGAGGATGAATAATTCTGTAGAGCGATCCTATAAAATTAATAACGCAAAGATCGAAAGCGTTGAAACCATAAGGTATTTAGGTGTAACAATCACTAAAGATTTATCGTGGGGAAGACACATCCGGGAAATATGCGGCCGAGTGAAGAGAAAGCTAGGATTTATAAAAAGAGCACTTGGGAAATGTGATGAGAAGATAAAATAGCGATGTTACTTTTCACTTTAGCACATGAAATATAAGCAGTTTAATCCAGATTATCATGTCCAGTTAAAATCAGAACGATAAAATTTCTTGGAAAAAGTTTCGGGGTCCCCTCCGTATTGCCTGGGAAATTCGGGGCCCCAGGGACCTTATTCTTGAAAGTGAATTAGGAAAAGTGAATTGAGGTAAAATAGTTAAAATGGGGAGCTTGTGTTCAATAAGCTGACAGTAAAACACGGAATAATGGTCACCTGGTCCGACCGAGTAACCATTTACCAGAAATACGGGGTGAAATTTAATATTTCCTCTTTAATGCATTAGAATGGATCTACAGTAACTGGATTACTCGTGCAAACTATTGTACTATTTAGGATCGGAAAATATTGCTTCCAACACATATTGGATAAAAGGATAGGGGGTTGACCCCTTTAAGCATCAATCTTCTTTATGTAAGTAATGTTAAATGGAAGCGTATTTTACGTTTATGTCCGAAATGGAAAAAATTCCGAATCTCACGAATATGATCAACAATTTCGTGGAACTACAGTTTAGTTTTTCTCGTATATTTCAAAAAAATATCGGAGACATTTCGTACCTCATAAATGTCATTAGGGCACTGCGGTTCAATAACTTTTGAAAGGCCAATTTACAAACATAAATTCCTGCTTGCATTCTAGTGATACCACTGCATAGACAAAGGAAGGGGACAGCTTATGAGATTTCTGGAAGAAGAATGTTTGATATAAGACACCGTTTCACTTCTCTGTTAGCTCTGGGAAATCATGCACCATTTAGCTGCAAATACTGCAGTATATGTGCAAAATGCAGAACTATGAAAACACAGGCCAAACAGCATTAAGTGCTTCAAGAATTGGAACAAGTCCTCAATGGAAATGGAAGCCAACATAATTGTCGAAGGATTTAAAACAAGAGTAGAGATGCACAATTTGAAGTACCACCGGCTTATAGGTGATATAATATGATGTGCTTGTCATGAATCTTATGAATGGGTATTGTGTAATTAGTTTTATTTTTCTTCACGCAAATACGATAAAATTTCCATTTCATTCGTAGGGGATGGCGACAGCAGTGCTACCAAGAAATTGGCCGAACTTCTTCCTTAAGGCGTTGATCTCCCTGTCATTAAAATAAAATGCACCAATCACTTGCCGCGAAATTACTGAAAGAGGTGGAGAGAAATTGCTAAGAAAGCAAACTCCACAGAAACAAGATAGACAATATTACGGCGATGGACCGAAGGATGCTAAGAAACATGCATGGAATTAAATAATGGACCGCAAATGACACAGTATACGAAAAAGCTAAAATTGACTCACTAGAAAAAATAATAACAAATCAAAGTACGAAATACTACAAAACCATAGAAAACAGTGAAAACACAGCTATGGAATGTGCAGCCTAAGAGAAAAACAGTCCATTTGACAGTTTCCATAGACTGGGGCAAGGGCCTAGCCACGTTGATACACCGGTTCCCGTCAGATCACCGAAGTTAAGCAACGTCGGGCCCGGACGGAGGTTGGATGGGTGTCCCCCTTCCATACCTCTACCGTGGTGTTCTTGTCCCCTGTCTGCGTGTGGCGGGCAGGTTAAATGTGGGTTGGCACAATGGATCTAAAGAGGTCTAAGTGCCAGGGGGGCTCCAGAAGGCCTCCGCCCACCCCTCCGATTTACATTTTTTTTTCCATAGACTGAATAATATTTTAATGAATAATTAAAGATCCTAGTCGGTTCCGAGATTAAAATGACACATAGAATAAGCCAGTTTTTGGCATACTATGGAATAAAGTCACTCTAGGGTGACGAGCCATCAGTCAGTCAGTTTTATTTCATTGAATTACTGATGCTCAATTTTCTTTTTTAAGATTCTCTCTTTGGACTTTTCATCTATCGAATAAATATAATTTACCGTAGTCCATAAAAATTTTTGCTCCAGTTCACACTTACAATGACGTTTTGTTTTAGTTTATTCTCGATCCCATTTAATTTCCGGACAAACTTTAGATGGAGTTACACTCGTATTGGAATAATCTTGCAACAAAGGAATTAGGTCGAAGTCACGAGAAGCATTTTACTTCTGTACAGAAAATAAATAGCCCCGGATATTTTACCTGGTAGCGAGGGTGGACTAAGTCAAATCCCACTTATAGACAAGTTATGTTTGTGTTAGGTGAATAGCAAAGATATCGGATAGCTAAGATGAGGAAGACGAATGAATCACTCGTAAACAAACATTCCCTCGGCCTTCCTCCAAGGGATCGAGTGACGACGTGTGACGCAATAAGCAATAAGGAACATCTGGACCGGTGGTCACTCATTGGTGACTGAATAAATAAGCCACTCCCCAAACACCCCTCTAAGATGACCCCCTCCTCCCAGTAAAGTTACCCATCCCACTGAAACTGAAGCGGCGGCTCTCGGAACTAACCCTCTTGACGGTTACTCAAGAGATATTGGTTTGGTATAGAACAGCCTTAAGCGTTTTCAGAAACAATGGCCTCGTATCGACAAGTTAATATATTCTCAAGGCAGTAATGATCTGTATAATTCCAATGAAATCAAAATGTTAAGAGGAGAAATGGTGGGATAATATGCTGCTATCTTATAAGACCCAATTAAGTCAAAGCAGCCTCGAGATGATTACCTCGAGCTTTTACAGTTGTGTTATACCTTTCTTGGTGGTCAAAGTCCTAATGGATCGAAAGATAAATTCCGAGCACCAGGTAGTTTGCACAACGCATGTTGGATGGCAAAGGCTATTTATTCCCTTAAAATTTACTTATTTAGAGATCAGTTCACCCTTACAGCTGGAGAAAAAAAAAGGAATCACTGAAGTAAGCTTGTATGTAGCTCTCATCTACAGTCGACATTGGAATGAGGTACCCAAAGCTGAGAAAGCTGCCATGAATGACGCGATTCTTTTAAAACAAATTGAAGCTTATCCCAACTGCAATGTTAAGAAGGATGCTTTGGTAGCTTTTCACCGCCATCTGTGGTTCTTTTCAGAGCATTAGGTTGGACTTCCCCTCTTTGATTCCCGTGTCTGTGACTCTACCAAAGTTAAAATGGTTACTAACCTACTGCAGAACTCTTTGACACTCTCCATAAAGATGGGAATGAAAAGGCTGCTTCATTTCTTTGCAAAGAACCGAAGTTGTGGGACTCGGATCCCGATTACATACAACTCAAACAGGCTGTTCACGATGAAAGTATGTAGTTAATGACTGCGCTGAAAGGGGCATTGCCCTGTTACATTCAATATGAATATAACCAAGAATGAAGGCCAGTTTCAGTATCTATTTTCGACTATTTAGAGAATAGTGGCTTTTTTAGTTCATCTCAATATGGTTTCCGTAAAGATAAAACCCCCACACATGCTCTTCAATATATCACCGATATCATCGACAACTCTTATGAAGACCAATTATCTGTCGCTTTAACCATTTGTGATCTTACCAAGGCTTTCGATTGTGTTTCTCACTCATTATTACTGGAAAAATTGAAATACTATGGGATCTCAGGAATTGAGTTGTCTCTTTTCCAATCATATCTTTCTCAGCGTCAACAATGTGTTGAAATGGAGGGTGTGCAGTCCTCTTTCCTCCCTACTCAATATGGAGTTCCCCAAAGTACTACCACTGCTGCTGGAAGTGCAGACAATCATCTAGCATTGGCTAATGACTGGTTTAGAGTTAATGGCTTTGTACTTAACAGTGAAAAAACTCAAAAGCTAATCTGTAGCCTGAAGTCTGCCCCAGGTAATCTGAAGCCAACTAAGTTACTTGGGTTTTACCTTGATACTAAACTCAGCTGGAGCTATCATATTACTGAGGTAAACAAAAAGCTTTCCAAACCTCTCTTTATTTTAAGAAAGCTAAGCTTGATAGTTCCTCCTGATTTCATGTGATGTATATACTTTGCCTTTTTTAACAGCCACTTGGACTATGGTCTGGAAATATGGGGGAATGCCCCTGACATGAAATCTGTTTTTTTGTTGCAAAAAAAGGCCATTAGAATACTAACTAATTCCACATCTCGGGAGCACTGTCGCCCACTGTTTATAGAATTGAAAATTTTAAATGTTTATATATATGTTTATGTCTGTATGTATACAGAGTTTTGATATGTATAAAAGAAAACCTTGATCTCTTTCCTACAAGATGTGCAACTCACAATTACAGCACAAGAAATAATAATCTTTTATCCCTTAACCAATGCAGATTGACCAAAACCCAATCTTCCCTGCATAATTTAGGTATAAGGCTATTTAACCATCTACCGATTTCAGCCAGAATGACTAGCTTGGCTAGATTCAAGAGTGTGATTCACTCATGGCTTGCCTTACAGGCTTTGTATTCTGTTGGTGAGTTTTTTACACATAACACCTGTGATATGGTATTTTAACTTGCAGCTTATAAACTGTAATTGTAATTTTTCATAATTGTAATTTTTGTAATGAATTGTAATTTTTTCTAGTATATTTATGCACATTTTTTCTCCTGACGAGGTCTGTGTATCCTTTGAACACGACTGACCAATAAAACATTATTATTATTATTATCACCTTGTAAGAAGGCATTACCCATGGCTGATGATGATGATGGTAATGGTGCTTAGTGAAGAAAACATATTATAATCTTGTATTTAACATACCTTTTACCTTTTCAGAGACTTATTTGTGGTCACAGTAAATGCATCATGAATATTTAGCATTATTTATGTATTCAGTTATGTCAATATTAAATTTTTTCATTAAAATACTATTGTTTTAGTTAAAAATCCGCATTCACCCAAAAAGTGCTCAATCATAGGGACCTCTAAATATTAACCAATTTGCCTGAATTTTTTTTCATAGCTTTCTAACACCTATTGGAACAGGGGCAAACATGTGGAGTGGGTTTTTAGAAAAAAAAATTTTTGGACCACCCTAGTGTACAAGTAAGCCATTTATTGTGCATCCATCATTCATGCTGACCTTCGAACGGTGAAAATTACTTACTGCTTGCAATTACCAAAAGTTTGGACCTCAAATCATGAAAAGTAAGCAGCGATAATTGGAGTCATTGAAACATAAATGAAATAGGCTTAGCAAACTTTGTTAAACATGGCATATTTTTGATAAGGAAAAGATTTTTCATGACATGTGTGTCCAGCACATTTCCCTCGTACTCTGATTACTGATATGCGCATGCATTAAATCTCTTAGCAGTATTTTCATGAAAATACTGCTGTGCACAGCAATGAAAATGCTTTACCAAATAATATTGAGCGCATATTAAACATCAATAGTACTACTAGCGGCACTAAGTTTTGACCTAGTTTCTGCACAATTTAGATACAACCAAGTTTAATTTAGATTCCAGAATTGGAAATATAAATATAGACAGAGTGAATGCTCAAAAATGCACATGTTTGATTGTAAAGACATAGTTTCCTTTTGCCTGCACTTCTTTCTACACCCATAATTATCCTGTTTCGGGTAATTCAAAAATAAACTTGTTGGAGGCATTTCCGTTGGTGTCATTATATTTTGGCACAATACAACATTTAAAGCAACGCCTTAGCATGTTAAAAAAAGTGTATTCATGAAAGGCATTTCAATTGCAATCTCCTGAACGCTTGAGACTTCGCATAGAAATTTATGCACCGCGACCGATGTTGTGTTGGTACGAGTGTTTTGTATGTGTTGAGTATTCCTTGGTTGGACGCACTGTGTGAGTGGTCCGTGCATTTGAGTGTGTAAACCCCGGGGAGTCTCGTGGTCGGTGTTGTGCGAGAAATGTGTGGTCTCGTACCGGTATATTCATTTTGTTCAATAAACCTGTTTTTCACCAGAAGTACGACATGGTTTATGTTTATTAAGCCAACAAACCAACATGTTGCAGGACCTGACGTCATTCAAGATGGCTGCTATGCAAATTACGTTTTTGCGGGGGACCAGCTTGTGGCGATTTTAAATGCTTACAGGTATTTTAAAAATAAAATACTTTCTGTCAAAACGGCTTTCGCAGCAAGTCATGTTTTTGTATAAACTCGACGAAAATGTCTTCATAGGAAACGTGTCCAGAGGTCTGACCAAAAAAAGGCAAATAAAAGTATTGCTATTGATCACAAATGTGGCTGTGGCTTGAAACACAGTGACGAGGAAGATGCTCTGTTAAAGGTTTGATAGCGATGCCTTGGGGTAAGGACTGCACTACCAAAAGCACATAAGTCATGCAAATACCTTAAGAAAGAACCAATAAGATGACAGCTAACAGAATAACATGAATGCAATTCTGGGTAATCAGATACCCAAAAACCCTTTTTCACCAAGTGAAATTTGGTAAAAATTTATCTAAGGAGACAAAAAAATGTATGATTTGCATTAAAACATAGAAATAAACATTCTGTAAGATAAATTTTACCACACTAAAATTGGTTTACTCTTTTGGAAGATATAGCTTCTCAAACTCAGAGGTCTTGACACATTGAACCTCTTCCTTCTGCTCTCCCTGCGTGCATATGAAACAGTTAATCAATATACCAAATATATTGCTGTTAGGTAATCCAATGGTGTATGATACCATATTCAAGGTATTTTAATTTTTTATTTTAGCATAACTATTTGACATCTTGAATATCAAATACTTTACAGTACTCGAAGTACTTAAGTATTCAGGGGTAGTGTTCTCGCACCTCTAATATCAACTCCAATATATCATCATACCTTTCCATTCCTCGATTTGACATCACATCATTGTGCACTTCTGCCTCTCGGATCATTGCCAGAACAGTGTCGTGGTGGGCCGGAAGAAACTCCTTCCCCCCAGCCTCCAGGCACCTGTGCAAACATCAAGGTGAATGATTATGCTGAGCGATGCACCAAAGAGCAGCAAAATAGTATCACAGAGAGCACACAATACCGAAGGCCAGGCAGCAAGATGGAGGCCACGTTTTGCCTCGACGAGGTGCAGTCCAAGGCAGTGGCGAATGCTTCCACGAGCACCACGGCAACGCCATCTGCCCAGGCACCACTCCTGCCACCACACACCGAGCCCTTCCACACGCTCGACACCTGCGATGCCATCGCAGACAACTGGGGCAGCACCACTGCAAAGGCAGAAGAGTCAGAAGCAAACTCCAACTGCACCCCCCCCCCCCCAACACACGTCATTTATGCCTCCCTCCAAACATTGCAGGCACACTGATTCATACAAAAATATTAAACTATTAAGTCAATGCCGACACTAGTATCAATGATATTTTTGCCATGCTTACAAAATAACACATGGGAGAAAGGTACTTAATGTTCTTCCCATGAGAAAAAATGTTTGCAACCACTGTTGCACACACAACCAAATTTTCTCTGAGCTCATTACTGCAAAAGCTGATTAAAATTACCGTATTTACTCGTGTAAGCCACACCTTAGTGTATCCCATGCAACCCTAATTTCGGGCAGGCTAGTGAGGAAAAAAATTATTTCTATCAAAAAATTACTTTTTTGCCCTTGATTCTGCATCATTTTGTCATGACATGAATGCATGTTCTTTAACAGAAATGCTTAGCCTAAATTACATGTACATCTTTCTCATTAATTGATTTAATTACGTGTTAATATCATCACGATCATCATCGCATCGTGCATCAATGCACGGCCTCTTTTAACTGTGCATCTTTTTCTCGCGGCATCTCACAGTAATCACAGTTACATACGATCACATCATCCCGTTATAAAAATGGCATCTGTTCAAAATAACATCCAACTGAAATAATTGCAAGTATATACACAATTTCAACCCATGATTACTCTATTATTACAGAAACCCGTTAGCATACCAACTAACATAAGCAGACTGCCATCTGTACCTGATAGCGGTGGTCTCGTCTGATCTCTGCGCAGTAGCTGTGGACTGGGATGATTTAACAACACCGGAAAGTCTTGGGAACACACAGAAAAAGCTAAGCGCAATGTAATAACAATAATAATTCTTATAAAACTAAAGAAAAACACATTCCCGGAAATATAATCATAAATCACTAATGAATATTCATATCATAACAGTTCTCATTTTTAGTTTTCGTCACTGCTACATTCAGTTACACCAATTTCTTCCTGCAATTCAATTTACTATTTTTTCGGCATTGCTTATCATATGTAGTTTTGTAAACACAGGAAATGATCAAAATTTCACAGCAGAATTCATTTTTAGGGTAATAATTTCAAATTATTAAAATGATAATTGATCGATTTGAACTCGTTTACTACTCTCATGCACGGAGCAGATAGCATGGATAGTAAGAAGGTAAAATCTCTGAGCATATGGCTCTTGCCACTATGTAACAAATTTATAGTCATGTCTTTGCAATGTCGCTTTAATGTGTACACAAAAGGAGCTATCTATTGTGTAAAAATGTTGCTACAGATACGCGATACCGAAACAAACTCCGCTTACAATTTTGAAAAGACATAAAGACGCCACCCACCTTGTGGCAGCTTACAGGATACAATGTAGATTTAAATACATATCAGTGCTACAATGTGTTGTCCTACGTACGATCTATACACGATAAATCTATTGCTTTGTCAAGTGGTGTTTCTGATCTAGCATTTCTTTAAGTACCGTTTTACACTCAGACTTTGTTAAACGTGGATTTTTAAAACTAATTGCTTAGAAATTTCAGAATACTTTGCAATATACAATTTACTACCAGACCATACTTACCAATTAACGTCGATATGTTCACAAAATGCGAAACTTAAGAGAGAAAACAACTGGAATTTGAGAATTAATTGAGCGCGGCTTACATGAAAATCTGGAGGTTTCGTGTAAGCCGCACAACCAAAGAGGTTAGAAGGATAACCTCCTTCTAACCTCTCCTTGCGCACAACCCTATTTTTTCACCGGCATCACAGGAAAAAAGGTGCGCGGCTTGCACGAGTAAATACAGTAGTGGTTGTGGTCAGAGACATTATCTCTTTAAGAAAGAGAAAGAATTATTTGCTGTTACTACTTATAACTACTTTATTACATGATCAGTTTCAATACTTCACATAATTTTCAACTGCCTCTTCAAGTCACTGTTTTCAAGTTATCACGATGTAATAATTCTTTCTTCGGCAATTAGGTACTTCTAATTACTTTGGCAATTCTGTGACCATGTGAAAAGACTCAAGTTGAAGGCTTTATATCTCAAAAACAGAAGAAAAGATATTCATACAGAGCATATCAGCGTGTAATTAATTCAGTCTTTTGTTCTCAGCAATTAACAGACTTTTTTAAATAATTACTTTTGTGGTATCTTTTTGCAGTGAGGGTGAAAAATGGCACAAATTTTTTCGAGTTGCAGAGGGCAGAGTAACATGGTGGTTGTCATAACAATATGAAATGCACAAATTAAAGGGAATCTTGGTAGAATACGAATTGTGCTTTTGTCATGATGTCCTTTGAGTTTCAAATTAATGATTTACTTACATTGGAGTTATTCTAGCAAATTTACGAAACCGGGTTTTCTCCATAAGTATGGAACATTGGAAGAACGCAAACACCTTCGTCTTCAATTTAAAATTCCTCATGAGAATCCATTAATGCCATAACACTTGACCATGCCGGAATGCTATATTTGAATTTTATATTTTTGAAAACAAGTTCAGAGGGAAGGGAGAAACGCAGAACAAAGTATGCGTTGAGTAGAACGACCTTGAGTTCAGTATTGATGGCAGAACTTTAATTTTTGTCGCTATTTCAGCACGCTTCATGCGTGGATTTTTGTCTACTTTTCGGAGGAGGTTGAGCTTTTCAATTAATAATTTTATTTTCACCTCAGACCTTGCCGTGGCTAGTGTTGTCTCACATATAATGTCAGGAAGTATTGGTTACCTTATAGTTATGAAATCTAGTTAACACAGCTCTATGGTCGACACCATATATTATTATACCACCATGGTCGACACCACGGTCTTACCTCTACAGACACTCACAAAACAAACAGACATACTCTGATAAAATGCGCATCTTTTGGGTTCCCTTTTAATTCTTCATAAACATTTTTTAACCATATTATCCCTATTGTAATATTTTTGTAAGCAATAACAATCTTTTTAATGTAAGATTTAAACCTTTTGCGAGACATCCATTAGACTTGGGCTGATACCGATAGTGAGTAACGGGTATTGCCCATTTTTCCGATACTCCGATACTTTCGAGTATTCGTTTTTTTTCTGATACTTGTATTCAAAAGTATTCATTTGGTGAAAATCATTTAAAAACATATAATTTTGAAATCCCGCCTTCTTCGACTGACTTACCAATGTGTCGCGTATTTGTTTACTTAACTGCAATCTTCATGAGAGTAAAAGTGAAACAAGTGCTTAGAATTGACTATGGGAAAGCCTGAGGCAAAGAACTGAACCTCCTAACGAAAATCTACGTACGAAGAAAGTTTGCTTAAATAGCGGCAAAAATTAAAGTTCTGCTGTCAACTCAAGTTCATGCTGGGGTGCCAAATGCACCATGCGCACGACTACGGCTGCATTGTGACATGATATGTCCTGCAGTCCGGTAACTCCTAGTTCCTTTAAGCCTCGTTGATTTCCACAGAGAAAGAGGACGCCTTGGTAGCTCTACTGGTAGAGCACCTGGCCAGAAATCAGGGGGTCCGGGTTTGAGTCCCGGTTAAGGCGAATGATTTTTTTCTCTGTGGAACATCTTGCTATTGTGCAATTTTCAACGGGTGACGCCGCTAAAGTTTCCGCGGCCAGTTCGCGGTCTTTGAATTCAGCTATTTTAGTTTAGCAATAGTGGAAGTATGCATGACACCAGCACCTGGCTGGTGCCTCGTAGAAAGTGAGCACGTGAAAAGGGCTCCACTCACAGTTCAAGCTAAACATACCCTTCCACAGACTTAAATGCTGATGCGTAATCTCAAGGTTTGGACAAATCCAGAGATAGACAACTTGGGCTATATCGGACAATGAGAATGGATTCTCCTCTTAAACCACATATCACATACAGTGATCTTTACCATCCACACAGAAAATCACCTAAGTTACTTCTTGGGTGCACAGACAGTTCTCGCTGCATTCCCATTGGCTGGTGCACAAGGAGGCCACACTCCGCCATGTGATCGAAAAACAAATCGCCTATTTCCAGCATTGCAGAGTTTTTCAATAGATTCACACTCCTGAAGCTTCAGTGTATCTTGTGATATGAGTTACTTACGAAACATCCGTTAAAAAATTGACTATTTTTCTACCCAACAGCAAAAAATCGATGGAAAATAAGGTTTGTCATTCTGTCCCATTAGCAGATCAAATGTCGCAGTAAATCAATTACAATTATGATACGTCAATGACTAAGATTTGTTATGTGGCTCACCGTCACATTTTTTTTCCGTAGAGCTACTACAAAAGGTTCTGCAACTTGGAGACTTAATTTTGGAGATTTTCAGAGAAAACTGAATGCTGGCATTTTTTGCATACGTAATTTGTTCAAATTTAAGCCCTCGCATATTGTAAATGTGCAATAATTATAAACATTGAATTCATGCGTCACATGTACCAATAAAAGGAGAGAGTCACCATGCAAAATTTCAACTTCCAGACTCAACATAACCAACCTTGGTCAGCTTTTTTCGATTTCAGCCCACTGTGGGCTCAAACACAAACCCTGCGTGTCGAAAATTTGTAATGATTTACTTTGGAAGCAATTAAATTTATTTATTATTATTTATTATAAAACAAATTTCTACCTGAGCCAGGGTTCAGTCCGGCCATAATAGTAAGTAATGTAATAATTATGAGTTATTTCTAAAATACATTGATCTTCTCTTGACGCTTATTGATAACCAGTCCTGATTCGATACCCCAATACCCCTGTGACATACTGGCGTCAGATGTGGGGTGCATTGGCATTGCACAGGGAGAGGCAGAACCAATGGCCTACTTGGGATGGCTACTCAACGTGAGCATTATGGCTGAGGAGCACTTTGGCATCTCATTTTACGGCCAATTCAATGAATTTCCCTCTCCTTTTTCTAGAAAACTGTATTTATCAGGCGCTTTATGCAACAAGGATTTACAGCTTGGCACACAACAGTACACATATATGTTTTTCTCAATTTAACATGCTTTAACAACTTCACACTCCTGAAACCAACACACAAATTCATTCCCTAGGCAAGCAACAGCGATATCATATACTTTCCATTCATCAACAATGAGTCTACTGAAAAATGCATTTTTAGCACAATATTCAAATCGAAATTTCTAAGGGCTGTAGGAACAAAATTATTTGGTTCTTGGGGGTCAAACTCGACAAGTGACCTATTTACATATCAAAGATTAGAAATGAAAGGTAATAATAATAATAATATTTATTGTTCCGTTGGTCAAGAATTTGACATAGAACATAGTCATGAAAACATATAAAAATACAAAAAACATTTTACACAATACAAACATTTATGATACAAATATTATAGACTGTCAGAAAAATATTCATTTACACTGTAGTAGCCTTTGTTGAGCAACATTTTCTTTAATTGGCATTTGAAAGTATAAGGAGATTTTATTAACTTAATTGTTTGGGGCAATTTATTGTATACAACGGATGCAGAGTGATGCGGTCCATGTTGGGCCGCAGGTAATTTGAGGTAGTAGGATCCCTCTTATTTTGGAAAAGCCTGATCTTATAGCAAACAGACATTAAACGGCTGCAATGCTGGAACAAAGTGCATAAATTAGAGAGTGTAATTCATGACAGCCATGACCATGGAAGGCTTCTACAATATCTCTTCTACTCTTCTCTATTCTACTCTTTACCATTTCTCTTCTCTTCCACAAATTCTTCTGCAAGGCTTCTACAATATCAGAGCAACGGAAATAATTTCATCCATTGCAGTACCCATGGAAATCAACCAATTATGACATTGTGGCAAAATATAAAAGTCCCAGGAACAATCCAACTGTGGTTGCAGTCATTCTTGGTTACTACCTAGAAGTCAATTGACATGAAGCATTGGTGGGGAGGGGCCCCACACTCATTGAAATGGCTGCTGACGACTCGGGAGGATCCAATGCGCAAACATCTCTTGACATGATCAACTGGTGCGCGCAATACATGCCCTGACGACACCAATAATTTATAGTGCCCCTCTCTCTGCCTCTCACCCACATTGAAAGTTTGACTTTTAAAGATCTCTCGTAAGATCTCACTTCTCCGACATGAGAACCAAAATTCTCTCCTCCTCGATGTTGAGAAATCAAATTTATTTTTCTATTTACTTATTTCTCTAAAGAATACACATCAATCACTTATCTCTCTAATATCGATGGTGAAGCTATTCCACAAAATAATAGCTCCTCCTTCTTAGGTGTTACCTTAGATTGTCAAGTCTCTCTCGGGAGGGTCATAGTCAGACACTCGGCAGCAAACTCAGTCCCGTCTGTTTTTTCATTCCGTCTATTAGACAAATTGTGAGCAATGATGTGCACATACTATTGTCAATTTATTATGGGGAATTTTATTCCCAGATTATGTTCAGTACTTTCCTCTGGGGTCCTACACCCAATTCTAAAATAATATTCAAAATTCAAAAGAGGATTCCGCAGCTGATAGGCAAACCATCTCTCCAAAGTCACCCTCTCTTTCATCAATTTTGTATCTTGCCTCTTCCTTGTGTCTACAAGTTTCCTGTGATTGTTTGTGTTCAAAAAGTCTTTCAAACTATGCTCCTAATAATAATTATCACTGTTATGTTCCACATGGTGGGTATGGGTAATTATCAGTGTGCTTCGTGTTCCAAGAAATTCAACAAAAGCAGCACAATTATTACGTGTGAATTCGATTGGTTGGCAAATTTTCATTTGAAATGTACTAGCTTAAATAATACTAGCTTACATGCCTTAAATTCCAGCTGCGAATTGATTTGTCAGTGTAATAACTGTCGAGTTCTGCCCTCGTACCAAATTCAAGCATGTTGCATCAGCTTATGACCAGCCAACTACACACAATCATCGATGGCTTCGTTTCCAAGATTTCTCGGTGCTTTGATACCATTTCAGCAGAAGCAAAAAAGGCTTCTCAACGACCAGATACGAGTGCTAAACAACAACGATGCTAACGTTTCAGATACTACACAAAAGACGGTGAAAACTGTATCATTTGCCGAAAGTTGAGCAGCAAATGTGACATCAGGAAATAAAGACTCCAAGAAGGTCTTCCCTGCAATGCTGAGGATTGATTACCCCTGATAAGAAACCCATGGGATGACTCCCATCCCTAGCCAGGGTGGCTACTGATATCCAATTTTCAAATTCCCTGACTATTCCCTGACTTTTCCCTGATGGTATTACCAATTTCCCTGACCGATCGCCAAAAGGTCTGCTATTATCGGAATATTTTATTTCTGACAAGCTGACCAGGCCACGCGTTGCTGTGGCTCAATCTGGTTAAATGGAAAGCGCACGTTTATAGTATGTTTAATTTCACAATTCTTATGGGTACACAATATTTTTTGTTGTTCCATTGCCTATGCAGATATAGACATTGTCTGGTTTGCCGACTCTAGAACACGCAACATACACGTAGAACACGCAACACACATGCAACAAAATACACGTACATGTGAGAAGCAATCCGTTTCTAGATCTAAACCGCATAGTTCTAAAGATTGGCCCTCAGCTTTGTTGATGGTGAATGCAAATACCAATCGAATTTGGAATAAAATCACTTAAATTGAAATGGCATATCTGTTGGATACATAGGAATGCGAGGAATGAGGACATCTTCGCCTTTGATTGTTCCTGTCCAGATTGTAGATTCTACGACGTTGCTCATTAATTTATTTACTGAAAGCCGCGTGCCGTTGTAAAGCTTTGGCTGGTTGATATTTAGCAACATGATAATTGGCACGCCATTTTCAATTTCAGTACGTGCGGTGGCATCCCTGGCAGATCGAGTAAATTCAAAAATTCCGTTCGATAACCAATTGAATCATCTGCTTCCACAACATCGTCGACGGTCTTGTACATATGTGCCTGCGTCGTTTAGAGTGTTAGACAGAATAATATTGTTTAGTTCGCAGTCTTTGTTCTTGGCCGCAAGAATAGCTCGTTCACTTAGCCAATTGTGATCCTTATAATTTATTTGAATATTGGGAAATACTTTTTCAACCATTTCTTCTTTTGACGTTACTAAATTGCAAAATTTATGAGGCAATGAATTTTACCTGAGGTCAGATCAACCGGCACCTTTCCGTTCCCAATTTCCAGCAATTGATGTGAGTATATCTCAGCTGATCGATTGTTTTGCAGCTGGACACGCATATTTGTATATAATTTTAACGTCCTTACGTGTCGTCACAAAGTAGAATATTTCAGGCGAGCATTTATTTCATCCGCTAGTGTCAATCGAGGAATTACAGGTAATGTTTGCCTGAAATGTCGTGCAAGCAATATTAATGCGTTCTCAAATGGTCTCAGGATTCCACGGAAATCTTGCAATGATCGATCCAGAGCCTCGAGCGATGCTTTGTGCACCATTGTGCATTCATCCCAAGCAATAAGTTGGCATTTCTGAAATATTTGTCCCATGCCGGATGATTTGAATATGTTGCACGTGAGTGTTTCAATGAATTGCAAGTTCAATGGGATGTACATCCCGTCTCCAGTGTCGATATTGTATTCTCGATATTGTACAAACATTCATGGAGTGCACAAAACAACTAACCAAAGCTTCATGGAAATTGGATGAATGTTGTGGTAATGCATGAAGTTATCAATATTGTATCAATACAGTATCGATATTGTAATGATACTTTATAAAACTTTTTAAAAAAACACCTAAATAATTTCATATCAATTTTGTATCAATAATGTATCGATGTATTCATATGTTATCGATGTTATATCGATAAAGTATCGATATTGAATTATCGATTTTATAGAAACCTTCGCGGAGCGTACTCAACAACTTTCCAAAGTTTTATAGCGATCCGATGAATGGTGAAGTAATGCATAAAGGATAAACACATTACATACATTCGATACAGTATCGATATTGTAACGACAAATTCCTTTTAAAAAACTAAATAATTTCACCTCAATTTAGTATCAATAATGTATCGATACTTTAGCAATATTATATCGATAAAGTATCGATATTGAAATATCGATTCCATAGTCCTCTTTTCGGGAATGTACTCAACAACTTCCAAAAGTTTCATGGCGATCCGATGAATGGTGTAGTAATGCATAAAGGACACACACACACACATACATTCATTTATATATATATATAGATGAATTAAATTTTCGTCAAAACTCAGAAAATGTTAAAAGCTGAAATCAATACATTAAAAGCTATAAGAATGAAATAATACATTAAACCTTCACAAGTTAAACCCTAACATAAATTAAACACACTTATAATACATTTTTCGTGGCCACGGGTACACAGCCTCGTATCGTATTTCCGTGGCCGTGTATGTTTCCTTCGGTAAAATTACAAATTGACAATGTCTAATTCTTCAAGGAAGAGGTAGCGCGTCGTGGTAGCTCTGGAAAGTTTAAGGTTACTGAAAAGGCATCGAAGGGAAAGTTAATGACGAATTTACTGGCGGACTCCGGCACAGGTTGCGCGAATCAAGTCCCGGTCCCGGTCAAGGCAAATGATTTTTTCTCTGTGGAACTCCTTGCTATAGTTCTCCCTGACTGTTACGAGAATTCCCTGACTTTTCCAGACTTCCAAAATTCCCTGACAATTCCAGGTTTTCCCGGTTTTCCCTGACGATCGCCACCCTGCTAGTTGATCCCAGGAGAAGTCGTTAATGTCACCGACATCGTCACCGGCGATGCCAATGCAGGCTGCTGATCAAAAGAAGTCCAATCTGGAAGAATTGGGGAAGGAATCACTCCCATCCACCAATGAAACCAGGCAGTGCATAATGTAGACAACAACAACAACAAAGTGTTCACTGTATATGAGAGTAAGAGAAATCGGCGGAGGTATAGGAAGTTTGGTACGGCAATTGCCAAGTGTCCTTTCAAGGCAATAGACAGGAAGGCATATGTTCACGTTTGAAGGCTCGACCCTATAACTAAAGAAAATGAGATAAAAGAATATTTGCAATCTAAAATCAATTCTCCTGTTTATGTTGAACCTTTTAATGCTAGGGGTCCTTACGCCTCATTTAAAATTACCGTTGATTTTCCCTACCTAAGCCAGGTTCTTGATATGTACTAGCCTGTGGCCAAAGAATACTGAAATTGAAAAGTTTATTTTAAATAAAAATTATTTGAAAAGTAAAGAAAATGGTACAGCAACTGGTATATTGTCCAATCACAGTGACTCAAGTTGACTAGACTACCCCCTTGCAGTGTTAACCTTAAATATTCAATGCATTACATGTAAAATAGACTGTTTAGAGCTGTTTGTTAATGAGCATGATTATGATGCAGTGTGCATTACTGAACATTGGCTTAGACCAGCTGAACTCTGGAGAAGCGGCGCCACAACACCCCGAAATGTGTGGGGGGGGAAACTCCTTGAAAAATCTGCAAATGCAGGGGGTGGTTGCATAACTTAGAGGGGGACATATGCGGGCCCCGTCAAGTTAGTTCATTCAGTAGATCGCTGTTGTTCGTTCATTGTAACAAAGTTTCATTTGCAATTGTTACACCACTCTAGAAAATACATACGATACCTTAAGTTGGTAGGCACTCTCAATAATTAATTACGACGATAATGACCATAAAGCACTTTCTGTATATATGTAGTCCACACGAAAAGGCTCAAAAGTTGAAGGATTCATATATGTCTCAAAAGTGGTATTCATACAAAGGAAGAAGTGATATTCATACAGAGCACAACAGCGCGTAGATAATTCAATCTTTCAATTGTTGCAGGTAGGACTATTTTTTGTAATAATTACTTTTGTGGCATCTCTTTGCAGTGAGGGTGAAAAATTGCATAATTTTATTCGAATTGCAGAGGGCAGCGTCACTTTGGCAGTTGTCATAACAATATGAAATGGGGAATGGTCATAACAATAGGGAAATACAACAGAATATGAATTGTACTTTTGTCATGTTGTCCTTTGAGTTTCAAATGATATACTTACATTCGTTTAAGTTATTCTAGCAAATTTACGAAACCGGCTCTCCTCTGTAAATATGCAACATTGAAAGTACGCGAACACCTTCGGCTTCAATTTCTAATGAGAATCATTAACTTCATTACACTCGACTGTGCCGCAGTACTTTTATTTGAATTTTACATTTTTTGAAAACGAGTTCAGAGGGAAGGGAGAAACGCAGAACAAAGTATGCGTTGAGTAGAACATCTCGAGTTCAGTATTGATGGCCGGACCTTCAATTTTTGCCGCTATTTCAGCACGCACCATGCGTGGATTGTTGTCTACTTTTCGGAGGAGGTTGAGCTTTTCAATTAATAATTTTCTTTTCACCCCTGACCTTCCCAAGGCTCATTCTAAGCAGTTGTCTCACATTCAATGTCGGGAAGTATTGGTACTCGCTTTGATATCTAGCTAGGCCGTCTCGATATACAGGCCTGCTACATTGGACGAAAAATCTCTGTTACGTCATGAAAGAAATATGAACAAAAGGTGTTGCTCAATTGTTTACCGGCTTCTTTATAGGACTGTTCGTATTTGTATGCTCATGGTTGGGAGAGTGAAACGTGCTGCTTTAATCATATGTATTAGCATAAATTGTAGTAGTAGTTAGCGTTAGTATTTGCATTTTTTATGCAATATTACTATCTTATATGGATATAATATATTTGTGGTTTTGGAATCCTAAGGTGGCGAAGTTAACAGCAGTAAAACAAAATTAGATGGTAATTAACATGCCTATTTCATTCTTTACCTTGGCGTACTAGGTTGCAAGTTAAATTCCTTTCACTTTCCTCATAACTGTTGTTATTTTTTTTGACTTAATTTGTTTTATTAATGTTCGCAATAGTAAATAGTATTTTCTCAGTATTCTTCACCTTGGGGTTAGCTTGACAGCTGAATTTATTTTAGTTTCCTATCACCATTGTCATCCACTTTGTATTCATGGTTTAGTGGACCCGAGAACATTTTGAATTAAGAAAGCCTCAGTAGCGTTATTATTATGCAGCACTACTCCCTTAGAACTAAATGAAGTTTCCAACTTAATTGAACACATAACTGTTACTGACGACAGTTTTCATGTTTCAAGCTTGTTCTACTTTTCGATAACACAGATGATTTAATTGAGTATTTAATGAAGTAATCATGTGTATGAATAAGTTATATTGTATAGTAATACGTATTTAGAAGAACAAGCTTGAAAGGGGAAAAGACACTGCAAAACTTAGTAAAATCAAAAACAATTTTTATGGTCTACTTAAGTAAATTATTACTTTATTATTAGTTAATTAAAATTATTAGTTAATTAAAATTCGGGGCATTTGGGTGCCCTTTTTTTTAATTCTACATGTTTTCACTATTTTATCCCTGTTAAGTATTTTCATCAGCAATAACAATCATTTTAATGTAAGATTTAAACCTTTTGCGAGATATCCATCGTCAAATCAACCTATACGGTGACTATTTCCCTGATTTTATCGTCCTACTTTGAACGTGCTAAGGAGTGCACGTTTTACAAGTGTCGACTGGATACAAGTGCCAAACGTGATAACTAGTACTATTTACATGCACTGTGATGCGGATCTGAGGAAGCAAATGTGCTAACGAGAATAATGTGCTGTCAAGGAACGCCTTCCCAATGAGAGTTCGCTGTTAGACAGCACCAAACTTGCGCAGCGTTCGAAATCAGAGAGGAGTCTCGGGTAATAGTTGTACAAATCGGGGAGTGTCCATTAAAAAGTGAGCCACATTTCTGGGGAGGGGGGGCTAGTCCCCCCTTCTCACAATAGTGCTTGGGAGGGGGCAATGCCCCCCTGCACCCCCCCATTGTTGCACCCCTGCTCTTGAGTGTGAATATTGAAGTTTTTTATATTGTTTCAGAATACTGTAGGCAAAATTTCAAATTTGGTGGTGTCATAATTTTTGTTCGAAATGGATGAAGTTCCTGTGAATGTAAGATAGCTGGTGGTTTGTGTTCGGATATGGACTTTGAATGCTGTATAGTTGACCTACTTCTTGAAAAGCGCCATATTTTCATTGTTGGACTATATAGATCACCAACAGGTAATGTACTATCCTTTTTGGATAATTTAACTAAGATATTAGACAAATCTATCAGTGCAACCGATTTTTTTATTGTTTGTATGAACTTTCATGTCAATCTAAGTCAAAATGACAATTTAAGTGATCGTCAAGTGGATATACTGTTATCCTATGACCTAAAACAAACAGTTTTTCTGCCTAACAGACAAATGAAGAAGTCTTCAACTACCATTGATAATATCTTCACAAACTTGACCTTCAAGAATGGTACTGTGATGGAGTCCCACCTTTCTGACCACAAAGCTTTATTAATATCTATAATGGTAGAAACTGACTCAAGATCCTCAACAAACAATAATACTTGTCATAAAAAACAGTACTACACAGAAGAGGCAATTGAAGAATTTTCCACCACCCTACAAAAAACTGATTGGGAATTAGTTTATAGCTCAAAATCTGTAAATGAAAAGTATGATACATTCCTCAACAAATTCCTCGCCATTTTGAATGGTTGCTTTCCTCTGCTGAAGCAACTGAATCAAAAGAAAGCCTCGTCACAGAACTCGGGTCAACCCACACAGATTTCTCACATCTCTATAAAGAATTCCAATCCCTGTGTGTACGGTGCAACGCTATTAATGGTACAAAACACCAGTATGCTGATTGTAAAAAGCAGTACTCAAAATTAATACATAATTGATGCAAAAAGAAATTTAATGTAAACACAATCTCTTGCTCTGAAAACAAATCCAAAGCAGCATGGGATACTATCAATAAAAACAGCGGTAAATCACTGAGAAGAAATTCTATCAACTCAATCCAGTTTGGAAAGGAACTAGTGTCTGATCCCAATGCTGTTGCTAATCATTTTAATAACCATTTTCTTAATATCCTTGAAAAATCATTGCCTTCTAATCATACTTTATAATCACCATTGGTGCAAAACTTAGTTAGCTCTGCGCCTAATAGCATCTATCTCCACCCAGCATGAGAAAAGGAAATAAAAGAAATTATAATCAAAATTATCAAACAGACCTCAGCTGGATGGCATGAGGTTCCATGTTCACTTCTAAATGGGACTTGCAGCAACCATCTCCAATTACGCACACTGTAAATGCTTCTCTGTCTTCAGGAGTATTCCCGGATAAACTAAAAATCTCAGTTGTCATTCCTCTACACAAATGTGGTGACCATCAAACAATGGATAACTATCGCCCGGCATCAAAAATTTCAGTCTTCTCAAAAATATTTGAAACTGTCATTGCCAATAGGATAATGGCATTTCTAATAAAAAGTTACATCTTATCCAAGTCCCAATTCGACTTTATAAAAGGATATTCCGTCGAATTTTCAAATATATTGACTCAGTTGATCAAGAGATTCTTCTGAATAAATTTCAGTTCAGGGTGTCCACAAAAGTCAAAATATAAAATTCAAGCATAATTCAAGGTTTTCAAGGCTAAATTTATACAAATTTCCAGGCTATTATATTGCGGTTTTTGTACGAGTCAAAAGTGATGTTTTTCAAGTTCAATGTAGAATATGGATTTTTTGTAGTTTAACCCATAGCATAATATAGATAAAGTAATTAAATAAGAAATAATTGGTAAATTAAAGTAATTAAATATGTAGTTTAATTGGTAGTAAGAGACTCTCTTTGTTGGTGTGGAATGATACTTGTTGATTGAAAACCCTCTTTCTAAATTAGCATTTCCATGAGAAATTACGCATTCTTCTTGAAGAGGAACTTAAAGAACCCATTGGCTATTTAATCTTCATCATTCAGCCACTGCGCTTGGAATGATGATTTTCCACGTTAATATTTTTTAGCCATGCTTTTCTAGACTCAATTTTCTGTTCACTCCGAATCAGAATGTAACATTTTTGCACCGGTAGACTACATAGAAAAAGTAAAATAATAACAGTCTTTAGTATCTCACGTCATCTTTTTTAAAAAAATTAAGTTAATAAAAATCCTAATTCAAGTGAACGCAACCTGAATATATGTAACAAACATCAGCAATTAGATTTCTCAAACAATATTATAGAAAAGTTTGTAAAAAATGTATTGCATAGCCTACCAGTAAGCCTACTTACAATATACATAATGCAAAGTACGCTAAATCATAAACAGGATTTATAAAATACTTTTATAACTAACAAGGGAAGGTTCCCAACTGTAACCGGCGGATCACGATCAAACTTCGTAGGGTGGTAGAAAACGAAAATTTATTAGATACGTGTTTTCGGAAAAGCGTCCAATATGCCTTAGTTTTCGAGATATTTGCATTTGAAAATCTTTAAAAACGCCTAAAATTAAGCATTGCGCAACCCGCAATACACATACCCAGCCTCTGCTCCTTTCTCGGGGCAATCTTCAAGGCCAGCGATGGAGTGGATGGGACTCTCTGTGTGACTCATAAACAAACTAATGCTTTTTTTGCGGCAATACCTGCATTCACCACTCGTCAGAACATTTACCGCGACTTTAGTATCGGTACACGCGTTCGTATGCTGAATGGACCTTTGCCTTGATGCTTTCAGTTGCAGACGAAGCTCGTTGAATAAAAACTGTAATTAAATTATTGCATGAAATGGGCATCCCTCGACGTTAGATGGACAGGGTTCTTCACTTTTTTCCTGAATTGGTTAAAGACCTTCTTGAAAAATTTATAGTCCCCGATTGCGACATGATATCTGGGATTTTATATGACGAAGGCCACACACGAAAAATTTCTTTTCCAATTGATTTTGCAGGGAGAGAGACATTTTTACTAGCTTGCGTTGTAGCCAACCTATACTGTCGTAGAAGTTCACCACAATAATGCAACGCATTTGTTAACTCCTGCTTCCCCCCATTTTATCTAAAAATCGGGATGTTAAACGGGTTTCCGTCTACGTCATATAAAATCCCAGATAACATATCGCTATTTTGTGGAGGTGTGCTTGCGGTCTCCATGTCACTCAGCGTCTGCACTCAAAGAAGAGGTTGGATGAGGCATCCAATTTTAGTTGGATAAGGAATTGTTATTCCAAAAACCAATCGTGATCGATACGATGGTTGGGTGAACCGTCCAATTTCATTTAATGCTCTCGCAAAGAGTCTTGCTCCAACTAGTTGGATTGGACAACCATTGCAATTGTTACTCCGCTCTGCTGAGCAATAGTTTCAAAGTGCATTGTTTTTTCTTTAATCAATGCAACAATACACGCATTCTGTTGTGAAATATTTTCAAAGTGTATTGTTGTTTCTATAAACAATGCAACAATAGACAATTTTGTAAATATGAAAATATTGAAAATATTTTGTTCCCAGCAATTGTGAATGTCCTTAATTTATTTTGTGCCTGTGTTTTTGATTCCGTGATTTATCCTCGCTCGTCAAGAACTTGTATATATATAGTTCAATATAAGTTTATCATAGAATTGATCACACAAAAAAATATAGAAAATAGTGAAAGGACTCACTGGTATATTCTCAATTTTCGGCTGCACAACCGCCTTCTTCAGAGGGTAGAGGAGAGGAGACTCTCTCCTCTCCTCTCCTGCGTCTCCTCTCCTCTACCCTCTGAAGAAGGCGGTTGTGCAGCCGAAAATTAAGAATATACCAGTGAGTCCTTTCACTATTTTCTATATTTTTTTGTGTCATCACACCTATGATAAACTTATATTGAACTATTATTCACCTGAGTGATTTTCGAAGAAAGTGTGTGTGTGAGTCTGGAGTTTGAACCTTCGTTAACACTAGGGTTTACGGCGGCACAATGGGTCAGGCGAGTAGAGAGCATCAGCGTACGGGTGGGACGAGTCAATGTTGTTAGCCCAATCTGTTAGCAAGCTGCGGGGATAGGCGAAGCTATGGCTGAATAGCGTGGCCGATGAAGTGCATTCTTGGGAGGCGTTCAAGAGAGGGCTATTATATTGTTTTCCATCAGTGGAGGATCAAGCCGATGTGCACTTGAGCCTTATAAAGAGAAGGATGCAGCGTGGCGAGAAGCATGAGTCATATGTTTACGCGATGAAGACTATTGCAAGACGTGGTGAAGTAAATGAAGCGTCCCTAATCAAATACATTTTAAATGGTATGTGGGATAGGGAACTGGTGAAACTGTTGACTATGTGTGACTTTGAAGATGTGGAAGGACTACTACGCAAGATAAAACGATACGAGAGCGTCACCGATAGGGCGAGAATGGGAGAGAAAGCAACTTATCGGAATCGACCTCCTGCGACCAGCGACAAGAAGATCGAAGTCAAGGAAGTGAGGGGTGAAAGAACGCTAGCCCAGGGCGTATGCTTCAATTGTGGTAAAGAAGGGCACCTTGCTAGGGAGTGCCGAATAGCCGCTCGTGAGAGACTTTGTTACCGGTGCAAGCGGGCGGGACATCTGCAGAAAGATTGTCCGCAGGGAACGCCGAGAACGACTCCGCGTGAGAAAAGTTGGAATATTAGGAAAATCGCACGACCCAACTGCAGCATAAAGGATGAATACCACAAGTGGATAGAAATAAATGGCGATCGGGTCGTTGGCTTTGTTGATTTAGGAAGCGATGCTGTCACCTTGAGAAGAGACGTCGCTGAAGAACTAGGAGTCGAGTATGAGGCGAGCCTTAAGTGTTTCATAGGCTTTGGATCCGGGAATTGTAAAGCTATTGGCTCAAAACGGATAAACTTGAAGGTGGACGATGTGAACGTGGAAGTAGAGGTTTTAATCGTCCCAGAATATTCTCAGGAGGATGCTATCATCGTAGGGCGGAGTGCCTTAGACCAGCCAGGAGTTGGAGTCGAAAAGGAGTTCGGGAAACTCACTATTTCCAGAGAAGATGGTGTCATTAAGAAGGGAAGGAACTCTCAAGTGCGGAGAGTGGAAGAGGAGTCACGAATCCAGAAGGACGAGATGGACGGGAATGAGAACCTGTCGATGCAAGAGGAAGGGGCAATATGTGACCTCGTAAATAGATTCAGGGGATGTTTTGCTAAAAACCTAAGTGAGTTAGGCAAGAGCATGGGACATGTAGATGCCCTTAGCAGAAACCCAGTAGATAATGCGGAAGAACCTGAAATGGTAGACTCTAGAATATTCACCACGAGAATTCAGCAGGAGGATTGGCTGTTGACCATGCAGCTGCAAGATCCGAGTCTCCAGAAAATTCATGCGATGTTGCAAAAACCAGCAAATACAAATGAGGATAAGCAAGTGCACACTGACTACGTGATAAAAGACCATCGAATATGTCGAAGAGTTGAAGGAGGAAGTCGTTGGGTCGTCCCAGGAGATGCGATTTGGAGAATAATAAAAGGAAGCCATGATGATATGGGACATTACGGAGAAGAGAAGACTCTGGAACATCTGAGGAGATATTTCTGGTTCCCGAAGATGAGGAGAAAGGTGAAGAGATACATCGCAGCCTGTATTGAATGTGCATACCACAAGTTACCAGGTGGGAAGGAGGGAATACTATATCCAACTAAGCGCGAGGGTACACCCTTTCATACCGTGAACGTAGACCACTTAGGGCCGTTCCCTCGTAGCAAGAGAGGCAGTGAGTATGTCCTCGCATACCAAGACAATTTTACAAAGTTCATAGTACTTCGAGCTGTGAAAAACACGAGGTCGAAACCAGTTTGTGAGGCCCTGAGTGAGATTGTTAGCTTGTTTGGTTGTCCGGACCGTATTATTTCGGATAGAGGAACGGCATACACGTCAAGAGAATTTGAGGAATTCTGTGAGGAACATCAAATAAAACACATCAAGACCGCTACTGCGACCCCCAGGGCAAACGGACAAGTAGAGAGATCAAACGCCGTAATTACTCGAGCATAGGGATGTGCGAGTACTCGAAAATTCGAGTCGAGTCGAGTAGTTGGTACTCGACTCGACAACTCGAGAATTTTTACGAGAGTCGAGTCGAGTAGTTTTTGTCGACGGAGCCGCCAAGGCCAATAGGTTCAGAAATATGCCGACAGGAAGCGCTATCATCAAAATTGAGTAAATTTCTGGTTACACGGTAGATAACATGCACGAACATGTACTTACCTACGTTCATTTACATTTGCGTGAATGGTTTCATGTATGTTTACGTGAACGAATTCATGTACGTTTGCGTGAACGAATGGATGAATCCGTGGTTACACGGTCCATGAAACCGCAATATACCGTATTCCTCCGAATATAGCTAGACCCCCCTTTTCGGCCGAAATATTCGCGGAAAAAGTCTGGGGTGGGGGACTATATTCGAGCTCAAAGCACCTAATGTCCGTTGTAAAATTCCAACCCCTGAGTTTGAAGGTTTAGATCACAAAAATGAGTAGTTCAATTTTAAAATAAAGTCTATCGAATTAATTCTTGTTTATTTATACGTTTAATAATGTCAAAAATATATTTTTAGCTTGTTATATTAATTAATTTTTCGGCTGAGACAGATAAAAACGCCAGATATTATTCAAGTTCCGGGAAGCAAGTTTGACGCCCACTTGAAGATACACATGAAAAGGTACTTCTCTTTTCTTCGCATAAGATATGGAACATATAGTTATCTTAGACTAAACAAAGTTTAAAATAGATTACTCAGTTACTAATTACGTAACGAATAATATTTAAAAATGCACTATCTCATCATGCGAAAGTCGGAAATTTAGTTCGTTTTGATGGTATTCTTCGTGTTTGAAAACTAAGAACGTGTAAAATGACTTAATAAATTGGGAGAATTAGATATGCATTCAACGCGTATATATTTATTTCGGAAAGCAAGCTCCACGCGACAGGACTTTTGGCCTGGAGAGATAAGCTGCTCGAGGTTGTCAAGTTGTAAGCTACCGTAGGTAGAAACTACCGCGTGCACCAAACACCACGCGAGAAAATTTCTCTAGTATGCACAGGAAAAATATCCTTGCCTATGCTTGAATAAAATTTTATAAGTTGCAGTATTCACCAAAATAAAATCAGCGATAAGAGAGATAGCTTTTGTCCCCACATTTCTTGGCTTCTCGACGAAAGAAACAAATTGCATTTTAAATTATCTTCAACTCCGTCTCCAAAATCTTTGCGCGAGGAGGCATAATGACGGTATGCTTCCAAAGATACCGTCAGTTCTTAAAATGACACTGACTTGCATTCTTAAAGGCGATACTTTTTTCCGCTATTATCGAGTCCTCATGACTCATTCACAGCGATAGGCGATCTGCTTGCAGCAGATGATTCCACGCGCGCGCTACCTTTCCAGGCATGCTCTGGACATTAGAGCGTGCTTTTATAGCCGAAAATAAATATATATTGATATCAAATAATCAACGAATTCTACTGAGAGTTCATAAGTGGATGCATATTAATGACTCGAGAGCAAGAGAAAGGTCCAAACGGTGATTTCCGGAACGGAAAGCGTGTGGGACGGAAAATAACGCAGTCTGACAAATTCATCAATAACAAAAATATTGATGAACGTAATAGTATGAAACTTCGTATAACTATTAACAAAGCCCTTAGCTACAATATGTGAAAAGGAAGTTTGATATCTCGATCTGTGTTGTTCTTACGATGCCCGAATTCGATGGATCCATCCGGTACCAATAAAAAGTCGCTAAAAATCCGTTCTTAAACACGTACTTCAATAAAAAAAATTATAAAAATATTTTAATACTACCAGTTAACGTAGAAATAAACAAGCTTTAATTTGATATACTTTATTTTAGAATCGCTTCAGCCATCTTGGAGATATTGGTCTTCAAACTCACTGGTGAAGGAAATTTTGTAACGGATGGTAGGCATCCTATTGTAAGGGCATTACGGATGATATAGGTATCGTATAAAACTTATAAGTTTTACTATTCCATTTTTTTATTTCCTATTTAGGATTATTAATTACATCAATAATTTCAAGTTCCTAGTCATATCTTAAGATAGATAATTATAAATATCTATAGATAATTATCTATAATAAATTTTTGTTCAAATATATTTCCTTAGAAATCGAAAACTTTAATCCACAGGACTCTATACAAAATTCATGTACCTGCTCACATTCATCCGTGAATGAAAATTCATTGTTCAAACATTATTAATTTGTATTAATGGATATTGGAAATAACCCGTGCTGATATTGGGTGTTCATGCATCGTGCACATGGGGGTGATTGACCCACGTCCTTTTTATGATTCTAAGTTCTATCATGTTTAGGCAGAAATCACCGATTTTGAAGAGATGGTGCCATTAATTGGAAGAGGAAGAAAATTATGTGTTAAAAACTAACTATGTAATTAATGGCCAATCATAAATTTGAGGCCGAGCTTATCAAATATTTACTGCACAAATAAGGCATATTGTATGAAATTTACTGTACTGTTGGACTAACCCCGGCATACACGAAATCACTGATAAAGCGTTTAGCTCTGAAAAGAAATACATAGGAATGCGAAATACAAGGAATACTCTTCTAATTAGGCTTATGTATTCCTTAAGAAAAAATATTTTGCTTCCTGGCTTACTTTCATTACAAGTTAATAGGGCATGTCACTCATATAGGCCTCATATTATGCCTAAGTACACTCTAGGTACCGTACTGCAAGCTAATTTACACATTTTTGAGTAATCCTAGTAATGATGGTAATTTTCTTATTTCGAGAGCTACCGGAAAATTTCCATTATGTCTTTTGGCCTGCGCTCTGTGCCATATTAATTTGACTGTTTATAACTATGCATTAGGTAGGTAGACCTGCCATTTGATAGTCAGATTGCTGGCTAACTTTAATTGCGATGACTTAAGTAAGAACTGGGTCTCCTCTCTCATGCACAATAATGTACAAACTCGACTCGACTCGATACTCGTGAGTACTTTACAACTCGACTCGAGGTCAAAAAGTGCTACTCGCACATCCCTACTCGAGCAATCACGACGATGACTTCATCGGAGGATGGAAGTGATTGGGATGGGTGCTTGAAAGACATTCAATTTGCCATGAACTCGATGGAGAACAAGATGGTAGGGTCCAGTGCTCATGAACTATTGTTCGCGTACCGCCCCCGGAACGCGTTAAGAAACCGAGTGATAATGACATTGCAGGAAGATGAACCTAAAGTGAGCAAAGAGGTGGTAGAGGAGATTAGGAAGGAAGCTTTAGGCAGGATGGTAACATGTCAGGAGAGACAGAAGAAAAGGTTCGACGAAGCTCACAAAGAGCCAAAGAAATACGTGCGAGGAGATCTAGTGTTAGTCGAGCGAGAAGCCCAGGCGACAGGAACGTCTCGAAAGCTAGCACCCAAGTTTAAGGGACCATACAGGGTGGAAAAGGTATTCCCCAGAGATAGGTATTTGTTGACAGATATCCCAGGAGCAGCCAGAACCCAGAGGAGGTTTCATTCCGTCTTTTGTGCGGATCGGATGAAACCATGGTGCCAACCTCCCCATGACTATGCCCCAGTAGCAGAAGAAGAAGACGACAACCCACTACAAAGCAGCCTCCTAGACCGGGGAGCCCAAGAGCGGATCGAAGAGGACCCCGATGCTGAGGAAAAAGAGGGCAGCCAACAGCCAGATCGGGCCGAGGATGGCCCTGAAATCAGGAAGGGCCGACTGTCAGCGTACGGCCGTAAGAGAGGGTCCAGTCGGTGCTGCCCCCCAGGGGGACGCCATAGAACGAGGCCGACGCCGCCGCGTGGCGTGGTGACGAGGAGTCAGTCGGCTAGAAGCCGTGAGTGTGGCGGGGTGGGATAGACGGTGCCTGAGACGATTGGGAAGGGTTGACCACACGAGCAAGGGGCTCGTGGTTGTATCCAACATTAATAAAGTTGGGAGTTACCTTGGGAGTGCTGTGTGTTTCAGGGTGTTGGTGAAATCTGTTCCCAGTTCGTTGTCCCCCTTGTTACTCCCTTCGTCATCCTCCCACTCTCCCAAAACCCCCCCTGCCTCACATATATATATATACACATACATACAGTAAAACCTCGCTTTTACACCCCCGCAATTTACGACATTTTCATCAAGTCCCGATGATTTATATATCTTCACAGTGTTATGTCTTCCCCGTATTTACACTTACGAAATTTTAAATGGTCCGCCATTTGAGCTAGGCCGCCAAAAGCAACATGGCGGATAGCGTATCACAACCATATGAGGAACGATTTCACCAACCAAATATTTCTGGGTTCATCTCATACTTTCGTAATAAACTCGTTTTAATTCTTTAAGAGGCAAATAAGGTAAAATTATAACAATTGTGCTAGTTCCCCAAATGCCTTATATTACGTTTCGAGTAGCAATTATGCGGTAAAATCATGAAGGATATGTATCTTCCATCGTAAAACTGTATTCCGGGAAGAAGTTGGCTGTAATTATGTGAAATAAAATGATGATATGCACTTCTCTTTAACAGTCATGCCTGCGAATAATTCTACCTTACTTGTAAGTGTCGTGTCCACGAATACAGACACTATATGTTTATATTCGTTCGTGTTTTCATGATGATCCACGCACTTAGTTTTATTCTTCTCGTGCATTACGAAGTTCTGCCATTAATTTTAAAGTCATTCTAATCGTAATCACGTTTTCCCTGCTTTTTCCGTGACAGCGTCAAGTAACGCGAACAAAACAAAAAATGGCCCACAAACGAGAGAGGAAAACGTTGTCAATAGAAGACAGGATAAAAATTTCGGGAAGAGTTGACTCGCATGTAGGTTCACGTGTTTCACTTGCCAGAGAACTTGGGATTCCAATTGAGCACTGTCGTTAAAACATGCAAAACCATTGAAACCAGTGCAGTAGAATGCGGACCCAGTGCAAGGAGGCGAAAATACGTCAAGTATTCAAAATATGATGAACTGGAAGAAATTTTGAAGGAATGGTTTCAGTGTGCCAGAGTATCTAACATACCCATCAGTGGAGTTATTCGTAAGGAAAAGACACAACATGTGACAATGAGGTTAGGAATTGAAGACTTCCAAGGCTTCAAACTAGGTACAATGTTGTGTATAAATCAATTTGTGGTGAGTCAAACAGTGTTGATCCCCAGACAGTTACACAGTGGAAGGAACATTCTTTAAGACAGCATATTGAAGGGTATGCACCAAAAGACATTTTCAATTTAGATAAGACAGGCCTTTTTTCAATGTTCTTCCTCATAAGACTTTAGACTTAAAAGGTGAATCTTGCCATGGGGTAAAGCATGGTAAAGCTCGTCTGACAGTATTGTTAGGTGCTAATGCTAATGGTAGTGAGAAGTTAAGGCCGTTTGTCATTGGAAAGTCTAAAAATCCCAGATGTTTTAAAAACGGGATTATTTATTTTTTTGTACGTTTGACAATTGGAAAGTCCAAAAATCCCAGATGTTTTAACGGAATTATTTTTTTTTTGTACGTTTGACGTACGGGAGATTATGGAGTCCGGGACCCAAGGGCAGCCAAACTAATATTTGATTTATTATTATGCCATTATGTGTTATTGCTAATGTTTCCTAAATGATTTAAAGAGTTTTGAACGTCAGAGGCACTTATGACTTGACAACGTAATTTATTTATTTGTTTTATACATTTATTATTTATTTTCATGTTCTCTACCTGCTTTTTTTTTATTTTCATATATATTTGTATTTATTGTCGGAGAAGCTGCAATCGATGTCTAAATTTTGGATTAACTTAGAGAGGGGGATATATATATATATGGCCATTCACACACACACACACACACACACATATATATATATATATGGGTACCCTCAACACCTTGTTGCTAGCATTTAGCAGGACATCTCTTCTCTCTCTTCTACATATTTTATATATATATATATGTTCACATAGAGGACGCACTAGGCAGATACACAATAATTCGCACGAGAGGACACTTAACAAGAAACATAGATACACGAAAAAAGGAGACACTCACAAAGTAAACTGGGAGACGTTTCGACGCTCATGGCGCCATTCTCGATCCGGAGAGAGTGATGTTCTCCGCGTAGAGTGAGGGGGTGGAAGGGATAAAAAGGTGGGGGAAGAGGGGTTGGTGGAGGGGAGGAAAAGGTGACCAATGGGGGCTCTCAATGTTGAAGATTGAGACCTGGATACTCCCATGCCTTGGAAACGAAAATGTGGGCGGATTCTCTGGTTCTCACCTCTATACTACCGGCAGATTCAGGGAGGACTTCAATAATATTAAGGGAAAAACAATGGTCGAAAGGGTGACCGTGGGAAGCGGTGTGCTTCGGAATGGGATCGAGGAAGGGGGGAGACTTGGTGGAGTGACGATGGCCATTCATACGGATCGACTGTGGGGTGGTGGTCTCACCGATATAAAATGATGGACAAATGGTGGATGGTGGTTGAAGGGAGGGCCTAGTGGATTTGAAAATATCACGTAAGTAACACATGTATAATAGTCACTAGTTGCGACGACATAAAAAATATAGAAAACACAAAAAAGGGACACTCACAAACGAATAAAACAGGAGCTTTCGAACAGCGTTGTTGTCTTTCTCAACCAGAAAGGAATACTGAGAGGATATGGGGGAAAGGGTATTTAGGAGTGGAAGGGGAATGGAGGGGAAAACGGAGAGTCGGGGAGGGGAAGAAGGAGAAACGGGGAGGGGAAGTGGTGAGGAGGACACATTGTAGTCACAATGAGTACAAGTGTCGGTTAAAAGGACACATTGAGCCCAGGGGGGGTGCATGCCCTGAGGAGGAGTATGCAAGTTTGTTCAAGGGTGTGCAGGTTGACGGCGGAATCTGAGGGGGGGAGGGAGGCAATAACGGAAACATTGAAACATTGATTGAAAGGCATGTCATGAGTAGACGCGTGTTTAGTTACTGGTAGTGATGAGTGCGGGGATGACGGAATACAGGAAGCACGGTGATTATTGACTCTTATGTTAAGAGGGGTGGTGCATTGTCCTACATAGAAGGCAGGGCAGAAATTGCATTGGAGGAGGTAGATGATGTTGGTGGAAACACAGGTAGATGAAGGAAAAATTGGCAGAGACCTGAGTGTGGGAAGGAAAGAGGCAGGAGGAGAAGAGAATATAGGGCAAGTCTTGCATCTCGGACGTTTGCATGGAGAGGGGGGGACGTGGGTGTGTGGCATGGATTTGAGAAGCGGGCGGGTAGTTTTGAAAATAGTGCTTAAATTAGGCGGTCTTCTGTATGTAATGCGGGGACATTTTGGGAAAAGTTTTGAAGTGGAATTGTGGTCTGAAAGAATAGGGAAAAGATCTTGTAGGACTCGTTGTAAGGAATGTGCGCCAGGGAAGTAGGTGATGAGTAGAGAAGGGGAATTGCATTGTTTGCTGTGAGATGGTTGTGGGGTGTAAGGTTTTTTTTAGAATTCTTTTTTGGAGAAGGTTTTCTGGGTACCCACGACGGAGAAGGGAGGTGTGTAGATTAGAAAGGTAAATGTGTAGGTCGTCGGGATTGTTGCAGATCCTGTGTCCGCGGATGGAAAGAGAATAGGGGATGGAGCGTTTGGTGTGGGGTGGGTGGCAGCTACTGTGGTGAAGGTATTGTTGCTTGTTGGTGGCTTCAATGTGTACCGAGGTTTTGAATTTACTGTCAGAAAGGGAGATGTTTACGTCCAAGAAAGTGATGTTAGAACTGGAAAAGGAAGAAGTGAAGGAGATAGAGGCTGAAGAATTCAAAGAGGAAACAAAAGTCTTGAGGGAGTTGGTGTCGTGGGTCCAGAGGAGGAAAATATCATCAATGTATCTGAGCCAAAGGAGGGGTTTGAGAGGGTAGTTAGTCAAGAATTTATCTTCGAAGAGGCCTAGAAAAAGGTTGGCGTAGGAGGGACTAAGCCTGCTTCCCATGGCGCAGCCGGTCTCCTGGAGATAATATTTATTGTCAAAAGAAAAGGCATTGTGTGTGAGGATGAAACGGCTGAGATCCAGAAGAAATTCAGTGCTAGGCATTTGTGGTGTGGGACGCTGGGAAAGGTAATGGCGCAGAGCAGCAAGACCCTCTGAATGCGGAATGGATGTGTAGAGCGAAGTAACGTCTATGGTCTTTTTTCCCTTATCCCCCTCAAAAGTGTAAAAGAGGGGTTTTACTGTATGTCTTAAAGTCATCGTTGTTGATCCTATTTATAAAATAAGGATATTTTGTCTTGAATTAAGAATTTTTAAAATTCCCAACTCAAACCAGAAAATCATGATTAATCCACGAACATTTCCCTGCATTGAAAATTCACGAATAATTACAGATTTTCCAGGTTTTCCCGGTCAGTGGACACCCTGCAGTTCCATCATCTAAGAGGTATTGTACTTAATCTAATGAGATCCTTCTTGACAAAGAGAATCCAGAGTGAAAAATTCTGGAGTAAATATGAAGAAATGATCATCCTCCTACCTGGAGGTTATCATAGGTGTTCCTCAAGGCTCCATTCTAGGGTCACTGTTATTTCTACTGTACATTAATGATCTACCATTATCAATGAACAGTGATATTTTCATGCATGCAGATGATACTAATAATCTGCTGAAGCTGAAGAGTAATATTGTTGTGTCAGCTCATGAGACAGTCATCAACATGGAGAGTTGGCGCATTCAAAAAAAGGTTTTGGCATTCACAGAGCCCAAAGTTGGTAATCTTAGAGGGTCCCATGGGCTACTGTGTATAAAGCATAGTCCATGGGTCACCAAAAGTCACCTTATCTCAATATGATGTCATAAGGGCTGTGACTGAGGCAGCATTTGCCAAAATCCATGATCATGAATTACGGTGTATGAATGACAGTGTACATTTCAGATCGAGAATGAAGTCGCCATTCACACTTAAGGGAGATATATTACATCATTATGCTCCACAGAGATCCCTTTAGTACCATGAAAAATGTTTTGTAATACTTAATTCTATTTAAAAATGAGTAAAACTGTGAGTTAGTACAGCTTCGTGTGTGCTATTTCACCAGGTCTGTGAGCACAACTGCTTCTGGCTTGGAGATCAAAGAGAGCTGAGGCAAGTAGACTGCACTGACCTTCATCTCGGAATGAGTTGGAGCTGTAGGGCATGATGGAGCGGAGGGTGGTGACCAGCGTGAGGAGGAGGTTGCTGTAGGCACGTCCATGGCCAAACTCATGAGCAGTCGCCTCCGTGAGGAAACTCTGGATCTGCATGAGGGCCTTGTCCTGAACTTGTGGGCACTGTGAGGAAACAATGATGCTCATACCAATAATCATTCCGTCAAGGTCAAATCTCATGCACCTCCAATGCTTCAAGAAACAGATGCTATTGCTAATAATAACAATAATAAAATGACTTTAATGGGGCAAGATTAAGACAACTGTCCTTTCTGCCATCAAAATATTTACATAATATATAAGAATGTCATGACAGATAAAATCTGAAGTAAAAAAAAACATAAAAAGATTATTCAAGTAATTAAAGAATAATGAATGATTGAAAAAATACAATATATCAATATTAAACAACATAGAAATCATGGCGTGTGACATTCTTTACAACAGTATGAAAAACATGATTATCATACTAACATCCTTTATGAAAAAAGCCACTGCAGGAAAACACCCACACAAGAAGTGGGGGTATGAAAAACCTGTGAATGCCTACTGGTAGTGTGGCAAGTGTTTAAAAACAAATTAAATATATATACATAGGAAAATAAGTATTTAAAATATAAAATTGATCAAAAAATGAAATATGTATTGCAAAACAAAAAATGATGTGATGCCAGTGAATAATGAGTCAAATTTAGAAACGGTAACTGACATTTCAGCTGTTTGACTGCAATTTGAAGAAGATATATGAAATTCTTGGCACTTAACAGCCATGGACTACAAGTCATGTTGCATTAGTTAGGTCCAGTGTAAAGGGGAGTTCAAACACCAGAGTAGGATGTACTTAGGCAAACTAAATCAAACCTTCAATCCAAAAGTCCACCTGGTTGGTGAATGTAAATATCAACAAGGGCATCCTCCGAAGGGGAGCACATGACAGATCAGTATTGCTGATCAGTTTTTGCAAGAGAGAGGTGCACAGTGAAAATTATCCATGCAGCTCTCAAGTTTGAGTTAAAAAAAACAACAATTTCCGTACAAGGTATAGGCAAGACAGTGGCTAAATTGCACCCACTTGATCACTGGGGCACTCAAATAAAAATTAACAATTGAATGCATATTAATGTTGTCATTCCTTGAAGATTTGGCCATCTTTTCTTCTTGTTTTTTCATGGTCTTCTCTATTTTGTCAGCCACAACCTGGAGAGACATTCACCACAATTGTGTTTGCAGGCCCGGTGACAGGAATTTTGGGCCCCTGGGCAACTGAGTGGTCCGGGCCCCCTAAATCCCGGCAAACCCCCTAACTCAATTTAAACCATATCTGCGAACTTTAAGGTTATTTTATAACCAAGACTATTAATACCAACCTGATTATCAGCTTTTCTGCAGAAGAAACTTGCACACTGTCATACATTATCTTTTGATTTACTATAAATCGTCCCTTTTTTAAATTAAACACATGTCAGTGGAATGGGATGGGCAAAAAATTTCAGAATGAATAACTTTTGACGGTGTCACACACTTCACACTTTCATTTTACAGTAATCAAAACTAGGACTTAATTGAACTTGAAAATTTTATAAAAAGTCGTAGTAAAACGTACTTTTCTTTTTTTTCAAAATTAGCATGTCCACAATTACTCCCATATTTTCAGAGATACGGAGATAATTATATCACCACCAAATTAAAATGAATGCAGAGTAATCACTTCTAATAAGCTTTGCTTTCACTACAACTCTCGCAATCAAACATAACAGCAGGGAATGGGTAAAAATAATGTAAGTTAAGGGTTTTGACGAACAGAATATATTTTGTTGTGTCTCAATATTAAGCTATTTTCGATAGTTTCCTTGATGTGTGCATAATTCAAGTAAAGTAGACTAAAGTTTTCCTAGACAAATAAAGTCTAATGTGATGCATAAATCAGGGATATGCATATTGTAACGCAGGGAAAATGAAAGATTTGAGTAGATTTTCTCGATGAACAACCAAAAGCTCCGCGGTGTCCAAAATGTACCTTTCTGCATGAACCTCATAGTAGGGTCAAAGGCTTGGACTGCTGGGTCGAAGGGGCAAAGAAACGAAAAGAAGTCCTTGATAGTCTCCCTCTGGAACATAAAATAATTTTTCGTGCGAAAAATACAGGAATTTTAAGGCTTTGAGGATGTCAATGAGAATTTTACTTTTGAAAGGAGAAACCTTGAACGCGATTTCGCGTACACTTTAAGAGCTTAATATTTTTATATCCCCATGATTTTATACGTGTAGAGCTGGTGGAGATCGATAGCAGTGCACACATATTAAAAAAGACAAATAAAGAGCGTTATGTTCCTTATGGCTTGAAAAAACTTACTCGCGTCACGTCATTTCCATCTTCCAGTGCACGTCTCCGGCTCCACACGCGCGTACGAAAAATCGAATGTAATTATTGGCATCGCAAACGTATTTTCAATTTTTTTTCAGATTTACCTTTAAAAAGCATCAACAATTGAGAGTCACTTGATAGACACTTTACATGCCAGATATTTACTGCTTAAAATGAATTTTTGTGTGAAAATAGCGTCCGTCATTTTGTTACGTAACATCACCTACATTTAGGAAAAAAACTCCCAAAAATAAACACAGTAAATTAAAAGAGTGGTTTCAATAGACCTACTAGTTTTTTATCCGACCAAATTCCTCCCACAGCGTCCCCCTCAACTTAAATAGGAAGATTTTCATAGAAAACTGAAGTCGGGTGTAATTTTGGCTATGTTTGAGCCCCTGCATCTCAGTAACGGCGACAGAACATGACCAATGAGATGCCATTCCAAGGCTTTCAATCAATTATGAGTATTTGTACCAAGTTTCATGATTCTATCTCCAAAAAAGCCATTTTGGAATTTCGTTCATTTTTTCGATTTCAGCCTACTGTGCATCGGTTCAAAATTTTCTTCCTCTCCTTTCTATTAACAAAAACCTCACAAAATCATGACAGTCGTGCATGGGCCTTGAACTTATTTAAGTAAAACAAGGAAATTTATTTAGAAAAATTTCAGAAGGATAAATTATACATCATATTTAAGAATTAATAACTTTCTGAAATATGTATATATTCACAAAATTTTAAATATAAAATTCTCTTTTGCTTCCCTTTTTTATTTTACCCGGGAGTTAAGGATTGCAATCCTGGGACCCCGGATGAAATGACAATCCCGAAATCTCGGGATTTAGTATAAACGAATCCCGGGATTCCGGGATTGTCGTACACCTTTTCGCCAACAGGCAGCGCTAATAAGTAAGTTTTCTTGAATATGAAATGCAACACGTTAGACGTCTGAGTCCATTGACTAATACATTTTATTGTAATAAGTAATTTGTCATCATTTGTAATACATAAGAAAAATGGAAATGAGCTTACGGTGCGCATGTTAAAGACATAGTGATCGCCAGCATTAAACAAGATGGACCAAATTCCAGAAAATGTTGTCTAACTTTCGATTATGATCCCGTAATTGAAAAATCTCTCTGGGATTGCAATCCTTACTGGGAGGCTTGGTTAAGGGGCTGCGGTCCCTCCCTACCCCGTGTATGGGCGCTCATGTATAGAAAACCAATGACACAACACTTGAATGTGTAGCTTGCTATTTATAATCTGTAACTTTGACTGTAGAATAAACGATTATTTACAGTCCACTAACAAATAAACAATAGACTTTATGTGGGGTGTGGGGGATGGGGTTTCTTGTCGTTCAGGTTACAATATATCACTGAGTAGCGAACATGTAGCGAATGTTCGCGGCAAAGGGAGGGAAGGTAAGTCACAGCGCCCGTGCTTCTCGCTCTATCTTCCCCATCACCCCAAAACCCTCGTTGACCACGACAACAATGCTAAAGTCATACTTCTCTATTGCACACCTATGTTGCACACTGACACACGCTCTACCTTCATTCGTTTTTTTCACCTTTTAAACAACAAAATTTTGTATTCTTTTTGGCATTTAAATTCATTCATACTTTAAATTTTTATTTTCAATTAATTTATTTTGGCCCGGGCCCCCTGATGGCCCGGGCCCCTGGGCATTTGCCCCCTTTGCACCCCCCTGTCGCCGGCCCTGTGTGTTTGTACTCACATTTTTCACTTTGCCTTGGATGTCTATGTAAAAAATTTTGCACGACACTATTACAAATCAAAGGATCTCCTTAGAATGGCATCCGTCATCAATGAAAGCTGCTGCTTCACTTGTTTTGTCAAGGGACAAGTTTCTCAACCCATTGCCCCCATCTCTCAGTACTATAAACCAAACACTGATTGCAAATAAAAAATCATTTTCCAATTGCCAAACAATGAATCTTCATTAGTGACGATATTTGTATATCTCTGGAATTATCCACCTTCAATTCATGATGGCACTAGCATCTTGTTGCACTTCAGTTATGCTGAGCGCTTGGTAACCCAAGTCACGAGAATATCAAGAATAGGGCGCCTGGGCAAATGTGAAGATCTAAAGAAATTAGCTACTTTTCCCTTGTTAGACTTCATTTGGAATACGCTGCCAGTATATTATGGGGTACTTACAAAAAAGGCTTAAATAATGAATAAAAAGGAAGTCCCCAGGCTTTACTTGGTGGAAGCGCATGATTGTAGCAAGGAGAAGAAACCACTTTGTAAGATTGCACAAGTTTACTGAGACACCGACCTAGGTTTCAATTGTAGTGCAATCATCTTCAAGACCTTGGTATTACGAGCGATATTTCTTGAGGGTGATGCACTGCAAAGTACAAATTAATGCATGGTATTTATCTTTAGTAGCATTATCTGTCAACTACAACTTAGAACACAATACTTGTGCCATTTCTACATTATTTAAAGTCCAATTAAGCAGTGACAAGTTATGGCCGGCCCTGGTGTACCCTGTGCGCGGGCTTGCACTTTTTAGTTGTTCTAATGTTAAGCCAAGTTCACATAGGAGAGGAATGGGCGGAAGATGGACAAGCAGAAAAGCATCTAGTCAATCACACGACAGCGGAGAGCAGTGGTGTGGGTAAGGGGCGGAGTTCAGCCCACCTGTCTTTGTCTGCCAGTGTGGGAGTAGTTGACGGACGAGGAGTTGATTAACTCTGTGAGAAACGAAGGTGACGACAAAATTAGTTCTCTTCCAGAAGAGAAAACAGTGCCCATGCTGACTAGAGCTAAAGCACCGCAGGCTCTTAGAAAAATAAGCACCGTTTACCGGGCCAGTGATGCTTCCGCCGACGACTTTAGTGAATTTAGTGAAGCGGAAGGGTCTGTGCTTTTGGCAACTGGCAGTAGACTGAAGCAGACGATGCTTGAATGATTTTTCAGCCGGGAATAGAAACTGGAAGTACTGTGCTGGTAATGTGAAGCATGTGTTTGTGTGATACTAAAGGTTCAACATTGTTTTGTTATACTTTTTATCATCGCGATGAAGTCGTCAAAGTTTTCCGTAGCCAAAGAATTATTTATATCCTTAAAATTTTATGATTCATGCTTTTTTCATTTATTTTTCCTGTTAGCAGGTTTCCTGTTAGAAGTAATGAGAATACATACTTATGTTTTCTGGTACATTTGTTAATTTGTACATATCTATCATGGCAGCACTAGTACGACACACGATGTGCATCGCAACCGACGGAGGCATTTGCTTGTGTAAATAAATACTCACTGCAACTAATTTTCGAGAGATAACTGAATGTGAATTTTAGGAATGGCTGGGAGGAGGTAATTACGCAAGAAATATTTTCGACTTCTGAAAAATGCTGTATTTCTGCGAATCATATCGGCAACTTTACTAATCAATGGTCGTACTGGTTAAGACTTGAACACTTCAGCAAAGCATAAATTGTTGATTTGGAAGATTTAATTCACAAAATAAATAATAAATATGCAATTGTGCACGAAAACGGCCATTCTACCTGTTTCTAATAGCATGGTAATGAATGAACAACTGAAAGTAAAAACAACTATGGGAATTGAGAGGCTTAATACATCACCTTCAGATATAGCGAGCGCTCGTTATAGCGAGAGTGAATTCCCAGCCACTGAGGAGAGCACTCATTATACCGAGCTTCCACTGTATTTCCACAGCCTTGTCAGATGCGAATTTGGGCCTCTTGGCCTTCAGGGCAGCCAAGTTTTGCGCCATTGACCTCTTCTTCTTCACCTCCTTCTCTCTCTCTTTCTGATCTTCACCATTTTTCCTTTGAAGGACACCCTTGTGATTTCTCTTGGCCAAGCGGTACGCAGCGATGAGTTTATTGTTGATTTCAAGTGACATGATGCCCCCTGCTGACTTGATGGCGTCGCTGGGCAACGAGCAACTCTTCCAGCTGGTTTTCTACAGTAAGGTTCTTGTTGATTGAGAACGCAGCAATGTCCGTGCGTTCAAACACGATTTTCACCTGCGCCTCTGGCATGGTCGTATATACAGGTCTCGTAACTTCCTATACTACCCTACGGGCTGAGCTGGCAGATCCCTCGAGGCTGAGAGAGTATTTCCTTCCTACTGGCAGTCCTCCTGCCAACATTTTCCACTAGGGTGAGAGAGGTGAGTTATACTGTGTTCGAGCAAAAAAATCTTTGTTCATCAGTGGCTATCAGTTTCCCTTGGATTGTAACTGATTCATCGGTGAGTATAGATGTTGATTTTATACCGGTACGTGGCTTCCTTTTAAATATACAGAGCCTAAAATGCCATTTATCATTCAGAAGTTAGCTATGTCGAGCAGTTGTGTGGCTTTGGGTTGCAAGGAAGGATACATGTCGAAAAAATCATGTCTTTTTTTTGTTCCGGAAGATCCCGAGAAGCATGTCAAATGGCAAGCTGTTCTTCCAAGGAAGGATTTTGTGTCCAGGGGAAGACAGGTTGTCTGCGAGAAGCACTTTGCCCCTCAGGACGTCATAAGGAAAAGGTTTCTTAAAGATGGCGATGGAAATATCATTGGAGTTTCATAGTTTCAATTGTAATTGAAGCCCATCCAATCATTTCCATGTTAATGATAGAGATATCATTAGTGAAAACCCGAGAAACAATGGCAATTATTCCAATTCCTTATGAGCCTTTTCAGCTCAATCAGGCAGATACTGTGACACCATGTAACGTCACCATCACTAATTTTCCAAAAGATTACATATGTGAAAGTAATATTCCAATGATGAATTTTGATGCTTTTATCTGAGCAGAGGACCCGATGAAATTAAGTTATGAACATTCAAACACTGCTGTGTCAAGACTCTGCACACAAAATAAATTACATTAACACTTAACTGTTCAAATGTTGCTCTTAGAGAAAATATTTTAATTTCATTATAGCGATAGTGTTTCTGCCTCTTTTAACACAACGTTTCTACAATTCGGTACTATAATGGTCAAGCAGGACTTATTTTATCTATGAAAATAACAATCGTGTAATAATTAATAACTGAGAAAGACCCTCTTTGATTTCCATGAAAATGTTAAAGTAGCTCTAATAAAAGTTGAAGTAACAAAAAATACAATGGTAGTATTTTTAGGTTTTCATTTTATAATACGTCAAACAGGCATGTTTTCCACCCGATTTTGTAAAACCATTGGTTCTTGTACATCAAAGTTGCAATATGAATATGTTAGCGACAGTAATGTTTGTGTACCTGGCATGCATTAAACATAAAGTGTACATGCATGAATCATTGCTCACATCTACTAACTGAATTAAGTTTTGCAGTGGTTTCAAATGTCAGCAAATATCCACTGCAACTGACTGGAAATGGGCGATGAGACAATTTGCGCAGAAAGTTTTCCAATGGCAGTACACTTAAATCTTCTCATTTGGGGAGCTTGAAGCCATTGGGTCGACCACGTGGATGTATGACTGTGGCAGCATTATCATTCTCTTAAAAAACACTGCTGTATTTTTACAACTCACCGGCTGTTTTCATGAGTGCATGCAATAAGATCATTCAAAGACAAATTCTTAAGGTTGCATGCTTTTTTGAATTCCTAACGGTTGCAGCTCGTAAACACTTTTGATTTGAAGAGCAAGCAATGCAAGTCATTAGATTGATATACAGTAGAAGCCCAGTATAGTGAGTACGGCTTATTGCGAGAATCACGTTATAGCAAGTGATTGTCTTTGTACCGCCAAAAGGCCTATGTTTTACATGTAAAATAAAGCGGATATAGCGAGGCCAAAAAGTTCCTTCCACGGTATACGCTCGGTATTACGACAGATATCTCTCGAGGGCGATGCACCGCCTAGCAAAAATAAACTATTGTGTTTTGTATTATCTGCTAATTAAACTAAAAATACAAGATGTGTGCCATATCTACAACACCTAAAGCCAGTTATGTCCAAACATTAGCGATTTACGGCCTTCAGTACGCTGTGTGCGCTCCCATTTTATGTTCTTCTTTTGTTAGGCCCAGTCATCAGTGGGAGTGGGCAGACGACGAGCAAGATGAGAGTAGGAGAGGGAGTTAGGTAGTTAGGTGGCAATAACGATAACTCATATCGTGACGATAAATATAGCTATGATTAGGTATCGCGATAAATATCACGATAAACATCACGATAAATATCGTGACCAAGATAAATATCGCGATAAAATATCATGATATTGCGCTCGTTCAAATATAGCGTAATCGCACCCGATTAATTATCGTGATACTGCACCGGTTAATCGTGTTGGAAAAAGACAGCCGTTGAGTTGGCCTTCGCTTAAGCTGGAGCAAGTATGTTTGAACATTTACTATTCTGCTATCTGCTAATTCAAATTCTCAGCAGTTCTCTCACAATCTCTCTTTCAATTTATACAAGTTTACTTACGTAAACTACTGTTTTAAATAGTTTTTCTCCAAAAAAATATATTTAAATTATAAATTTGAAAGAAGCATAATTTTCAAGTTTAATTTTTCTGTGATTTTTTCGAAAATTTCATGAACACTTATAATGTCAATTAAAATGCTTATAAATTTATAGTTTTTTGCGTAATAAATATAAAAATTCACATTGTACTGGAAAGAAGTTGATTTTTCACTCCAGTACAGGCAGTACGCAGATAACCATGCCCGTCGCACATGGGAATGCTGCACAATAAGCAAAAATGTCTCATTTTTCTGTCCCTTTCACTCGGGCAATAGTTACATCGAACCTTCCTTCTCATTGCTGCTCTGCAGGCCAGGGCTGCAAGTCGGTCATTATTACTATTATTAGTCATTATTACCATTATTAGTCATTATTTATGATCTTGGTCATTAAAAGTCATTATTATAGCGTATTTACTTGCATAAAGGACTAGGTTTTTTGTCACTTTTATCCCCTTAAAAAATCGGGGTCTTCCTATGTGCGGGAGTGAAGGATTCTTTGCTTTTTTTTATTAGTGTCAAGGTCGAAATCAAAGTCACCTTTTTGGATGGAGCGATAATAACATTGTATGACAGGTGACTTGTCGCTATTTTTGACTCTGTGGTGGCAGACGATGCCACGCTACATTTGCTTCGGATGCGAACGTATAGATGAGCCTGGCGCGGCGGCCGTGTCATCTGATATCCAGGCGCAAATCGGCAATTTCTGACTAGCATCTTAGTTACATATTTAACAACAATGTAGTGGAGTCGATCGATGGAAGCAACCAATGCCTCCTGCATACAGCTTGCTTTGGTTGACCATGAAGGTAATGCAGTCAGTCGACAGAAGAGTAGCATTGTTGTAGGGGTGAGATTACAAAATGTATGAAAGTAACGAGCGAATGCTCCACCACTACTACTAAATTTCATTCAGGACAATTCAATATTACAATACGGACAAGAATCATACGTAATATAGTTCCAGACCCCCAGACCCTCGTACGTAAGACAATTTAAGATAATCCCAACCCCCCACCATCCCCCAAAACATCTTCCGTTATACTTACAGAATTTATGCGTTACGCTAATGAACGAGTAAGGAAGTCCAATTTTGTATTTTTTGTCTCTAAAATCCTACCTTGTTCTATATTCGAAGTCGTCCGATATACGAGTAAATACGGTAATAGGAAGGGTCCAAAACGTGACAAATCTCACATCAGTGCTACGAATGAAACAGGGCAAGTGTAGCGACTGCGACGAGCAACAAACACAGGAGGGAGGGAGGGGGAGGAGAAGCGAAGTCTGCCGGCCGGCCACTCGCTGTGAGCCGAGCGACTTGAGCGAGAGCCGAACGCAGGCTTCTGTTGCCGAATAGTGCCCAAAGGAAACGAAGTGTGTTCTCCAGCGTAAGGCAGCTTTGTTAGTGGCCTTCCCCTACTCTACGTTGGGTCCGGTGATGGCCATATTGTTTTTGTTGCGTCCATTACAAAACGAGGTGAGTGATCCTTGTCGTTGGTGTTTGTTGAACTTCCCTGTCCCCTATGGTCTGGTCACTTTCCAAATTACTGAGTCTGCCGTATGGGCCTTGAATACTCTTGATTTTAATCGGCATGTACTCGGTTTTCGTAGGGTGCCTGCTGAGAATGGGGAAGTGCCATTTCAAGCCGACTTGGCTAGAAAAGAAGAACATCAATGGTTATTTTATTAAGGAGTGGTGCCGTGCAGGAGGTTCGGAGGAAAGGGCGTTCTGCACTGTACGTACGAGTCAGATTGCTGTCAAGGCAGGTTTTCAAGCACTTGAACAACATTTCAAATCGGACAAACACAAAGATGCTTGTCGCGTCAAGCTATCAACTGGTCAGCTTCGGCTTGAAATTGAGCGCCCTGGTTTAACCTCAGCAGGAGAGGTGCCGACAACCAGTAGAGCTCCAGTTTGCATTACGTACCCAGCTGACAGTGGAAACGTTGCCGCTGTGTACTGGCTTTTGAGATGCTGTGTCTCCAACTTCCCTGCAAATTTCTGCGATGGGATCGAAACTACTTTCCAAGCTATGTTCCCAAATGGTGTTCCCCTGATTTTTCTATGAGCAGGACCAAATTCACATATCTCCTGAATTTTGGAGTTGCTCCTTATTTTAGGGGAGAACTGTCCACAGATCTAACAGGCTCGTACTACTCAATTCTATATGACGAGACTACTGACAAAGGTGGGAACAAGGAGCTGCAGGTGGGTGTTCGGTTTTGGTCAGAGGGAGAGGAAATAGTTGTTGCTCATTACCTGAAGACCTTTTTTATTGGATCTGCAACTGCTGATGTACTTTTGGCGAAACTTAAAGATGCTCTCACTAGTTATTCGCTGCCACATGCTAAGCTCTTAATGCTTGGGAGTGACGGGCCAACGGTCAATGAGAAGGTCCAACGATTGTTGATAGAGGACTTACTGGTGTCAAGGTGGAAGGGACTCGTTGACTTGGGGTCGTGAAACATTCACATATGCCACAATGCCTACCAGAGAGGCATTGACGAATTGGGGGAGGATGCAACAAATCTCATAATGGGTGGGTACGATTTCTTTGCAAAGTGGCCGTCGCGATGGGAAGATTTCAAAGCAATTCAGAGGAAATTAGGGCTACCAACTCACGAGTTCATTATTCATGTTAATTCAAGATGGCTGACTCTTGAAGGAGCTATAGGAAGGATTTTGGAGCAGTGGGACGCAGTCACCTACTACTTCCTCAAATTTGTCCCTGAGAAGAAAAAGACTTTCACAAAGAAGAAATGTAACCAAGATATTGTTGGGTACTTGAAATCACCTACTGTCAAAGCTCAGCTGTTCTTTGTTAGCGATAGTGCGAAGATCCTGATGAAATTTACAGGTACATTTCAGAGAAGTGAGCCATTAATACACATTCTCTACTCAGAACTTGCTGATCTGGTAAAAACGTTGATGGGGAGGTGCTGCAAAGATACAGCAATAAAGAGTCATGGCGTATCCCTGAATACCTTGGAGACGGGAAATCTACTGTCGCCCCTAGACATTTCCTGCAGTGATGATGTAACGAAGGAACTGTCAAAGGTGAGTAGCTGTCAGTCACATGTTCACTTTTTAAGGATTGTGTTGTTGTGGTATTCTGCTTTTTAAATCTGCCATGAGTTCCTGTGCATCACGGGCCGCCACAGAGCCTCGTGCAGGAGACTCGTGTGAGGAGCCGTGCGGCTGCAGAGAAGGCAGTGAGCTGCACGATGCAGATTTAAAAAGCTGGAATACAGTACGCATAAGGAAGTCAGCGCGCTCACACTTGTTTATTGTCAATTGTCTTGTTCAGGTGCATGAGAGGGGTCGATTAGAGTTCCTCAAAGGAGCCAGAGACCACTACGTCGCTGTCTGCTCACACATCCTTAAGAAATTGGCACTAAAAACGAAAGCGCTTGCGAAGCATTGCCGGTGTATTCACCCCAATGAAAGGAAGTCCAAGCGAAGCAGCAGTGACATAGCGGCAATCGCTCGGGAGCTCCCTCTTTCAGATGAGGTAAAAATTTACGTCCTCTTGGATGAGTGGAGGATGCTTCAAATGGAAAAGGATGATCCAGGTAGTCAGGAAATGTACATTGATGAGTATTGGGCACATTTTTTCCGTATCAAGAGATCCACCGGGGAACCGAAGTACCCTAAAGTGGCCACAGTTGTGAAGTGTGTGTTGTGCCTTTCACAATGGCAGGTGGACATTGAACGGAACTTCTCCTCATCTGGCCGAACCCTCACTTCCGATAGAGCCTCAATGTCTGAGCTGACACGTGACTCATACATGGTGATGAAGGGTGTTATGAGGAAGTATGGCAACAAACCGGAGAATGTTGCAATGACAAGGGAATTGCTAGCTTCTGCCCTTAGTGCTCACGCGAAGTATTGTGAGCACATGGAGAATGAGAAGAAGAAAAGGGAAGTGGAAAGTCGTATGGCTGAAGAGGAGTTGGCAAGAAGAGCAAAAGAACAGGAAAAATCAAAACAAATGGAAGAGGAGCGGGAGAAATTGCGTGATCAGCAGGAAAGGCTTAAAGCTATTAGGAAGACTGAAGAAGAGAAAATAAGAGCGTCAGATAAGCTGGTTGAGGTAGCCACCAAAAGGTTTAAAACTGCTGTAGAAAAGAAAGACATGGAGGGAGTTGCTGCAGCCCAAGCTATGCTTGAAGGAGCGGAGACAGTCCGAAAAGAAGCTACAGAAAAGAGGAAGGAAGCTGAGAAAACTCAGCAAAAGGTGGAGCAGTGCACCTCTCAACTTATATCGGACTTCTTCTCCTACAAGCCCAAGGACACATAAATATGTATTTACTAATTCTTTGCATTTTTCCCCTCGTTTTGTTCTTCTAGTCTGGAAAACATGTCTGATTTAATCACTTTATATTTATCACTCAACGAAGTAAATATTTTATTTTACTATTTTGTTACCGTATGTTTCTAGTTAGGAAGTACATGCAAGTTATTTTTTTTTGGAAAGTAAGAGTTTTTTTTATTTTGCATTACTTTCATGTGGATAAAGTTTTATTTGACACATTTTTTAATACGTTGTTCAATTACTATCCCTCTTCAAAGGCACGATATGTACCAGAAAAGATCAGAGCCCTGCATTCTCTGCCATGCATTCAACTCCCAGACTGGACCCTGAAAATCCCTTGCAATTAAGATGCGCGAGTACAAGATATGTGTTCGAATCGCGCATTTTTCAGATTTTCATTGCTTAGTCGGCCAGTTGGCTGCCAGTTTGCGAGTTGGCGGAGAATGCAGGACTCTAGGAAACATATACTCAAGTATGGTTGGCCGGTTTCAGCAAGGTTTTGGTTGTATTTGGTCAATTTTTGGTCATTATTTGGGCAAAAATAAGTCATTTTTCCATTAAAACCAACGGGTAGGACCGCTTGCAGCCCTGCTGCAGGCTCATCAATCTGTAGAATTTTTAGCGTAGTTCATCAACCGTGCAGTACTCATGGGCTGTGTAATATTTCCTACAATTCTCCACAATGTCTTCTCAAATTTCACAAAGTGGTGAACATTTATCAATCACCCTGCCCTGCAATCTTGAAGTTTTATCTTCAAAACGCAGTGTTGACAACAGAAACAGGAATCACTGTAGCAGCATGGTACTTTGATCTAGTGTATCCAAACTCAGTTTATAACAGCTAATACAGATAAGTGGTGCATGTCTTCTGCACCCCAGAAATATACTTAAGTCCAAAAAATGCCTCCATCTCCTCAATATCTACATCACTATGATATGATTGGGAACTTAAATATCTAAACGCTGCCGTTGTATTTCCTCATTTGTGTGCATCAATATTTAATTTCGCAAAGCTCTATCAAATAATAACTCCCAAATTTGCTGAGGAGTTTTGACATCACATGCGCCTTTTGGTCCGGGTTGTTCTGAAATCAAATTTTGCTGTTTCCTTCTCCATAATACAAAAAATAAAGAAAAATAAAATAAGTATGATATCCATAACATCCATTGACTTTCAGGATCTTCGGACAATATTCAAATCGTGACAACCAAAAATAATCATTGCACGGTAATTTTACCATATAAGGTTTAGGTAAAGATGCTAAATCTGGATGAATGCTCAGGAGAAATAAATAGGTTGTAATTTAGTTAGAGGTATTGGGGAGCACGCATTGAAAACAATCGTTATGGACTGACCGCGAAATTCATTTACGAAGAGAAAAAAGTATCTAGCGATAAATGTTCATTTGCACTAAGTCTTCAGTGCTTAAAACATTAGGTGGAAAATAGATCCTCATCTTTTGGTCTCTTTTACCCGGCAGCAAGAACCGTCTTTCCCTCGCAGGTAGGTTGCCTTTCTGCCTCTATTCGTCTGGCTCCCTCTTGGTCGCTTTGCTGCTGGTACACTTTCGTCTTATAAAGGTTCTCCGCTACTACCGCAGTCTCTATCTGCATCCGCGCAATCTTCCTCACTCTCAGAATCAGATTGCTCATGTGCAGAATCTATATCACTGCCTGACTAATTGCCTCACATCCCTTCCTGCTCCTCCTCGTCTAACACCAGCAATGCCTGACGAATATCTTCATCATGCCTCACGTAGAAACGCAACAAGGAAGACATCTCTAATATAGCACCTTCTCGCTAGACATGTGTGCAGGCTATCAATTGGTCTCGAGCTAAAACCACCACCAATTGCCTTATCCACTCTTTTTCTAGAGATTCCTACTTTTTCTTTACAGTTTCCAATCAGGGTTTATAGGGGTTTTCATTTTCGTTTTCCCTGACTTTTCCAGGATATCCAGACCATTATTAGTTATTTTCCCTGACTTTTGAATGTCTGAAAACTCCAAGATTTTGGTCATTTATAGAGATAAAAGTGGTAGTGAGGAAGCAGAGAAGTCTAAACTTATGAAAAATTGTAGGTTTATTTTCATATTAATCATATGACCTTCCAGTAATAAGAGATCAACAACTTTAAGTCCACAAAATAAAAATTATGATTACTTACATTGATATACCTTCAGAAAGGGTTTTAATTGCAGAAAAATATATGCAAAGAGCTGGCTTTTCCTTCAAACCTGATGTCATGTTAAAGTAGCTCTTTGAATCAATCTTGATCTTTTCTTCCTCACATCTCTCTACAAATTTGGCTAAGTGAAATCAAATTTGACTGAGAATAACTTTTTTGTCACCAGAGGGACAAAGCAAAGCATTCCTGGCAAAATTGCTTGCGAATGAAAATGAGATGCTCACACCTTTCACCAATCTTTTCACCAAATTGTGCATGCTATAGCCAGAAAGAATCAGAATAGGGCCCCTGGGCTGCCTCCTCCACAATGAAGCCAGCCTGAGGACAGTCGTCCCTTCCTTCACCCCGCCCTCCGCTCCTATGTGCAGTTTTTGATCTCTTGGCATTTTTAGGGGATAAATTCCTAAATTTGAACGTTTTGCGATTTTTCCCTGACCACACGTTAAATTCCCTGTCTTTTCCAGGATTTCCAGGGCCGTTTTCATTTTCCCTGACTTTTCCAGGTTTTCCAGGATTTCCAGGTTCCTATAAACCCTGCCAATATATAAAAACTCCAATTGATGACCAACGCCAAATTATTATAAGGCATTAGTATTTAGGATCGAAAAACCAAGAAATAATCTTTAAATCTGCTAAACTACGATTCATGTACTTAAATGAAGTTTTTCTATTCGCATTTCACAATTTTGCATTCAAATTTCTAAATGAGAATGCAGGAAAATTGGATAGTTCCCAAAATAAAATTCATCAACAGAGTACTGGGCAAATGTGACAATCATGTATGAGAAATTAGCTACTTCTCCCTTGTTAGACCTCATTTGGAATACGCTACCAGCATATGGGATCCTTACAAAATACACTTCATTAAATGAGAATCATTATCAGACTTAGGGTTGACATTTACACTTATTCTCTTAACTACATCCCTCGACAAAATTTTCACTGATGACATTATTAATATTTTGCAACCTTCAACTTACCATATACATCTACATCTGCACGATACCCTGTAAGCCACTGCGAGGGTGTGTGGCATGGGGTGAAGATCACCAAACATTGCACTATTGACATGCAACTAATGTACTACATGGAAATATGATACATAATTGGGTCACATGCAGCTACATGGTTAGTATCTACATAGTAATTAAGGGATTAGTTGTTAATACATGCATCTTTCACTACTCTAAAATATTTCCCCTACCTATCCCTTTGCTATGCTGCCTATTCTGTTCTCTTATAGTACGGGGGAAAAATGCCATTTTGAATCTATCAGTATGACAATCCATCTCTCTATAGTTATTTATCTGGTCGAATCTAGCATAATACGCTGGTGATTTTAATATATGCCTAACATCTTCAGTAAAATTATCCAATTGAAATTTCTGTAGGAGATTTCATCTGTACTTTGACCTATGCTTTTATAATAATTTCCACCCTAATTCTTGTATTAATTCTATTACACTACTCAACCTATCGTAACACCTTTTAACGAACCTCTACGCTGCACACTGTCTAGTTCTCTGATCAAACCTAATTCATTCGGATCCCATACACTGCCTACATACTCAAGGTGGGGCCTAACTAGTGGAAAGTAACATCACTCTTTTGTCTTTTCATTACAGTTCCCAAGTACTCTTTTTATAAATCCTAGCTTTCTCTTCACTCGACTATACATTTCCCGGATGTGTCTTCCCCACGATAAATCTTTAGTGATTGTTACACCTAAATACCTTATGGTTTCAACGCCTTCGATTCTCATGTTACTAATTTTATAGGATTGCTCTATCAAATTGCTCGTCTAAAACTTTGGAGGGGGTTTTAAAACTATACAAAACCATTCTCACTTGGCCAATTTCTATCCTGTACCTTACTCAAACCACACTGGTGAAAACCAGCCAGATTGGCGTCCGGGACTCCCCTTGTAAGCTCATAGGGGCCAACTCCTTTCACCATGTAACCCAATGTTTCACAAAAAGAATCAGCCCACAGGAAACGGCTCATCATGTGGGGGGGGGGGGGGGGGGGGAGGGAGGTGTGGCGTTGCGTGGATCCGAGACCTTGAGGTGAGGAGCAGGGAGGGGGAGACAGCAGAGGAGGACACGGGGAGAGAATATATCAACGTAGATCCCCTCATCAAAGAAAACTGAATTCACCAATTGTGGTTCGATCCCGTGTATTCATTCACAACAGTATAAGTGAGCTAATACTTTGAGAAAAAGGCATGTTAATGTACATTTGAAAGAGCTCCAAAATGGTGGGACTGCGACAGCCTTGTTACTGGCGTCACAATTTGAAAACAGAGTTTATGCTGTGAGGGAATATCTGTCGCCTCACAGCTTACGATTGTATTTAAGAGTCCCTAAACTCTAGTAAACACATAAATCACCTATTAAGTTGCCAAAGGTAGGAAAGTCTTTTCCTCTCAGTATGGTGTTAACAGCTGGCTCCTAAGCTTCCTGCTCGTGGAGTGGTACTGCGTGTGAAATTGACACCACCTAGGCCCAAGCCACTTCAGATTGGTGAAATGAATAGCAACTATTTTTAATGAATAAAGTGAACACATAATTTCAAAAATAAAAATAAATCATAATAAATTAGCTGAATAAATGTCCCTCAGATACATGCTAATAAGCTTTCATGGAGTTAAATGCCTGCTAGGAAAAGTCTGCAGCAGCACCTATTGACAGGTACAGGAAAGAGTGTCATGTCACATGTATAATTCAACAGAGAGCAATAGTTTGTACTTTATGGTAAAAAATACAAAACATCATTTTAAAATTGAATGGCTGTGTACTCCAGGGGTTGCTGTGACCTTTTGATCAAAGGTAAAATAGAGAGAGGAAGAGGAAACTATATCAGGGTGTCCACTAAAGTCAAAATATAAAATTCAAGCATAATTCAAGGTTTTCAAGGCTAAATTTATAAAAATTTCCAGGCTAATATATCGCGGTTCTTGTACGAGTCAAAAGTGATGTTTTTCAAGTTCTATGTAGAATATGGATTTTTTGTAGTTCAACCCATAGCATAATATAGATAAAGTAATTAAATAAGAAATAATTGACAAATTAAAGTAATTAAATATGTAGTTTTATTGGCAGTAAGAGATTCTCTTTATTGGTTGGGAAAGATAAACTACTTTTTGATTGAACACCCTCTTTCTAAATTAGCATTTCAATGAGAAATTACAAATTCTTCTACAAGAGGAACTTAAAGAACCCACTGGCTAAAGTCTTCAGCATTCAACCACTGTTCTTGGAATGATGATTTTCTACGTTAATATTTTTTGCCATGCTTTTCTATTTTAAGTCTCAAAGCCTGAATTTTCTGTTCACTCAGAATCAGTATGTAACATTTTTGTACCGGTAGACTATATAGAAAAAAGTGAAATCATAACAGTCTTTAGTATCCTACACCATTTTTCTCTAGCCAAAATTATTGTAATAAAAATCCTAATTAAAGTAAGCGAATCCTGAATATATCTAACAAACATCAGCAATTAGATTTCTCAAAAAATTATAGAAAAGCTTGTAAAAAATATATTGCAAAGCCTACCAGAAAGCCAACATACATTGCACTTACAGCAAAGTATCCGATCACATCAAATGTGCAGTTAAAAGAAACATTATAAGTTCATTTTCATTAATAAAGGAATTATTTTCCAATTATTAATCAAATCCTTGAATGCTTTCAAATTCTTTTTTAGAAACAAAAAAAATTTAATGCGGCCAAGAGATCCCATTTATGGAATATCCCGGGATTCCATTTTTAAGACAAAAAAATTATTATAGAATATTTCAAGCTGCTAAACTAGTAATTTTGCAATGTCTTATTAACAATAACCTTTGAAATGAAATTTGAGAATTTTCTACTCATAAGAAGAGGTTGTGTAACTCTGATCTTGAAATGAAATTAGACTTTCTTCATGCTACTATAAACAAAATTTAAAAAAAGTCTCGGATTTTCTCTCCATTGGCCTGGGTTTGCAAGAAAAAAGTAGAATGACAAGTGGGGAGAATGTATTCTCCTAAATCAGGTACGCCGACAATAGCTGAGTGGGGTGGTAGACTGCAGGTAATGAAGTTTGATTCTTATCGCTGTTTAAAATGTTTCTTTCAGCCATTGAATCAAAAAGTTTATCATCCTTCATTTCCAACCTTTTTGTGTGGATACTGACTTTTTTGTACTTCTATCGTTTAAACTACCTACATTTACAAATGCGCCACTCAAAAATACATTGTAAAGTTAACATAATTATTACACGATTTAATTCTGCAATAAAAAATTTTCCAGTCCTTTCACTAACGCCAAATTTTATTATTTTTTTAATTATAAATTCACATGAAATTTCTGATAATCTACTTTTTTTAACTGCCTACTAGCATAACCCTAGGAATACAGCATAGCCTGTATTCCTAGGCAGTGTTAAGGATCGAACTCGCGACCTGCAGTACACTAGTCCTCATTTTTAGCAACTACGCTATCATAGGTTCACGGGAATCTGGCGAATGTAGGCGACCCGCGTAACACTCGGCTTTATTTTTTTTGCTCGCACATCCGGGCCTATGGATAAAAAAGTCACGACGAGTATTTTTTTATTTTGTTTTTGTGGCACGGAACAAATCTTCTCATTTCGTGACCAAGTTACACATTCTCTCCTTGTCAGTATCTACCATACGTACGTACATTCTATTCGCGGGGCGCATCGATCACTAAGCCGAGAAATTTAAAATCTCCGATCCGGAGATGAATTTTTACTGTCTTCGGATATGATTTCAGTAGCGAATGAAATGAAAGACCCGTGGATCCAACCCGACCATCCTTAATTTATTAATGGTACATTTGTAAATCTAATTTCAACAACAAAGGTATTATAAAGTGAGTATTCAGATGTACTGGTTTGAAATTGAAGATAATAACATTTTCGATGCAATGACTGAAAGAAAAATTAAACTGCGATACGGATCGAACTTCGCACAGTACACTACTGTCTGTAAAAAAAAAGCAAGACACCCGAGTTTGAGGAGCTCTATCGTCTAAACGAAGCAATCAATTTCAATGCAACAAAAAGCATACGAGTGAGAGTTTATTTCTACGTTGGATCATTTACTTCAAAAAATCTTCGGCTCCATAGTATTTCCTGTACTTAATTTTTTCTCAAAAAAGTACCCGTTTTTTGCGCGTAAAATCAAGTTCCCCAACTTTGAGCGCTTGGTATTCCCGTAGCTTTTGTTCCAAGAACTTGCGATTTTGATATAAAGAAGCCAGATCTATTAGTAACACTTTGCAGAAGACAAAGTGTTTATACCACTAAAATTGATGGATTTGTTGTAAACAACGCAAACCCCTGCTAACTTCGAAACCAATGGGTCAATTGAAAATTGATTGGTACTGTTGTATGCTGTACGATGAATGCAATGCTGGTACTTTTTTACATTTACATTAAATATCACTAATAAGGACAATATCGCTTATTATTTATCTAGATATTTCTATACGCTCTCGTTGTCCGCCTGATCCCGGCGAATGTAGGCTAACCGCGTGACATCCTACGTAATTTTTCCCGCGATACCGGGGTAATGGGGAAAAGTCATATTTCTTTATTTTGCTTCTAGTTGCACGGGGACATTTTCATCTACTTTCGTGACATGAGTTACACATCCTCTTGTCAATATCTAACGCACCTACATTCCATTCACGGGGCACTTCGATCGCTAAGACGCGAAAATTAAAAATCTACGACCCGGATCCAATTTTATACCGTGTCTTTGGATCCGAATCCGGAACCGAGTAAAATGAATCCAACGGGTACAACGGATCCAATCCGGCCATCGCTACACGTTAGGCATATGTTTGCGTATCATGGGCAGTCCGATGTGCATTGAATGAGAACAAAGGGCACTTGACGTGACGCTGAAGGCATCTGTTCGACAGTCGAACAGTTGAACGTCTCCGATCCACACAGCGCTGACGATACATTGAGCGTAACTACTTTTCCGTCGTTTATTTATTCATTCATACCAACGGCAAATCCATATCTTAAAGTCATCGTTATTTATCCTGTTTATAAAATAATGATTTTTGTCTTGAATTAAGAATTTTTTAAATTCCCGACTAAGACCAGAAAATCACGAATAATCCACGAACAATTCCCTGCACTGAAAATTCACGCATAATTCCCGATTTTCCAGGTTTTCCCGGTCAGTGGACACCCTGTATATGCATTTGTGGACTGAGAGAAGAGTTGTCCAACACTTCCTGGACCAACCATGAGACTTTAACACGGAGGTTTCTTAGAGGCTTACTGAAAAAAAGTACTTTCACATTTTGTAGTTCAGGAAATGGAGCGAAGAGAGCTTTCTATAAGAAGAAAATCCCCAGAATTTTGGTCTTACAGCATATATTTACATGAATATAATTCATAGAATGCAATACATAATTTCGCTCTTGATACTTAAATGCTACAAGAAAAAAACATGCTTGAGTTTCCACCATTTTAATCGCTAAATAAAGGAACTCACCGATTTCAGGGAACTGTGAGTAATGATTGTTCCAAAAGCAGGTATAGTGGCAGCTTTAACAGACCTATGGAAATAAAGAGGCAACATTAATAGAGTTAAAAATCTTTATTATGACTGTCTGTGTATTTTCTAAGTTGAATGAATAAATATTCACCACACAGACACACTCATTAACTTGTGATGGCATTTATGCAGTGATTCCCTCACTGCCAAAAATATTTCGTTTCTTACAGCTATTGGCAACACTGCTGACCAATCTCCTTCTAGTCTATCTTAAGTAAATAACCTTTTAGTTTCCATTCAGTTGGGTCAACGATAGGGTGGCCGGAAATTTTATTTTTGAACGTCATGGAAAATGCCAAAGGGTGTAAGTGAGATAGTGAAGAAGATATAGACAAAGGAAGAGAAAACGTATCTTCTATTGGAAATTAGGACAATACTAACATAAAATCTATAATATTTGTTCATGAGTACATTCGTCTAAAATGCTACATTATGACTGACAATTGTGGAGTAGTTATTGAAAAGACAGTAAAATGATCTAGAAGAGAATTCAATTGCTAAAATATATGAAGGGTCATCCAGTGCCACCTGATAAACTTGCCGCCACGAGAAAGGAGTTGGAGGAGATGCTACGGAACGGAACAACTCGTCGATCCGATAGCTGCTGGGCATCGACGCTGCATTTAGTGCCCAAAGAGGATGGTGAGTTGCGCCCCTGCGCTCTCAACGCGACGACCGTCCCAGACCGCTACCCCGTGCCGCACATCGCTGATTTCACGCATATCCTTGCCGGTAAGGCAGTTTTCTCACGCATCGACCTGGTGCGTTTGTATCACCAAATCCCCCACAGGGCACACCAAATCCCACACATGCACAGTGACAATATCCCTAAGACAGCGATTGTGACCCCCTTCGGACTGTTTGAATTTCCTTTCCACGGAAGTTCGAGCATACGATTTCAAATCACAAATTGAAAAACTTGAAGGACTGAGCAACTGGTCAAGATGGAAACGACAGATAGCTGGTAATGAAAAATCAGAAGACATTGATGTTGTTACAGGTGACTTAACCCTGAAGATGGCTCCAAGAAAGAACTATTCGACGGTAAGGATTCTCTTGCTCAGTTAATTATAATCAATTCCTTGAACGTGACTAATGAAGAACTTACGTCTTCATGTGACACCGCAAAGGCAATTTGGAACAAATTAATGGTTACCTACGAGCAGAGTTCCAGTCAAAGAGTTGATAGGCTACTTGAGTCTTTTATTTCACATCAGACGATGGGATCCGAAGGTATCGTAAATCATATCGCTCGCCTACAGCGTGTATTCAACGAGTTGAATGTTGAATTGAAGAACTTTTCAAAGTCGGAACTTCCAGAGTTAACTCTGATGGGATGTATTATGCCCACACTTCCCCCTCCTTACTTTGAATTTAAGAGCGTTTGAGAGAGTGTTTCCCATTGAGCAGAGAACTTTGAACAGTCTAACGGAAAGGCTTTCATTGATCGAGATGCGACTTCCGGGAAAAGAATGCAGAAATGATAATGCCTTTTTGGCAAAGAATTTATCAAGACAGAAGGCAGCGCTAGAGGATAGAGAAGTGCCGACGAAACCTCCGTCAGACAACAAGCGCATGTTTAAGTGCCACAAATGTAAGGAACTGGGCCATTTCACACGTGATTGTCCCCGTCGAAATAGGAACAAGCAAGAATGTGGTGTTCAGTCTGCTGATACCAAGGGTCATGCTTACGTTTGTAACGTCAAATATTTGGGCTCAGATGTTGATTCGTGGGTGGCTGACACTGGCGCAACCCAGCACATGACAAACTTAAAGGATTGTTTCCTCTCTGCTACAAGCGCTTTGATGTGCCTCAGTACATTACTGTTGGTAATCATGATATCATAAAAGCCTATGGACAAGGTGATATTCTTGTTGACATGAAAATTGATGGCAAGTGGGAGACGAATCACTTTGAAGGCATTTGGTATGTGCCTGATGTGAGCCAACATTTGTTTTCCGTCAGCCGTGCATTGGACAACCCTAAGAAAAAAATACTATAGAACTATATATAGTGATTATAGGAATTCTATAATCACTATAGAAATTTCTATAATCACTATAGGGTATAGTTCTATAGTCCTATAATCACTATGGGGTATAGTTCTATAGTCCTATAATCACTATAGAAATTTCTATAATCACTATAGAAATTTCTATAATCACTATAGGGTATAGTTCTATAGTCCTATAATCACTATGGGGTATAGTTCTATAGTCCTATAATCACTATGGGGTATAGTTCTATAGTCCTATAATCACTATGGGGTATAGTTCTATAGTCCTATAATCACTACAGGGTATATTCCTATAATCACTATAGGATACAGTTCTATAGTTTATACATACATAACTTACATAGACCTCTCATATACAGACATATTCTCCTGGACCATGCTGTCTATAGGAGAGAGGTTTCAAATTATGTATCTTAAAAGCAAAACATTCTGAACATTTTATTTTTTATTCATCTCATATGGATTCAAATGTCACATTCATCTTATATCCATTCAAATGGATATCCATGATTGTATGATTTTCCTCAGTCCCTCGTAGACGGTATCGGACTTAGAGAAAAATCTGGTGCGCTCGCTGGAAAACAGGTTCTCAGCATTATGGAGGAAACTCTTATTTATCTCTCCTAGAGTTCAAAGAATATCAGAGACGTATATTTATAATGGTCATGCTTAATTTTAGCCACAAAATGGTTATTAGGGAAATGCTTTAACGGTGCAAATTATCCGTCTCAATCTTAGAGTAAAGTTAATAATCACAAACGACTTAATGCCAGCCAGCAGCAGTATATATATGGCCTCCCTGTCTCATTACCATAATTGGAAAATGTGTCAGGCCGTATGTCAAAGGTTGATAGGATACAAAGTAGTTTAGTGTAGGTCGTAAGGTAGGGGTGTAAGTAGTATGTGAGATAAAGATATTAATCATTCAGTAAGTGAGAATCACAATCCTTCATTTTCCTTTTTTTTTCAATTTTGTTCCTTTGAGGAACAGTTGGCAAAACGGATACGAATAATGGTTGGCCAACCGCTGCACCTAGAATAATAATAATATAGGAATCCTCATGACCAAACGTTGGCCCAGCCATCTGTGCTACATGGGTATGTTCCAAATACCTTAGCCATAGTGATTATAGAAAACTATATATAATCACTATATATAGTCCTATAATCACTATATATAGTCCTATAATCACTATGTTCCAAATAACTATAGGACTATAGCCATAGTGATTATAGAAAACTATATATAATCACTATATATAGTTCCATAGTATTTTTTTCTAAGGGAAAGGCTATGAATTTTTTGCCAATAAATTCAGTTGCAAACTGACTAAGAAGCATAAGACGTGTCTGACTGGAAGAAAAATGCACAATGCCTTGTATGTTTTGGACATGAAGATTCATGCACCTGAGAAGGCTGCTGAAGTTTTACTGGTCTCATCAGCCGAATCGCTGCAGTTGAGGCACGAACGTCTTTGCCATCAAAATAAACGGCATGTAAAGTCAGTTGTGAGGCTAATTGGAATCACCTTGCCCGATGATGACGATTTGTGTGAGGGTTGCATCTATGGAAAACCCCACCGAGACCCCTTTCATGACCGACTAAAGAAATGAGCCAAGTGGATTCATGCTGATGTCTGTGGACCATTTCAAGATATGTTCTTTTTGAATCTGAAAAAGGAGTTCAAAATAACTATTGGGAAATTGGACACATTTCTGGGGAGGCAGATGTATTCACCAAGGGCCTTCCAGCAGGACCTTTCACAAAAAGAATAGGAGGTTCATTGGAGTCCTATGTTTGAGAGGGAGTGATGAAACAAATTAGGTCACCATGGACCCGTCACTATGTACAAAGTCATTTATCGATGTTGCTGTAACTAATTGCAGTTGCTGATTTGTTCTCTCGTCGTGCAATAGAGTTTCTTTCTTCAAGTTTAGTTTTGTGTTGTATTTCTTGAAAAACCTTCCTCAAAAAATGTATGTGTTCTTCGCATAAAAGCTGCAGCCGGAGAGTAGATGACCTAAAGTCTCCAGCTGCCTACGGTCCACTCTGCATCTTGTGTCCGTCACGTTTACCCCAAAGATGAGGCGATGGTAGACAAGGGACAGCATCTTGGCACGCGAGCATAAATCCCTCGGTTTCGGACTTCAGACCTTCGGAGGGCAGGAAGGAAAACGTGAGCTCCTTCCATAGCCCATGCATTTCCAAGTTTCCATACAAACTTCATGCATGAGCTTCTCGGTATGCTTGCGGAACAGGGTCTTTTGTCCGAATTCTTTCTTTCGAGCTTTAACACATCCGCCTTCAGCGACAAATTGATTTCTCGCACGCTTCTCCACTGGAAGTAAGGTCCAAGTCCAAATCGAGACCGTCTACTGCCTTTTTTGCTGCCTGGAATAAGAACGCCCCTTTGCCGATACACTCATGTTTCTTTACGAGCAACATAAGGGGGTCCGTGCGGTGGAACATGCGGCATGCCGTATTGAGGACTACTCTGTCATGAAGGCACTCCAGGCTTATCAGCCCTCTACCACCTAGCTTTCTCGGGAAATACAATCTGGCGACGGAAGACTTCAGATGAAGATTACAATACATGGTCAACCGTTTTTTCGTTCCCCTGTCGAGGTTTTGCAGCTCGTTGACATGCCATTTGATGCAACTGAAGGGGTAGAGCAGTGTTGGAACCACGGTGGTGTTGGTCACACGAACCTTATTCTTGCCAGACAGGTCAGAGCTCCAGATTCACCTGAGAGTCTGCCTGTATTTGGCTGTAAGCCTTTCCTTCACTGCTCTCACCTCCTGCATCCAGCACTGGGGGACACCGAGATATTCATAGGCTTCATCATCATCAAGATGACAAATAGCATTTCCATCAACGAACTGCAAGTCTTCCTGGTCTTCCGAAATCTTTCCTGTCGCCAAATGGATGGTCATGCACTTGTCCAATCCAAATTCCATCCCTATACCCTCACTGTATCTGCGTACGGTGTCCAATGTCAAGCGTAGGTCTTTCCCACTTGAAGCATAAAGCATCCATATAGAAAAGATGGGTGACCTTATGCTCCCTTTTTGATGGGACACCGCTCATATATCCCCAACCTCATCTCAACTGAACGGACAGTGGGAGGAGAGATAAACAGAACAGGAGGGGACTAAGGCTTCTATCGCCTTGAAAAACACCACGGTGGTATGTTACCAAATCCATGTAGACGGTCTTCTTGCCAGATGGTATGGCGAAACACGTCTTCCACAGTGGTAACAGGCCTTCGATGCAGGACACAACCTCTGGATGGACTTTCATATACCTCAGCATGGCTATAATCAGCTCATGAGAGATGGTATCAAAAGCCTTCTTATAGTCCACCCAGCCCATTGACAGGTTACGCTTGTATTGACAAGCATCCTGACTCACACACCAATCAATGAGCAGGTTGTCCTTGCATCCCGCGATGCCTTTCTTCGAGCCACTCTGCTCGTACACTTCCTCCCATACCGGTTGGATGTGGTGGAGGATAAGGTCATTCAAGATGGAAGTGAACGCCTTGCATACAGTGTTAAGACCGGTTATAGGGCGGTAGTTCTTCAGATCGGACAAGTCTCCCTTTTTCGGTATTAAAACTGTTCGCCCCTCAGTCAGCCATGAAGGAATTGGCTCTGTCCCTGAAAGGAATGATGTGAAGATTCTGGCAAGCTGTTTGTGCATGGAAGAGAACTTTTTCCACCAGAAGTTATTCACTGCGTCCATTCCTGGAGCAGTGAAGTTCTTCTTGCCAGAGAAGGCCTTCTTCACATCACTTTCTGTGACTGAGATGGGAGGGTCCATATCCGCTAGGTGGCAGTCACAGAACTCTTTAAAGTGTGCAATGGCTGGAGTGCCTTCATTGAATGGCTTTTTGGTCTCGTAGATGACCTTCCAGAAACATTCCACCTCCGGGACAGTTGGTGGTCTTTGGACAACAGGTGGAGGGGGTCGGAAGAGACAGGATGGCTGAAAGGAGAAGGTGGAGTTCTCCTTCCTGGCGTTGGTCCTCTTGACCAACTTCTTCCTCGCCGTTGTAAGTGCCCGCACTCTATCCACCTCGTGCTGCTTAAGGATAAGCAGCACTCTTTTGTTCAGTGTGTGGTGGTCTCTCTGTATTGCACACGCAATGTGCTTGACCTTCGGTGTAAAGGCCCGACCGGAGGAAAGGTAGTCCAACACACACTGATATCTCGACACCTGTTGTCTGGCCAACATGATTTTGGCATTAAGCTGTTTCAGGCTATATGCTGCCTTCGTCTCCCACGTGGCAGAGACTCGGGGAGAGGCCAACAGTATGGCGGCAGCATATACCACGCAGTCTATTTCCCAGAGGCTGGACGTTTCCATCAAGACAATTCTACGATGCCATTCAACTGGGACAGCTGTTGGTCCCGCACAGAAATTTTATGATGGATATTTCTCTGCCTGGTAGTCGTCTCATCGTAGTTTATCATGCTTTCCAACTGCTTTAGTGGATCAGAATCGGCCTTCGGCTCGTCTCCCTTCACTGAAAGATCAGCCCTAGCAGTAGGAGGTTCACCTGCCTTTGTAGGAGATAGAGCCTTGGCCGGTGGTGTACTACTCTGACCTTGCCGTTGGGGTGTCATTTTCTTGCGCAGGTGATTGGCCTATTCGCGCAGATTCTGCTGCAACAGATGGTTATGTTCAGGATGCATCTCACAGCACAAAGAGTGCATCCTCGCCATGTATCCCCTGCGACTTGGCTCACTGGCAGCATGGCAAGCTAGAAGGTCTCCCCCCAGGGTCTCCGTCCACTCCATGCGAGCTCCCTTTTTAGATGGCATAGATTTGCCACACCCAACTCTACTAGGGCCCTCATCCAAGAAGGGCCGGTTGTGTGTGGCCCTCCTGCACTCTCTCTATGAACCAGTGGATCCTCAAGTGGGGTGGTTAGCCCCACAAGTAGACGGCTACCATTAGCTGACCGAAGCTGTTACCAGGGACGCCACGAGGAAGCCGGTGGTCCATTTTGACCCCTATTTATTATTATTATAGGGGCTATTTATTATTATTTACTTTATATATTTATTATTACTATATATTGTGTATTTCCTTTTTTAATATTGTCTTGCACCTGATGAGAACTCTGTGAGTTGAACCATGTTGTGTGTTTATTAAATGTGAGGAAAAGTGCTGAAAGCTGTTCATTTATAGATACCTTCCACTACATCAAGCCTGGATCTGTTGACAATAATAGTTATTATCTACACCATTCGTAGCACAAATTTGACACAGAACACTTTCCAGCATCAGTGTAATGCTATCTAACGCTAAGATCTATTTGAGGAGGATGTATTATTTGAAGTTTATATACTTGATTGGTTGCAAATATTTAGTCCCAAAAATGTTTAGACCAATGAAAATTAGGCGATTTGGGGACTGACTATTTTTGACATGCAATGGATTAAATACAGTGGACTCTCGTTAGCCCATTAATGTCAGGGCCGACATTCTAAATGTGGTAACAAGGAAAATTTGCAAAACATTTTATGCCTTCGGGGGTAGGTTGAAGACATATTTGTGAGTTGCATAACTTTCAGGTAGGAATGATATGCTAGACTGTCATTTTAGTTTATCCTGTAGATAGCTGGTGTTCATTAATTGTAAAAAAAAGTTTCATTTCTGCATATTAAATCTCTCGGAAAAATAAATACTATGCTTTACCTTGATGTGCTCTCTATAATTATGAAAATAACTTCAGTCCATGCAATAAGTATATGCACTCGAGTTTGATGCCTAATATCTCAAAAATGGAAGATGCAGTATGCATACAGAGCATATCCAGATATAGATAATTTAATTACACATTTAAGGCTGCTAACAATTTTTTTCATGGTGACTTGAAGCACATTTTGCAATGACAATGAAAAATGGCCTCATTTTTTTTAGAGTCCCAGACAGGAGTGTCACTTTGGCGGTTTGTCATAACAACGTGAAATGCACAAATGAAAGAAATATTTGATAGAATAAGAGCCACAATGTGCAATGTTGTCCTGGAAGTTTAAAATTACTTACTTGATTCACTTATGTTCTTATATTCAAATTACAAAACAGGGTTTTCTTCATATGTAAGCAACTTGGCTGTACGTGACAAATGCTTTCATCTTCTCTTTAAAATTTCTATTGCAAATCAATTAACATCATAACACCTAACATACCATGATAATTTATTGGAATTTTATATTGTTGAAAATGAATTCAGAGGAAAGGCAGAAATACTGAAAATGTGAGCACTGAACAGGGCATCATTATCTAGAACTCAGGTGTAATTTTGACAGTAGAACTTTCATTTTGCCTCTGTATCATCACGCTTCTTATTTAGATTTTAGTCTACTTCTCGGAATAGGTTGAGCTTTTCAATCAATATTTTTCTTCTCCCACAGGGGCTTTCCCGTGGCTCCATGGCTGATTCTAAGCACTAAGTCTCACGTTTGTCTCACTCATGAAGTACTGGTGCTCTCGCAGTTTGAACGTCTACGCTGCATTTATACAACAAAGCAACATCACAATGAAAAACAGATTCTGGATGCCCTTTCACTTCTCCCATCAACATTTTTACCATAATGTACCCATCGAAATATTTTTGTACGAGATTTCAATAATTTTTAATGCAATATTTAAAAAAGTAGCTGGGCTAAGCTAATACAGGCAAACCTCGCTATCACAGACATGTTTGAGGCCAAGAAAATTGTCTGCAACTAAGATGTGTTCCTATAGAGAGGAAACCAAAATGAGAACAGGTTTTCCCATGAAGTGACTACAACAAATTAAAATATAACAGCATATAATGTGGTGCATTTATTTTTAAATCTTTGAAAATGAACCGTTAGTACAAAATAATTATGGGATAAAACCACTGCGCATTATGTACCCATGGAGCAACTCTTGGCATCATCAAAACAAGAACCGAATGGTCCCTTGAGGAAAAAGAGACGAGTAGTTGCAATTAAGCAAAAGCTGAGAGTGGAGAGGCCAGACCACTAAATATTAGAAAGACTACAGACTGCTCCAAAATTGCTAAGAAAAAATTTGCTTAAGAAAATTTCTCGAGGTACACATATTTGCTTCAAGAAATAGTTTTTGTTTGGGGGGGAAGTGGTATGTTTACTGTGAATAGAACTTTGCTCAAGATAATTTCTAGAGGTACACTTATTTTCTCCAAGAAATAGTTTTTGTTTGGGGGGGAAGAGGTATGTTTACTGTGGATAGGACTTTCCTTAAGAAAATTTCTCGAGGTACACTTATTTTCTTCAAGATATAGTTTTTGTTTGGGGGGGAAGGGGTATATTTACTGTGGATAGGACTTTGCTTAAGAAAATTTCTCGAGGTACACATATTTGCTTCAAGAAATAGTTTTTGTTTGGGGGGGAAGTGGTATGTTTACTGTGAATAGAACTTTGCTCAAGATAATTTCTCGAGGTATATTATTTTCTCCAAGAAATAGTTTTTGCTTGGGGGGGAAGAGGTATGTTTACTGTGGATAGGACTTTCCTTAAGAAAATTTCTCGAGGTACACTTATTTTCTTCAAGAAATAGTTTTTGTTTGGGGGGGAAGGGGTATATTTACTGTGGATAGGACTTTGCTTAAGAAAATTTCTCGAGGTACACATATTTGCTTCAAGAAATAGTTTTTGTTTGGGGGGGAAGTGGTATGTTTACTGTGAATAGAACTTTGCTCAAGATAATTTCTCGAGGTACACTTATTTTCTTCAAGAAATAGTTTTTGTTTGGGGGGGAAGGGGTATATTTACTGTGGATAGGACTTTGCTTAAGAAAATTTCTCGAGGTACACTTATTTTCTTCAAGAAATAGTTTTTGTTTGGGGGGGAAGGGGTATATTTATTGTGGATAGGATTTTGCTTAAGATAATTTCTCGAGGTACACATATTTGCTTCAAGAAATAGTTTTTGTTTGGGGGGGAAGGGGTATATTTACTGTGGATAGGACTTTGCTTAAGATAATTTCTCGAGGTACACTTATTTTCTTCAAGAAATAGTTTTTGTTTGGGGGGGAAGTGGTATGTTTACTGTGAATAGAACTTTGCTCAAGATAATTTCTCGAGGTACACTTCTTTTCTTCAAGAAATAGTTTTTGTTTGGGGGGGAAGGGGTATATTTACTGTGGATAGGACTTTGCTTAAGATAATTTCTCGAGGTACACTTATTTTCTTCAAGAAATAGTTTTTGTTTGGGGGGGAAGGGGTATGTTTACTGTGGATAGGACTTTGCTTAAGATAATTTCTCGAGGTACACCTATTTTCTTCAAGAAATAGTTTTTGTTTGGGGGGGAAGGGGTATATTTACTGTGGATAGGACTTTGCTTAAGATAATTTCTCGAGGTACACTTATTTTCTTCAAGAAATAGTTTTTGTTAGGGGGGGAAGGGGTATGTTTACTGTGGATAGGACTTTGCTTAAGATAATTTCTCGAGGTACACTTATTTTCTTCAAGAAATAGTTTTTGTTTGGGGGGGAAGAGGTATGTTTACTGTGGATAGGACTTTCCTTAAGAAAATTTCTCGAGGTACACATATTTACTTCAAGAAATAGTTTTTGTTTGGGGGGGAAGGGGTATATTTACTGTGGATAGGACTTTGCTTAAGAAAATTTCTCGAGGTACACTTATTTTCTTCAAGAAATAGTTTTTGTTTGGGGGGGAAGAGGTATGTTTACTGTGGATAGGACTTTCCTTAAGAAAATTTCTCGAGGTACACATATTTACTTCAAGAAATAGTTTTTGTTTGGGGGGGAAGGGGTATATTTACTGTGGATAGGACTTTGCTTAAGATAATTTCTCGAGGTACACTTATTTTCTTCAAGAAATAGTTTTTGTTTGGGGGGGAAGAGGTATGTTTACTGTGGATAGGACTTTCCTTAAGAAAATTTCTCGAGGAACACTTATTTTCTTCAAGAAATAGTTTTTGTTTGGGGGGGAAGGGGTATATTTACTGTGGATAGGACTTTGCTTAAGATAATTTCTCGAGGTACACTTATTTTCTTCAAGAAATAGTTTTTGTTTGAGGGGGGAAGGGGTATATTTACTGTGGATAGGACTTTGCTTAAGATAATTTCTCGAGGTACACTTATTTTCTTCAAGAAATAGTTTTTGTTTGGGGGGGAAGTGGTATGTTTACTGTGGATAGGACTTTGCTTAAGATAATTTCTCGAGGTACACTTATTTTCTTCAAGAAATAGTTTTTGTTTGGGGGGGAAGGGGTATATTTACTGTGGATAGGACTTTGCTTAAGATAATTTCTCGAGGTACACTTATTTTCTTCAAGAAATAGTTTTTGTTTGGGGGGGAAGAGGAATGTTTACTGTGGATAGCACTTTCCTTAAGAAAATTTCTCGAGGTACACATATTTACTTCAAGAAATAGTTTTTGTTTGGGGGGGAAGGGGTATATTTACTGTGGATAGGACTTTGCTTAAGATAATTTCTCGAGGTACACTTATTTTGTTCAAGAAATAGTTTTTGTTTGGGGGGGAAGAGGTATGTTTACTGTGGATAGGACTTTCCTTAAGAAAATTTCTCGAGGTACACTTATTTTCTTCAAGAAATAGTTTTTGTTTGGGGGGGAAGGGGTATATTTACTGTGGATAGGACTTTGCTTAAGATAATTTCTCGAGGTACACTTATTTTCTTCAAGAAATAGTTTTTGTTTGGGGGGGAAGAGGTATGTTTACTGTGGATAGGACTTTCCTTAAGAAAATTTCTCGAGGTACACTTATTTTCTTCAAGAAATAGTTTTTGTTTGGGGGGGAAGGGGTATATTTACTGTGGATAGGACTTTGCTTAAGATACTTTCTCGAGGTACACTTATTTTCTTCAAGAAATAGTTTTTGTTTGGGGGGGAAGGGGTATATTTACTGTGGATAGGACTTTGCTTAAGATAATTTCTCGAGGTACACATATTTACTTCAAGAAATAGTTCTTGTTTGGGGGGGAAGGGGTATATTTACTGTGGATAGGACTTTGCTTAAGATAATTTCTCGAGGTACACTTATTTTCTTCAAGAAATAGTTTTTGTTTGGGGGGGAAGTGGTATGTTTACTGTGGATAGGACTTTGCTTAAGATAATTTCTCGAGGTACACTTATTTTCTTCAAGAAATAGTTTTTGTTTGGGGGGGAAGGGGTATATTTACTGTGGATAGGACTTTGCTTAAGATAATTTCTCGAGGTACACTTATTTTCTCCAAGAAATAGTTTTTGTTTGGGGGGGAAGAGGTATGTTTACTGTGGATAGGACTTTCCTTAAGAAAATTTCTCGAGGTACACTTATTTTCTTCAAGAAATAGTTTTTGTTTGGGGAGGAAGGGGTATATTTACTGTGGATAGGAATTTGCTTAAGAAAATTTCTCGAGGTACACATATTTGCTTCAAGAAATAGTTTTTGTTTGGGGGGGAAGTGGTATGTTTACTGTGAATAGAACTTTGCTCAAGATAATTTCTCGAGGTACACTTATTTTCTCCAAGAAATAGTTTTTGTTTGGGGGGGAAGGGGTATATTTACTGAGGATAGGACTTTCCTTAAGAAAATTTCTCGAGGTACACTTATTTTCTTCAAGAAATAGTTTTTGTTTGGGGGGGAAGAGGTATGTTTACTGTGGATAGGACTTTCCTTGTGAAAATTTCTCGAGGTACACTTATTTTCTTCAAGAAATAGTTTTTGTTTGGGGGGGAAGAGGTATGTTTACTGTGGATAGGACTTTCCTTAAGAAAATTTCTCGAGGTACACTTATTTTCTTCAAGAAATAGTTTTTGTTTGGGGGGGAAGGGGTATATTTACTGTGAATAGGACTTTGCTTAAGATAATTTCTCGAGGTACACTTATTTTCTTCAAGAAATAGTTTTTGTTTGGGGGGGAAGGGGTATATTTATTGTGGATAGGACTTTGCTTAAGAAAATTTCTCGAGGTACACATATTTGCTTCAAGAAATAGTTTTTGTTTGGGGGGGAAGTGGTATGTTTACTGTGAATAGAACTTTGCTCAAGATAATTTCTCGAGGTACACTTATTTTCTCCAAGAAATAGTTTTTGTTTGGGGGGGAAGAGGTATGTTTACTGTGGATAGGACTTTCCTTAAGAAAATTTCTCGAGGTACACATATTTGCTTCAAGAAATAGTTTTTGTTTGGGGGGGAAGGGGTATATTTACTGTGGATAGGACTTTGCTTAAGAAAAGTTCTCGAGGTACACATATTTGCTTCAAGAAATAGTTTTTGTTTAGAGGGGAAGTGGTATGTTTACTGTGAATAGAACTTTGCTCAAGATAATTTCTCGAGGTACACTTATTTTCACCAAGAAATAGTTTTTGTTTGGGGGGGAAGAGGTATGTTTACTGTGGATAGGACTTTCCTTAAGAAAATTTCTCGAGGTACACATATTTGCTTCAAGAAATAGTTTTTGTTTGGGGGGGAAGAGGTATATTTACTGTGGATAGGACTTTCCTTAAGAAAATTTCTCGAGGTACACTTATTTTCTCCAAGAAATAGTTTTTCTTTGGGGGGGAAGAGGTATGTTTACTGTGGATAGGACTTTCCTTAAGAAAATTTCTTGAGGTACACATATTTGCTTCAAGAAATAGTTTTTGTTTGGGGGGGAAGTGATATGTTTACTGTGAATAGAACTTTGCTCAAGATAATTTCTCGAGGTACACATATTTGCTTCAAGAAATAGTTTTTGTTTGGGGGGGAAGAGGTATGTTTACTGTGGATAGGACTTTCCTTAAGAAAATTTCTCGAGGTACACATATTTGCTTCAAGAAATAGTTTTTGTTTGGGGGGGAAGGGGTATATTTACTGTGGATAGGACTTTGCTTAAGATAATTACTCGAGGTACACTTATTTTCTTCAAGAAATAGTTTTTGTTTGGGGGGGAAGGGGTATATTTACTGTGGATAGGACTTTGCTCAAGATAATTTCTCGAGGTACACTTATTTTCTCCAAGAAATAGTTTTTGTTTGGGGGGGAAGAGGTATGTTTACTGTGGATAGGACTTTCCTTAAGAAAATTTCTCGAGGTACACTTATTTTCTTCAAGAAATAGTTTTTGTTTGGGGGGGAAGGGGTATATTTACTGTGGATAGGACTTTGCTTAAGAAAATTTCTCGAGGTACACATATTTGCTTCAAGAAAATGTTTTTGTTTGGGGGGGAAGTGGTATGTTTACTGTGAATAGAACTTTGCTCAAGATAATTTCTCGAGGTACACTTATTTTCTCCAAGAAATAGTTTTTGTTTGGGGGGGAAGAGGTATGTTTACTGTGGATAGGACTTTCCTTAAGAAAATTTCTCGAGGTACACTTATTTTCTCCAAGAAATAGTTTTTCTTTGGGGGGGAAGAGGTATATTTACTGTGGATAGGACTTTGCTTAAGAAAATTTCTCGAGGTACACATATTTCCTTCAAGAAATAGTTTTTGTTTGGGGGGGAAGTGGTATGTTTACTGTGAATAGAACTTTGCTCAAGATAATTTCTCGAGGTACACTTATTTTCTCCAAGAAATAGTTTTTGTTTGGGGGGGAAGAGGTATGTTTACTGTGGATAGGACTTTCCTTAAGAAAATTTCTCGAGGTACACATATTTGCTTCAAGAAATAGTTTTTGTTTGGGGGGGAAGTGGTATGTTTACTGTGAATAGAACTTTGCTCAAGATAATTTCTCGAGGTAAACTTATTTTCTTCAAGAAATAGTTTTTGTTTGGGGGGGAAGAGGTATGTTTACTGTGGATAGGACTTTCCTTAAGAAAATTTCTCGAGGTGCACTCATTTTCTTCAAGAAATAGTTTTTGTTTGGGGGGGAAGGGGTATATTTACTGTGGATAGGACTTTCCTTAAGAAAATTTCTCGAGGTACACTTATTTTCTTCAAGAAATAGTTTTTGTTTGGGGGGGAAGGGGTATATTTACTGTGAATAGGACTTTGCTTAAGATAATTTCTCGAGGTACACTTATTTTCTTCAAGAAATAGTTTTTGTTTGGGGGGGAAGGGGTATATTTACTGTGGATAGGACTTTGCTTAAGAAAATTTCTCGAGGTACACATATTTGCTTCAAGAAATAGTTTTTGTTTGGGTGGGAAGTGGTATGTTTACTGTGAATAGAACTTTGCTCAAGATAATTTCTCGAGGTACACTTATTTTCTCCAAGAAATAGTTTTTGTTTGGGGGGGAAGAGGTATGTTTACTGTGGATAGGACTTTCCTTAAGAAAATTTCTCGAGGTACACGTATTTCCTTCAAGAAATAGTTTTTGTTTGGGGGGGAAGTGGTATGTTTACTGTGAATAGAACTTTGCTCAAGATAATTTCTCGAGGTACAATTATTTTCTCCAAGAAATAGTTTTTCTTTGGGGGGGAAGAGGTATGTTTACTGTGGATAGGACTTTCCTTAAGAAAATTTCTTGAGGTACACATATTTGCTTCAAGAAATAGTTTTTGTTTGGGGGGGAAGTGGTATGTTTACTGTGAATAGAACTTTGCTCAAGATAATTTCTCGAGGTACACTTATTTTCTCCAAGAAATAGTTTTTGTTTGGGGGGGAAGAGGTATGTTTACTGTGGATAGGACTTTCCTTAAGAAAATTTCTCGAGGTACACATATTTGCTTCAAGAAATAGTTTTTGTTTGGGGGGGAAGGGGTATATTTACTGTGGATAGGACTTTCCTTAAGAAAATTTCTCGAGGTACACTTATTTTCTTCAAGAAATAGTTTTTGTTTGGGGGGGAAGGGGTATATTTACTGTGAATAGGACTTTGCTTAAGATAATTTCTCGAGGTACACTTATTTGCTTCAAGAAATAGTTTTTGTTTGGGGGGGAAGTGGTATGTTTACTGTGAATAGAACTTTGCTCAAGATAATTTCTCGAGGTACACTTATTTTCTCCAAGAAATAGTTTTTGTTTGGGGGGGAAGAGGTATGTTTACTGTGGATAGGACTTTCCTTAAGAAAATTTCTCGAGGTACACTTATTTTCTCCAAGAAATAGTTTTTCTTTGGGGGGGAAGAGGTATATTTACTGTGGATAGGACTTTGCTTAAGAAAATTTCTCGAGGTACACATATTTGCTTCAAGAAATAGTTTTTGTTTGGGGGGGAAGTGGTATGTTTACTGTGAATAGAACTTTGCTCAAGATAATTTCTCGAGGTACACTTATTTTCTCCAAGAAATAGTTTTTGTTTGGGGGGGAAGAGGTATGTTTACTGTGGATAGGACTTTCCTTAAGAAAATTTCTCGAGGTACACATATTTGCTTCAAGAAATAGTTTTTGTTTGGGGGGGAAGTGGTATGTTTACTGTGAATAGAACTTTGCTCAAGATAATTTCTCGAGGTACACTTATTTTCTTCAAGAAATAGTTTTTGTTTGGGGGGGAAGAGGTATGTTTACTGTGGATAGGACTTTCCTTAAGAAAATTTCTCGAGGTGCACTCATTTTCTTCAAGAAATAGTTTTTGTTTGGGGGGGAAGGGGTATATTTACTGTGGATAGGACTTTCCTTAAGAAAATTTCTCGAGGTACACTTATTTTCTTCAAGAAATAGTTTTTGTTTGGGGGGGAAGAGGTATGTTTACTGTGGATAGGACTTTCCTTAAGAAAATTTCTCGAGGTACACTTATTTTCTTCAAGAAATAGTTTTTGTTTGGGGGGGAAGGGGTATATTTACTGTGAATAGGACTTTGCTTAAGATAATTTCTCGAGGTACACTTATTTTCTTCAAGAAATAGTTTTTGTTTGGGGGGGAAGGGGTATATTTACTGTGGATAGGACTTTGCTTAAGATAATTTCTCGAGGTACACTTATTTGCTTCAAGAAATAGTTTTTGTTTGGGGGGGAAGTGGTATGTTTACTGTGAATAGAACTTTGCTCAAGATAATTTCTCGAGGTACACATATTTTCTTCAAGAAATAGTTTTTGTTTGGGGGGGAAGTGGTATGTTTACTGTGAATAGAACTTTGCTCAAGATAATTTCTCGAGGTACACTTATTTTCTTCAAGAAATAGTTTTTGTTTGGGGGGGAAGAGGTATGTTTACTGTGGATAGGACTTTCCTTAAGAAAATTTCTCGAGGTGCACTCATTTTCTTCAAGAAATAGTTTTTGTTTGGGGGGGAAGGGGTATATTTACTGTGGATAGGACTTTCCTTAAGAAAATTTCTCGAGGTACACTTATTTTCTTCAAGAAATAGTTTTTGTTTGGGGGGGAAGGGGTATATTTACTGTGAATAGGACTTTGCTTAAGATAATTTCTCGAGGTACACTTATTTTCTTCAAGAAATAGTTTTTGTTTGGGGGGGAAGGGGTATATTTACTGTGGATAGGACTTTGCTTAAGATAATTTCTCGAGGTACACTTATTTTCTTCAAGAAATAGTTTTTGTTTGGGGGGGAAGGGGTATATTTACTGTGGATAGGACTTTGCTCAAGATAATTTCTCGAGGTACACTTATTTTCTCCAAGAAATAGTTTTTGTTTGGGGGGGAAGAGGTATGTTTACTGTGGATAGGACTTTCCATAAGAAAATTTCTCGAGGTACACTTATTTTCTTCAAGAAATAGTTTTTGTTTGGGGGGGAAGGGGTATATTTACTGTGGATAGGACTTTGCTTAAGAAAATTTCTCGAGGTACACATATTTGCTTCAAGAAATAGTTTTTGTTTGGGGGGGAAGTGGTATGTTTACTGTGAATAGAACTTTGCTCAAGATAATTTCTCGAGGTACACTTATTTTCTCCAAGAAATAGTTTTTGTTTGGGGGGGAAGAGGTATGTTTACTGTGGATAGGACTTTCCTTAAGAAAATTTCTCGAGGTACACTTATTTTCTCCAAGAAATAGTTTTTCTTTGGGGGGGAAGAGGTATATTTACTGTGGATAGGACTTTGCTTAAGAAAATTTCTCGAGGTACACATATTTGCTTCAAGAAATAGTTTTTGTTTGGGGGGGAAGTGGTATGTTTACTGTGAATAGAACTTTGCTCAAGATAATTTCTCGAGGTACACTTATTTTCTCCAAGAAATAGTTTTTGTTTGGGGGGGAAGAGGTATGTTTACTGTGGATAGGACTTTCCTTAAGAAAATTTCTCGAGGTACACATATTTGCTTCAAGAAATAGTTTTTGTTTGGGGGGGAAGTGGTATGTTTACTGTGAATAGAACTTTGCTCAAGATAATTTCTCGAGGTACACTTATTTTCTTCAAGAAATAGTTTTTGTTTGGGGGGGAAGAGGTATGTTTACTGTGGATAGGACTTTCCTTAAGAAAATTTCTCGAGGTGCACTCATTTTCTTCAAGAAATAGTTTTTGTTTGGGGGGGAAGTGGTATGTTTACTGTGAATAGAACTTTGCTCAAGATAATTTCTCGAGGTACACTTATTTTCTTCAAGAAATAGTTTTTGTTTGGGGGGGAAGGGGTATATTTACTGTGGATAGGACTTTGCTTAAGATAATTTCTCGAGGTACACTTATTTTCTTCAAGAAATAGTTTTTGTTTGGGGGGGAAGGGGTATGTTTACTGTGGATAGGACTTTGCTTAAGATAATTTCTCGAGGTACACCTATTTTCTTCAAGAAATAGTTTTTGTTTGGGGGGGAAGGGGTATATTTACTGTGGATAGGACTTTGCTTAAGATAATTTCTCGAGGTACACTTATTTTCTTCAAGAAATAGTTTTTGTTAGGGGGGGAAGGGGTATGTTTACTGTGGATAGGACTTTGCTTAAGATAATTTCTCGAGGTACACTTATTTTCTTCAAGAAATAGTTTTTGTTTGGGGGGGAAGAGGTATGTTTACTGTGGATAGGACTTTCCTTAAGAAAATTTCTCGAGGTACACATATTTACTTCAAGAAATAGTTTTTGTTTGGGGGGGAAGGGGTATATTTACTGTGGATAGGACTTTGCTTAAGAAAATTTCTCGAGGTACACTTATTTTCTTCAAGAAATAGTTTTTGTTTGGGGGGGAAGAGGTATGTTTACTGTGGATAGGACTTTCCTTAAGAAAATTTCTCGAGGTACACATATTTACTTCAAGAAATAGTTTTTGTTTGGGGGGGAAGGGGTATATTTACTGTGGATAGGACTTTGCTTAAGATAATTTCTCGAGGTACACTTATTTTCTTCAAGAAATAGTTTTTGTTTGGGGGGGAAGAGGTATGTTTACTGTGGATAGGACTTTCCTTAAGAAAATTTCTCGAGGAACACTTATTTTCTTCAAGAAATAGTTTTTGTTTGGGGGGGAAGGGGTATATTTACTGTGGATAGGACTTTGCTTAAGATAATTTCTCGAGGTACACTTATTTTCTTCAAGAAATAGTTTTTGTTTGAGGGGGGAAGGGGTATATTTACTGTGGATAGGACTTTGCTTAAGATAATTTCTCGAGGTACACTTATTTTCTTCAAGAAATAGTTTTTGTTTGGGGGGGAAGTGGTATGTTTACTGTGGATAGGACTTTGCTTAAGATAATTTCTCGAGGTACGCTTATTTTCTTCAAGAAATAGTTTTTGTTTGGGGGGGAAGGGGTATATTTACTGTGGATAGGACTTTGCTTAAGATAATTTCTCGAGGTACACTTATTTTCTTCAAGAAATAGTTTTTGTTTGGGGGGGAAGAGGTATGTTTAATGTGGATAGCACTTTCCTTAAGAAAATTTCTCGAGGTACACATATTTACTTCAAGAAATAGTTTTTGTTTGGGGGGGAAGGGGTATATTAACTGTGGATAGGACTTTGCTTAAGATAATTTCTCGAGGTACACTTATTTTGTTCAAGAAATAGTTTTTGTTTGGGGGGGAAGAGGTATGTTTACTGTGGATAGGACTTTCCTTAAGAAAATTTCTCGAGGTACACTTATTTTCTTCAAGAAATAGTTTTTGTTTGGGGGGGAAGGGGTATATTTACTGTGGATAGGACTTTGCTTAAGATAATTTCTCGAGGTACACTTATTTTCTTCAAGAAATAGTTTTTGTTTGGGCGGGAAGAGGTATGTTTACTGTGGATAGGACTTTCCTTAAGAAAATTTCTCGAGGTACACTTATTTTCTTCAAGAAATAGTTTTTGTTTGGGGGGGAAGGGGTATATTTACTGTGGATAGGACTTTGCTTAAGATAATTTCTCGAGGTACACTTATTTTCTTCAAGAAATAGTTTTTGTTTGGGGGGGAAGGGGTATATTTACTGTGGATAGGACTTTGCTTAAGATAATTTCTCGAGGTACACATATTTACTTCAAGAAATAGTTTTTGTTTGGGGGGGAAGGGGTATATTTACTGTGGATAGGACTTTGCTTAAGATAATTTCTCGAGGTACACTTATTTTCTTCAAGAAATAGTTTTTGTTTGGGGGGGAAGTGGTATGTTTACTGTGGATAGGACTTTGCTTAAGATAATTTCTCGAGGTACACTTATTTTCTTCAAGAAATAGTTTTTGTTTGGGGGGGAAGGGGTATATTTACTGTGGATAGGACTTTGCTTAAGATAATTTCTCGAGGTACACTTATTTTCTCCAAGAAATAGTTTTTGTTTGGGGGGGAAGAGGTATGTTTACTGTGGATAGGACTTTCCTTAAGAAAATTTCTCGAGGTACACTTATTTTCTTCAAGAAATAGTTTTTGTTTGGGGAGGAAGGGGTATATTTACTGTGGATAGGAATTTGCTTAAGAAAATTTCTCGAGGTACACATATTTGCTTCAAGAAATAGTTTTTGTTTGGGGGGGAAGTGGTATGTTTACTGTGAATAGAACTTTGCTCAAGATAATTTCTCGAGGTACACTTATTTTCTCCAAGAAATAGTTTTTGTTTGGGGGGGAAGGGGTATATTTACTGTGGATAGGACTTTCCTTAAGAAAATTTCTCGAGGTACACTTATTTTCTTCAAGAAATAGTTTTTGTTTGGGGGGGAAGAGGTATGTTTACTGTGGATAGGACTTTCCTTAAGAAAATTTCTCGAGGTGCACTTATTTTCTTCAAGAAATAGTTTTTGTTTGGGGGGGAAGGGGTATATTTACTGTGGATAGGACTTTCCTTAAGAAAATTTCTCGAGGTACACTTATTTTCTTCAAGAAATAGTTTTTGTTTGGGGGGGAAGAGGTATGTTTACTGTGGATAGGACTTTCCTTAAGAAAATTTCTCGAGGTACACTTATTTTCTTCAAGAAATAGTTTTTGTTTGGGGGGGAAGGGGTATATTTACTGTGAATAGGACTTTGCTTAAGATAATTTCTCGAGGTACACTTATTTTCTTCAAGAAATAGTTTTTGTTTGGGGGGGAAGGGGTATATTTATTGTGGATAGGACTTTGCTTAAGAAAATTTCTCGAGGTACACATATTTGCTTCAAGAAATAGTTTTTGTTTGGGGGGGAAGTGGTATGTTTACTGTGAATAGAACTTTGCTCAAGATAATTTCTCGAGGTACACTTATTTTCTCCAAGAAATAGTTTTTGTTTGGGGGGGAAGAGGTATGTTTACTGTGGATAGGACTTTCCTTAAGAAAATTTCTCGAGGTACACATATTTGCTTCAAGAAATAGTTTTTGTTTGGGGGGGAAGGGGTATATTTACTGTGGATAGGACTTTGCTTAAGAAAATTTCTCGAGGTACACATATTTGCTTCAAGAAATAGTTTTTGTTTGGAGGGGAAGTGGTATGTTTACTGTGAATAGAACTTTGCTCAAGATAATTTCTCGAGGTACACTTATTTTCACCAAGAAATAGTTTTTGTTTGGGGGGGAAGAGGTATGTTTACTGTGGATAGGACTTTCCTTAAGAAAATTTCTCGAGGTACACATATTTGCTTCAAGAAATAGTTTTTGTTTGGGGGGGAAGAGGTATACTTACTGTGGATAGGACTTTCCTTAAGAAAATTTCTCGAGGTACACTTATTTTCTCCAAGAAATAGTTTTTCTTTGGGGGGGAAGAGGTATGTTTACTGTGGATAGGACTTTCCTTAAGAAAATTTCTTGAGGTACACATATTTGCTTCAAGAAATAGTTTTTGTTTGGGGGGGAAGTGATATGTTTACTGTGAATAGAACTTTGCTCAAGATAATTTCTCGAGGTACACATATTTGCTTCAAGAAATAGTTTTTGTTTGGGGGGGAAGAGGTATGTTTACTGTGGATAGGACTTTCCTTAAGAAAATTTCTCGAGGTACACATATTTGCATCAAGAAATAGTTTTTGTTTGGGGGGGAAGGGGTATATTTACTGTGGATAGGACTTTGCTTAAGATAATTTCTCGAGGTACACTTATTTTCTTCAAGAAATAGTTTTTGTTTGGGGGGGAAGGGGTATATTTACTGTGGATAGGACTTTGCTCAAGATAATTTCTCGAGGTACACTTATTTTCTCCAAGAAATAGTTTTTGTTTGGGGGGGAAGAGGTATGTTTACTGTGGATAGGACTTTCCTTAAGAAAATTTCTCGAGGTACACTTATTTTCTTCAAGAAATAGTTTTTGTTTGGGGGGGAAGGGGTATATTTACTGTGGATAGGACTTTGCTTAAGAAAATTTCTCGAGGTACACATATTTGCTTCAAGAAATAGTTTTTGTTTGGGGGGGAAGTGGTATGTTTACTGTGAATAGAACTTTGCTCAAGATAATTTCTCGAGGTACACTTATTTTCTCCAAGAAATAGTTTTTGTTTGGGGGGGAAGAGGTATGTTTACTGTGGATAGGACTTTCCTTAAGAAAATTTCTCGAGGTACACTTATTTTCTCCAAGAAATAGTTTTTCTTTGGGGGGGAAGAGGTATATTTACTGTGGATAGGACTTTGCTTAAGAAAATTTCTCGAGGTACACATATTTGCTTCAAGAAATAGTTTTTGTTTGGGGGGGAAGTGGTATGTTTACTGTGAATAGAACTTTGCTCAAGATAATTTCTCGAGGTACACTTATTTTCTCCAAGAAATAGTTTTTGTTTGGGGGGGAAGAGGTATGTTTACTGTGGATAGGACTTTCCTTAAGAAAATTTCTCGAGGTACACATATTTGCTTCAAGAAATAGTTTTTGTTTGGGGGGGAAGTGGTATGTTTACTGTGAATAGAACTTTGCTCAAGATAATTTCTCGAGGTACACTTATTTTCTTCAAGAAATAGTTTTTGTTTGGGGGGGAAGAGGTATGTTTACTGTGGATAGGACTTTCCTTAAGAAAATTTCTCGAGGTGCACTCATTTTCTTCAAGAAATAGTTTTTGTTTGGGGGGGAAGGGGTATATTTACTGTGGATAGGACTTTCCTTAAGAAAATTTCTCGAGGTACACTTATTTTCTTCAAGAAATAGTTTTTGTTTGGGGGGGAAGAGGTATGTTTACTGTGGATAGGACTTTCCTTAAGAAAATTTCTCGAGGTACACTTATTTTCTTCAAGAAATAGTTTTTGTTTGGGGGGGAAGGGGTATATTTACTGTGAATAGGACTTTGCTTAAGATAATTTCTCGAGGTACACTTATTTTCTTCAAGAAATAGTTTTTGTTTGGGGGGGAAGGGGTATATTTACTGTGGATAGGACTTTGCTTAAGAAAATTTCTCGAGGTACACATATTTGCTTCAAGAAATAGTTTTTGTTTGGGGGGGAAGTGGTATGTTTACTGTGAATAGAACTTTGCTCAAGATAATTTCTCGAGGTACACTTATTTTCTCCAAGAAATAGTTTTTGTTTGGGGGGGAAGAGGTATGTTTACTGTGGATAGGACTTTCCTTAAGAAAATTTCTCGAGGTACACATATTTGCTTCAAGAAATAGTTTTTGTTTGGGGGGGAAGGGGTATATTTACTGTGGATAGGACTTTGCTTAAGAAAATTTCTCGAGTTACACATATTTGCTTCAAGAAATAGTTTTTGTTTGGAGGGGAAGTGGTATGTTTACTGTGAATAGAACTTTGCTCAAGATAATTTCTCGAGGTACACTTATTTTCTCCAAGAAATAGTTTTTGTTTGGGGGGGAAGAGGTATGTTTACTGTGGATAGGACTTTCCTTAAGAAAATTTCTCGAGGTACACATATTTGTTTCAAGAAATAGTTTTTGTTTGGGGGGGAAGAGGTATATTTACTGTGGATAGGACTTTCCTTAAGAAAATTTCTCGAGGTACACTTATTTTCTCCAAGAAATAGTTTTTCTTTGGGGGGGAAGAGGTATGTTTACTGTGGATAGGACTTTCCTTAAGAAAATTTCTTGAGGTACACATATTTGCTTCAAGAAATAGTTTTTGTTTGGGGGGGAAGTGGTATGTTTACTGTGAATAGAACTTTGCTCAAGATAATTTCTCGAGGTACACATATTTGCTTCAAGAAATAGTTTTTGTTTGGGGGGGAAGAGGTATGTTTACTGTGGATAGGACTTTCCTTAAGAAAATTTCTCGAGGTACACATATTTGCTTCAAGAAATAGTTTTTGTTTGGGGGGGAAGGGGTATATTTACTGTGGATAGGACTTTGCTTAGGATAATTTCTCGAGGTACACTTATTTTCTTCAAGAAATAGTTTTTGTTTGGGGGGGAAGGGGTATATTTACTGTGGATAGGACTTTGCTCAAGATAATTTCTCGAGGTACACTTATTTTCTCCAAGAAATAGTTTTTGTTTGGGGGGGAAGAGGTATGTTTACTGTGGATAGGACTTTCCTTAAGAAAATTTCTCGAGGTACACTTATTTTCTTCAAGAAATAGTTTTTGTTTGGGGGGGAAGGGGTATATTTACTGTGGATAGGACTTTGCTTAAGAAAATTTCTCGAGGTACACATATTTGCTTCAAGAAATAGTTTTTGTTTGGGGGGGAAGTGGTATGTTTACTGTGAATAGAACTTTGCTCAAGATAATTTCTCGAGGTACACTTATTTTCTCCAAGAAATAGTTTTTGTTTGGGGGGGAAGAGGTATGTTTACTGTGGATAGGACTTTCCTTAAGAAAATTTCTCGAGGTACACTTATTTTCTCCAAGAAATAGTTTTTCTTTGGGGGGGAAGAGGTATATTTACTGTGGATAGGACTTTGCTTAAGAAAATTTCTCGAGGTACACATATTTGCTTCAAGAAATAGTTTTTGTTTGGGGGGGAAGTGGTATGTTTACTGTGAATAGAACTTTGCTCAAGATAATTTCTCGAGGTACACTTATTTTCTCCAAGAAATAGTTTTTGTTTGGGGGGGAAGAGGTATGTTTACTGTGGATAGGACTTTCCTTAAGAAAATTTCTCGAGGTACACATATTTGCTTCAAGAAATAGTTTTTGTTTGGGGGGGAAGTGGTATGTTTACTGTGAATAGAACTTTGCTCAAGATAATTTCTCGAGGTACACATATTTGCTTCAAGAAATAGTTTTTGTTTGGGGGGGAAGTGGTATGTTTACTGTGAATAGAACTTTGCTCAAGATAATTTCTCGAGGTACACTTATTTTCTTCAAGAAATAGTTTTTGTTTGGGGGGGAAGAGGTATGTTTACTGTGGATAGGACTTTCCTTAAGAAAATTTCTCGAGGTACACTTATTTTCTCCAAGAAATAGTTTTTGTTTGGGGGGGAAGAGGTATGTTTACTGTGGATAGGACTTTCCTTAAGAAAATCTCGAGGTACACATATTTGCTTCAAGAAATAGTTTTTGTTTGGGGGGGAAGTGGTATGTTTACTGTGAATAGAACTTTGCTCAAGATAATTTCTCGAGGTACACTTATTTTCTTCAAGAAATAGTTTTTGTTTGGGGGGGAAGGGGTATATTTACTGTGGATAGGACTTTGCTGAAGATAATTTCTCGAGGTACACTTATTTTCTTCAAGAAATAGTTTTTGTTTGGGGGGGAAGAGGTATGTTTACTGTGGATAGGACTTTCCTTAAGAAAATTTCTCGAGGTACACTTATTTTCTCCAAGAAATAGTTTTTGTTTGGGGGGGAAGAGGTATGTTTACTGTGGATAGGACTTTCCTTAAGAAAATCTCGAGGTACACATATTTGCTTCAAGAAATAGTTTTTGTTTGGGGGGGAAGTGGTATGTTTACTGTGAATAGAACTTTGCTCAAGATAATTTCTCGAGGTACACTTATTTTCTTCAAGAAATAGTTTTTGTTTGGGGGGGAAGGGGTATATTTACTGTGGATAGGACTTTGCTGAAGATAATTTCTCGAGGTACACTTATTTTCTCCAAGAAATAGTTTTTGTTTGGGGGGAAGAGGTATGTTTACTGTGGATAGGACTTTCCTTAAGAAAATTTCTCGAGGTACACTTATTTTCTTCAAGAAATAGTTTTTCTTTGGGGGGGAAGGGGTATATTTACTGTGGATAGGACTTTGCTTAAGAAAATTTCTCGAGGTACACATATTTGCTTCAAGAAATAGTTTTTGTTTGGGGGGGAAGTGGTATGTTTACTGTGAATAGAACTTTGCTCAAGATAATTTCTCGAGGTACACTTATTTTCTCCAAGAAATAGTTTTTGTTTGGGGGGGAAGAGGTATGTTTACTGTGGATAGGACTTTCCTTAAGAAAATTTCTCGAGGTACACATATTTGCTTCAAGAAATAGTTTTTGTTTGGGGGGGAAGGGGTATATTTACTGTGGATAGGACTTTGCTTAAGATAATTTCTCGAGGTACACTTATTTTCTTCAAGAAATAGTTTTTGTTTGGGGGGGAAGAGGTATGTTTACTGTGGATAGGACTTTCCTTAAGAAAATTTCTCGAGGTACACATATTTGCTTCAAGAAATAGTTTTTGTTTGGGGGGGAAGGGGTATATTTACTGTGGATAGGACTTTGCTTAAGATAATTTCTCGAGGTACACTTATTTTCTTCAAGAAATAGTTTTTGTTTGGGGGGGAAGAGGTATGTTTACTGTGGATAGGACTTTCCTTAAGAAAATTTCTCGAGGTACACATATTTGTTTTAACACTAGAAGGCCGGAGGGGTCAAATTTGACCCCTCGGCGTTTTTAAAATGCTGACGATTTCTTCATTTTTTACTGATGGAAATGAAATTTCATGACTTTTCGTATTTTTTGACAAGACGTAAGCGTGGTGTATTTCATAAAAAACGGTTGAACGGTTAAGTTGAAATTTTCATTTTTACCTTCGAGGCCAGAGGGGTCAAATTTGACCCCCACGCTGTGATACAATTTAAAACTTTTCCTATTCCTTATATTATTGATATTAAATTTATAAATGTGTTTATTAAGTGTTAAAGAATGCCCTATTGTAACAATATCTCTACTCCATATGCCTTCCACTTCTCAAATGCCCACTGTTTACTCCTTCGCCACGTCACATGCTTGTGTTGCATTATCCCTCCGAGTATTATATGAAATTTCAGTCTCTGTAGTCTTAGTATTGAAACTGATTTTCGTTGATTTTCTTCATGATTTCAATGCGCGAATTGTTCGAATTTGAAGCTATCTTCACTGGGTCGCGTCATCCGAGCCTACGAGGACATCTCAAGAAGCGTGGGAGTCGAGGAGGATATTCCAGAACAATGGACTCAGATGCTACGGATTCTCAAAAGTGTCACCTAGGTAGAAAAAAATTCGTATAGGTACCTTGCTAAATGCCGCAAACGGTATTGAGTGGAGAGTAATTCGCCCAAATGAAGATCTTCCCGGGAGGCTTGCCAGTCAAAACGTGTTCGTGGATAGGGCACAATTCACAGCACATGCCAAGCGATTTATATGTGTCATAGCTGTATGAGTCCCTATATAACCCAAAATAGTTGCATGAGACCCTATTATGTAGCATGTTTCCATTTATTAGCTTGTTTGCATGTCAATAGGTCATGATTGGTGATCTTCACCCCCTGCCACACACGCTAACGGTGGCTTGCAGGGTATCGCATGGATGTAGATATAAATGAAACCTGCTCGAGCCCCTGGAGGCTCATTATAGCCGAAAAAATTCTCAGGAAAATAAAGAATTGTACTGAAACAGAAGCTCAAGTGAAACTTGGAGATAAAAATTGGTCTAAGACATCAGAAGAACTAGATGCTTTTTTAGGAATGTTTTACTTCAGAGCTGAGAGAGAATGTTTTACTCGGGGCCCTTCCTCTTCCTCTAAAATAATTGTGGTCAGTGAGGTGAAGTTTGCACCTGTGTAAAGATGCAAAGTATAGAGATAGTTTTCAAGAAATTTTGCGTTTTCTTAGAGCTGACATAAAATCAGCTAAGACAAGTAGACTGGCTACAGAAACATTTGCGCTTATATTCGAGGCATGGAGCAATTTCATTGAAAACAGTCAGGCTTGCTGTATTCCAGGGCCCTACGTAACAATATACGAACAACCCAGAAAATCCCGTTGTCCATTTTTGAAATTCCTATCAAGTAAGCCTGATAAGTACGGGCAAATAATTTGGATAGCTGTGGATAAAAATAAAAATTATATCATAAATGCATCATATAGCATAAATTATATCATCAAATAAAATTATATCATTATATCATCAAATAAAATTATATCATTCCCTATCTGGGAAAAGATGATTCCAGCATAAATGATATGCATCTCGGTGATCATGTGGTGCTACAGTTGATTTCACCCTTTTTAGGAAAGAGGAGGAATGTAACCTGTGATAGTTTCTTTACTTTTATTTACCTCACAGAGACTGAGGAGTAAGCGAACTAGTTTAGTTGGTACTATCAATGTATCAAGAAGGGAGGTCCCTGCTGAAATCAAAACCTGTCGCTTGCAGCTACACGAAACAAGAGTTCTGAAAAAGGATAAAATCACACTCACTGTATTTCAAGGCAAGATAACTAAAACTGTTCTTATACTAAGTATTTTCCACCCAAATGTGACCGTCAATTTAGACACTAACCGTAAACCAGAGACTATTGTTTTATAATGAAAACAAATACGGCGTAGATAAGTAGACCAAATGGAGAGGCTTTATTCAGTGAAGCCTGAAGCTCGACGTCGGCCTCTTCACACTTTTAGAAACATACTAGATTTCGCTGGAATAAATGCTTGGGTTCTCTTTAGAGAGATAAATAGTTGTAAGGTATCTTGCCGTAAGTTTCTTCTTACTCTTGTAGAGAGCTTGCAGCTGCTAGCACGACAGGGGCTATCGCGTATCGCAGACAAAGAAGATGAAAATCACTGTGAAGTAAGCGACAAGCATAAGAAGCGTCAAGCACACGTCAAATGCAAAGAAGATCCTAAGGGATTCCTGATTTGTAAAAGTTGTAGGAAATATGTAGGCAATAAATGTATTTTTAGAACAAAACGGGGTTACATTGTGAATGGTCAAAGTTCTTCTAATGATGCATAGCAGCCAAATTTGGTTCAGTGACGATTTGTTTCCATTGCATATAAACATGGCTTGTAACAATAAAATGTAAAAAAAATCAGTTGTTTTCAATGAAATTTGAAATAACACTAGGTAAACCGTTATAAAGTATGTTTTTTATAGCCATTGAGTGGCTAAAAAAAAGACAATATCCTTGATAAAGAACTGGTACGAACATCAGAACGAAGCTTCATTGATAGATAGTTTCCCACAAGAATAGTCTAAAGAGGAAAAAAGGATAGATTATAATTATACCTTTGATAGGTGTATAAAGTCCTTCTTTACAAGTATTAAGTAATCCGTAATTAATACACTACTATATTTCGCATGAAATGAATAACGCAGTCAGCAAAGAACGGAAGGGTCAAATTTGACCCCTCCGGCCTCCAAGGTTGAGCGAAATTTCTGTCCTACTAGTGTTAAGAAATAGTTTTTGTTTGGGGGGGAAGAGGTATGTTTACTGTTGATAGGACTTTCCTTAAGAAAATTTCTCGAGGTACACATATTTGCTTCAAGAAATACTTTTTTATTGGGGGGGAAGAGGTATGTTTACTGTGGATAGGACTGTGCTTAAGAAAATTTCTCTAGGAACACAAGAAACAACAAGAACACCATCAAGAAATAGTTTTTGTTTGTGGGGGAAGGGGTTTAATTACTGTGGATAGGACTTTCCATAAGAACATTTCTTGAGGTACACATATTTGTTTCAAGAAATAGTTTTTGTTTGGGGGGGAAGGGGTATGTTTACTGTGGATAGGACTTTGCTTAAGAAAATTTCTCGAGGTACACATATTTGCTCCAAGAAATAGTTTTTGTTAGGGGGGGAAGAGGTATGTTTACTGTGGATAGGAATTTCCTTAGGAAATTTCTCTAGGAACACAAGAAACAACAAGAAAACCATCAAGAAATAGTTTTTGTTTGTGGGGGAAGGGGTTTAATTACTGTGGATACGACTTTCCTTAAGAACATTTCTTGAGGTACACATATTTGTTTCAAGAAATAGTTTTTGTTTGGGGGGGAAGAGGTATGTTTACTGTGGATAGGACTTTCCTTAGGAAATTTCTCTAGGAACACAAGAAACAACAAGAAAACCATCAAGAAATAGTTTTTGTTTGTGGGGGAAGGGGTTTAATTACTGTGGATAGGACTTTCCATAAGAACATTTCTTGAGGTACACATATTTGTTTCAAGAAATAGTTTTTGTTTGGGGGGGAAGAGGTATGTTTACTGTGGATAGGACTTTCCTTAGGAAATTTCTCTAGGAACACAAGAAACAACAAGAAAACCATCAAGAAATAGTTTTTGTTTGTGGGGGAAGGGGTTTAATTACTGTGGATAGGACTTTCCATAAGAACATTTCTTGAGGTACACATATTTGTTTCAAGAAATAGTTTTTGTTTGGGGGGGAAGGGGTATGTTTACTGTGGATAGGACTTTGCTTAAGAAAATTTCTCGAGGTACACATATTTGCTCCAAGAAATAGTTTTTGTTAGGGGGGGAAGAGGTATGTTTACTGTGGATAGGAATTTCCTTAGGAAATTTCTCTAGGAACACAAGAAACAACAAGAAAACCATCAAGAAATAGTTTTTGTTTGTGGGGGAAGGGGTTTAATTACTGTGGATACGACTTTCCTTAAGAACATTTCTTGAGGTACAAATATTTGCTTCAAGAAATAGTTTTTGTTTGCGGGGGAAGGGGTTTAATTACTGTGGATAGGACTTTCCAAAAGAACATTTCTTGAGGTACACATATTTGTTTCAAGAAATAGTTTTTGTTTGGGGGGGAAGAGGTATGTTTACTGTGGATAGGACTTTCCTTAGGAAATTTCTCTAGGAACACAAGAAACAACAAGAAAACCATCAAGAAATAGTTTTTGTTTGTGGGGGAAGGGGTTTAATTACTGTGGATAGGACTTTCCATAAGAACATTTCTTGAGGTACACATATTTGTTTCAAGAAATAGTTGTTCTTTGGGGGGGAAGACGTATGTTTACTGTAGATTGCACTTTCCTTGAGAAAATTACTCGAGGTACACATATTTGCTTCAAGGAATAGTTTTTGTTTGGGGGGGAAGGGGTATATTTACTGTGGATAGCACTTTGCTTAAGAAAATTTCTCGAGGTACACATACAGGGTGCGTTCCGAAAGTAATGCAATTATTATTTTTTAAAGTAATTTATTGAACAGATTTTCGCAAACACTTAAAATTCTTCAAAGTACTGTCCTTGGGCTTCTACACATTTTTTCCAGTGACCCTGCCATGACCGGTACGCACCCTGGAAGGCGTCTTCGGAGACCTCTCGCAAGGTCTTCGTCACGGCTAATTAGATTTCTTCTATGGACGAAAAAAGGGTTCCTTTCAGGGCTGCTTTAATCCAAGGGAACAAAAAGAAGTCTGCTGGGGCGACGTCAGGACTGTAGTGGGGGGTGGAGCAGCATTGGTACCTGGTGTTTGGCCAGGAAATCGCGGACTCGAAGTGCGTTGTGGCAAGGCGCATTGTCGTGATGGAGTTGCCAGGTAGTGGAGATGTCTTTTCTCGTCCTGACGACCCTTTTTCCGAGCCTTCCGAACAAATCCACGTAGTGGGCAGCGTTAAATGTCTGTCCTTAAAGAACAAACTCCTTATGTAACACTCCTTTGCTGTCGAAAAAGACAATAAGCATTGTTTTCACTTTTGATTTGCTCATTCTTGCCTTTTTGTGCTTGGGAGACTGGTTGGTGTGCCACTCAGAGTTGGTGTGCCACTTTAACCACCTCAAAACTTTTGAGTAGGACAGAGTAGAGTCTTAAGAGTCCCCGTAAGCCTCACAAATCATTTTCTTAGTTTCCTCAAGAGATTTTTTCAGGTTAGCACAAAACTTAATCGCGTAACGTTGCTCGATCGTCGATTCGATTTTTTCCGTGACACGGTCGGCGAGCAGAGGTTTACAATAACTGATGCCCTGCCGCTTCCACAGCTTGGAGATCACTGAGACCGATTTTGCAGCAAAGCTTAGCGTCCCCGCCACCTACTCCAAGTGATCCGATCCCACTCCGACCAGTAGGAGTTGCACGGGAAATTCAATTGCATTACTTTCGGAATGCACCCTGTATTTGCTTCAAGAAATTGTTTTTCTTTGGGGGGGAAGAGGTATATTTACTGTGGATAGGACTTTGCTTAAGAAAATTACTCGAGGTACACATATTTACTTCAAGAAATAGTGTTGTTTTTGGGGGGGAAAGGGTATATTTACTGTGGATAGGACTTTGCTTAAGAAAATTACTCGAGGTACACATATTTGCTTCATGAAATAGTTTTTGTTTGGGGGGGAAGGGGTATATTTACTGTGGATAGGACTTTGCTTAAGAAAATTACTCGAGCTACACATATTTGCTTCAAGAAATAGTTTTTGTTTGGGGGGGAAGAGGTATGTTTACTGTGGATAGGACTTTGCTTAAGAAAATTACTCGAGGTACACATATTTACTTCAAGAAATAGTTTTTTTTGGGGGGGAAAGGGTATATTTACTGTGGATAGGACTTTGCTTAAGAAAATTACTCGAGGTACACATATTTGCTTCATGAAATAGTTTTTGTTTGGGGGGGAAGGGGTATATTTACTGTGGATAGGACTTTGCTTAAGAAAATTACTCGAGGTACACATACTTGCTTCAAGAAATAGTTTTTGTTTGGGGGGGAAGGGGTATGTTTACTGTGGATAGGACTTTGCTTAAGAAAATTTCTCGAGGTACACATATTTGCTTCAAGAAATAGTTTTTGTTGGGGTGGAAGTGGTATGTTTACTTTGGATAGGACTTTGCTTAAGAAAATATCTCGAGGTATACATATTTGCTTGAAGAAATAGTTTTTGTTAGGGGTGGAAGTAGTATGTTTACTGTGGATAGGCCTGGATGGCATGTGTCCATCAATGGAGGTAAGAGAAGGAAGACACTCTGTTGTCCGCAATTGAGAGTGTCCACTATATTTTGACGAGTTAGTTGGATAAGTCTCTGTAGCCGGGGATTGAAAGAGTGTCCATTTTCAGCGGAGGCATCTATACTGTTGCTAAGGGAGTGTCCGTTATAAGGGAGGCTACACACACATGCACACAAACGGATGATCTTTCCTGACGTGAACTAAACTACATTGCATGCATAGGCAGAGAGAGAGGCAGTTAGGAAGAGCACACATACACATCTGGATCAGAGGCAAGAGTGACTAGGGCTGGGGCGACACGGGACACCACCAATGGCTCCGATATCCTTCCAACAATGGTGCCTAGAAGAGATGCAGTGGCCCCACGGACACCAGCTCTGGGATGCACCACACCTGCAAGAGAGCAGTTGCATGCCAATGGCTGAGCAGAAAACACAAATGCTGCTGAGGACAAACATTTTGGAAACATCAGAGAGCACTCACGACAATTGTGGACAACACAGGGTGATCCTATCAGAAATATAAAACAAATTCAAATCACAGTAGCATGGCAATATAAAATATAAATACTTTTTCAAAACACTACATAAAGTTCACAGCATTCACATAGTTCTCCATTAAACCAACACCATAAGTTGGCGACAAATAGCACGCATTGTTGGCAACAACTCATGCCTTCACTGCCCTTAACACTTTGTGGTCAGCATACACATTAGTGCCTCTGTTGGATGATCTCATATCAGAGGCAATGAAGGGGTACCACGTTAGGGTGGTGGTCCATATCTGCAAAGTGGGTTAAAATGTGAGGGGTGGACTAGTCAAAAGTTTCGTTTTTACATACAGATCTCTCAAATCCAGAAGTTGGTGCGATAATTTCTATGGGTTGAGCAGGGCACAGGAAGTTTTGAAATACTGAATTTGCTCAAAATGGCACCTTTTTCCACTTCCAAACTATGTTATTGACCATAGCAAAAAATTTATTGAACGAAAGTGACACTGTTTGCATCGTGATATCGACAAAGTATACTCATTTAAATTGGGCAGGGCCAAAAATAGGCGTAGCTGAGAGACTAAAGACATTGTTGACTTTTAGAACTTGCAAGTGAGCTTTGGCATCGAGGCACCCACAATAAATCTGACTGGTAGCAGTGGCGTATCCAACCAGGGAGAATAAAAAAATTATTTTAAATACTGACATACAAGGTTAGTGCTATGTATTTTATTCATACAAAAGCGGAATTGACGGCCAAGCGGGTTGCAATACATCAGAAGTGTAAACATTTAATATTTCAATTTAAAATTGTGATATTCCATACCTAACTGGGACCCAAAATCCCCACAACAGTTCGATGTTGGGAGGACGAGTACAGTTTCCGTACCCTTCTTAGCTTGTAGAAAGTCATACTTAAAAGCTCACCCTCAATGGTGCCAGTGATCCCAGATCAGAACTCCACTGCACTCTAACGAGTGTATCTGCATACAGTGACAGCCGATTAAACATATTTACATTACATGCAAGTGGAAATGATTTGAAGTACAATACACAAGCATTCTTTCCATTCTGTGTGGTCTGGGTTTACTTCCGCCATCTCGGCTGAGATTTACATAAATAACATTCAAAACTTTTAACACATTGAGGTTATTCTGAGAGCATCTTTCTATTCAGAGAGAATTTTTCGAGGATAATTGGAAGATCTGCAGGAATAGTTAGGTGTACAGAAACACAACTTGAATCATGTCCCTACTCATTGGAATACTATGTACATGCTGGAATTAAACTTGTAACAGCAAAAAGCCCAAGTACAACATATGCTATTGTCATAGGGACACCGAAAAATGGTAAATAAAAATCATCAAAAGCAGTGTTTAAAAATGACAAATACGGTAAATAAAATCGTTTTAAAAAGGTGAGAGCTGTGTTTAATGTTGGGAAAAAGGAGTCTTAAAGGAAGGGTTTTTTAAAAATATTATTAATAAAGACAATGTGAACAAACAGTTGTTAAATGTGTCCATCACCATTGCGTAGCTTTCGTATCAATGAACAAAGAAATGAGCTTTTTTTAAATACAATGTTATTACACGGATAGAATTAATTTAACCAAGTCTATGTGAACGTAATTCAGATTACAACCATTATTACCAATCTTTATTTAAAAAAGAATCCGCTTGGCGGCGAGCCCAGCGAGCCGTCACGCCGTTTCGCCACACTTTTGTTTTTCCATATTAACTTCCACAAAGTTAAATTTTAATTATATCTTTGTTTTTTTGACGCAAATAAATATAAATTAAGAATAAATAAAAAAATGTTGGGCATAATCAATATATTCCTGCCAAATAATAGAGATTTTAAAATTTAAAAAACGTTTTGGTATTTGCCCTTAGAATTTCTAATGCTGTTCACAGACGTTGCGATAGCATTATTAACATCCCGGAAATCGGCAGAACATAACGGGGGGGTGTTTACAGAATAGGCCCCAAAAAGTAAAACAATTGCAAATGAATGATGATCGTACAGAAATTGTAATAAGAGGGAAAATTAGTGATTGATGGATCCAGGTTTTTTGTCGGATCTGGAACCCGATCCTTGCCTGGGTTTCGGATCTTTATCTCAGTTTCAGATCCTTAGTTTCAGATACTCAATTCTGAATTTCATTCCTTTTCTCTTCCTAGATTTTTAATATAGGTATATATAAAAACAGCAACAATAGAATTACCAAAAACAGGTAAATTTACTGTAGATACATCAAATTCCTATCATCTATGTGGATTATATTTACCTGGATCAAGATTTACAGATGCAATAACTACCTATATCTTGTTACTTCTAATGTAAAGTTCACTTTCCTTATCACATACTCATCAAGCAATACATTCTTGAAACCCGTACAACTATTCTTTAGAGTGCAGTTAAAAGAAACCTTATAAGGTCATTTTCATTAATGAAGGAATTATTTCCAATTATTAATCAAATCCTTGAACGCTTTCAAATTATTTTTTTTAACACAAAAATATTTTTTTTGCAGCCAAGAGATCCCATTTATGGAATATCTGGGGATTCCATTTTTAAGGCCAAATAATTATTATAAAATATCACTGAACTAACAATTTTGCATTGTCTTATTAGTAATAACCTTTAACCCTTTGAGTGCCACCGATTTTTAGGTGGGTATTCCCAGAAGCGCCACGGGTATTTTGCTAATTTTGTAGGCCTTTATTCAAAAAATCATTATTTGTTTATTTGTTGCTATTTTTACATGATTTTTTCTGCATTTAAAAGTGAATGCGTTCTTCCAAATTAATATGAAAAAAAACCGGCTGATTTTCTCAATGACACGCAATTGTTATAGTTTAATTTGGAATTTACAGAATTGAATTATTTTATTTCTCAATTTTGACCAAAAATCGAGATATAATATCAACTTTAAAGAAATAAGAAATAAACCATTGATAAATATAAAGGATTATTATTTTTCTAGGAATTGATCATATAATATCAAAGGAATTTGCACGAATTTTCAAAATATTTTAGATTGAGTAACACAATGCAAATTGCATAAAATTCAGGGGAAATTATCAAAATCATTGGAGGTATATAATGTGAATATTTTCGCAGACAAGAGAATATTTGAATGCGAAAACGTTACGAAACATGGTATCTGAATAATAATAACAAGAATTTAAGTCTGTTATTGCTTACAAAATGATAACAATTGCATTACAAATTATTGAAAATATATACTCATACTTAGAAAACGATGACAACATTACAAACCATATTCCAAATCAAATAACTAATTTTCATATTATTCATAAATGTGATGAGACACACAAATTTCATGCAGACCTTATTTACATTTCGTGCAGTTCTAGATGTATGGACAGGGCCACGGCCTTTCCTACTGCATACAGCACACACTCTTTCCCTCCGCCCTGAAAGTTTCCTTATCCCATATATTTCTGGCGATACTGTCCTAGGAAATGACTGACTGGGATTATTCCATCTAAGTAACCATTCACTCATAATGCTATCTATTATTTCTGAAAAAAACTTGTTACTTCTACGAGATATAATATCAACTTTAAAGAAATAAGAAATAAACCATTGATAAATATAAAGGATTATTATTTTTCTAGGAATTGATCATATAATATCAAAGGAATTTGCACGAATTTTCAAAATATTTTAGATTGAGTAACACAACCACGTGAACTTCTACGACAATATAGCTTGACTACAACTCAAGCTAGTAAAAACGTCTCTCTCCCTGCAAAAGCAATTGTGAAAGAAATTTTTCGTGTGTGGTCTTCGTCATATAAAATCCCAGATAACTTGTCGCCATCGGGGACTATAAATTTTTCAATAAAGTCTTTTACCAATTCAGGAAAAAAGTGAAGAACCCTGTCCATCTAACGTCGAGGGATGCCCATTTCATGCAATACTTTTGTTACAGCTTTTATTCAATGAGCTTCGTCTGCAACTGAAAGCATCAAGCATTGCGTAGTCAAGCTATATTGTCGTAGAAGTTCACCACAATAATGCAACGCATTTGTTAACTCCTGCTTCTCACTATTTTTCTTAAAAATCGGGATGTTAAATGGGTTTCCGTCTTCGTCATATGAAATCCCGGATAATATGTCGCTAGTTTGTGGTGTGCTTGCGGTCTCCATGTCACTTGGCGTCTGCACTCAAAAAAGAGGTTGGATGAGGCATCCAATTTTAGTTGGATAAGGAATTGTTATTCCAAAAACCAATCGTGATCGATACGATGGTTGGGTGAACCGTCCAATTACATTTAATGCTCTCGCAAAGAGTCTAGCTCCAACTAGTTGGATTGGACAACCATTGCAATTGTTACTCCGTTCTGCTGAGCAATAGTTTCAAAGTGCATTGTTTTTTATATAATCAATGCAACAATACACACATTCTGCTGCTGTGCAATATTTTCAAAGTTCATTGTTGTTTCTACAACCAATGCAACAATAGACACATTTCTGTAAATAGTGCGACAATGCAGTTGCTTATGTTGCTTACATCTGTCAACTGCGTGAAAATATAACATTGTACTTGAGAGAAAGGAGTTTCCCGCGTGCAATATTTTACTTTCATCCATACACTGTAAATGATTATTGTTTACGATTTAAACGATTACTATAATGTTTATTACGTAGCATTGCAAACAGTTTTAGAGAAGTTTAAGGATAGTATAACAGCGGAAATAGCACTAATGATAAAAGTATTGAATGTTATTTAAATTTCAATGACTGTGCTGATGGTTTCTTTTTAAATATTGTAACTGATTGCTCTAGAATAAATTAAATATATTAATGGAAAATATAATAGGGTGGCAGTGTATTAGTGACTACACGAGCAGCGAGGTGTCAAAAACAATGGTGACGTTGATAGAATAATTAGCAATGGAAGTGGTAATGCGTGTTTTGATTGTGACGAGTTGTAAATATTGTATTTAGAAATAAGTCATTGTTATTTGGGATGACGATCTGTGTAAATAGTGGTAACTTACAAACTTTCCAGCCGGTCATCTTTGTGAGGATGCTGAACAATAATTCGTGTGTGGTCTTCAGGCTTGCATTTCGTTAGCATACTACCGGATAATATATGAATATATGTGCCCTTTTGTAGAAACGTATACATCCTTGTTTCATTAATATAAACATGCGAACATAATGACTTGGTTAACTTGAAATTTCTGTATGATTCAATAATGGGTATCCAAGAGCAGGAATGAAAACATAGTCAAGACAACAGAACAATTACTTGCGGAATCCACTACAGATGGTTGTGAGAGCCCACTACTCGCAAACTGTGGATCCAAGGAAGTTTGAGTGAGGATTTGAAAACAAGAAATGATGCTTCAAAATCCACTCGATAGTGCATCACCAGCTGCAGGCTCCAGTTTAACAAAATATAGTTCGGTATGCTTGGTACGCCTGAAAGTTAACTGAAGATAATGAAGTGTTTGTTAACGTAAATGATTTTCATTTCCTGAAGAACTGGTAAAAAAATTATGTGACTGTGGCAATGGAGCATTTATTAAGTGTTCTTGGTGTAAGAAGCATTTTTGTTTTTCCTATTTTTATGATAATTATCACCCAAGTGACTGTTCTGGGGAATGAAATTACGAAATGTTTCCGCATAATTTCTTACAGTGAACATTTATACATTCACAAAATAAAGTGAATATTTAAAGATTTTTTATTTGCTTGAATAAATTGTGTGCCAAGTTAAAATGTGTAGGATATATTTTTCCTGACCGCATTTTTTTAGGCATTGTGACTATGTTCTCTAATATACATTTCTACTTCGACCCTGTTTCTTAATGCTAATGTCAAATACTGGGGTAGAAGGAAGGTTCTGCGTAATATAGAGCCAACTTCTACCCAGGATTTACCCATGAAATTCAAGCTGCGCCTTCCAAGATAGCGGATTGATAATGGTTTATGGAAAAAAGAGGTAAAGTTGCTGAGGTTTACTTAAAAAAATTAGGAAAATTAAGGAACGAAATTCGGGGACTATACATTTTTCAAGAAGGTCTTTTACCAATTCAAGAAAAAAAGTGAAGAACCCTGTCCATCTAACGTCGAGGGATGCCCATTTCATGCAATACTTTTGTTACAGCTTTTATTCAATGAGCTTCGTCTGCAACTGAAAGCATCAAGGCAGAGGTCCATTCAGCATACGAACACGTGTAGCGATACTAAAGTCGTGGCAAAAGTTCTGACGAGTGTTGAATACAGGTATTGCCGCACACAAAGCATTAGCTTGTGTTATGAGTGACACAAGAGTCCCATCCACTCCATCGCTTGAAGATTACCCCGAGAAAGGAGCAGGGGCCGCGTACGTGTGTTGCGGGTTGCGTCACGATTCATTTTAGGCGTTTTTAAAGATTTTCAAATGCAAATATCTCGAAAACTAAGGCCTATTGGACGCATTTCCGAAGACACGTATCTAATGAATTTTCGTTTTCTACCACCCTACGAAGTTTGATCGCGATCCGCAGGTTACACTTGGGAACCTTCCCTTGTGAGTCTGATAACACTTCCCCTTCACTAGTGTCTCGACGAAAATTGGCGCTGTCTTCACTTTCCACAAAGTCATCGTCATTACTTAGTGAATTTATGTATTCAGCTAATCTGTCATCGTCAACACCAGGTGAAAATTCATTTCTAGAAGTTGACGCAATTTTTACCCTGTTAAAAATTCCCCATAGAAAATCTTTATAGGGCCATGGAATTCCTTATAGGGAATTGGCATTCCCTATTGGGACACCTATAGGGAAATGAAATTCCCTATAGGGACATGAAATTTCCTATAGGGATTAAATGTTCTCTATGGGGAACTCCATTAAAAATCCCTATAAGGACATGAAATTCTCTATAGGGAAATGAAATTCCCTATAGGGATTTCATGTTTCCCCATTGCCAATTCCCTATAAGGACATGCAATGGGGAATTTTTAACAGGGTAGGTAAAAGATTTCAATTTCAAAAAGCCACTAGTGAAATTTCAATGTGTAAACAACAACAAGAGATGGCACACATTGTATTTTTTATGCACAGCATCATCTTTCAATTACTACTGTCGTATCTACTATGGTAACGAGGCTGACAATCGGAGCCACATTGCTGACTCAACACTCCAGCTGACTCAACGCACCAGCTGCTAGAGATAGCATGATAGGAGTTACGTAGTATCTTTTCGTCTGCCTTTCGTAGCTAAAAATCAACGACTTGATCGCAGTGAAGCAGCAACAAATTATCTCATCAGAAGCGACATAGCAGAGGTGTTTGAAGCCTAAAGTCTTTTTGCTATGCCATGAATCGTTCGCAAAACGAATGAGAATGCGATGTACTTCGCAGAGAATAAAATGTTTCTAAGCATATAAAAAAAATAAGAACCCTCCAAGCATAATATCTCCGACATAAATACAAAGTTCAAAATATTAGAAGAAAGTCAATTGGTTTTAGGCTAACAAACAATGTAGTTTCCAAAGTGTCTCACCAGAAGCAGTTTCGTAACAACCAAATGTGGCGCTCGGAAAATTCAATCCGACATACAGTTATATAAATTACCAAAGCTGTTGATCATTTCCATTAACAATCAAAATTATTGTTCCACGTGGTTATTAAAAGATCATTCTTGTATTATGTACAATTTACAAGAGTTAAAGATTGAGAAAAACATTGTTTTAACGGGTCTCCTCATAGACGACGATATATCGTCGTTGGCACTTCTGGCACATTCTGCAAACGACGATATATCGTCGTGTGGCACTCAAAGGGTTAAAATGAAATTTGAGCATTATGTACTCCTAAGGGGAGGTTGTGTAACTCTGATCTTGAAATATGATTAGCCGTTTTTCATGCTACTAGAAGCAAAAATTAAAAAAGTCTCGGATTTGTTCTCCATTGGCTCGGGTTTGCAAGAAAAAAGTAGAATGACATGTGGGGAGCCTGCATTCTCCAAACTCGGGTAAGCCGACAATAACAGAGTGGAGTAGTGGACTGCATGTAATGAAGTTTGATTCTTACACTGTTTAAAATTTTTCTTTCAACCATTGAATAAAAAACTTTATCATCCTTCATATCCAACCTTTGTGTGTGGATACTGACCTTTTTGTACTTCTATCGCTTCAACTAGATTTACAAATGCGTCACTCAAAATTCCACTGTAAAGTTAACGTAATGATTCCATGATTTATTCTGTAATATAAATTTTTTCCAATCATTTCCTTTCGCCAAATTTAATTATTTTTTTGACTTATAATTTGGCATGAAATTTCTGATAATCTACTTTTTTTTAACTGCCTACTAGCATTACCCAAGGAATACAGCCGTGCTGTATTCTTAGGTGGTGTTAAGGATCGAACTTGCGACTGGCAGTACACTAGCCCTAATTTTTTACAACTACGCTCTCATTGTTTCACGGGAATCTGGCAAATTTAGGCGACCCGCAAGACATTCGGCTTAATTTTTTTCTCGCACTTCCTGGCCTATGGAGAAAAAGGTCAAGACGAGTATTTTTATTTTGTTTTCCTCGTTTGTGACATGGAAAAAATCTTCTTCTCATTTCGTGACCCGAGTTACTTAAGCTCTCCTTGTTGGTATCTACCATACGTACATTCCATTCGAGGGGCGCATCGGTCACGAGGCCGCGAGATGCTAAAATCTCCGATCCGGATCTGAATTTTTCCTGTCTTCGGATATTATTTCAGTAGCGAATGAAATGAAAGACCCGTGGATCTGATCCAACCATCTTTAATTTATTAATGGTACATTTGTAAATCTAATTTAAACAACAAAAGTAAAATAAAGTGAGTATTCAGATGTAATGGTTTAAAATTGAATATGATAACATTTTCGATGCAGTCACTGAAAGAAAAAATTAAACTGCGATTGGGATCGAACTTCGCACAGTACACTAGCTCTCATTGTACGCATGATTCCGGCGAATGTAGGCTACCCGCGTGATTCCTATGTATTTTTTTCTCGCGATACCGGGGTAATGGGGCAAAAAGTCATATTTCTTTATTTTGCTTCTAGTTGCACAGGAACATTTTCATCTAATTACGTGACCTTAGTTACACATCCTCTTCCTGTCAATATCTACCGCCAGGGCCGGTCCGAAGGGATTTTTCTGCACAAGTGGGATAGCGTTTGGCGCTCCAAGCATTTTTTTTGGCTCCCCTGGCAAACAATTGTGTTTTTGTTGTATTTTACGATCTTAATAGGACTTTCGAGCCTTAAAATAATGAACTCTTACTGGCACATTATGGACACGGATTATTTCTTCATTTAAATTAAATATTTCGAAGACATTCCACTGTAATTTTATTGAATTATTCAATGGGCTACTGCCCTTTTTCAAAATTATTACAGAATGGAAACAAACGCACTTTATTGATTTGGATACATTTAAAATATTGAAAAAATATGTTTTAATTCTAAATAATAAACTTACATGAAAGTAGAGAGTAGATAGTGAGTTAAAAGGTCAAATTACTATTTTTAATAAATTATAAATGAAACAAAGTAATACAATAGATTATGCATTTGTTAACATTTTTATCGTGTATATACTAAATATTGTTCCTATGAGTAAGACAAATTATACTGAAAATTTTCTAGCCTTTAAATTCGCAAAATATTTCAAAATAGATCTGTGTGAATTAACAAAGTGTCGCTTTCAATGGCTAATTTTGACAACAGCTCAGTCAATATCTCTTAGGAAGTGTTGATCTAAGGTATGTCTTTATCAACTTCAACTGTGAAAAACTTCTTTTTCCAGTAACTACAGATAAAGGCAAGGTCAAGAGGATTCACATATTTACAAAAATATTGGGAAAAATGTCAATAAAATTAGTTTTTGTAATATAAGATAATGAGCTTGGAGGAGAAGATTCACGCGGAAGAATGGGCCCTAACATCAAAAGTTTGTCGGATAGTTCTTTCCCGTCGATGTCACCGTCACTCAGGACATCCTGATGAGTCATGCATGCAGCATTTAGTTTTGCACGATCCCACTTCTGCTTGAATAAAACGAACGATGATCGACATCTGTTCTGTACGACTGACATCTGGGGTACAGTCTAATACAACTGAGTAGTATGACACTTTTTTAAGTTCATGTAAAATATAAGCTTGAATGCGTGTTGATAACACAGTAATGAATTCATTTTGTATGTTTTTACTAAGATATTGAACACTGGCTTCATCAGAACTCGATCCTCGCATGTGCTCTTTCAAGACAGCATCAAATGTGGCAATGGGCTCTATTAATTTCAAGAAATTCCCGTTATTCTTTTTAAATAGTGCATCTGTTGTTCCTCGAAATGCCAATCCATGAGTTCCAAGGAATTGCGTTACACAAAGCTACCTTTTCAATACTTCATACCAATGTTCACTCTCAGCATGAATGAGTCTTTGGTTTGCATCATCAACTGTTTTACCTAAGCGCAAACGCAGATGTAATTCTAGTGTAATGTAATGGGATTGGCATGCTTTTAAATGGCTTGGGGATTTCTCGTGTTGGGCTAGAAATCCGTAAATATTTCGCCAGTCTGAAAATCCGGATGTGCCAGAAAGTGAGATACTTTCAGCACTAAAAAGTTTACAACAGTTACAAAAAACTGAATTTTTTGAAACAGAATAAATCACCCACTCTCTGCGGATTTATTCTCCGTCAGATAATTTTCTTTTATAGTTTGCCGGAGTAAATCTTCCACCAGTATTATCGACAGGAAATTCAGCATCAGTTACTTGAAAAGGGCCGTTTTCCACAATTGTTTTTAGCATGCCATCAGTAATTTTTTCAGGCCATTTTCTGCAATCAAACATTTCACATAGCGTAACACGTGACATATAAAAACATGTAAAGATATTTTTATTGCCATTTCATACTAGTTTTTTTGTATCCATAACCTCATTTAGCATATTTTTCGCATATTCACTAAATTCGCAGATATTCCATTTTTATCCCAAATTTTAACATAAAATTTGCCTTTATCGCAACATGCAATTTTTTCTGGTCCCTAGTGATAAGTCAATGCCAGTAGATTTTGTTGATAACATTGGTAGAGGAGCACCGCGGCACGCGAGCTGTAGAGGGGGCTCACTTCTAGAATAGAGATTTCCTTGTAACTTGTACAACGAGATTATTTAGTAAAAGACCAGTTTCATTGCATAGGCGACATATCAGGTGCCTATGCGATGAATACGGTTGTATGCCAAATAAATCTTGTAGGATGTTACAACGTGTTCTTTATTAACGACTACGAATTTCCACCAAGTTGAGCCTGTGACATTGAATAAATCTACAGATAGTTTATTATTCGTTGCCGAGTGTTTGCTCTTTTGCGATACGCACATATAGTATCCCTGTAGGTGCCATAAACATTATGGTTAAAATATTGTCATTCACTTATTGCATCAAATTACAGAGTATTTTTCTTTTGTCACTCTTTGGCACGACTCGCAGCTCGGCACCCCAAGCGGTTGCTTGTGTCGCTTGGGCCTAGAACCGGCCCTGTCTACCGCACCTACATTCCATTCACGGGGCACTTCGATCGCTAAGCCACGAAAATTTAAAATCTACGATCAGGATCCGAATCCGGAACCGAGAACAATGAAAGATCCACGGATCTTTGGATTCAATCCAGCCATCACTAAAGAAAATATTTCATGCGACAAAAATTCGGCATTTGTAAAATATCTCAAATCTCGTTAAAAAAATCGCGTTTCAAAGAAGACACGGTTAATTTCGTGATTAAACCATAAAGTCGCTTGTTTCGTGAATCCTGTCACAAAAAACATTTCATGAAAATGTCATGTCCTAGCTATTGATAATAAAATTCCTTCACTGTGCCCTTATCAGTGGTCTCTCATTGGAAAAATAGTTCTACTTTTAAAACCATTCACGGAATTTACTGTGGTAGCCAGTAAACGGGAAATCACAATATCCTTAATAGTTCCCGTAGTAGAACCTGAATTTATTTTGGTCTAAAGCAGCAGCAGCTCCTTTAGGAAAATCTTCACAACAGAAGAAGACCTATAAGTTTCAATGAAGATAAGATTTACAGAATATATAGAAAACAAGTCTTTATGCTTGTCATCTTTATTAGATCCTAGATTCAAAGTGCAATTTCAAAAAGAAGATATGGTAGAGAACAAAAAATGTACAAGAGATAGCTTAGAAGATGCTGACAATTCCAAATATCAAGCAGAATTGAATTCTGAAGCTTCCACTTCTGGGGATGAAGAACTCAGAGGAGAACATCTAAGTATTACCAATTTATTTGATGAATTAGCTTGTAGTAAATGAAGGAATGAAGAAGAGCATGCCTTCCAAAGGAAAGAAAAAAATGAACGAACAAATGCTTCCAGCAAGACTATGAAAAAAATTTAAATAGTTTAAATCATTGAGGTACATAGAGGTGGCATGACGTCACTAAGTTGAAGCCGGGAGATCACGTCCGCCTTATTGGTTCTCCCCATTCTCCCCTGGCTTGCCGTTAGATAGCAACGGAGTTGTGAACGAATTGGCGACTATCAAGAAAAAATAATTGTCTATTCTCGGAAATTCAAGGTAATCAAGCCTTGAATTATATTTTAGTTGCATTGAACTATCGTTTCCACTCAATTTAACAAATTATTTACCATAGCTTTATGAATTATTATTAATTTGTTCTCAGATGGTATGCTGTACTGCATTTGAGAGCAGTGGTCACAGCGATCGCCTAAAACCTGGAGTCAAAATTCAAAGGTTTGCAGAATAATATTTTTTATAAAAACTATAAATATTAACCGATTTATCAATCAACTGTAGGAAAGATCAAATTAATATTTATAATATTAGTTTGATCTTGCCTACTGAGTACGACTGATCACGTGCAAATGTTTCATTGGGTCTCATCCAATTCTGGAATATTTTGCTTTTATTGTATGTGTTTTACATTTATGTCGACATCAACTTTCGATAATTGTTGCTGGTTTCCGAAAAAACTCTCAAAGAAGAGAGGCATGGGTGAATGCCAGGAGAGGGGAAAACTGGTCTCCCAGTACAATGAGTGTTCTTTGCTCAGAACATTTTCTCCCTGAAGATATTGACCAAGATGTGGTGAAAAAATATGATTCTTGGCTGTACATTTCATACAAATGATCTTTGCAAATGGTTTCCCCCAGCCCCCTGAAGCTTAATGCTATCGCCTTATGGCGGAAGCGTACCATTTGTTTACGGTTTCTGTGTTTCGCCACCAGTTGTCGCTACTGCCTAGCGCTGCTAGAATTTTTTCTGGGTGCATTGCTTGCATGTGAAAACATCGTTAGTAATGAATTGTGTAATTATTTAGTGGCCAGTTAGTGTGGTTTAGTTTGTGGTTATTTAAGCAAGAAAACATATCCAACTCTTGCGCTATTGCCACTTTGAGTTCTTTGTCAAAGATAACTAGGACAATGCATAAAGAAGAATGGTGTACTGTTGTCATATTCATCTTCAGCATTGTTGTATTACGAATTAAAACCATATTTTTTCATGGCATTTCATGCATATATAACCGTAAAGAATGACTCATCATATTTCTATCATAATGTAACTGATCATTTATATGCCACATGCAGTGCAAAGGCCATATTTGTACAAACTTTTGCTCGTGCTGTGCACAATACTCAAAAATGATTTTCTTAGTAATATCTGCACTGTTTTCACAGTAACAACAGCTTGAATAAAAATATCAGAATTTGGACTCCAAGGCTCGAATGCCAATAAAGATATGTTTCTAATTCCGACAGTGAGTGGTTCGTAAGTTTAAGAGCTAAAAAGCAAAAAATGAGTAGGAAACTGAAATGGAATAAGTTTTATTTTCGCAAAAGAAAGCAATAAGAACGAAAGATTGTGCTTCACTTGTGTTCAAGTAGTACTTCTGATTGTGAAATGTATCAAGTAGTACTTCCGGTTTGGGAAGTTTCTGTAACATGGTTTTGTAATAAACATGTCCGTGAACCACGTTCCGAGTTATCCTTCATCATCGAGTATAAAACATGGCGCAGTCGTCTAGTGATAACTCAGCAGGCCCGTCAAATATTAAATGTGTGCCGTAAACAAAACGAAAATCACCGTCAAGTATTAAATGTGCGCCGTAAGCTGAAATTTACAAAATAAGTCACAAAATGGCGGCATTGGAGGGGTCCGTTCAAGTTAAGTTGCCCCCAGACCTGGACCTCCAAGGAAATAACGTAGCCACTGAGTGGAAATTTTGGAAAACCACCTTTGAAGACTACCTTCTCGCTACTGGTAACCACGCAGCCCATGACAGAATTAAGTTGGCTCTGCTACGCAACCTCATCGGGACCGAGTCCGCCCGCATCATGGCAACCTTCGAAGTTCCAGACGAAAACGCCAACAACTACGACTATATGATAGGCCTGATAAACAAGTACGTCAATCCCAGACAGAATGAAAGTTGGGACCGCTACCAGTTCCTAAAGAGAAAACAAAAGGAAGGAGAAACATTCGAGCAATTTCTAACTGCTTGTCGACATCTGGTCAAGCCCTGCAAGTATGGAGTACAAGACCCCCAGGGTAGCGAAGAAGATAAGGCTCTCCGAGACCGTATCGTCTTCGGAATTCGTGATCCCGCAACACGAGAGGCGTTGTTTAGAATTGAGGACCTAACCCTGCAAAAGGCGATCAACCTATGCCGTACCAGCGAACAGAGTCGATCGCAAACGCAAGAGTTTCAACAGGAGATGAAGTCAAACCAACATGAAGTGAATGTTGTGCGACAAAAGAAGTGTAAAAGTTTTAAAAATAAATCGAAAAGTGAATCTGTGAATAGCAATTCTACGCCTAAGTCTAAAGTGGTAGAATTCGATTGCAGACGGTGTAAGACAAGGCATGGCCCTCGCAAATGTCCTGCATACGGTGAAAAGTGTAATAAGTGTGGAAAATTAAATCATTTTTCGATAGCATGTAGAGTGAGGAACGTCAATTCGCTAAATTGTAACGAAAGCTCAGATGAAAGTGATTTATGCGTCGTCAATGTCGAATGTGAGCGCCCTAAATATGTGGAAAATGTGATGGGAAAGAGTTCTTCTTATAGATGGGATGTAATGATCCTCATCGCGAAAGAGAAAGTGAAAGTAAAAATAGATACCGGAGCAGATGTTAGTGTAATGCCCTCAAGTGTCTTCAAAAAGATAGGCCAACAGCCGGTGATTAAACCTGTTAATTTCCAATTGAAGGGATTCCTCAAAGAGATAAAATGTAAACCAATTGGGTATGTTTCCCTACCGTGTGAGTATAAAGGTAAGAAAATTAATGAGGATTTCATGATTGTGGATGGTGCTGACAAAATACTATTAAGTGCTAATGCCTGTGAAGCATTGAATTTGGTGAAGCGAGTTGATTCCATTGCTCCAACCCCACAAATGTATGGTAAGGAGGAATTCGTAAAGGTTCATGCAGAAATATTTAATGGCACTGGTAAATTTCCTGGTAAATTCTCTGTTACTACCAAACCTGAATTTGAGCCTGTGTGTTACCCGCCTAACAGAATACCTCTAGCTATTCGCCCAACTCTCAAACTAGAACTAGATAGGTTAGTTGAGAGGAAAGCCCTGGTGAAAGTAGAAAATGTTGATCCAAAGGCTAGCATAAATAGAATGGTTATTGTCGAAAAGCCTAATGGGAAAATCAGAGTATGTATTGACCCATGTGAATTAAACAAGCATATAATCCGCAAACCCAGATTGATGCGAACTGTCGACGAAATAAGAGCTAAATTAGCCAACAAAAAAATTTTTAGTGTGTTGGATCTAGCCGAAGGGTTTCACCAACTAGAATTGACAGAAGAGTCTTCTTGGAAATGTTGCATGGCCACACCCTTTGGAGTTTACAGATTCATTGTCCTTCCATTTGGTTTGTCCTGTTCTCAAGATTTGTTCCAGGAGGCTGTTGAGAATCACTTTGGTGACCTTGATAATGTGGAAATTTGCCACGATGATTTAATTGTTGCAGGTGAGACGGAGGAGGAGCATGACATAGCACTAAACAAACTAGTTGCCAGAGCTAAAGAAGTAAAAGCTCATTTCAATAAGGAAAAGTTTCAGTACAAGCAAAAATGGGTTAAATTCATGGGAGAAATTTTTTCCTACTCGGGTATGAACATAGATCCTGATAGAATAGAGTCCCTGTGTAAGTTGGAAACTCCTAAGAATACTAATGAGTTGCAAAGAGTTTTAGGCTCATTTAATTATGTCAGAAAGTACATCCCAATTATGGCTGAAACCATGGCACCTCTGTGTCAACTTTTAAAATCCAATGTTGAATGGCAATGGCTCCCTTCTCATGAGAAAGCGTTTCAATCACTCAAAGATATTGTAGTGAAGTCTCCCGCTCTAGTTCCTTTTGATCCAGCTAAAAAAATTGTGCTCCAATGTGACGCGTCCAAACATGGATTAGGATGTTGTTTATTTCAGGAACACGAAAACAAAGTGTTGAAACTTGTAGCTTGTGCTTCACGTACACTCAATGAATGTGAAATGAACTATAGCCAGTCTGAAAAAGAATTGTTATCAGTTGTATATGGTACAAAGAAATTTCATGTGTACATTTATGGAGCTGAGGTGGATGTACAAAGCGACCACAAACCCCTAGTCTCGATTATGAGTAAACCAATCAGCCAAATTGGGTCTGTCCGGCTACAAAGATTACGCCTGAAAATTCTCCCATATTCCCTAAATTTGTATTATGTTCCAGGGAAAAATTTACATTTTGCTGACATGTTATCCCGGTCGAGTCTGAAGGAAACAAATAATGATCTAGATTTGAATGGGATGGTCCATATAGTATCCAAACATTTGCCCTTCAGTGATTCTAAAAAAGAGGAACTACAGAAAGCTACTTATGAGGATACAGCGTTACAACAAATATGTACATATTACCATGATGGATGGCCTAGATTGAATAAGGTATCTAATGAGTGTAAAGTGTATTACCCATTGAAAGATGATATTTATGTGTATGATGGTATTGTGTTTGTTGACCATAAGATTATTGTACCCTATGCTCTGAGATCTCAAATGATTCAGATACTTCATAAAGGTCATATCGGTATTAATAAGGCAATAACTAAGGCACGCCAACTATTTTATTGGCCTGGCCTCACTAATGACATAAAAGAGTTCATCAGGCAATGTAGAACTTGTGAAAAATTCATGCCTGCCAATTATAAAGAGCCATTAATGCCCCACAAAACCCCTTTTTTGAGATTCAACAAAGTCGGTGTCGATATACTAGAGTATGGAATAGGGTCTTACCTAGTCATAATAGACTTCTTATCCCACTGGATTGAAATATGCCCCTTGAAAAGTAAGAACTCAAAGTCTGTTATTGATGCTATGCAAAATGTTTTTACCAGATTTGGATATCCCCAAACTCTGATTGCAGACAATATGCCATTTCTATCTGTGGAGTGCAAGTCATACTATGCACAGAAAGACATAACAATTTTCACTTGTTCACCCCACTACCATAAGAGTAATGGCCTCGCCGAAAAAGCTGTAGGTATAGGCAAAAAAATACTGGTAAAAGCTAAGGAGGATAACGCCGACTATCGGGAACTATTAATGGAGTATAACAACACCCCAATAGTCTGTTTAAAAGCGTCACCTGCCCAAATTTTGCAAAGCAGAATCCTTAGATCCACTTTGCCTGTGACCTCTGAGGTGCTAGAACCAAAAATTCAGCATCACATCGAGGCAGCCCTTAAACGTCAGCAGTTGATCAACCAAATGTCTCACGACAAACTAGCTCGTCGTGCCCCCCAGCAATTTAAGGAGGGAGATAAAGTTGTAACAAAGACTGATAAGGAAACAGTGTGGCGAAAAGCAATTATACTCAACAGGTGTAGAGAACCGAGGTCATACTGGCTAAAATATGACTCGAATGGTATAGCTGTGAGACGCAATACTAAGCACATCAAGTTATCAAAGACCAAATCATGTATAAATGAGTATTCATTGCCTCCTGAATTGTACCCATCGGATGAATATGTAATTGATCAACAAAATAATCAAAGTGTTCCTAATGATGTTCCTGTTTCCCCTGATGTTGTACAAAATGGTTATACTAATGTAAAACTGAATCATGAACCTAATGGTAAGCCTCAACCTAGACGTTCTGGCCGTACAAGTAAGCCTGTTGTAAAACTTAATCTTTAAGGGGGAGGTGTTCAAGTAGTACTTCTGATTGTGAAATGTATCAAGTAGTACTTCCGGTTTGGGAAGTTTCTGTAACATGGTTTTGTAATAAACATGTCCGTGAACCACGTTCCGAGTTATCCTTCATCATCGAGTATAAAACAACTTGCAACAGTTATTCCAATGAATTTTTGTTCATCTCATTAAATTTATTTATGTAAGGAAACAGCTAATCATAGAGCTCTCAAAAACCACAATAACTGTGTACATAAGTAGCAAATAATTCAACTATCTCCAGCACTGTTATGTGGGAGTTAAATTAAAATTAAGAGCAGCTAGTCCTTAAGGCTGTTCTATACCAAACCAATATCTCTTGAGTAACCCTCACTGGGGTTAGTTCCGAGAGCCACCGCTTCAGTTTCAGTGGGATGGGTAACTTTACTGGGAGGAGGGGGTCATCTTAGAGGGGTTTTTGGGGAGTGGCTTATTTAGTCAATCACCAATGAGTGACAACCGGTCCAAATGTTTCTTATCGCTTATTGCGTCACACGTCGTCACTCGATCCCTTCGAGGAAGGCCGAGGGAATCTTTGTTTACGAGTGATTCATTCGTATTCCTCATCTTAGCTATCCGCTTAACTTTACTATTCACCTAACATAAACGTAACTTGTCTATAAGTGGGATTTGATTTAATCCACCCTCGCTACCAGGTAAAATATTCGGGGCTATTTATTTTCAGTACAGAAGTAAAATGCTTCTCGTGACTTCGATCTAATTCCTTTATTGCAAGATTTTTCCAATACGAGTGTAACTCCGTCTAAAGTGTGTCCAGAAATTAAATGGGATCGAGAAAAAACTAAAACACAACGTCATTGTAAGTGTGAACTGGAGCCAAAATTTTTATGGACTACGGTAAATTATATTTATTCGATAGATGAAAAGTCCAAAGAGAGAATCTTAAAAAAGAAAATTGAGCATCAGTAATTCAATGAAATAAAACTGACTGACTGATGGCTGTCACCCTAGGGTGACTTTATTTCATAGTATGCCAAAAACTGGCTTATTCTATGTGTCATTTTAATCCCGGAACCGACTAGGATCTTTAATTATTCATTAAAATATAATTCGGTCTATGGAAATTGTCAAATAGATTGTTTTTATTTAAGGCTGCACATTCCATAGCTGTGTTTCACTGTTTTCTATCGTTTTGTAGTATTTCGTACTTTGATTTGTTATTATTTTTTCTAGTGAGTCAATATTAGCTTTTTCGTACACTATGTCATTTGCGGTCCATTATTTAATTCCATGCATGTTTCTTAGCATTCTTCGGTCCATCGCCTTAATATTGTCTATCTTTTTTCTGTGGAGTTTGCTTTCTTAGCAATTTCTCTCCACCTCTTACCGTAATTTCACGGAAAGTGATTGGTGCAATCTATTTTAATGACAGGGAGATCAATGCCTTAAGGAAGAAGTTCGGCCAATTTCTTGGTAGCACTGCTGTCGCCATCCCCTACGAATTAAATGGAAATTTTATCGTATTTGCGTGAAGAAAGATAAAACTAATTACACAACACCCATTCATAAGATTCATCACAAGCACATCATATTATATCGCCTATAAGCCGGTGGTACAACAAATTGTGCATCTCTACTCTTGTTTTAAATCCCTCAACAATTATGTTGGCTTCCATTTCCGTCGAGGACTTGTTCCAATTCTTGAAGCACTTATGCTGTTTGGCCTGTGTTTTCATAGTTCTGCATTTTGCACATATACTGCAGTATTTGCAGCTAAATGGTGCATGATTTCCCAGAGCTAACAGAGAAGTGAAACGGTGTCTTATATCAAACATTCTTCTTCCAGAAATATCATAAGCTGTCCCCTTCCTTTGTCTATGCAGTGGTATCACTAGAATGCAAGCAGGAATTTACGTTTGTTCATTGGATTTCAAAAGTTATTGAACCGCAGTGCCCTAATGACATTTATGAGGTACGAAATGTCTCCGATATTTTTTTGAAATATACGAGAAAAACTAAACTGTAGTTTTACGAAATTGTTGATTATATTCGTAAGATTCGGATTTTTTTCCATTCCAGATGTAAACGTAAAATACGCTTCCATTTAGCATTATATAAAGAAGATTGATGCTTGAAGGGGTCAACCCCCTATCCTTTTATCCAATATGTGTTGGAAACAATTTTTTCCGATCCTAAATAGTACAATAGTTTGCACGAGTAATCCAGTTACTGCAGATCAATTCTAATGCATTAAAGAGGAAATATTAAATTTCACCCCGTATTTCTGGTAAATGGTTACTCGGTCGGACCAGGTGACCATTATTCTGCTTTTTATTATCAGCTTATTGAACACAAGCTCCCCATTTTAACTATTTTACCTCAATTCACTTTTCTCAATTCACTTTCGAGAATAAGGTCCCTGGGGCCCCGAAATTCCCAGACGATACGGAGGGGGCCCCAAAACTTTGAAACTTTTTCCAAGAAGTTTTATCGATCTGATTTTAACTGGGCATGATAATCCGGATTAAACTGCTCATATTTCATGTGCTAAGTGAAAAGTAACATCGCTTTTTTGTCTTCTCGTCACATTTCCCAAGTACTCTTTTTATAAATCCTAGCTTTCTCTACGCTCGGCCGCATATTTCCCGGATGTGTCTTCCCCACGATAAATCTTTAGTGATTGTTACACCTAAATACCTTACGGTTTCAACGTTTTCGATCTTCGTGTTATTACTTTTATAGGATCGCTCTACAGAATTATTCATCCTCCAAAAATTGATAGCTACACACTTTTTAAGTTTTAGTTCTAACTGTAATTTGTCGCACCATGTATTGAATTATATGTAAATCCTTGCTAAGCGATTTCCTGTCTTCTTCTTTTGATATACCCCTATGCACTACAGAATCATCTGCAAAAAGTCTAAGCGTAAAACTAACTACGCTACCCTGGGGAACTCCCGATGTGACTTTGATTGTGTCCGACATGATACCATCTATGACAACCCTTTGCTCTCGCCCACTTAAGAATTTTTTCCCAACTCACAACGTCATCATTGAAACCAAAACTCTCCAATTTCAAGATTAATTTATCATGTGGAACTTTATCGAATGCATTTTAAAAATCTTAAATTTATCGCATGAACTTCAGTACTCTTTTCGCCGTTGACTAAAATATCGTGTACAAATAAAGCTAATTGTGTCTCGCAAGATCTACCTTTCCGGAACCCATGTTGGCTGTTTATGAGCAATCCCTGACTATCCAAATGCCCCGTGATTGAACTGACTACAATGTGCTCAAATACCTTACAAGAGATTGACGTGAGTGAAATGGGTCTGTAGTTACTAGGTTCTTCCCTATCTCCGCTTTCAAAAATAGGTGTAATTTTTAGGGATGTGCGAGTAGCACTTTTTGACCTTGAGTCGAGTTGTAAAGTACTCGCGAGTATCGAGTCGAGTCGAGTTTGTACATTATTGTACATGGGTGAAGAGACCCAGGTTTTACTTAAGTCATCGTAATGAAAGTTAGCCAGCAATCCGACTATCACATCGGCAGGTTTACCTACCTAATGCAAAATTATAAACAGTCAAATTAATATGGCATGTAGCGCAGGCCAAAAGACCTAATGGAAATTTTCCGGGTGCTCTCGAAATAAGAAAATTACCTTCATTCCTAGGATTACTGAAAAATGTGTAAATTAGCTTGCAGTATGGTACCTAGAGTGTACTTAGGCATAATATGAGGCCTACATGAGTGACATGCCCTATTAACTTGTAATGAAAGTAAGCCTGAAGCAAAATATTTTTTCTTAAGGAATACATAAGCCTAATTAGAAGAGCATTCCTTGTATTTCGTATTCCTATGTATTTCTTTTCAGAGCTAAACGCTTTCTCAGCGATATCGTGTATGCAGGGGTTAGTCCAACAGTGCAGTGCATTTCATACAAAATGCATTGTTTGTGCAGTAAATATTTGATAAGCTCGTGCCTCAAATTTATGATTGACCGTTAATTACATAGTTAGTGTTTTAAAATATACTTTTCTTCCTCTTCCAATTATACACCATCTCTTCAAAATCGATGATTTCTGACTACACATGATAGAACTTAGAAACGTAAAGAGGACCTGGGTCAATCACCCGATCATTTGCGCGATGCATGAACACCCAATTTCGGCACGGTCATGCCGTGTTATGTATTTCGGATATCCATTAACACAAGTTAATAATGTTTGAACAATGAATTTTCATTCACGGATGAATGTGAGATGGTACATGAATTTTGTATAGAGTCCTGGGAATTAAAGTTTTCGATTTCTAAGGAAATATATTGGAACAAATATTTATTATAGATAAGATATGAGTAGGAACTTGGCAATTAATGATGTAATTAATAATCCTGAATAGGAAATAAAAAAATGGAATAGTAAAGCTTATAAGTTTTATACGATACCTATATCATCCGTAGTGCCCTTATAATAGGATGCCTACCATCCGTTACAAAATTTCCTTCACCCGTGAGTTTGAAGACCAATATCTCCAAGATGGCAAATGGGATTTTAAATTAAAGTATATCAAATTAAAGCTTGTTCATTTCTACGTTTACTGGTAGTAATAGAATATTTTTACAATTTTTTTACTGAAGTACGTGTTTAAGAACGGATTTTTAGCGACTTTTTATTGGTACCGGATGGATCCATCGAATTCGGGCATCGTAAGAACAACACAGATCGAGATATCAAACTTCCTTCCCACATATTGTAGCTAAGGGCTTTGTTAATAGTTATACGAAGTTTCATACTATTACGTTCATCAATATTTTTGTTATTGATGAATTTGTCAGACTGCGTTATTTTCCGTCCCGGAAATCACCATTCAGACCTTCTTCTTGCTCTCGAGTCATTAATATGAATCCACTTATGAAATCTCAGTAGAATTCGTTGGTTATTTGATATCGATATATGCACTGCTTAAACTGCACGGCTTAAACAATGCCAGTCGCTTGCCGAGGGAGCTCGCTTTCGCCAATATAAATACCAATCGATATAAATTAAACAAATGTGTTGAAATATTAGACAATTACGTATTGAATATGTTCAGGACATGCGAATTATAACGCCACCAAGAACGAATTTCTACGACACCCCAGTTTTGAATTGCTAACTTTTTATAAAATTGATAACAACTCTTATTATTTTTAAGTTATACACTGGAAACTTACAGAATGCATAGAAAACATGTATATCTAAAACTATTTAAAGTTTGGTTGCAATTGAACGACTTGGCATTGATTTACGGGTCATCAAAGTCGGTGCATTGCTCGAACACCGTCAAAAACAGGCACTTTTTACGTCACAACCGTTGTAAAAAATATTAAAATACGTTTTAAAAATTTAAATTTGCCACTTAATAACGCAGAATGAAGTAAGAAAAGGTACGGTGTGATTATTTTTTCTGTAAGCCTAGCTCTTAATTTGTTATTTGCATTCAAACTCGAGTGCACATAATTTCTGCGCTGACGGTAGGCCATATCTTCTGAAAATATTTATTCCGCTGATATGTGGTTCGTTTTTCTTTCAGAGCACATACCTTGTTGGATTCATTTATTTTCTGTCATTGAACTGACTGAATGGAATGCTCCTGCTATAATTATCCTCTTCATTGATGATGAAGTCGTCTCAAAAAATTCATCGACTTGCTCTCCTCAAAGCCATTACTCCGTTATACAGTCCCTAACCAAATGAGTACCCCTTTCGCATCGGGTGATGGCATCATTATTGTATACACGGCAGCAGGTCAGGTTCTCAAAGCTGTATCCATTTCCTTTCCCTCTCGTTGACCAGTTTGCAGAAAAGAAAGCTTTAGGAAGAGGTATGTTTTGAATAGTAGTGGGACTGTATGGAAAACTATATACCATATGCCTCGGATTATGGAAGAAACATGAGAAGCGGATAGCAGCAGAGCATTATAATAGACACGTGCAACTCAAGATGTTGATATTCCCAAACGCCGCGAAATATGAGATGAACGTTGAGCTAAATGGACATCATCGGCACAATTACGAATGTACAACATGGATATTTACTATCATTAACATTAATTTAGGTCTAATCAGTAGAAAACGGTAAAAAACAATGGACATACAGACGAAATTGAGCGGGACGATGATGGATATTGGTATGATCAGTCATCATAGCATCACTGAGCACGATAGTGGACGCTGGTAAACTCAACTCAAAACTCAAAGTTGTAGACTTAAGAGTTATGGAAACGTATAAATAAACATGTCTATCAATAAACAATGAGCTATTTCCATCAAAATATTTTAGGCATATTTTATGAACATATGCTAGAAATATGTTGAGCACATAACATCAAAATATTTTGAGCATGTTTTTCTAACATGTGCTAGAAATATGCGGACTGAATGTTATAAAATGAGTGGCTTCTAAAATGACATGAAAATATTTTCAGCATATGCTCACCACATGGTTTCGAAAATATTTCCTTGAGCATAATGGAAATGCCGTGAGCATGTGCTCAGCATCTTTTGTGCTACTAGGGTACCATCCACCCCCTGATATTTGTAAGGACAAGGAATGGGTCACGCGCAGGTAGAGGGGAAGGGGAGGGATTAGAGGAGGGTCGTCCTCTTGTCTTAAGAGGACGCAGCACCCCCCTATTTTGTAGCATCTTCTGCGATCCGTTCTCATTCAGTCAATTTTGCTTGTATCAATTTGAAAGTTTTGGTTAAATCAAGGAAACAAGTGAAATTAGGAGGCTATATTTTTAAAAATCTTCTGAATCCAATGTTAATAGAAGGAATATTCAACAAAGATGGCCCTTTTTTCGGGAAATATTGCGGAAAACCGACTCAGAAAACGGCCTTTTTGGCAAAGTCGCTTCCCAGGGTTATATGTCTGCCATTCCCAGGGAGAACACTGAGGTCATGAAGACGTCTTTAAGAGGTCAGAAAGGTCACCATATGGTCAATGGTTTTACTTTGGTCTTGAGAAGAAAAAAAATGACCTGCGAAAATGCTGGCCAGAATCTGTTTAAATTGTTATCTTGGCAGTTCAAGGACATCCTGGAATCCATTTTCACAAAGATTACTCATTAATTCCAAATATATTTACTTCATCATTAACGTGGCCTAGGATTGGTTTTTAAGTGGTCTAAAAGACGTCACCTAAGACCCTCAAAATACCGAAAATTGGCGAAGCAACACTAACTATTAATACATTTTTGACTCACTGCACATGTATATAGGTACCTAAACGGGCATATATCATGTCCATTTCTCTACATCTTGAAGTAGTCTTCGTTGACGTCTTTTAGGCCACTTAAAAACCAATCCTAGACCACATTAATTCTGAAGTGAAGATATTTGGATATAATCTGTTAAAATAGTTAATTTGGCAGTTCAAGTACATTCTGGTATCTTATTCAGCTGATAACTCACTATTTCTGAATGTTTTTACTCCACCATTATCGTGGTCTAGGATTGGTTTTTAAGTGGTCTAAAAAGACGACATTCTAGACCGCTATTCAAAATGCAGATAATTGGTGAAGCAAAACTAGTTGGACATGTATTTATGGCATATTTTCCAGCATAAATAATATTAAATAATAATTAAGGCCTATATATCATTTTTTTCTTCGACTCGCTTAAGATTTAGAATTCTAATATTCTTCAATTGAGTTCATTTCCACCGTTGGTCACATGGTTCACTTTACCGGAAGTGATCAGCGAAGCGCCCATCGCAAGCGATCTGTGGTATCTGAGACGACATTAGATCGCATCACTGCCGTATCTCTAGCTATCTGCTGCCATATCTCAAGCTATCCGCTGCCGTATCTGTGAAATATTGAAATCGAGTCAGTTTTTTTCTAAAAAAAATATAGTTCTTGTTCCTGAGACTTCATTCCCGTCACATTTTGATTTTTCCGTTATGGAAACGAGGCATGAAGACTCAACGGCAGGTGAAGGAACTGGCAAACCTGTAAGTATCTGCATGCTTTCTATTAGTATTTTATTAGCTCTGCACGATAATTCAACCAGTAATTTCTACGCTTATGTATTCTATGGGTGATCATGACTAAAACATTAAATCGTTAATCCCAACTATGCTCATGATTATATCGCTAATTAGTTTTTAGTTTCAAGAAATGGCCTGTGATGCACTTGATCTCATTTTTTCTATGTTATTTTTTATTTTGCAGTTTCTGTGTTAAAAAAGATACCTACTTCCCGGCTTGAAGTAGCAGAAAAGACTGTTAAGGTGTGGTTGAAAAATGCTCCCTTCAGGAAGTGATTTTTATTAATGAAATGACTATTCCAAGAAGGGATGGTGTGTAACTCACTTCTCGGACAATATACTTTTCCTTATAGAAAACACTGAATTCTTCGTTTAGTTTTCATTTGGTTACTTAATTTACTTAATTAAAGAATAACCATTCATCTCCCGTTTTTATGACCTATTTTTGACCAACTCAGAGGTTTTCCTTGGATCTTGGTGGAGGGAAGAAAATATGTCTTCTTGGTGTATTTTACACCACTTTTTTGACCGTCAAAATGACGTCTTCACGACCTCTTTTTGACCAACCAGAAGAGGTCGTGGTGGAGGGAAGGAAATAGGTATTATTGACCTGGGATTGAGAGGATTTTTTGGCCGTCAATATGACGTCTTCACGACCTCTTTTTGACCAACCAGAAGAGGTCGTGGTGGAGGGAAGGAAATAGGTATTATTGACCTGGGATTGAGAGGATTTTTTGACCGTCAATATGACGTCTTCACGACCTCTTTTTGACCAACCAGAAGAGGTCGTGGTTGGGTCATGGTGGAGGGAAGGAAATAGGTATTATTGACCTGGGATTGAGAGGATTTTTTGACCGTCAAAATGACGTCTTCACGACCTCTTTTTGACCTTGATGTTCTCCTTGGGTTGGCATACCCACTGCCACTGAGAAATTTTCTCAAATAAATGTATAATTTAGGAAAATCAAACATGAGTTTTGTGACATTTTAGCGTGTTAATCGGCGTCTACAGCAGCCCCCGCTGTCGTCTTAGTTCTCTTTTTTCCCGCCGCGAGCGCTCTCTCAGAAACGGAACTGACCATCTCATATATCTCATAGCTCGCTGGACTGAAGAGGGGAGGAGACGAAAAGGAAAAGGGGGAAGAATGACGGGAATGGGGGGAGAAAGACGACAGGGGGGGAGAAAGACGACAGGGGGGGAGAAAGACGACAGGGGGGAGAAAACACATAAAGAAAAAACACGAGCCAAATCCACAAAAATAAACTTTACTACGACCCGGGTTTCACTGTATTACAGCATCGTCAGGTAGCGTTTATCAAAGATGCACCAACATATATATGAAAGAACCGAAATGGGGGGGGGGGCAAGGGAGGCAGGAAAGGGGAGGAGCGTGGGAGTGGACGGTTATTGGTGGTCAACAGAAATGACCAGTGTGGGTAAAAGGGAGTGTGGGAGACGTGGGCAGAAGTGGGTAACAGGGGGTGAGGTAGTCACAAATGAGTGGAAAATATAAAAACAAAAGTCTCAAAAGGTTCCATTGAAGACAAGTCCTCTAGAAGTTTGTTGCAGCACCGGACCCCGTCCGTTGGGTGCTCCGTTGAGAGGTCATAAATGTGGGAGGGGCAGACCCCTGGGTGATGGGGCCCCCTTTTTTTCCAAAGGGTGTGAAATGCGATGACTCCCTTCCTCGCTGTGGGTTAAGCGGTGCCGATGATGGAGGCCTCCTTTCGTTTGCCCCCTTGGTGAGGGAGCAACAACCGAGTGGGGTACCCCTACCCCTGCTGGTGGAACTCGGTGCAGCGCCTTGTCAGTCAGATGTCCCGTAGAGGAGTCGCTAAGGATGGGCTCAGAGAGGGTGAGGGGGGGGGGATGAGGGCCAGTAGGTTGATCGAGGTAGCGGAAATGCGTGAGGAACCTGTAGCTCTCTGTGTCTGCTCGAAGGATAGTGGATTTGCATTATTAAAAAAAAATACAATCCATTGATCATTCGCCTTTCAAATGCACTTTCAGAAATATGATTCTTGTGGGAGAACGTCGTCTAGGCTTGAAAACATTTAACATTTATGTGCCAAGTGTGCAATGCCAAGGAAAATATATGGACTGCAGACAGTAATTCTACGAGTATTGAAATTAACTTTGCTGGTGTGATGTCCTCAGGTGGCGGTTATTCCCAACTAGATGAAATATTTTCTGCAATGGATATCCCCGTCTTGGCAGAAAAAAACTATAAAAAATGCCACGAAAAAGTGCGCGAAGGATGGGAAATGTCCGGTGCGATAGAAATATAGACGGCGGCGAAGATTGAAGCCTCAAAAGCAATAGAAAACGGGGACGTTGACAAAGATGGAGTCCCTCTAATCACAGTGATTGTTGACGGGAGTTGGTGTAAAAGATCTTATCGCAGTAACTACTCATCATTGGCAGGAGTAGTGAATATTCAATGTTTCAAACTAGAAAATACCCATTTGATGCAAATATTATGTAAAGGAAAAAGACGCATAGAATTTGCGATATATTTTGGTGAAACAATAATCTTTTGGAGGTATCATTTATTTTTTTTAGGGAATAAGCGAGAATTCTTTAAGGCCCGTATTCATAGTCAGGTCTCAAGTTATGACTTGAGACCGTCTTGATGAAGATCGCCTTAATGGTCAAGGCGTGCTTGTTTCGAGTCAGCTTTCATAGTTGTCGAATAAGACCGTCTTGATGAAGATGAACTTGACGAAGATCATCTCATTGTCAATAAGACGTGCTTCATGAAGCATTGGCTGAAGCAAATGCTTGTTCGTTCAACCAATCACCTTCAACGTTACGTTTATTTACTTGACAACCGTTGCCACACCGAAGTGGTAAATTCGAATCCGAAAATGGCCTCAACATCGGTAAAGCATCGGCATTACACGCCATTCGAGAAGAAAGTTTTTTTAGACATTCTTGCGAACTATAAAAATGTAGAAAGCAAGAAAGGGGATAATGCGTCGCTAAAGGAAAAGGAAGCCATATGGAAGAAAATTGCGGATACCTATAATAATTCGCACAGTATAACGCAAGAGGTGAGATCTGAGTTTTATATGGAATTTGTGTATTTATTATGTTTGCGTGACGAATATTGATAGGAAGAGCATGCAAATCACTTAAATGTGGTGGTTCTTTTAATTTCTTTGTTGCAGAGGACAGTCCAACAGTTGAAAAAGTTATGGTCAAATCTAAAGCAAACACAGAGAAATGCTATAACAAAAGAGAGGCAGATTCGTATGGCTACAAGTGGGGGACCAGCACCTAAGGAGATGGATATAGATCCGGATGTGGAGAATATTGTGCCACATCTAATGGCCACGGCGCCGACAATATTCTCCTCTAACATGTCGGCTGAAGAACTTGCGGGTAAATATGGGAATAATATCCTTTAAATATGACATTTTCTCCGAAGTTGTTTTCCTATTTTTCAATGTAATTTGTGTAAACCTTTTTTTCCTTGATTTTAGTCACATTCATCATACTTCAACCATAACTAATAATTTCTAGTATTGAATTGCATTTAATTCCAGAGCACGAAGAGAGAGTAAGCAACGGACTATATCCAATTAGTTTTGAGATTGACGAAATGAATGACAGTGGTACCTTATGTCATGGTAAGTCTTTAGAGTCATTATTATTGTGGATATTAAACTCATTTGTCTGTGCATTCAGTGTAACTAGTTCAACGCTATCATACGATTATAACCAAAGATAAGTTTTCCGGTAAATTGTATTACGCTAGTCGCACGATGTGTTTGAATTTAGCGGGTCCCCCAAGAAGAGAATAATGAATGTCCGGAAAAGTTGCTACGGAAAGTGAGCCGTAGGAGCCGTAGTGGCAATCGTGGTGGCAATATTGGATTGTTTACGGAAAGTTAACCTTAGTGTAATGTTATTGTAAAATCGGTGAGGTATATGTACAATGGGCATATATGTATTACTGTGGGTATAATTTTGTGGTTTTAATGCTGTTAGTAAGTATCTAAGCCCAGAGTTTTTTTAAACGAGTACCTAACCAAGTTGTTTGCCGATTACTTACCTCTATTGAATATTAATTACTTTTTTAGCTATCTCAGCCAGTACAAAGACGTGAAGGACATAGTTTAGAGTATTAGGAACGGCTGAAATAGTTAAATTTGTGCGCTTAATGTAATGTAAGGAAATCAAATTCGTCGTATATGTATTTGAGTGTATTATATTAACTGCTTGAGCAAATACGGTGTAGCCTTTGCCTTGGCTGTCAGTGCAATTTTTGTTAAATTGCATTTCCTTGAAATTAGCCTTTAATCATATTTGTTACAGTTCAACCAATAACAAATAATTTCCAGGCAATTTATTTAAGTTTCATTTAGAACTTGTCTGTTTCTTAACGGTTTATTTTCTTAATGAAGAACTTTTTTTAAAGTGAAGATAATTATGTTTTCATTGAACGTTGATATATATATTCATGGTAGATTTACACATTATTTCTTAAGCTTTAGGAGGTGTTACATGTTTCATACCGCAACTAAACCGTCCTCCATCACCTATAAATTTCTCCAAAAGCACGATTGATGTCAGTGTTTAAAATTAATGACAAGCAGCACACACGTTCGTAAGATCATTAATTTAGAAGATAGTTTCTTTGAAAGCCATGCTTTTCTGCAATATTCACAAAATGTTATAAGTTAATGGAATAATAAAGTATGTACCTAATAAGCTAATACACACTGTGATGGCACAATGATGAATGTCACTAATCTAATAATCTGTGGGCATTAATGATATATTATATCAATTTGGCACAAGATGTTACAAGAGCCCTGTAAATTGTTACTTCTCTGTAGGCAATGTTTAAAATGGTGATAAGTTATACCTATTATTCCTGGTTCATTGAATGTTGCAGCTTAGTTGGTGCATGAAATATTGTCACACAGTATTGCAACCATATATATTTCAACATTATTCATTATAATGTTCTATTCATGAACATTTATATTGACATATCTCTGTTGTACAACAAGGCCTGTGCAATAAACAAATTGATTCATAACCTGCTGTATTTTATGCACCAATTCACATAACATATGGATGAATTCAGTCATGCATTTAAAAAAATGCTGGGGATGTCGATGTATTTATTATCATACTTCTGGCATTATTTATTTTTTATTTTATGGCCTTCATTGGACCACTTCAGTCATCTTTGGGATTTTTTCTGTTGGCCCAGTATTTCTTCATTTACTTGGATTGTAATTTTCTTTCTTCATCTGGTATTCTTCATCCTTCCACTTCTCTGCTTGTTGATCTTGGTTTGTAGTCTGAATTGTTTGTCCTTGAGTTTCAAGATAGCATCTGTCCATTTCTTCCAATCCCAGACAATTTAAATTTATGTTGTCTTTGGATGTTCTTTGGGTTATCCTTGTACCATTTCCTCATCATATATTCTAGGCCACAATTCAACATTAGTAGTGACAATCCATCTGCCTGTCTCAAACCTGTTTTTATGACAAATGATTCAGAAAGTTCTCCTCTAAACCTCACCTTAGATTTTGTATTAGTTAAGGCGATCTCTAACATTTTGACCAATTTTGGGGTGGAGTCCAAATGTCTTTAGAATTTTCAAAATTGATGGTCTGTGGATGCAATCAGATGATTTTCTGAAGTCTATAAAGGTCGTTGAAAGAGGTTTGTTTCCTTCACAAAACTTCTGACTTTATAAGTTATGCAATTTTTATTATGTTTTAAGAACAGTAGGCTGCTCATTTGCAAAAAACAACAGAATGCCTTTTCTCATTACTCTCATCTATATAATATCTCATATAATACAAATTATAAACTAAGTAACATCCTTATAGGCCATGCCATTACTCTATCCTGAAATATCTCTAATTCCTTAGCTAGTTAATCAACCTATTTTGTTTTGAAGTTGCTTTCTTAGTGCCCATACATGCTTCGTACGGGTATATCTCCAATGGTCATGTGATTGATGATCATGTGTTCATGAAACGGATGTGGAATTTAATCCCCTGTCAGTAAGTCGATGCTGATCCATTAGAGGTTGGTGAAACTAGGCGAAAATGGATTGATTTCATTAACTGATGTAATAAGCTACTGTGGTTTACTGTAATTCAAGTAGGTTTAGATTTTTTAATTTAATTAAATACTTCAATTCAATCCAATGACCATTCTATTTATTCGGCATTATTAGTTATCATAATTAGTGAAAAGATATTCACGTGACTTAAGGAGAGATTTCATTGATCCTTATTCTTTTCATGATTCTGTTTTTATTAATTTCTAAAGCAGATATAATAGAAGCAGAAATTGTACCAGTTGGTACTCATTCACCAGGTGGCAGAACATCACCAGCTCCAGGTGGGTGAAGAGATACATTTATACATATAAAGAAATTAATCAATACAGAAAGCACAACTCATTCTTGCTGAGGTGTTATTATTTATGTTTAATGTTGTTTGATTGATGAATCAAAATGTTCATTGCCATCTCATTCACAATTGAAAACTGAGTACTTTAACCCAAACTCATGTCATAGGTTCCTGTGTTTCATATTTCCATTGTAACCATGAAATTTAAGTATAGTTCAGAATGCACTCCTATAAAAAGAGCATGCATACGTGTCAGAAATCACTTCAACTAATTTACACAATTGATTTAAATTTGCTGGGGGTATTACTTGCTGTTCATTCCACCTTAGTGACAATTTTAAGTTATGAAGTTGTTAATACTTATAAGTAAGTATGTAGTATCCCTACATGATCCATAGTAAAAAGTTGAACTTGGAAACATGAAACTGAGAAAAATTTATAATTATCAGGTATCAAGTTTACCCATTCTGCTTTCTTATTCACATGAATGACTTGAAGCAATGACAAATTTTATTTCAGGGCCATTGCCACCAAAGCCATCATATTAAAAAAAAATAAATTTGAAGTCTGAGCTTGCACTGAAACAGGAGCGAATGGAAAGGCTCATGAAGTATGATGAGGACTTGGCTTCAGTACGACTAGAGGCGGAGAGGGAAATGAACACAGTGCAAATGAACCATTTAAAGGCTATTCATGCGCTTGAATTAAGAGCTGCTACAGCAAAAGCTGAACTGCGGGAGTTCCTCCTCAGAAAGGAACTGAACAAATCATGAGTTATTTTTTTTATGTTTCCTTGAATTTTTGTGTGTTGTATTCAGAAAAAAAAAAACCAAATAAAAACAGGTCAAAAATACATGATTTTGAGAAAATGATTTAATAAACATTAAAAATTACATGCATGGATAAAAGTCAATGAAAAATTCTTTCGATAAGAGCATGTCGCAGGGCAAAACCATCTCCTGGCTGCCAGTTTGGTGGTTCTACTGGCACCACTTCATCTTCAACAAACTCACCATCCAAAGGAACTTCATTGAAGATTAAACTTAAGTTATGTAGGACGGCACAAGCTACAACTATTGTGGTAGAGCATATGAGCTTTGTTGATAGGCCTTTAGAAAGGCAAGGAAATCTCCTCTTCCAGATGCCAAAGGCCCTCTCTACAATTATCCTTGTTCTGGTTAAAACATCATTATACCTAAACATTTAAGGATTAAAATTCAAGTATTGTACCACAAATCAGTGGAATACCATGGACCACCTTCTACTATGGAGTACCTTCCTTTCATTTAATAATTCTATGGATATGGCAAGTAAACAGTTTCCATTTAAGGCGAGGCATTTTGATTATAGTGGGTCAAAATACTTCATTACTAATGTCTATTAAACTTTGTCCAAGCCAAGGACATTATTAATAATATGCTGTCGCTAGTCAAAATACCTTCTCTGTGCCTCAGTCTCAGGGTTTGCAATGGGTGTCAGTAAAAAAGGTAAGCATGGGTACCCAGCATCACCAACTAGACACCCATCAAGGTGCCCTCCCAAGTACCTCATATAGAGACGGGAATTTTGAAAAATTCGGCTATCATGCTGACTCCCTGGCCATTCAGGAACTAGGTCCATAAACTCCATAGAAGGACCAACAACTGCCTATTGAAAGTGATGGAAATCGAACATACAATTCCTATTTGTCATTTGCTGCCTATCAAAATCTTTTTACATTACTATGACACTGATTACTGACAGTTATGATGCTGCTGTATTTCATTGTTTTTCACACCAGACAAATTACAGTAGAAACTCGAAATTACGAAGTCGACGGGACCGGAAAAATCGGCATTTCGTAATATCAAATTTCGTATCAACGAGTATCTTTCAAAAAACATCGCGATGAAGCTCTTTGTCGTTTCCTTAAATTAAGATGAACTCTCGCGACGTACTTGCATGATTTACGAAGTTATAATTCATAAAAGTATACTTAAATGTGTGTTCATGCCCACAAGGTGCAAACAGTTTAACGCAACTAATTTGTCGGAGGTTGATTCTTCCCATTTTCGGGATTTCCACCACATTGTTCCATCTTTTCACGGCGGAAATCCCGAAACTCGGAAGAATTAAACTCCCATCTAAGCCGCGCGGAAATTTACATCGCGACAACTAACTTGCCGTTCTTTATTTCCAATGAATGTTTAGGCAATGAAGCGTCTTTTGCCCAATTTTTTGTGCAGTTTGGAATAAGCCTATGAAGCCTCATAGCGCATTTTTCTATATTATTTCCTAACTGGAGAACTCTTTTAACTGAAGCGTGAGCGTTGTTTAATCATTAGTAATACTGATTGATGCATACAATAAGGAAGTGTGCGACTTGCGCGATCATTGGCACCCGATATTGAAATTAGAGGAATAATATTTCGTTAGAAGATGGTCCTTTCTCCGCGTCAGGCATAATATATGTATCTACCGACGTTAAGCTAAGACAGTGAAAATAAGATTCTCTCGCGGATGCTATGCGATGGATACACGTTATGTATTTTGTATAAATAATGCTAAGCCCATTAATTTCCCGAAATAACCATCGTTTTTCTCCCTTGGATTCAGCTTATTTGTGCGTGGTTATTTCCGAGATGATAGAGATGAATGAAGAGCTTATAGAAGAGTCCAGCTGTGTACCTCCTTTCAGAAGTAGGGTGTACAAGCCACGCACTTCAACGGTGAAGGTTGATAGTTCCTTTTACACTTCATCGGCTACTAACGATGCTAACATTACAAATCAATAATTTTCGTTTTTCACTCTACTACACGAAAGCTTCAGTTGTGGTTCTATTCAGATGAGGTCTCCCTGCATGCTCTTCATTCATTATATCTCAGAATTCTTTTAAACATTCGCTATTGAATTGAAATGTGGGATATTTTTGCTAATCGTTTTTCCTTTGCTTACGATCAAGCAAGGAGACTTGCGTCCAAGCATTGCAGCTCCAGGTCAGGCCACGCATCAAGCTGGAAGCTGCCTTCGTTCCCTCCTTTCCCCCTCGCTGTGGGTGGGGGTTACTCCATTCGCCCGCTCACAAAAACAGCTGCGAGGCCCATGGTCTCGTAGTATCTTACGTCTGTTGTGAGGGTGATCCACCTGGGATTCAAGGCCAAGGGCTGCGCGTGAAGAGTAAACCTCGAATGAATCATCAGCTTTACGCCGAATAGTCGCATCTTATCTTCCTCCTCCCTTACCTCAATTTGCTGCGTCGGCGGAGAGGGAAGACATGACTCTGGCGAGTGGAGCTTTTACCATGAATCAAGATATGCCCGCAAAACAATATTTACGCTGAGTTAGACCCATCGGCGTGCACAGATTCCTTGAGATTGGGGAGGGAACTTCTTAAAGGGCCCAAGAGGGCGGGCCTGCAAAGTCAGCGTGGGGCATCTCATGCTAGCCTAGCGTTGAGGGGGTGGGACGGAGGGGCACTCGAAGGGGCCTGATATCCCGGAGGGCGGGCATGGGTGGGGGGCTTGGGTGTGAGGGGGATGGCTCGTGCCCACCCATAGAGAGGGAGGGGGGACACGGAGGGTCACTTGAAGGGAAATATAGCCAGTGTGGGAGGGATAGGTTAGCCGCAAGTGAGAGAGAAAGGTGATGGGGGAGAGTATGCCGAGGTTTTGGAGCAAAGGAGGAGATTTGGTTGAATTTTCCTGGTGGGGACTGCCTAGTGATCTCTCTTTTAGGATATTTCTTCGATCGCTATGTTGGAGTGAGTATGAAGAGCCTTGCTCGATGACTACATCAAAACGCTCAATGAGGACGGTAAATTAAACATGAGTCCTTCGATGATAACTATTGCCAGCCGGAATAATTATGCCGTCGAGCAAGGTTGAGTGTAATCAGTCTGAAATAGTGAGAAGAAAAAAAGCTTCCTTAGGTTATATTCACGACTGAATCTACCGCTCGAATAACTTAGCACCATCTCCGATACATGCCATAGTTATTGCAAACGCGCAGCAAACGATTTCTATACCAGGAATATTCATCATGGATTTATGTTTGGGAAAACTGGTAACAAAAAATGCCAGGGATCATGAGAGAAAATGCTGGTTGTAGCAATTAGTCTCTCGCCGGCGAGTATATCCGTACACGACTACTTTACATTTTTTTACTCGTTGGCAACTCTGTGGACTCGTGGTAACAAAGCAAAACGATTTTTGTCCGATTGGTTTCATATTTTATGAGCTACGATGCCTACGATTCAAAGTCGTCCTTAAGGTCTGGTTTCACTGTGGCGTCCAGCGGCCACGTCCAACTGTCGCGTCTGGACGTCGCGGCCGGGTGGTTTCATTCCGGCGTCTAGGTACATCCTGTTTCCGCGGCTGGGCGATGTGGAAGAATCTGTATTTAGTTAAATTACAAATTTACGTTTTCTTTACTCGTTGGCAACTCTGTGGACTCGTGGTTACAAAGCCGAACGCATTTTATGTCAGATTGGTTTCATATTTTATGAGCTACGATGCCTACGATTCAAAGTCGTCCTTACTATTGTAGCATTGAAAAATGAGATATCGTTCAGGTAATACATTCAGTGCATAATGTATTCGGCGACGATGATTAATTATATGTTTAACTCTGACAAGGAGCGCCGGAAAACGTTACTGTGATCCATCATTATTCGTATAAACGAGTAACTTTTTCACGTCGGGACCAAGATCCGAGGTTCGTAATTTTAAAACTTCGTTATTTCGTAATATCGCGTACTGTTACATACATTTAGATACCCTTTTGGTCGGGACCGAAGATTTTGCTTCGTAAAATCAAAATTTCGTAATTTCGAAGTTCGTATTTTCGAGTTTCTACTGTATAACCATGGCTAAGGCTCCCTCTTATTTCCCAAGCTCTAACATTTTCAGTGATAGAAGCAAATTTGGAGCAGTTAATGAAAGAGATATTTGAACTTATCCAACCTGTACATTGAGTGAAAAGTATCCTTTGCGGTTTCTGTATATTTCCTGAATATGATTCAGGTGGACGTTGGACAGTCTGATATGAGTACAGTCTATTGCCCCATCAATTCCAGGCAGACCAACATCACCTCTGCCTTTCCCAATTTCTTGGAATGCCAGTCTTGTTGCCAATTTTTTTTCGTTTGTGGACGGTAACCTAATTACATTGCGCATTTGAGCTGCCAGAAGATTTGATACTCTGAATACTATTCGTGATATAGTTGGTTGTGAAATAGTCATAAGATCACCATTAACTTTCTGAAAATTTAAAAAACTTTGTTGATGTCAGTAAATAAGACAAATTTAATCAATGGATTCTCTAAGTTTAGATAAGGCTTAATAATTTCTTTGCCAAGAATTAATATGAGGCAGTATATATAAACGTATAAGAGACCCAGTCACAAAACGATGGAAATGCTGTAGAAACAATGGAAATCGTATATGTACCTGAAAACTCCCGGTGGCATAATACCTCAAACATGCAAGGAGCTGCATCACCGGAGGAATCGGGAGACCTCGGTTGTTTGGTTTTTGTAATGGCACCTCGATAAGAGGCAACATTCCGTTAATTACTGAATGTTTGGAGAATCTATACCTCTCTTTAAACTCTCCTTCCCGATACCAATCGAAGGGATTCTGTGCATCCCTCACGTATCGTTTTTGCAATCTTTCTACCGCTAAGTCGATGGGATCATCGCGAGGATCATACAAAACACCGTGTAACTCCATTCGGGAGATTCAAGCGGTAGACTGAACAAAAAAGTAAACAATACGTTTGCTCAAGACGAGGTTGATGACGAAGGCGACTTATTTGCGGACGTATTCGATAAACAAGACGAGCTTCGGCAACTATGAATCCACGCATGCTTGAGCATTTGCTCGTTTGCAATGAGACACAACTATGAAACCTGATAAGCTCCACTTGAAGCAAGGCGATCTTGATCAAGCTCGCCTTATTCGACAATGCTTGAGACTGTCTTGTTTAGCGACAATGAAACGAAAATCGTGATTAAGCTTGAACTTGAGGCGAACTTATTCAAGCAAATGCTTAAGTTCCGACTATGGATACGGGCCTAAGGGGACCTAATTTCATCTGAGTTTAAATTTTCTTCACTGCCACTCTTCAGTCATTGTTTTTACGTCTATTTATTACTCAGGGAGAGAGTCTATTCCTCTAATCTGCTCGCCCGCAAGAACCATTTAAATCTGAAAAAATGATGAAATAAGGTTTATTCACAAGATTATCTTCTGTTATTCCTACGCACGCATTGTGAAGTATCGTGCACATTCATTAAAGGGCGCCAGATTTCGTTGGATTTAACTCCAAAAAAGTTATTTTCATAGCAGTGAAGGACAAATAGTGCACCACTTGCGCCCGGGCAGCTTCGAGAGGGCAGCCTGCTTCTGCAGCAGAGCACAAATGCTTTAAGAATTGGGGCTCACATCAGAGTTCTTTCAGCATGGAGGCTGCTACCATTGTTGTTGGATTTCGTAGAAGTGAAGAGATGCATGGTGTCCGATATGCTCGTCTCATTGCAAACGGCGACTCCAGTGTGTACAAAAAAGTTCTAGACGCGAGACCTTACAAGACTTTGATCGTGGAAAAGGTTGAGTGCCGTAATCACCTTCTAAGAAGGTACTGTAATAAAATAAATGAACTTGTAATCACAAGAAGCCGTGAAAAACGTGATATCATGCAAAGAAAATTGATAGCCGAAAACATTTTGCGCTTGTGAGCGGCGATCACAAAAGGTGTTGAGTTTACGAAATGCCAAAAATGTGTCAATTGCGCAAAAAAATAAGTTGCTCCGGAAGGATATCCTCAACAGCCCTAGCCACGTTTTCGGAGAATATGAGCGGTGTGTAGAGATAGGATATTTCTGTGATGGGAGCAATAGCCCGGGAAGACAAAAAAACGTGCCAGCGCTGAAAGAATGCGGGGTGCATGAAAAATTAACTAATATTGTCCTGATGATTAGTCGCCACAGCCGAAGCCTTATTTAAGATGTGGATAATTATCCTGTCGAGCATATACCATAGCATACCATATATATAGCATATACCATCATTGCAAAACTGAGAGGTGGAAAGAGGGTAAAGTTTGCTATTTCCTGGTCAAAAAAGGGAAGATTTGCCCGGGCACCTTGAATTCGGGAAACCCTCTGAAGATTCTTTATCAAACTGTTTGTAATGTGAGTCCTGAGTACCACTGTAAAAGGTCTCTCCAAAGAAGACTGAGGTAGGCAATTGCTACTTCCATCCGCAGGAAATTGCAAAAAAGTCGAGAAGGAATATATTTAATCGGCTGGGAAAAAAACCTGATCCCGACTACGGCCCCTATTCTAAAAGGCCTGATATGCCTAATGAGGACTTTACGAATGAGTGCCGGCTATTTATGGACTCTCTAAAAAAGGACGAGGATGATGCAAAGGAAATAGAGAGGAAAACGATAAAGCAGTGAGAAAGTGTTAAATGGGTAACGATGCACCAAAAAATGCTCACTGCCTCGAATTTTGGGCGTGTTTGTAGAATGCCTCCTTACACTGGCTGAGTAAATGTGATAAAATCAATTATGTACAGCAATTTTGATTCTCCTCAATTCCTCCTTTGAGGTATTGTGTAAATTAAATGCCCATCATCGGCTGCAGAGATGACTGTGTAAGAAGCAATAATGAAAGGTAAAGTTAATTTTCGGAAGAAGAACGACGGAATGAAAGTTAACCGGAAGAACAACTATTACTTTCAAATTCAAGGCCAGCTTCACATAACTCAAAGAGATTTCTGTGTATTCGCAGTGTGGACCAAAATAGGATTAAAAGTGGAGAGGATCCACAGGGACGATGGATTTTGGAAAGAATTCATAGTAGAAAATTTAAAAAAAATGTACTTGGAATATATGCTTCCCGAGTTAGTCGATCCGAGATTGTCCCGATCAATGCCGATTCGGATTGCCCCCAGTATTTTGGGTGCCCAAGGGAAGAGAAATTGCGAAAAGAAAGGTAAGGAGGGAGAGAAGAATGAAATGGGCAATTTGGCATGCAAAAAGCAGAAAAAATAAATCATATTAAAAACCGATGTGACTTTTTCTTTTCCCTCCCGTGGTGGGGTAGAGTACCCAGGTAGCACCTTTTACTTGAGAGGCGAGTGATTTGAACTTCTCATGCAACACAGTCGGAGCTGAAACTAAACCGACTGCTGGTGAATAGGGTGAAGAACTACAAAAGCAGGGATCAGTATAGAATTAGAAAGGGATGAGCACGCTCGATGCTTCAACCGAAATGAGAACGTAAACTCTAACATAGAATTAAATCGCAATGTATTTATTTATTTCGTCGATTTTGATGAGGACTGATCACCATAGCCATACTTCACGGGAATACCTACTGCAGAAACTAGGAACTTAGTGGAGTCAGTTAATTCTAAAAGCAATCTGATAGAGTTACAATATAATTCGCCATATGCATTGTCTAGTAGAACAGGTAAAATAAAGTGATTAAACTTTCTAACTTTTAAAGTTAAACTTTCGGGCCGGAGAAGTCATGTTATCACGCAGCATTTTTCGACGAAATCGTGCCGCGCGCACCCTAATACACCCTAATAGCAAGGGCGACAGAGACGATGTGTGTGAGCTGCTGCCACTCTTGCGGAGTCAGCCTCACGTTCGCTGAAATGACAACCTTGCGCTCAGTGGGTTACGAAATCTTCTTCCGTAGAGAAGGATCATATTACCGAAGGGAAAGCCCGAGGCCCCCCCTTATGGGGCAATAAAGGCATTGGGAGGGGATTCTTCCTTCCCCCACACAAGGCATGAACGCCGTAGAAGACACACTCTAAACAAATACACCCGTTGGAATGGCACTGACTCGGGTAACTCTATCGGTCGACAGGAAAACTATCTTCACCCTCAGAAGTGGAAAAAAATTTATGTACTGCGTCCTCTTAAGGCAAGAGGACGACCCTCCTCTATTTTTACATTTTTGACTGAAATACCGGTATTGAAGTTCAAATTTCTTCCATTTAATTTGCTTTTCGGACTTTTCTTCCTCCGATAAAATGACCCTGAACGTGGATAGATTAAATATGCTACAAAAAACAATTGAAATATGCTCAGCATGTTTTCTCAAATATGCCATGCCTGTGTTGACAACATGCTCAGTATATTTTCGAAAATGTTTTCAGCACATTTATAGCATATGATTACCCGGACATTTGTTAATGCTCAGCATATGCTAGAAACATTTTCAACATATTGAACATATTTTACGAAAATGTGCTCAGCATATTGTGAGCATTAATTGTGCTACTAGGGTAAATTCATTGCTGCCATATCCTCTAAAAGAACTTACTTTGTTTATTGTTGAGAGGTACTCGAAGTTTTATTTACCATGGAGAGAAAAAAATATGAATTTTAAATACATATGCATATGTGTTTATTTACATTCCATAAATTCATAAATATAAGAATAGCATTATATAATACAGTACAATTTTCAGTCATTTCTAGAAATGTAAAAATGTGATATTTAAATGTATTTCTTCCTCTAAAAATATCATCGACAATTTGAATCAAATCATTTATAATGAAATATTAGAAGAGACCAAAAGAAATGCATTATTACAATAGTCATCAGTATTATTTTAAAAGTTCATTTTTTATCATGAAACTCAATAAAACATGGTCTGAGACATAACGCTGGTTTCTCTGGGCAAGCCGGACAATACAAAACAGAGTTTTTTCTTATATTTTTAGATGAGCACATTCTACATCTTCGTCGTTTTACTCACCCGGTTTTTTCATCTTTCTCCATAATGTTTTCAGGAAAATGGGATTTGCTTGGTACATTTGGTGAGGAATATATTTTAGCTCGACATGACACAAGGGACTCAATCACTTCATGCCGATAATCATACATACTCATTTTGCAACCACTGTACTTATTGAATAGTATGTGGCTATTCACTATTTGAATTTGCAAAATGTGAAGAGCTAATTTCAAATACCAATGGAAAGATTTTCGCTCAAGTACATAGTTGGAAAGGAGCTGATCACAACGATCCACCCCACCCATATACTTATTATATTCCACCACACATGATGGTTTGTCTTTCTGTTCGCCCCTTTTAGATGTATTTTTTGAGAGAAGTTCGCATCATGCTCCGTACTAATCATCAACACGTCCCTCCTATCTCTCCACTTCATCACGCAAATTCCGTCGTTGGTATATCTAACAATGCATTCCCCTCTTTTCAGCTTTTTTGCCACAACTTCACCAGGATTTCCCTTTCTATTAGGCCTAATAGTGCCCGTTGAATGAGTATTTCTCTGCAAAAGTTTCTCAGAAAGGGGCACACTGTTGTAGAAGCTATCCATGTATACCGAGTGTCCTACTCCCAAATAATCTTCTAGCAATTTTTCTACCACCTTGTCAGTATGTCCTCGACCACCTGTTTCTGGATCATTTGCACCGGTATAAATCAAAAATTTTAGAGTCAACCCACTTGGCTCCGTTAGCATGTACAATTTTATACCGTATTTGTGCTTTTTGCCCTTCATGTACTGTCTAAATATCAATCTGCCTCTCCACAAAACCATAGACTCATCCAGGCTCAAATTTTGCTCCGGATAGTATATCATTTTCATTGCGTGATGAAATAAATTCAGTAGAGGTCGGATTTTGTACAACCTATCGGTTGGATTTGGTTCATTCTCTGCGGGATTTTCAACAAAGTGCAATGCTCTCATAATTAGCATAAACCGATCCCTTCCCATTTGTTGCGGAAAAAACGGAATGCTATATAAATTTGATTTTTTCCAATAATCAGGAATTCTAGAAACTTGAATATTCCCCATGTGGAATAGTAAGCCAAGGAAAACATTTAATTCGTCTCTGTCTAATTCTTTCCATTCTGAAATCCTGGCCCTCGGAGATGATGTATGCAAAAATAAGTTTTCGGCATTATGATTTGTTTCTCGTAGCGCAAGCGAATAAAATTGTTCGTTGAAAAATAAATTGAAAAAATCCCTCGGATTATGCCCAGGACAATCAATGAGTAATCCAGATCTGCCCATAAAATTAGTATTCGTCACATTCGGCCTATCAGGAAGCCAACTACGATGGTCACTATCCCTATCAATATTAGGTGCACTTGACGCGGAAGGAACGCGAGTAGAAGCAGTTGGCTCACCATCCTCTTCATCACTGCTGCCACTATATTCCACCTCGGCATCTGAATCATCAGTAGGGTTGTACTCTTCATCTGATTCTCTCAGAAGAAGAGCCAACATCTCATCATCGGTTACGCTTCATTGGTTGCTTCAACGGTGCAGTGGAAGTGGAAGCTTCTTCTAAATCCTCTCGGGAGATGCTATCCGCAGGCTTCCTCTTTACTCCTTGTTTCTTAGCATGCCTTGATGCCATGATGATACCAGAAATAATCTTGTAGAGAAAATATAGAGGTATTATGAGAAAAAATTAAAGTGATATTTCCCATGAGAACTGAAGATTACTTTTTAATTAGCATCAAACTTCAACTATTAAAATAGTCACAAGATAAAAATTTAACTCACCTTAAAAATATGTACTCTCTTCCATTCAGGAGAAAATGGTAAAGAAATTTTATCCAAATTTAATGCTTGAATGAAAGAAAAACACACGAAGATATGACTGGTTTACTCTTGTGTACCAAGTGATGAGACTCGAACGTGCGGCAGCGACGCAAGTGGTTCAGTCGAACAAACGACAAGTCGAGAGCAAAATCTATCTTAGATTTATGCACGAAGTCTGCAGCGGATGAAATCACGTCTGAACTCCAAGCTTGGCCAACAACAACTGCGTTCCTCTCCTTGCACTTGTCACCCAGTGTGGTGCATAGTCAAGTTAGGGGGAATACCAGGTGGAAAAACCCAGGGACGTTGAACCCTTTTATGACTAGGGCTACACACATGATATTCCATGAAAAGTGGATAATTGTACCTCCAAAGGAATCCCAAGTGTGGTGGAAAAGAGCGGCCGCCCGCACTGGGGTTACCCTCGAGCCCCAAAGAAAGCGGCCTCGTGAGCAAGAACCCTGCTGCGCGGACGAGCGCCGTCTCAGCTAGGGGTTTACATTCATACAGTAGGGGCAAAGTGGGGGGGGGGGGAATTAACAAACTGCCACTGTGCCTTCGTCGGGCAAGGCCGAAAGACGGCGGCCTCTCATCCCGCAGGACGGCGCCCCTTTCCCCCCCCCCCCCCCCCCCTATTATGTGTGGTTTTTCCAACTCCCACCCCTAGCATCATTTCTCCCTCCTCTCCCCCCTTTTTCCGTTGTTACCTTTGGTTTAGGCCCTCTTCCCCTCGTCTTCCCTCACTCCTTATTTCCCCTGGTCCCTGCCCTCATTTGTATATATACTGGACTTGTTGAGATTTGGTCACCTGATGATGATGTATCACATCGAAACCGGTCGAAGTAAAGATTTCTTTGTGGAAAATTGCCAAACTTATTTAATTATGTTATTCCACCATATAATGCCTGAAACGACTCTTTTTATAACTTCTCTGTTTCTTTGTTCACCTCTCGCCCTCCCTCCCTCGATCATAGCAACGGCATTTTTCCAATTGAATGTTGTCCCCAACGGTATTGTAAGGATTATTTAACACAGGGGATAGGAGCCTCCTGCAAAGGTTCAGACCAAAAATTTGAAAACTCATCAAAAAACCGTACAGTTACTTTTCTGGGCATAAAGTGATATAAATATTAATGTAATAATTTGAACGAAAACTAAGGAAATATTATTTTTGGACCCAAACTGAAAAATTTGTTGGCATATACACTTCTAGCATATTTAGCCAGAAGCATAGTTGGAATATTTTTCTGTGTTGTATTTGAAAAATTCGTATGCATTCAATGTTATAGATAGTATGTTACCAATAGCTATGTTACTAACTTAAATTTTACTTGTGAAATATAATCGCAATATTTGTCAATCAAACTCCATATATGTTAAAATGATAACATAAAAGAGAAAAATCCACATAAACATAAACCATTTTTATAATTCATTCAAGGCAGACTAAAAAAAGAAATATAAAAAAAGTTGAATAACTTTTTCAGATGCACAATATTAAAACATATCAGGAAATATTAATCCTGAGATGAATAATGACGCCGAAAGGAATAAAGAAAATGTCAGTGATAAATAAAAAGCATGGAAACCTGATGGTGTATAACCAACAATTTAGCAACAAATGTGATTTGTTTTAAATAATGAACGATAAACAAGTTTAAATCTGTATAAAGCACATAATTTGTACCTAATGCAGTACAAAAAGAAAAAGAAATGGACAAGAAGATACCTACAAAGGAAATAATGGGATTCACAACCCATCAATATTGTTAATAAAGTCAAAGAAACAAAAAAAATTTTTTAAAAAACGGACGATGCTGGGTAATAATATGAAACGTAGGTGAGAGGCTGGCAAAGATAGAAAGGTGCAGGCTAGCTCCTGGTCGCTCTTAGCGCCCGTTGAGCGAAAGTGGACGGCCGTCACTCATGTGAGACACACGCCAGTCTCTTGCGCCCATTGCGTCACTCATGAGTGACATCCGCACTCAACATGTTAAGCGTATAAACAATCAAGATTTAGTTCAATATACTTTATTTTAAAATTGAGCTACTACCCATTTTTGTGATATAAACCTTCAAACTCAGGGAATGGAATTTTACAACGGACATTAGGTGCTTTGAGCTCGAATATAGTACCCCCCCAGACTTTTTCCGCGAAGATTTCGGCCAAAAAGTGGAGAAATATTCGGAGGTACATATGCGGTTTCATTAACCGTGTTCCCACCGATTCATCCATTCGTTCACCTAAACGTACAGGATCCGTTCACGTAAACGTATGTACATGAAACCATTCACGCAAATGTAAATAAACGTACGTAAGTATATGTTCGTACGTGATAATTTATCGTGTAACCAGAGATTTACACGATTTTGATGATAGCGCTTCCTGTCGGCAGATTTCTGAACCTATCGGCCTTGGCGGCTCCGTTGACAAAAACTACTCGACTCGACTTTCGTAAAACTACTCGAAGCACTCGAGTCGAGTACCAACTACTCAACTCGACTCAAATTTTCGAGTACTCGCACATTCCTAGTAATGTTGGCTACTTTCCAATCCTTGCGTACTGTGCGGTTCTTTAGTGTTTTATTGAATATTATTTCTAGATAGGGGGCTATTTCAGAAGCTAATGTTTTTTAACTGCTGCTCTATTCCGCGACATGGAATTTTATTCGAGAATTTGCTCACTGAATGTTTTCGGCGGTGGTTCCACTGCGTTGTGTGACGATAATAATTCAATAACAATACGCTTTGGATAAAGGTGTTTAAAGCATTGGACTTTTCTAAACCCTCAGGTGACTCTAATTCCTTTATCACTTTTAAGTGTGTGTACCTACTGTGGACCTATTTCCTGAAGTTCTCTCTCTCACATACGACCAAAACACTTTACGATTGCTATCTTAATATTCTCATAACATCTTGCTCTTGAAATTTGATAGCGCTTGCCAACACGATTTCCTTGCTAATGCTCTCGATTTTTTATAGTTTTGAACTAACTCATTTATTTCCTCTACTGATACACCCTGCCCTTCATTTTTGATCCCAGCGTGGCATACCCTTCGTCGCTTTAGTGATTTCCTAACCTCTGCATTATACCACCTATGCTCTATATTATCAATTTACTTGGTATGTATTAATTAACTGCTTTACGGGTGACCTCAAGAATTCTCTCCACGAATCCTCTATATCTAATTCTTTGCCATGTTCGCTAAATACATTAAACGATTCCCTTAATTCCTCTTTCATACCTTCGTTAATTAGCCTTGCCACCCCCAGGGTTGGGCACGAATCACCTATTATTGATTCGAGTCACGAATCATGAATATCTGAGGAAATAAGATTCGAAGCACAAATCACGATTCACTGCTGTAAATTTGATTCAAATCTCGAATCATGAAACATGTGATTTTTTCCTTTAAATATGATTCGTGCGGTTCACGAATCATATAATTATTGCAGAATGACAATACCACTAAGTAATGGTCACATTCTGAACATTGCTCCCATAATTGGGAACCTATACCAATCTTTTCGCCGGTTAATTAACACTTGTGTAGATACATTGTGGATCAACTGAATATCATAAATTACCAGTTCTGTGTACAAGCCTTCAAGCCACCATAAAGGTGTGTGGCAGGGGGTGAATTCTCACCAAACATGCACTACATATCATGCATGAAAAAGGAGTAGTAATAGTATACTAGTCTAAACCTCTCTATTAAAAAAATAAATATAGCAAAGTAAGCATGCAAAAACATGCTGTTAGTTGGGTTACCTTCAAGTCCTTATACCAACATGCAGCTACCTATGATATACATTGATTCACTCGTATTGGACATATTTACCGCTATTCATATCCCTAATTGCACGAGGAAAAAAGGACATTTAGAATCTGTCATTTCGGCAATCAATTTCTCTAACTTTGTGATTATGGTCCAGTCTACCATAGTAAGTTGGGGTTCGCAAAATATTTTTAACATCACTGAAAATATTATCTTGGAATTTATTTAGGGGAAGAACTCTACATTTCAACTTGCGATCAGACAATGATTCCCACTTTAATTCATTTAATAGACTGGTTACGCTAAAATAGTTATCGTACCGTCCCTTTACAAATCTTGCCGATGTTTGCTGCACACGTTCAAGTTCATTTTTTAGACCGATTTCGTCATCATCATCATTGGTCAACAATCCTAGGAATGGTTTGAAGCAGCTTTCCACTCGATTCTTCTATCGGCCAACATTTTCATTGTGACGTAATTCTTCTCTTTTACATCCTTCACAACCTGTTCCATGTATCTCATACAAGGTCTGCCTTTTACAATCTTCCTGTTCACTTTTCCCTTGACGATAGTCTTCATCAGGCCATCAAGTCTCACGATATGGCCGATTAAGTTGTCCCTTCTTCTTTTTTGAGTTTTCAGCAGACCTCTCTTTTCTCCTACTTTTCTTAGGACTTCCTCGTTACTTACTCGGTCGATCCATTTAATCTTCAGTATTCTCCTGTAGCACCACATTTCGAATGCATCCACCCTTTTCTTCTCCGCTGCTCTCATCGTCCATGCCTCACTGCCGTAAAGAAACATGCTCCAGATGTATGTTCTGATGAACTGCTTCCTTACTTCTACGCTTGTATTTCCAGCTGTAAGGAGATTCTTCTTTTGATAGAATGCCCTCTTTGCCTGGGCTATTCTACTAACTATTTCTTTCTTGCTTCGTCCATTGTTGGTTACTCGGCTCCCTAGGCAACAGAACTCTTTCACCTCTTCAAGTTTTTGTTTTACTAGTTTGATATTGGTTTTGGCCTCTCCTTTCTTGCTGCACACCAATATCTTATAGTCTTCTTCTCATTTATCTTCAGCTGATATCTATCCATTGTCCTTTCCATGGTTACTAGAATCTTGTTCAGATCCCTCTCTGTCTCTGCTATGAGTGCTATGTCATCAGCGAATCGCAGCATGATTATTTTTTCTCCATGGATAGTCACTCCAGAAGACTTCTCTTTGATTTCATTGATGGCTCTCTCGATGTAAACATTACAAATGACGGGAGACATTGCATATCCTTGTCTCACTCATTTCCTTATTCTTGCCTCTTCACAGCTGGGTCCCGATTTAATCACAGGCACTTGGTTTTTATACAGACTATGGATAATTCTTCGGTCATTGTAGGACACTCCAATTCCCTTCAGAATTCCAAGCATTAAATCCCAATCCACGTTGTCAAAAGCCTTCTCTAAATCCACAAATGCAAAGAATGTCGGCATGTTCTTCTCCATTCTCTTCTCTATTAGTAGTCTAAGGGCCAATATTGCTTCCCTTGTACCCTTACTTTTTACCCTAGCTTTTGCAGTCCTTCACGTGGTTTCTAAATCTCTGCTTCACTAAAATGTAATCTATTTGACATCTTCTTCTGTCTCCTGGCATTTTCCATGTGTATCTTCTTCGGTTGTGATTTTTAAACAATGTGTTGGCTACCACTAACTTATGCTGTGTGCAGAACTCCATCAGTCTTTCTCCTCTTTCGTTTCGGATTCCCAATCTGTATATTCCAGCTATTCTTCCATCTTGACCTTCACCGAAGATAGCGTTCCAGTCTCCTAAAATAATTAGGTTTTCTTCTCCTCTTACCTGTTTTATAACTTCTGTGATATCTTCGTAGACGTCTTCCACTTCTTCATCTTCACAGTCCGTCATATACATGTAAACCTGCACCACTCCGGTATCTAAAGGTTTGGTTTTGATCTTCACCATTATTATCTTTCTTTGTACTGCAGGAAGCCCTTCACACGCATTCCACCTTCACTCATGTGAAGAAGAGCTGCTGCCCTCTTCTCTGGGTGATGAGAAGCGTAATTATTAGCGGCTTCTCGTCGCCAAGTCATGGCATCTTCACAGGTTCGGTATTATTTAGAGACCTACCTTAGCCAGGGATAGACCAATATCCCCTCGGAATGCCGTCGCTTTTTGTCCACCACTGCTTATTCGACGAGTAAACTCGCTTATCTTGCAGCTAACCTCTATATCTAGAGGTCGACCCACCATCCGCAACCCAGTGGATGCACTCGGTGGCTTTAAGCTCAGCCCCAAGACCGATTTCGTAGGGATCCCATACACTGGCAGCATATTCCAAATGAGGTCTAACAAGGGAAAAGTAGCTGATTTCTCGTACATGATTGTCACATTTACCCAGTACTCTTTTGATGAATTCCAGTTCATCATTAGCTTGACCCATTATTTCACGTATGTGTTTACCCCAGGAAAGATCAAGTGAGAGTCTTATTCCAAGATATTTAATGGATTCCACGTTTGCTAATTCATTATTACTTATTTTGAAGTGCTAGAAGGAGAACAATTCTTTTTCCAAAAATTCATTACCAAACACTTTTTTTAAATGTAATTCTAACTGCCATGTATCACACCATTTTTCAATATTTTGTAGGTCATCATCAAGGAGTCTACATGTAATAAATGTAATATCCGTGGTCATCATTTAAATGTAGGACATTTCATTGCTATTTTTTCAAAACAATTTGAAGTCACATTTGAACAAATCTGTAATATAGTGTAAAATGTATTATTGAAGTTTATATTAACCATATTGTTGCACTTCTGACTTATACTTACACAGTAACTGTCGGTGAAAGACTGATGTACGTTTCTAGCAGTGAAATTAGTGATATTAATTCGTGATTCATCAGTGAATCGTGAGCTGCATCACAAAAGTTTGGCTCACGAATCACCTCTACTAAAAAAAAAGTCGACTCACGGATCACGAATCATTTTAAAAAAATGATCAGAAGCACGAATCACAAATCACAGTTTGTGATTCGCGAATCATGATTCGCGATGCATGAAGACGAATCATGCCCATCCCTGGCCACCCTTCTCCCGCTATACCCTCCTCCTTGGTTTATAATGTTTTTCAACGCCTACATTAAACTTCGAATACACAATTTTATGATCACTAATTCCTGTCTGTAGCAACATTTAGAACTCATTCGGGTATATTTGTTGCGAATAAGTCTAGAATGTTGTTTCCCCTGGTCGGTTCTTTTTCTAGTTGTTGTAAAGTTTCGTCGTACCGATGGACTGGAAAGCAGCCGATGTAACACCCATTTTTAAAAGTGGTGATAGGGAGCAGCCATCTAACTACAGACCTATATCCCTCACATCTATTTCATGCAAGGTCCTGGAACATATAATTGTCAGTTCAGTCATGGGACACCTAGATTTAGTTTTATGACACAGAATTTATTGTCCAATGTTCAGCATGGCTTCCGGAAGAGCAAATCATGTGAAACTCAACTTGCTCTCTTTTCTCACGATATTTTAGTTTCTGGCGAAAATAATATTCCAGTGGATGCTATATTTCTCGATTTCAAAAAATCTTTCGAGAAGGTGTCTCATAGCAAACTAATCTTGAAATTAAAATATTATGGCATAGACAGTAACATTAAATTATGGACAAATGATTTCCTGCATGATCAGGTGCAAAGGGTTGTTTTGGACGGTGTTACCTCATCGGCAATTAAAGTCACTTCAGGTGTCCCAGAAGGTAGTGTGATAGGTCCACTCCTGTTCCTTCTGTACATAAATAATATCAATAAGGTGGTCAAAAGTAAGCTTCGTCTATTTGCCGATGACACTGTAGTGTACAGGGAAATTCTATGCCCAAACGATAAAGAATATTTAAATGATGACCTACAAGCACTTGAAGATTGGTGTGATAAATGGCACTTAGAATTAAAATTTAATAATTGTCTCTTAATGAATTTTTGGAAAAGAATAGCTCTCCTCTTAGCACTTGAATTGAAGAAGATCTTAGCATATTGAAATTTAGAGTTAATCTCTTAAACAAATTCCAAGACCATATTTTCAGTGATGATGTTAAAAATATTTTGTGAACCCCTACTTACTATGGTAGACTGGACCATAATCTCGAAATTTGAGAAAATGATTTCCGAACTGACAGATTCAAAATGTCCTTTTTTTCTACGTATATTGAGGGATTGGAATAACGGTAAATATATCCGATACGAGTGTAGCAATGGATAACATAACTGCATGTTGTTATAAGGACTTGAAGTTAACATAAGGACTTGAAGCTAACCCAACTAATAGCATTTTTTTGCATGTTTGCTTTGCAATTTTTATCTTTTTTTAAATAGTGAAGTTTAGAACATTATATAAATACTAATACTTTTTTATGCATGACATGTAGTGCATGTTTGGTGAGAATTCACCCCCTAACACACACCATTATGGTGGCTTGCACGGTATTATGTAGAAGTAGATGTAAAGAATGTGACGTATAGGTGTTCAACAGAGATTCGCAGAGTTCCTTATCCTTACCTCCTGTTATAAAACTACACGTATTCCAGTCTATCGAAGGGAGATTGAAGTCTCCGCCTACTATTATTCCTCTATATTTGTTACAAGAAATCAATGTACCTCTCTCTGACTCTAGTTCCATTATAGAATTGATGTCTGCATCCAGGGCCTATAGTATGCACCTACATATATCTTTTTTGCGTCACTACTTTTACTTTTAACGGAACACCAAATACTTACTACATTTCGCTCTGAAATGAGTTTTCTTCTACTGACATATGGGTCCTTCACAGCTATAAATAATACTCCTCCGTTTCTGCTTACTGTATCCTTTCTGTATACGGTAAAACACTTCGGGAATACTTCATAATCTAATATGTCCTTCGAAAGCCATCTTTCTGTGCGTACGATTATATCAGCATCAGTACATTTTATGAGGTGGTGAAATTCGGCTACTTTATTTCTTAAACTACGACAATTCAATACTATCACTGAATTATTTCTCCCAATCTATTTCTCTCTTGGAGCTCTTTTTCAGCTAAAATTTTCCCCGATAATTATTTTACCGACCCACTATTTAATCCACCAATCTGATATGTATGTATCTGTAGTAATCTGGTATGTATGCATGATTTGAACTTCTGTTCTGGGGCCGGTAAAATTAACTGCTTCATGACAAGATAAACAGTGAGCTTAACCAGCGAAAAGAGATAGGAATGGGCACTGTGAAAGCAAATACCGAGTACTGAAAATTAAGGATGAAATTTGATTTGTTTCATGTCGGTACTGACAGGCAAAGCTGAATTGAGGTTAGGCTAAATGTGCTAAACTTAGCCCCCCCCCCCGAAGCAAATTTCTGGCTACGTGCCTGCCAGCGACTGAACAAAATATCCCTTGCTCGGTCTGAGGGCTGTGGATTTCCTTGAGGAGACAAGGGGACTGCGGTGGGAGGGGGAAGTGGCTCGGATGTTGGCCTTGGAATGGCTCGAGAGAGAGAGAGAGATAAGGAGCCAGGAGGTGGAGGGTGACATTAGCGGGAGTGGGGGGGGGACTTTGAGTAGCGCCACGGAGAGACAAATTTTTAGCACGTAAAATAGTGAAAACATGGTTCGGAAAATAATAAATTGCTACTTTAGTATGCACCTAAGGTCTTTAAGTTTGATATCATAGTAGAAGAGAAGGATGAATCCCAGCGGAGAATTGAACACATGTTTTCATTACGATTTCAATGTCAAAGGAAAAAAAAAAGCTGAAATCAGGCTATTTTTACGATTTTCAGTGCCTGAAGCTCTTTAATGAGTACCTACTGCTAATGAAAATATTGTTCAAATAGCCGCTTACATTGATCCTTAATCTAACGATCAGTGAAACCCGATCAGCTCTGCGACTTATATTAAAATCGTTATCTTCAATCTCGCAAGGGTCTGCAGAGCCGTTTTCTGCGGAGGTATAGAACACCCTTAATCTGACACCTGTTGGAATTAGGGAATCCACGATCTTTCTAACTCATTCTTAAAATTCTCACTGTATATCAATTATTTCTCCTAACTACGCATGCTGCACTATACAGCAACAATAGGCTGCTAAGCAATATAAAATATATATCACTTTCTAAAAATGAAATACCAAAAATTGGTGAAAATGACACCTCAAGACGCACACCTTTCGCACTAGAACACAAAATGTGCACTAATACAACCAGCGCCACACCTAGGACGTTACTTTTTGTGTCTCCTCGTTAATAGCTTCGTTAATAGCTCGTTAGTTAATAGCCTCGTCAAAGCTTTCGACACTGTCAATCATTCACTGCTTCTCCATAAACTGGAAAATGTTTTCAATATCCACGGTCCGTTCCTAGCAATCCTTCGTCACTTCCTTACTGAACGTTCCCAGAGAGTGGTAATTGACGGCGTTTCCTCATTAAGTCTTCCTGTCCCGTCTGGTGTCCCACAAGGCAGTGTCCTCGGACCCCTCCTTTTTGCACTGTTCATAGACGACATTATTTCCTGTGCCCTCCCTAACTCCTGCGAAATTCTTCTTTTCGCTGATGACTGCAAAATTTTCAAAAGAATTAATACCCCCGACGATTCTCAATCACTCCAATCTGCCCTCTGCTCACTTGAAGATTGGTGCTCTAGATGGAAACTCAATATTAATCCATTAAAGTCAACCTCCATGTCATTTTCTTTAAAATCAAAGCCCTTACGCAACCGGTATCACTTATCTGGCAAAACAGTCCCTGTCACCGACATACATAAGGATCTTGGCGTTATCTTTGACAGCAAACTTACCTTCACCCCTCATCGCCGAGAAATTAAATCGAAAGCCTTGTCCGTTGTAGGAATTCTCTACCGTTTCACCGAATTAACAGACCCTCTAGCGCTAAAAACCATCTTTACTGGTTGCATACTCCCCATAGTGGAATACTGCTCATTAATTTGGGCAACTGCCTGTCCCAGCAATCTTAAACTTGTGGAGCGCCCCCTTAAATTTTTCACCTCTATTGTCCGCCACCGTGTTCCCCACCTGCGTAACTCATCCCATAACAATATTATGTCCTCACTTGGATTATCCCCTTTGTCAACCCGTCGAACAATCCAAGATTTAAATTTCCTCCATTCGGTCATTAACGGCAATTTCCGTTCTAATGACCTTCTCCCTCTTTTCTCCTTCCACAATCCTGTCCGCAAAACCCGCAGCAGTGATCTTCTACACCTACCGAAATTCCGTCTTTCACTCTCCCAGCGATCTCTTTTCTATCGGCTCCCGAAACTTTTCAACTCTCTCACTTCCTCCCACTTGGCCTCTCCGCCTCTCATCTCTCCTATACCAGATGTATCAAAGAATTAATGTTAACAGGTTGATCTTTTGTACATCACTACTTTTATTTTTGTTGATTAATTTATTTACTTGTTACATATTCAATGTAAAAGGCCATCTGTGGCTGTTTTTGATTATTTGGTAAATAAATAAATAAATAAATACATGCCAGTCTGATATATAATGAAAACTGTGCGCCAATTTCAGTACTTTTAGCAATGCACCCGGGTGTCGTAATTGTTCTCGTGTCGGAATATGGAGTAGGTAACTTATATCATCCAGATATCCACCCATCTATTATGTGGTTGGATTTCTCTGTAGGAAATTCAGAAATTTAGTCCATTGCATTGATTGTTCCAGTTCTTTGGATCCATACACGTCTAAAAGTGGCGTCAATATGCTGGTATTGTTGAATCCTAGGGGTTCTATTATAAAACATAATAACCTTTACATTATGCTGAGGCAAGTGGAGTATATCCTAATTGGCAATACAGTTGAGCATATTTAATCCGGCACAGTCGGGACCGAAGTGATGCCGGATTACGGATTTTGCCAGACTATGGGTCGTGCATGGAACCTGGTCTATGTCTGACATCCGGGATATTTTCATTGAAAGGAGTCAATTATTAATAACAAAGTATATTCGTTTGTGAATTGTGCAGTCCGGTTATCCGGGCGTGGGTTCGTATCCCACTTCTGACACCAATTTGTAAGCGCTCCACTAATTACAAAGACTTGGTCCGGAGAAGGCGCGGTAAGGGAACAAGTCGGCGCTCTGTTTTAACGCTTTTATTACACCTCAGTACATGTTGTCCACCGGCCGCCCAAAGAGAGACTCCCCGAGACTCTCCTGCTCTCATGCCTCGCCCGACGCCCGCGTCACCCCATGACCCCTTCGAGGGCTTCCTATTGGCCGGCAATGGCAGTAGCTTTCCATGCTAACTGTGCGACTTTCCCTGAGGCGAGATCCCACGGTCAAGGATTCGCAAGGTGTTACAGGAGTCACCTGAACGTGACTCCGAATCCGGGAGCTACCATTACCGGCAGGAAACGCCGGGGCGACGCGAGCCTCGACCGTGCATGCTTACAAAACATTATTTTAAAAAGAGTTACTGAGAATAATCAGAAAGAAATGGTATCTTAATACACAAAGTTATTATTTAAAATTATCGAAGTTGCGCAGTGAGTGAAAATAACGGCAAAATCTAAGCATTGTGCATATTGCTGCACATGTAAAAGTTTCATATTGTTATTGGAAAATGGTATAAAATTTGATATTTCTTATGATGCGCTTTGCATAACATAATTTCCTACCACGCTCGATTTGTTATCAGCTGATTCAGTGCGATGCCAATGAGTGGGTGTCGTGTGTACAGCCACCCATCACTACGTCGCTGCGGGCGACCTGGCTGGATTATTCTTTAAAGGCCATCATCAATAGTAGTCTTCCTTCAACAATTTCAGGCTGATCATCTTCATCCCCACTCGGATTTATTGTTATTAATTACCATTTCAATGATTTCATCATCTGCGATCTAAATTTACCAATTCCATTTCCTTTAATTCAGGGTTATGGATGATGTTTGCAAACTCTATCATCATATTTTTATCCTCAGAATCATGAAATCTTTTAAATCCCCACTTATTTCGTCTATATCAAACCTTAAAGCAGGCCACAATTTAAACCACGGGTGTTTTAGAATGGACGGTGAAATGCTATTGCCAGCACGTGAAAATTCCCGAATCACGTCTTTTGGATGAATCAGGTCTATTTCTGAAATAGTTTATCCAGCTCCATTAGCATTTGGCCAGAAATACTAACTAAGCCCTTCACTTCGACGCAATCGAAACCGGGACATCTAAATCAGCACTTAAATCTTCTTTCATAGTTTTTCTCTCAGTTATCTACTTCTTCATGTCACTTAAACAGTACAATTTTGATGATTTTATCTTTCAGCGTCTTAATGTGCTATGTGTTGAATATCCCACGTAGTATGTTTCAGTCAAATGCTTTACTGATGCAACGGTGTCTAGCTTTTTCACAACATGCACTTTTTCTGCGATGGTTAATGTTTTGTGCTATTGCCACAACTGTATGGATGAGACATGTTTTGGGTGAAACATAAGAATATAACAAATAATTTTATCAAATTACGCCTAGTGGTCAATCAAAAATTTGCGCGCCATTGAAAGTGGCCGATCTGTAAATTAGTCGTAGTTAATCGTAGTCCGTCTCGGCGATGTCTTCAAATTTATATGTTTACTTCAAGTTCCAGAATAATTCCAGTGCACACGAAGTACCAGAAATTAATATGTTTAAATTATTGTGATTCTCGAAATGGGAAAATTAACGTTAAGGATGGTATCTCAGCATTAATATAAGAATAATGTCGTGGCTGGTTATGAAGCAATGTTCCGGTTAACAATGTTTTCGGCATTTTCCACTAAGTACCAGGTAGTTGGTCATGGCAAAATTGCCGGATTATGGGTGCTCCCGGATAAGGGGTTCCCGGATTAAGGTTGCTCAACTGTACAGGTATAATGTTTCCAGATTGCTATTTCAGAACATTAGAAATATGTTTGGACAAGATGTGTTTTACATTTCCCTTTGAAACACATGGGACTGATATGATAACACATACTTTACATTATTTTATTTTAATGAGACTTAGGCAGCAATACAAAAGAATAAATGCCGACTTCATTTTAAAAAAATCAGTTTGCCGAAAAATCTTCTCATTTTCATAAAACATGATGCAATTTAAAATTTTGTATTGCATTTTAAATTCAAAATGTTTAAAAATGTTTGTGTTCGACAATAAAATAAAATCAATATCTTAATATGTAGAGAGAATAACAACCAAACTCAGCAATGTCCAAATGCTTTTCTGAATTATGACGAAAGAAGCTGAGATAATTTCAAATCCATAATAATGTTTTTTTCCAAAAATGCAAATATAGCTTCGTCATTTGTATACTTGTCACCCACACTTTCCACCCACTTGCCACGTAAAATTAATTTTCTTCGCGGTGGATAGGAATTGAAAAATTAGTACGAGTAAATAAGGTGTACTTTGCTTGGGTTTCAAATTTTTGGGAATCATATTTTCATTCCTGCAACTCTTTAAATTAGATTCTTTCAGTGCAACACTTAAAAGCTAGCAGCGCTCGATGCTAGCAACAACTTGCGGTGGAGGAAGGAAACCGTACACTAAGGGTACACATTTAACTTTGTTGGCATATTCATATCATTAATCTGTGGTTTCCTCACCCAGTCAATATACTTAGCTCCTTTTAAGGAGCCTCTGTTTATCCTCCCATCACATACGGTGAAATTGGCCAGAGGAACACTCTTGGTGAGAAGATGATTCTCCTCGATAAGGTTTACAGGAAAATGAAGAGGAAATGCATTGAGAGATTTCAGGAACTCCAGGAGATGGAAAGCTTGCTTTTAGCGAACAAGCTGAGGTCTGCCCTTAGCATCATCATCCTCATTGTGGGTCAACAATCCTAGGGTTGCTTAGCGATACAGCCCTCCACTCAATTCTTCTATGGGCCAGCTTCTTCATATTGAAGTAACTCCTCTCTTTTACATCCTTCACAGCCTGTTCCATATATCTAATATGAGGCCTGCCTTTTCCAATCTTCCTGTTCACTTCCCCCTCGACGATTGACTTCATCAGGCCATCGTGTCTCACAATATGGCCGATTGAGTTGCTCCGTCTTCTTTTTAGAGTTTTAAACAGTCTTCTCTTTTCTCCCACTCTTCTTATGACTTCTTCGTTTGTCACTCGGTCGATCCATTTAATCTTCATCATTCTTCGGTAGCACCACATTTCAAATGCTTCCACCCTTTTCTTCTCCGCTGCTCTTATCATCCATGCCCCACTGCTGTAAGGAAATATACTCTAGATGTACATTCTTATGAATTGTTTCCTTAATTCTAAGCTTGAATTTTCAGCTGTTTTCAGTAGATTCTTCTTTTTTAGATTGCCCTCTTTGCCTGAGCTATTCAACTGACAATTTTCTTCTTGCTTCGTCCATCGTTGGTTACCCGACTTCCCAGGTAACAGAACTCTTTCACCTCTTCCACTTTTGTTTTCCTAGTTTAACATTGGTTGTGGCCTCTTTTTTTCTTGTTACACACCAATATCTTAGTCTTCTTCTCATTAATCTCCAGCTGATATCTGGCCATTGTCCTTTCCATGGTTGTTAGCATCTTATTCAGCTCCTCTGTCTCTGCTATGAGAGCTATGTCATCAGCGAATCATAGCATGCTGATTGTTTCTCCGTGGATGTTCACTCCAGAACACTTCTCCTTGATTTAATTGATGGCTATCTCGATGTGAACATTAAAAATTGCAGGAGGCAGTGCACAGCCTTGTCACACTCCTTTCCTTATTCTTGCCTCTTCACAGCTGGGTCCAGATTTTATCACAGCTCCTTGGTTTTTGTACAGACTCAGTGTAATTCTTCAGTCATTGTAGGACACTCCAATTCCCTTCAAAATTCCAAGCATCGAATCCCAATCCACTTTGTCAGAAGCCTTCTCTAAGTCCACAAATGCAATGAACTTCGGCTTGTTCTTCCTCATTGGCAGCCTAAGGGCTAATACTCAGGCTCAGGTTCAGGTTACAGGTTCTAGCATTGACCATCATAGGTAGCGCCCTCTCCTCATATACCTCAATGGTTTACATAGTAAAGCAGACAGCACTGCTTTCAAATCCACTGATAATGCATGTCACTATAAAGAGGAAATCATTCTCCATTGGAGAGATCTTTATCATGTTTCCTATTTATAACGTGGTACACCCCATTTAATTTAGTTTGAAATACATTTTTTTATAATTACATTTAAAAGCGTTTGTTACATGCTTCAATTGCATTCTCGATAACACATGCCTCTGTCTCCACTTCTCTCATCTCTGAGGTCCCTTTCATGGATGTTAACTCTAATGATTTGTATTCAGCTTTCTAAGCTTTAACTTGAGGGAAGAACATGATAATTATTAAAAAAATCTAGTACTTCTATAGGTCATTGTTTATTACAAACGTGGTCGTTTGTTGTCTTTTATTATATTTTCTGAGAAGGCCTTGACTGGCGAAACTAGTTGCACTGTGGAAGAACAGAATTTACTTCATGACCCAAATTATTTGCAAGCTGGAAATGAATAAATGTTTATTAATGATTATTAGAGGAGGAGGAGGTAGGAGGAGACATGGAGGTCAGTGCGTTAGTGTGATAAACGTTGTTGTGTTGTTGAAGTATAAAATACTAGTAGAACTCGTTGACATTTATTTCTGATTTATTGATTGCTCTCTGCAACTCCAACATACCTACTGGCGACATTTTTCTCGGAAATCTGCCGACCGTGGGACCAATTGCACTCAGACTACCACCCGATCAGTTAAGGAATAATAGCCTGTGTGCTTGCTCTTCGCTCTGACTTAACATCTACATCTACATAATACCCTGCGAGCCACCTCAAGGGTGTTTGGCAGGGGACGTACTATTGTTAACGGTCGAAATATTTTTTATTCTAACGTTTTCATGAGTTCTACGGTATCTGTTGGTATAAAACGGGGAAGTTAGGGATATTTTTAGTTACCCGCCCAATTTCCGGGGAGAATGGCCCAACCAGCCCAAGTTGGCAGGAACCCGCCAAATGAAATTTTTATCGCCCACCAGAGCCCCTCAACCTGCCCAATTGGCGGGAACCCACCCAATCTGGCATCACTGATCATGCTTCCCCTGGTCAGCTGATTTCAGTTTCATTCACTTGGTTGACACCGCATGCAGGGCCATAGCGTGACTTCCCAGCTCTTGCTTGTTGGAGTAATCGGTACATAATTCATGCATCTTTCCAGCCTTCTTTGCAGTAAAGATTACCTTACCGTTTGTATGCCTAGGGCATTGTCATTGTTGAACGTCACAACCACAGCCGTTCCAGTAAGTTGGAGAACAGAAATTAAGTGGCAGTGTAGTCCATGTACATATTTAACTCTCCGTAAGCGTAGCTGCAGGCCTTCCCCTCCTTCCGTTCTTGCATTTAAATAGACGATTCCCTCGCCTTAAATGGGCATGTTTTACGCCGTTTCCTAATTTCACCGCTCCTTTTTCAATTTTCTTTATGTTCTTGTAAGCGTTAGCATTGTGGCACATATGTATAGTGGCCCCCGAGTCCAAGTACGACTTGTCTTCACGTCTTATGCACAGTGACGAGTCAGATAAGAGTAAAACATCGTTCTCGTCCTCCGAGTCTTCATTGCTTGAGATTTTAGTCTTGGGCCCACATGCCAACCTTTGCTTCGTCCTTCTTTCCTTGAATTCCGCCCATACAGGGCATTTTTGAACTGTGTGACCCAGGTCATCACAGGTATAACACTTGAAGTTTGAGGGAGAACCCTTTGTCTGGTCTCTACCCTTGGCCATAACGTCGTTAACCTTCTGGCAACCTTCTCCGTCGTTAAGTCTTTCGAGGCACTTAGAGCGATTGAGTCCTCGTCCATCAGCTTGCTGTTCCTTTCCATTCTCTTTTCTTCCAGCATTAGTTTGACTTTGAATGATGTGACTCTATTTTCTCCATCTTCCAGGATTCTAACAAGGCCTTCATACATCGGCATGGGGAGACCAAGAAGCAAAAAATATGCAAATGCCTGGTCGTTGAATATCACACCACCCTTTCATACCTTCCGCATGGTTTCTTGCCTTTTACTTACATACTTGCATTGGTGTTCCAGGCTCATTTGTCGTGGTAGTTAGCTCCCTGAGGTGTACCATGGTATGCAGCATACTAAACATGCTGCACATATCTTCCAGTGTGGTCCAAATTTTCTTAGCCAATACAAACTCCCTGACGTCATGCAGCATTGAGTCGTGTAGAGCATTACAAAGGACAGCTCTAGCCCAGCGATTTATTCTTGCTTGTTCTAAATTAGGATTGTTTAAAACTGCTTCGGCATCTTCAATACTGTCCATCTCATTGCCAAACCCAGGATCTATCGCAGTCCAGCAGTTCTTATCGATCATAAGCACTTCATTTCTCTTGCTCCAAGCATAATAACTTGATCAGTCTGCCTTCAGCATCGAGCACCTGAATTCTTCCCTTTTGCCCGTAGTCATCATCAAACTTACTTTCTTGATGACTTCCTCAAACTTACTTTCTTGACAACTGTTTAATTTACGTTGCACGATGCATAAATTTTTCTGTGCCGTTGACCTACGTTTACATATGTCCATCATTATTCTGGGCTCATAACCTGTTGTTTTAATTAAATGCTGATTTATCGGAAGATATCCTGGCTGTTGGATCCTTTAATTTGTAGGTCAATTTGAAAACTTTCAACACAGAACAGTTATTATAAACAACATATTTACATTGGGTAGCTCAAGCAACAAAATAAAAAAGCAACAAAATTGGTACGATGATTTGATTGTATATCTATTTTTGATTCTTTGAATTGATATTTGTGACCTGTTCCACACATGGATAAGACATGTCTTTGGGAACCAATAAATATTATGTTATTTGTTACAGCAAAGTAACATCCACCTCCGAGTCTCCGGCGAGCATCAGGTTTCGTTGCCGTCATAATTGCCGGAGACTCAAGAGGGTAGCCACGTCCACCACCGGTGGATAGGTGGCTACCCGGCATTAGGGTCATGCGCACGAAGCAGGCGGAGGGACCCAAGAAGGACAGCCTTCTGCATTCCACTTGAAAGTGCATCTGCTTACGCCCTGCACGCCGGAATGCACTTGAGATTTTCGACCAGTGAGCTCTTGACACCACCAAGCACGCCAAGCACCAAGGGGCAAATATTGGAGGAGTTATCTTACATAGAAATAGGGGAAATGGAGATTCTTTCTGTTACTGCTGAGGAAGGAGTTAGTTCAGAAACTAGGAAGGATCGTGTGATTAGCAGAATCTTGGACTATTGTATGTGGGGTTGGCCAAGGGATGTGGAACTGGAACTAAAAACATTTTTTCAAGAAAGGCATGAGTTGACAGTGGAACGAGGTTGTGTTAAGTGGAGAAATAGGGTGGTGATACTGGAAACGGCTGAGGAAAAAGATTTTGGAGGAGCTTGATATGTGTGGTGGCCCAACTTGGATCAAGAATTAGAGGCATTAGCAGAGTGTTGCTCCGCTTGTTTGATGAACAAACCCATGGCAAATAGAGCACCGCTAAAATCTTGGGATTGGCCAGAGAAGCCTTGGTTTAGGCTTCATGTGGATCTGGCCAGCCCATTTTTAGGGAAAGTTTTTTCAATTATTGTGGATGGTTCAACTAAATGGCCGGAAGTAAGAGAGATTAAGAATGGGGGAGTGGAGGAGATATTGTGTCAACGGAGGTCACCGTTTGCTACTTTTGGGTTGCCAGAAGAAATTGCTTCTGATAATGGCTCGTCTTTTGTCTCATCTTAATTTGAAGAGTTTTGTCAGGTGAACAATGTTTGTCACTTCTCCGTCATATCACCCGGCCACAAATGGGGCAGCAGAGAATGAAAAACAAAATTAAAACGTTAATGTGTGTTCCCAAGTGCCATTACACCTAGCCTTACCACATTTTCTCCTGAATTGTAGGATCACACCCCATGTAACAACAGGAGTGCCTCCATGCCAACTCATGTTTGGGCCACTCTTACGGCTGAGACTGGCTTGTGTGAAGCCGAGTGTTGGGGATAGAGTTCGTTCCCAACAAAGAGCTCAATAGGCACAGGGGGGGTCAGTGTCGAGGAACTTCACTGTGGGAGACGTTGGCTAGAGCCTAGAGACAAGAGGTGGGCAAGGTGGAAGGCACCATCACGGCAGAGTGCCCACCGTGGAGAGCCAGAATACTAACTCGGGATGGACACTGTGTTGAAGCCAAGAAAGACAAAGAGAACAAGCCATCGGAAATGGACAGCTCGGTTGCGTGCTGGGAGCCTAGGGGTGAAAGGACTCGAGTAGAGACAGTTGATAGGCGATATCCTTTGACTTAAGAAGAAAGTGTTGGATTTGTAATGTGTGTGAGTGTATTGGTTGTATTGTAAAATTTTCTTTTCTTTCCTTTTTTTCCCGTACATGGGGAGGAGTGTAGTGTAGATGCTTTGCATCAGTCATTTGTTGGGCTAATAACGGGGACGACGCCATGTTGGTGTCAGTCTTGTCCGAACTGCGAAGGCAGTAATGCCTCTCACTCTCTCTCTCTGTGAATCTCTCTTTTTGAACCGCATATACTCTTCCAGATAGTGAAAAGTTTTTGGTTTATTGTGAGGAGTTTTTGTGGTGTGACTGTGTCCCCCCCTGAAGTGCATCCAAAGCTGAAGATGACAAAGCAAAGAAGTTAGAGATTGTGGAAAAGTACAATGAGGGATGCGTTCAGGTTAGCACTTTATCATGTGAATATGGTTTTTCGCAGTCAACGATGACAACACTATCAACGATAATTAAACAGAAAGAGCACCTGGGAGAAATTAAGGTGACTGATGAATCCACTTCTTTGCAAAAATGAAGAGAAATGATTTCTGAAATGGAGACTCCTGTTACTGTGGATCAGAGAACTGAAGGAACTGAAAGGTCACACTGCACCTGGCCATTTCATATGTGACGAGAAGGCCAAAAAAATTTTTGAAGATCTTCGATGCAAAACACCTTTGAGTGCTACACGGCATGAATTTAGGGCGAAGCAAAGGCTGGCTAAATGATTTACAGGAAGAACGGGCATTAAAAGTGTTGTAAGGCATTGCGAAGCCACGAGTGCAGATAAAAAAGCAGCGAAAAAATATGTAGTGTACTTCAATGAACTTATTGAAAATGAAGGTCATTGCCCACAGCAGGTGTTCAGATGAGATCTTTTGGGAAAAAATGCCCAAGAGGACATACATTAAGAAGGAAGAGGCTGCCTTGCCTAGACGTAAGCCCATGAAACACAGGCTCAAACTTTTGCTGGGAGGTGATGCTTCGGGTGACTTCAAGCGCAATTTGGGTGTCTTTTGGCATTGCAACAAAAAAGCTTGGGTGACACGCCATATTTTTAATGAGTGGGTGTTATTGGAGTTCTGCCCTTCTGTGAAAAGCTACCTTGAGAGTATAGACCTGCCTCTTAAACAGGGTGGCTACTGATAACCAATTTTCAAATTCCCTGACTTTTCCCTGATTTTTCCCTGACAGCTTTACAAATTTCCCTGACCGATCACCAAAAGGTCTCCTATTATCGGAATATTTTATTTCTGCTGAATTAAATTTTCATCAAAACTCGGAAAATGTTAAAAGTTTAAATCTATACATAAAAAGCTATAAGAATGAAAAAATACATTGAACCTCCACCCAAATGAAAATATATAAAACATTCACAGGTTAAGCCCTCACACAAAATGTACACACTTTTAATACATTGTTCACGGCCGCGTATACGTGGCCGTGTATCGTATTTATGGTGCCGTGTATGTTTCCTTCGGTAAAATTACAAATTGACAATGTCTAATTCTTCAAGGAAGAGGTGGCGTGTTGTGGCAGTTCTGGAAAGTTGAAGATTACTGAAAAGGCATCGAAGGGAAAGTTAACCCTTTAACGCCGAGGAAATTTTTTTTGTCCGTTTTTCTTGATTTTTACATACAAGTATTCAGAGCACCTATATATAAATTAGTGATGGCCGGATCGGATCCGTCGGATCCAAAGATCCGCGGATCTTTCATTTTTTCGGTTCCGGATTCGGATCCAAAGACACGGAGCAAAATCGGATCCGGATCCTAGATTTTTAAATTTTCGCGGCTTAGCGATCGAAACTCCCCGTGAATGGAATGCAGTTGCGGTAGATATTGACAAGAAGAGGATGTGTAACTCAGGTCACGAAATAAGATGAAAATGTTCCCGTGCAACTAGAAGCAAAATAAAGAAATATGACTCTTTTCCGCATTACCCCGGTATCGCGGGAAAAATTACGTAGGGTGTCACGCGGGTAGCCTACATTCGCCGGGATCAGGCGGACTGGTTTACTGTGCGAAGTTCGATCCGTATCGCAGTTTAATTTTTCTTTCAGTTATTGCATCGAAAATGTTATCATCTTCAATTTCAAACCATAACATCTGAATACTCACTTTATTATACCTTTGTTGTTTAAATTAGATTTACAAATGTACCATTAATAAATTAAGGATGGTCGGGTCGGATCCACGGGTCTTTCATTTTATTCGCTACTGAAATCATATCCGAAGACAGTAAAAATTCAGATCCGGATCGGAGATTTTAAAATTTCGCGGCTTAGTGATCGATGAGCCCCGCGAATGGAATGTAAGTATGGTAGAAACTATCAAGGAGGGTGTGTAACTCGGTCACGAAATGAGAAGATTTTTTTCGTGCCACAAAAACAAAATAAAAAATACTCGTCGTGAATTTTTTCTCCATACGCCCGGTTGCACGAGAAAAAAAATAAAGCCGAATGTCACGCGGGTCGCCTACATTCGCCAGATTCCCGTGAACCTATGATAGCGTGGTTGTTAAAAATGAGGGCTAGTGTACTGCCGGTCGCGAGTTCGATCCTTAACACTGCCTAGGAATATAGGCTATGTTGTATTCCTAGGGTGATGCAAGTAGGAGAGTTAAAAAAAGTGGATTATCAGAAATTTCATGTCAATTTATAAGTTAAAAAAAAAAATTTTTTAAATTGGCGTTAGTGTAATGATTGGAAAAATTTTTTATTGCAGAATTAAATCGTGGAATCATTACGTTAACTTTCCCATGTATTTTTAGCAATGCATTTATAAATCTAGTTTAAACAATAGAAGTACAAAAAAGTCAGTATCCACACACAAAGGTTGGAAATTAAGGATGATAATTTTTTTGATTCATTGGCTGAAAGAAAAATTTTAAACAACTACATATAAGAATCGAACTTCACTAGCTGCAGTCCACTACCCCACTCTGCTATTGTCGGCTTACATGATTTTGGAGAATACATGCTCCCCACATGCCATTCTACTTTTTTCTTGCAAACCCTAGCCAATGGAGAAAAAATCGGAGACTTTTTTAATTTTTGCTTCTGGTAGCATGAAAAACGACTAATCTCATTTCAAGATCAGAGTTACACAACCTCTCCTTAGAAGTATAAAATTCTCAAATTTCATTTTAAAGGTTATTATTAATGAAACATTGCAAAACTACTAGTTTAACAGCTTGAAATATGACCCTTTGGCCGCATTAAAATATTTTGTGTTTCTAAAAAAGCATTTGAAAGCATTCAAGGATTTGATTAATAATTGGAAAATAATTCCTTTATTAATGAAAATAAACTTACAATGTTTCTTTTAACTGCACTCTAAAGAATAGTTGTTCAGGTTTCAATAATGTATTGCATGATGAGTATGTGATAAGGGAGTTGATCTTTATATTAGAAGTAATAAGATATAGTTATTGCATCGGTAAATCTTGATCCGGGAAAATATTATCCACATAGGTGATAGAAAGTTGATTTTTTCGACAATAAATTCACTTTTTTGGTAATTCTATTGTTGCTGTATTTATATATTTTAAAAAAATCTAGGTTTCGAAAATCAGAATCGAGTATCTGAAACTAAGGATCCGAAACCGAGATAAAGATCCGAAACCCAGGCAAGGATCCGGTTCCGGATCCGACAAAAAACCTGGATCCGTCCATCACTAATATAAATATCACTAAGTTTTAGCTGAATAGGATTCAAAATGGCTGAGTTATGGGGTGTGACCATATGGTCACGCTAGGCGCTTGTGAAGTCAATTTGTTTCCAAATGAAAATGATTTATTTTATTATATTGAGGTTTATTCATCTTACACAAAAACACCGAGAAACAATATAATTTTTAATCATTAGTGATTCATTAATAATTATAAAATTGTTTTTAAACAATTGCACAAATATTTTCATTTTTAATTCAATTCCAACATTTCGAAATGCAAGAATATACCCAATAAATATAGGTGCGCATTACGAAGTCACTGAATATGAAAAAAACTACGGAAAAATGAAATTATGAATACAATTAAGGAAAATATAAGTTTAAAAATAGCATAGGAAATTCATTAAAAAACCTTCTAAATTACTGAATGACTTAGCTCTTATCGTGGTGTTATTTTGTGTGTAATTCAGTATAGCACTCATTGCATAATCCAACGCTGCATTTAACACATTCTGAGCATATCGAGGATTCACATAACACACACATTCATCTTTTTCCACTCCCGCATCAACAGACTAAAGGAGCGGACGGATGGACTATACGACGGACTGACCATCCAATCCCACACTGTCTACAACTTGGCTTGGATTGAACTGTTAGTAACTGGCTTCCTTCCTCTACTCTTAGGAGCATTTTGGTACCTTTTATGGCATGACTCAACAATTTCTCTTCTCAATTCTAGCTGAGACATTTATATTTCCAGCTTTTATGGCGAGGATCCATGCAGTGCTTGCGGTAGCATCGATCGTCTACGTAAAGAGAGGCCACCGCCACTTTTTTCTCCTAATACCAATCCTGCAGTAATTTATGTTCTGATCCATACGATCAGTACCTAGCGTAAATTTGTTGTACTCTGCAAATGTGCGATGGCGGGGAATAAGAATCCTTTTTCTCTGTTCCTTTGAATATCGTTTCACATCAACCGCAAAATTTTCTCCGTCGATGTGATTGCAACAACTGAGTTATCAACCCAGCAAACCATTGAGATTTTGTCGCTGTTTGTAATCTTATGAAGAGACCCCCTTTTCATCTCCTTCATAGTTTTTACCGGAGAAATTGGGACATCACTTGGCATTCGGTTTTCGCGAATCGTTCCTGTACCTCCATATCCTAGCTCTTTCAGGCGAGTGAGGAGAGGAAATCCAGTAAAAAAATGTCAAAGCATAGCTGAAATGGCAGTAATTTCATTTGTTCAGGAAACTTATCAAAAATCTAGACCATGGGTGTGGCAGCCTTACCAAAATCACACTTATGCTAAGTGTTAGGATTAGAATAGGTACTTTCCGTGGTAAAAATCATATGACATTAGATAACCTGCTGGAGGTTTTATGCACCAAATCTCATAGCCAAATCGGATCCTCGGATGAATTATTTCCATACATGACGGCCAAATTACGGCACCATGACTTAAATGCTGTTCACTTCTAAACTTAGACATAAATTTGTCCGGCAAAATATCAGAGAAGGGCCTCAAATTACATTTCATCATTTGAATCCGATATCGTACTGTCTTTGCAGTGAGCAAAACAGCACGTTTTGAGAAATATATCTCTGCGCGTAGCATTACAAATTAGGTCATAGTGAGTTTCTCTTTTTGCTTCCCAAAACGATCGTTTAGAAGGAGCGTTGTTGTATCCAAACAAGGGCAATATAGTGATGAAAGTTTTCATCTCTTCTATGCTTATATTTGGGTGTGGACATTTTTTTGATGGGCGTACTTATTTGATGCGGCACAAAGAAAATGAACCATATTATCGTCAACGATTGATTCAAATAATTCTACTAGAATCAAATTGCATTCTTTGGTGTACTCTGGATGAGGAAAAAAAGGGATAGTTTTCTGCAGTCCCGCTGTATTCCATTCCCTATGCACCAATGTTTTCTTTCTCTTCTTCGCTATGAAAATATTTTGGTGACCACCTTGTAATCTGGGATAGCTTCCGTCGTTGATGCTTTGGGTAGGAAACAAATTCCGCAGGGCACCGGAGCTGTCGGCCGCTTAGATTATCAAACAAATTGCTACCATCCTCATCGGCAAAGTCTTCGTCCGTGAGGTCATTTACATCTGGAGGCTCGATGTATATTTTATCAACATCCTCATACTCCAAAATGTCAAGAACTACTAGCAATATCAAGTCTGTACAAATAAATTAACTTATTTAATTAAAAATAAGGTTGATAATTGCACAAGTATATAGATACATTCGAATTAGGACAGATTATATTTTCATATGCAGAAAAACATAAGAAAATAGTGATCCCCGAATTTCAAAACAATTGACCCCATATGCGCCTAGCGTGACCATATGGTCACACCTGTGAAAAACTACTTATAAAATATCTGCTATAGCAAACACAAATAAAATAATATATAAATACATTAAAATGAACCTAAACAATGCTAATATTGTTAAATAAAATACATACATTTACCATAGTATTTCAGTAAGACCATACTTACGCAAGACGAAAATCTCTTATGAGGAGCTTCGACAGCACGAGAAAGATCTCACGATCTTGACAGCACCAACAGTTATGATAGTGGTCTGAAAACTGCCAGTCATGCTTCCAAATACTCTTCGCGATGATGTAAAAGCGTGTACGCAAGACGGCGACCATGCGACATTTTATTGTTTCGGGATTAAAAATTAACTTCTTACCGTAACCATATGGTCACGCTCGGCGTTAAAGGGTTAATGGCCAATTTACTGGCGGACTCCATCACAGGTATCACTAAGCTGAGCGAAAAATGCAAACCAAAGCCAAGTTCTTGGACTGGATCAAAATCGGATGGCACGAGTAACTTTTAGAAGCGAATAACAATTTCATTAACATGATCATAACCCCTTGATTGTAAGAGGGAGCCAAAAATGTAAAAATATTTGTATATACAAACAAAACGTGATTGTGCCACTGCGAGCGAAAACAGGAGGAAATTAGCAATGGCAGCATCATATTGAGGAATATCATATTTGAGGTAGTTTATGACAAAACTAAATTGCTTCGAGAGGGAGCTAAGGGGGCCATTTGATAATTACGTTGAGCATGAAAAGTGGGCAGGGGAGGAGAACTCTTCTTATGGTCTCGCGAAGGGGGGTATGGAAATCGAAGATGATCTTACGTAAGATTTTGTTTACATGAGTGATCTTACTTGTATTACAGTTTTAATAGTCATCGTCTCATATATTTAGAACTGCAAGCACGTATTTACTACAAGCTAGTGTGCTGAAACTACCTCTCAACCTGAGTCTCGGAAGTTAAAAAGGACGTGGGGTAAAATCTTCCGAACAACCTAGCCTTGGATTCCTTGTGATGAGCAGAATACACAGTGGTCATGAATTATAACACTACTAGGTAAATATCGCATTGTAAGCGTGCGTGCAGTGGTCAGCTCTCACGTCGACCCGGTGTTGGTTGCGGCGGTAATGGTAGCCGCTGGATGTGGAGTCACATTTAGGTGTGACTCCTCTAACACCTTGAGGTGCCTTGCCGTGGGATCTCGCCCCGTGGGAAGTCGCATAGTTAAGGTGAAAAGCTACTGCCATTGCCAGCCAATAGGAAGCCCTCGAAGGGGTCATGGGGTGACGCGGGCATTGGGTGCGGCGTGAGGGCAGGAGAGACTCGGGGAATCTCTCTCGGGGCGACCGATGGGCAACATGTATTTGTGGTGTACGTAAATAAAAGCATTAAGACAGAACGCCCGACTTGTTCCCTTACCGCGCCTTCTCCTGACCGAGTCCTTGTATTTAAGCGGAGTGCTTACAGCATTAAGGATATACAAAAGGGATACATTGTACGACTGATTCACAACTGAATGTTCAACGAATTGACGGGGCTTATTCTATGCACTTCGGCGACGGATATTAGTTTTAGTTGGTGAAATAAAGGGCGGGAAAGACTGCAAGGTAAACGTAATGGTAGAAAAATAACGAGAATTTCCTATCCCAGTTTCTCCCCGACTGTTACGAGAATTCCCTGACTATTCCAGATTTCCAAAATTCACTGACAATTCCAGGTTTTCCCAGTTTTCCCTGATGGTTGCCACCCTGTTAAAGCATTGTTGGGGCTGGATGATGTCTCAGGTCATGACCCAAATCTTGCCGCATCCATCGAAGCAGAATTCAACTCTGTGAAAGTGCTATTCCTTCCTCTCCCAACACCTCTTCTTTGCTCCAACCGATGGATCAAAAAGTAATTGCCAATTTAGAAAAATAATCTTCATATAGAAGGTGTTTGCTGAGTGCTTCTAATAAGTTTGCTAAGAGAGGAGATCAGAATTCCATCTCTGAAAGATTTTTTAGAAGACCATTTTAGAGAGTATTCATTTAATTGTGGACTCATGGAATGAAGTTTCCATCAGATGCCCGAATTCAGCGTGGAGAAAGATTTGGCCGGAAGTTCCTCTCAATTTAAAAGCTTTGATGAAGAGCAGGTGATAGGCAAGGAAATTACTGACCTTAGTCATACATCAGGGCTTGAGGTGGATGAAGATGACATCGAGGAGTTAATCAACATCCATGGAAGAGAGCTGAGCACAGAAAAACTCCAAGGATTGGAGAAAATACTAGATGAAGAAGGTAGCGGTGAGAACGACTTCCCAAAAGAAGGGAATATGGTGACTTCTGAGGACATTAAAGAATTGCTCGCTGCTTGGGATACAGTGAGAAGGATTGTGAAGAAACATCCTGACGTAGAACAGACTGAACTTTTATTGGGCGACTATGAAGATAAAGACACTTCAAAAGACTTCATCAGGATAGGATTAAACAAACCACCTTACATCAAGTTTTCAAGTAAAATCTTTAATTTTCCACTCAGATTGAGCCTGCAGTTATTTATGTACATGTACATAAATAACTTTTTACCTATCAATGCGCTTATATAAACACTGCAAGACAAGTTGCTATTCTTTTGCATTTTAAGTTTGTTTGTTTTTAGTAAAGCCTACATAAAATAGACATGACCTTAGATGACAAGCATGAGCTTGCAAGGCAGGTCAGCGGTTCCGAAAAGTGCTTTGAGTATGAGTTTGCCCCCTTAGATATTGCATATCACCATTGTTGTTCGCCAATTTAATCTCCAAGAGAAACCTTTCACTAGGAGAGCGACGTCAATGCCGGTGGCTTGACACAAGGAGAAGGGAGTTCAGAAGCAAAAGATGGGCGATTAATGAAAGCAATGCGCACGTAAATTATTGATGGATTAATTTAATTAATTTCAATTGTTGTGGGATTATTCAAGAAAATACATTCAACGAAAATAAACTATCAGGAATGACAATGAATGTTGAATGAACGATAATGACAATGAATGTTGAAAACCATAGTCAGCAGAAATAGTGGGTGGAACACACCAAGTTGTATTCCTTTGCTGTGAAAGAGTCCTATAAAGTTAAGCTTGTAACTTTAAACAGTTATTGATTAGAAAACATGTTATGCATGAGTGAATTAAGAGGACAAGGACACTTTCAGAGACTGGGGGCACTAGAGGAAAGATTCTCTCATACCTTCCCACAGTGTGGTCAGAACTGTTTCGTGGAAGGCTGAATGCTGACAGAGGCCAACAATGCTTGCCTCCAAGGCCATGAGGGTGCCACTGCCGCCACCCACACTCCCTTCGGGGGTGGTGTCCTCTGGGGGCAACGACCGCAACACACCCGACAATATCCTCCCCACCGCACAGATGTCACCCTCCTCCTGGATCAGAGGGGGAGAGAGGGGGAAAGGCATATTCAGGTCTCGACAAGGAGAAGTGCAAGCATTCTCCGCTAAGCCACCCAACAATGAATGTGACTTGGGTCGATGGACGATTGCTTGTCACCTCATCCCGCACATGAACACCGACACACTAATGCTGAAGATGAAACAGAACCACTCTCAGGGAACAGCACATAGCCACAGCACAACAGAATACCATGGCATACCTACGTGGAGAAAGCAGTGACATCTGGATAAGCAGAAATTTGCTCCTCTGAATGCCACAATTGTACAAATGCCACCTTTTGTATGACAGCATTCAATGATGAGACTGATCATTTTATGCAATGGAAAATTAAATTTCTATTCAACATGGATTGCTTCAAGCTAATGGAATTACCAGTATTGTTTGTAAATCAGAAAACTTCTTTCTATGCACTTAGTTATTTCATATTATTGAATATTTTCCCATACATTTAGTGTAGCCTTTCAAATGGAACTGACACCTTTACATAATAATAACAGCATTTTATAATACCAAATTTTGTAGATTCAAGTGTTGATTTTATAATATTTACACTCTCTGGGTTCCAGTTTCTTTTTGTGATAACACTCAATGACCAATCAAGAGAAGAAAACAATTGCATGTTATGCAGTCAGCAGCATCATCAGGTACCAAAACTTTCCATTGCAGTGAATGTATGTATGTAAATATTTTCCTACATGGACAAATATGTACAATGGAAGCACTGCCTCCGCATTATGCTAGGACGAATAGACTAAACCTAGTCTATGGAAGAAAACAACATATTTCCCCAGAATTTCTACCTGAATACCTCAGGTTTCAATGCATCATTGCATTATCTACTAAAACTTTCCAGAGTGAATCACATAATGAAATACAATTGTTTTCATCTCTGGAATGATTTCAATGAATCTATCATGCCACAGGGCAGATCAGCGCAAGGGAGTCTCTCTCAATCTCACCTGCCCGGCGCCTGCAAGCACTCCAATCAGGTACACAGGGATCAGCGAAGGGCACGACCACCAGCCCATTGACCCCCCCTCTATGCCTTCCACCACCTCCACAAACAGCGGGCTGACCTGAGGAGCACACATCATATCCATGTTGCATGTAAAATGAAACACATGTCATTCCTTTCATATTTTGGGTACTTAGTTAGAGAGAAAAGAGTCCTTTTTATCAATACTACTCAACAGAAACCCCTCTCATTCTGTACTACTTCTCCGATAAATCACAGTTTTTAAATTACACACGCTTTATGAAGAGAATGTGGGTTAACTAGAAAAAAGCTATGTTTACACATTGCAAACATATCGCATTTTTTTGACAAAATGGTTTATGAAGTGAATTTTTCAGAGGAATAAAGTGATAAAAATATGCAGGCATGAAAGTCTTAGTTTTCAAGATACATATTGGCATTTTTGTGCAGTTATTTCGGATGTATTTCCTTAGTGTGATTGAAGTGGCACTACAATCAGTCATGGATTTCCCAATGCTGCATCTGCTGCTAATTCGATATACTCCATGAAATCCAACCCCAGTGGAATATTGATGTCGAATCTACGTAGAATCGACGTAATTCTGGTTGATTGACGGAGATTGAAGTAATATATACATCGATGTAACGTTGACATGTCGACGTCGATTGTTTTCGTTGAATCGATGTAGATGTAACTTCGACGCATCGATGTTGTAATTTTAAACGTAATATCTGCGTGGAATCGACGTGGACCAATCTACGCGATTCTAACCTTTACTAAAAAATGGTATTTTTTAAAGTTGCAATTTGACATTAAACTGTCAATTTTAAGTGGTAATTTGACATTTTGTAAGGAATAGCCAGAAAATTGAATGAAATACATATTTTCTCTACAAAAAAAACTTGCACCATACTCTTTAGGGTCGATATCATGTTTGCCCGCCCTGTTTGATTAGTTGTTATATATCAAATAAAAAAAATTGTAATCTCGCAGACATCAACATATTGCTAATCTTTAAAAATTTGTGGTACGGAAAATAGTACGTATTAGGGTAACCAACAATTTTTGATGCAATGATAATATGCAAACCAGAAGCATCCTTTGCCTATTTGGGATCTTAATTTAATTAATAATTTTTATAGTGTAAGCAATACAAAACATTTCTAAAGGTATGCTTACTACTTTATTTTTACTTTACTAATACTACCTACTACCTAAGCCCAATAGTGTTGATAATATGACCCTATCCCCTTTGCATAAATTATAAAATTAAGAAAATATTTGTGTTTCTGCTAGTATAAAACCCGAGCTGGACATATGCAGCGTCAATTGTTGGAGCTGATTTCGATTATGCAGCGACTACGGTAACTCAGCACATCCCGAGCCCCTGCGCATGGGCTCCCGAGCAGCGCGGCTTCGCTCGCTCGGCCCAGGCCGCAGTGAGTAATGCTCTGCTAATTACCGACAACATTACATGGCTTGAAACTTTTTGGAGCTTACAGTAGAACCTCTATTTTACGAAGTTGAAGGGACACAAAAATTTGAGCATGTAAATCAGAGGGTTTGTAAATTGGAGGTTATCTTCCACTAACTCCTCTGTCTCCGGAAATGATGTGTCACCAAAATCAGCTGATCTCCAACAGTTGGAAATAGTTTTTGCAGTGACACTCCCATGCTCTGGCAACACCTCGCACAGCATGGAGCAATGTCCATGGAGGCACATCATGCACATAAGAGGCTTGATCTGCGACAAATGTACGTCTACTAAAACTCTGCTGACAGTTATGTGAGTATATTTTCAATGCAGTTAAACACTATGAGACTAAATTCACTATCAAAAGAGACTGAAGCATATTGATGTAAAATACAATTTTGTAAGAGATTTAGTTAATAAGAAGTTGTTAGATGTTCAATATCTACCTACTGATTGTCAAGTAGCAGACATTTTCACCAAAGGGTTACCATACACATCATTTGTAAAACACAGAGCAGAACTTGGTCTGACTGAAGGATAATGATGTAAAGTTGTATATTGTGTTAAATGAATAAAATTAAAATATAAGGGTATAGATGAATGAGAAATTGAGGAAGAGTGTTAGAGTGTGCAATTTCTCATATGTAAAAACCAAAAGAAATATGTTGATTGGTATCATAGTTACGGTGAGGCAATAATATACTTCTAGTTGTTGATTGATTGAGTTCTATTGTGAACGTGTCTGTAATACTTCCAAAGAAAGTAAAATAATAAGAACATAATTTACAACAGTATCTGCATCAAATTGAAAGGATTTAAAAAGAAGACCTCAATTGTATTGATTTGCTGTATAGCATAGTCGTTATTCCTTAGGCTAGGAGACTCACTTTAGTAAAAGTGAATACAACTCACACCCATAAATTCCAAAAAAAACTGGTGAATATTTTTCTACAAATTTATAATGGTATGAACTTGGCTGCTGCTACTGAATGAAGTTCTTGTAGCTGTTCAGTTAGTAGATCTCAAAATAAGAGGAATAAGAGAATTAATTCATCCCATGGAGTATTTTAAGCATATGCAGTTATGCATTAATCAGCAAAAGGGGTACATAAAGTGCTAGTCAATTTGTGTTTAAAGATGCCATTTTAACATGGGAAAGCCAGGGATGCATTTTAACTAGGAAATTTCAAAACAAAGTTCCAACTGACCTCGTATATTTCAGTGAAAAGACCAGAAAATGCCTTTTTTGAAGAAAGCGTATCGTTTGAAATACATTTAATAATATTTCGCAGCTGATGAAAGTCAATCTTTCAGCCCCCACACGTACGCTGGATTCTCTAAGCTCCGTAAGCATGCCAGGAATCTCCTACATCGTGACTACACCAAGCATGTAAGATCAATCACAGAAGACTTACAGATAAACCCAAAAAGAATTTGGACGCTTATCAACTCTAGAAGAAAGTCCACCAGGATTCCTAGTACCTTACGTTTGGGATCAAAGACATTCTTCGGTGACGAACGGTCGCTTGCCTTCAACAACTTTTTCTCCGAAAACTTCGCTCAGCCGTCTCAGATCCAACAGTTTCCACCCATCACTCCTCTTTGCTCCCACTCATTAACTGTTATCTCCACTTCACCAAATGAAATCCTCAATCTTCTTTCCTCCTTACCTGTAAGCAAGGCTACCGGTCATGATGGCATCGGGTCTCTGTTTCTTAAACGCACTGCAAATACCTTACACGTTCCCATCTCAAAGATTTTCAACAGAGCCTTTTCATCCGGTACTTTTCCAATTCAGTGGAAAATGGCTAATGTGACTCCGATATTAAAATCAAAGTGCAAGAATTCCATTGATAATTACCGACCAATTTCCATTCTGCCAGTCCTATCTATTCTCTTCGAAAGAGTCATTCACAACCGCCTCCTTTCATTCACACTCCCCTACTTGTCTCCTCAACAGCACGGGTTTCTTCCAGGTGGATCATGCCTTAGCAATCTCACAGTCATAAACAATCACATCACTGAAGCTTTTGAGCAATCTTCCCAACTTGATGTCTGCTACATAGATTTCTCCAGAGCCTTCGATACAGTTGACCACACTCTCCTATCATTTAAACTTAAAAACCGCTTCAACATTCACGGAACCTTTCTTCGCCTTCTCGTGGACTTCCTATCCAACAGGTCTCAGAGAGTAATTCTTGACGGTATCTCCTCTCCATCCCTCAAAGTGACCTCCGGTGTACCCCAAGGCAGTGTTCTTGATCCTCTTCTTTTCGCCATTTATATTGATGACATCACCCAATCACTTTCTTCACGAGACTGTGGGATTCTTCTGTATGCTGACGACTGCAAGGTTTTTAGAAGAGTTGACAGCCACGCTGATAGCTCTGTCCTGCAAGATGCCCTTACTTCCATTTCAGAATGGAGCTCTACCTGGAAGCTTAAGGTAAATCCCATCAAGTCCAAAACCCTGACCTTTACATTACGCGCCAATCCTGTGAAATCCTCCTATAGTTTCTCTGCCCAACCAATCCCTAAAGTTACATCCCATAGTGATCTTGGTGTACTTTTTGACTCCAAGCTAACCTTCGCCCCCCACATTAAACATATCTCTTCCAAAGCCATGGCTCTAGTTGGACTCCTCTACAGATTCACAGAAATACAAAGTCCTCTGGCTCTGAAATCCATCTTTTCCGGCTGTGTTCTTCCAATAATAGATTATTGTTCGCCAATATGGTCCTCTGCTTGTCCTACCAATCTCAAAGCTCTCAATAGGCCTCTTAATTTCTTCATCAGTATCGTCAAAAATCGCAACCCCCCTCTTCGGAATCTTTCGGCTAATTCACTGCTCTCGGACCTTGATATTATTCCTTTGCAACGTTGGCGCACACTTAGTGACCTCAAATTTTTCCACGGAATCATGAATGGTCGTTTCAGGTCTAACGACCTTCTCCCAATGTTCTCTCTCCGTGTCCCTTCACGTACAACCCGAAATTCATCTCTATTTCATCTACCTCACCACCGTTTATCTGTGACTCAGAGATTCCATTGACATAACATCATCCATTTCATCATTCACAACCGCTATCAACAGACTTCCTTCCTAATGTGATTCTTCTTGTTTTATTTATTTTTTTTTGTCCTATGTACTATAATTGTGCTATTTATCATTTGTTAAACAAAATCCAATGTAAAGGTCTCGTTGGCTGTTTTTGGATTTCATGTTAAATAAAAAAAAAAAAAATAAAATAAATCTTAGAAATTCACTCAGTTAATTTGAAATTCCCTCTTTTTTAAGATGCATTCTACAGTGCTATCTAGCGGAGATTTACGAGAACTATTTACTCGCGGCTACAGAAAGCGATCGCGATCTCAAAGTCGTGATCTCAAATTCTTACCTAACGACGTAAAACACTTCTAATGAAAAATTAAATAATCAAATTGCATCAAGATTTGAATATAAGTAATTCATTATTGCAAAATTAGTATTTTTTAATGAAACTAAGCTCCACGACAGCTGCAGCAAACAACTTCCTACGGGAATGCTATTTTCAAATGAAAGGCTGAACAAAGTTCTGAATTGGGGTTGCGGCGGCTACCTTAATGCTAATTTAAAATAATTCCAGAGAAAATATGGATCCTTTGTGACGACGAGTTAGGTATTCGCAATACACAACATGATAGAAAAGGAATAGAAATTACCAAGCACTAATCAGATTATTTTATTAACTGGGGCATTGTTTTCGAGAAGTAGGCATCGTGCCTTGCGTCTTTGAACATTGTTTCATTGGATCATATAATTAGGATTGAACTGCGATTTGGATGATCAGTCTCTGGGATTTTTGCTACAGTTTATGCACTTCAAAAAGCACTAAGCTGACATTCAATTTTTCCACACTTTCCCATATAAAATACTTGGACCAAGGCCCTCTCACCATGACCGATCTGGCTTCAGCTGCTCCTGTCGCGGTATACAGCGATCGTTATTCCATTGTACTGAGTTCAGTGCTACAAAATCATTTCAAAAACTTCGTAAAACAGAGGTCAATCACTCCTAGGGACCGGCCTCTCACTTCATAAATCAGTAAAATCAAGGTTTCGTAAAATAGAGGTCATTTTACATGGTTTTCCTATATACAAAGATCAGGACCGGCGGAATGGTTTGTAAATTGGTGTCATTTCGTAAATTAGAAGTTCGTAAAAAAGAGGTTTTACTGTATATTCTCCTTACAAAAGCACCAAGGGTCAGCAATATCTAAGCTAACTCATCTCAATGAGAGGTTAACGTTTTCAATTGAAAATCTTATTAAAAATCCGTCCTTGCATCGGTCAGTATTAATTGGAACATACTGCTTTCACTCTATATTTTAACTAAAGATATTATACTTGATCTTTCACAGAGGTGCAACTGTGTCTATGATGAAGAGTTGAAAGCTTCAAGCGGTCACCTGGCCTTTGCTTTCTTGGGTTGTAATTTTGCTGGATGGTCTGAAATAATTTTGCTTAACTATGCTATTTGATTGATAACACTTGTTCTATGATGAATTTCTCATGCTGTATCTGCCGAATTTGAAAAGAAATTATTATGTAAATGTGATTTAACAGAGAAAATAAACCTTAGTATAATTCTTGTTTTTATAAATAATTATTTAATTACAAATTTTACAAAGCATATTATTGGTATTTTGAATGAAATTTCCCAGATAAATTTCCATTATTCAGGAGGACATTTTTTAAATTTACATTTGTTATGTTTTGCATCGAAGTACATCCAACTTGATGTAGAAATATAATATATGAATTTGGGTACATTTTAACATACTACAATTACCTACGTCGATGGTGAAGACCACCCATGTCAAAGGCATTCATTATTTAGCATAGGTATGCACACAAAAGAACCAGTAAATAAAGATTTTCATATCCAGAGGTAAAAGAACACATTTCCTTTTACTGTGCTTTAATGACCAATTTACAGGATGGCCTAATATATTTACCCTAAAACAGTCAAGCACAGACGAGGCACATCGATAATTAAAATAGTCCTGTAGAGTTTGAAAATATCTCCCTATAAATGCAATTTTTTTAGCATTATTATTAATTATTCTTTCTATAATTCCTATCTGACCGAATTTCGATTGGATGCAAATGTCTGGCCAAGTGGTACGGAGCACGAAACCATTCCAAATTATCTTCTTGTACTCAGCTTCACCGAAGATATCCTCTATAGAAGATATCCTGTTGGCCACTTACACATTCCTCTATAGATAGAAGTCGTTCCAATTTCAATTTTTTTGGTATTTTTCACCCAGTTGGAAGGAACTGCCTCCACTTCAGCTGCATTGTCGAGATTAAACTCGACGACATAGCACTGAGGAGAGAGTTTATTTGAGCTATGCATGTTAAAAACTATGTAGGATGATTAACTTTAATATTAATTTAAGTACACCTCTATGGTAACTCTATCACGTTACAATTTGATCATTAGGAAAACATGTTTAAATAACATATGATAATACCCATACCTCAATTTGTATCAAATGCTTTTAAAATACTCCCCTGGCAGTCATTAGGCATCTTCCGATGTAATTTATTCAATTTTCGAGTGTTGAAATATGTTAATTGAAACACGTAATCACGTAAGACGTTTTGTGAATCCCGCTTATCAGCTCGTTGTTTATTGTGTTGCCATGGTTACTCCTGCTGGCTCCTGTGGCGGTAGATACAATTTGGGTCTTCAATATGGCCTTTCCCGAGTGTAAGATATTCGCAATTGAATTCCTCTTGATTGAACAACAAGCCCTTGATTTTTAATAGTTTATCGTCTGTATCTCCTCGCATCAAGGGGTTTTTGTGCATTGGTATTCGTCAAAATGAATTGGATTTATGAGGTACGTGCAAAATATGCTGGCTTCCATACAGCATAAGTTGACAGACAGTTTCCAACTAACATGTCTAAATACTTTAAAGGTCACTTACGATTCGATTAGCGATAAAATGGTTGTGATAAGTTCCAAGAAAGTTATAACTAAGCTGCAGTTCTGACATTTCATTTTCATTATATTAACAGAATAGAAAATTACGAAGAAAGGCTTCAAAAGAGATTGCGCGAGTGTTGATGGAACAAGATCAACTTGTTACGCTAGAAACTTGCAACAAATAAGGAGCCAATAACGTCTGACAAGTGCCTTCCTACCACGAAAATGACATTCGTTGGGCTGTTAACCCATTCGCTGATTCGGAGGCCTTCACACTCAGCCTTGCACTTTGGTCCAACTGCGATGCCTAGCTAACCCATAATTGCCATGAGAGTATCATATCCTTAATTAAAAAAACAGATTGCCAAATTTGCTGCTATTTCTACTACAGTGCTGCCATTAAATGGTACCTTAGGGGCAACCTACAGAGCATTAAATCTTTCATTATTTTCTGAGTGTGTGATACTAGGCACCTATCTAATAGTTCTTTTTTGTAAGTGTTAGGGTGTACGGCATTAACTAGTGATGGGCGAAAAGTAACTATTCATTACTTTTGTATCCGCTACTCACACAGACCCGAACCAAGGATTACTCAACTTGAGAAAAACTGACTACAAAAACCGAAAAAACAAGTACTCGTTTGACTGCAGGGTCCTCTGGAGAGCATTCTCACCACTACTCCCTCACCACTTCGTAGTTATTATTTGGCAATCCAGAGGACCCTGCCTACCTAAGATCTTCTTCCTCCATGACTACTTGTGGTAGGATTCGGTACCCATGTATGGGTGTACCGAAAAGGAATCTATGTCAGTTTCGGTACTTTTCGGTTCCGAAAAGTACTAATAAAGCCCATATCACTAGTATTAACAAAATGAGTTTTGTTTTGCATTATGTATAATGTGGTGGCAGCACCTGGGGGGAGTTTGCGAAGGTGTTGCGTTTTTGTTTTGTGTGTGTGACCAGTAGTGATGGGCTTTATCTGTACTGTTCGGCAATCAGCAGTACTCATTCTTTTCTCGCAAAGTAATCGTTACTTTCGAGTAGTTACTCTTATTCGTTTCTCATTTGTTCTACTCAACCAGGTTGCCTATTTTCAGGAGTAGGTTAGAATCCAGCGCCAGGCGGAACTATATTGAACTAGCATTAGCTCGTATTAAGAGTAAAGACATAAGAGGGCAAACAATAAGATATACCAAACCTAATAAATTAGAAAAATATAAGCCAGACGTTGATATAAATAAATATTAGTGTTTCCTAGATGTCGACCTGTGTATTGTAACTTCATTGTCCAGCATAAACTGACAAGGCAGACAATTTCTTAGGGGAAGCAGCTGGGGCTGAAATGAGTAGACAAAGTGTTTGCTTCTTCAACATTTGAGAGCCCTGTTTTGCAGATGACGTTCTGTAGATAATAACAAGAATAACACTTTTTTTAATTATTGATGCTGTAATAGGAAGAAGGGGAAAATCATTTCCGGAGTATTACAGTTAGGGATTTCTTTGAAAAAAACTGTTACGCTAATAATTCTGGTGATGCTATCATGAATTCGTACAGCTGAGGGATTATTTTAATTTCCATTTTCTTTTACATGTCAACAAGTTGTTGAGGATTTTTTTTCCTTTTTGCCTTACGTGTGACGAGGTAAATGTTGATAGTGAGTGGGTTCATATTTAACCAGTGAAATAATTTGTCATGTTCCTGAAATTAATAACATCATAACTTTTTCATAAAATAAGTCCTAACAATGCTAGCTATACTTTCGTCACATCTTGATAATGCTGACAAGAAAGCAATTTTCCAATTTGGTCAAAACGATCCAAACCTCTTTTATTTAATCAAATATCTATCATTATATCAATACTTCTGTAAGTGATGCAAATCAATCAGTATCCTCTTCTTATCCACCCAAATATGGTTATATATATTGCCTAACCATCGTTGCCTAAAATACTTTATAGTTTTATTTAACCAATATCTATCATTATATCAATACTTCTGTAAGTGATGCAAATCAATCAGTATCCTCTTCTTATCCACCCAAATATGGTTATATATATTGCCTAACCATCGTTGCCTAAAATACTTTATAGTTTTATTTAACCAATATCTATCATTATATCAATACTTCTGTAAGTGATGCAAAGCAATCAGTATCCTCTTCATATCCACTCAAATATGGTTACATATATTGCCTAATCATCATTGCCTAAATTACTTTTCGGTACACAATAAATGGGTTCACCTAAGCTGACATCGATTCCTTTTCGGTACACTTTACACATTCGGTATCTACGGTACCTTACGTATACCGTACGAGAGAGTCGCTCGGCTCTACTATGTGTCGAGAGTGGGAGGAATAGTTGTACAGGAGATAAGTGAAGAATTTAACAACATGGGTGAGAAGGCTTCTAGAGTTTCCTTTCAAAATTGGCACAGCTGTTTAGGGCACCTGAATGAACAAAGTATGAAAAGGATAGGAATATTGCAAGAGATTAAGGAAATGGGAGGCTGGAAGAAGGACGACTGCAGCACTTGCATCATGGGGAAGATGAAACGGTGTGCCTTCCCCAAGGGTGAGGGCTACCCAGCAAAGGGTGCACTCCAATATTAAGGGGCCCACTTCCCCCTGAATCACTAGGGAGATGCACGTTTGTGGTCACCTTTATTGACGAATATTCCAAGTCCACCACAGCAGTTCCTATCAAACACAAAGGTGATGCAATCCAGGAATTCATTAAGTAGCAGGCAAGACAGGAACTACAGAAGGGAAAACAGAGTTCCAGGGTGGCCAAGGCAACGGAGAGTGAACAGAGGAGCATCACTTCAACAGCCTAACCTATCTGCCAGCCAGTTCACCGCAAGCCTGGACACCCCGCCAGAATGGTTGGTCACAGCAATTTAATCAATCATTGCAAAATATTAGAGATGGGACATTCGAATCTTCCAATCCTCGAATCTTGAAAAAGATTCGAGATTCGAATACTCGAATCTTTGTGCTATTTTCATCACTCGAATCTTTTGAATCCTAAAATATAAATAAACACAGAATTATTTATGTAATAACTTAGAACAGATTAGTTTCGATAAAAACGTTCATTACAAATAAGGTTAAACCTCGCTTTTACGTCCCCGCAGTTTACGTTTTCCCGCCATTAACGCCTTTTCCTTCAAATCCTAACAATTTTCATATGCCCGCAAATAACATCTTCCCTTTATTTACGCTAGCAAATTTTTGAATGGTTCGCCATTTGCGTTTTACGATACGATTTTGCCGTGATTGTCGTCCTGGTTGCATAACTGGTGGATGGACTCAACGCTCCGTGAAAGACAAAGTAAAAACTCATGCAGTAAATTACCACTATGAAAGATAAGTAAAATTTTCTCAGATGTACCACCAGTTATCGTGACCTCAGTCATCTGTGGAATTGTAATGCCGCGAGAAATTATAGTACACGTACGTAATTTTTCTCGCGATTGTTGTCCGGGTTGCATAACTCGCAGATCGGCTGATGCTATCGCATAGGTGACGAAATTGTTTTTTTTTTATTGAAGAAGTGTATGCTTTTCAGCATTTGCGGCCTTCTCTTCCTTTTTTTGTTAGGTATTAATACAGATTTTAAAAATCCTCCAGCCAGACTTCATCCTCATACATCCTGCGAACAAACCAGTAAAATCATCACGTTCTTCTCTACCTCGATTCTTAAGTAGCTTTGATAGGATAACGTTATAGTCTCTAACACCTTCTTTTCTCATAATGTTTACCCTAACTTACTAGAATGGCTGGACTCCTGGTCCCAGTTCATCCTTATCTATATCCTTCTCTTCTATTCCCAAGTTCCCTTGTCTATTGTTAGTGCCATGCAGTTCTTGCCACGTATTCATTACCCCTATGCTGAATCTCTCGTAAGTTCTATCAGCAGCTCTCCTGACTTAACACTAATGCACAATATCGTATTCCACTTCTTGCTGCTGAATAACCTTCTAACTTTTCAGTACAGGGCGTCCATTTCTCCCTCTCTCTGGAACCTCTCAACCTATTTACATTGACCTTTTTGCCACTTTTCTCTCACACTCTTCATACCCCTCCTAAGTCTATTGCTTGTTTCTTTACATTTTATTTCGCCTTGCTCTGTTTAAATCTATCTATTTCCATCATTCCTCAATTTCCTCCATAGTTTGTGCCAACACCCAATGTGTCTTGACCACTCTTGTGTCTACTGCACCATACTCAGTGGCGGATCCAGGCCCTTATCTTGGGGGGGGGGGGGGGGGCAATATCTGCCAATATGCTATATGATGTATTGGTGGTATGGAATATCACCTAATTGGGGGGGGGGGGGGAGTTCTCACCCAGAAAATTGTAAAAATATGAAAAAAAGAATGGTGAATTTGCATGCAAGTTTTTCTGGTTTTCAGCATATTTTCACATTTTAAATTTTTATACTATTTGACTATTGCCTTATGACTTAGGCAGCAAAAAACTTTGGTTTACCTTTGTACAGAGACATTTTGATTTTATTCCGGAAAATCTTACTCTTACTTGTATTTAATTGACCAAACTACTACACTGTTTTACGCTACTCTGAACTACTTAAAAATGTATTGTCATCGACGGTAAAAGAGTTTGATTTTGGAAAGTTGAGCTTAATGCTTTGTGATATTCACTAAAAAGCAATATAACATGATTATGAAAATACTTTGTAGTTAATAAGAGCTTAGGACAAAGGTTCTGATATAAGTAATAAACCTATCCTACAGCGATAATTTATAATTATGCCCAAATTCATAAGTAAAAGCACAAAATAATTAGTATTCAGAAATTTAATTACAACTTTTTTACAAACTACATGCATTCTAAATAATTACTTGTAACTGTAATCTTCTTTTTCCTCCTTTAGCGTAACATTCAAGCACCTTATCAACATTTACATCAATATCTTTGTCGATAAATAAAATGCATAAGCCATTCAATCTTTCCTCAACTATTCGGGTTCGTAGCCATGATTTAACAAGATTAAGGCTGCTAAATGACATTTCAGCACTTGCAACACTGATTGGCAGTATGATAAGAATTTTCAATAAATTTCTTACGGTGATATATCTTCATCACAGCTCTTCAACCACTTACAGTAACCGGAATTTTCTTTCCTTCCTCTTTCTCTCTCAACCACTGTTATCCAAATATTTATTTCCCCATCAATTACAGCTTCAGATTGAACAGATATAAGATGTTTGAAGTTCCTAACAACTTTCTGAAGCCTATCTTTGACATTTACTTTTTCATTTACAGCAGTGGTGTTGGAGTTCAGAATGCATACAGGCAACAATATATTTAGATCAAAACACATTAAGGTGTCTTGGGAAAACAGTGTCTGAAGATCAACAATGACATTGTCTAGAAGTGGTTTGTACATGGATCTTCTGTAGTAGTCTATTATTGTGTCAGCGTCATGGCTTTCTCTGTGACGTTGCTCCTTCACAATTCTTGGCATTACTAGCAGCACTCCCACCTTTTCGGCAGTGGTTTTAGCCTCACAATATATCTCTGTTAAGGACTCATCGCAGTTTTTTATACTGTCCTTCAAAGATGTCGGAGTATCTTGTGCAGAATTAGAAGCCTTGTTTAGGTCTACGGCTGGCATTTGCAGCAACTTACTCAGAGGAAGCGTTCTTTTCAAAATGTCAATCAAACACATGAAAAAATAAAATCTGTGTTAGTCACTGATTTAATGTATAGTGCAGCCTTTTTGGCCGATTCAAACTCCTTCCATTTACTTATTTCTGTGAAGGCATCTACTATTTCCAGTAAGAAAAAGTAAAATAAAATTACAGCATCATACCTTTCCACCCATCGAGTCTCACAAAGACTAACAAGCTGACCTCCTAAGAATGAATTCATAATGGCATTTCTTTTGGATGACTGATTGAAAAACGAAATAACTTCCTTTATTATTCCAACAGCATTTTTGATGGTTGGATTTTGGTTGACTTCGAAAGAGAATTATTCAAGGCATGGTTGTAGCATGGTAGCCGTTTTGCATTGACCGCCTCTCTTTGGATCTCTGTGATACTACCGACTTCTTTTGAAGTTAAAACAGATGCTCCATCTGTACCGATTTCTACACAGAGACTCAAATCTAAACCCAGTTCTTTCACATTTTCTAAAATTCACTATTTTACCAATAGTCTTCCCAGTAAGTTTTTCTTCGTCTTTTCTGTCAATCGCACATCAGTCATATCTGCAGCAGACTTGTATGCATCAATGAATGTAATGAAATCTTCCCTTATAGTTTCTTTGTACAGATACCTTACAATTAAGGCAATTTGTTCCTTGCGAGACAGATCAGGTGTTTCGTCGAACAATATTGACCAATATTTAGCTTCATGAATTCGTTTTTGGATTTCTTCCCTTATTTCTTCCCCACAACATTCTATCAATACATTTTGAATAGTTTTACTAATATAGGTAGCACGAGAAGATGCCTTTTTTAGGTGTTCCTCAAGTATTTTGTCGCCTGCATCTACCCTGAAATTCAACAGGGCTTTGAAATTACCTTGGTTTACAGCTGAGGCCACAGGATTAATGGGGCCGTCATCCCTATGACCCCTTAGAGGGATGTTCTGACGTGCAAGCAAGATAATAGTTTAAATAATAGGTCTCAGCCTTTCACGATTTTCAGTAACTTGACGAAGATGTTCAGTACATACTTGATTGACTATCTCTTTGTTTTTTTTCACGGGAGGGGGCAATTGCCCCCTGTGCCCCCCCCCCCCCCTGGATCCGCCACTGACCATACTGCTTGCTTTTCTGCATCTTTCCTCATACACCTGTAAACTAATTCCTGATATTCTCTCTGATTTACAACTACAATTTTTTCACACTCTTCCTAATCTTGGCCCAACCATATGTAATCTAGTTAATATATTTCCCCGTGTCCCCCTGCATACAATGCAATACAATGTTTAACACATGAGGAATTGTCTCCTGCAAGCAGCTCGTCTATCGCTGTGAAAAGTCTTGAAGACGCGACAATATTGGAAAAAAGATATCGTTTTTAAACATGCAATTCAGTATCAGTTTAATAACTTTTTGGAAACATATCATGCCTCCTAGAGCTTTCACATGCTTTCATTTCATGCAAAAAATTTTGTGTATCATGTTTATTACTTATCTATGTTAGCTCTTCAAATCTTATTTGTATTATTGCAATAGTGAGTTGTATTTTTGAAAACTATTCTTTAATTTATTTTTCATTAAATGCAGCTGCTAAAGTCTTTTCTTTTCTGTTATTATCAACTTTTTATGTAGGATTCGAGAGATTCGAAAACCTCTTAGGATTCAGATTCGGGTTCGGATTCGAGAAAATTTAGGATTCGTCCCACCTCTACAAAATATTGTCAGATGCATGCTGGTGGGATCTGGATACAGACTTCATTCTGGGGGGAGGCATTTGCAGTAGCCTGCTACATCATTAACACGTTAAGCGCCATGGCGCTCCATATGGACCACTGTGAAATATTCCAGGGTGGCCACGGCAGTCCAATGGGAGCACCAAGTGGCATTTTTCCAAGTTAATCGCTGCTAAGGCTGGAGGACCGCCACTATGGCATGTAACACGGTACGATCGGACCACTATGGCCCCAAGGAGCATCACAGACAGCAGAGGTTCATGGATTAATAAATAATATTGTAAAAATTTCAAGATTTTTTGTTAGCATAATAGAAATTGAAATAATTAATCATCATTACTTCCACAAAATGTTTTATCCTCTTTAGCACAGTTGTATGCTTAAAACACTAGCACTGCAAAAACATTTTATATTACGGTAAATCTTACTAGATGAAATTATTTATTATGGTATACAGCAAATCAATCAATGCAAAAGTGTGGATTTCCTTCACAGTCTTCACAATATACGAGTATAAAGACTTTAGGCAAGTTCTTTTCTATTTAGGATACCATTCTTTTCCTTATCATAACATACCTTACAATTTTTTTGTACTCTATGTCATGGTCCTTGCTATTTTTTTTACGGAACGGGTAGTGCTTTTCCTTCTTTTGTTCAATGACGTCCGAGACTCATCATCCTCAGCCTCTTTCTCGCTGGCAAACAACAACTGGTCAATTAAAACTTTCCTAAATACAATTATGGGCTTTGAGCCATCATTGATTTTTTTAAACAAAAATTGTGCATTTTCTACGCTTGTTCCCAGCAGTAATTCAATTGCTATTTTGTGGTACCACTGCCTCACAGTTTTCCTCACAGCTGATCCATAGTTTGCAAGCTGATCGGACAAATCGATTGAACTTTTCCCTTTATTGTATGCCAATGTCGCTAAGGGCTTTTTCACAGTTGCCATTTCGTCCTTATGCTTGGTGGATAGAATCAATTCATTTCGCCAATCTCTCCATTTCATGATTCATATTCCCCTGCTATTTTCTTTCGCAACAATCGCCCCAGCTTTCAACTTTTTTTGTATCACATCTTTCAGGTTTCCTCGTCCGTTACTGCAGAGTGTCCCAAAGAGGTGAGTCTTTTTGTCGAGTGGAGCATTTGCTTTTTCAATGTTGGTATGGTAATTATCAGTAATTATGGTTCATCCTGATTTTAGTAAATTTTCTGGTAATTTAATGACTATTTTAGTTGGAATGGAAACACTTGCATCTTGCTCTCTACCACAGTACATTTTCATGTTCCATGTGTATCCTTTATCAGAGCATAACTGGAAAATTTTTATTCTGTCTCTATGGTATTTTTGTGAATACTTATATTGCTCAATTTTAAGACTTCCCCCCTGGAGGGGTCACTAGTCTCGTTCACACAAAATCGTTCCCCAGAAGTAAAGAATTTTTGCCACTTTCTAATGAGGGATTTTATTATGAGCTCTATTAACACACTCAACGCGGATGCCTGGAATTCAAGGCATGCCTCGTTACCCAGGGAGGCGAATGCCTTGACGTCAAGGCATGAGGTCCCGTTATGTTCGTTGCTAAGTAAAAAATTATCATTATATTGCAAAAATTTTATGTTTAAAGCATTTATAATAATGTATTTATTCATATGAAAGAAAAAAAAACTTTTGCACATGAATAAGTTTTCATGAAATAGGCCACAGCATTGAGTGTGTTAAGTTGCATATCCATTCCCATTTGGGACTCTTTTCATTATTGCTAAAGTGCCACAACATGCCTTAGCATGATTTCAATATTCAATTGCACGTCATAACACTTGAAAGGAGGCTGACACCAAAGAGCCTTCTTTTACACCAGTAATGGCGAATTGTTGGTCAATCAACAATACCCATATATCCCACAATGCCAATAAATCTCGTTATTTCCTCCTTCGTAGTGGGTTGCAAGGAGTGTAGCCTGGATTGCCAATTATTCACTATGGCACTTATGTGCACCGTTGAAAAAGAAAGGAATTTAAGTATACAAAGTCAGATCTATCATGTGTACCGAAAAGGAATCAATGAAACCATACGTATCGCTATATACGTTACCATACCAATATCCGATTTCGAAAAAAATTTTACATGCAAGATCCTGATATGAGTACACAACTTTCCCGCATAGGGCAAATTTGATCCGGAAAAAAAACCTTTTTTCGGCCCTCCCTAATGGGCATGACCTGCAGAGGGCCTAAGGGATGGGAAATTTGGCCCGAGAGCGAGAAAATGTGTCATGATAGGATATGAGGAAGGAGTGTAAGGCTATCGTCTCTGGGACATGGAAAAACGGAAGGTAGGGATAAGTAGGGATGTGAGATTCAGGGAGCACATATTTCCGTATAAGTCTGCTGTTGAACACAAATTTGCAATCCCAGCCACTGAAGTTGACCTGCCATTCTACTGTGGAGCAGAAGAGGGAGACGACGATGACTTGGAGGAGCTTGAGGCGAGAGGAGGTGATCATCGCCTGTGAAAACGAGCCAGCCTATGAGGCGGTCTACCAATTGGACGTCAAGACATGTCCCAGCTGCAACAGACAGCCTGCCGCAGAGGTCCAGACAGCAACATCCCGGAGGATGAGTGGACCAGATACTGAGGAGTGGGAGGAGGCTGCGATGGAGGATGAACTGGCAAACATGCAACGCCAGTTAAGGAAGGTAGTCAAACACCAGCGTCGTGGGGAGTGAGTCCAGTGAGGGCTGGAAGTGCCGTGACTCGCTTACTTTACTCAAGTGACATGGACCCAAGGCTTCCATTTCGTCGTTTTTCAGCGGCACTCATTGTCACTTAACTTCACTGATCTATGTTGATGAAATCGTGAGAATATTGAATCATGCGACCGGATAAGTATACGCGGATTCACTATTTTTCTTCGCATGCACTCTGGGAACATACTTCTTATCAACGCCCTTGAAAAGAATGTAGTCTTTCTAGGGCCCATGTAACATTCAGAAATACACTGGTTTTTCTTTTAATTACTTTTGCCCCCTTCTTTTTATTCACTCGGTAAAAGATGCACCGACGATTTCAGAGCCTTGGTCTTCGTTTTCCCTGCCACCTTTTCCCCTTTCCTCAAAGGAGAGCTGAATGCTAAATGGGGGGCGGCATGTTCCCTCTGACCACTCTGTTCAGTCCCTGTACTGAGACAATGGGGATGGGGAGGACCGGTCTCCGCGAGGAGTAATTTTCCACTGCCCAAAAACCTTACTCCATATGTTTTATTGCACCCACGACCCCTTGCACACGGTATGCCTCAGGTCAACATCCTGAGTTTATGCCCTTGCAGCCCAGTGTCCAGGCATGAGGGGTGTTCCGGAAGCAGGTAAAACATCGCAGATGTCTGCCCATCCACTCTTCCACCTGAGTGCTTTTAAGTTTGTTTCTACTCACATTACCGGGCAAATATTTCAAAACATTTAAATGCCCAAGAGTGGACACGTTTATCAACATGCTTTCATGATTTAGGTTTGATAGTCTCTTATTAATTTCATATGTGGTGTGAATGAAGTAGCAATTCATTCACAAAAATGAATTAATTCCGTCCATTAAAAAAATATATCCAAAGCTTTTGGCGGTATTGCTTAGCATGCAATATGGTCGAATAATAGAGCACCTTTCCATTAGAAGGAAATATAGGAACAGCTTAACAATTTGCAATTACTATTCTCAGTTGCGATATAGGTTCTTAAGGAAATTTACAAACTTCCGTCCACCCACTTCGCAATCCGAGCAATTGGCCACTCGAGAGGAGATCACCGTTTGGTGGCCGGGTGCTCTACGCTGCACACTGTCTAGTTCTCTGATCAAACCTAATTCATTAGGATCCCATACACTGGCTGCATACTCAAGGTGGGGCCTAACTAGTGAAAAGTAGCATCGCTCTTTTGTCTTCTCATCACATTTCCCAAGTACTCTTTTTATAAATCCTAGCTTTCTCTTCGCTCGGCCGCATATTTCCCGGATGTGTCTACCCCACGATAAATCTTTAGTGATTGTTACACCTAAATATCTTACGGTTTCAACGTTTTCGATCTTCGTGTTATTAATTCTATAGGATCGCTCTATCGAATTATTCCTCCTCCAAAAATTGATAGCTACACACTTTTTAAGGTTGAGTTCTAACTGCCATTTGTCGCACCACTCTTGAATTGCATCTAAATCCTTGCTAAGTGATTTCGTGTCCTCTTCATTTGATATACCCCTGTACACCACCGCATCGTCTGCAAAAAGTCTAAGGTTACTACTAACTACAGTACCCAAATCGTTTATGTATAAAAGAAATAGAAGCGGACCTACTATGCTACCCTGGGAAACTCCCGATGTGACTTCGATTGTGTCCGACATGATACCATCTATGACAACCCTCTGCTCTCGCCCACTTAAGAATTCTTTTACCCAACATACAACGTCTTTATTTATACCAAAGCTCTCTAACTTCAAGATTAATTTGTCATGAGGAACTTTATCGAAAGCCTTTTTAAAATCTAAAAATATCGCATCAACTTCAGTACTGCTTTCGCCGTGGACTAAAATATCATGTAGGAATAAAGCTAATTGTGTCTCGCAAGATCTACCTTTCCGGAACCCATGCTGGCTGCTTATGAGTAAACCCTGACTACTCTGTGCTCAAATATCTTACAAGAGATTGACGTGAGTGAAATGGGTCTGTAGTTACTAGGTTCTTCCCTATATAATTCCCTTCCCTTTAAATATAGGTGTAATGTTAGCTACTTTCCAATCCTTGGGTACTGTGTGGTTCTTTAGTGTTTTATTGAATATTATTTCTAGATAGGGGGCTATTTCAGAAGCTAATGTTTTATATACTTTGTAAGGAATTTGATCGGGACCTGGTGATTTGTTTTTACTTATGCTTTTTAACTGCTGCTCTATTCCGCAACATGAAATGTTTATTTCGGGCATTTGCTCACTGAAAGTGTTCAGCGGTGGTTCCACTGCGTACACTGCAAGTAGCACGGTGATCAAAAAGTACGCATACTGGCCAACGCAGCCTACAGATACACCCACACAGCACGGAATATTCCAGGAATATTCTATTTTCATCCCCAATATTCCTAGTTGATCCCAGGGACATGGCGAACCATAATAGAATATTCCAAGAATATTCGAAAATGGTTCGCATGGGAATATCCCATTGAGAATATTCTAGGAATATTCTAAAAAGGTTCTCATGGGAATATTCCCGTTGCGAATATTTGAGAATGTTCTAGGAATATTCTAAAAAGGTTCGCATGAGAATATTTCCGTAGCGAATATTTGAGAATATTCTAGGAATATTCTATTACGGTTCGCACGGGAATATCCCCATTACGAATAATTGAGAATATTCTACGAATATTCTAAACATGTTCGCAAGAGAATATCCCCGATGCAAGTATTTGAGAATATTCTAGGAATATTCTAAAAAGGTACTCATGGGAATATTCCCGTTGCGAATATTTGAGAATATTCTAGGAATATTCTATTACGGTTCGCACGGGAATATCCCCATTACGAATAATTGAGAATATTCTACGAATATTCTAAACATGTTCGCAAGAGAATATCCCCGATGCAAGTATTTGAGAATATTCTAGGAATATTCTAAAAAGGTACTCATGGGAATATTCCCGTTGCGAATATTTGAGAATGTCCTAGGAATATTCTAAAAAGGTTCGCAAGAGAATACTCCCAAAGCAAATATTTGAGAATATTCTAAAAAGGTTCACATGAGAATATTCCCAAAGTGAATATTTGAGAATATTCTAGGAATATTCTATTATGGTTCGCACGGGAATATTCTCGATACGAATAATTGAGAATATTGTAGGAATATTCCAAAAATATTTGAGAATATTCTACGAATAGTCTGTTATAGTTCGCACGAAAATATACACAATTGGAATATTTAAGGATATACTGGGGATATCTCTTACGATTCTTATCGGAGTATCTCCAATATGTATACATAGGTTTTTTTTAAATGGAGATCGCTTCAGCTCTACACTATTTGATAAATAACTTCCAGGGAAGTCTGGTCAGAACCTTAAAAAGATTAATTCACTCGCCGAGTCGATTTCATGTTTAGCAGCATTGTTTCACTCACTCTATTGTAACTTTGTACAATAGGTTCTCAGCAATAGATACTTATTCAAGTAAATTCTTACTTTTCTATATTTCGTTTAGCATTGAAAGAATGCCTATCAATTATGTAAATACCTATCGGTCAAACTTATTTTTGTCCTTAAAATGATTTCAGAGGAACAGTGCAAGGGGGAAAATCCGCGCAGTGTTAGTCTTTTGAAATTTATAGTTCTCGCGAGTGAGTTGGTGGCAGCGAGTAGAGTCTCTTACCCATCGCTATGTAGCTCAAAGTATCATACATGAGTAGTTTATAGTGGTTAGGATGGGATGGCCAGGTTATCAGACTTTCAGGTAGTCGGCATGGCAGTATTCAGGATAGGAACGATGAAACAAAATGAGACACATGTTTTTGGCGATGAACAAGGAATAGGTATGTTCAGAGAATATTCCAATGAGTATATTCCGCAGGAATAAAGTCAGAATACAGCCTGGATATTTCGTATAAGCTAGGAATATTCCCGTTATACCAAGGAATATTCTTAACAAATTACTCTAGAATAATCTTCAGGAATATTCTTAGCATATCCTACAGCCCGGACATATCGCATATGTTAGGAATATTCCCAGTATATTCTGAGAATATCCCCCGAATATTCTGAGGATATGCAAGAATATTCCAAGTATATGCTGAGGATGTTCCAGGAATATTCCAATGAGAATATCCCAGGAATATTCTTAGTATATACCTCTGGAATAATCTTCAGGAATATTCTTAGCATATCCTACAGCCCAGAGATATGGGATATGCTAGGAATATTCCTAGAATATTTTGAGAATATTGAGAATATCCCAGGAATATTCTAATATTCTCATGAGAATATTCCAGGGATATGATAAGCATATTCTTGTGCTGTGTGGGCAGTGCAATTGAAACTTCGTGGCCCATGCTCAGAAGAGCATTTTCGGAATGGATGAATCTATTTTGAAGAAGGCGAGTGCTCTGAAGCGATTTATTGAGAAAACGTATACTAAAAAGGCACAATGTCAACACATATTATCATTTCGAATCTTCGTCTTTTGGTCTACAATGTATTACTTTTGACCGCGAGTACCCGCCGGAAAGACTAGAACTATAATAAAAATCCGCAGCCCTACAGTTGGCAACTCCAAACTGCAGAAGTGTCCGAAGATCTTTGCCTCCCCTCCTAGGTTCCTCCAACTGCAATGCAGAGTGAAATAGCACGGCACGGAGGAAAGCGAGGTGGCAAAATTCAAATGCAACGAGGCTGCAGCTTAAAATCGAAAATCGATCGGCTATAATCGATTTTGATCGATTTTTCAAAACAAAAAGTCGACTTCGATTAAATTCGAAAATCGGAGTGTGATAATCGATTTTCGATTAAAATTGCCTCGCTACTCGGATTGGACACACGACTCAATGCCGCGGTCGGGAATAAGGTTAAGGCGAGAGTCGGGGGTATTTTGCGACCACCTGCAGGTGTCCCATAAATAATGGTTATTCGGGAATATTCGTATGTTGTCACAGTCCTCATCCTTTGAAGAACGGAAAAAGGCATTTAATAACCAATTATAGCGTAACACTAGTTACAGTTTGACCAACGGAAAATGTCTTCACATGCTTACGGAGCTCTCGCAATCAGTTAAATCTCAAACGAATAATTATTTAGTTGTGGTCACATGCGTGCGCATTTACCTGTATTAGGACCTGCGTAACCTTTAGTGATCATAAAATAGTAAATGCGAAATTTATTGTAGGCTTTGAAAGACATTATAAACCAAGGAAGAGGGTATACTTATTTGGCAAGGCTAATTACGACGGTATGAAAGGGGAATTAAGGGAATCGTTTAATATACTTAGCGAACAAAGCAAAGGATTAGATACAGAGGATTCGTGGAGAGAATTTCTTGAGGACACCCGTAAAGCAGTTAATGAATACATACCAAGTAAATTCATTAGTGATAATACAGAGCCAAGGTGGTATAATGCGGAGGTTAGGAAATCACTAACGTGACCAAGGGTATGCCACGCTAGGATGAAAAATGCAGGACGGGGTCTATCGGTAGAGGAAAAAAATGAGTTAGTTCAAAACTATAAAAAATCGAGAGCATTAGCAAGGAAATCATGTCGGCAAGCGTTATAACATTTCAAGAGAAAGATGTTAGGAAAATATTTAGATAGCAATCCTAAAGTATTTTGGTCATATGTGAGAGAGCTTCGGGCAAATAGGTCCACAGTGCACACACTTAAAAACGATAAAGGAATTAGAGTCACCAGCAGTGTAGAAAAAGCCAATTCTTTAAACACCTTCTTCCAAAGCGTTAGATTAGACATTAGACCAGATTTTAGGGAAACATTTGCGTGGTCAATAACAGATCTGTATTTTGCTGTAATAACATTTATCCGAATATCTTACAAGTTGATGATGACGTTGTGGGAGGAATTTGATCAAATAAAAATAGCATAATCTATTAACACTATACTTTGCTTTTAATTGCCTGAGCTGCAAATATTTTTTGAATCGTTTATTTGCTATTCCATCACTCATAATGGCGGACACTGTTCTCAGACAAAACTTTGCATAAAGTAGAGAATATCTAACGTTTTAGGGAGACACTTGTCAAGTCACTTATATATGAGAATTCGCTGAAAACTCATATACACGAAAGTGAAGAGAAATTAAAAGTAAGTTTGCAACACCGAAAAATACATATGATTTACCGACTGCACGTTTGGGGTTTGGCTCCCCGCGTCGGGGGCTGGAATTGACGTGACTCTCTTAATGGACCCTAAGGCTTCCAATTCGTTATTTTTGAGCTGTATCCATTGTGAGTAACCTCCAGCACTCTTATTTGATGAAATCGCGAGTATATTGAGCCATGCGACGGAATAAGATTATGGGGAATCGAGTTATTTTTCTTTGCGTATGCTCCGGGAACATACTTCTTATTCATGCCCTTCAGCCCTTGAAAAGAGTGGAGTCTTTCTAGGGCTCATGTGAACTAGATATACTCTAGTTTTTCTAAGTAATGGAATAGCAATTAAATGATTAAAAAAATATTTGTAGCTCAGGCAATTTAAAGGCATAGCATTGTGTTAATAGGCAAATGATGCAGGTGTTTATTTGGAAATTTGGTTATGTCTGAGCCCCTATATCTGGCTAACAGATAAGAATCATGTCAAATGATGCATTATTCCTTAATTAGCAATCTTTTCTGAGTATTTATGTGAATTTTCAAGTCTATATCTCAAAGAAAGCTATTTTGGAAATTAGTCCAGTTTTTTGCGCGACGGTGGCGAGCGTAGAGATGTTTTCAGGACTTCAATCTCGCAGCGCGAGTCGGAAGAAACAACCATGGAGTGCCCACAATAGCCCCCTTCCTTAGGGGATAACAAGACCGACCGTGCAGTAATCCCTTCTGCTAAACAGGGAAAGGTTGGACGGGGGAGGAGGGAAGGGGGTTTGTTTTTGGTTAGAACTTCGCGAGGCTCTGCCAGAGGGAAGCCGTGACGCAGCGTTGTCAAATCACCGACAACTCGAGACTTAGAAAAATTTCGGCTCTGAAGTGTTAACTTTTTTTTGAAGTGCCTGTACATGGAACAAGCTCCTTGCACAAGGGTAATGGGTAGAGATCCGTGAAATTCGCGAGACGCGATATCGTGAAATAACGCGAAATTGGAAAATAAAACGAAATTTTAGCCTTTTTCGCGAATTTTACGTGAATTAGCGAAGAAATCACATGTAAAGAGTCATAATCGGTTAAAGCCTTCATTGTTTAACGCTGCTGAAGTTCATTCGCTCTATCTCATTACGATTCAAAGGTAAATGGGCTTGTTTTGTCTCGCGCATATCGCATTCGCGTAATATCGCGTATTTTAATGATGTCTCCGCCGGAATTTGCCGTTAAATTAATCACCGCCTCTCTCTTCGATTCACATTTATCAATCCTGAAATTCTCGGAAATATCTAGAATGATGCGCTTTCTCTCCTGAAGAATTAGATATTCTAAATGTGCCGAAAGAAATTTAACACGGCCGCGGAAGAGCGGAAATATAAGCTCACGCGCCCGGCATGCGTCAATGCCGAGCAGTAATTCCGGTGACTCACCGCGACGCAGTAGACAGCGTAATTGGATAACTTGTTGCAGGAAAACCTTTAGTGTGGGCCTAATGTAACAATTTTGTAGCCTTAAACACGACCGCTGGCTGGGAACGGAAGCGCTAGCAGTTGAGGGAAGTAACAGAAAGGATAGGAGGAGAGGGGGTGCTACTTATTAGCGGACGAATCGTCGGATATTCGGCGCTCCACTGAGCTTCAATGAAAAAAAAATCATTTCGACACACCCCCAGTTCAAGTTTCTTTGTTTCCGATTGTGTTTAGTTATGCCTGCTACTTTCACTGCCTTTCTTGACCGATTGGCAACAGCTGTAATCAATACTAAGCGATTTTGTTGCATCTACCTGCTACCTACCTTCCCTCGGCACCTTGGGTGAGGGGTATCAAAAGGGAGCCCAGGACAAGAAACATTTTGGCCGACATGTAACTTATATTTACTCATGGTAATACCGTAGCTGCCCAGCACTCCGTTTGAAAACACCGTCGTGGGTGGTCCTGTTTTGAGTTTGGACTGTTTTCTGCTATCACGGTTACAGCTTTAAATATCAAACGAAGGAAAGGAATTTTAAAATGCCGAAACCTAGTGTTACTGTTCATACCAGGGCGAGTGAATTCAGCTCGGAAGGATTTTATGTGAATGACAAAGTATTACTGTGCAAATTTTGTGATAAAAGACTTGAATTTGAAAGGCGTGACACGTTGTTAAAGCACATTGGTAGCGATACACATAAACGTGCGAAAGAAAGGGGCCCCGCAAAACAACAGCTATCATTGGAACAGACAGTTACTCAGTCAAAGAAAGTGAAGGAGGAGAAAGAGGAGTTGGTTGTCGCTACTACTGAAGCATTTTTAAATTCTGGAATTAGTGTAGAGAAACTCGACAATCCAAAAATTCGGGAATGGCTCTCGAAGTACATGAAAGGTAGTGGGGATTTGCCGTCTGCCGATCGTATTTGCCAACACTACATCCCGATTATAGGGGAAAAGAAGCAGGAAGAGCTTAAATGTTGTGTTAAGGACAACATGCTGTTCGTTTTTTGTGACGAAACAACGGACAAATCAGGAAATTGTTTGTTATTTCGTTTACGGGAAAATAGTTGCTGCCAGAGCATTTATTTAGTTGCAAGTGTAAATTTAGATGTTGCAAATGGTGCTTCCTGCTCACAAGCTATTGTAGATACTTTAAATTGATATGAGGTCCATTACCACAATGTTGTTGGTGTTGTTACAGATTCTGCACGTTACATGAGTGCATGTGTTAATACTTTGAGGGGGCTTATTGGGGACAATCTTGCGCATGTGCAATGCTGGGCACATAAAGGTAACTTAGTGGGACAAATTTGGCAGTGCAATTTGGATGAAGTGAACTCAATAGTTGCAAAAACAAAAGCAGCATTTCTGAATGCAAGAAAAAGGAAACATCTTTACTTGGAATTTTTACGTGGGAAGTATGAAGAAAGTAAAGTAAAATTTTTTCCCATGCCAGTGCAAACGAGATGGAATACGTGGTTTCTGGCCGTGCTTTATATTCATGAGAACCCAGAAGACATAATGGAATTTATGGAAAAAATGAAAGATGAAAACAGTAGTGTTCATTTCCTTAAAAACTTAAAATTCAAGTGCTTTAGATGTCATAAGAATCCAAGCGCAGTTCGTTGCTGACAACTGTGACCGCTTTGTAAACTTAATCACTTTCCTGGAAGGCAACAGCTACCCCACAGCTCATGTCCTGCATTCCAAACTGAAGGTTCTGCAGAATATGCTGGGTTTAGTCACGAAGGAGGTCTTTTCTCCAGAGCTCAATGCCAAATTAAAAACATTGAAAGCCATTAACAGAGCTGAAGTTGTAAATGCCTTGAAGATGACTGCTCAGAAGAGTCTACTGAAACTCAACCAACTGATGGCCGAAGACCCTTCAAAGTTGATTATTGAAGCACTTAATAATTTGTTTGATCCGAGAAGTCTGTGTTCCCCAGTCCAAACGATTGATAGCATTTTAAGCAAGTTGAAGAAGTTGTCATATGCTGCCCCTATTAGCCCTCAAAAGTATATTGAAGGCTACGCCATGCTGCGGAAAATGGCCAAGGAACAGTCGTTGCAGCCTGATAGTGCTCCCCTGGATGTTTGCAGCCTATTGTGTTCCATAAAAGAAGACTACATGGAATCCACAACGAATACTCTGCAAGCTGTTTGGTACCCTACGTCCAATGTAGATGCAGAACAATCGATATCTCAGTATTGTGTGGTGGTATCTGATCGAAGGAGAAGACTGAAGCCAGAGAATGCTGAAATCCTCACCATTTTAGCATTTTCCTGGTATTTTATTTCTATTTTGCAGTAGCCTGGATCCATAGAATTTGTTTCTGTGTTTTTGCACTTGAATAAGTCTAGCTTCGGTTTTTTACTTGTTTTGCAGATCTGCCCTTAAGCTGGCAAGCTTTTGTTTAAAATGACAGATTTCACTCAAAAGCATATTTCCTTTCACACTGGTCTAAATCAATACAATAAAATTGAAAACAAAATTCAGTATCATTTGGTTAATTTTTGCTCTAGTCTTCCTCACAAAGACAATTATTAAAGTGAAGTGTTCATGGTGCACCTTTTCTTTCTCACTCTATGATATTAACACAACTTGGACCATTTCCTTCATTAGGTTTCATCAGATTTTGGTTTTGCGCAATCAAAATTGTATTAAATGTTATGTAAAATGCTTAATAAAAGTATTAGCATTCACAAAATGTGTACCAAAAGTAATAAAATTCCTAGAAATGCACAAAAATTGTAACATTATAATAACACCGCCAAGATTTTCTATAACACCGAAATCACATAGTTTTAAAACGAATTTTAGCAAAAAATAAAACCACTTTCACGAACCTCTAGTAATGGGTAAAGACCATTCCAGAAATGTATGCTTGAAAGTTACTTAAGAGTGTATATGGATTGAGACATTCGGGGCGGAATTGGAACAACAACCTAAATGAGTGCCTGAATACCTTGGTTTTCAATCAATGTATGTGGGGAGGGATATTATTTTGGGAGTATATGTGGATGACTTTTTAGAAGAAAGAAAAGATCATGAGATTTAACCGCTTCCCTTCCGCTTAACTTGGGCATGCCCAAAAATTTCATCCCTTTTTCCTCATGCCCGAATATTCTCGCCAGCTGCTAGTAGTTCGTTTTTATGCCGTCAGAGGAACAGGTTAGGGCCTGTAGCTAACTCTAGCAAAGCGGCGTGCCACTCAAATGGCGATTTCAAGGTTTCGATGCAAAGGGCGTTTTCCCAATATTTGTCTGCAATTGTACACTAATTATAAATGTTTCAAAAGAAAAATTATCCATAATTTCTTCACTTTCATTACTATATTTTCATATGTAACTGCATTGTATAATTTATATTTTCACTTATTACTTTTTGCGATCTTTTTACGTCTATGAATGTTACCCCTGGGAGGTTCGGCAATGCCTATAAACGATTTCCCGTGGTGAATCGTCAAGCATCGAGCTTTCGCGCAGGAATCCTCTCCCATTCAAATGTATCATTAGATGGGGATCGCGAATTGTCGTAGTCGCATACTTGGACCAGCCTTTTCCCGAGAATTGAAGAAAAGAGGCGATGGGAATTTTTTCGTCGTGCAAAAACAGCGGGCCTCAAAGACCTCACGCTGTGGGCCAGACTTCGCACCTTGCAAATTGTCGCGGATGAATGCGTGGGTAAGACTATCCACCAAAACAAACTATTTACATAATTACAACACAATCAGCAATTGTATTCATTTGTTTCTTACGATAAAAATAGAGGGAAATTCAACCGAGGGAATCAAACAAATAAGGCTTAAGTCAAACGTTCTTTGAACTGGGCACTACAGATGAGAGCACCTATAACAATTTCACTGGTGTAATCGGCGTGGACCGCATAATACCACATAATATTATAAGAATTCTAATTAATTTCACAAATATCTGTATTCTAAATATCGGTAGGCATGTCCCAAGACAATGTAACAACACCAAATTTCCCGACAGGAAACGGAGGATGTAAAATAAAACCAATATATCAGATTGCTTATCCCTGGTAGCACTGCAATAACCTTAGTCATAGTAAGGCCACAGTTTGAAAATACATAATTCGCTTGAAAGAAGGAGAGAAAATAAAGCATACCCACCACCTCCTGGCTGAAATCAACAAAGTAAGCAAGCTCTACTGACGAATACTACGACTCTCTGGCCTGAACGACTACGACTTGCACTCACACCGGTAATGAGTTCAGTGGCGCCAAGGCCGGAGGAAATATTTTCAACGGGTAAGGATGGTGAGTCCCAAGGACCCCACCCTTGGGTCGGACTTCGCACCTAGGTGCCAAGTGTCTCTCTTGTCGCGGCGTCTTTGTCGCTCGCTACGCATGCACTCCATTTGTTTCTCTAACCCGTTATTCTACGTGCAATGGGCAGAGGACCACGTTCGTGTGAAGTCTGTCCATTCCCATCAAGGCACATTTCATCCATCTCAGTTTCTCACTGACAATTCAAAGTGCACGCATCGTTCTTCCGTCAAGTTCAAAATTTTAAAAGTATTTGGCTGTTGCAGTAGCTCTTTTCCTGGGCATTTCCATTTTTGCCAAATGGTGACGGATACAAAGGCGATGGATCTAGGTGATGAATCGGATTTCACCAGCTCTGAATCAGAGGAGTTGGACATTGAACACTCCGGTTCTGACTCGAGCCTTTCTGAGGAAATAATCTCCAAGTCGGAAGATGCAGCAGCACCATTGCAAGGAGGAGCATAGTGTGAAATGACAACACGGAACCCTCCTCCTCCTCCACCACCAAGGTTTCCCCTTGAAGGGAATATTTCATTGAATTTCGATTTGGACCCTGAGTGTGGTGCTTTAAACTATTTCGAACTTTTTTTTGACGACGAACTTATTCAGTTGATCACAAGTGAAACAAATCGTTACGCAAGTGACTTAGTGGAAATGAATTGGGTCCGAGTACTGGTGGGGAAAGTCAGTGGCAAGTCACGACTGCAGAAATTCAAGTGTTTTTGGCTCTGGTAATCTTGCAAAGCATTGTGCGAAAATGAGATGCTGAATACTATTGATCAACACGGCTAATACTCTCCTCCCCATTTTTCGGCCAGACAATTTCCTACCGGAGATTTGTTGAAATAAGGCAGTACACACCTGCATTTTGTAAATAATGCCGAATACGAACCCCAAACCCACCCGAACCCAAAACTGAACAAAATTTGGGAGGTTCACCAGAAGTTGGAGGAAAAGTTCAAGGCACTCTACACCCCAGAGAGAGATGTTATGATAGATGACAGCCTTTTACTTTTCAAGGGTAGATTGGGATGGCGGCAAATCATGCCAGTAAAGCGGGCTCGCTTTGGCATAAAATGTTTCATGTTATGTGAGTCGAAGAGTGGGAATGTGTGGTAAGCGTTACATATAAAGGAAAGGGAACCGTACTTGACAATGATGTTTATCTTTTAGCGAATAAATTGCTGCTTTTTGTGGATTTTTATTTTCTAATATTTTTTATCCCTCATTTAGGGACAAGAGAAAGATATCTCAGAAATGTTAACTCTTGGGTTACGTTTTTCACTACTGGAAGTTGGTAAGCAATTTTACGAATTTTTCTAGGGTTTCAATATTTTTCCTCTAGTATGCACATAAATATACCGTACTGCCGAGACAAAATTCACAATTTTAAACATTTTTTTCTTTCAGAATGGTTTCACTCAACGAGGTGGCTAAAGCAGAAAAGAACGGAAAGGGAAGGCATTACCAGGAAAAGGGAGTGCTCACCGAACCATCCGGATTGGTTTTACGATTTCTTATTTACGCTGGGTCTTCCGATTCTGATGTAGGCGGGCCGGATATGTCAACAATGTTGTATGGAAATTAATATAAGGAAAGCTGGACACTGTACAGTCTCTTTTCATGGATAATTACTACAAAAGTGTTGACTTGGCACACCACTTGATTAAGCGAAGGACCTATTTTACCAGAACTCTTAGAGCTACCCGGAAGGAGAATCTACCTCACCTCATAGTGAAAAACTGAAACGAGGGGAGGTAGTGGACATATTCAGCACCAATGGAGTCTGCATTATGAAGTGGAAGGATAATCGGGAGGTTGTGATGATCAGCTCCAAGTTCGGGGGTAACTTCGTCGATGTTCATCGACTTCCAAACCGGAGGCCATTGCTCGATACCAAGAGTCAATGAGTGTGTGGGAAAAGGCGTTAAGAATTATACAGCGGTCCGTGCGTATTTCCTTTTATTCTCTCGTACATTCATTCCACGATACATTCCACGGGTGGTTCGTTCCGGTCTGTCTGCCCGGGTGTAGCGGGAGAAAGCTTTTATATACGTCGTCGAGGGTTCCACACCTCTCCCGAACTTTCTCGAAGCCCCGTCTCGAAGTTTCGAAGACGTCCAGACCGGGAGCTGGTTGAATGGTGCCACACCAAGACGTTGAAGCCAGACCGGGAGCTGGTTGAATGGTGCCACACCAGCCCCCTGCGGAGACTGGAAGTCCGTTGTAGGCTAACAGTTATGGGAGATAGCGATCAGGAAAATGCACTCGGCGGCCGTATCGCGTCGTCACCGTAGGCGGCATGTCTGGTGTTGATAAGGCGGGTGTGCATTGTTCGCGGGCTGCTTCGTCTCCGGGGTCGGGCACCGCAGGGATGTCGTCGGCCAAAATAAAGGCTGGTTTTACCCTGTCAATAGAAACAATAATATTATTGTCCTTTATACGCAGCGTGAAATTCTTGTTGTCCCGGCTGAGCACGCGGTATGGGCCGGTGTACGGAGGCCTTAAGGCGCCACGCACGGTGTCGTCTCTTAAGAAGACATGCGTGCATGTGGCAAGATCCTTAAAAATGAAGATCCCAGGTGTGGCATGGCGTGAGGCAGGAACAGGTCGCAAACGAGCTGTAATTTGCCGAAGCCGGTCCACGAATAGGGTGGTGTCCAAGGGATGCTCGGCGTTGGGAGTTGGTTGAATGAATTCCCCAGGGAGTTTTAGTGGTTCGCCGTACAGCATCTCCGCGGTCGATGCCTGAATATCCTCCTTGAAGGCGCTCCGGATTCCGAGGAGCACTATTGGCAGGGCTTCGTACCACGATGAGCCGGGGTGGCACATAATTGCTGCTTTTAATTGCCTATGTGGGCGCTCTACCATGCCGTTTGCTTGGGGGTGATAAGCTGATGATCGAGAGCGATGTGCGCCTATGTATGCTGATAAAGCGTGTAATAGCTTTGACTCGAATTGGCGGCCTTAGTCAGTTGTTATGCGTTCCGGGCAGCCGAATCTGGATATCCAGCCACGGGTGAATGCGTCTGCGACATCTTCAGCCGTGATCCGCTCCAGAGGGAAGACTTCTGGCCAGCGGGAGAAACGGTCTATTGCTGTAAGGCAGTACTGGAAGTGATTGGCCGATGGTAGTGGACCAATGATGTCCAGATGAACATGCTTGAAACGGGCGGACGGTGGTACGAAGTGTCCAAGTGGTGAAGAGACGTGCCGGGTAATTTTGGCTCGTTGGCATGGCATACAGGCTCGGCTCCAAGCGCGAGCATCTCGTTGAATAAGGGGCCAGACGAAACGCTCCGCAACAAGCCGGGCCGAGGCGTTGGGACCAGGATGACTAAGGCAGTGGAGAGATTCGAAAACCTGTCGCCTGTGTGACGCAGGGACATATGGTCTGGGGCGACCAGTGGATGTGTCGCAGTAAATTTCGGTATTTAATCCAGGGACATGCATGCGTTGCAAATGCAATGATGAATTTCCTTCGAGTACTTCTTGAAGTTCAGAATCTTCCAGTTGAGATTGTGCAAGAGAGGCTAGGTCAACCGGCGACGGGTTAATGGCGTCAGTGCGGGAAAGCGCGTCTGCGACGAAGTTTTCTGACCCGCTAATGTGGCGGATATCGGTCGTAAATTGTGCAATGAAGGTGAGATGGTTTAGTTGGACAGGAGGAAGTTTGTCTCCCTGTTGTTGGAACGCGAAGCACAGCGGCTTATGGTCCGTGAATATTATGGCGTGCTGCGCTTCAAGGATGTGTCGGAAATGTCTCACCGCCAAATAAATTGCCAGAAGTTCACGGTAATACGCTGGCCACTTCGACTGTCCGGTGGTGAGCTTCTTAGAAAAGAAAGCCAAGGGTTGCCAGCTATTGTCGACGCGTTGTTGTAAACTAGCTCCTACGGCTGTTTGGGAGGCGTCCGTAAATAAGCCGAGGATTGCTTCTGGAATTGGATGCGCCAGGAGTGTGGCATTAGAGAGGGCAGCCTTGCAGTCGGAAAAAGCCTTTTCTAAGGTCGGTGTCCATTCGACGCGCTGAGAACCGCGAAGTCCGGAGAGGGCCGTGTGGAGCGCGGCCTGGTACTCAGAGGCATGCGCCAGGTACTGACGATAGAAGTTCATGACTCCCAAAAAACGTCGAAGAGCGCGTGCATTGGTTGGTTTAGGCAATTCCTGTAAGGCGGAGACTCTCTCAGGAAGGGCTCGAATGCCCTCTGTAGTGATTTGGTGACCCAAGAAGGTCACTGATTGTGAACCGAGAACGCTTTTGCCGAAATTCACCAGGATGCCGTGCTGCTCCAGTCGATGAAAGACTGCGTTAAGATGTTTCTCGTGCTCACTGGGGTTAGAACTAAATATCAGGATGTCATCCACATATGGGAAGCAGAAGTCAAGTCCTTGGAGTACCTCGTCAATAAAACGTTGGAACGTTTGGCCGGCGTTACGAAGTCCAAAGCTCGTGAAAGGAAATTCGTAGAGACCAAACGGTGTGGTAATGGCTGTTTTTGGCACGTCATCAGGATACACAGGTATTTGTGAGTAGGCCTTCACGAGGTCGAGGACGGAAAAAATCGTGCTTCCGTGCAGGTTGGCTGCGAAGTCCTGAATATGGCGTATTGGATATCGGTCCGGAATGGTTCGAGCGTTGAGGGCACGATAGTCGCCGCAAGGGCGCCAACCATCATTCTTCTTTGGAACGAGATGTAATGGTGATGCCCATGGGCTCTTCGATCGACGCGCTGTTCCATTTCGGATCATCGCTTCGAACTCCGCCTTCGCGATGACTAGACGCTCTGGAGCCAGTCGGCACGGACTGCAAGACACTGGTGGTCCAGGTGTAGTCTTAATATAATGAACGGTCTTGTGGCGAGTCTCCCGCGGGATACCAGGTGGGCGAGATAGTACGGGAAACTTCGCGATGAGCTTCTGATAGGGTGACGGTGACAGCAAGACCTTAACACTGGGCGGACCCGGAGATGCAGGAACACCTGAGACAGCGAGTCCAGTTTTTCCGTCTATCAGGCGCCTGAAGCGACAGTCAGGCAGTAGCTGGTAGTGGGCGAGGAAGTCTGCTCCAATTATGGGGGTGGCTACGTCGGCAATGATAAAACGCCACGAAAAATCGCGGCGGAGTCCGAGATTTAATTGCAGTGGTAAGTAACCATAGGTCCGGATGATCGTCTGGTTGGCGGCGCTGAGGTCCAATCCGGTAGGAGAGAAGTGGCCATTTAATAGTCGCCGCGGGAAACAGCAGAGGTCGGAGCCAGTGTCGACGAGGAATCGATGCTTGCTGACCCGGTCTGTGACGAGCAGGCGGCTTCCTGTGAGTTGGCAACCGGTTTCCGCCACTAGCGGCTGCCGTCGGAGTTTTCCGCCTCGTAAGAGCAGGGCGTCGTGCAGCGTCGAGCCTGATTTCCGAATTTGCGGTGATACCAACAGACACGGTCCGACGTGGAGCTTGAGCTGGAGCGAGATGCTGGAGAGCCTGAGGGGGCGATAGGATAGGAACGGCCGCGGGATCGAGACCGCCGGTGATTGCAGCGAGAGCACGCTTGAAGAGCGGCTACCTTCTGAGTTAAGTCCTGCAACTGTTTGGAGAGCGAAAGAATCGGATCGGTGGTCGGCGTTCTGGTAGCGGCGTGGATGGCGGCGGGAGCGGTCGTCGGAGAGACCTCAATGATGCGGTCCGCGAGCTTGGCGACTTCGTCCAGCGGTAGGTTCAGTTGGACTTGAAGAATAGCTTGGACGGCCGCCGGGAGACGCTGCAGCCATAGCGTCCGAAGTAGATTATCCTGGACTTGGGTGGTTCCTGCTAACGAGCGAAGATGGCGCAGGAATTGAGAGGGAGTCCGCTCGCCTAGCTCTTCCTCGGTGAGGAGCTGCCTAACCCGCTTTTCTTCGGACAGCGAGAGGCGCCGAATAAGTTCCTCCTTCAGACGTTGGTACCGACCTTCACTGGGGGGATTAAGAAGAATATCCTGAACCTCCGCCGCCCATCTGGCGTCGAGATGGGAGGCGACGTATCCATATCGCGTGGCGTCTTGAGTGATGCTCGACAGAGCGAATTGAGCTTCCACTTGGGCAAACCATACGACAGGATTATCAGGCCAAAACGGTGGGAGTTTCGGGGACACGCAGTGAACGCCCGGAGTGTATGCAGCCTGATGTTGCGCATCACGCTCTCCCGCGTCTGCGAGAGTCGTGAGGTGAATTCTCCGCTGCAGCTCTTCGTTTTCTTGCTTGAGTAGAGTAAGCTGCCGCTGAAGCTCCTCCATGGCGAGTACAGTGAATGAAGTGAGGAATAACGATGAGTTAACGCCCGATTAATAACGACGATCACGTCGGGGTCACCAGTGTGGGAAAAGGCGTTAAGAATTACACAAGCGTCCGTGCGTATTTCCTTTTATTCTCTCGTACATTCATTCCACGATACATTCCACGGGTGGTTCGTTCCGGTCTGTCTGCCCGGGTGTAGCGGGAGAAAGCTTTTATATACGTCGTCGAGGGTTCCACACCTCTCCCGAACTTTCTCGAAGCCCCGTCTCGAAGTTTCGAAGACGTCCAGACCGGGAGCTGGTTGAATGGTGCCACACCAAGACGTTGAAGCCAGACCGGGAGCTGGTTGAATGGTGCCACAAGTGGCAATGATCACTTTGATTAAATGATGTCATATCACCCTTTTGAGTATAAGTATCTAAAATGGTATAAGAAGCTTGCCATCCACATACTTCACCTCGTTTTGGTTAATAGTTATTTCCTCTACCGCAAACCCCATCCCAAACAACTCTCTACGACTTAAGCCTCTCCATGATTAAAACTCTTCTCGGTCATTCCTAGACAGAATCAATTCCTCATTCCTCCTCCAGCCTGCCCTGGTTCAAGGCTCTTGGATAATCTAGGCAGTTCCCAGAGACTTATGACATCGACGAAAGTCAGAAACGTGTCCCTCAACGACGATGCACACATTGCACATATAGAGGGTTCAGGAAGGACCCCAAGTATTTTTGCCTGTGAGGGATGCCCACCACTTTGTTTCAAGCCATGTTTTGTGGGCTTTCATAAAAAAATTGAGTGCGTTTGAAATGTTTGTTGTCATTCATCTTATTGTGTATTTTACAAATGAAATTTTGGGGTATTTTTTGTTAATGGCTGGATCTGATTTGATATTTTTATGTAAGTGAATTATTTGTTTCTACTTGTCTATATTCTGGCTGTATTGTGTCTTAATGAAAGTATTATTTTATGTATTTTAATTTTTTGTGTAACTTTTATTTCTGTATTGGCATTATATTACTTATGACCTTTTATGCATGTACACTAGGGTGTCCCTTATTTTCAGACTTCGAAATTTTTGAATGCTCACCCTCCAATTTTGTTTGAATGACTCTAAAACATGCATTTACAAAATTTTGTTGAGATCGGAGCATTCTAACCCGTGCACGACTTAAGCGCAAACCGCATGACGAACAAGTCTGGATTTTCCACCCAGCATTGAGGCCTGAGCTTGCCCTTAGGGGTCGTGCAGATACTACAATACCAACTTACCAAACAAATACCAACTACAATACAACAGGGGGGTGATGGGGTCGCCTAAAAACCTACGGTGGGTAACAATGGGGAGGATTCACTCAAAGTACCGTAGCTATTACAATGTGTCTGTTTACGTTTCTTACTCGTCAACATCGCATCAACAATCCTACAGAGTTGGACATGGGGAAGGGCGCGCGGGGTGATTCTTACACGCCAACCTTCTACTTCTGAAGTTCTTTTTCTAACATACGGGAGGTAAAATTAACTGTCAGTGTAAGTGCTAATCTTGTGGTTCGTGAGTGCATGATATTTTGGGAGAATGCAAGAATTCCGACAAGAGCTATTCAGCATTGTTCACAAAAACTTATTAACTTGCATTCGGAGTGGAGAAAATTACAAAAAAAATGCAAACAAGTGTGAAGATATTTTTAAGCATCGTGAAGAGGAGTTTACAAATAATTTAGAAAATCTATTTGATATTGCACATGCCAATGCTCTTCAAATTATCAAGTTGGAAGAAGACAGGATGTTTTTACTTCGGCAGCAAGAGCCAGGACGTAAATGCTACCTTGCAGGAGTAGACCAAAAGCTCGCTGATAAAGAAGAAAGGGCGAGGCAAAGAAAATTAGAAGAAGAGAAAAGGAAAGAGAAACAACTGTGTGCAGAGTTTACATCTTCTGCTGTACCTCCTTCTTCATCATCTGAAGATTCAGATAACGCACATCCAAGTTCAGGTGAAATCAACGTTGGTCAATTTTTAGGAGAGACTTCTGAGAGTACATCAATGCAGAATGCTACAAGGTGTCATACGAAAGATTATATCACTCCTAAATTAGTGGCTGCCTTGGATAGATGCCAGCTGAGTGTAAGAGATTCTGTATACATCCTTCAGGCGACAGCAGAGGCACTTGGCCATAATACCGAAGAACTCTCTATTAATAAATCTTCTATTCATCGAATCAGACAGAAGAAGAAAAGAGAACGTTCTGAAACAATTAGATCTGCTTTCAAGAATGATATGCCAGCAATTTTTACTGTTCATTGGGATGGTAAACTGTTGCCTGCATTAAATGTCAGGGACCCAAAAGAAGAAAGACTTCCAATTGTTGTTACATTTGGGGACAGTGAGCAGCTCATCGGGGTTCCAAAATTACAGAATTCTTCTGGTAAAGAGCAAGCGAACGCTGTTTGGAACGCATTATGGTGTATAGAAGACAATGTACAAATTCTCTGCTGTGACACAACACTGGACGTTTTAATGGAGCATGTCTTACTTGAGCGAAAATTGGACAGGGAATTGTTGTTTTTTCCGTGCCATCATCACATATATGAACTTATTTTACGATGTGCATTTGAATGTAAAGTACGTGATGCAACAATCAGTCCTGGCATACCACTTTTTAAACATTTTAGGGAAAGCTGGGAAAGTGTCAATGCCAATAATTTTCAAAGTTGCAAAGAGAATGTGGAAATGTTTTTTAGTGAGTCGGAAATCAAAGAAATGCTAGACTTTTATGAAAGTGAATTAGATAAACTAACACAGAGAGGTGATTATCGTGAACTCATAGAGCTCTCTCTAATATTTTTGGGAGAAGACTGGAAAAAAACTAAAAATACGCCCTCGTGGGGCGATGCATCGAGCTCGATGGATGGCAAGAGCTATTTATTGTTTAAAAACGTTTCTGCTAAGATCACAACTTAAATTATCCAGTGTAAATAAAAATGCCTTAAGATATGTATCTCTATTCATTGTAACTATTTATGTCAAACCGTGGCTTCAGTGCAGTGCAGCTGTATAAGCTCCTTATCAGGATCTCCGCTTCTTAAAAGTTCTAAAATCATATGAAAAGATAGATTCCCCAATTTCAAAAGCAGCTCTAAAACATTTAGCCACCATATGTGGTACTTAGCACAAGAGTTGTCAGTCCTATCACTCTTTGATGATGAAGTAGACGTACAAATCAAAATGGTAGCAAATTTAGCCAGAGAGAATCTACACATGGAAAAGAGATATATTCCTCTACGTGGAGAACTGGATGGACAATTATATGGTAAGTTTAATTTTATACTGATTACCATTCTTTAATTTTTAATTCGTTAATATACATCTCCTAATTCAGTCTCATCTTCATTTCAGTGAAAACTATAGATGACTTCGTGTCATCCAAAAGCAGAGATCTGTTCTTTTGCCTGAGGTTGGACATTAGTTTTATTCAAGAATGTCCCTCGACATGGACGAGCAACACTTCATATTTAAAAGCTCAAAGGATAGTTATGGAGTTGAAAGCTGTGAATGACAGTGCTGAAAGAGGTGTTAAATTAATGCAAGATTTTCATGGACTCCTGACGGTAGATGAAGAGCAAAAGCAATTTGTGTTGTGTTGTGTTCAAGAACACTGCAGATTGTACCCAGATTGCAAGAAAGAAACACTGAAAAGAAAATATCCACATAATACTAAAAACTAAAGAATACCGAAAACAATATTTAGTCTAAAGAGTTAAAATGTATTAAATTGTAACATAAAATTATATATGAAACATGTATCAATAGCTTTTTCCCTGACTTTAACCTACAAAACCTATTATTCCTAATATTCAAATTTCAAGCTCAAGTCGGCACGGGTTATTATAGGCCTATTGAGATGAATTTTTTTTATTGAGTAAATCTGACCCAATGGAAAATATTTACGGGGTGAGCCCAAAAAAATTCACAGAATTTTTTTTTGTTGCAAAATAAGGGACACCCTAATGTACTGGTGTTTTTTAAACATTTTTATTATATTTCTTTTTCTAATGCAATCAATAGTTTACATTGTAGTATTTAGGTCAAAATCCAGTTCTTGTTATTTCAATAATAATAAAAGTTAAATTTATACATATATTTGGATGAAAATAATTTATTTAATGAATTTAACTCGTTTTTCTCTTTCAAACATTTAGGTAATTTACACTCTTTCGTTTATTTTTTCATTTGTACTTCTAAAATATTCCCGTATTGACATTGAAATGTTTTAAACATGCTAAATAGCTGTATAAAAATTCAGCCATCAGATTTAAATCAAAAAATGTTGATAAAATACTGATTCAACAGTAGAAAGAACAAATTTCATATTAGTGAGTAGTTTATATAAAACGTCAGAGGTGCAGAAAATATCCTAATAAAGTGAATTACTGAATCTTTCTGCGAGAGTATACAAAACTAGTTACATTATTCATGAAGGTAAGACATGCAGGAGTTAGCATTCACGGAGAAATTTGGAAATGTTTCGTAAAGAATTATTGCGAAGGATTCGGCGGTCTCTAAACTGGAAGCTGCGAGGTCATGGATTTCAGAAGGAATTGATGAAGGCCGTGAGCTACATGAACATTTATACGAATGGTTTTTAAAAATTTTGTAAGGAACAATATAAGTAACAACATGTAATAAGGAAGTCCGCAAATATTTCATCGCAATTAACAAGAATCAATGGAAGAAACTTCGAAACGAAATATTGGGGAGGGTATCAACCACGCACAACACCTGAGTTGTGCTATCGGGTGGCGGCAGATGACGGTCGTCGTCCAAAACAAAAATTCATTTTTAACGTGTAATTTTTAGTTTACAGTATTTTTGTTGATTGACTTATTGTTCTTAGTGGTAATACATTACGAAACTTTTTAAAAAAATTTCAGCCACCGGCGAAACCGTAAAAAAAATAGTGCCACGTTGAACGTGTTAAGGTAAACTTGAAGAAATTTATGGAGGTTAAGGACCTTGGTGAGCTATCAAATATGTTAACCTAACATTTCACCAGACTCAGTAATCGAGCACTTGTATAATAATTGTAAGCCAAGAACAATATGTGGAAACTGTTCTCAATGAATTGGGTATGTTTGAGGTGTGAGCATGCCATTGGCTGACTTGAAAGGTCCCAGGGAGGAGGTTACAGACAAGAATAAGTTTGACAAAACTCTGTACCGTAAGGCTGTTGGATGTTTGTTAGACATATCCATAAGTACAAGGCCAGACATTAGCTGTGCAGCATTTAAGTTGAGCCAATTTTGTGAGGCTCCAGTCCAGGGTGACTGGATAAATGTGAAGCATGTTCTCAGGTATTTAAAGCAGACTACGAATTATTGTTTGCATTTTTGTAAGACAGGTAAGACCATTCAGGTCAACAGTGATGCTGACTTTGGTAATGATGAACATGACAGTAAGTCATATACAGGGCATGTTAGGTGGAGGACCTATCATATGGAGAACTAAAGGGCAAAGTTATGTGGCTACTTCATCCACTTTTTCTGAATATTTGGCTATGTATGATTCTGTGACTGAACTTGTGTGGTTGAGAGAGTTTTTGCAGGAAATTGGACAATGTAAATTTATTGATACACCATGTGTAATCCAATCTGACAATCAAGGGGCTATGTGTATAGAATCTGGAAACTCAATCAAAGACAGAGGCAAACACATACGTATAAAGTATCATTGTATCAGGGAAATTTACCTGAATCAAGATATACGGATGGAATAACTACCTATGTCTTGTTACTTCTAATGTAAAGTTCACTTTCCTTATCACATACTCATCAAGCAATACATTCTTGAAACCCGTACAACTATTCTTTAGAGTTCAGTTAGAAGACATTATAAGTTCATTTTCATTAATGAAGAAATTATTTTCCAATTATTAATCAAATCCTTAATCACTTTCTAATTATTTTTTAGAAACATAAAAATTTGTAATGCGGCCAAGAGATTCCATATATGCAATATCTGGGGATTCCATTTTTAAGACGAAAAAATAATTATAGAATATCACAAAACTAACAATTTTTCATTGTCTTATTAAATATAACCTTTAAAATGAAATTTGAGCATTATGTACTCCTAAGGGGAGGTTGTGTAACTCTGATATTGAAATGAGATTAACCTTTTTTCATTCTACTAGAAGCAAAATTTAAAAAAAATGTTTTCGGATTTTTTTCTCCACTTGCAAGAAAAAGTAGAATGACATGTGGGGAGCCTGCATTCTCCAAACTCAGGTAAGCCGACAACAACAGAGTGGAGTAGTGGACTGCAGGTAATGAAGTTCGATTCTTACGCTGTTTAAAATTTTTCTATCAACCATTGAATAAAAAACTTTATCATCCTTCACTTCCAACCTTTGCGTGTGGATACTGACTCTTTTGTACTTCTATCGCTTCCACTAGATTTACAAATGTGTGACTCAAAAATACACTGTAAAGTTAATGTAATGATTCCACGATTTAATTCTGTAATATAAATTTTTTCCAATAATTTCCTTTCGCCAAATTTAATTATTTTTTTGACTTATAATTTGGAATGAAATTTCTGATAATCTACTTTTTTTAACTGCCTACTAGCATTACCCTAGGAATACAGCACGGCTGTATTCTTAGGTAGTGTTAAGGATCGAACTTGCGACTGGCAGTACACTAACCCTCATTTTTAACAACTACGCTCTCATAAGTTCACGGGAATCTGGCGAATGTAGGCGACCTTCATGACATTCGGCTTAATTATTTTTTCGCACATCCTTTTTTCATTAATTATTTTTTATGGAGAAAAAGGTCAAGACGAGTATTTTTTATTTTGTTTCCCTCGTTTGTGACACGGAAAAAATCTTCTTCTCATTTCGTGACCCGAGTTACTTAACCTCTCCTTGTTGGTATCTACCATACGTACATTCCATTCGCGGGGCGCATCGATCACGTTAAAATTGAGAGATGTTAAAATCTCCGATCCGGATCTGAATTTTTACTGTCCTCGGATATGATTTCAGTAGCGAATGTAATGAAAGACCCGTGGGTCTTTGGATCCGACCCGACCATCCTTATTTTATGAGTGGTACATTTGTAAATCTAATTTAAACAACAAAAGTATAATAAAGTGAGTATTCAGATGTAATGGTTTGAATTTGAATATGATAACATTTTCGATGCAGTGACTGAAAGAAAAAATGAAACTGCGATTGGGATCGAACTTCTCACACTACACTTATAGCTCTCGTTGCACGCCTGATCCCGGCGAATGTAGGCTACCCGCATGACACCCTACGTATTTTTTTTTTTCCTTCTTCCCGCGATACTGGGGTAATGGGGGAAAAAAGTCATATTTCTTTATTTTGCTTCTAGTTGCACGGGAACATTTTCATCTAATTACGTGACCTTAGTTACACATCCTCTTCTTGTCAATATCTACCGCACCTACATTCCATTCACGGGGCACTTTGGTCGCTAAGCCGCGAAAATTTAAATCTACGATCCGGATCCGATTTTACTCCGTGTCTTTGGTTCCGAATCCGGAACCGAGAAATATGAAAGATCCGCGGATCTTTGGATCCGACGGATCAGATCCGGCCATCACTACTAGACTCATAAATCCAAGTATTAGAGATCCTGGACCACTGTGCGCCGTACACGGCGGTCGGGTTCGCGCCGTCCCGTGCGAAAGGACCCTTTGAATGAAATGACGTCCGTCGCCAGTCCAAACAAAGGCACCTCTTGAGCACACACCAACTCGAAGACTGACGAACCAACTCAACTTGAGCTGGTGAATGCCGAGTTCTCCAGTAAAAAACGAACGATTTTGTTGCAAACTCGCATATGCCGACAGATGAACTAGACTTTCCCGCGGCTTTCGAGCTAGCGAGTTCACCATTAGATGAATAACGAAGACATTCCACCGCACTGGCTGGCAAATGGCGAGTTCTCCAGTGTATCATCCAGGAGCCAACGACATATTCGTCGGCGGCGGCAGATTGACGTCGCGACGACGCGTCGTCGGCGACAACGTAATATAATGAGTGAAAGTTTCTCGGGTCTTCCACCGAGTCAAAGGCTCCATCCAAGGAGAGTAGAGAACTCTGGAGTTCTCTACTCCCCTTGGCTCCATCTCTACCTACGTTTCGGAAAACGAGTCGTTTTCGGAAACGTCGGCAGAGATGGAGCCTTTGACCCGATGGAAGACCCGAGAAACTTTCACTCACCTAATCCGCCGGGAAAACTCCAAAACGTAATAAAATGTTTTTACTTTCCAGGAGCTAATCTCGGTTCATTTACGAAAACGTTATGTTTGCGTATAGAAGCAACGCAATTCAATGGGAAATGCTAATAACAAAATGGCAAACGGTAAGCTTTACTGAATGGATGCGAGAAAGAAAACATTTCAATTCCACAGTGAAGTTAATTAATCCCACCCGATTATGATGATGCGCAGCATAGAAATTTAAGACGCGATGGTTTAAATATACTATTTCTAGTGGAATTTAATCGAGTTACCCTCATAGGCATGGCAAAACTCAAAATGTCACAATCGTACTAGAGAAGGATCTATGGATCGCCTGAATCTTTGGGAGCGTTGTGATAACCACGGTCAAGGTCATTCTTTCGAAATAACATTCATGGGCAGGAGGGAAGTACACGATCTTCAACCTGCAACCGACCAAGCCGATTTGTCACGCGGCGGCATGCAGGAAACGGTGGCCATGTCTAGTGCAATCGAACGACGAAAGTCACGAACTCACAAATACTGACCAGAGAGGTTTAAAACAACACCTCTTTGATAATGACATATAAAGAAAAAGGGAAACAATATCTCATTTCGTAATGCTATGTCTGCCGTTCCAATTTTTATCCTGACGATTTTCAAGCAACCATTTTTCCCGATTTTTTATTATTTTTCACCGAATTCCCGACTTTTTCCAGCTTTTTTCCCGACGTCAATAAATTCCCGACTTTTTCCCGGATTCCCGACTTTTCCCGACTGGTAGACACCCTGTAAATGTTTTGTGATATATTCTAAGGCTCACATAGACATTTCGTGCATAAACTTAAGTGATTGCTTGGAGATGGATTTTGAATGTTGCATAGCTAAACTAACAATCAAATCAGTGACATATGCTATTTACTGTATATATCGCTCTCCGAGTGGCAATTTTAAGAATTTTATTGAAGGACTAAATGATGCAATCCTGTTTGCTCCCTCTAAGAATTCTGACTATTTAATTTTGTGTGGTGATTTAAATGTTGATATCTTGACTGACTCGCACTACAGGTTTGATCTTAGCAACTTGTTTGATTGTCATGGTTTCACGATCATAAACAATCTGCCTACTAGAGTAACAAAATCTTCTTCAACATTAATTGATCTACTCATCTCAAACATATCCTCCTCTAACTTAGTCTGTAATACCCTAGCCACCTTCTTGTCTGACCATCATGCTCTTCGCTTTTCACTTAAGTCTTGCAGCATTCGTTCTTATAAAATCCCTCATACTGTCTGTAAAAGATTTTTTGATGCAGACTCAATTCTTAATTTTGTTAACTCAATATCACTTGTTAACTGGGACGATGTTTATGCTGCTAAACATGCTGATGATAAATTTCAAAAGTTTGTTAATACATTTACTTGGCATTTTAATGCTGCTTTTCCTAAGAAGACTTATCGTTGTCGGCCAAAGGATACTAGAAGAAGGTTCTACTCCCACGACTTAATTGTTGAAAGCCAACGATTGCGTGAACTTCATCAGCAAGCCAAGTATGTAGACAATGGTCTTATGTTACATTATAAAAAATCCCTTGTGGCCTTCAAGCAACAAGTTAGGAACCATAGGAAAACTGTCAATGAGAGTTACATCCTCTCTTCCACTAATCCCATCAAATCTGCATGGGATGTAATTAAGTGCAATACAAGGGCAACTCAATTAAGTAACCCACATAAAGAATTCAACTTTGGTGGCACACATGTCACAGATCCCTTGAAAATTGCTGACAGTTTCAACCTATTGTTTTGCAACTCGAATCATAATCACCCTACTTATCCCAACCTACCTAGAAGTTCCTTGTCGTCTAAGACCTTCTTTCTCTTTCCAACTGACCCACAAGAGGTCAACAAAACCTTGAGCACTCTCTCTAGCAAATGGTCTTCGGGTTTTGAGGAAATCCCCATCCCCATCTTGAAGGCAGCCAAAGATTATTTATGCGACCCCCTAGCTGACATAATAAATGCTACATTTGATGAAGGATACTTCCCTAACTACCTAAAATTAGCCCATGTAAACCCTATCCACAAAAAAGGTTCTTACACTGACCCAAATAACTACCGGCCAATGTCAGTGCTTCCTAGTCTTTCCAAAGTTTTTGAAAAAATTTTCCTCAATCGTCTCACAAATTTTCTAGATTCGTTCCAGCTCCTGGACAAAGCCCAGCATGGCTTCTTAGCTGGCAAATCTACCTCCACTGCCACTTTTCAACTACTTAACCACATCCATAAGGCCCTCGATAGTAGAAACGCCACATTAGGGATCTTTTATGATCTCAGTAAGGCCTTCGATAGCATCGATCATAATATACTCTTCTCCAAGCTTTCAAGTCTAGGGGTTAATGGAAGTGCCCTGCTTTGGTTAAAATCTTTCCTCTCCAACCGGCAGCAGCAAGTAAAATATTGCTACCAATCAGACACTGGCTCCAACACAATCCTATCCAAGCCACTTCAAATACACAAAGGTGTCCCCCAAGGCTCAATACTTGGACCTTTCCTCTTTTTAATTTTCATAAACGACCTTCCAAATTCAATTTCAGTTGGCAAGGTACTTCTTTACGCTGATGACACCTCCTGTCTTTTACAGTCAAAAAATTCAACAGAACTTGGGGATATTTCTCGAACCTCCATCTCGGACATGAATAATTGGTGCCAATCTAACAGACTCACTTTCAATTCCCATAAATGTCTTCACCTGCAATTTCACCATGAAAGGTACCCACCTACCTTCAGCTTCTTACTTCGTTTACATGGTAACACCCTAATCAGATCACACTTTGTCAAGTTTCTTGGTCTAGTAATCAATGAAAACCTGGACTGGTCTGACCACATAAAGTACATCATGAAAAAAATTACTCTAGGCATCTTCATGATCAGGAAACTAGTCCCAACTGTCGCCCTCAATATGCTGAAACTCCTATTTCACTCAAAAATCCAAGCTCGCATATCGTATGGTATTTTATTTTGGGGAAAGGACAACCTTTCCTGTAAGATTTTTTCCCTACAAAAGCAAGCTATTAAGGCAATGCTAAACCTCCCCTTCCGTACTCCTGGCAGACCTTTATTCAGGAGCATCGCCATCCTTACACTTCCATCCCTCTACATACTCAGCTGTGCCTTGTTTGTTAAAAAAACCCCCAAATTTTCTCCTTTCACCATGATGTGCACCCCTACCACACGCGCAATAGTACAAACATTCACTTATCCCAGAGCTCCACTTCGCTTTCTCTACAAGGTCCCCATCACACAGCCTCAAATATCTACAACAACCTACCATCCGATATCAAATCACTTTCTTCTCTGCTAGTGTTCAAGCGTCGTGTAAAGAATCTACTTCTTCACAAAGCATATTACTGCATTTCAGAATTCATGGAATCTAAATGTGATTGTTGTGATGCCTAAACCTATTTTAATTTTTACTTTCTTTACCTGCACTTTTATGTTTGCTTGTGATATTACTATTCCTTGTCTTGATATATGCATACATGACACTCCATAATGTTATCTCTTCTGACGATTTCTATGTTACTTGGTAACCAACAGAAATAAAAAGATTATTATTATTATTAATTGTAACTTTTGTAACATCCACCTCTGAGTCTTCGGCTAGCATCAGGTTTCGTTGCCGTCATAATTGCCGAAGACTTGACAGGGGTCGTGCCTAGGGGTAGCCACGTCCGCAACCGGTGGATAGGTGGCTACCCGGCATTAGGGTCATGCGCACGAAGCAGGCGGAGAGACCCGAGAAGGACAGCCTTCTGCATTGCACTTGCAAGTGCATCCGCTCGCGCCCTGCATGCTGGGATGCAATTGCGACGGTACACGAGGGTGTTGATGACACCATCCTGGCACGCAAGCACGAATCCCTCGGTCTCGGACTTCAGACCTGCAGAGCGCAGGAAGGCGAACTTGAGCTCCTTCGATAGCCCATGCGTTTCCGAGTTTCGATAGAAACTTCCATGCATGGGCTTCTCGGTATGCTTGCGGAGCAGGATCTTTTGCTCCGCATTCTTTATTTCGAGCTTTAACACGTCCGCCTCCAGCGACAAGATTGATTTTTCGCACGCTTCTCCGCTGGAAGTAAGGTCCAAGTCCAAACCAAGGCCGTCTGCTGCCCTTTTCACCGCCTGGAATAGGAACGCCCCTTTGCCGACACTCTCGTGTTTCTTCATGAGCAGCATAAGGGTGTCCAGGCTGTGGAACACGCGGCAAGCCGTATTCAGGACTACTCTGTCATGAAGGCACTCCAGGCTCTACAGCCCTCTACCACCTAGCCTTCTCGGGAGATACAATCTGGCGACGGAAGACTTCGGATGAAGACTGCGGTATATGGTCATCATTTTCCTCGTTCCCCTGTCGAGGTTTTGCAGCTCGTTGATATTCCATTTGATGCAACCGAAGGTGTAGAGCAGTGTTGGAACCGTGAAGGTGTTGTTCGCAAGAACCTTGTTCTTGCCTGACAGGTCAGAGCTCCAGATTCGCCTGAGACTCTGCCTGTATTTTGCTGCAAGCCTTTCCTTCACTGCTCTCACCTCCTGCAACCGGCGCTGGGGGACGCCAAGATATTCATACGCTTCTACTTCATCAAGAAGACGAATAGCGTTTCCGTCAAAGAGCTGCGCGTCTTCCTGGTCTTCCGAAATCTTTCCTTTCGCCAGATGGATGGTCGCGCACTTGTCCAATCCTAATTCCATCCCTATATCCTCACTGTATCTGCGTACGGTGTCCAACGCCAGGCGCAGGTCTTTCGCGCTTGAAGCATAAAGCTTCAAGTCATCCATATAGAAAAGATGGGTGACCTTATGCTCCCTTTTTGACGGGACACCGCACATATATCCCCTACCTCGTCTCAACTGAACGGACAGTGGGAGGAGAGATAAACAGAACAGGAGGGGACTGAGGCTATCGCCTTGAAAAATGCCACGGTGGTATGTTACCAAATCCGTGTAGATGGTCTTCTTGCCAGATGGTAGATAGCGTTAGTTTTCAGTGGGTCCTGCTGCTCTCTGGTGGTGTTTTTGTTAACTTTGTTGCCCGTTATCAGTGCCTGTTTGCAGCTGCCATCTTGATGGCTTTTTTGGCAAGTGTTTCCTTGCATAACCATAGATAGTAACTTTTCTATCTTAAACATAAAAGCCGGTGGTGTTTTAGGGTTGATTTAAATACCAGGGCGAGGATGCGAATGAGTTAAACTGCAGCAAAAATCCCAGAGACTGATCATCCAAATCGTAATTCAATCCTAATTATATGATCCAAGGAAAAAATTTCAAAGACGCATGGCACGACGCCCATTTCTCGAAAACAACGCCCCAGTTAATAAAATAATCTGATTAGTGCTTGGTAATTTCTATTCCTTTTCTATCATTTTGTGTATTGCGAATACCTGACTCCTCATCAAAAAGGTTCATATTTTCTCTGGATATATTTTAAATTAGTTTTAAGGTAGCCGCTGCAACCCCAATTCAGAACTTACTTCAGCCTTTCACTTCAAAATAGCATTCCCGTAGGAAGTTCTTTGCTGCCGCTGTCGCGGAGCTTAGTTTCATTGAAATACTAATACTAAACTTGAAAAATACTAATTTTGCAATAATGAATTACTTATATTCAAATCTTGATGCAATTTGATTATTTAATTTTTCATAAGAAGTGTTTTATGTCGTTAGGTAAGAATTTGCGATCACGACTTTGAGATCGCGATCGCTTTCTGTAGCGAGTAAATAGTTCTCGTAAATCACCGCTAGATGTCAGCACTGTAGAACGCACCTTAAAAAAAGAGGGAATTTCAAATTAACTGAGTGAATTTCTAAGACTGACTGTCATCAGCTGCGAAATATTATTAAATGAATTTCAAACGATACACTTTCTTCAAAAAAGGCATTTTCTGGTCTTTTCACTGAAATATACTAGGTCAGTTGGAACTTTGTTTTGAAATTTCCTAATTAAAATGCATCCCTGGTTTTCCATGCTAAAATGGCTTCTTTAAACCCAAATTGACTAGCACTAAGTATACCCCTTTCGTTAATTAATGCATAACTGCATATGCTTAAAATACTCCGCAGGATGAGTTAATTCTCTTATGATTTATTCCTCTTCTTTTGAGATCTACCAACTGAACAGCTACAAGAACTTAATTCAGTTGCAGCAGCCAAGTTCATACCATTATAAAATTGTAGAAAAATATTAACCTTTTTTTTAATTCATGGCTGTTTCATTCTCTTTTACTAGTGAGTCTCCTAGCCTTAGGAATAACGCCTATGCTATACAGCGAATCAATATAATTGAGGTGTAATTTTTTAATGCTTTCAATTTGATGTAGATACACTGCACACAGAGAATTTCACGTAATATCTGTTGTTATTTCCCAGAATGAGCAGATGACTATTATTTGTTATAGTAATTAGTTTGATTTCAACCCTAACATAACTATTTGACAAGTTAAGTACAGCATAGGGGTTAAATGCATTGAAAGTGTACTCGCATTCTTGTCAGAAAAGTTTTAGTAGACGTACATTTGTCGCAGATCAAGCTTCTTATGTGCATCATGTGCCTCCATGGACATTGCTCCATGCTGTGCGAGGTGTTGCCAGAGCATGGGAGTATCACCGCAAAAACTATTTCCTACTGTTGGAGACCAGCTGGTTTTAGTGACACATCGGTTCCGGAGACAGAGGAGTTAGTGGAAGATAACCTCCAATTTACAAACCCTCTGATTTGCAAAGCTAAAATTTTTGGGTCCCTTCAACTTCGTAAAATAGAGGTTCTACTTTAGTATCAACTTGATAATGATGTAGTAGCGTTGAAACTAGTCGAAATTAATTTGTCGCAGATCAAGCCTCTTATGTGCATCATGTGCCTCCATGGACATTGCTCCATTCTGTGCGAGGTGTTCATAGAGCATGGGAGTGTCACCGCAAAAACTATTTCCTACTGTTGGAGATCAGCTGGTTTTAGTGACACATCGGTTCCGGAGACAGAGGAGTTAGTGGAAGATAACCTCCAATTTACAAACCCTCTGATTTGCAAAGCTAAAATTTTTGGGTCCCTTCAACTTCGTAAAATAGAGGTTCTACTTTAGTATCAACTTGATAATGATGTAGTAGCGTTGAAACTAGTCGAAATTAATTTGTCGCAGATCAAGCCTCTTATGTGCATCATGTGCCTCCATGGACATTGCTCCATTCTGTGCGAGGTGTTCATAGAGCATGGGAGTGTCACCGCAAAAACTATTTCCTACTGTTGGAGATCAGCTGGTTTTAGTGACACATCGGTTCTGGAGACAGAGGAGTTAGTGGAAGATAACCTCCAATTTACAAACCCTCTGATTTACAAAGCTCAAATTTTTGGTTCCCTTCAACTTTGTAAAATAGAGGTTCAACTGTATATACAGTAAAACCTCTCCCTAGTGAACCTCTTCACATGGTAAACCTCCATTTTTCGTAATGACTTTGAGGCCCCGCCAAAATTTGTATGCAATTATATGGAGAAAACTCTTCATATCATACCTCTATATTTTCGAAAAACCTCCACTCTTCGTACTGAGAATACACCCCCATGACGAGCCAACTACCTCCAAGGAGTAAAATATTCAGCGTATTCAGCTATTATATTAGTGAAAATGATATTAAAACTAACCTCTGGTCTAAATAGAACTTGCAAACCGACGTAAACCTCTCAGATGAACTCCTTCATACCCACATACGAGGTTACCATCTGATGCAACAATTATACCTGAATCTGAAGATTTACAGTAGAAACTGGAAATTACAAAGTCGACGGGACCCGAGAAAAATCGGCACTTCGTAATATCAAATTTTGTATCAACGAGTATATTTTTCGAAAACATCGCAATGAGGCTCTTTGTCGTTTCCTTAAATTAAGATGAACTCTCGCGACGTACTTGCACGATTTACGAAGTTATAATTCATAAAAATATACTTAAATGTGTGTTCATGCCGACAAGGTGCAAACAGATTAACGCAACTAATTTGTCTGAGGTTGATTCTTCCCATTTTCGGGATTTCCACCACATCGTTCCATCTTTTCATGGCGGAAATGCCGAAACTCGGAAGAATTAAACTAACATCTAAGCCCCGCGGAAATTTACATCGCAACAACTAACTTGCCCTTCTTTTTTTCCAATGAATGATTAGGCAATGAAGTGTCTTTTGCCCAATTTTTTGTGCAGTTTGGAATAAGCCTATGAAGCTTCATAGCTCATTTTTCTATATTACTTCCTAAATGGAGAACTCTTTAACTGAAGCGTGAGCGATGTTTAATCATTAGTAATAGATGATTGATGCTTACAATAAGGAAGTGTGCGACTTGCGCGATCATTGGCACCCGATATTGAAATTAGAGGAATAAAATTTCGTTAGAAGATGGTCCTTTCTCCGCGTCAGGCATAATATATGTATCTACCTACGTTAAGCTAAGATATGAAAATAAGATTCTCTCGCGGATGCTATGCGATGGATACACGTTATGTATTTTGTATAAATAATGTTAAGCCCATTAATTTCCCGAAATAACAATCGTTTTTCTCCCTTGGATTCAGCTTATTTGTGCGTGGTTATTTCCGAGATGATAGAGCTGAAAGAAGAGCTTATAGAAGAGTCCAGCTGTGTACCTCCTTTCAGAAGTAGGGTGTACAAGCCACGCACTTCAACGGTGAAGGTTGATAGTTCCTTTTACACTTCATCGGCTACTAACGATGCTAACATTACAAATCAATAATTTTCGTTTTTCACTCTACTACACGAAAGCTTCAGTTGCGGTTCTATTCAGATTAGGTCTGCCTGCCTGCTCTTCATTCATTATATCTCAGAATTCTTTTAAACATTCGCTATTGAATTGAAATGTGGGATATTTTTGCTAATGGTTTTTCCTTTGCTTACGATCAAGCAAGGAGACTTGCGTCCAAGCATTGCAGCTCCAGGTCAGGCCACGCATCAAGCTGGAAGCTGCCTTTTTTCCCCCTCGATGTGGGTGAGGGTTACTCCATTCGCCCGCTCACAAAAACAGCTGCGAGGCCCATGGTCTCGTAGTATCTTACGTCTGTTGTGAGGGTGATCCACCTGGGATTCAAGGCCAAGGGCTGCGCGTGAAGACTAAACCTCGAATTAATCATCAGCTTTACGCCGAATAGTCGCATCTTATCTTCCTCCTCCCTTACCTCAATTTGCTGCGTCGGCGGAGAGGGAAGACATGACTCTGGCGAGTGGAGCTTTTACCATGAATCAAGATATGCCTGCAAAACAATATTTACGCTGAGACCCATTTGCGTGCACAGATTCCTTGAGATTGGGGAGGGAACTTCTTAAAGGGCCCAAGAGCTGGTATGGGGGGCCTGCAAAGTCAGCGTGGGGCATCTCATGCTAGCCTAGCGTTGAGGGTGTGGGACGGAGGGGCACTCGAAGGGGCCTGATATCCCGGAGGGCGGGCATAGGGGGGGGGGGGGGCTTTGGGTGTGAGGGGGATGGCTCGTGCCCACTCATTAAGCGGGAAGGGGGGACACGGAGGGTCACTTGAAGGGGAAATATAGCCAGTGTGGGAGGGATAGGTTAGCCGCAAGTGAGAGAGAAAGGTGATGGGGGAGAGTATGCCGAGGTTTTGGAGCAAAGGAGAAGGAGAGCTGGGTGAATTTTCCTGGTGGGGACTGCCTAGTGATCTCTCTTTTAGGATATTTCTTCAATCGCCATGTTGGAGTGAAAGGGGAGGAGGGTACACCATTTTCCGATATAAATATATATATGGGTGCTTGAGCATTTGGGAAAACTGGTAACAAAAAATGCCAGGGATCATGAGAGGAAAATGCTGGTTGTAGCAATTAGTCTCTCGCCGGCGAGTATATCCGTACACGACTACTTTAAATTTTTTTACTCGTTGGTAACTCTGTGGACTCGTGGTAACAAAGCAAAACGCATTTTTTGTCCGATTGGTTCCATATTTTATGAGCTTTGATACCTACGATTCAAAGTCGTCTTTAAGGTCTGGTTTCACTGGGGCGTCCAGCGGCCATGTCCAACTGTCGCTTCTGGACGTCGTGGCTAGACGACGCAGCCGGGTGGTTTTATTCAGGCGTCTACATCCTGTTTCCGCGGCTGGGCGATGTGGGAGAATATGTATTTAGTTAAATTACAAATTTACGTTTTCTTTACCCGTTGGCAACTCTCTGGACTCGTGGTTACAAAGCCGAATGCATTTTATGTCAGATTGGTTTCATATTTTATGAGCTACGATGCCTACGATTCAAAGTCGTCCTTACTATTGTAGCATTGAAAAATGAGATATCGTTCAGGTATACATTCAGTGCATAATGTATTCGGCGACGATGATTAATTAGATGTTTAACTCTGACAAGGAGCGCCGGAAAACGTTACTGTGATCCATCATTATTTGTATAAACGAGTAACTTTTTCACGTCGGGACCAAGATCCGAGGTTCGTAATTTTAAAACTTCGTTATTTCGTAATATTGCGTACTGTTACATACACTTAGATACCCTTTTGGTCGGGACCGAAGATTTTGCTTCGTAAAATCAAATTTTCGTAATTTCGAAGTTCGTATTTTCGAGTTTCTACTGTAGTTATATTTTAAGGTTCAAATGATTTTAAAGGGAAATTTAGTCTATTCTGACTTCATTTTAATGTTAGTTCTCCATAAAATCTCGATATTGTAGCGACCGTACCCTTACAGAATTTCATTGTTTACTTCCATGCTTGAGCCTCGCGGCAGTCTTCTGTTTTTCCGGAGTATCTTTGCCGCAAATTTTAACTCCACCACTCTTAAATAATTATTTCCGTCCTCCCATAAGCAACATTATTTGTGATTAGAGTCACATTTTGTTAGTTGAAGACATCAATCGGTTAAATGGGCCTCACTTCTGCGTTGAAATTACCATTCATTTATTTGATGGCCTCATACATATTATTATGTGCTCACCTATTTTTAATTTCATAATTTTCAATCAATATTAAAATAAATAATTTTCTAACAATTTTTAACTATTTGCCAGTAAAAATGCACACAAAGGTAAATTACATCATAAATATTAGGTCCACGATGGACATGACAAATCTGAAAAAAGGAGGCAGCTGGAAACAATAAACTAAATTAGCAATTTTCCTAGACATTGATGAGAGGAAGCCAAAAGTGGACATTGCTTAGAAGATCACCATCCACCCTGATATCCATTTGTTTTAAATGTTTAGAAACTGAAGAAGCAACACACTGAGGGTTATAAATTAAAAGGCTGGGCAATAAAAAGTGAACAGTTAGATGAGCACATACATATGACCAGATGATGGCTCTGTGAGCCGAAATGCGTCGTACGCATTAATAAATTACTTGTGGAAAAGTGCACCGATATTTGATTCTAACATACATACAGTAAAACCTCGCTTTTACGTCCCCGCAATTTACGTTTTCCCGCCATTAACGACTTTTTCTTCATGTCCTAATAATGTCCATATATCCGCAATGTAACGTCTTCCCTTTATTCACGCTAGCAAATTTTTGAATGGCTCGCCATTTACGTTTTACGAGACGATTTTGCCGTGATTGTCGTCCTGGTTGCATAACTAGTGGTTGGACTCAACGCTCCGTGAAAGACAAAGTAAAAACTCATGCAGTAAGTTACCACTATGAAAGAGAAATAAAATTTTCCCAGGTATACCACCAATTATCGTGACCTCGCTCATCTGTGCAATTGTAATGCCGCGAGGGATTACAGTACACGTACGTCGTTTTTCTCGCGATTGTTGTTCAGGTTGCATAACTCGCGGGATGTCTGATGCTATCGCATTGGTGATAAAATTTTTCATTTATTTAAGAAGTGTATGCTTTTCAGCATTTGCGGTCTTGTCTTTCTTTTTTGGAGGCATTAATACAGATTTTAAAAAATCCTCCAGCCAAATTTCATCCTCATATATCCTACGAACACACCCGTAAAATCATCTCATTCTTCTCTAGCTCGATTCTTAAGTAGCTTTGATAGAATATCACTAGTCTCCACACCTTCTTTTCTCATAATATTTACCCTAACTTACTAGCATGGTTGGATCAAGACTCCTGGTGCCAGTTCATCCTTATCTATTGCATTCTCCTCTTCTATTCCCAAGTTCCCTTGTCTATCATTAATGCTATGCAGTTCTTTTCACATTTTCCTTACCCCTATGCTGAATCTCGTTAAGTTCTATCAGCAGCTCTCCTGACTTAACAGTAATGAACAGTGTCTTGACCACTCTAGTGTCTACTACACCATCCCCCCCTCCATACTTTCTCAACTGCTTGCTGTTCTGCATCTTCCCTCATACACCTGTAAACTAATTCCTGATATTCTCTCCAATTTACAACTGTACAATTTTTTCACACTCTTCCTAATCTTGGCCCAACCATATGTAATCTAGTTAATATATCTCCCCATGTCCCCATGCATTTCAAATAAGGGATTTTGGCATTATTAAAGAGGTTTTGTAGGAACTATATTTCAATTTTAAACTTGTCATTCAATGAAAGCAAGAATTAGGCAGGCAAAATCAAGAAGCAAGGAGTTATTCTTTCAGGCATAACTTTCATATAAAATTGCATACCCTCAAATTACACTTTCCCACGATTTACACTTTTTTCTATAGTTCCCCTCAAAAGTGTAAAAGAGGGGTTTTACTGTATTTGATTGGTTGATGGAAGGAAAAGAGCCAGAAATATTCCCATATCTGGATCTATACTACAGCAAAGGCGAGAGAAGTAGCAGGGAGCATGGGAATTGATAAAGTTCAAGAATCAAATGGATGACTACAAAATAAGCTACTAAAGTGCGGTGTAATCTCAAAACATTAAAGATGTGTGTGGAAGAAGATACTGTAAGAGATACAGTGGTAGAAGAGTGAAGGAAAACTTTGCAGACGATTTTAGTGGGGTATAAACCACGAGACATTTTAATGCTGATGAGGCAGGAGTTCTTTTCTAACTTGCTTGCTGACAGAACTCTGCCAGCCAATCCTGCCATGGAGGGGGGGAAAAGCAAGGAAAAATTCACAGTGCTTTTCTGTGTCAATTTTGATGGCTCTGAGAAATTGGAGCCACTTGTTATTGAGAAATAATAAAGCCGAGAGGCTTTAAAAATGCCTAAAGATGAAAATAAGCAACCGGAAAATAGTCCTCTTAATTGACCAGTGTACAGTGCATAAAATTGAGAGGATTGTGTCACCATACATCAAAATAGAATATTTTTCTCCAAATACCACCAGTAAATTGCAACCCATTGGTAAAGGAATATTTCCGATGTGAAGAGAAATTACTGGGTGGTGTGCATTATGCAAACAGTTAACGAGAAAAATGACATAAGAACTGTGTTTGTAGAATATAATGCTTGCCATGCACAGGCTGTCTTACATGCACTTATTCAAAGTTGCAGGTTATTGAGAACTATTTTAATAAGGCTGAATTTATGGGGAACAGTAGCAAGGAAGACATTATGTACAAGGATGAGCCAACAGAGTAGCATGAAATACATAAAATAATTAATGTTCAATCATAGTTTGATGACTTAATAAATGTTGACAATGCATTTCTCACATGCAATCCAAATTGAGGGGATGATGATGGGAGAAGTGGAGGAAGAAACTGGATGGGACTCACCAATATATCTTAATATGGAAGAAGTGGGTGATGGTGAGGAGGGAACGTCAGTGACAATCAAAAAAGAGGTGCAGGATGCTTCAGGTGGGATTTTTTAGTATGGAACACTGCAGCAGTGAGAATCTATTATCATTAAATAAGGTAAAAACTATCATTTCAAAAGAATTAGAAAAATAATGAACAAAACAGAAATTAAAATTTTCAGTGAAGAGTTCTTAAGTAAGTTTTAGTTCCCATGTTTGTATTATTATAAAAATTAAAACTATGTAAAATCATAACTGCATTTATTTAAATATACAAATATAGTAAATAAAGAGAGAGCAGCCCATATAATTGCCAAAACGTTCCATAAGATGGAATATAGGTGTTTATTTTGCTGAAACCTCTTTATAACGAACCTCTTTTTATCAAAATGTCCAAAAAATTGGCCCCTTCCATATCGATATAAAGAGGTTTTACTGTCATACTAGAATAGAATGCACACGCTAGTGAAATCAGTGGTCAGCTACAGTTTGCACGCCAACATGGTTGATAATGCGTTAAAAGCTGCTGACTGTTGACATGACTGAGGATTCCCATGAAAAGATTCACCACTGATAGTAGGGTTAAACCAAGACTGTTGAAACATCACAAGAGCACTTAAAAAGACACTTAATAAATTAGGACTAAAAGTAAGCCACAAGACTTGAGTATTGAAAACCACTGAAGAACATACCTTTTGAAGAGTGAAAGCTCTGCCGAATCCACAACACAATGAGTAAAACAATGAAGTCATTTCAGCCACAGTGCACTCCATAGCCATGTCCAGGGACCGAAGAATGCTCATCAAGCTGGGTAACCTAGCAAATGAAAAGGAAGCTAAGAGAAATGCCATTTTGCAGAGTCGTAGAGTTTTGTAATGAGGAAAAATATCTACATCTACACTGCTTTGTTTACCCACAAGGAGGTCAAACAGAGATATGGTGCTCATCAACAGAAGAGTTTATACTACAATTAATATAAGTGGGGGTTTCAGGGGGAAATGTATGTATTTCAGGAGGAGGTGTGGAAGACGATTCCATGAGAGCTGTTGATTGATTAGCTCGTGCAACAGTATCACTTGTGATGCCATCATATACAAAACCAAATATCCACTGATACATGTGATAGTAAAACTACCAGTTTTACTGGCGAATGATTTTTTTTTCTCTGCGGAATTTCTCCTATTGTGCAATTTCAGCAGGTGATGCAATTAAGGTTCTTGTGGCACAGTTTGTGGTCCTTCAATTTGTTCAAAATCACACGTGAAATCCACTGTTTCATGGTAACTGTAGGATGATTCTCACAAAATGTAAAATTTCCTGTTTTACTTGCATACTTAATAATATAGAGTAAAAATATTAATAAGAAAGACTGATGAACTGAATTAGAGCAATATTATTATTTCTTAACCATTTATTTTGTCCATATAACCCAATTCCCTTTCCATACCCCCTACGTGTCCATGTTCATTTCATCAGTAACTGAAAACTCAATCACGTACATGGAGCTGGAGAGGTGGTCGAGGAGAATGATATCAGGCTTAGTCACCCTCAACGGTGGTGGAAAAGGAATAATTCCACCAGATTTAGCATCTATCGTTCTCCACGACGGACTCCATCTCTCCAGGTGCATATGGCCGCACAGGTGTTTCGTCCAAGCCATAATGGTGCCGCAGGTGAAAATATAACACATGCAAAGCCGTGTTGTGCCAAGCTAAATACGCTGACTTGGCATAGAAACTACAGCCAGGGTAGCATTACTATTATTAATAATGCTAATTATAATTTAATTATTAACTATTAATAAGTCAGCATTATTATTATTACTATGTATAAACTTAATGGAATACATAAGAAATAAATATTGAAATTTGATGTATTATTTTCTGGGATACATATGTATTTTCGATGTAAATGAGAAATTCGATGCAATGAAATTATCCATTTTCAATGAAATTATCCAGTTAAAAAGGAATCCGGATGCATTTGCATGGTCCATGAATGTGTGGTTGTTTTCTTATGAAGACATTACTATAGTTTAAATTAACGTAGGCTGTCAATTAAGAATTGAAGTGAGTGAATCGTGAATATGGCTGTTTTATATAATAGCAATATACAGTAAAACCCATGCAAAAAAATACATGCATCATGCACTACAGACTACTCTAAAATATTTCCCTACCTATCCCTTTGCTACGCTACCGATTCCATTCATTTATAGCACGGGGGGAAAATGCCATTTTGAATCTACCAGTACGACAATCTATCTCTCTCATCTTATTTGTCTGGTGAATTTAGCATAATACGCTGGTGTTTTTAATATACATCTTCAGTGAAGCTATCCAATTGAAATTTCTGTAATAGATTTAATTTGATTATTAACCTACGCTCTGATGATGATGCCCACCCTAATTTTTGTATAAATTCTGATACACAACTAAACCTATTGTAACACCTTTTAACAAACCTAGCTGCTCTACGCTGCTCACTGTCTAGTTCTCAGATCAAAACTAATTCATTCGATTCCCATACACTGGCTACACATTCAAGGTGGGCCTAACTAGTGAAAAGTAACAAGTAACACTGCTCTTTTGTCTTCTCATCACATTTCCCAAGAACTCTATCGAATTATCCCTTCTCCAAAAATTAATAGCTACACACTTTTTAAGGTTAAGTTCTAACTGCTAATCGCTTCAATTTGCTTCCTCACATGGCTCGTCGATGTGGGCAGACCGAGGCGGAGATCATTCATGCGCTCCAAGATATCTCGCCCTCCCAATGTGTACACATGTGTGGACACCGTGAAAGTAATCAAAAAATTTTCAAAAAGTGCTCACAAGAGTAAATAAATACTTACCTTGAGACCGCATTTTATCGCTTCGTTGTAAATGCTGTCTTTTCTAATTTCTTTTTTCTCTCATATCATGTTTTTATCCAATAAAAATGCAACAAATAACGTGTTTTGAAATGTTACTTGTGTTTTAATACACATGACGTGTTATTTTTAATGATATAAATGAGACACTTTCTTATTTTTCAATAAAACATTTTATCACTGTAATTAATATTGTTTGCAGTGTAGTACAATTTTTTCCCTAACACTACGCCTAACCGTAAACACATAATCAGAACACTTCTTCAATCGATAGAAAAAGCTTCCGAAGGGAAAAGGTACGAAAGAGCACAAGGAAAGGGCAAACGGTCAATTGATTGCTGGCGGTCATAGTAGGTATGCGGACTACACCGGTCATTCTAGTGTTAATGTCTAAACTAATCAAACATATTTAATGTTTACAAACTATCAAATTTGAAGCAGTGAATGGCAATTAAATTTTATGACATTATTTTAAGATAAGATACCGAACATTAATGACTTAAGAAAGACTTCAAGGGGAACCCCAGGACTTGAGCAGGCTTCGCAGCTCTTCTTCCAATCTTTCACAACTTTGCAGACTCCAACACACTTACAGGAAATTCACTTGGTTCACAGAGTAGACTGTAAGGCTTGCATCTGATACATCGAATATCATATACTCAAAAGAGGGGCTGGATGAGGCATCCAATTTTAATTGGATAAGAAATAGTTGGTCCGAATATCAATTGTAATGGATGCGACAGCCAAGATGGCTGGATGGACATCCAATTTAATTTCATGCTCTCGCAAAGAGTCTAGTTCCAACTACTAGATGGATTGGACAGCCACTGATATTATTAACCCACTCTGCAAAGCAGTATTTCCAAAGCCCATGGTTCTGTTTCTATAAACAATACAACAATAGACACATTTCTGTAAACAGCCGGACTATCATGCAGGATAGTAAAACGTATCAAACAGAATCTTGTTGAGTCAGATGTTTTTAAGCAAATGCTTGGAGTTTACTGAAAGCTAGGTGAAGATTATCAAACGCTTACGACTATCGAGCTGATTCAGTAACTTTAGAAAATGTTGTGTGTTTTCAAGTTAATTTTTAACCACCAAAATTTTTAATAATCGGGTACTAAATCATTCAATAAATTTAATCCATCACATGCTTAATTTCATTGAAAATGTGAGAATTTTAATCAAAAGGTGTCTGATCAAACATGTTTGGTTGTATCTGGCAAACTATTATTTTAAGTCTAGAAAAAGTAAGCAGCAAATGATGTTTTGCAATGTAGTGATCAGTCAGAAAACAACGCACTCTGCGTGCCTTTATTTTACTTTGTTAAAAACATTACGTCCATGTAAGCGGCGGCTGATCTTGGCAGGATACATGTAAATTTCTGTAATTTTTTTCTGTAGATAAAAGGGTCTCCATTTGCCGGGAGAGAGGGAGGGAGTCTGGCGGGCTGCATCTGGGCCATGGTTTGACGACCCCTGGTCAAAACCATGGTACATAGTAGCAGCAGTGTGAAATAAATAATTGATGAACTACAAAGTTTACCCTATCATTCATAATGAATGTAGGCTCGTCTCTTCTAGCAGCCATGCAGGCAAATAATTTAAAATTACTTATAACCATCACATAAATGCAATGAAACATATTCTTAGGTTTTTCTTCTCAAGGACATACATCACAGAGTTTTGTAATTAATGTAGATGCTGTTCTTACCACTTTCGTTTTCTCTCCAAATGTTTAATAACATAAGAAAAACTAGAGAAATATGCAAGCACAATTCAAGAATCACAGAACTGAACAAAAATTAGGTCATTTTTTCAAACTCAAAATTGCCTTGACGCAGTAAAGTTTGCATCATATTAACTCCATAATTACTCTATTTATGGGGACAATTAACAAAAAAATGTAATGGGTATCACTAGAATAAAATGCTAGTCAGATATCATGTTGTGAATTGTGTGTGCGGAGCAGTGAATTCGAAAATATACTGAAATCATGCTCACACTGACTTCACTCAATCATGGCATCAAACAAGAATGCAATGTCGCTCACCCCTTCGCCACCTCTCCTTCCAAGGCCTACTGGGAGGTCCCAGAGCTACTGAATACTCAGAGAGTACTGGATATGAAGGGAATGAAACAAAAGAAGAGCAGAGCTCACATTTCTTCCAGCATCCACTCCAGCTGTGGCCATGAGTCGAGACACTCCAACTCCATCAACTCCTGGAAGACTCCAGCCAGCAACTGTACGTCCTTCATGTCTCCTGCCTTGGCATCGTGAAATATGGCAGGATCAAAGAGGCCATGGCACAGGCAGGTGAACCCCTTGCCCCCTACAAGAAACAACTTCCAGTCACCACAGGTGTGAACATGAAACAAAGACACAATGGCCCACAGGTGGCATTTTGGGCACATTTCAGTGACCACATTGTGTTTATGCCTCTCGTGACAGAAAACAGCCAGAGGCATATGTACTATGGGGGGGAAAAGTTTCCCAACAAATGGAGTTTCACTCAGAGAGAAAATGGGATTCCTTTCTGATGGCACATTATTCTCGGCCACCATGAGGGAAGTTCAAACAGGGTAAGGTGATTGCCCGACTATGAGACGGAATACCGGCAGTAGCTTGGTTGCCCCGAGCTGTAATTGCGCTTGTGTCCAGAACGGAGGCATATTGTTTCTCGCATTCTTTTTAAATGCCATAGTTAACTATCTCGTTCCTGCCGGACTTTCCTCCACATTCTTCACCTTTCCTACCTTTTTCTTTTAGGCTTCGCTACTACTATGGGGGGAAACTTTTTCCCCCCATAGTATGTCTTAGGGCACGACCAACTCTGTGGCATCTACAGAGCAGGGATAGTGAAAACTTCCTTCCAAAACCGTTAACAGTGCATCCCACCTTTCCCTTCATAAATTAAAGCCAAAGGAATAGAGACAATGTGACAGTGAAATGAAATTAATGCCAATCAATGACAAGGTTATCCAAGATACTTGAGCTTGACTCGTCAAACAGATTGCTTTGAGTGAAACCCATAAATGAGAACGAGGATTGTTTCCCATGATGCTCTTGCAAGTACATGAGAACAGCTATATGAGGCAGCACTGATATGTGACGTTGAGCTTTGCATGGGGGGCTGCGCTTTGCCTTTGATCACTACCCAACTGCAACTGCAATACTGTGCACAATGTTTGAGAAGGGTCATTTGCAGTTGTAAACAACTCATTCTTTCAACACAAAAGGAACTTAGAAATGCAGTAAATTTATATTTTCCCACAATTTACAAAATTTTTGTTGCAAACCATCAAATTTCCTATGCCTCCAACATTTGTAGAACCCTGTACAATAATAATAATTTTTTATTGTTCAGTCGGTCTAATAATAGGACATAGAACATGGTCAAATAGAAAATAGTACAAAGAGAAAAAGACATGCAAAAATACACATAAATTCGTCCAGGTGGTAATAGGTTTTAGCTAGTAGTAGCCTCCTTAATTTGCGCTCGAAAGTATCAATACTGGACTGAGTTTTTACATTCAAAGGTAATTTATTAAAAATAAGGGAGGCTGAGTGATGCGTTCCCTTTCTAGACAAGGCACAAGGTTGCCTCCTCAAATGAACATCATTTCTGCACCGATTGAAATAATCACGTAAGGTAGAACTCTGACAAAACAAATCAGGATACATCTGTACAAATAGTGCACAATAAAAAATAAATAGGCACGGTAGTGTCATTATTTTAAACTTGAGAGACAGTGGCTTTCCTGGAGATCTAATAGCAGCCATGGCTTTCAAAGATCTCTTTTGCATGGAGATTGTAGCAGCACTGGTGTTGCCCCAAAATATCACACCGTAAGACAGGTGGGAGTGGATTTTAGTGAAGTAAACTAGCTTTAAGATCTCCACAGAGGTGGTAGGGGCAAGTTTACGAATCATAAAGATATCAGATGCAATTTTTTTGTTCAGATTATCGATGTGAAATTGCCAGTCAAGATTTTCATTCAGAGTTAAACCCAAAAATTTAGTAGAGTTAGATTGCTTAGTTGAATTACCACCATTGACCCATACTTGAAACAGTTAGTTAAGCAGCGTTCGTTACTTCTAAAAATTTATCACTAAGGTTCAAAGTAGAGGTGTCATCAGCATACAGGGTCACCTTACACATAGGTAGGTGATATTTGAGATCATTGATGATGATGACAAATAAAAGAGGACTCAGGATTGATCCTTGAGGGACCCCACAGTTCGATTTGAGAGCATTGGATCTGAGTGTGTTAGCACCAGCACCAAAAGTTGTATTTAATTGAACTATTTGCATTCTATTGGATGGGTAAGACCGTATCCAAGCTAGGGCATTGCCATTTATTCCAATGTGATTAGCTTAGAGAACAGAATGCTGTGATTTAGGGTGTCAAAAGCTTTAGATAGGTCAAAAAAATCCCAATGATTTCTTTCTAATTGGAAAGACTCCAAGTGATATCGTTAATGAGTTGGAAAGCTGCAGATATTGTAGATCTTCACTTGATGAAGCCATGTTGGGAAGAATTCAGCAAGTTAAAATGGCATTAATAATTCATAACGCGATTGTAAAAGAGTTTCTCAAAAACTTTAGAGAAAACAGAGAATAGTGCAATAGGTTGACAGTTATTGGATTCTGTGAGCAATCCCTCTTTGTGGATTGGAATAATAATAGCAGTTTTTAGGTAAGTAGGAAAATGACCATTACAGACAGACAGGTCAAAAAATGTCAGACAGGGGGGGCAGAAATAATCCTAGAAACTAATTTAATGATGGATATTGGGACTCCATCATATCCTACAGACCAGGAATTAGTGAAGGAGTGTATAATGTTGGCAACCTCATTAGGGGTAGATGGGGAGAGAAATATTGACAAAGAGGTTTTACCCCAACTAAGAGAAGGCAAATGTATGTTATTAGCAGTTTGACGGAATTGGCTATTGAAACAATTAGCAATTTCAACAGGCTTCGAAACAGGAAAGTCATTGAATTTAATGAAAGGTAGTCTCTGATCAGTTATTTTTTGTTTGTTGGTTGATAATCCTCCATGCAGCTTTGGAGAGGTTATTTGATGATGCAATGACATGGCTATAATAGTTTTTCTTAAATTCCCTAATGTAGAAGAACTTCATATTGGCTGAGGAGGGAGGGATCAGAAAACTTTGACAGTCGATGCAGTTCTTTAACTCTGGCATTCATATTTAGCAGCTCAGGAGGAAACTTAATGTTTCTGCTACTATAGTTACATTTCCTTGTTCTTAGTGTAAAAGAATGATTAAAAAGCAACAGAAATTTGTTCAGGAAAGAGCCAAACTTGGCATCAACATCAAGTGAGCCATGGTCTTGTTCAATCCAGGTTGCATTAGCCACATTATAAAGAAATTCCGCAAAGCTATCCCTGTGATAAAAACGTTTAGTTACATAAATGGGATACATAAGTTTAGAATCAGTAATTTTCAACACAACCCCAAGCTTACAGTGATCAGAAATATAACAAGATGTAGTATCGCAAGAGATATTTTCTCTGGAAAGTTGTATACAACTAAATCTATCAGAGTAGAAGAATGTGAGGTTACTCTGGTGGGAACGTCATTCATTACAGCTAACCCAAATGAATGGAAAACAGAATCTAATTCTAAGTATTGAGTTGAATTTGATAATATATCAGTATTGAGCAGATAATATATCAGTATTGATAATATATCAGTATTATTTACACAACATCATTTTCCATTCATGTACCTGTTATTTGTATCTCAATGCGATAGATTTTAAAAAATTTCACTTCCTAAAACATTTGGCCAAGCATACCAGTCTATATGAAATACTTTTTATTTCATTTTGTACATACACACCTAAAAAAAATGAGACGGTACAGTAATGAACTATTTTATGGCAGAATTTGAACATTGCGGTGAAGTTCACAGCACCACTTGTGGCGGAAATATGAAATAATTAGGACATGAATTAAAGATACTTTGCAACTATTCCACATAAAAATTTATTTCGAAAGAGTCAACATGTTTCACTGCACTACAGCATCATCAGGACTAACATGGAAGTTAAACATGCCAGAACATATAGTCACGTAAGGAGGGTGGGGGTGGCGGGTGAATATTGTCCTGGGTTAGAGGGGTGGGGGAGAGAGGTGAAGGCAGGGGTGAGGAAAGGTTTGGGAATTTTGAGCTGAGCGTTGGTCAGTGGTGAGGAAGGGGAGGTGGGACGGGTGACGGACTTCAGGTGCTGGGAGGGTTTGTTTTGGATTAACTGCGGGAGGTCAAGGAGTGGGGAATGGAAGGGAAAAACGTGGTCATTAGTGATGTTTTCTTTCATATTCACAGCCGAAAGGATGAACAATTGTTCCCAAATGTCCATTCTGGTCCCCTTTTTCTCTCTGCGAAGCATTTCTGGGATAAAATCCGCCTGGTGTCCTTCTGCCAAGAGGTGAGCCGCGAACTGGGATTTCCCCTCCTTCTTTTCAGTCCTTCTTGTGCTCGCCTGCTCGGACCCTCAAGCTTTTTCCCGTCTGTCCAATATAAGACGCCATACAATCACCACACTTTAACCAGTAAATTCCACTTGGTCACTGATATTGATGGAGTCTTTCACATTGGGAAGCAGGTATTTAAGGTTTGTTTTGTTATGGAAGGCTGGTTTGATGCCAAGGTGGTTCAATAGGAGAGTTTTTGTTGAAAAACGGTATCTTGAGGTTTTGTTTTGTAAAAAGGACAGAGATCAAGGTGACAGGTAAAAGCACAGCGATATTGTAATTAAAATTGTGAATCTGTAGTGTTGTAATATGCAAATCCTCCTTACATATTTATTATTGATAGAATGGAAGCGCTCTAATTCCTTGCTATTTGCAGAGCAATCGAATACAAAGACAAGAACGACGACAATTTCGTCTTATTCGCCGGTAGTTGAGGGATATACATCCTTTAGAAATAAGCGAAGAATATTTTAGAACTCTTCTGCATTTCAAAAGGACTGGCTCGCGATCTCGAGATCACCACCCAGCTGAGCCCTAAACTAATAATAATTAGGCAGATTATAGTTTGCCAGTTTATTTGCAGGTTGGTTCCGTGATTTCAAAATGTTCATTCCAGTATTTGAAAACTCGAACGTTCCGTGCACATTAGTGCATTCAACTTTTACCTAATAGCAATGATTTATTCAGACGGCAATAAGATTCATGTCCCATTATGCGAAACTGTATTGAGCAACAGTTTGGTATAATGAAAGCACACCACGGTATAATGAAAAAACACCACGGTAAGCTCAGAATATCCCCTAAAGATTGCTTGTGATTGATCTATTTCAGCAATCCTCTGACTTCATGAAATACCCACTTTTAATCTTATATTCTAGTTAAGTTCTATTCATGCACCCTTAATCATTTCCTCTGCTAGTACGATGAAATTATGAAAATACAAGCCATATGAGCCGCTAAGAGAACATATACATGATAAAATCGTATTTCTAACTCTACGCATTCACGAAAGCATTATACCTATTTTAATAATAATAATAATAGTATTTATTTACGGGTATGGAGCCCTTTTACAAAAATACAAAGTATGAGAATTCAATCAAAAGGTATAGAAGAGTAAACAACACTCATTATCTTTATAATTAGCCTAAAACTATGAACATTTTCATGAGACTTTGTAAACCAAATTTTATAAAATAAATATGAGACAGAATAAAACAAACATTTAACACTAAAATTACAGCTATGTTAGAAGCTATAGCTATACCACTATTATGGTCGATTTAGAAAGGTATTTGTAATGGTCGGTTTACAGAGGGACGTGGAATGAAGTCCGTGGGCTACTTCCAGTAAGTGAAGACACAAGGTATATAAATACAGAACCCATAAGTAAGAAAAATATCTACTCCCAAAAAAACATATGATCATAATAGTGATGAAGTACCAGAAACACTACACTCCGTATAGAACTTCAGGCTCAGACATTTAGAATAATCCTTGCACACTAAATTATCACAATACCTGTTACGCATTGCACATTAGTGGACTGTTTCAGGTTACATCTGTTTTGTAGAACATACACATGATCAAATCGTATTTCTAACCGTACGCATTCATGACAGCATTATATTTTAGTGGACTATTTCAGATTACATCCGTTTTGTATAACGTCCGTACTACTTATACACTACGTTTGATTTGTCATCATTATAAAACCAATTCGTTCTTAAGTTGCTATTCAGCTACATTAATACGAATCCGTGAATGAAAATAACATCAGTACATGACATGCAATCATTACTTTCGAAAGATTTGACTCTACTACTCTCTTGAATGGACTGCATCTTCATTACTTGTTTACAAACATTCCACAGCTGATGAAATGTGTCGAAGGCTCCCACTGTCTTTTCTCATTTTCTTGGGATGACCAACATACGAAATTCTAGATTTTCACAGCCATGCGCAACTGTTCACTCGTCGTCCGTCATAGGCGTCATAAGCCTTATGACGGTAGCTTACGGAATCGCTCGAATGTCATAGCCGTCATAAGGTGCCCGTCATAGCCGTCATAAGGTGCTCGTCATAGCCGTCATAAGGTGCCCGTCATAGCTATCACCCTTATGACGCCTATGACATTTACAGAATCAACCCGCTGGAGCCTGTGAGAAAGGCGAACAAAGTAACCCTGTCTCTGTGGAATTATAGACTTGGACACTAAACAATGAGGACATTAGAAAGTTAGACGCTAATGCGTTGGACCGTAATGCCTTGTATGCTACTTTGTTCAAGTTCAAATACAGTTGAGCATCCTTAATCCGGCACGGTCAGGACCAAAGGGATGCCGGATTAGGGATTTTGCCGGACTACGGGACATGCTCGCGGCCAAGATTAAAGCCACCAAGTGCGTCCACCAGGTTGCGGATGGTGGGTTGACCTCTAGATATAGAGGTTAGCTGCGAGATAAGTGAGTTTATTCGTCGAATAAACAGTCGTGGATAAAAAGCGACGGCATTCCAAGGGAGTATTGGTCTATCCCTGGGTAAGGTAAGCCTCTAAATAATACAGAACCTGTGAAGATGCCGTGACTTGGCAACAGAGGCCGCCAATAATTATGCTTCTCATCACCGGAGGAGAGGGCAGCAGCTCTTCTTCACATGAGTGAAGGTGGAGACCACAGTGGTCGGTACAGCGACACTCATTTCACTACAGGCGTGGTAACATTTACTTTAATGGCTGTAGTACTGCGATGTGAAAGGCAAGGGGAAACCACCACATTATTATCCCGAGGAGTCGCAGCTACTCCACTCTTTCCTTTATTATCAGATGTGATGGCACCCTCTCGAGTAAAGGTAAAGTAGTCCCCCATTCGGATCTCCGGGCGGGGACTACCCGAGAGAGTACATCAGTCAAGTGTGATAAGTCATTTTAGGGCAGAAACGTGAAACGTGCGATCACTTCGGAACTGCGGAAGACTGGAGAACCTGAAGGTGGAAATGCGGAGAATGGACCTCGATGTATTAGGAATCAGTGAAATGAGATGGCCCAAAGAAGGAGACTTTTGGAGTGGAAGTTACAGAATTATTCACACTGGATCACTGAATGGTAATGCTGGAGTAAGCATAAATCTCAGGAAGAGCACCGGAATGCATGTGAAGAGCTTCGTGCAGTACAGTGAAAGGATTATTATGGTTAAAATTGAAACTAAGCCTACAGATACCATTGTGGTGCAAGTTAAATGCCTACGTCGGACTACGAAGATGAAGAAGTGGAAGACATCTACGAAGATATCACAGAAGTTATAAAACAGGTAAGAGGAGGAGAAAACCTAATTAATTTAGGAGACTGGAATGCTGTCATTGTAGAAGGTCACGATGGAAGAATAACTGGAAAATATGGATTGGGAAACCGAAAGAGGAGAAAGACTGCTGGAGTTCTGCACACAACATAATTAGGGAAATGCAAAAGTCGGAAATGCGATAATGCGAATTTTAACGCGGATTCTGGGGTTTTCCCGCACATACGCAAATTTTGTGATAATCGCGAATTTCACCAATTCAAACGTGGTTTTCATCATTTTATTCTTCTGCTCATTGTTCTTCCACGAAAGTTTTTTCGAAGCGTATGTTTATGGCACATTGCTCCCATAAACTGAGGATTTGGATAGCTTTCTTGGCTAATTTTCAATAATATGTGGTAAAATAACAGTACTACACTATAGGAATTGACGATCGTGAATGAGTCGTCAGCGAGAAATCACTGCGTAATGTTTTCACCAACAGTATAAAATTTTGACGCGGCTCTAATTCATTGCATCAAAATATTCCCGGAGAGGATGAATGATTAATAACGAAAGAAAACTAGTAACTAATCTGATATATTCATTTTGAGCGTAGATAAACACAGTATATTATACGAAAATAATACGCACAAGAGAGTTTTTGAAAAATGCCTTTCTTGTCGAAAGATGACATCTAAGCATCAAATACGGTGAAAAATTCTCGGGTATTTGTTAAAATAAAGGTGCCTTCCCGATGTCCTCAAAGTAATGAATGATGTCCACAAAGTAACACATTCGAGGAAAAAATACGACTTGTTTGTTAAGAGGATGTCTAAACCACGCCTGGCTACTTTGTAGCTACGGTTTCGGCTACTTCGTGAATACGTTTCATGCGATGTCTACAAAGTAGCCGAAATGCCATTAAGTATTTTTTATCGCCACTACCGGCGCTCCCGTTTTAATCCCGGGAAAGCTCGAAAAGTAAAGTGGGTTAGAAGTAGCTTACCGTCATTTGAGACATCGGCATCATGAATTTTTTTCGTTTCGTTGCATTCAAAAAAAGTATATTGCCGAAGTGGGCAGTGACCACAAAACAACGCGAAGCAGAATTTTGGGACCACAGATTATATTGTGCTGATGACAAAACAATATTTTGTCATTTTTGCAATACAACTGTTTCGTAGGAAAGGAAGGACAGCTGCACGAAGCATATCATGAGTGAAAAACACAACTCTAGTGTAGAAAAAAATTCTGCAAGTGGGAGTAAAACTATTCGGCAGGCATCAAGTACAAAATTGCTCCAAACGACCAAGAAGAGAGATGCCTCCTATGAATTTGCAAAAGACACAACAGAGGTCTTCATAAAAGCCAACATTCCGCTTGAGAAGGTGGGCGATCCAAACATTAGAAGATGGTTAAACAACTACGTAGAAGGTTAGTGTTAAATTATGTACTTTAGTAGCTGCACTAGACCATTAATAAGTGAAAATTTTATGTTTTTCATACATCTAGTTATTCCATAATGCATGCGAACATAATAGGTTCCCATAAATATTGATCAAATTTTATGAATTCTGCAATTTCTTTGTTTGATGCATTAGGATTCATTCTCCTTTTATTTTATATCTACAATACCCAGAGGCTGGTGACCTACCCCATGCTCGAACGCTTCGAGAAAAATATGTAAATTATCTGGCCAAGGACCGAATTGAAGAAGTTAAAGTTGCTGTTCAAGGCAAGCCCACTGATGTTTTTTGTGATGAAACCACGGACAAAAAAGGCAGATGTGTATTTGTGGTACTGTTTAGGACATTTAAAGATTTTAATGAGCAGCCATTGCTTTACGTTGGTGGTGTCCACTTTCTAGAAAGTGCTGATGCAACCCAGTGTATTAGAGTAATACTTGAGTCCCTGAGGATTTATAATGTGCAATACTCAGATGTTAAAAGTGTTATAACAGACTCTGCCAAATATATGACAAAGTGTGTTGCAGGCTTGAAATTGATTATTGGTGAGGAGTTAATCCACATACAATGCTGGGCTCACAAATTAAATCTTATGGGAAATATTTGGATCCATCAGATGGCTGACCTTAAGAGAGCAGTACTGATGACCAATATTTATTCCTCCACACAAGAAAAAGAAAACATTTGTACTTAAAATTTCTTCAGGACAGAAATGAAGAGTTTAGTATTACAGTAGAAACTCGAAATTACGAAGTCGACGGGACCCAAGAAAAATCGGCACTTCGTAATATCAAATTTCGTATCAACTAGTATCTTTCAAAAAGCATCAAAGTAAAAAGCGATGAAGCTCTTTTTCGTTTCTTTAAATTAAGATAAACTCTCGTGATGTACTTGCATGATTTACAAAGTTATAATTCATAAAAGTATACTTAAATGTGTGTTCATGCCCACAAGGTGCTAACAGTTTAACGCAACTAATTTGTCGGAGGTTGATTCTTCCGATTTATGGGATTTCCACCACATCGTTCCATCTTTTCATGGCGGAAATCCCGAAACTCGGAAGAATTAAACTCCCATCTAAGCCCTGCAAAAAATTTACATCGCGACAACTAACTTGCCCTTCTTTTTTTCCAATGAATGATTAGGCAATGAAGCGACTTTGCAAAATGTTTTGGCCAGTTTGGAATAAGCCTATAAAGCTTCATAGTGCATTTTTCTATATTATGTCCTAACTGGAGAACTCTTTAACTAAAGTGTGAGCAATGTTTAATCATCAGTAATACTGATTGATGCATACAATAAGGAAGTGTTCGACTTGCGCGATCATTGGCACCGGATATTGAAATTAGAGGAATAAAATTTCGTTAGAAGATGGTCCTTTCTCCGCGTCAGGCACAATATATGTATCTACCTATGTTAAGCTAAGACAGTGAAAATAAGATTCTCTCGCGAATGCTATGCGATGGATACACGTTTTGTATTTTGTATAAATAATGATAAGCCCATTAATTTCCCGAAATAACAATCATTTTTCTCCCTTGAATTCAGCTTATTTGTGCGTGGTTATTTCCGAGATGATAAGAGCTGAAAGAAGAGCTTATAGAAGAGTCCAGCTGTGTGTACCTCCTTTCAGAAGTAGGGTGTACAAGCCACTCACTTCAACGGTGAAGGTGAGATAGTTCCTTTTACACTTCATCGGCTACTAACGATGCTAACATTACAAATCAATAATTTTCGTTTTTCACTCTACTACACGAAAGCTTCAGTTGTGGTTCTATTCAGATTACGTCTGCCTGCCTGCTCTTCATTCATTATATCTCAGAATTCTTTTAAACATTCGCTATTGAATTGAAATGTGGGATATTTTTGCTAATGGTTTTTCCTTTGCTTACGATCAAGCCTTGCTCGATGACTACATCAAAACGCTCAATGAGGACGGTAAATTAAACATGAGCCTTTCGATGATAACAATTGCCAGCCGGAATAATTATGCCGTCGAGCAAGGTTGAGTGTAATGAGTCTGAAATAGTGAGAAAAAAAGCTTCCTTGGGTTATATTCACGACTGAATATACCGCTCCAACAACATAGCACCATCTCCGATACATGTCATAGTTATTGCAAACGCACAGCAAACGATTTCTATACCAGGAATATTCATCATGGATTTATGTTTGGGAAAACTGGTAACAAAAAATGCCAGGGATCATGAGAGGAAAATGCTGGTTGTAGCAATTAGTCTTATAACATAACGCAAGGCCGCCATAGTAGTTCGCGGTCGCTAGGGGAAGAATCAACAAGAGGGAGTCGAGGAGGAGCAGCGAGAGGGGGACGTCGCCCACGAGTGAGGCGGAGATTGGTGTTTGAGTTTTTTGGCTGTTTTGTTGGGGTGAAGGAGGAAGTTTTGGAGGTGGGAGTACCAAGTGAGAAGTGCATTGACTGGCAGGAGCGGGAAGGCGAAGTGTGGAACTGTGTGCACCGATCGGTGCTGTGGCGGAGCATATGGTATTAGGGTTGATAAAGTGACGTGGATAGTTTTGGAGGTGTTGAAGATATTTTGCTTTGTTTCCGCCATCGGGAACATGTATTGATTTGCAGCTATATGTTGTTGCATGGATGGGAGAGTATATTCTATAATTTGAATTTGTGTGTTGAATATCTGTCCTTTTAAATCTTGTTGCATACCAGATTGTCTAAATAGATCTGCGTCCATTCGAAATCCGTCTTAGGTTACAGTCTCTCGCCGGCGAGTATATCCGTACACGACTACTTTAAATTTTTTTACTCGTTGGCAACTCTGTGGACTCGTGGTTACAAAGCCGAATGCATTTTATGTCAGATTGGTTTCATATTTTATGAGCTACGATGCCTACGATTCAAAGTCGTCCTTACTATTGTAGCATTGAAAAATGAGATATCGTTCAGGTAATACATTCAGTGCATAATGTATTCGGCGACGATGATTAATTATATGTTTAACTCTGACAAGGAGCGCCGGAAAACGTTACTGTGATCCATCATTATTCGTATAAACGAGTAACTTTTTCACGTCGGGACCAAGATCCGAGGTTCGTAATTTTAAAACTTCGTTATTTCGTAATATCGCGTACTGTTACATACACTTAGATACCCTTTTGGTCGGGACCGAAGATTTTGCTTCGTAAAATCAAAATTTTGTAATTTCGAAGTTCGTATTTTCGAGTTTCTACTGTATTCCCTATTCCTGTTGTCACCAGATGGAACTCCTAGTTTCTTAGTGTCTTTAATTTAGCCGATTATTTTCCACACAATGTTGACTTTTGTAACACTGACAAAATGGAAGCGATTCACAATTCCGGTGCAGGATATTTTTGTACTTTAAATAATGATAATTTTTTTTGATAAAACCACTAATTACTTACAAACCATGTCAACATCTAAAGCAGCTGCTGTAAAGTCAATACTAATGCAGATGGCTTCAAAGGCATCAACCAAACTTAGTTCTCTTATGGTAGAAGACCCAAGCAGAAAAATATTTGAAAATCTCTCAGTTTTTTATCCCCAAGAAGTTCTGACTACAGAGGTGCACCCTGACTTAATTACAAAATTAAAAAAAGTTAATGGCCTTGAGTCAATGGAGACAGAGAAGTTGATGTTGGGGTTTGGAGAATTACAGCAATTACTACAAAAGCAAAATTCCCAAGGTTCAGTGGATATAATTAATGCCATTCAGGTGCTCAAATTGTCTGAGACATCATTTGCATTCAAGTGACTGGAAGCAATTTGGACCCCCTGTGCAAATGTGGACTCAGAAAGATTTCTTTCCTGCTATAGCACTGTGTTAACAGCTAGGAGAACAAATCTAAAAGAAGACAATTTGGCCACCATTGCCATTTTTTCATTTGTCTCTTTATGTAAGTTGAAAACATGAATACGTGAAGACTAAAATGTATATAATGTGAATTCAGTCAATACTCGATGTTTATTATTGCTTAAATTATCCTTAGTCAATATCATCCAAAAGTCAGGGCAAGGGGTGTGCCCACTAAAAGTGTTGCACTCAATCAACATCAATTATTTTGCCGTTAAAATAACACTGATTTCAGGGTAAAATAATACCACTTTTGTAAAAAAAAAATATCACCACTTTTGGCTAGAAAATAACCCCACCTTTTGCATGTCCCTAAACATAAGTAAGCGGTTACTAACACATTGTTACAAAATCACAACCGAAGAAAATACATGTGGTAGATGCCAGGAGACAGAGGAAGATTTCAAATAGACTACATTTTAGTGAAGCAGAGGTTCAGGAATCAGGTGAAGGACTGCAAAAGCTACCCGGGTGCAGACATTGATAGCGACCATAATTTAATGATGATGAAATGCCATCTTAAATTCAAGAGATTGAAAAAAAGGTAAAGAACATTCGGCAAGTAGAAAAACTAAAGGAGACTCAACACCAGCTGGAATTTCAGAAAGCAGTAGAAAACAACATAGGAGAGGATCTGACTGAGAAACCAGCGGACGAGTGTTGGGAAAACATTACATGTAGACTACAAGGAAGAAAGTTCTTGGAAGAAGAAAAGTTGTTAAGAAGAAGCCATGGATCATGGAAGATGTCTTAGTGCTGATAAAAGAACGAAGAAAATACAAGTAAGCGAAAACTGAAGAAGGGCAGCTTTGCTACAAAAGAATAAGGAACGAAGTAAGTCGCAAAGCCAGGAAAGCTAGAGAAATGTGGATGAACAATCTGTGCAAAGATGTACAAAACAACCTTTCCCTTGGAAAGGTGGAAGCTGCCTATAGGATAGTTAGGAACCACTTCAAGGAACAGAGTGCAAGATGCACTGTTGTAAGAGATAAGAATGGAGAACTTTTGATTGAAAATGAAGACAAATTGAAGAGATGGAAACAATACCTGGAAGAGTTATACAATGGGAACAATCTCAGCATGAAAGTTGTTGAAGAGGAAAGCGAAGTCGAGAAGGATGATATGGGAGCATCAATATTGAGATCGGAATTCGACCCAGCAGTAAGGGAAATTCGGATGAATAAGGCTCCAGGAATTGATGATATCCCCACAGAACTGATAAGGAATGTGGGAGAGAGGACACTGGCCCATCTCTACAAGGCCACCTTCGACATGTACTCAACAGGAGAAATACCCAGGGACTTCGAGAAAAATATCATAATTCCTATTCCCAAAAAGAAGAGAGCACTGTAGGGATGTGCGAGTACTCGAGTGTCGAGTAGTTGGTACTCGACTCGAGCACTCGAGTATTTTTACGAAAGTCGAGTCGAGTCGAGTAGTTTTTGTCGACGGAGCCGCCAAGGCCAATAGGTTCAGAGATCTGCCGACAGAAAGCACTATCATCCAAATCGAGTAAATCTCTGGTTACACGGTAGATAACACGTACGAACATGTACTTACGTACGTTCATTTACATTTGCGTGAATGGTTTCATGTACGTTTACGTGAACGGATTTATGTACGTTTGCGTGAACGAATGGATGAATCGGTGGTTACACGGTCCATGAAACCGCATATGTACCGTATTACTCAGAATGTAGCCCCCCCCTTTTTGGCCAAAATATTCGCAGAAAAAGTCTGGGGTGGGGGACGATATTCGAGCTCAAAGCACCTAATGTCCGTTGTAAAATACCATCCCCGTAGTTTGAAGGCTTAGATCACAAAAACGAGTATTTCAATTTTAAAATAAAGTATATCGAACTAAATCTTGTTTATTTATACGTTTAATAATGCCAAAAATATATTTTTAGTTGGTTATATTAATTAATTTTTCGACTGAGACAGATAAAAACACCGGATATTATTTAAGTTCCGGGAAGCAAGTTTGACGCCCACTTGAAGATACACATGAAAAGCCACTTCTCTTTTCTTCGCATAAGATATGGAACATATATTTATCTTAGACCAAACAAAGTTTAAAATAGAGTACTCAGTTACTAATTACGTAACGAATAATATTTAAAAATGCGCTATCTCAGCATGCGGAAGTCGGAAATTAAGTTCCTTTTGATGGTATTCTTCGTGTTTGAAAACTAAGAACGTGTAAAATGACTTAACAAATTGGGAGAATTAGATATGCTTTCAACATGTATATATTTATTTCGGAAAGCGAGCTCCACGCGACAGGACTTTTGGCCTGGAGAGATAAGCTGCTCGAGGTTGTCAAGTTGTAAGCTACCGTAGGTACCGCGCGCACCAAACACCACGCGAGAAAATTGCTCTAGTTATCACAGGAAAAATATCCTTGCCTATGCTTGAATAAAAGTTTATAAGTTGCAGTATTCACCAAAATAAAATCAGCGATAAGAGAGATAGCCTTTGTCCCCACATTTCTCGGCTTCTCGACGAAAGAAACAAATTGCATTTTAAATTATCTTCAACTCCGTCTCCAAAATCTTTACGCAAGGAGGCATAATGACGGTATGCTTCCTAAGATACCGTCAGTTCTTAAAATGACACTGACTTGCATTCTTAAAGGCGATACTTTTTTCCGCTATTGTCGAGTCCTCATGACTCATTCACAGCGATAGGCGATCTGCTTGCAGCAGATGATTCCATGTGCGCGCTACCTTTCCAGGCATGCTCTGGACATTTGAGCGTGCTTTTATAGCCGAAAATAAATATATATCGATATCAAATGATCAACGAATTCTACTGAGATTTCATAAGTGGATTCATATTAATGACTCGAGAGCAAGAGAAAGGTCCAAACGGCGATTTCCGGAACGGAAAGCGCGCGGGACGGAAAATAACGCAGTCTGAACAATTCATCAATAACAAAAATATTGATGAATGTAATAGTATGAAACTTCGTATAACTATTAACAAAGCCCTTAGCTACAATATGTGAAAAGAAAAGTTTGATATCTCGATCTGTGTTGTTTTTACGATGCCCGAATTCGATGGATCCATCCGGTATAAAAAAAAAAATTCGCTTAAAATCCGTTCTTAAACACGTACTTCAATTTAAAAAATTGTAAAAATATTTTAATACTACCCGTAAACGTAGAAATAAACAAGCTTTAATTTGATATACTTTATTTTAGAATCGCTTTAGCCATCTTGGAGATATTGGTCTTCAAACTCACAGGTGAAGGAAATTTTGTAACGGATGGTATAGGCATCCTATTATAAGGGCATTACGGATGATATAGGTATCGTACAAAACTTATAAGTTTTACTATTCCATTTTTTTATTTCCTATTTAGGATTATTAATTACATCATTAATTTCAAGTTCCTAGTCATATCTTAAGGTAGATAATTATAAATATCTATAGATAATTATCTATAATAAATTTTTGTTCAAATATATTTCCGTAGAAATCGAAAACTTTAATCCACAGGACTCTATACAAAATTCATGTACCTGCTCACATTCATCCGTGAATGAAAATTCATTGTTCAAACATTATTAACTTGCATTAATGGATATTGGAAATAACCCGTGCTGATATTGGGTGTTCATGCATCGTGCAAATGGGGGTGATTGACACAGATCATTTTTGTGATTCTAAGTTCTATCATGTTTAGGCAGAAATCACCAATTTTGAAGAGATGGTGCCATTAATTCTAAGAGGAAGAAAAGTTATGTTAAAAACTAACTATGTAATTAACGGCCAATCATAACTTTGCTGATCAAATATTTACTGCACAAATAAGGCTCTTGGTACACTCTAGGTACCGTACTGCAAGCTAATTTACACATTTTTGAGTAATCCTAGGAATGAGGGTAATTTTCTTATTTTGAGAGCTACCGGGAAATTTCCATCATGTCTTTTGGCCTGCGCTCTGTGCCATATTAATTTGACTGTTTATAACTATGCATTAGGTAGGTAGACCTGCCATTTGATAGTCAGATTGCTGGCTAACTTTAATTGCGATGACTTAAGTAAGAACTGGGTCTCTTCACTAATGTACAATAATGTACAAACTCGACTCGACTCGATACTCGCGAGTACTTTACAACTCGACTCGATACTCGACTCGAGGTCAAAAAGTGCTACTCGCACATCCCTAGAGCAGAGAAATGTGAAAATTTAAGGACTATAAGCCTGACAACCCTAGACCCTCGCGCCGTGGCCATTTATGGGAAGGGGGGCTGAAAATGGAAAGAGTCATGTTTTTATAGCGGTTCCCCATGGATTCTGCCGAGTTGTGGCCCTTTAATGCAAAAATTTCATCCATTTGTACGTATCTGCAGTTATTAAGCCACAAATTGTCTATTTTGAGTGCGCGGCCGTGCGAAATTATGCCTGCCCACGCAGTGTCGTGGCGCTATGCCCCGAAGGCCGCTAGCACGTCTCCAGCCGGCTCGCGCCTCCTGCCCAGTCGCCGCGAATGCAGCGAAACTCATCACGGATCCGTCTTCCGTTGTTGTCTCATTAATATTAGATAATTAAACTATTTCCAGGGAATAACAATCACGGAAGGATTATTTGAAATTAATATAACCCTACACACTATAACCTTTTTTCCTGTCTCGTTGACATAAACGAATTTAAGTCGACTTTAAAAGAAGTGAAAAAATATTTTTTTTATGTTCACGACATATTGAGATACTAAAGTACAGGAAGGGGGCCTACGGTTTATCAAGTAGTCTGGTAGCGAAAAAAGTGTCCGAACTTTGGAGACGCACCTCTATTCCAATCATTCCGGAACGTGGTGTGATTTAAATGATTATATGGTACCATAGGACGTACTACGACTTAAGAAAAAATGCAAGCAAGCCTACGAAAGGTGCCAAATCGACAAAAAAATAGATATATTATTAAATAAATCCCAGAAACTGTGATATATTTTGCGTGACAGTGCTAAAGAATTAACGAGTGTAAATTTAGAAAGAGGATCAAGTTTTCCCAAATGAAGCGGCATTTTTGAGGGATCAAAAGACAAAACGAAAGATGGTATCCGGTGGATTGGATGCCTTAGAAACTCAACGATTAAAGAAAATCCTCAGAAGAGGATCGTCGGAGAGCATCGACTCAAAATCTTTCATTCTTGAAGAGGTAAAAAGTGAGCATCAAGAATTTTTTCCTTATACATCTCGAGAAAACTCAACCGACGAGGAACCAACCAACTTGGACCTCAGCGTTCTTTATACGATTAGGGATGAAAATCAACCTGGAACTCCTTCGGGGCAAAAGCGTCTTCAATTGCCTACCGTGGCGGAGGTATGTGCAAGTACCGGTGACGTGTCCCTCAGAGCAGCAGCAATGTCAGTGCAACTGTATCCGATGCAAAGCTCAAAACTCCGGAAGACATGTGAAAGGTAGTGGACCGACATTACTTATGAAGACAGAAAAAGAAGATGCCAGATTCAGTAGAAGTAAAGACAGATAAATCAAAAAATGCAATTGAAGGTCTGTATTTTGATGGCAGAAAGGATGAAACAATTAAACTGGAGAAAATAGGCAGGAGGACATATCAATCTAAGGTTAGGGAGGAACAGTCCCAAGACTGTTCCTCCCTACAGACAGGACTCAGTTAGGTCTTGTTTGTTGAAGAGCCAGGCTCCCAATTTTTCGGTTTTTTCTCCCCCACAGGAGGATCTGCAAGAAACATCATATTTGCAATTCTTGATTTTTTGCAAAAGAAAATATTGAACTTTAAAATTTTAAAGTGATTGGATGCGATGACACCAAAGTCTAATACAGGTCAGGAAGGAAGCAATATCCGTTTTGTACGAGCACGACCGTCGCTGGCCTTTGCGCCGTGAGTGGCCGGTTCAGCGCATGCGTGGCTGTCGGCTGTTTTCCGTGCCAGCCGTGGTGGTACGAGGCTAGCCGGCTCTCTTCTCCTAACAGCTCCCGACGACTGCACATCGCTCCTCGGAGCTGTCGACGGCACAAGCAACGACAACGTCTGCAACTCGGTCTACCAGCAAGGAAGAATGTATCTGTACTCTAATTTTGTGCCGATTTAAGTTGAGATTAAAGCAAAGCTAAGCCAGGAAATTGAATTCTATTTATTTCCTGCACGAACACGTTTGCTGGAAGCAAAACTCTGACGTCCCTTACAGTGGTCTATTTGCCAATTACACTTGATTGACTTAACACAGCGGCAGTTGGTAGAAACATTAGACGGGCAAACTAAGGGTCCACTTTTGTTTTCAAGACCTATTGTCTCCACCCTTCACGACTGCCACACTCCTGATATCATAAGATTCGAGCCAGTTCCAACAAAATTGCCCCACGAAGAAGACTTGAGATTGCTAAGCAGTGACCAGCAGTATCTTCGGGAAATTTCTAATGCTGTGTCCAAAGGATTTCGCTCAGAAAATTTGGCCAGATAAACTCCAAAAAACGTGGCTCATTCTCATTAGCTCACTACGACCAGCCGAAAACTGAGGCTATACGTGTCCACTGAAAATTCATACGCTAATTTATAAAATCTAGTGTCATTTTAAAGTATTACGCACCTGTCTAGTTTTCAGTGAAAAAAACCATTGTATACACGACAGTGCTGTGAATTTATGGAAATTATTAAGTTGATCAAGATATCTACCAGTAGATCTTAAAAGAGTCATTGATCCTATTATTCAGAGAAATGGTTTTTTTGGGCACTCAGAAAATTTACTCCTCCCAATGATTGCTGACAATGGAGAGAAAGTGTGAAGAAATGCGTGGAAAATAATTTTAGAGGCATGAAGAAATACGCAGGCGACGAAAATCCAAGAACTTTTGAGTTAACAGATTTTAAATTTGATGCAGAAGACTACAAGCTGATAATTCTGATAATATGGGACGAGAACACAGACTCGTGTTCTATCGCATCTCACGACTGAAGAAATTCGAGAATAACTTGAGTAATGTGTGGACTGTGGAACTCAACTGTGGAACGCAGTTGTCCTTGTCACACACAAGCTTTTGAAATATTTGTAAAATAGCTTCATTGACACCGCAACAACGAGAGACGATTAGAAACACTGATAATACCAGAAAGCAGAACCAAAATGCCAACCTTCAAAACCTAGTCTAGGTTCATGCTGTGATAGATTAAGTTTTACATTTATCTGCTTGACTTCAAAAATAAAAAATCGATGACCTTTAGTGTTCAATGAAAATAAAGTTTAAAGACGAATACTTGCACACATATAAAACGACTGGTACTACAAAATGACCACTTTCTTATTTTTACGATCTGATAAAGAAAATGCGTTCCTCTATTCTAAGAGTGGATGTGTGGGCGGGGGAGTTCATAGTGCAGGTACCTCAACGTGGTGAGCTCTGGTAACTACTTTAATTATTTTTGCATTCTTCTTCCATGCTGAAATATAATAGTAAAAGTAGGCTAAAAATCGGGAGGTGTTTATTTACTCCCTTAATGATGACGGTGTGTTATATTACTTTCATACAGTTCTTCTGTAATTGCTATTCCCTGAAATTAGTTTAATTATCTAATATTAATGAGACAACGGCGGAAGACGGATCCGTGATGAGTTTCGCTGCGTTCGCGGCGACCGGGCAGGAGGCGCGAGCTGGCAGGAGATGCGCTAGCGGCCTTCGGGGCATATGGCGTAGCGCCGCGATGTTGCGTGGGCGGTGCATAATTTTGCGCGGCCGCGCACTCAAGATAGGCAATTTGTGGCTTAATGGCTGCAGACACGTACAAATGGACGAAATTTTTGCCCTAAATGAACGCAACTCGGCAAAGTCCATGGGGAACCGCTATAAAAACATGACTTTTTCCATTTTCCGCCCCCCTTCCCATAAATGGCCACAGCGCGTTTGGGGCCTCTAGGGTTGACCTAGAGGCCCCAAATTTTTCTGGCCTCATTTTGAGTCACTTTGACAACTTTTTCCAGAGGGCCTAGTTTCTCCACGAAAAATCGATTTTTCCGATCCGCCCTACTGTGCACTGTCTCCCGTAATTTTTAATGTTTACATCGAGAGATCCATCAATGAAGTCAAGTAGAAGTGTTCTGGAGTGAACATCCACGGAGAAACAATCAGTATGCTACGGTTCGCTGAGGACATAGCCCTCATAGCAGAGACAGAGAAGGAGCTCAATAAGATGCTGACAACCGTGGAAAGGACAATGGCAATACATCAGCTGAAGATCAATAACAGGGTTTATAGGGGTTTTCATTTTTATTTTCCCTGACTTTTCCAGGATTTCCAGGCCATTATTAGTGATTTTCCCTGACTTTTGAGTGCGTGAAAACTCCAAGATTTCGGTCATTTATAGAGCTAAAAGTGGTATGTAGTGAGGAAGCAGAGAAGTCTAAACTTATGAAAAATTGTAGGTTTATTTTCATATTAATCATATGAACTTCCAGTAATAAGATATCAACAACTATAAGTCAACAAAATAAAAACTATTACTTACATTGATATGCCTTAAGAAAGGGTTTTAATTGCAGAAAAATATATGCAAAGAAGGCAAACCTGGCTTTTCCTTCAAACCTGATGTCATGTTAAAGTAGCTCTTTGAATCAATCTTGATTTTTTCTTCCTCACATCCTTCTACAAATTTTGCTAAGTGACTTCAAATTTGTTTGAGAAAAACCTTTTCGTCGCCAGAGGGACAAAGGGAAGCATTCTTGGCGAAATTGCTAGCAAATGAAAGTAAGAATATGAATGCACACACCTTTCGCCAATCTTTTCACCAAATTGTGCAGGCTATAGCCAGAAAGAACCAGAATAGGGCCCCTGGGCTGCCTCCTCCACAGCGAAGCCAGCCTGAGGCCAATCATCCCCTCCTTCACCCCACCCTCGGCTCCTATGCGCAGTTTTCGATCTCTTGGCATTTTCAGGCGATAAATTCCGAAATTTGAATGTTTTGCAATTTTTACCTAACCACACGTTAAATTCCCTGTCTTTTCCAGGATTTCCAGGGCCGTTTTCATTTTCCCTGACTTTTCCAGGATTTCCAGGTTCCTATAAACCCTAAATAAGTCTAGACTAAGACTAAGAAGACTAAGATATTGTTGTGCAGCAAGAAAAAACAGGCCAAAACCAACATTATACTAGGAAAACAGAAACTGGAAGAGGTGAAAGAATTCTGTTACCTGGGAAGCAGAGTAACGAAGCAAGAAAGAAATAGTGAGTAGAATAGCGCAGGCAAAGAGGGCATTCTATCAAAAGAAAAATCTACTTACAGCTGGAAATACAAGCTTGGAAGTAAAGAAGCAATTCATCAAAACGTATATCTGGAGCATGTTTCTTTACGGCAGTGAGGCATGGACGATGACAGCAGTGGAGAAGAAAAGGGTGGAAGCATTCAAATTATGGCGCTATCGAAGAATGATGAAGATAAAATGGATCGACCGAGAGACAAATGAAGAAGTCCTAAGAAGAGTGGGAAAACAGAGGAGTCTGCTGAAAACTATAAAAAGAAGACGGGACAACTTAATCGGCCACATCTTAAGACACGATGGCCTGATGAACACAATCGTCGAAGGAAAAGTGAATGGAAAGAATGGAAAAGGCAGGCCTCGTATGAGTTACATAGAACAGGTCGTAAAGGACATGAAAGAGAGGAACTATGTTGGTATGAAGAGGTTGGCCGATAGAAGAATCGAGTGGAGGGCTGCGTCAAACCAATCCTAGGATTGTTAACCCTTGATGATGATAATAAGAGCATAAAATAATTTCTTTCTCTGTGGAATATCTTGCACTTTTTACAATGATTTTGCAGCAATTTTGTGACTTATTAAAGATTTCGTGAAATAATATAGCTTTGGTGATAGCAAAATATTTGAAATTTAACATCTTCCAGCCGTAATGCATCCAGAATTAACTTAAAAATTTAATTAATTAAATATAAGTTAAAGTTTTTGACTTCTTTCGGGTATTTCACGGCATTGTCAAAAACGAAAATAGCCTACCTCCATACATAAGTACATATGCATGTAAAACTGAAAATTTTTCTTTCCAGCTACATATTTGCATTTTCCTGCAATTTGCACTTTTTTTCAGCTGTCCCTAGAAAAGTGTGGATAAATAAAGGTTTGTACTTTAGTTACACAATATGCAAAGACCCAGTCAAGTTGACACCGGGTGTATTTTTTGTATTCATAACAAAAAAATGCATTGCTACATGGAAGATTATCAATTTTTAAAAAAAGAATGCTGAATACATTCATCAAGAGCGGCGTAGGAAGTGGGGGGCAGGAGGGGCATTCGGCCCCCCTCAGAATTTGCTACGGGCCCTTGAGAAATGAGTCTTCATTAATAAAAATTAAATTTTCCTAGTATCCAGCTTGCCTATTCCCTTCTGATGCATATACTACCACCTTCATATGCCCTTTCAGTGGAATTCTAGTCTCTACCCCCTCCTATCCGCAAAAAAATGCGGGTCCTTTGCATAGGAGTCAGGCCCTTTCTAAGTTGGCCCCTCCCAGCAAAAATAGTTCCGACGCCCCTGTTCATGATACAGAAAAACCTCCCGTTAGCAAACGTCCTTTCAACGAGCGATTAACAAGCAGATGGAGTTGCTCCTGTCAAGCTGCCATCAAAAAGCACGCATTTTGACTCCCTTAAAACGAGAACATCCCTACAACCCCTGAGGTGGAGAGCCAGGCCCCTGAGCACTTGTTCACCTCTTTAGGATGAATTTTTCCCCATAGAATGCCATTGTTTATTCAGAAGTACGTGAGCCATCATTTACTCTTGAAATTCGTGTTCACTGTTTTCCTACACGTCTGTTAAAAATTGGGTGCACGTCTTTTGTGGAATTTTATGCATCAACAAGATCGTTTTTCGCAAATTTTTGTGACATAATCAAATAAGCCTTGAACCAGTACCCATGTCATTATTATTGTTTACTTTCGTTTTTATCATAATATACAGTTGCTTTTTTATAGGTTTGCTGCAAATACCATGGTCAAAAAGACTGGATTAGTATTGCCACAGGAGGTTGAACGTATCAAAAGCGTTAGCTGTACGTGAAACGTCAGCGATCGAAAAAATATAATGCACAATATCTTTATGTAGACGTACGGGAAATAGATATTCTGCAGAGAAGCCGGACATAGATATGGTGAGCTAAATGTCGTATGCTCTGCTTCAATTGACAACTCACGAGTTCATAAAAATGACTTAAAAGCACGCTTAAATTGGCTCTTGTTCATGTAAGAGTATCGCAGAGGGGAAAGAAAATATTTCTGGTGTCTCTGCATGCGTAAAATTGTGATTCATTGAACTTACAGCAGAAGAAAGAAGGTGGATCTTGGCCACCACAAACCTTTCTAGGGTTGAGGCGTCAGTAGATCCCGATTTTGAGAAAAATTAGAAGCAAAAGTTGCAGAAGTTGATTGGGCAATACAAACCAAAAGACATTTTTAATGCTGATGAGGCAGGATTTTTCTACGATAGAGATTTATCATGCTATTTTATGCTCATAGCGATGGTTCAGTAAAATTACCTCTGTTGTAACTGGAAAATCCAACAAAACTTGTTTAAAAATGTACGACAACTACCATGTCCCTACGAACAGAAACTCTTGGATGACCACTGAGATATTTCAGGAATGGGCCAAATGGTTGAACCCCATGGTGTTCAACCATCTGGCCCCCTCCCATCCGAGCCTCAACCCCATGGTTGGAGTTGAAGCTCGGATGGGAGGTCAGAAAAGAAACTTCTCTTGTTTGTTGATTGCTGCTCGGCTCAGAAATCGGGGGCATGTAAGAAATGTGATGGTGGTTTTCTTCCAGCCGAACAGCATAAGTCAGCTACAGCAGACCAGGGAGTCATATCCCATGCAGAGAGGGTGTGCCGACAATAATTGGTGCAGCATTAACTTGGAAAGATGTAGAGTACCAGCAACCTTTGAGCAACAATCAGCTCAAAGTTTCAAGGAAGCATTATGATAACATAAGGAACAAATCGAAGGACCACGAACTGGCCGTGAGAGCCTTTACTCTGCTGAAGTTGCAGAATAGAGTACAGAGAAAAAAAGTCATTCGCCTTGACCAGGACTCGAACCCGGATTTCCTGCCAGGCACTTCAATCAATAAGCTGCCAAGGCATCATTTTTCCCTGTGGAATTTCAGGCGCCTCAAAGGAAGAAAATGTACTCAAACTTCTAGACATATAATATCATAAATCAGTCATTGTGGTGCACATGATGCCATCGTCCAAGAGGTTAAGGCCGAATTTTAAGCACTAAGGTGCTTCCTATATAAGAGGATCCAGGTTCCAGTCTCGGGTCAAGTTCATCAGAATCATTTGAGTCAGGGAAAATGATTTTGTTCTCGGTGACACTTCTGCTATTGAACATAAGAAACATTTAAAATGCCACATATTCCACGATCATTGTAACGCAACATTTTGTTGAAAAAATATCTTCTACAAGAGCAGTGATTAAAATTATGGCAATGAAAAGGAGAATATAAATGGTAGGGAAAATATTAAATATTGCAGAGATAGAATAGTTTCGGAGTTATGAACTGCAATTTTTTCATAAAACTTTCAGTGGATTTTCAACGGCAAACAATGACAATTGCGAAACCTTGGTTTCTATTTCCCCAACCAAAATACAATATTGCCCGCAATCTTCAGATTTCTTTTGCCATTGACACCTTTGCAAATAATATTCATTATGAATTTTGACCATAAAAAATAATTAAATATATAGTAGTTTCACAATATATAGTATTAAATAATCCATAAAGTTCATACACAGTTCGTTAAGCAGCTGTGTTCGACTCAAGCGATAGCATAGAAAGAATGAAATTTACTCTTTGAAGAAATCAGCAAGCAAAATGAAAAACTATTCAATTTGTACATCATCTGCCGAAAAAACCACAGAGCCAGGATGTTCACCACACACCGTCATGTAAAAACATCATTGTCCCAAAGGCCAATCATTTTCCTCTTCTAAATAGGCAGTTATTTACAATGCAATTCTTCAGTAATTAGTACAAGAAACTAGGGATGTGCGAGTAGCACTTTTTGACCTCGAGTCGAGTTGTAAAGTACTCGCGAGTATCGAGTCGAGTCGAGTTTGTACATTATTGTACATGAGTGAAGAGACCCAGTTCTTACTTAAGTCATCGCAATTAAAGTTAGCCAGCAATCTGACTATCAAATGGCAGGTCTACCTACCTAATGCATAGTTATAAACAGTCAAATTAATATGGCACGTAGCGCAGGCCAAAAGACATAATGAAAATTTTTCCAGTAGCTCTCGAAATAAGAAAATTACCTTCATTCCTAGGATTACCTACTCAAAAATGTGTAAATTAGCTTGCAGTACGGTACCTAGAGTGTACTTAGGCATAATATGAGGTCTATATGAGTGACATGCTCTATTAACTTTAAAGTAAGCCAGGAGGCAAAATGTTTTTTCTTAAGGAATACATAAGCCTAATTAGAAGAGCAAATTCCTTATATTTCGCATTCCTATGTATTTCTTTTCAGAGCTAAACGCTTTCTCAGTGATGTCGTGTATGCCGGGGTTAGTCCAACAGTACAGTGAATTTCATACAATATGCCTTATTTGTGCAGTAAATATTTGATAAGCTCGCGCCTCAAATTTATGATTGGCCGTTAATTACATAGTTAGTTTTTTAACATATACTTTTCTTCCTCTTCCAATTAATGGCACCATCTCTTCAAAATCTGTGATTTCTGCCTAAACATGATAGAACTTAGAATCATAAAAAGGACCTGGGTCAATCACCCCCATTTGCACGATGCATGAACACCCAATATCAGCACTGGTTATTTCCAATATCCATTAATGCAAGTTAATAATGTTTGAACAATGAATTTTCATTCACGGATGAATGTGAGCAGGTACATGAATTTTGTATAGAGTCCTGTGGATTAAAGTTTTCGATTTCTAAGGAAATATTGTCGCGACCCGAACGGATGAGTCTTGAGCGGATGGTCCGGCCTCGCCGGCCGGGCCCCCCTCAGATTGGGGCTCGGGTCGCTCCCACGCTCCCGCACGCCCTAAATCATGATAGAACCTGGCCTAGCCTGCCGCCCCCTAATTTCCTTCCATAGAGAGGCCATCACTGCCCGATAATTAACTTGCCCCTCGACTCTCCCACCCTTCCATAGAGAGACCATCACTGCCCAATTATTAGGAAGGGAATTACTCTCGGCCCCTTGTCCCAATTCTTAAGAAGGGAATTAATCTCGGTCCCTTGACTTTCCTATTTTTCCATAGAGATACTATCACGGCATAAAATAGTAAGATGGGAATTAACGACCCCAAGGAAAGTATCTTGCAATCCGGCAGCCGCCCATCCGGGAAGCCTAACCACAGGTTGCACATGCAAGCCGGGAATGCGTAATTATGAATTCCGTGGGAAGTAAACAGGATGGGATGATCTCAGGCCTGGGGAAGGGGGGCAGAGACCAAGCCATCCTCTGACGAAACTTAGGAATTTTCCAGAACATTGTAGGGCGTTGGCACCTGACCCTATATAAACAAGGGACGCGATCGGCTCCCTCTCTCTTGCATTCGATCTGAACCCGTGTCCACGTCGTTACGCTGCCCGAAGAACCACCGAGCACCTAGCCGCTATCCGAGTCCATCTCCGCTACTCTCCACCCGCCCTTGAGACTCCGTCAAGCCTTCGACATGTAAGCCTTAGTCCTTAAGTGTTGAATAAATGGATTTCACTTAGAATGAGTGGTGTTTTGATTCTGGAAGACTCAACCTACCCGCAACGGTCCTTTTCTGAGTTACGAACCCCCTGTGGCCCCTTTGGGACACGACATCTTTGGTGGAGGCGTCTCCGGGTATATTTTGAGTTTTCCAAAATCAAACGCTGCTGCGCGTCCTTACGATGCATATTAGCAATAAGTTAGATTAAGTCATGTTGGTTATTGACGATTATGATTATTCTTCCGTCGAGTTGTGTCTTTTTGTAAGTGCATTTTGTGTTATTCTTTTCGATTGTGTTATTTTCGTATGTTTTTTTCATGCTGGCGTTTTGTGTCTTTTGCGATGTTTCCTCCTATAAACGAGATTAGATGTTAGGGTTTTTCTTTCAGAGGTCATTGTGTCATGAGTCGAGGTTCCCCCCACGTTAGAGTTAGCGCCCGTTTGCAAGGTAAAAAACCCGTGTATCACGTTGCAATTAAGCCGACGAGTCGGCCTGTCAGTGTGACTAGTATAGAAGAAGATTCAGACCAGCCCCCGCCTATCACCCCGGAACCAGAAATGACGGACAAGGCCGCAGAATCTTTAGAGATGGGCGAAGCCTCGCGGGTCGAGGCTAGCCCTGGAGGCCGGTCCGCGGGTTTTTCTCCCGTGGGGGATCGCCCCCTGCGCCTTCAGGGTTCACCGCTGACGCCCCCCGTTTTTAAGGGGCTTCCCGCGGAAGATCCGGTGCACTATCTTTCGCACTTTAATAAAATTGCCGTGGCGAACGGGTGGAACGACGAGACGAAAATGCGTCTCTTTCCGTGTTTTTTGGAAGGCACGGCTTACCAATGGTTGCAAGCGCTAGACGCTTACGACCAGGGGAGTGGGGCGGTGGCCGGCTCATGGGAACAATTAGCGAACGCCTTTAAGATGGCGTTCAAGGGGACGATGAGCGAGGAATTGAAAGCGCATAGATTAAGGGAAAGGGTGCAAGGCCCTTTTGAGACCTCTGAAAGTTACTTTTATGATGTAAGGGCCCTGTGTAAGGAGGTATCGCCGATGATGGAGGAGGCCGAAAAGATTCGGCACGTAATGAAAGGGCTCCGCCCTAGTTTAGTCCGAACGGTTTTGCCGATGAAACCAAAAAATTGCGACGAACTGTTAGAGTGCATCAAACTCCAAGAAGCCGCGGCGTTAGTGGCCGAAACCGTTCAAGAGAGAACGACCCCAAAGCCCCGCCCTCGCGAGAGCGTGCCTACGGATAGATTAGAAAGGGAAGTCTCGCGGCTTAGGGCCGAATTGGAGAAAATTCGAACGCCCGGGCGAAGCTTTGTCCCCGAAAGGCCACGGTCGAGCCCGATGGAGGGCCGACCTCCGGCCACGCCCAGAAACGAAGGGGGACAGCGGGCGCCCCGGCGGCCTCCGTACGACGAGCCGTCTCGCACGACGGACGGTAGACCCATTTGTTACGAATGTAGAGGCCAGGGGCACATAGCGGCAGTGTGCCCAAACCGCACAAGGGGGCCGGCGACCCCTCGGGGGTCGAGGCCGGCGGGAAACGCCTTTTCGCGAACGTAAATGGGGAGGCGACGTTCGTGGGGACTTCGGGTCGAAGGGGCCTCCTAATAATTACGGGACAAGTGGAAGACTTGCCTAGTCAGGACATAATTATCGATACGGGGTCTGGGATTTCAGTAATCCGACCAGATATGGTGCGTCGGCCCGTTAGGCCGACGGCACAAGTGTTAAAGGCAGTAGATGGGAAAATCATACAAGTAGAAGGGGTGACTCAAGTGGAAATCACGATTGGAGGTAGGTCCTTTTACGCGGAAGTTATGATTTTGCCCGATTTAAAATGGCCGCTCTTATTAGGGATGGATTCTCTCACGAAGGAAAATGCCGTGATTGATCTAGAATCAGGTGTAATAAAGTTTGGATTAGGCGATAGGGAGGCCCGTATAGGAATTAAGGCAGCGACCCCCCACCGGAACGACGCCGAGAGCGAGACGTCGAGGGAAGACGGACACGGATTAGATCAGATAACATTAGGAGAAGAAACGAGTAGAAAGGGACAGAGTAAAATTCGCGCTCCGGAGGATATCATAATTCCTCCCCGAGGCGAAATCAGCTGCTTAGTCGCGCAGGACCCGCGGAAGGCGCGCGGGGAGCCGATGACGGCCTCCGAGGCCCTGCGTAAGAGGGGTCTGAGCGTGCGATTCCCGCAGGAAGGGGATCAATTTGTCGCCATGATCAAGAATCATCGGCGAACGCCTCAAAGAGTGTGGGAAGGGACCACTCTGGCGACGGCGGGCTCCACAGTGGAATACGAAGGAGAGGAAGAGATCAATTTCCGTTCCGCGGGCGAAGTCGACTTCTCGCCCGACCCACCGGCGGAACTTGACATAAATCAAAATTTAGACCGACGAGAACGAGCAAAGATCGACGGGCTATTAGCCGAATTTCGAGACATATTCGCGCGGACTCCTGCCGAAATAGGGCGGACGGCCTTGACGAATTTAAAGGAAAGACAAACAAAGGACGTGGCCCGCTACGACGAAGGCAGGCGTGACGTCACGTTCCAGCCCGGTGACGCGGTGCGAATATACACCCCTACACGGAGGGTAGGAAAAAGTGAGAAATTGGTAGCTCAATATTATGGACCATATACGGTGCTGAAGCAGGTAGGCCCCGTGACGTACGAAATCGCCACCAAAAACGGTAAAAGCGACGTAATTCACGTTTCAAGAATGACCCCTTACTATTTAGGAGGTCATTCCCCGAGTAAGTAAGTATCTTCCTTTTAGCAGCAATACTACGATGGCGGCCCATGCCTGGACGAGCCCGAGGCGTTATGTTCCAGCCTTTTTCGTCGAGGGAAGGGTAGGGGGCGCATACTGCCCCAACATTGAAGTGGGGTTGGCGACCGTGGAGTCGTCCGTTCGGACGGACGTGATCCCCCGAGAGAGGCTGCCGGCCGTGCGTGGGTGGGCGTCCCGCCGGCCGGTCAGGCTCGACCTTACTCTGGGAGGGGGCACCACCCGCGTGTCGGCCATCCCGGAAGATTTCCTGGACGCCGAGATGGTGCTAGGAACAAGGGCGCTTTTCCGTATGAGGGCCATTTTGGACCTCGGGAGAAGCACCCTGAGCTTCCGGGATGGACGGCGCGGGGGTGGAAACCCACACAACCTGCCGCTCCATCCGTATGCGTCGGTGGGAAATCCGCGCGGATTCCCCATTGGCGACTCGTGGGTGCGATTTAGGGAGGGGGACACCTCTTCCGATTCGGAGGACGACGCCTCTGTCGTAGACCCGGGCGAAGCCCAAGATGAGCAATGGGGATCTTGAGCTGGTTTCCAGGTAGCTATTGTTGCATAAAGTGTTTTCATTCCTTTTAGATTGCTGTGCTGACGCCATCCCCTGCCGCCTAATTCATCAACATTTGGAGGTGACGCAGATCATCAAATTCATATCCTTCCCTATCGTCATCCCCTGCCAATCATTTCCTTTCCCTTCATTCCGATTCCTACATTCATTCATATTTTTCTTCCATCACTATTCTTTAACGAGACCGAAAGCCCGAGCAACTCGGAAAGCACGAACGGGAAACGGGCGAAGCAGCGCCTCCGCGAACGTAGATAAGCTGTCGCCGAGAATAGACGGCCGCCCTTTAAAAGCTTCACGTCATGGAGATAAGCCGCGGGAAGTCCGCCGCCGGGGCGATAAGAGCGATTGTCCTCATCTGCGTAACAATAATATTTACGCCTGTGTCTCTCCACGCCCAAAACACCAAGTCGGGGAATCCAGACATTAAGGCCGTAAGGGTCGTGGCGGGAGCGCATTGGACGCCCCTGCCGCGAGTTTTGGCCTACGAGGCGGTCATGCCCCTCACTTATCGCTTTAAATGGAGGGCGGATCCGCCCCCGCCGGCCAAGGAAACGCCCCTTCCCTGCCCAAATGGCTTCGAATGCGAGCTGTTAAATCATTTGCAAGGAACTCTTCAGCGTGTGAACGCGCTAGGCGACCAAGTCGCAATTCCACCCATTTTTCTCGGAGATTCGGTCGTGACGAAGTTATCGCGCACCGATAGATCGATAGATTTCCTGGGGGATGCCCTGCATTGGTGTTGCGGGGTCGCGACCAGGTCAAATATACAATCTGTGGAAGAGTCACAAAGCAATTTTAATCGGAGACTCCTGGGCTTGAGGAACCTGATATCGGAAGAACACACATATGTGTCCGACGCACGGGAGAGCATTCTAAATTACAGTCAAAACATAGATACGATACTCGAAAACTTTAAAACGCATCTGAACGCCACTCGCTTACTGGTTCAAGCTCAATTCGCGAAAATATCCAACGAAACTCAAGGACTGCATCAATTGATTGTAGCATTAATGCATTTGATCTCGGGAAGCCTTGCGGCCCAAGGGAAATTAACTTTAACACTCCGGGAGAATGAGGCCTTGCACCATTGTCAAAATAACTTATTACCAATGACAATATTCCCCTTGGAATATTTACAAGCAGACATGGATAAATTAAAGACTAAATTAGAGGCATATAGTTACCAGTTGGCAGTAGATAAAGCCACGGAAATTGCAGCCCTTAAGGTTACAAACTGTGTTTTGTTTAAGGATGAAATGTTAATTACAGTAAATATTCCCATTGTCAAGGACGGGGCAAGATGGTTATTGTACGAAATAAATGCGACTCCATTCGCGTGGAAAGGAGAGACCTGCGCAATCATCCATGATACCGTCTACGCGGCTGTTGATGGCAAAAGATTGAGGACCATTTCGGGGCCCGCCACAAAGAACTGTAACCCTGAGAGTAATCGCCTATGCTACATCCCTCGTTACAGCGCCGACGCCATTCATGGCCCCGCGTGCGCTTTGCGTATGTTCCGCGGAGGCACGGCAGAACAGCTTTCGGACGCTTGTACTTTCCGCTGTACCCCAGGGAACGCTACTATTGTATCCGAAGTGGCTTACGAACAATATGTAATTACTAATCCGCCTCCGACAATAGCCGTGACGTGTCAAAAATACATTCGAAGACTACTCAATACCACCCTCTCGGGCCCGGGCGCGTTGGAAATTACCTTACCCTGCGACTGTGAGGCAATAATCACTAAATCAATAGTAATTCCGCCAATCTTTCCGTGCAATCGACAATCAAAAAATTTGAAAACAATTCATATCTTGCCCGCCATTTGGTCCAACCTAGAATCCATGGTTTTAGATCCGAAATCGCCCTCCACTTTGCCGACATTCCAGAAAGTCGAAGATTGTTTAAACCCAAACTGGACGCTCGAACTACCTCATTTAAATTTAACGCAACCTAAACTTCAAGTGCCCGACACAGATTTCGAGTCTCTCCGCGCGGAGGGCACCGACCCGCTCGGCGGAGCGGCCGTTGGATGGAGTGCAGTTCTAACCCTCGCCCTGATAATCCTTGCCTTCGTAGTCTACCGTCATGAGAGGCGCGTGCCAACATTGGTCTTCGCTCCGGAGGGAAACGAACTAATCTTCCCGCCTATGGAAACGGTTCGGACCCACGTTCCCGGGGGGGGACCCTTCGCAGGTGGGGCCCGCATAGTGGTAGCATCGCCGAGGTGAATCGGCCCCTCTCGGCGAGGGTGAATGGGTGGTTCGAGCGGCGGCCGGCAGAGGGACTCCGTAGTAGCGCGCAGTCGCCTTACGCGCATGCGCGCGCCGCCGCGCGGGCGGCGCTCGAACTAGCCGGCCGGACCGCGTCCGCGCGAAGCTAACGGGCGAGGTTTTAACGCTTTCACTAATATCTCACAATACGCGCGAGTCTGAAATGTCCGCCAAGAGGGCTGGAGAGTCCTCTCGGATGATTTCCACTCGCACGTAATGACCCACATATTAACAGCATGAATAATAGCATGGGTGGATGAAATGACGTGGCTCAGCGGACTTTCGGAGCGAAAGGAAGCTGGCCGCGGCGAATCTTTATGCGTGTTTGTCCCCGAAGGGGAAGCACGGGGAGAATTTTGGCGAGAGGAAGAATTCCAGGGGCTCACGGAATGGATTTTCTTGAAAGAGGGACAATTAATTGGGCGCGAAACGGTGCCAATTAAAGTAAATAAGCGTGAAACAGTCGCTAGTTCGCTATACGGGCGTGAAATGACCGCCAAACGAATATAAGTGGGCATGAAACAGTTGCCAATGAAATATGGCGCGGATAGCCATGAAACGTTACGACATGGATTTGTCGGGTTACAATTCGGGGACGGGACCCAGGGATTTTCGGGCGTCCTCGGTCAGTACTGACTTGCGGCACGGGACACTGGCGTGTGCTGGCCACGCACGTCCCCCGTGGGGAGGTTGCTGTGTGCTCCTCCATCGGTCTCATGGATTTGAGACTGGGGAATTGATTCGATCCTATCGGAAAAGGGGATCGGCAGATTATAAGGTTTAAACCCCTTATAATGAGCCCTCGAGAGCCCGGGAAATGGAATTCTTCGCCAAGTGTAATCAAAGAGCCTGATGGCCAGTCGATATGATACATTTATCATGCACTCGAATGGTTACAATTCTCCCCGGACGTAGTAATAATTATGACTAATTATGACCTATCACCAATTATGACAAATTAACGAGTACATAGAGACGAGATGGCGCAAGTCGTAGAGCCTGAAGGCCATTCGGAGTGATTTTTATCACGCATTCGAAATTACTCCGCCGTCTCGTACGAGCATTGGAATGGGACTATTTATAAGTAAATCATTAGGGGAGTTATCCAATTCCATTTGTCCAAGACAAGTGTATGTGTATTACCCGTGATGTTAAATAATATCTCTTGAGGTTAAAGAATTCCGAGTTCACCCCCGCCAAGGGTCGGACAATTTCAAGAGTGCGTGCGGACTCTCCCGCCGTTGACCCTCGTGTCTCCTAGCCAGGGACTGGGGTAGGCCGGAGAGCCGAGACGCGAGTATTATGGGAGGGGACGTATCAGGACATAAGGAAACGGGGCCTGATCAACCCTCAATCTTCGTCCTGATTCGCAGCTCGAGGAACTGTCCGCGGGACTCGATGAGTCCTAGCCGCTCAGCGCCTCGACTTGGAACCCAGCTCCTGCTCATCTTGGGGACCATCGCCGCCCAGAGACTCCCGGATCCTTCCCTACCTCTCCTCACCCCCGCCCCGCCGGTTGACATTACCGCCGGCGCGTACCTGAAACACTTGCCAAACGTAACATTGTTCACAGCAACGACCTGGCTCACATTCCGTGGGGCCTTCAGCCCCCGCCAACAACTTAATGTCCTGCTTCGAATACTTAACAACAATTGCCCGGAGAATACTAGGAGGCCTGTATGCCTGGCGGCCCGCGGGATCCTCGAGAGAGCCATCAACGACTGGGACCCCCAGGCGTGGGCCATACCTCTTGAGGAGGGACACATATCCACAGACAGCAACTCCTTCAGTGCTGCGTTTACATTCCCTGGACGACGACACGCAGCCCGGATGATGATTTCCACCCCCGAGGCAGAGGAATTGGAGAAACAACTGCATAACTTGGGTGACATCCGCAACCTGACTATAGCCTGCCCCCCGCACTACGAGCCCCCCGAGAGAGGCGGGGCCCCAGACTGGGGCCTCTTCTCCGTGATTTCGTCGACCATCGCCGCCCAGATGGACCTGTTACGGGTATGTCAATCCCGCCGATTGAGCCCCGCCCTCCTCGATGTTCACACCCTGCGAGCTGCCTTGATATCCCTGCAACGGACCATCTCACCAGAGGGATACGGCCTGGCCATCCAACACTACTCTCGTTACTACATGCTGTCCTTGGTTGACTGTCTCCTGTCCCCCTCCTCCCTATACCTATTCCTCGTTATCCCTCTCACCCGCCTGGACACCACTTCCGTCGCCTTATATTCCTTCCTTCCTATCCCCTATGCCTTTGAAGATTTCACATGCCAGATAAAGGCCACCGCAGAAGACGTAGCCCTGGTGCGTACGGACATCGGAGTGCAATTGGGTCGGCTCCAGTGTAACCCCTTCAAGGACGAACTCTGCCTGATGGAGGCCACTTTAGACACGGAGGCCCCCCCGCTGAGATGCGCGCGCCGAGTTTCCCTAGGGGGCTCAGCTTCACTGGTCTCCTCGGATTGCCCCCTACAGTGCTTTAAGGGGCGGGAGACGCGTGCCATCCGCCTGGATGCATCCACGTTCCTCGTCACTCACCCCCCTGTCAACGCCACGGTGAAATGCAGCGGCGAGAACCGGACCGGCTGGGCGAACGAAGGACGGGGCGCGTTCCGGATCTCCCTGCCCTGTGGCTGCACGCTGGAATGGGCCGGCGTCAAAATCGCGCCCAGCTTCCCCTGCCTCCCGTCATCCGCCCCCGCGCTGGAGATAAGACGTGCAATTCCTGCCGCCTGGTCAGCTCTCTCCTCAATCACCCTCCCCCCTTTCTCCTTTGCCTACCCCTCCTCTTGCTCCGACCTTACTGAATGCATGAAGGCGCATTGGACGCCTGACCCCTCTCCCGAACCTCCCCCGCCTTCCTTACCTGCCTGGTGGATAGCTGTGGCCGTTGTGATACTCGCACTAGCATGGATACCCCCTCTTTACCTCCTCCTTCCGACCCTCCACCCCTGCACCCGTTCCCCCGAACCTTTTTACCGTGGAGTCCGGGCGACAACGCCAGGAACCGTGGCGGCGCCGTCCCGGAGGACCTTGGTTCGACTCCCGACAAGGGAGGAGAGTCACAGCCCTGCGACGGAGCCAAGATCACCGGCGCCGCGGACCCCCACCACCCCTGGTCCGCCACGGCGGGCGCGCGCGCAACCACCGCGCGAGGGCGTTGTCTACGAAGAAATCGCCGAACCATACATGGCCATGAGGCCCCTCCCCGCTGTCCCTTCCAATGCTTTACAGAGATTAGGGAATTAATTTTAATTTACACGGATTGACCTTTTTTTCCGCCCCCCTTCTGCTCCAGACGAACTTGGAGGTTAATGGGGTCCACGGCGTGGGTCCGTGCGACCGAGGGGGTGGGTCGGCCAACGCGTGCCGGCTCACCCACGGAAGTATACCTCGTACCCGGGAGGCTCAAGGGCCCTAGGGTATCCTTTAGGCTTCCCCTTTTCACCGCCTATTGGTCTGTCTCCCCTCTTCTAGGTTAAGTTGTTTTTTGGGAATACGTTCCCACAATCCGCGCTCCTTTCTCCTCGGAGATTGGGGCTGACCGCCTTTAATAGGCTATTAGGGGCGGCGCCTAATTTTCGGCCCTTTCTTCAAGTCGTAAGACGCAAAATTTCTGACCTCCAGGCGCCCCGCCCCTTTTACCTCATCGCGAAGCGAAGCGAGACCTGCCCCTGTGCTCGAGTCGCTAGCGATGAGGCCCCTGCGAGTCGACTTAGCCACCGGCTCAAAGGGTTTAACATTTTTCATGTGCCCTGGCTACAACGGGGCCGGGGGTCCCCGCTTTCGGGATCGCCCCCTCCCCACCCGGACGTCGGGCAGTCCGCGATGTTTCATTTCTCATGTGTTCGTTATCTTTGTAAATTGTTCATTATCACGGTATTCCATTTCCCTCATGTGAAGGCCCACGTGACGGGGCCCCCCCACATTCGGCCGGACGGAACGGGCCATGCGTGGGGGACTTCCCCGATCACTTCCGGCTTGTTAGGGTTATTTTTTAATTATTATGTGTTCATTGTGTATGACGTATATCCCCCATGTAACCTTTAGTGGTGGAACTCCCTACTACGGTCAGACTGAACGGACCATGCCTAGGGGCTTCCCCACTTTCTCCCCATTTTTGTTTAAGTATCGGCTTATGTATGTTCTGATTAACTTTCACTTACGGGTGTTGGGATATAACGGGTTTTAATTCGCTTTATTGGTGCTTGGTAATGTCATGTTGATTTTATTTGTCTGGTATACCTTGTGTCGTCCATTATAGTCACCTTTTGTTTTTTTTGTGTGTGTCTTGTGGAATTGGTTTGATTTTGCTTTACGAATGTATTGTTTATATTTTATGTGACTGATGGGAACATTATCGTGTGTGAAACTCGTTACGAATTGCCTCAGTTTGCCTTCCTAGATGGCATTGCATTCCTATGTTGAGAATGCCATGGGCGTCCTGGTTGTGTTATGTTTTTCTTGTGTTTCTCCTTTTGGTATAATATTTGTGTTGTATTTGCTTGGCTTTGTTCTGTGTCATTTTGTGTTTTGATGTTTGATTTTTGAGACATTACATGTTTTTCACGGCACTAGCCGCCTTATATTTTGTGTTCGCCTTGTGTTCTGTTAGCCGGCCTTGATTAATGTTGATGGTCACTTTAAGCTCTTGGCGCCCTGCCTCACTCCGTTGTGTTACTCAATTACTCTTTTGGGGTCACCCGAGGACTCTTGCGGGTTGACGCCCTGGGGTGTCATTCCCACGGTGATGTGCACTTTCCTCGTGTGGACTGCCACTGTGCTCTGAGTGAAGTGTTTTTTTTGGTGACGCGAGGCGTCGTGTGCAGTGCGTCGTCTTCGCGTGTCGGGACTGATTCGACGCCACTGATGGCCGCCTCCGTGTTCGGCCGGACTTCTCTGGGTGCTGAATGTGGTGACCTGGTGTCTCATTACAGTGGAATCTTACCTATTTGTATCATGTTCATTGCTTTCGTGCTTTTTGTAATGTCTGTTGTGCTTCACCCCTCCTTGTCGCATCTTCGCGTGGTGAATTTTGAGTTTGGGTGCCTTCCGCACCTTGTTGCGCATTAATTGATGCGTGGATTATGTTTTTCTTGGACTATACTCTGATTGGTTGGGGGCCCCTCCTTTGTTTTCCTTGTGCCTTTCTCCACGGTACTACCGGCGGAGTTAATCCTTTCCGGGGCTCCCCATTTTTGCTTGGGTATGTCTACCATTTTCTGTTTGTGTTTTGGTCATCCTCGCCCGATTGGCGATTGGTTTCGATGGCTTGACGAGTCTCATTACCCCCTCGGTCGGGAGACCGAGGCTTTCGTGGGGGGGGGTGGTGTCGCGACCCGAACGGATGAGTCTTGAGCGGATGGTCCGGCCTCGCCGGCCGGGCCCCCCTCAGATTGGGGCTCGGGTCGCTCCCACGCTCCCGCACGCCCTAAATCATGATAGAACCTGGCCTAGCCTGCCGCCCCCTAATTTCCTTCCATAGAGAGGCCATCACTGCCCGATAATTAACTTGCCCCTCGACTCTCCCACCCTTCCATAGAGAGACCATCACTGCCCAATTATTAGGAAGGGAATTACTCTCGGCCCCTTGTCCCAATTCTTAAGAAGGGAATTAATCTCGGTCCCTTGACTTTCCTATTTTTCCATAGAGATACTATCACGGCATAAAATAGTAAGATGGGAATTAACGACCCCAAGGAAAGTATCTTGCAATCCGGCAGCCGCCCATCCGGGAAGCCTAACCACAGGTTGCACATGCAAGCCGGGAATGCGTAATTATGAATTCCGTGGGAAGTAAACAGGATGGGATGATCTCAGGCCTGGGGAAGGGGGGCAGAGACCAAGCCATCCTCTGACGAAACTTAGGAATTTTCCAGAACATTGTAGGGCGTTGGCACCTGACCCTATATAAACAAGGGACGCGATCGGCTCCCTCTCTCTTGCATTCGATCTGAACCCGTGTCCACGTCGTTACGCTGCCCGAAGAACCACCGAGCACCTAGCCGCTATCCGAGTCCATCTCCGCTACTCTCCACCCGCCCTTGAGACTCCGTCAAGCCTTCGACATGTAAGCCTTAGTCCTTAAGTGTTGAATAAATGGATTTCACTTAGAATGAGTGGTGTTTTGATTCTGGAAGACTCAACCTACCCGCAACGGTCCTTTTCTGAGTTACGAACCCCCTGTGGCCCCTTTGGGACACGACAATATATTTGAGCAAAAATTTATTACAGATAATTATCTATAGATATTTATAATTATCTACCTTAAGATATGACTAGGAACTTGAAATTAATGATGTAATTAATAATCCTAAATAGGAAATAAAAAAATGGAATAGTAAAACTTATAAGTTTTGTACGATACCTATATCATCCGTAATGCCCTTATAATAGGATGCCTACCATCCGTTACAAAATTTCCTTCACCAGTGAGTTTGAGGACCAATATCTCCAAGATGGCTGAAGCGATTCTAAAATAAAGTATATCAAATTAAAGCTTGTTTATTTCTACGTTAACTGGTAGTATTAAAATATTTTTATAATTTTTTTTATTGAAGTACGTGTTTAAGAACAGATTTTTAGCGACTTTTTATTGGTACCGGATGGATCCATCGAATTCGGGCATCGTAAGAACAACACAGATCGAGATATCAAACTTCCTTTTCACATATTGTAGCTAAGGGCTTTGTTAATAGTTATACGAAGTTTCATACTATTACGTTCATCAATATTTTTGTTATTGATGAATTTGTCAGACTGCGTTGTTTTCCGTCCCACACGCTTTCCGTTCCGGAAATCACCGTTTGGACCTTTCTCTTGCTCTCGAGTCATTAATATGAATCCACTTATGAAATCTCAGTAGAATTCGTTGATCATTTGATATCGATATATATTTATTTTCGGCTATAAAAGCACGCTCAAATGTCCAGAGCATGCCTGGAAAGGTAGCGCGCACATGGAATCATCTGCTGCAAGCAGATCGCCTATTGCTGTGAATGAGTCATGAGGACTCGACAATAGCGGGGAAAAGAATGCAAGTCAGTGTCATTTAAAGAACTGACGGTATCTTTGGAAGTATACCGTCATTATGCCTCCTCGCGCAAAGATTTTGGAGACGGAGTTGAAGATAATTTAAAATGCAATTTGTTTCTTTCGTCGAGAAGCCGAGAAATGTGGGGACAAAAGCTATCTCTCTTATGGCTGATTTTATTTTGGTGAATACTGCAACTTATAAACTTTTATTCAAGCATAGGCAAGGATACTTTTCCTGCGCATACTAGAGAAATTTTCTCGCGTGGTGTTTGGTGCGCGCGGTACCTACGGTAGCTTACAACTTGACAACCTTGAGCAGCTTATCTCTCCTGGCCAAAAGTCCTGTTGTGTGGAGCTCGCTTTCCGAAATAAATATATACACGTTGAAAGCATCTCTCCCAATTTGTTAAGTCATTTTACACGTTCTTAGTTTTCAAACACGAAGAATACCATCAAAACGAATTAAATTTCCGACTTCCGCATGCTGAGATAGCGCATTTTTAAATATTATTCGTTACGTAATTAGTAACTGAGTAATCTATTTTAAACTTTGTTTAGTCTAAGATAAATATATGTTCCATATCTTATGCGAAGAAAAGAGAAGTGGCTTTTCATGTGTATCTTCAAGTGGGCATCAAACTTGCTTCCCGGAACTTGAATAATATCTGGCGTTTTTATCTGTCTCAGTCGAAAAATTAATTAATATAACAAGCTAAAAATATATTTTTGACATTATTAAACGTATAAATAAACAAGATTTAGTTCGATATACTTTATTTTAAAATTGAAATACTCGTTTTTGTGATCTAAGCCTTCAAACTACAGGGATGGTATTTTACAACGGACATTAGGTGCTTTGAGCTCGAATATCGTCCCCCACCCCAGACTTTTTCCGCGAATACTTCGGCCAAAAAGGGGGGGCTAGCTATATTCAGAGGAATACGGTACATATGCGGTTTCATGGACCGTTTAACCACCGATTCATCCATTCGTTCACGCAAACATACGTGAATCCGTTCGCGTAAACGTACATGAAACCATTCACGCAAATGTAAATGAACGTACGTAAGTACATGTTCGTACGTGTTATCTACCGTGTAACCAGATATTTACTCGATTTTGATGATAGCGCTTCCTGTCGGCAGATTTCTGAACCTATTGGCCTTGGCGGCTCCGTCGACAAAAACTACTCGACTCGACTCGACTTTTGTAAAAATACTCAAGTGCTCGAGTCGAGTACCAACTACTCGACTCGACTCGAATTTTCGAGTACTCGCACATCCCTACAAGAAACTACTACATACATTCATGATGTCACTTAGCAAAGACCGTGTAAAGGACAAGGTATTTTCGTTCGATTACTCCTGCTTCTTGCATATGACAAGAGAAGCCTCTGGAAAGAAGGGAGGTGTGCAACCCACCACGCTCTCCCGAACACTCGGTCCCTTGGATTTCGTTAACGGGAGTTTTTACTGCATACAGGGACATTTACACAAGGGCACAATGGCTACCTCACTGGCAATAGTTTCAACTGCACTTTGACATGATCTTGTCATTCCAAGGGTGAAGAGAATAAAAGAAGAAAAGAGAAGGGGGGGGACACACACTCACATTGGGCAAACTTGTCCTCGGCAAAGCTTCCCTTGCGCCATACGGGCTGCGTGTCCACCACCCAAGTGAGCAGGTGAGGCAGCAGTGACTTGAGCACCCGTACCGTGAGCGCCGCTCGCCAGTCACTGCTCATACCGAGGCTGCTGGCACTCAGTGGAGATGAGGATGCACCTGGGGCCATGCCGAAGGGTGGGGAGCCCGGAGGAGTCTTCTTGCACCGTAAGGGAGATGGTAATTGCTCATCATCACACACGCAACCACACTGCCCTACTCTCACCTTTAATGGCTTTGGCTACTTCCAATATTGAAATACCTTGGAATAAACTGATCCTTTCTGCTCGAGAAGGACTGATCAAAGTTCACAATACATAGTGTTTTTAGTGATAGCATGAATATGATCAGCTCAAGTAATTATTGTACTTTAATAAATTACTGGAATGACAGAATGATGGATTTAAAGCAATTATGGAGTTAATAAAATCAAATTCCTAAAAAACAACTGTCACACTCATTATCATTAATGAAACTAATACAATTCCAGTTACATCTACTGTACTCAACAGAGCATAATACACACACAATAATATGCACTCTTTTCCAAAGTTAGAGCTCCAAAATAATCACCCCTCGGGTCCTCTGTGAAACCTTCACCCCCAGAAAGTTGCCCCACGGAAATGGGGGTGTCTCTCATTTGCACTCAAATACTCTAAATTTCATTCTAAATCCATTCCTCACCTTCCCGATGCAAGTGCTGGTCACAGACTTCAACTTGTGCAAGAATCGGTGCAGGAGGTGGGAGTGGAGGCGGTCCAGCATCAGGGCCCACTGCGCCAGCACAGGAAGGAGAATGTCCATCGCGCAAGCCCTCACCAGCTCAGAGGAGTCTCCAAGGGCTGTCACTGTCAACTCCTCACACTGTGCAATCCAACGACAATTTCTTATGAGTATGTGAATGAGAAGTTACCTAAATTGTACTTGGAGAAAATTTTAATGAAGAATTAAGTTGAATTATTAAGATATTGCTCTTTAAAATTATACATTTTCGGCAGGTTAAAAATGCGTCGTCATCGGGTATCGGTATCCAAGACATGTCACAGCATGGCACCACTGTGGGAGTTGTTCAGCTGTTGTGCATGGAGGTAAGTTGCTAAATGAATACTTGGAAAAAACAGTTGTATTTATCTCTTTTTGTTTGAAGAAATAAATTTATGTAATTTGATTTTTGATTTAAGTAACATGGATCACAACTGGAAAATTGTCCATTAAATGTATAAAAATATTTTTCAAGCAGTAAATTACCTACAAAAACTTCTTGGTAAAGTCTTCTCGGGCTTTCCACTGGGTTAAATATTTATATACCACCAACGTTTCAACGGATGACTCTTCCATTGTCTTCGGATGAGTGAGTCAATTAAAGTCATTCAGAACGTATCTATAAACGGTTGCAACAATCAGGTTACTCATGATTGGTCGGAAGAATCTTCGAAATTTGGATAAAATGGAGGAGTTCTATCATTTTTTTATTTTATTTAAATTAGGATTCCACGAATTGCTAAGTTTAAAACCCGTGTCTCAATTAAAATTATTTTTGTTTAGCCGAATCTCAATGGCCTCCTTAGCAAGCTGTCCCAGAAGTTGTTTGAACGGCAGATTAATTTTGCGCTATCCCATTTTATCCTGTGGTCCCGAGTGATACTATGTTCAGTTGTCCAAGCCTAAAATGCCTCCGATGCTCCTTAAGCCTGGAGGCTATCATTCTACCAGTCTCCCCCACGTAGACTTGGCCACCTTCACAAGAGATCTGGTAGACACCAGGGGTCATTAGGCCTACCTTCACCTTAACTAGTTGGTCTCTCAGTTTACTAATTGTAAACTGTATCCATTTTTCCAGAATGTTGTCTCCAGATACCTCAACTCATCAGGAAGTCTCTCGGTGTCAGCTATGGCCTTGGCACGGTGAACTAAAGTTGATAGTACCGCTGCTCTGTGAGAGGGGTGGTGATGGCTGTGAGCATTCAGATATACATCTGTGAGCCTCGGCTTGCGGTATACACTAAGTCCCATGCCGCCATTACTCTTCCGATGGATCAAGATATCGAGAAATGGACCGTTCTTTTCTATCTCCATTGTAAACTGGATGTTTTCATGTTGGTAATTCATATGGCTTAAAACTTCATCAAAGCATCAGACCCATGGGGCCAAATGAGAAAGGTATCATCCACATATCGGAAAAAATACCTTGGGCATCGAAGAGCTGGGGAAAGTGCCTTCACCTCAAAATATTCCATATATAAATTTGCGATGGCTGAGGACAGAGGGGATCCCATAGGAACTCCATCCCTTTGTTCGAAAAATTCACCATTATATTTGAAATAAGTAGACGTCAGTGCGTGATGGAATAATTTTACAGTGTTGTCGTCAAAAATGTTTTTCAGCAACTCAATGGTGTCAGCGAGTGGCACGCAAGTAAAGAGGGACACAACATCTAATCTGACCAAAATGTCTGTATCTTTCACTTGAATAACATCAAGGATCTTCACAAACTCGACTGAGTTTTTGACGTGGTGTTCACAAAGACCACCATGCGGAGAGAGGATCCCTGTTACTCGAAAATATTTAGCCAAATTATAGGTGGGCAAAGCGAGAGAACTATTGGTCGTAACGATGCCCCTTCCTTATGGATTTTAGGTAGCCCATAAAGCCTAGGGGGAACAAAAGCCTCAGGTCGTAGATCCCTTGCATCTTCGGGTGGTAAACCAGACTTCTTGATGAAGGAAATCGTTTTTCTTGTAACCACTTCCGTGGGATCTCGAGGCAATTTCCGGTAAGTACGATCTTGTAAAATATCACGCATTATATTACAATAGTCTTCGGTCTTCAAGATAATGGAGGCGTTTCCCTTGTCTGCCGGCAAGATGGTAACTTCTTCGCTCCCACTAAGGGCCTGGATGGCTACGAACAATCTATACACGACAAATTTATTGCTTTGTCAAGTGCTGCTTCTGATCTAGTGTTTCTTCAAGTACTGTTGTACGCTCAGACTTTGTTAAACGTGGATTTTTATAGTTAGTCCAAGATTTCACGGGTGCCTCACTTGGGGGCATTGGGGCATTTGGGCAATGGGGCATTTGGGGTTGGGGCGTTGATTAATTGGGGCATTGTGGCATTTAAGGATGGGAGCATTGGGTCATTTGGACATGGGGGCACTGGGTTATTGGGGAATCGCAGCATTTGGGGATTTGGGGCATTTGGGGATGGGGATTTGGGGCATTTGGGGATGGGGATTTGGGACATTTGGGGATGGGGGCATTTGGGGATGGGGATTTGGGGCATTTGGGGATGGGGATTTGGGGCATTTGGGGATGGGGATTTGGGGCATTTGGGGATGGGGATTTGGGGCATTTGGGGATGGGGATTTGGGGCATTTGGGGATGGGGATTTGGGGGACTTGGAGCATTTGGGGATGGGGATTTGGGGGACTTGGGGCATTTGGGGATGGGGGCATTGGGGCATTTGGGGATGGGGATTTTGGGGCATTTGGGGATGGGGGCATTGGGGCATTTGGGGATGGGGATTTTGGGGCATTTGGGGATGGGGATTTGGGGCATTTGGGGATGGGGATTTGGGGGACTTGGAGCATTTGGGGATGGGGATTTGGGGGACTTGGGGCATTTGGGGATGGGGGCATTGGGGCATTTGGGGATGGGGGCATTGGGGCATTTGGGGATGGGGGCATTGGGGCATTTGGGGATGGGGGCATTGGGGCATTTGGGGATGGGGATTTTGGGGCATTTGGGGATGGGGGCATAGGGGCATTTGGGGATGGGGGCATAGGGGCATTTGGGGATGGGGGCATTGGGGCATTTGGGGATGGGGGCATTGGGGCATTTGGGGATGGGGGCATAGGGGCATTTGGGGATGGGGGCATAGGGGCATTTGGGGATGGGGGCATTGGGGCATTTGGGGATGGGGGCATTGGGGCATTTGGGGATGGGGATTTTGGGGCATTTGGGGATGGAGGCATTGGGGCATTTGGGGATGGGGATTTTGGGGCATTTGGGGATGGAGGCATTGGGGCATTTGGGGATGGGGATTTTGGGGCATTTGGGGATGGGGGCATTTGGGGATGGGGGCATTGGGGCATTTGGGGATGGGGGCATTGGGGCATTTGGGGATGGGGGCATTGGGGCATTTGGGGATGGGGGCATTGGGGCATTTGGGGATGGGGATTTTGGGGCATTTGGGGATGGAGGCATTGGGGCATTTGGGGATGGGGATTTTGGGGCATTTGGGGATGGGGGCATTTGGGGATGGGGGCATTGGGGCATTTGGGGATGGGGGCATTGGGGCATTTGGGGATGGGGGCATTGGGGCATTTGGGGATGGGGGCATTGGGGCATTTGGGGATGGGGGCATTGGGGCATTTGGGGATGGGGGCATTGGGGCATTTGGGGATGGGGGCATTGGGGCATTTGGGGATGGGGGCATTGGGGCATTTGGGGATGGGGGCATTGGGGCATTTGGGGATGGGGGCATTGGGGCATTTGGGGATGGGGGCATTGGGGCATTTGGGGATGGGGATTTGGGGCATTTGGGGATGGGGATTTGGGGCATTTGGGGATGGGGGCATTGGGGCATTTGGGGATGGGGATTTTAAATGGAAATCCATCACTATTCGTGATATTATAAATACAGCTAAGAATATGAAAAAATCATATGGTAGGGACATTTATGATTCATCTAATTCACTTGTAATAGACACTATTGAATTCATTGCTGAGCCTTTGACTGCTCTCTTCAATTGTGGTCTTCAAAGGGGTGAGTTCCCCAATCAATTAAAATTATCTAAAACAGTTCCTATACATAAAAAAGGTGACAAAGACAATATCTCCAATTACAGACCAATATCTATTGTTCCAATATTGGGAAAGGTATTTGATACTTTGATAAAGAACCAAATATATGAATTTTTCGATGCTAATAACTTGTTTTCAAGTTCCCAATTTGGCTTTCGTACTGGAAAATCCACCATTATGGCTGTTGAAAATGTTGTAAAATATATTGTAAATGCATTTGAGGATAAGAATACAGTCTCAGTAACACTTTGTGATCTCAGCAAAGCTTTTGACTGTGTGGACCATTCCACCCTACTAAGAAAGCTCGAGTTCTTTGGCTTTCAAGGTGTTGAATTAAAATTAATGCAGTCTTATTTAACAGATAGGAAACAATTGGTGGATGTAAATGGGAACAGATCTGCAACTCATTCAATAAAATATGGAGTGCCACAAGGCTCAGTCCTTGGCCCTCAATAATTTATCATCATGATTAATGACTTACCAGCTAACGTGGCGTCACAGTGTGTTCTTTATGCTGATGACACAACTCTTGTATAAAAGGGCAATAATTTAAGTGATGCAATTGTGCAAATGGAGAGTGTCCTAATGCAGGCACTTGACTGGTTCAATAGTAATGGTCTTGTCTTAAACATGGACAAAACTCAAAAACTGATGTGCAGTCTCAATGTAAAAAATACCAATGGTGTACGTTTACTAGGGCTCGAGATTGACTCACAACTAAAATGGGATACCCATAATAATTTTATTTGTAAAAAGTTAAGTAAGGCAATTTACATGTTAAGAAAACTGAAATCCCTGATTCCTATTGAGTATCTAAGGTCTCTGTACTTCTCAGTCTTTCAGAGTTATATAAACTATGGCATTGAAATTTGGGGGCATGCTTCTTCTGTTAAACAAGTTTTACTGCTCCAAAAAAGAGCAATAAGGATTATTGGTAATGCTAACCCACGTGATCATTGTAAGCCACTTTTTTCACAGCTGGGCATCATGTCTGTTTACAGCTTGTATGTTTTCAGAGCACTCTGCTTTGTCAAAGACAATCTAGACAGTTATACGTACAGATCTAATGTTCACAACTATAGCACGAGGAACAGAAACAATTTGAACATTGAATATTGCAGGTTGTCTTTAAATTATAACTCCTTCCATAAAGTCAATATCAGGTTATTCAACACGTTACCAACCCTTATTAGAGCTGAAAATGTTGCTATCTTTAAAAGGAGATTAAGGGTTTGGCTTGTGCGATATCCCCTTTACTCTATAGATGAGTACTTTGAATGTAATTTTAATGATATTTGATTGTGAAACGTGTTTGTACACAGAATGTATTTTTATATGTGTGTAATTTGTATTGGATGACACCTAATATGGTTTACACCATTTCTCAAGGTGAATAAAATGAAAAATAAAAAAAATAAAAATATGCACCAATTGTAGTTGAAATCTGAGATGGTGATGCTAGATATTTCTGAACAATTTGTCAATTTAAAATGGAATGACCCTTTCACATTCAAGTTCTTGCGATATTTCTGCACTTGAGTGCTTATAACCACAATGAATAAAACAATTACTAATTGTTTTATTGGTGACTTCTCACCAGCTATCTGCCAAAAACATTACTGCCTCCAGGATGTTCACCTTTGAGCTCACTTCTTTGGCAGTTGAAGGTGATGTCAGAAGATTATCTTCTATTGATGCTAGAATGTGATCAATCAATTTTGCGTGCTATATTGTTTTCAAATTGTTTATGATCCCCATGTCCTTCGGTTGGACAAGAGATGTTGTGTTGGCACGTAAAAATTTCAAATGAATGTTTTTTAAGATGTTGGAGCAATTAGGGTGTGCTGTACTAGTATCCAGAGTAAGAATCACTTTCCTCGATTTCCGTGCTAGTTCCTCATCCCAACCGCTTAACCAATGGCTGAAGAGGCCTGCAGTCATCCATGCGTTTTTATTGGCATAATATTCCACCGGTAAGCTGTTTATTTGTAACCCCTTAAAGCAGCGAGGGTTAGCACTTTTTCCAATCACCAAAAGTTTTATCACTTCCCGACATGTTTGAGCCACACAAAACAGTAATCAGTTCCATCCCTTTTTTTAGACCAACTTAATTCCACATAACTGTAGCAAAGGGAGCCATTAGGTGTGGCTTGGTAACACAGGCCGGTTTCATCGGCACTGTACACGTCATCTGTACAGAATTCCTGAAGTAGGGCGGGTAGCCTCCAACATCTCCAATCCTCTGCACTTGCAAAATCAGCACGTGAGCATTTTTGAACTTTATTTCGTTTCTTCTCCTCCATCTAGGTAGCCAACCCTCTGTTGACTTGAAATCAGTATGGCCAAGCTTCAGGGCTAACTCCTCCGACTTCTTTTATAACATAGGTCCACTGGCACTAACTCCTCGTCCACTAACAATGGAAAACCATTAATTAAGAGAGTTCTCGACATCAGGATCCTTGCCTTGGCATTGGCATTTCTGGGGAGCTCCTTGTTTCCCTTTACTGCTCCAATCTTCTCTAAGTTTATCCTGCTGCCTTATGAATTGGGCTATAGTTGATTTTTGAACTCCTGTTCCCTCCGCCAAACGACGATGACTGGTTTGAGGTGGATGGTCCTTAATTCGGTCCAGTATTGCCATTTTTTCAGCCAGTGACAAATCCTTTTTATCTTCTCTCGGTACTATAAAATATGTATTTTACTCACTCAGAATTCACTTACACACCCCGGAGATGAATTATATCACTGACACTGACTGGTTTGACACTAGTTTCAAATTCTTGACTCTAAGAATTAGAATAGCAAGCGAAGTGACAAATCTGTACCTAGCACTCGTTGACTACCAGAGATGGGGGTGGAAAAGGAGGAAGGTGAGAAACAGGTGCATTAGTCAGTTTGGAGAAGGGAAAGAGAAGACATTGGTCAGTGTGTGCAGGATATCGTAAACAACAAGTTCTAGGTGAGTAATGCTGCTTACCATCTCTACCATTCTCCCCTCTTCTACCTCTGCCAGGAAACCCGCCCCTACATTCTCGCAGATACCGTGGCTTTCCCTCACCGTGGGTGTCATCCCTCCTCTCATAATCCCTTATCAATTCACCTCCACCCTTCTTTAGTCAAAATATTTCATCTCATGACACATCGCCTACAGCCTAACCTTCACCTTAATGGTATACTCCGCTAATGAAGCCAAGTTGTGTACCTACACTTTCTGCAGCTCCATGGATACAAAACCCAAATCCCCTTCTAGCTGGACTACCTGAGAAAAAAGACGCGAGTTCAAACAGCAAGCAGTAATTGAAAGCGCTTTCATGACTGACTTTGTTTAGCGATGGTGAATGAAACCGTGAAGATGGGATTAGATTCCCTCATGGGGGATTGGTTCAAGTGCATACGGAAAATGTACCAAATGTTTTAGCTTAAAAATTTGTATTTCTTCAAAGGAGGCAAATAAAGCCATGCATAGCCCGATTAAGCGGCTTCCTGTCCCAATTAAAAAAAACAGGAGAAAACTCAGCGACTTTCTTCAATTGGTTTCTGTTCTTGATGATTTGTTCCGAAAAGATGGCTCCCTCAAATAAGTGGTGGCCCAATTAACCGAAATCTACTGTATTATACACAGGGCTGCCACCAGGTCACTTTTCATCACCTTTAGTCACTTTTTTAAAATAGGGTCACTTAAATTTACTATTGTGAGGCAAGGGGGGGGGGGAGACACGGACTGGGAACAGATTTCACCAACACACTGAAACACACAGCACTCCCAAGGTAACTCCCAACTTTATTAAGGTTGGATACAGCCACGAGCCCCTTGCTCGCGTGGTCAACCCTTCTCAAACGTCTCGTGCACCGTCTATCCCACCCCGCCACACTCACGGCTTCTAGCCGACTGCTGTCTCGTCACTACTCCGCGCGGCGGCGTCGGCCTCGTTCTATGGCGTCTCCCTGGGGGGCAGCACCGACTGGACCCTCTCTTACGGCCGTACGCTGACAGTCGGCCCTTCCTGATTTCAGGGCCGTCCTCGGCCCGATCTGGCTGTTGGCTGCCCTCTTCTTCCTCAGCATCGGGGTCCTCTTCGATCCGCTCTTGCGCTCCCCGGTCTAGAAGGCTGCTTTGTAGTGGGTTGTCTTCTTCTTCTTCTGCTACTGGGGCATAGTCATGGGGAGGTTGGCACCATGGTTTCATCCGATCCGCACAAAAGACAGAATGAAACCTCCTCTGGGTTCTGGCTGCTCCTGGGATATCTGTCAACAAATACCTATCTCTGGGGAAGACCTTTTCCACCCTGTATGGTCCCTTAAACTTGGGTGCTAGCTTTCGAGACGTTCCTGTCGCCTGGGCTTCTCGCTCAACTAACACTAGATCTCCTCGCATGTATCTCTTTGGCTCTTTGTGAGCTTCGTCGAACCTTTTCTTCTGTCTCTCCTGACATGTTACCATCCTGCCTATAGCTTCCTTCCTAATCTCCTCTACCACCTCTTTGCTCACTTTAGGTTCATCTTCCTGCAATGTCATTATCACTCGGTTTCTTAACGTGTTCCGGGGGCGGTACGAGAAACAGTTGTTGAGCACTGGACCCTACCGTCTTGTTCTCCATCGAGTTCATGGCAAATTGAATGTCTTTCAAGCGCCCATCCCAATCTCTTCCATCCTCCGATGAAGTCATCATCGTGATTGCTCGAGTAATTACGGCATTTGATCTCTCTACTTGTCCGTTTGCCCTGGGGGTAGCAGTAGCGGTCTTGATGTGTTTTATTTGATGTTCCTCACAGAACTCCTCAAATTCTCTTGACGTGTATACCGTTCCTCTATCCGAAATAATACGGTCCGGACAACCAAACAAGCTAACAATCTCACTCAGGGCCTCACAAACTGGTTTCGACCTCGTGTTTTTCACAGCTCGAAGTACTATGAACTTCGTAAAATTGTCTTGGTATGCGAGGACATACTCACTGCCTCTCTTGCTCCGAGGGAACAGCCCTAAGTGGTCTACGTTCACGGTATGAAAGGGTGTACCCTCGCGCTTAGTTGGATATAGTATTCCCTCCTTCTTCCCACCTGGTAACTTGTGGTAGGCACATTCAATACAGGCTGCGATGTATCTCTTTACCTTTTTCCTCATCTTCGGGAACCAGAAATATCTCCTCAGATGTTCCAAAGTCTTTTCTTCTCCGTAATGTCCCATATCATCATGGCTTCCTTTTATTATTCTCCAAATGGCATCTCCTGGGACGACCCAACGACTTCCTCCTTCAACTCTTCGACATATTCGATGGTCTCTTATCACGTAGTCAGTGTGCACTTGCTTATCCTCATTTGTATTTGCTGGTTTTTGCAACATCACATTAATTTTCTGGAGACTCGGATCTTGCAGCTGCATGGTCAACAGCCAATCCTCCTGCTGAATTCTCGTGGTGAATATCCTAGAGTCTACCATTTCAGGTTCTTCCGCATTATCTACTGGGTTTCTGCTAAGGGCATCTACATGTCCCATGCTCTTGCCTGGTCGGTATTCGATTTCAAAGTCGTACTCCTGTAGTCTCAACCACCACCTGGCGATCCTTGGCAACAGCTCCCTTTAAGTCATTGCTGTCTTTAACGCGTTACAGTCCGTTACGACTTTGAACATCCGGTCCAACAAGTACATCCTGAATTTGTCGACCGCCTCTACTACCGCTAATGCTTCAAGCTCGTAGCTGTGATACGACTTCTCGGCATCCGTAGTCTGTCTGCTATAGTAAGCCACAGGTCTCAAAGGTTCCTCATCTCGCGATTGGAAAAGAATTCCTGCTAATCCATGTTTGCTGGCGTCTGTGTGGACCTCGTGCCTCGCACCCACGTCAAAAAGCGCCAGCATCGTCTTTCGACTAATCTCCTCTTGAGTTCTTGGAAAGCTACCTCTTGTTCCTCATTCCACTCGAACTCCACTCCATTCCTTGTCAATTTCGTCAACGGTTGACTAATCGCAGCAAATCTTGGCACAAACCTCCTAAAGAAGCCGGCCAGTCCAATGAATTGCCTGATTTCCTGGACACTTTCCGGTCGCATGAACTCTCTCACAGCTCGAATCTTTCGTTCCCCGGGTTTAATTCCATCTGCGTTTATCTCGAACCCCAAATAATCTACTCGCTCCTTGAAGAATTCACATTTCGCCAACTTTAATGTCAGTCCTGTGTCTTTGAGTACTCCCAAGAACCTCTCTAACTTCTCAAGTCCTTCTTTCACGGTTCTACTCGGGATCAGCACATAATCCATATATACCAAAACATCCCCTGGTTTCGTCTTCCTGATGACTTGTCTCATCATCCAATTAAACACGGCTGGTGCGTTTACCAGGCCAAAGGGCATATAGTTGAACTCATACAATCCTTGCGGAGTCACAAAGGCCGTAAGATGCCTAGACTGAGGCGCCACGGGGATTTGATAGTAACCCGAAGCGAAGTCTAAAGTGGAAAAATATCGGTTTCCCGCGAGGCTGTCTAACTGTTCATCAATAGCCGGCATTGGAAACTTCTCCTTCCTGGTCTTCTGGTTCAGCCCTCTGTAGTCGATGCATAATCTATTCTCTCCATCTGCCTTTTTCACTAACAGAGCTGGGCTAGCATATTCTGACGTTGAGGCTTGGACTATTCCCATCTTAATCAGTTCCTCCACCGCTTTCTGCATGTTCTCTCTTTTGGCGTAAGGTAGGCGATACGGCCGTGCCGTCACGGGTCTGTCGTCGTTCAAGTCAATGCTGAAGCTGGTGAAGTTCGCCTTGCCTAACTCACTTAGGTTTTTAGCAAAACATCCCCTGAATCTATTTACGAGGTCGCATATTGCCTCTTCCTCTTGCATCGACAGGTTCTCATTCACGTCCATCTCGTCCTTCTGGATTCGTGACTCCTCTTCCACTCTCCGCACTTGAGAGTTCCTTCCCTTCTTAATGACAACATCTTCTCTGGAAATAGTGAGTTTCCCGAACTCCTTTTCGACTCGAACTCCTGGCTGGTCTAAGGCACTCCGCCCTACGATGATAGCATCCTCCTAAGAATATTCTGGGACGATCAAAACCTCTACCTCCACGTTCACATCGTCCACCTTCAAGTTCATCCGTTTCGAGCCAATAGCTTTACAACTCCCGGATCCAAAGCCTACTAAACACTTACGGCTTGCCTCATACTCGACTCTTAGTTCTTCAGCGACGTCTCTTCTCAAGGTGACAACATCGCTTCCTAAATCAACGAAGCCAACGACCCGATCGCCATCTATCTCTATCCACTTGTGGTATTCATCCTTTATGCTGCAGTTGGGTCGTGCGATTTTCCTAATATTCCAACTTTTCTCACGCGGAGTCGTTCTCGGCGTTCCCTGCGGACAATCTTTTTGCAGATGTCCCGCCTGCTTGCACCGGTAACAAAGTCTCTCACGGGCGGCTATTCGGCACTCCCTAGCAAGGTGCCCTTCTTTACCACAATTGAAGCATACGCCCTGGGCTAGCGTTCTTTCACCCCTCACTTCCTTGACTTCGATCTTCTTGTCGCTGGTCGCAGGAGGTCGATTCTGATAAGTTGCTTTCTCTCCCATTCTCGCCCTATCGGTGACGCTCTCGTATCGTTTTATCTTGCGTAGTAGTCCTTCCACATCTTCAAAGTCACACATAGTCAACAGTTTCACCAGTTCCCTATCCCAATTACCATTTAAAATGTATTTGATTAGGGACGCTTCATTTACTTCACCACGTCTAGCGATAGTCTTCATCGCGTAAACATATGACTCATGCGTCTCGCCACGCAGCATCCTTCTCTTTGTAAGGCTCAAGTGCACATCGGCTTGATCCTCCACTGATGGAAAACAATATAATAGTCCTCTCTTGAACGCCTCCCAAGAATGCACTTCATCGGCCACGCTATTCAGCCATAGCTTCGCCTCTCCCCGCAGCTTGCTAACGGATTGGGCTAACAACATTGACTCGTCCCACCCGTAGGCTGATGCGATGCTCTCTACTCGCCTGACCCATTGTGCCGCCGTAAACCCTAGTGTTAACGAAGGTTCAAACTCCGGCAGTAATCGCTCTGCTATTTCCCGATGCGCTACCACGCTTCTCTCAAGAACTAACGATTGCCCATTTACAAGCTCGCGCTCGCGTTCTAGAAGTTTCCTTTCTCTCGCTAACAATTCTCTCTCGTGTCGCAACAGCATCTGTTCCCTCTCCGCTGCACACCGAAGGACGCTACTCTCTACGTCCGGTTCCCGCCAATTCAACAGCGTCGGCTCTCTTCCTCTCGGAGGCCACGCGACCGTAGCCTCGCGCGGCTTCTCAACGATTCCGCTTGCCTGCCTAGCCTCTCCGGCCATATCTCCGCCAAACGGTGTCGACGCGCAGGATTGCCACATGGCGGTAGCCTCACGCGGCTTCTCAGAAGGTCCCATTGCCTGCATATCCTCTCCGGTCGTGACTCTCACGCCGAACGGCGTCGACGGGCCCGAAGGCCACACGACCTTAGCCTCACGCGGCCTCTCACTAGCCTCTCGCGACACACTCCCTCTGAGTCCGCTATGTCCCTTCCTTCAACTCGCGGGGCCCCGTCTTCGCTTCCTACTCGACACTCGCCGTCCCACGACGCAATTGTCGGACTAGCCATCACTACGACTTTTAACCACACTCTCTCACCTTACTCGGTCAACACTGGGCAGGGTTTGATGCTCTCCTTTCTACTGATGGCTGGCTGGGCACCCATTTACCGAGGTCAGCTGGACACGAACAACTTCTCGTCCACTGGAGCTCGTCGGACACGTACCTCACTACGGGCTCCTTTGGACACTTTATCCCACTTCTGAACTGTGAGGCAAGGGGGGGGGGGGAGACACGGACTGGGAACAGATTTCACCAACACACTGAAACACACAGCACTCCCAAGGTAACTCCCAACTTTATTACGGTTGGATACAGCCACGAGCCCCTTGCTCGCGTGGTCAACCCTTCCCAAACGTCTCGTGCACCGTCTATCCCACCCCGCCACACTCACGGCTTCTAGCCGACTGCTGTCTCGTCACTACTCCGCGCGGCGGCGTCGGCCTCGTTCTAAGGCGTCCCCCTGGGGGGGCAGCACCGACTGGACCTTCTCTTACGGCCGTACGCCGACACTATTTTACTGCGGAGGTCACTAAGTAATAGTCACTTTTTTGTCATAAGCTGGTCGTATTTTGACCCATTGGCTTACCATTTTTCTTGTGTGCTACTTCCTCAGAAATACCATTTATTTTGAGAAAATCTTCTACTGATAAAAATGCTATAAATTGTATAATTTGAGTTATTTTATTGAAAATAGTTATTTTATTGAAAATATTTATTTATCTAGGTTAATATTTTGCCAATTATAATTTACTGTTAGCAGTCGAAAAAAAATTTTCACTGAACATTATTACTAACAATTATTCAATGTTTGCAAAATTACAAACAATTTTTTTTCATGCATATTTTTTAAAACTATTTAAATTTTTTTGTATTCTTATTTTAAACTATATCTTCTTTCATTCTTGAAAGTTGCATTGAAATGCACCGAAGGGTTCTGGAAATATATTATAATGAATCTGGCAGAATACTGAAAAAAATGTTTTTAGTGTCATTGGCATATTATCCCAAACTTGAATAGCTTCTTTCGATATTTTTTTTATTTTCCTTAAATTTCACTTGACCTGAATTCTAATTATTGGAAACAATGTGATGTAATTGAAAATTCTTTGTGAATAAATCGTAAGTTTTACATTTAGGTTGATTTCGTATGATGGAGTTTGAAGCAATCTGGTAGGTGAAGGGCGACACCTCATTCTTCACACTCCCACCTGCTTTCACTCTTCATTCCTCTTATTTTGCACACCACACATTTACGTGGTGGATTTTTCTTCACTGGATTTGGCGGGATATGAATTAGAAAATGTCCCCAATTTGCCACCTGGAATCTCATGGGTAAGGGGCCTGATTTTGGTCGCTCGGGTATTTTATATTCTGGCATATTCAGTTTCTAGAATTTTCTCAGAAGCCATCAAATTGATATTCTTGCCTGTTGTTTTCTTATATAATACATAAGTATTGAATAAAACTATATCCATGAGATAAAAAATATCTTATGCATTTTTTAGACCTTTGGCATAACAACTCATAACTGGAAACAATGCTAATTGCTGATTCCGCTGTCAACAGCATTCATTTGTATGTTGTAATCGGGAATGACTTTTGGTTTTATGATTGATTCTTTAGTTCTTACTGATTTATTTCCTGTATCAGTCATTTCCAAGGCCTTGTGGTATGCTGTTAGTGCATGCACGTCTTTTTTATCTCTCCACTTCATAGCAGCGATTCCATTGCTATAAACTACTTTTGCCTCCCCTTTCTTCAACTGTTTCTTTTTTAGTTCTGCTGGCATATTCCTTCGGTTTTTTCTAACTGTGCCTAAGGCATTAGTTTTCTCAGCATTCAACTGGGGAAATAGATCAGGTGATGCGTACCAATTATCTAATACTACAGTGTAACCCTTGCAAAGTAATGATGCAAAAGTTCTAGTACTATTGCTGCACTGGAAGGAATTTCCTTGCCAGGAAACTTCATCAAGCTTTCATCCACGGCAACATTTCTCTCCGGAGTGTACATGGCTCTAAATTTTGTATTTATGTAGTCGATCACTGGAGATATCTTTTTCAGCCGATCATTTTCATTCACTTTTGAATTATCAATAAAATGCAAGAATTTTGATAACAACAAAAAACGTTTATATGGCATAACTCTGCCAAAAAAAGGTGTTTCTGTCACGGTGCACGGACTACAGTATTTTTGAAGTTTATTTTTTTTTCAATTGTGCCATTAGCGCACACAATGAAAAATAGGCCTGAATCTCATCTCTAGTTGTTTCAAACCACCCTTTCCTGAAATCGCTTTTTTATTTTTTTTGGAGTACAAAAATGCATCTGCAGTTGGTTTCAGTTGCGATGAATTCCCAAAAACCACCTTCAAGAAACTGGAAGAAAAAGTCTCTCTCACTAGGATTGTTTCCCACGCTCATGAGAATTCTTTCATTTAAGCCAGGTTCACCAGAGAAACTAAATTCTTTCACACTCTGGTTGCTTTTACACCAATGCCAATTGTTTTCTACCTAAGCCTTTTTTGGATCCGCCGGACAAATACTGCTCACAGTTTCCGAATAATCAGAGTTATCGGTGTCACTTTCTTCACTGTTATCACTTACACTGATTTCACCATCAAAAATAAACTTCTACATCATCTCACGACTTCGTTCAGTAATTCTATCTTCTTTATTGATGTAGCAGCAAATAGGAAAAGATGAAAGACAACTTTTGTGAGGCAGCAGAAAAGATTGTATTATCTTTTGCATAGTAGTTAGTTCACTGAAGACTAAGATAATGGCTATCTTTCGCTTATGCGATGGCACTCATCAGATATACAAAGTATAATATTGCTTTCGTTATCTCATGTTGGCAATGAATAGGTGTCTCAGCAATACTCTATCAAATAGGAGGAGGATAGGAGAGAAAGGAGACAAAGTAAGTTGGTGCTGAATGTGCATTGGGTTCACAATAAATGATGACGGCGCGGCAAAAATACTTTCTAACCATCGAGTATATAAAAGAATAAAATATGAACTGCAATACAATAACAGCGTCGGAATTTGTATTAGGAGAACATAAAAGCAATAAAGAACATACATTATGAATCTATCTGAAATTTATGCTCCAAAAGAGGGTTGGAAAAAAAATAATATACGAGAGCGGCGAATCACCGTCTTTGTAAGCCAATGAGTTAATTCCGCTGCAATTGGGCAAAACAGCTCTGCGACCCTATACAGTATTCGTTTTAAGCACTGTTAGTGCCACTGGGGCAGGGGATAGGCCCATTACACACTAGGCGAATATTACTGACATGGCTTTTTTGCTGTCACTGTCGATCCAGTAATGGTGTGAAGAAACCAATACGAGCCTACACTTTAGGCTGTAGAAAAATCTTCCTTTTCAATTAAAAGCAATAGGGATTGGTAATATTAAAGTTAAATGTTTTGCAGGAAATTAAGCCACTAATTGCACAATCAAGGAAGAGTATTACGTACTGGAACTTAGAAGAAATTTAATGTCCGTGTCAAAAATGGAATCTAGTGGATTCAATGTTACATTTTGCAAGAGTTAAGAGTAGAGGGATGTGTCGATTCTTGATACCACCGATTCTTGAGGATTAGCATCGGTATTGAGAATCGATCGCCTTAAGTCAATACGTTCAATACTCGGGATGGTCGGAGGGGTAGATAAGGAGACAAGGAGAGTTTGTGTCATTCAGATCACGAAATTAGATGAAAATTTTCACGTGCAACTATAGGTAAAATAAAGACATAGGACTTTTTCCCCATTGCCCCATCATCGCAAGGAAAAAAAAAACGTAGAATGTCACGAGGGTAGCCTACATTCACCGGGATCAGGCGGACAACGAGAGATAGTGTACCAAAGGAAGTTCGATCCCTACCTCAGTTTAATATTTTCTTCCAGTTATTGCATCGACAATTTTATCATTTAATTTAAAACCCTTACTTCTGAAAACTCACTTTTTTATGCGTTTATTGTTTAAATTACATTTACGAATGTACATATTACTCAAAAATTAGGGATGGTTGTGTCGGATCCAAAGACCCAACATGGATCTTTCATTTCATTTGCGACTGAAATCATATCGCAATACTATAATATCATATCCGGATTGTATATTTTAAAATTTTACGGCGTGGTGATCGAGGCGCCCCTCGTATGGAATGCAGGTATGGTAGATACTGATAAGGAGAGGATTTGTAACTTGGGTCAGGAAATAAGACGAAATTTCTTAATGTTATATTTTCTGCCGTAACAACTTCTAGTGCCAGCTGTATCATCTTTTTGATAATAATATCCTCCTGCCAACTACTTTTGTGTTCATTAATTAAATGCATTTTTACTTTCAGATTAAATAACTTTCATTTCCCACGCATGAAGTTGGCTCTCCGAGTGCACTGGTAACAGGAGCAGAACAAAAAAGCAATTAAAAAGCGCACAAACTATCAAGAAATCCATGAGTGCCATATAGGCATTTCCCGAATGTTGTAAATGCACACTTGATCATTGGGTGGAACATTCAGCAGAAAAATTTATGTTTTCACTTTCATGCAAACAAAAGATGTCCTGAGCACAAGCTTGTGCACTGGTGATGTACCTTATATTACTCATAATATTGAACTACCCCAGTGAAAGCAACTTGTTATTTCTGAGTTATTGAACATGCAAGCGTGAGGGTAGTAAATGGTTCCTAGCCCACCCCTTGATATATATTAAGCTTCTCATTACGTATGTGGAGTACTTGTTAAAATGGGGCTCCACTGTAACATCAAAATTCACAAGAAAGAGTTTTATGACATGGACATTTTTTCCCATTAATAATAACCTTTTCACCTAATTTTCATCGCTAAAACTTAGTGAAACATCTAAACTAGAATCTATGCATGACAAGTAGAAATTTAAAATAAATTAAAACCACAAATTATTTTGTCCAAGGTATATCAGGTTTTAGCATTTCACATGCCACCGTGAATCTGCAGTGTTTGGTGACTGTATACAAAGCCAAACAAGTGTGTTCCTTCTACAACAATGGAAGATTCTTCCGCCTTTGACTTTTGAGATACAAGGGAAAAATATTAATATGCACTTGATGTAAGTTAGATAACTTTTACCCCGAGTACCTGAAAGTACTTGTCTTTGTCGTTGACAAAGGCGACAACGAGTGCAATGCTGGTCACCACGGCAGCTCGCACTTCCTCCTCCGTCTCCTCAAGCAACATCTGCTGCAGCATGGAGAGCATCAGCGAGTTGCGAACAGTGGCCTGCGAGGGAAGGTTGCCAAACAAATGAGGTGGCAAATGACAACATAGCCTTCTATAACTTGGATTTTATGACATTTCATTTATTCTGAGAATATCTAAAGCTAATGCCATTGGCAGAGGTACAGTCAATGACACCAAAAGTCAAATTTATTTTGAAAATACTAACCATAAGTTGAGAGTAAAATGTCACATTACCACATTACTGTATTTACCCGAATATAAGTTGACCTTTTTTTTGACAACATTTCAACTGAAAATATCATGACTTTTCTTAGAATGCATATACAAAGTACAATTACAGTTTGAAGCAATGCTGCACATTAAATACATGATGTATTATTATGTAATTCATAAGAAAGCTTTTCATGAGATAAAAAAACAAAAACTAAACAATAATAACTATATATCACAATATCATAATCACTGAAATAATAATTGTGCCAACTAATAGAAAACTACTATGGCCACAGTATTTCAATCTAGCATGTAATATACCAAACTTAAACAAAAACAATCGATTGTTGAAATCATTTGCCGGTTTCACTTTTGGTGCTTTGTATTGATCAATAAGTGGTGAATTCTTTGTTGATCGATGAATCACATACTTAAACCAGAAAAAAAATACAGATAATGTTAAAATACAAGCGTACATGTATTGACCATCGAAAGAAAAAAATCTGGCATATGAAGCAATACTAAGTGGTGGTACAGAAAGTAAAGAGCATTAAAAGCTAATGAAAAACCAGTACAGGTCACTTCTTGAACCAGCAAAAAGGACTTTTAATGAAGACCTTCCATTTAAAGTAAATAACAAAACCAAGGCTGCCTGGAAAATCATGAACAATGCTACATATAAATCATCTCCTCTGCCCAATATTAAAGTTTTCCATGATGGAACTCTAAAATGCTGCTCTGACATAGCTGAAGCATTCAAAGAGCATTTTACATTAGTTCTTAACTCTTCATCATCATTCAGTTCCTTAATTCACCTACCCAGTCATTCTTTATGAGACCCAGTGATGACAAGGAATTAAAGTCTGTCATATCCAAATTCAGCCAAAGCAGTTTAAGTTCAGGTCTAGATGGAATTCCAAGCAAGGTAATATCCTTACCAATGACAACATTAAGATTCCACTTCTGCACTTAGTGAATGAATCTCTGAGAATGGGCACCTTTCCCACTCCTCTGAAAATGTCTAAAAATTGTTCCTCTTTATAAAAACAAATATAGATGATATACACTACTACAGACCTATCGCTCTGCGAAATTCCCTTTCAAAAATTTTTGAGAGAATTGTATACACTTGCTTAGTATCATATCAGGATAATTACAATCTCCTTACAAGCGGTCAGCATGGGTTCACATGTGGAAAATGTACCACTTCTGCCATATACCAGGTGGTAGATGGAATATTATTTGCTGTAGATAAAAATGAAACACTAGTTTTATTTTTCGATTTTACAAATTTTAGTATCACACCCAATGGCAACACGGTTGAATTAGGAAATCAACATCCTTTATATAGAGTTCTTGCTAGAAAGCTTGGGCATCAGAGGCTTTCCGTTTCAGTGGATGAAATTATACCTCAAAAACAGATCTCAGGTAGTAGCATCAACCATTGATGGTGTCAAACATGCATCTTTTCCTCATAAGTCTAATGAGGGCATACCTCAGGGATCTACACTGGGTCCACCACTACTCCTGTTGTCTATAAACAAGGGCGGATCCAGGATTTTTTCCTGGGAGGGGCACAAGGGTCAGACGGGCAAAAAGTCTTCTCATATTCGGGATTAACAAACAACACACAACAATTACTGTAAGAAATATACTCTTTATTTTAATATAAAGGTTATTAATATGAAAATATTATCAAAAGACATTTAACAATATTTTCTTTTATATTTCCTATTGAAGATGTCCAGTAGTTGGTTAACGTTCATTTTTGACAAAATATCGTGTGAACGTGTGTATCCATCAAGACATATGTCTCGATGGATAAGGATTAAAGGCAGTTCATTCAAACGATCTTATGTCATTCTGCAGCGAAGATATGTTTTTAATCGCCGAAAGGTGGAGAAAGATCGCTCAGCAGTGCAAGTAGTCACAGGGAACGTGTACAACAATTGACAGAGAGTTTTAATATTTGGCAGCGCCATTGATGTTTTGTAGGCATCTGCTGGAGACTTTGGCATCATATTTTCTCTCGTCTCTTGCCAAATTTGTAGCTCTCCCTTCAAAGCTAAGAAAACAAGGAAGGTTATCTTTATAGACTTCAGTACCATGCAAAACATCCTCAATATCTTCGTTACTGCAATTATGGGACAGCGCTTTTGCAACTGTCCAATTTTTTGCAGCTTGGCATTAGGGAACCTGGAGGATATTTCCTTTAACAAATAATCTAGAAAAGAAATATATATATTATGTCGGTAATACCCTTCAGTAGACTCAGTCTGAATATTCGACCTATTTGTTTGACGGCCGGTAATTCTCTGGACCGTGAAAATTTCTGTACCCATTTCATTTGCAAGAACCTCAGCCATATTTAAAAGGTTTTTTTAATGGATCCGGGCTAGTTTCAAGTTGCGACTGCAGACTGGATGTGGTCGTATTGATAAGCTGAACTGCAGAAAGTACATCAATTTCAATGGCTTGTTATGATCGAGATAATGGCAGCGTGATTCCTAAAATAGTATAAGCGAGGATTACCAAGCTTGCAAGAAATTCCGATGGCATGATAGCTTGGAGCAGTGAAAATGCAGGTGTAGCACTTCTGACCCCTTCTTCAGCTATATTGTGCAAAAGTCCAGGAAAACATGGCAAGACGTCCAAAAATGTCACAACTGCTTCATGTCTTTCCACACATTTTTTTTTTATATTTCGTTTTTCGTTTGGCAGATGAACTTGCATTTCTTCCATGAGGAGTTTTATTCGTTGAGTTGACTCAAGAAAGAAAGTTGCTACACTTGAGATAACCCCTTCGGCATTTCTTATGCTGGGTATGGTGCAGGCAGTACTGATAGTTAAGCTGACTCGGTGGCTTGCACAATGAGTAAAAAAGGCTATGGGCTGAATATTAGATATGCATGCCTGAACACCTTTTATTTTACCACTCATGTTGGCTCCTCCATCGTATGCTTGACCCCGGCACAATGTCATGTCCAGGTTAAGGTTTTCGATCGCCTTCAAATATGTTGAGCAATTCAAAGTCTGAGGCTTCACTTTGTGGAACCACTCGATTGGAAAAGAAAATCCACTTTGTACATTCCACACAAAATTTTTTTGTGTGGAATGTACAGTGGCGGAAATAATTAACGCAAAGGTGTTTGGCGTCTAAATGCGGCTATGTGGGAACTAAATGAAATCCGCCAACTTGGCAACTCTGAGAAAGTGAGTTCAACACCGGGAATATTCAAACCTCATAAGGATGCCAATAGTTTTTACACATTTACGTAATAGGCATATATTTAAGGTCTACATTCGCAAGAGATCCCTGGAGTTAATATGATGGATCTCCATCACTCTCACCCTGTGGCCAGTTCATGTTCCAAAGTTATTATAATTTATATAATGATACTTGCTATTTATTTCATGTATTGACCCCTTTGAAATATTTTTCTCGGTTTATAATTAATGAATTTACACGATAAGTGAATTTATCGTAAGGATGCAGCTTGTTTGTTTGCTCGAGATATTATCAAACTAAAATATCCAAAGGGTTGTGGATGAATGTCATTTTTATTACGTTATTATTCTACTGCTGGAGGCTAGGTTGACTAGCTAGATCGTTTATGTCGAGGAATATCAAACATTCAAATTAATATTTTAGCGTATAACCTGACAACTTTTACATGTAAACACAGGAAACTGGATAATAGGAATCTAAAGACGTGGAAAGTAATTCTCACCAAAATAATCCACCTAACAAAAGCGAGTAAAACTTTTCTTCAAAAATATTGACGATACCCAAATTGGATACTTGATTTCCAGCGCTTAAGAAGTCGAAAGAAAGGATTTTACAAATATTTTAACTTCTTAGTTCAAGCTTACGTATTTGCCAAGTTTGTAATGATGCTTCAAGCTGATTTCCTTCAATAAATCAGGAGCCCTCATTTAGTCAAGGCTACAAATGGATCGTTTAATTTTACTTTTTCTGTGAATATGAAGCCCAACATAACACTGCCAATCATAGTGGTCGTAGTAGCCCAGTGGTAAAAGCATTCGTTGACGAACTGAAGGGTCCTGAGTTCAAATCTGGGTGACGCCTCTTTTAACTCCCAACTAAATATTTGTGATGCGATTGTTCTGTCATGAAAACTTCTCAAAGAATAAAATACCCTACATGCGTAAATTTTATACATGGTAGGGATTAGAAAATTATTAGGTCATTACTTCACCTCTAAATCCAGCCATTGCATTGCTCACTGAATGTGATATTTGACTTAGGTTTTCTGCCCCACTTGCTTCTCAATTCCTGCCCGTCGTCTGATGTTCATGTCGACTGACTTTCTCATTCAGTGAACTCCTATTTTTGAAAGCAGGCAGTTGACAGTATCTCTGATGGCCTTTATCACTCGATTTAATGCACTATCCTGATTTTTCATGTATGTTATGTGCAGTGCAGAAGAAGGCTTGGTGCAGAAGAAAGCTATTTCACTATAATTCAGCTTTCCGGTCCATCTGCCATATTTGCGAATTTAATATCGATTACTGGCCAGAGTGAAGGACCCAAATAAAAATGAAAGACTCTTGAAATCGTCATTCATTCTGGTTTTAGTTTTTCAGCGTTATTTTCTAGATTTTCAGTGAGATATGCGTATGCTATACGCGTATCCAAATCAATTTTTCTTCTTATTTTGGAAATAGAGGTAATAGTAGATCATAAAACAACGTATGTGGGGATCAAAAAAAATTATTGCGCATGCAATAATTTTTTTGATCCCCACATGCCGTTTTTTTATGCCAATATGCCGTTTTTAAATATTCACATTTCCACTCGAGAAGTGCCATTTTCCACAGCATTAGGTATTACAAGTGTCCTTTAAGTAAAACTAATTTTGCCAATGTGTTCAGTAATTTTAACTTTTATGAGAGTATTTTAACTAGTAACGTTTTGAATTTGGATTGACCCGGCGTGAACCGAAAATCGGCCTCTCCTATGGCAGCATACTTCAGACAGAGGGTCCCCTCTTTACATCACTATGCTTATTCAAGAGATCCGGTACTCCGACTTCTCTATCTGATATTCCAAAGCATTTTTTACTGTTCGGTACACTTCGTCAACCCTACCTATTAGAAGTTAGGCGAATCAAAGGCGTGCACAATAGGGCGGATCGGAAAAATCGATTTTTCGCGGAGAAACTTGGCCCTCTGGAAAAAGTTGTCAAAGTGACTCAAAATGACACCAGAAAATTTTGAAACCTCTAGGTCAACCCTAGACCCTCGCGCCGTGGCCATTTATGGGGAGGGGGGCTGAAAATAGAAAAATTCATGTTTTTAAAGTGGTTCCCCATGGATTTTGCCGAGTTGCGACCCTTTAGGGCAAAAATTTCGTCCATTTGTACGTATCTGCAGCCGTTAAGCCACAAATTGTCTATTTTGAGTGCGCGACCGCGCGTAATTATGCACCACCCACGCAGCGTCGCGGCGCAACTGTCAGAAGGCCGCTCGCGCGCCTCCTGCCGGCTCGCGCCTCCTGCCCGGTCGCCGCGAACGCAGCAGAACTCATCACGGATGCGTCTTCCGTCGTTGGTCTCATTAATATTAGATAATTAAGCAATTTCCAGGGAATAACAATTACGGAAGGATTATTTGAAATTACTACAACACACCGTCATCATTCAGGGAGTAAAGAAACACTTCCCGATTTTTAGCCTATTTGTACTATTATATTTCAGCATGGAGAAAGAATGCAAAAATAATTAAAGTAGTTACCAGAGCTCACCACGTTGAGGTACCTGCACTATGAACTCCACCGCCCAAACATCCATTCATAGAATAGAGGAACGCATTTCCTTTATCAGATTATATGCTATCGAAAAAATAAGAAAGTGGTCCTGTTGTAGTACCAGACGGTTTATCTGTGTGCAAGTATTCGTCTTTAAACTTTATTTTCATTGAACACTAAAGGTCATTATCAATTTTTTTATTTTTGAAGTCAAGCAGGTAAATGTAAAACTTACTCTATCACAGCATGATCTGAGACTTGGTTTGAAGGTTGGCATTTTGGTTTTGCTTTCTAGTATTTTCAGTATTTCTTGCTGTCTCTCGTTGTTGCGGATGCCAATGAAGCTTGGGTTACCTCTTTTACAAATATTTCAAAAGCTTGCGTGTGACAAGGACAATTGTGTTCCACTGTTGAGCATTACTCAAGTAATTCTCGAATTTCTTCAGTCGTGAGATGCGATAGAGCACGAGTCGGTGTTCTAGTCCCATTTTATCAGCAGCGTGTAGTCTTCTACATCAAATTTAAAATCTGTTAACTCAAAAGTTCTTGGATTTTCGTCGCATGCGTATTTCTTCATGCCTCTAAGATTATTTTCCACGCATCTCTTCACACTTCCTCTCCATTTTCAGCAATCATTGGGAGGAGTAAATTTTCTGAGTGCCGGAGAAATCCGTTTCTCTGAATAACAGAATCAATGACTCTTTTAAGATCTACTGGTAGATCTCTTGATCAATATAATATTTTCCATAAATTTACAGCACCATCGTGTATACAATGTTTTTTTCACTGAAAACCAGTGTATGTAGGTAAATGTAAAACTTACTCTATCACAGCATGATCTGAGACTTGGTTTTGAAGGTTGGCATTTTGGTTTTGCTTTCTAGTATTTTCAGTATTTCTTGCTGTCTCTCGTTGTTGCGGATGCCAATGAAGCTTGGGTTACCTCTTTTACAAATATTTCAAAAGCTTGCGTGTGACAAGGACAATTGTGTTCCACTGTTGAGCATTACTCAAGTAATTCTCGAATTTCTTCAGTCGTGAGATGCGATAGAGCACGAGTCGGTGTTCTAGTCCCATTTTATCAGCAGCGTGTAGTCTTCTACATCAAATTTAAAATCTGTTAACTCAAAAGTTCTTGGATTTTCGTCGCATGCGTATTTCTTCATGCCTCTAAGATTATTTTCCACGCATCTCTTCACACTTCCTCTCCATTTTCAGCAATCATTGGGAGGAGTAAATTTTCTGAGTGCCGGAGAAATCCGTTTCTCTGAATAACAGAATCAATGACTCTTTTAAGATCTACTGGTAGATCTCTTGATCAATATAATATTTTCCATAAATTTACAGCACCATCGTGTATACAATGTTTTTTTCACTGAAAACCAGTGTATGTAGGTAAATGTAAAACTTACTCTATCACAGCATGATCTGAGACTTGGTTTTGAAGGTTGGCATTTTGGTTTTGCTTTCTAGTATTTTCAGTATTTCTTGCTGTCTCTCGTTGTTGCGGATGCCAATGAAGCTTGGGTTACCTCTTTTACAAATATTTCAAAAGCTTGCGTGTGACAAGGACAATTGTGTTCCACTGTTGAGCATTACTCAAGTAATTCTCGAATTTCTTCAGTCGTGAGATGCGATAGAGCACGAGTCGGTGTTCTAGTCCCATTTTATCAGCAGCGTGTAGTCTTCTACATCAAATTTAAAATCTGTTAACTCAAAAGTTCTTGGATTTTCGTCGCATGCGTATTTCTTCATGCCTCTAAGATTATTTTCCACGCATCTCTTCACACTTCCTCTCCATTTTCAGCAATCATTGGGAGGAGTAAATTTTCTGAGTGCCGGAGAAATCCGTTTCTCTGAATAACAGAATCAATGACTCTTTTAAGATCTACTGGTAGATCTCTTGATCAATATAATATTTTCCATAAATTTACAGCACCATCGTGTATACAATGTTTTTTTCACTGAAAACCAGTGTATGTAGGTAAATGTAAAACTTACTCTATCACAGCATGATCTGAGACTTGGTTTTGAAGGTTGGCATTTTGGTTTTGCTTTCTAGTATTTTCAGTATTTCTTGCTGTCTCTCGTTGTTGCGGATGCCAATGAAGCTTGGGTTACCTCTTTTACAAATATTTCAAAAGCTTGCGTGTGACAAGGACAATTGTGTTCCACTGTTGAGCATTACTCAAGTAATTCTCGAATTTCTTCAGTCGTGAGATGCGATAGAGCACGAGTCGGTGTTCTAGTCCCATTTTATCAGCAGCGTGTAGTCTTCTACATCAAATTTAAAATCTGTTAACTCAAAAGTTCTTGGATTTTCGTCGCATGCGTATTTCTTCATGCCTCTAAGATTATTTTCCACGCATCTCTTCACACTTCCTCTCCATTTTCAGCAATCATTGGGAGGAGTAAATTTTCTGAGTGCCGGAGAAATCCGTTTCTCTGAATAACAGAATCAATGACTCTTTTAAGATCTACTGGTAGATCTCTTGATCAATATAATATTTTCCATAAATTTACAGCACCATCGTGTATACAATGTTTTTTTCACTGAAAACCAGACAGGTGCGTATACTTTTTGAATGGCAATACATTTTAGCGCATGAATTTTCACTGGACACGTATGCCAGTTGTCGGCTGGCCGTAGTGATCTAACGAGAATGAGCCACATTTTTTGGAGTTTATCTGGCCAAATTTTCCGAGCGAAATCCTTTGGACAGCATTAGAAATTTCCCGAAGATACTGCTGGTCACTGCTCAGCAATCTCAAGTCTTCTTCGTGGGACAGTTTTGTTGGAACTGGCTCCAATCGTATGATATCAAGCGTGTGGCAGTCTTGACGGGTGGAGACAATAGGTCTTGCAAACAAATTTGGACCCTTAGTTTGCCCGTCTAATGTTTCTACCAACTGCCGCAGTGTTAAGCCAATCAAGTGTAATGGGCAAATGGACCACTCTAACGGAGGTCGGAGTTTTGCTTCCAGCAAACGGATGATGCTTCCATCCTGACCTGTATTCACTTTGGCGCCATCGCATCCAATCACTTATAAATTTGGAAGTTCAATATTTTCTTTCGCAAAAAAATCAAGAATTGCAGATATGATTTTTCTTGCAGATCCTCCTGTGGGGGAGACAAAACTGTAAAACTGGGAGCCTGGCTCTTCAACAAACAAGACATGTTCCTCCCTAACGTAAGATTGATATGTCCTCTTGCCTATTTACTCCAGTTTAATCGTTTCATCCTTTCGGCCGTCAAAATACAGACCTTCAATTGCATTTTTTCGTTTGTCTTTGCTTTTACTGAATCTAGCATCTTCTTTATCTGTCTTCGTAACAAATGCCGGTCCACTACCTTTCACCTGTCTTCCGGAGTTTTGAGCTTTGCGTCGGTTACAGTTGCGCTGGCAATCATTGCTGCTGCTCTGAGGGACACGTCACCGGTACTTGAGCGTACCTCCGTCACAGTTGGCAATTAAAGACGCCTTTACCCCGAAGGTGGTTATTGCACATACCTCCGCCACATTTGGCAATTGAAGACGCCTTTGCCCCGAAGGAGATTTTGATTGATTTTCATTCCTAATCGTATGAGGAACATTGAGGTTCAAGTCGGTTGAGTTTTATCGAGATGTAGCGGAAAAAATTCTTGATGCTCAATTTTTACCTCTTCAAGAGTGAAAGATTTTGAGTCGACGCTCTCCGACGATCCTCTTTTGAGGTTTTTCTTTAATCGTCGAGTTTCTGAGGCATCCAATCCATCGGATACCATCTTTTATTTTGTCCTTTGATCCCTCAAAAATGCCGTTTCATTTGGGAGAACTTTATCCTCTTTCTAAATTTACACTCGCTAATTCTTTAGCTCTGACACGCACAAACATCACATAGTTTCTGGGATTCATTAAAAATATATTAATTTTTCTGTCGATTTGGCACCTTTCTCACCTTCGGCACATATGCTTGCTTGCATTTTTCTTAAGCCGTAGTACGTCGTATGGTACCGTATAATCATTTTAATCACACCATGTTCCGGAATGATTGGAATAGAGGTGCGTCTCCATAGTTCGGACACTTTTTTCGTTACCAGACTACTTGATAAACCGTAGGCTCCCTTCCTGTGCCTTCGTATCTCAATGCGTCGCGAACATAAAAAAAATATTTTATCACTTCTTTAAAATTCGGTAACGTCAATTCGTTCCTTCGACGAGAAAGGAAAAAAAATATAGTGTGTAGGGTTATATTAATTTCAAATAATCCTTCCGTAATTGTTATTCCCTGGAAATTGTTTAATTATCTAATATTAATGAGACCAACGACGGAAGACGCATCCGTGATGAGTTCTGCTGCGTTCGCGGCGACCGGGCAGGAGGCGCGAGCCGGCAGGAGGCGCGCGAGCGGCCTTCTGACAGTTGCGCCGCGACGCTGCGTGGGTGGTGCATAATTACGCGCGGTCGCGCACTCAAAATAGACAATTTGTGGCTTAACGGCTGCAGATACGTACAAATGGACGAAATTTTTGCCCTAAAGGGTCGCAACTCGGCAAAATCCATGGGGAACCACTTTAAAAACATGAATTTTTCTATTTTCAGCCCCCCTCCCCATAAATGGCCACGGCGCGAGGGTCTAGGGTTGACCTAGAGGTTTCAAAATTTTCTGGTGTCATTTTGAGTCACTTTGACAACTTTTTCCAGAGGGCCAAGTTTCTCCGCGAAAAATCGATTTTTCCGATCCGCCCTAGTGCACAGGGAGGGGTTGGGGTCGTAGTGGCCGAGCTCCGAACCCTCCCCCTAGACACTCAATGATAAGGTCATGCACTTGCCCACCGAAATGGGTTTCTTACCCGCCTTGGGGAGCCTTGAGCGGACGGTTCGAAAGGCGGTCGCTGCCCCATTTAGCGGCTAGGAGTGCCGCTGCATGGTTCTGCATTTTTCGGTTTCTCCAGTTGTGGTTGGTGGGTCTGCTGGCGTGTGGACGCGATCTCTTGACTCGCGGGCGCACGGGAGCTCGCCGAATAAACGCATCCTTTTCGCTCGAGAACGTGTCTCCGTATTTTCAAGCCCAATGACAACACTAGGCACCGTGGCCCTACCATCTCACAGATGCTCTACCATCATGACATTTAATAAGAAAAATACATAATAAATTATAAATATTCAAAATGCTTATTTTTAGTCTTTTAAATCGCATCTTTCATTGCTACGTTCACAGTGAAATAAATTTTCTCATACCTATACAAATGAGCATTTAGATAGCACCTGTGAAATAACGTAATAATGAACTATGAATGAAGCGCGTACGGAAAATGGTGATTCCTTTCCGTCGTACCAATTTACGACGAAGTTTTGCAGAATCTAATATGACGGATAAGGAGGGCCTCCCTGCATTCGGCTAATCCAGGGTATTGAAGGTGAAATAACACCAACAGGCACTTGTGCGAACGCCGATGATATTCTATATTCATTGTTGACGCCCGCGACTCAGTTATGCATCGAAAAATTCGCTCCAAAGATCTATAAGCTTTTTTCTTCGGACTGCTCTTTACTCGTGGGAGCATATATTTGGCATACCTACTATCACAGGTGTTCATCCGGAACGACAGCACCCGACGGTGAGGTGAACACCTAAAAGCCGTGGCGAGCGCGGACGTCAAATGTAGTTCCCGTTTACTTGGAGAATGGTGGATGTCATTTGATGGAACATCCACCGTACGCCGCGAACGAAAGACGGTGAACAATAGTGCAGATTGATGCTCCTGGGTCGTTCCCAAATTTATGTGTGAGAAAAACTGGCGTTGTTTGGCTGATAAACTGGTATCAGCCCCGAAGAGGAATACGAGACAATGAAATAACTAATTGAATGTTTTCTCATCGGAAAAAAGAACTCAAGTCCAACATTCTTAACCTCGCCCAACGCTTACATTTGCCTAGGTGCACAAGAGCTAACACCACCTTGGCTGCTGCGCGTCTTAGGCGGATATTGAGTTTCGAAAGGGGACTTCGTGCAGTCCTTCAGGTCGCAGGGAGCTCGTTTCTATCCGGACCACAGTTACCGAAGTGAAGGAGTTTTCCCAAATCTATTGAAATAGCCGTTCATCCTCATCGGTGATGGTGTTTCGTAGCCTTCCTTATCGATCTTTCCTCTCAACAGCATGCGTCGTCTCCCAACTTGTTTTGATGAGGGTGATAGTTACATCCATTCACCAGGCAATTTCGCTACAATAAAGTGAACCCCCTTCAGCTGTTTCCTTCTCTGGGGAGAAATATGTGGCATACTGTAAGACCAATGTGGTTGTTTTTACCCTAAGAAAGTGCATGCCTGCAGTAGCATGACAGCTGTGAAATAAATCTTCTAACGAAGTCTACTCTGGCCCACTATGGACGCGAACCTCAATGTAGCGGTAGTCACGCATAAGCTTGAGGGAAGCTCCAACGCTCCAAGTGGTTTGCTGTTGTGAATCTGGAGGGGAAAAGCCCTTCGAGGTTCGAGAAGGCCCCGTCAAATACTTGTGAGATGGAAAAATTAGTCAAAAGCCACTTCTTTCCCGTGAGATAACCTATTGGGCTCTGAACATCGATGTTAGGCATAATCGATATCGTCAACCACACAGGGAAAAATAACCTTTTTCCTTGAGTATTAGATGTTCCAATTGCATGTAGATTAATTTATCTTAGTTTACATCGCACCAAGGAAGCTGAGATTCTAATATTCAGGCTAATAAAATATCCATCCCCTGGGCTGGATTCGAACCAGCGACGTTTAGTTTGCCAGGCCAACGCGCTACCAACCTGACTACCACAGCCGGCCAATACACAGTCATCAACGGCAGAGTACGTCCCAAATGAAAATGAATCTTTGATTTTTTCAGAGTTAGGTAGAATTAGTCTCACTAAATTAATTGGAGCTGGAATTAGGGTCCATACCTCTGCTGATATCGGCCTTGAAGATAAATTGATTGGTGATGTGACTGGCAAATAGGAGATTGATATTCAAATTCTGGTTAACTCAAATAATATTTTTCGTGTCGATGTTCATTCCACTGGTATATGCCCGATCTCAAATCATCTGCAAGTCGTTGCAACGGCATCTCTCATTCATTCATTTCCCTAATATGAAAAAAATCCCATTAAAAGTTATTGTTCTTCACCAGAATTCGAACCCCGACCTCTCAAATGCTGGTTATATAAGTAGATAACTAATTAAGGGTTAATTATGTAGCTATTACATTTAATCCGAACATTTCTCACCAAACGCAAAAATTACAGAGAAAGGAAATATTAGTTACTTTTTAAAATATTTTTAATAGGTTGTCGTAGTCACTGCTACTAAAAATTATAAATTCATGTGTCAATGCGATGTTTATTGTCGATTGATAACTAATGATAAAGTTTTATTTCAATACTAAAAATTTGTTAAGTGAATTGCACTTGAAATTGCCACAATGTTCAAGTGGTCCCGGGTCTACGTTGTTAGATAAAAGACAAATCGGAAAATACGCAAACCTAATTAGGTATTTATGCACGTATGTAATTTCGGAAATGGTATCTTCAGGTATCTTCTCATCTTCACTCTCGACAATCAAAGGATTATTGAGTATCATGAAAATTTTAAAAATTTATATGCTTCTTGTATCCGCAGATTGAAACCGGCGAAAAATAGGCGTTTGCACAGTACTTATTTTAATTTGTGCCTTCTTTAGTATCTGACAATCAGTATTTGTTATTGCGACAGTTTTATTTTAAACTTCCCAGTAAAAAAGACAAGGGGCGCACCATATAAAAAGATCTTTGGAAAGTCGATCACAGTAAATGTCCTTAATTTGACCTTAGCATATAAAGAAGTCGGCATCTATTAGAGATGTACTGGATAATGATTGCAATTAACCACTCCTTCATTAAATACAGTAAATATAGATTTATAACAGAAATGCCGAAATGAAAACGACGAACGCTGCGAGAGAATTTGACACTGCGAGAGAATTTGAGAGGTTATTTCAAAGAAGGGGTTATTTATTTGTAAGCTTTAGGTTCCGACTTAAGTGACTTGTCTTGTGGACTTCAAACACTCGCGGTTGATGCCTTCTTTTCTCGGAGTTGCCAGTTGTTCCCTATTCCTAGAAGTTCCTGCGAATGACGCATTGGCGCGCAAAAAAATTTGCATTAATTTTTTCCGCCACTGTACATACAAAGTGGATTTTCTTTTTTCAATGCTGAGCAATGTTTTACCAGTAAGTTTATCAACTTCGACAAACATGAGAAAGTCTTCTTGCATTTCATTTTTATCTACATTGAAATAGCGAATGAAAATGGTCAGTTGCTCACAAACAGAAACATCTGTGGTCTCATCAGCAAAAATAGCAATTTATTTGGCCTTTATAATGTTGTTTGCTATTTTAGTTGTGATTAATTCCCCACAGCACTCGATCAAGTCATTTGTTTCGACTTGTTATGTAGGAAGCGTTTTTAGCACACGTTTTTACGTGTTCATGCAGTATCTCATCTCCAGTATCGATTCAGAACTTGCCAGCAACAACGGAACAATGCTCTGAAGTTGCCTTCTCGGTAGGACCTTCCCGATTATAAATCATCGTCATCCCTGTGACCTCTTATGGCATGCTCTACATTCCACATAATATAATTGTTTTTATAATGGGTATAGGTTTTTAAAGTTTCTCTTCAATAGCTTTCATTTCCTGGGATCTCATTTGGACAACAACGTCCATTCATTTTCCCTCCATTACCATAAAAAATTTTAAGCTGTTACCATGTTCGCATAGTGATATTCCGTTCTCTCGAGGTTCCTGATCGTTTCAATGGCCTTTTTATATGTTTTCAGTGGTTCCGACACCAACTTTCCCAGTTTCTCATTATTTGTACCCGCCTCACGCCGACCAAAAAGAATGCACATTTTGGACAATCCGCCACCAGCAATTTTGCTGTATGCTAGCCATTCATGTCCTTTTAACCAGCTCATTTGAATAGACCACTTTTCCCCCTCTCTCACCAGTGTAACTTAAACTTGTGTTGTAGAAATGTGTAACATGAAGTGTGTTGTAGGTTTCCAAGTATTTTTCAACCATTGGTACAGTTGAGCATCTTTAATCCAGCACAGTCGGGACCGAAGTAATGCCGGATTAGGGATTTTGCCGGACTATGGGTCATGCATGGCAACTGGTCTATGTCTGACGTCCGGGATGTTTTCATTGAAAGGAGTCAATTATTTATAACAAAATATATTCCTTTACCATTTACTGAACATTATTGTAAAAAGAGTTACTGAGAATAATCAGAAAGAAATGGTTTCTTAATACACAAAGTTATTATTTAAAATTATCGAAGTTGCGGAGTGAGTGAAAATAACGGAATCTAAGCAGCATATTGCTGCACATATAAAAGTTTCATATTGTTATTGGAAAAGGGTATAAAAATTGATATTTCTTACGCTGTAATTTGCATAACATAATTTCCTACCGCGCTCGATTTGTTATCAGCTGATTCAGCACGATGCCAACGAGTGAGTGTCGTGTGCACGCCCATCACTACATCGCCGCGGGCGACCGGACTGGATTATTCTTTAAAGACCATCATCAAGAGTAGTCTTCCTTCAACAATTTCAGGCTGATCATCGTCATCCCCACTCGGATTTACTGTTATTAATTACCACTTCAATGATTTCATCATCTATGATATGTGGTGTGGCGAGAATATCGTGGCCGCTAACTATCCTTTCGTCTAAATTTACCAATTCCATTTCCTTTAATTCAGGGTAATGAATGATGTCTGCAAACTCTATCATCATATTTTTATCCTCAGAAACATGAAATTTTTTAAATCCCCAATTATTTCGTCTATATCAAACCTTAAAGCAGTCCACAATTTAAACCATGCATGTTTTTAGAACGGACGGTGAAATGCTATTGCCTGCACGTGAAATTTCCCGAATCACGTCTTTTGGATTGATCACACGTCTATTTCTAAAAGAGTTTATCCTGCTCCATTAGCATTTGGCCAGAAATACTAACTAAGGCCTTCACTCCGACGCAATCGAAACCAGGCTATCTAAATCAGCACTTAAATCTTCTTTCATAGTTTTCCTCTCTGTTATCTACTTCTTCGTGTCACTTTAACAGTAAAATTTTGATTTTTCTCTTTCAGCTTCTTAATGTGCTATATTGTTGAAGATCCCACTTAGTATGTTTCAGTCAAACGCTTTACAGATGCAACGGCATCAAGCTTTTTCACAACTTGCACTTTTTCTGCGATGGATAACGTTTTGTGCTGTTGCCACAACTGTTTGGATGAGACATGTTTTGCGTGAAATATTAGAATATAACCAATAATTTTATCGAATTAGGTCTAGTGGTCAATCAAAAATGCGCGCGCCATTGAAAGTGGCCGATCTGTAAATTAGTCACGTAGTCCGTCTCGGCGATGTCGTCCAATTTATATGTTTACTTCAAGTTCCAGAATAATTCCAGTGTAGGCGAAGTACCAGAAATTAATATGTTTAAATTATTCTGATTCTCGAAATGGGAAAATTAACGTTAAGAATGGTATCTCGGTATTAATATAAGAATAATATCTCGGCAGGTTCCCAGCCAGCACACGGTATCATGTTTACGTAAAATCCTCGTAAACTTAATGTGCGTGTGTATACGTAAACATAATCTCCCCGTACTATTTCATGTTTACGTAATGTAACATGTCATTTTCTAGCCATGTCATGCATGGGATTTAGGAGCCGCCATATTAAATTTTATCAAGAGAGTTTATACAGAGTCATAGGGAAAAATGGCGTCGGGCTCTACAATGGCTAATTAAGTATTAAGCGTGGTGATCCGGGGCATTCGCAAGTTGCAGTCCTCAACAATAGGAATTGTATCCGTGGTTATTGTTGATGTCGGGGCAAGTTACGCAGGGAAATTAAATTTGGGCCGAGCGTAAACAATGAGCGAGCTTATTATATAAAGAGGAACGGAGAGCGAGAAAGGGAGTTCGAGTCTGTTTCATTTCAGACTCTTTTATTCTCTGTTCAAAGACACATGTGAAACATACACGATACAGCTCTAGCACAGACTGATATATCTTATAATCCCCCTCTACTCTGCTATATCGATCTGCTACACAATTGACAGATTCGATACTATCGATATTATATAACATCTTCCCTTTTTTTTAGGTAAATAGATAACTACAGTAGATAGATAACAACAGTAGATAAATAACAACGATAGATAGATAACAATAGGTAATACCCAATAATACAACCATATAACAAATTTGACCACAACCAAATGCAACCAGAGAAATATAAAAACAATAAGGACCATAACTATATAACAACATATTAAAAATCAAATTATGATGCTAGACTAGCCATGTTTCATTACACCTATTTCAAATTGAGCATGTAATTAATTCCTACCTACTAAAAACATCTTATACTTCTTCAATCAACCTATGTGGAGACTTAATAGCCCGACCTGATCTTCTAACAGAAGATTCATTTTGGCTTTCATTAGCCTGGCTCTTTTGGCCAAATAGATTCACATCATCATGACTCTGACTAACTCGGGGACTGATGTGGATCTCATTTCTAACATATTGATTCCCATTCTCTCCTTCAATTACATATGAATTTGGGCCGGTGCTTTTCTTCACAATTATTCCTGGGCTCCAACGAGAGTCAGGTTTCATTTTAAACATAACAGTTTCCCCGGGATGAAATGGTTTTCTATTGACTGCTGAACGATCAAAATATTCCTTAACTCTCTCTTTCCTATCAATCATGAGTGCTCTACCGTTTCGATATGTCACTTTGGGAATCAGTGGATCAAATGAACCATAGTTCTTAAGGAGCGACTCATTAGATTAGCCGCTGGAGAGTGAATCCAACCTTTGGGAGTATTTCTAAACTGTAATAAAGCAAGATATGGGCATTCATTATTTTCAGCTACTTTTTTAAACATGTTTTTAACCGATTTGACAGAACTTTCAGCAAGGCCATTGGACCGTGGATAATAAGGACTGGAGATGATATGGATGAAACCCCATTGTTTAGAAAAATTCTTAAATAATTCAGAATCAAAGTATAAAGCTCCATCAGTATATACAATCACTGGAATCCCATGCCTTGCAAATACAGATTTCATCTTATTAATCACCGATGAGCTCTTAAGATCATTTAATTCTATTACTTCAGGATAATTTGACAAAGAATCAATAATGACTAGATAATTTTTCCCATTCAATTCAAAAGTATCACAGCCAACCTCCATCCATGGTAACAATGGCACTTCTTTGTATTTCATTACCAGCTTTTGTTTGTTTCGCTGATATTTAAGGCAAGTAGAACATGATTTTACCCATTTCTTTATGTCTTGATTGATTCCAACCCAGAAAACCGACAAACTGGCACGGTCTGCCATTCTGCAAATGCCAGGATGCCCTAAGTGAAGCTTTATCAATATATACTTTCTCATGGCGTGAGGAATTACAATCCGACCATCATAAAATATTACATCTTTCACCAAACTTATATCATCTTTTAATTGAAAATATGACTGAACCACCTTATCAACATCCTTATAATATTTAGGCCAACCATGAACAATATATTCCTTTAATTTGGAAATCACAGGGTCTTGTTCTGAGGCTTTACTCAATTTTAACCATAACTCTTTAGTTACAGGTAAATGCTCCACCAGAAGGGTTATTTGCAACTCTACATCATCATCAAATTCATCATCATGGTCAAAACCAGCTGGCAATACATTTCTTGATAAAACATCCGCCAGGTGTAAATATTTTCCTGGCGTATAAACTAATTTAAGATTGTAGGGTTGCAATTTGAGCAACATCCATTGCAATCTAACAGGAATTTTATGGAGTGGTTTATTATGTAACCCTAAGAGTGGCTTATGGTCAGTTTCCACAACTACGCTCTCTTGCCCAAAAATATACTGTCTAAATTTTTCTACTCCAAAGCAAACTGCTAGCAGCTCCTTCTCCACCTGAGCATACCGGGTTTGAGTATCAGTCAATGCACGAGATGCATATGCAAAAGGCCTACCATTCTGGAGTAAAGCAGCCCCCAATCCAGTTGAACTAGCATCAACACTAAGTATGATCGGTCTTGAAGGATCATAAAACCCCAAAATTGGAGCAGTAACCAACATTTCTTTCAATTCTAAAAAACATTTTTCCAATGCATCACTCCAAGAAAATTCCACATCATTTTTTAATAATTCTCGTAACAAAGCTGTGCGGTCTGAATAATTAGGAATAAACTTAGACAAATAGTTCAAGAGACCTAACAGCCGTTGCAATGATTTTTTGTCATGCGGGGACTTCAATGCTAGGACTGCTTTAACCTTATCCGGATCAATTTGTATGCCATCAGGTCCAAACAAATGACCTAGAAAAGTTACTTTTTTAACATAGAAAGCACATTTATTAGGATTAAATTTAATGCCAAAGCTCTTGGATGTGCTTAAAACTTTAAATAACAATTTATCCATTTCTTCCTTGGACTTAGCCCAGTGAAAGATATCATCCTGGAATGTAAATACATTATCAAAATCAGTAAACACCTTAGAAATTAATTCATGGAACTGCTCCGGAGCACATTTCAAACCAAAAGGTAGTCTCTTAAATTGATACCTTCCCCAAGGGGTAACAAAGGTGCACAATCTCGAACTTTTTTCATCTAAGGGCAACATCCAGAATCCTGATTGAGCATCTAATTTACAGAATAGTTGTGCCCCTTGCATACGAGCCGACATTTCCTCTATTGTTGGAAAAGGGAAATGAGAACGTTTGATTGCTTTATTAAGTGGCCTTGGGTCAATGCAAAGCCTAAGAGAACCATCCTTCTTGTGAACTACAACCATTTGATTAACCCAGTCTGTTGGGTCTGAAACTGGATCAATAATGCCAGTTTTCTGCATCCTATCAAGCTCCATTTTAACCTTAGGAAGTAATTTATAGGGAATTCTCCGGACAGGTGAAACAACAGGTTTCACATTCGAATCTACCTCAATACTAACAGTGTACGGGGCACAACCCACTTCCCCATCAAACAAGTGCAAAAAGATTTTTGGTATCCTAGAATCCATCTGAAATCCAATTGAATCAACACGAGTAATCAGACCTAATCGTTCACTGCTATCAAGCCCCAAAATATTCACACAATCAATTGTTACCACATAAAACGGAAGAACACAACAGGAGTTACCATAGCAACATTGAATCAAACATTTGCCTAAAACAGGAACAATATTCTTAGTGAACGAAGTTATTTTCACCTTAACACTATCAAGTATACTCTCACAACAACCCAAATTTCGAAACTGGTTGATTCCCATTATGTTACACTGAGCTCCCGAATCCACTTTAAAAACAGCAGACCTCCCATTTATTTTCAGCTTCACCGTGTACCATTCCAATCGAGAACTTAAAGTTTGACACTCGTCGATCTGAAGCGAATCCATTACAAACTTATTTTCATCATCAATGTCACTGTCTTCTAACGCATCGACTTGTCTTCTTGCCCCACACACCCTTGAAAAGTGATTTAACTTGTTACAATTCTTACACACCTTCCCATACGCTGGGCAATGACCTCTCGCATGGGAATATCCACAATATTTACACTCGTTTATCTTCGGAGCCATCTGAATTTGGCTATTAACCGACGACTTCATATTGCATTTATCGTCACTTGTATTAACTTTGCGTGAAGTACATTTAAGAGAATTACGTTGAATTGTATCTACCGGTTCATCTTTGCACTCAAACTTCACTTGCTGAATCTGTTTGCTAATAGTCGCCTGATTCCGTGCAGCTTCTAAAGCCCTATCACTTGATATATTACCCATACCTAGAAGTCTTACTTGCATATCTTTGTCCGAGATTCCACAGATAAAAATATCACGAACCAATCCATCAATCAGATCCCCGAATTCACAAACACTACTCAAATTCTTCAAGGAAGCCATATACTTCTCATACGGTTCAGTTACCTCTTGATTTCTCGTAAAAAACAAATGCCTGTAGTAGGTAATGCTAGTCTTGGGCACATAATAATCATCAAACTTTTTACATACAATTCCCAAGTTGTTTTTTTCATCATCGCCTAAATTAAAGGAATCGTAAATGTCATTAGCTTGATCGCCAGCACCGTTCAACAGAATGGCTACCTTCTTTTTGTCAGAAGCTTTGTCGTAATACGCGTCAATAAATCTGAGAAAGCGACGTTTGTAGCGTTTCCAAGCAATAGCCATATCACCTCCATACTCCATCGGAGCCAAGGAGAGAAAAATAAATATGGTTTATGTAAACAAATAAATTTTAAAAAATTACAGTAAATTCTAAGTAAGCATTTTATGATAACGAACGTAAACGTAAATGCTTAATGCTTATGTAAGGATCTCGTAAACGGATTTTAATACGCACACGTAAATGAATTTACGTGATTCTTATGAGTGTGGGCCGATAAGAAAAGTAAATTTACAGCATTATGTCATAGATTACACTCTGCGCGTATGTTTAATGAAAATATTTGGCTTATAAAGTTAACATGTAGATACATGAAGTAGTTTCAAGTATCTTTTTCATTAAATGTGGAGTACATATGTTTCAAGCTGATCACCGATATGAGATAGCAGTTTGATATTTGTTCCAAAATCCACCCCTGAGCTCCCTTGCAATAAGTAGGTAATCACTGCAAATATTAGTAATTATAATCATCATTCACAAGTAGTTAATTGGTGTTCACCAGTAATCATAACCATTGGTGAACAGAAATTAATTTTTAATCTTCAAACATTTTTTAAGGGGTGTTGTCACTCCAGCACAATTAATGAAGGATTCATGTGTTCGACAATTTAGGAAAGCAAATTCGATCGTAAATCATCACTACAGTTCCTTCCATAGTATTAACTTATAGTTATATGTAATGAATTATAGTTATAATCAACTATTAAAACTTTACTTCGCATTCATGAACCGGCGCAAGTTCATGCATGAACCGAGTCATAACAACTAGCCATTTGACAACACTCACATCAACGAAGCAGTTAGTCTGGTGGTAGCGTGCCGGGATACGAAGCGAATGACACGGGTTCCATTCCTTACACCTAGGGGTGTAAGCGATGCTAGTGATGCATATGTTATTTTATTTTTTTACCTTTTTTATTCGTGAAAATTTTTTAATGTGGTACACTGGATTTAATTGCACATTTAATACGTAGTGAGGGAATATATATGGCAAACAAAGTATTTGATGCGTATGCATTATGGCGGACGTTCTGGTAAACCGTTTCTGTGTTGCTTACTCCACGATGAGGACATGTGGCCGCGATTTTTACGAGATGCATCTTAGAAGTTTATGTAAGCAACTTGTAAACAAATAAACTGTTTACGACATATTTACGTAAATTTCAAATAAATTGAAGGTAAAAGGTTTATTTGTGCTGGCTGGGTTATGAAGCAATGTTCCGGTAAAAAACGTTTCGGCATTTTCCACTAAGTACCAGATAGTCATGGCAAAATTGCCGGATTATAGGTGCTCCCGGATTAGGGGTTCCCGGATTAAGGGTGCTAAACTGTACTTACTGGATTCGCATAGAAGGACAATGAATTTCACTCGTGTACTTTATGGTAAATCTATTCCTCTATTTTGAAAATTAGCAAATTTTACGACAATTTAATTTTCCCATAACAAGTATCATGGTGTCTACTAATATATGAAAAAGAAATTCAAGACAATTTCAAGACTTTTCAAGACAAAAATTTTAAAATTCCAGACCAAAAAGGCTAACTTCTTAATGTGTCATCGTGCCGGTCAATAGTTCAATGCCCAGTCCTGTCCAATTTTTCACTTGGAATTGGCCATCCTATTATATCCACATTATTAAAATCACAAGCACAGTACCTTATCTACTTCATTCATGATTAAACTCCTACTAGAAATTAAAATGCCGTATACTCGAAATGGACTGTAGCGTGACATTCACGGCTGTTTTTGAGGAATGCACAGCGGTGTAGGATACATAATAATTGTTATTTTGGATTTAAAAATGTTCTATTCTTATGAAATTTGGTCTATATAGGTTTCCAAGGTCGCTAAATATGAATTCAGATTCAACACCTTTGTATACTAATTTTTTCGCAAAATGTTTTGCAATTTTTTGCTTAAATTAACTCTTATTTAAAACATCACGATAAATGTGAACCAATATAAGTTTTCTAAGTTGCTGAATTCTAATTTGATGTTCGTATTTTCGCTAATCACTTTTTTCACAAAAGTATTTGCAATATTTTCATTACTTGAATTTACAGAAACTCAAAATTCTCATTTCATTAAAAATTGTAGCACAAAGGTTTTCGCAATCCTTGAACATGAATTCGATGTTAATATTTTCACAAATGAATTATTTTGAAAAAATATAAGTGGATTTTCAAAAAAAATTATTTTTGAACAAGAAATTATGTAAAAAATAAGTTTGCAAATTATATTTGCAATATATTAATAAACAGTTAAATAGCACTCACCTTCAGTTACAAGATTCATTTTTCAGAACAAGAATCGGTGCAATACACGTTATATTTGAGAGAATTGAAGGTGAAGCTGTGCACTGCTCCTTTTCAAATGATGCACTTGTTAAGAGTGCAACATTTTATCTTATCTACTAGAGGAGTAGCAACAGCGATATATCCTAACTTAAGATGGTTTTGAATTTGTCAATCGGTGCATCCAACGTATATGCACAAAAAACCTAGATACAAAGTTTTTCTAGACTCGTAAATACCAAGTATTAGGGATCCTGCACCACTGTGCACCGTACACGGCGATCGGGTTCTTGCCATCCTGTGTGAAAAGAGCCTTTGAATGAAATGATGTCCGTCGCCAGTCCAACCAAAGGAACCTCTTGAGCACACACCAACTCGAAGACTGACGACCCAGCTCAACTCCAGCTGGCGAATGCCGAATTCTCCAGTAAAAATGAACGATTTTGTTGCAAACTCGCACATGCCGACAGATGAACCAAACTTTCCGGTGGCTTTCGAGCCAGCGAGCTCGCCATCAGATGAATAACAAAGACATTCCACTGCACTAGCTGGCAAATGGCGAGTTCTCCAGTGTATGAATAACAAAGACATTCCACCGCACTAGCTGGCAAATTGCGAGTTCTCCAGTGTATCATCCAGGAGCCAACGACATATTCATCGGCGGCGGCACGTATGGCGTCGTCGGCGACAACGTAATATGATAAGTTTTCTCGGGTCTTCCACCAGGTCAAAGGCTTCATCTCTGCCTACGTTTCGGAAAACGACTCGTTTTCCATCTTCAGGGCTGTGAGCCAGGGACACCTTTACAGCCCTGAAGAAGGAAAATGAGTCGTTTTCGGAAAAGTCGGCAGAGATGGAGCCTAGGACCCAGTGGAAGACCCGAGAAACTTTCACACATCTAATCCCCCGGGAAAACACCAAAACGTAATATAATGTTTTTATTTTCCAGGGGCTGATCTCTGTTCTTTCACGAAGACGCTATGCTTGCGTATAGAAGCAACACAATTCAATGGGAAATGCTAATAACAAAATGGCAAACAGTAACAGGGTGTCCAGCAGCGGGGCATTTGAAAATTCCCTGAGATTTCCAGGTTTTCCAGGCATAAGTATTATTTTTCCAGAGGAAATATAGATTTTTTTCTTGTTAAGTATAAGAGAACGTTGGGTATGTTTTTGTGTGAATAAAAGTAAGTATTATCGCTAATCTTGCATTTTGGGCAAAATAAACCAAATCCTGCGTATTTGGAGGAAAATAAACAAAAAATCCAACATTGTACAGCAATTTCATTTAGTTCGTGAGAAATTACATCACCTTATTAGAGTTAAACATTATTATGCTGGCGCACAGGAACAAGGTGACATACAACCAGACTTTGCTGAATATGAATATCACTGATTCAAAATGATCAATAACTTGCACCTTCAGGTTCCAGGCAGGAAATTCCCTTTTTCACATGGGAGGCCAAGGGCGATCTTTCAATGAGTTTCCCCACCAATTTCTTTAGGTTAGTAATCCATCCATAATTGAAGAGAAGAATATCCTAATACATCTTTGTGACTATAATCTCTTTAGGCTATCTTGGTTGCATATCCAACATGAAGATCTTTTGTGGGGATCAGATTTACAGCTTTACTCAAGTCAATATACTTCACGATTCCAGATGCCAAAACCTCCGGCTTTACAAATCTAGTCATCACAGTTTTAAACAATTCAGTAATTGCCGAAAACGGAAACCGAGCCATAGGCTTGCTGGATTGAAATTCCAAGAAAAATTGTTCCAGCTCCGCTGCAGCTGTGGCAAAGGAACCCAGTTTAGGACCCAACATTTTCTCTTGGATGACGAACTTTATTAATCTAAAACTGTGACACATGGTCTTACATTTCTTGCACTTATGATCGCTTTTCTCTTCAACCTGAAAGCTCTTGACATAATTTGGCAAGGGTTAAAGAATATCGAGGGCTCAGAGAGCGCAATATTTTCATTGTCTAAACACCTAGCTACAGGCAGTCCCCGAGTTACGTACGTCACGACTTACCTAAAAATCCGTACTAACATAAGTGAAAATTTTATCTAAAGGGATGCCGTAGATTTACGAACGCGAGCGCCAAAAAGTAAAATGTTCGTTTTTATACTTGCAGGCGGAGAAAATATCGAATGGCTGTAGAGGTTTTAAAGAGGTACACAAAAGAAATTGGTTCATTTTTATCATTCATCTACAGCATTTTCATTGCTATTAATTAATTTTTGTCGCTGAGTCGCGTAAAAAACATCTAACCTTCTACGCAACTGACCAATCTTCGTAAGTTCAAATTATTGCGCTCACTCCATTACGATACGGCTTATTACGTAGTACGAAGCTACGTAAATACACTGGCCCCGATTGTCATCAGTTTTTAAATTGCAGCGGAAAGCCATGTGATATAAAAGAAAAAAAAAGTTGGAACAACTGATGTTGCAGAAAACACTTGGTTAGTACCGTAAATATTTATTTCAGGACTTGATGAATTGTGACTGATAGCTGCTGCAATCCGCAAACCGCTGCATTGAGATGCTATGCCAACACGAAATCCAAGGACGCCAGTTCTACGTAAAGAAAGTGAAATTAACGATCCACTTTAATAATTTACCTCTTAAATATTAAGTACCATGAAAGCGGCAGTCGGTTCTATTACCAAGTCACTTGTTGAGAAAGAATGGACTCGTACATTCTCCAACCACGAACGTCTACATCGTCCTGAACTCATTTCAATGAGAACCGCTTAGTCTTCTGACAATTCAACAAGTTTCTACAAATTGGTGAAGCAAGTAACGAGTGGGTCAATCGATTTAAAAATCGTTTGAATTTGCATTGCAAGAAAAATGATGCATAGTAGCAAAAAAAGCAAGCATTAAAATATTGATAAATCCTTTCTTCCGGTCATCTGGAAATCAAATGCAAAATCTCGGGTTACATATGCCTTATTTGAGGCCTGGTACTGCGTCTATTTAATACCTGAGTTCAAGTTGTACTGCCTTAAGGAAAGAATTCCATTTAAAATCTTTCTGTTGCTTGATAATGCACCCGTTCACCCAACACACAATTGGGAGGATTTAAATGACTGCATTCTTCGGCCTCCAAATACAACGGCACTTCGCCAACCCAATGATCAGGGAATCTATGCGTCCTTTAAAGCTTATAACTTGCGCAAGACATTTACTGATGCTATTGCTGCCACAGTTGGGGATGGTGGAAAGACACGTAGTGAGTTTTGGAACCTCTACAAATATGCACCATGTAACAGAAAACATAGCATCATCCTGGGAAGAAGTAACCACGGTTCACGGTCATATTCGCACAAAGAGTTGACAAACGAAGAAATGATAGAGATGGAGTGACGCTGGGCAGAAGTAGGGGATGGAGATGATGAATGGAGATCTCAAAACGACGTGTGTGGACAAAAAAAATGCTTTACAACACAAGGATTGTTGGAGGTCTTCGAATATATTAATTCGGCGGTGGAAAAACTTGAGCAAACGGATTGTAGCATCAGCAGGTTCGCTAAGGTCATCAGGGCACTTGGCATAGCACAAGGTGTCTTGCTACGAGGAAATTTATTATGAAGAAAAGAAGGCCCCCATACCAGCCTCTCTGTACAGTTACTTCACGAAAAAGTTGAAGCCACATCACCATCAACCTCATCAACAGCTGACGCAGAGGGCGACACCACAGTGCAGCGTTCGACCTCGCAGTGAGAGAAATAAAATGTCTCCGTGCGTGCAGGATGAAGTGTGTATGTTGGCGTGATTGTAAAGCGTTAATGTGGACGTCGCAGTGACCTAATCCTCTGCCCCCCTCTTATGAGAATAAACTGTGACAATGAAACCACCAGAGCCATTAGTCAACTCAACTTAAAAGGCAAAATATACAGTAATTATTAAAGGCTAGTAAATTACACAATACTAAATGGCTCCTTCAATGGCATGATAATATAAAAAATTAATATTAGTCGTCATTATAGTGAATTAACCTTAAGATACCGTGTTTTCGCAAATCCGTGGAATTGGTCGATTCGGACTAACAATATTACGCAATTTGGGGTGCAACTTCCAAGCGACATTATCGTTTACTTATGCAAATAAATTAAAGATAAAAATAAGAATTATTGAATTTCGCAGGGAATAACTGAAGGAAATTGTCCGAAAAATTTCCCCACATTTCTCCGCATCGATTGAAATCTCCGGAACACGGATTTAGTTTTGGAGAACGGACCTAATTTTCGGCTTACTTCGTAAACATTTGCTGTTTATTAGCAATCTTATTGAGGCTTTCATCAAAACGCACAATAAATTGCTGGCAGAGCAACCCTTTACTTGTTCCATTTAGGGTTTCGTTCGACATATAGAGATCATGAACAACTACTTTGTTTTTGTTGTTGTTGAAAGCCGTTGCGACGGGCCGAAAGCACTCGAGCGCTTCGGCGAGAAATGACATGGCCACTAAGAACAAAGATTATATATTCAAGGGACAGGACTATGTATCGTACACAGTTTATGAAGAAATCATTGCACTCTCGGTAATTGCAGAAATGCTAAATGCGACAACACAGGGGAAATTTCACTATGCAACTGCCGGAAATGGCACATTATTTCCGTCGCTGTTTTACACATTGACACCACCGAATATTCCAGAGTCGATTACATATTTCCCTGAGATTTCCCTGATATTTCCAGTGAAAGTAAAATTCCCTGAGATTTCCCGGTCTTCCCGGTTTTCCAGAGTGCTGGACACCCTGAGTAAGCTTTACTGAATGGATGAGAGAAAGAAAACATTCCAATTCCACAGTAAAGTTAATTAATCCCACCCGATTATGATGATGCGCAGCATAGAAACTTAGGACGCGATGGTTTAAATATAATATTTCTAGTGGAATTTAATCGAGTTACACCCTCAGAGGCATGGCAAAATGCAAAATGTCACAATCGCACTAGAGAAGGATCTATGGATCGCCTGAATCTTTGGGAGAGTTTTAATAATCACGGTCAAGGTCATTCTTTCGAAATATCATTCATGGGCAGGAGGGAAGTATACGATCTTCAACCTGGAACCGACCAAACCGATTTGTCACGCGGCAGCATGCAGGAAATGGTGCCCATGTCTAGTGCAATCGAATGTCGAAAGTCACGAACTCACAAATACTGACCAGAGGTTTAAAATAACACCTCTTTGATAATGACAAATAAAGGAAAAGGGAAACAATATCTCATTTTGTTATGCTATGTCTGCCGTTCCAATTTTTATCCTGACGATTTGCCATCAACCATTTTTCCCGATTTTTTATCATTTTTCAGCGAATTCCTGACCTTTTCCAGATTTTTTCCCGACGTTAATAAATTCCAGACTTTTTCCCGGATTCCCGACTTTTCCCGATTGGTAGACACCTAGTATGTACTGTGATTGAGGCTCCATAGTACACAAAACAAAACGAACGTAATTATAACGGGACCGTATAAAAAATCTTATCTATTTTTTAAGCGTCTGGGTGGGGGGGGGGGGGGGGGGGGGGCACGTGCCCCCGTGTCCCCGCCTTCGCCCCCCCCCTCCTAAATCCGCCTATGTCTATAAATGATTTACCTCTGGCCTTATCTGGGAGTGATAATACTACCCCCATTTTATACACTGATATCACTACAGTAATAGTATAATCTACTTCCTATAAATCTATAATTGACAAAGCTCCGTTAGTCACCAATGAAATCAGCAAATGGGCTCAGGATAATTTTCTAATTGTTAACCATAGTAAAAGTAATTTGATACACTTTCTAACCAGAGGCCAGCGATCTGAAAACATGCTAATAAAAATTGAACAGAAATCAATTGAACAAGTTAATGATTGCAAGTTCTTGAGATCATTTTTGAATTATAAAATGCGTTGGGGAAAGCATTATAACTTCTTAAGTAGAAAACTTAGTTCTCACCGTTACAGACAGCTTAGTAAAACAGTGACACGGGAAACCTTTTAGGTTTATATTTTGGTGATTTTTATTCAAATGCTTTATAAAGTATTATCTTTTGGGGATCTACCCATTTGTCTAAAAAATATTCAGACTATTCATTACTCTCACCTCCTGCATCTGGTAATGGGGGACACCGATATTCGTACACCTCATGACCAATGGCATTTCTGTCAATGACCTGCATGCCTTACTTGCAATCCGAAATCTTTCAAAATTATGCTTCCTATTTGAAGGGACACCACGCACATATCCCCTGCCTTGTCTCAACTGAATGGACAGTGGGAGGAGAGATAAACAGAACAGGAGGGGACTAAGACTATCACCTTGAAAAACACCACAGTGGTATGTTACCAAAATCGTGTAAACAGCCTTCTTGCCTAAATGGTATGGCAAAGCACGTCTTCCATAGCAGTAACAGGAGTTCGTTGCAGGACGCAACCTCTGAGTGGACTTTCATGTACCTCAGCATGGCTGTAATCAGCTCATGAGAGGTGGCATCGAAAGCATTTTCGTGGCCACCCACGACATTGATAGGTTGTATTGACAAGCATCCTAGCTCACACACCTATCAATGAGCAGGTTGTCCTTGCATCCCGCCATGCCTTTGTTCGAGCCCCTCTGCTCGTACACTTCCTCCCGCACTGGTTGGACATGGATAAGGTCATTCAGGATGGAATTGAACGCCTTATATACAGTGTTGAGACAGGTTATAGGGCGGTAATTCTTCGGATCGGACAAGTCTCCCTTTTTCGGTATTAGGACCGTTCGCCCCTCAGTTAGCCAGGACGGAATTGGCTCCGTTCCTGACAGGAAAGATGTGAAGATTCTGGCCAGGTGTTTGTGCGTGGAAGAGAACTTTTTCCACCAGAAGTTATTCACTGCGTCCATTCCTGGAGCAGTGAAGTTCTTCTTGCCAGAGAACGCCTTCTCCACATCACTTACCTTGACTGAGATGGGCCGATCCAAATCCACTAGACGATGGTCACAAAACTCTTTAAAGTGTGCAATGGCTGGAGTACCTTAGTTGAATGGCTTCGTGGTCTCGTAGATGTCCTCCCAGAAACCACCTCTGGGACAGTTGGTGGTATTTGGACAACAGGTGTAGGGGGTCGGAAGAGATGGGATGGCTGAAAGGAGAAGGTGGAGTTCTTCCTCGTGTTGGTCCTCTTGACCAACTTCTTCCTCGCCGTCGTAAGTGCTCGTATTCTATCCACTTCTTGCTGCATTGGTGGTCTCTCCAGAATGCACAAGCAATGCGCTTGACCTTTGGTGTAAAGGCCTGACCAGAGGAAAGGTAGTCCATCATACAATGAAATCTCAACACATTTAGTCTGGCAGCATAATATTGGCTTTTAGCTGTTTAAGCATATTTGCTCCTTTCCTCTCCCACGTGGCAGACACCATGGATGGGGCCAGCAGTTTGACGGCAGCATATATCATGCAGTCAATTTTTCATAGGCTGGAAATTTCAGTCAAGATCATATCTGCAATGCCATTTAACTCGGACAGTGTTGGTCCCGCAGAGAAATTTTATGATGGATATTTCTCTGTCTGGTAGCCATCTCATTGTAGTTTATCGTAATTTCAAGCCTATCAGAAAAATCAGAGTCAGCCTTTGGCTCATCTCCATCCACCAAAAACTCAGCAGGAGCCACGGCAGTGGTAGGAGGTTCATCTGCCATTGTAGGAGATAGAGCCTTGGCGGTGGTGTACCACTCTGACCTTGCAGTTGGGTTGCCATTTTATTGAGCAGGTGATTGGCTCAGTTGTGCAGAGATTCCGCTGCTACAGATGGTTATGTTCAGGGGATGCTTCTCACACCACAAAGAGTGCATCCTCGCCATGCATCCTCTCCTCTGATCGACTTGGCTCACTGACCGCATGGCAAGCCAGAAGATCAAAGTCTCCATCCACTCCACGCCAGCTCCCTCTTTAGATTTGCCACTCCCAACTTCATTAGGGCCCTCATCCGAGAAGGGCCAAGGGTGGCATTCCCTGAATTCTTAGGGTGGTGCTGCGAGTGATGAGAGGTCAACAAGAGCAGACCACAGCGCCATTACCAGGGATATGCCAAAAAGGAGGCCAGCACTCTGTTTTTGACCCCTTCTCATTATCATTATTATGAGCTACTATTTAGTAACTTCCACCTCTGAGTCCGTAGCTAGCATAGGTCGTAATGACCGGATACTCGAGAGGGGTTGCACCTATGGATAACCACATTTGCCACCATCCGATAGCATGCATTAGGGTCATAGGCGCACGAAGCTGGCGGAGGGACCCGAGAAGGACAGCCTTCTGCATTGCACTTGCAAGTGCATCCGCTCGCGCCCTGCATGCTGGGATGCACTTGAGATTTTCGACCAGTGAGCTCTTGACACCACCAAGCACGCCCACGATGAGGACTACCAGTTTCACAGAGTAGCCCGCATACATTTGCCAGAGTTCGCACAGCAGATCTTGATATTTAGTCCTTTTTTCAATCTCTTTCACTGCCATGTTCGTTTCGGCATGTGCCGAAAACTCGATCACGAACATGGCATGCGAGAGATTGCCAAGGAGAGCGATATCAGATTTAGTCACTGTCAACTGCCCAGTGATGTGGAATTATTATTCCAAAAACTAGTGATGGATGGATCCAGGTTTTTTGTCAGATCCGGATCCTTGTCTGGGTTTCAGATACTCGATTCTGAATTTCATTCATTTTCAAAAACTAGATTTTTTAAAAATATATAAGTATAGCAACAATACAATTACCAAAAAACAAGTAAATTTATTCTAGAAAAAATCAACTACCTAGTATGATGAAAACCTCATCTATGTGGATAATATTTTCCTGGATCAAGATTTACGGATGCAATAACTATATCTTATTACTTCTAATATAAAGATCAAATTCCTTATCACATACTCATCAAGCAAAACATTTTTGAAACCTGTACAACTATTCATTAGAGTGCAGTTACAAGAAACATAAGTTCATTTTCATTAATAAAGGAATTATTTTCCAATTATTAATCAAATCCTTGAAAGTTTTCAAATTCTTTTTTATAAACACAAAAATTTTAATGCGGCCAAGAGAACCCATTTATGGAATATCTGGGGATTCCATTTTTAAGACGAAAAAATTATTATAGAATATTTAAAGCTGATAAACTTGAAATTTTGCAATGTCTCATTAATAATAACCTTTACAATGAAATTTGAGAATTTTATACTCCTTAGGGGAGGTTGTGTAACTCTGATCTTGAAATGACATTAGCCTTTTTTCATGCTACTAGAAGCAAAATTTAAAAAAGTCTCAGATTTTTTCTCCATTGGCTCGGGTTTGCACGAAAAAAGTAGAATGACATGTGGGGAGCATGTATTCTCCATAATCAGGTAAGCTGACAATAGCAGAGTGGGTTAGTGGACTGCAGTTAATGAAGTTCGATTCTTATTGCTGTTTAAAATTTTTCTTACAGCCATTGAATCAAAAACTTTATCATCCTTCATTTCCAACTTTTGTGTGGATGCTGACTTTTTTTGTACTTCTATTGTTTAAACTAGATTTATAAATGCGTCACTAAATAATATGTGGAAAGTTAACATAATGATTCCACAATTTAATTCTGCAATAAAAAATGTTTCCAATCATTTCATTAATGCCAAATGTTATTATTTTTTGACTTATAAATTGACATGAAATTTCTGATAATTTACTTTTTTTTAACTACCTACTAGCATCATACAGCATGGCATGTATTCCAAGGCAGTGTTAAGGATCAAACTCACGACCGGCAGCACACTCTCATTTTTGACAATTACGCTATCATAGATTCACGGGAATATGGCGAATGTAGGCGACCCGCTAGACATTTGGCTTTTTTTTTTCTCGCGCATCCGGGTAAGGAGAAAAAAGTCACGACGAGTATTTGTTTATTTTGTTTTTGTGGCACAGGAAAAATCTTCTTCTCATTTCGTGACCAAGTTACACAACCTCTCCTTGTCAGTTTCTACCATACGTACATTCCATTCGCAGGGTGCATCGATCACTAAGCTGCGAAATTTTAAAATCTCCGTACCGGATCTGAACTTTTACTGTCTTCGGATATTATTTCAGTTGCGAATGAAATGAAAGACCCGTGAATCCAACCCGACCATCCTTAATTTATCAATTGTACATTTGTAAATCTAATTTAAGCAAAAACAGTATAATAAAGTGAGTATTCAGATTTAATGGTTTGAAAATGAAGATGATAACATTTTCGATGCAATGACTGAAAGAAAAAAATTAAACTGCGATAGGGATCGAACTTCGCAAGGTACACTAGCCATCGTTGTCAGCCTGATCCAGGTGAATGTAGGCTACCCGCGTGACACCCTTTTTACCGCTTGACACCCTTTTTACTGCGTGACACCCTTTTTACCGCGTGACACCGTATTTTTTTCTTGCGATACCGGGGTAATGGGGAAAAGAGTCATATTTTTTTATTTTGCTTCTAGTTGCACGGGAACATTTTCATCTAATTTCGTGACCTGACTTACAATCCTCTTCTTGTCAATATCTACTGCAACTACATTGCATTCATGGGGCTAAGCCGCGAAAATATAAAATCTACAATCCGGATCCAATTTTACTCCGTGCCTTTGGATCCTAATCCGGAACCGAGTAAAATGAAAGATCCGCGGATCTTTGGATCTGATCCGGCCATCACTACCAAAAACCTTTATTTATGGAAATAAACATTTTTGCCCCCTGAGACAAACTTTCATTTTTATCTTTTTTCAGCGGCTATTTGCAAATCCTAGGATACGAAACAAGGATTTCACTTCCACTCTTCTCAAAGCTTGATCCTTCATCTACTCATTCAAATAACAATGGTTGATGCTGTTTCTATAGCTAGGTCGAAATAGTGTTCACCACCTATATGGTGACTTGTAGGGTACTATGAAGATGATATGCATGGGATTATCTCTGAAACAATGGCCGTGGGAATATTTCAGAGGGAAACTAGGAAAGTGGTTTTGCCAGCAGACTTTTTGTTGATCAATTCCTCACAGCTCATTTGATGTGGTGATTGCGATGGTGAGGGCTTAATTGAAGGGAATTGCCCTTACAACAGCAGAGATATGGCCCCTCAGGAAGCAACAAAGAATCGAAGGGTTAAAATACCTTGTACTTTTAAATGGTAAACCATGATGAAAACCGGAAAATGATTATTAATATCAGATTCAAGGACAAATACAAATTACCAGTAAACATTGCTGCTACTCTGTAGTATGGATTGCTCATGGCATTATGCATGAAAAAATTGATAGAGATAACCAATTTTGGGAGACATTAATAAAAAGCAAATTGACCAACTTCTACATGGATCACTTTTCAGGAAATTTTGAGAAACAATTAAAAATGAGTTACATAGATCTTTAACCCTTAACCGGTGATGTGCGGTCTGAGACACCACTGCGTTTTTAAAATTATGAATATTTTCAAAATGACTATTTTAAAATGTCTATAATTCTCATTAGCTTCATATTTTTGTACAATAAGGATATAGCACTCTTAAAATTTAACGTTTTTATTATTTTTTTCTCTAAATTTGCAACTGAATTCGATTAGCGGTCTGAGAGACCTCACGTCACTAAATTGGAAAAATCAATAAATGTAATGCTGGAGGACATGATTAAAAAAGTTGTAAAAAACAATTCATAGTGATTTTTCAAGTATAAGAATAATTGATAATTTGTTAGGAAGCATTTTTAGTTACACAACGTGGATAATTAAGTACTTATTTTTTCTAAAATACATCAAGTAAGAATAAACGACTATTCAAGTCGTTGCTGAAGGCAACGCAAAACAAATGAAATCGGGTTTTTATTGGAAATATCTAGCATTTTGTTCTTTAAATGTTAAGCTTATTATAGATTTTATAAATAATTACAATAGAACAGTGGTTAATTTCTCGTACCCCTTGCAGGCAGTATGCATGTTATGTATTTTATAAAAATGACGGAACCCATTGAACCCTGATATTTCGTGCGCCCACGCCTGGAGTGCAACATTCATTTGTGCCTTTCTTTTGGCAGTTGGTCTTCCTTTAAGTATTTGGGGACAGAACATCTAAGCATCGAGTTTTACCGCCAAGAGAAAAAAAGGGGCGGATGCCGTTTCAAACTGTATATTCCTAGCAAGCCCGCCAAGTATGGTTTGAAAATGATGTGTTTGAATGACGCCGAAAAAATTTATCTGTTTAACGCATATTTGTACGCAGGGAAAGGCACAGATGGGATAGATTTGTCAGAGAAAGACAAAAAGCTATCAAAACCAACCCAGTCAGTTCTTCGTCTCTCTGAGCCAATCATGGGGTCCCACAGGAATATCACAGCGGATAATTGGTTCACATCTATTGAACTGGTAGAAAAATTAAAAGAAAAAGGGCTTACGTACGTTGGTGCAATCAGAAAAAATAGAAGGGAAATACCTAATGATTTTGCGCCATCCAAAGGGCGCATAGTGGGCTCTTCACTTTACAGATTCTGGGCCAACATGACTCTAGTATCCCATGTCCCCAAAAGAAATAAGTCTGTTTGCTTAGTTTCATCAATGCACTACAGGGTGAGTGACGATATAGAGTCGGGGAAACCAGAGGTTATTGCATTTTATAACGCGTTTAGGGTGGCGTAGATACCTTAGACAAAATTTGCTGTAGCTACACATCCGGCCAAAGGACAAGGAGGTGGCCAATAGCAGTATTTTTCAGAACATTAGATATTTCCTATGTCAATTTCTTTGTGCTTCAGCAGTCTGCGAAAGATAAGATATGACACGATTTAATTTCATTAAATCGATAGCTGCAGATCTTGTTAGACCCCATATGAGAAGGAGAATGTCAAATCTTAGACTCCTGAGACAGGTACGATTAAGTATTGCGCAAATTCTCCATCTACAGTTGGAAGAGGCTGAAGAAGTATAAAGGCTCGAGCAGCGGACAACATGTAGATTGTGCCCGCCATACAAAAAACGGAAAACCTCTTTCTTATGTTTCTGATGCAAAAAGCCTGTATGTTTGGAATGAACGAAGAAAATTTGTAAGGACTGTGTGGAAACAGAGATATGAGAGCTGTGGTGAAAAAATGTAATTTTAATCTCCTGCAGAATGCATCAAGAAAAGGAATTAACGAGAGAAATTCAATTGTTCCTTAATATTTAGCCTACTTACTTTAACATTTAAGGCCTTATTTTTAAATCTGATGAAGTATTCATACTTAAAAACGATAATAATAACTCAAGTGTTTTTGACTTCAGTTTTTTGATCCTGTTTCAAATGACTATTTTTACCGAAAAATTGGTTCGTATTGGTAATGCATAAAATTAAATGTAAGTTTTAGAATACTTAAGCAGATAAAGAAACATTAAACTAAGCAATAAAAATGGCGTTGCAACATTTTATGAATAGTTGATTTATTGCGGTCTCTCAGACGGCATGTCACTGGTTGTGTAACAAAAATTGCACGTCACTGGTTAAGGGTTAAAACATAAATATTTCTACAGAAAAAAATAAAGACCTAGACAGTATATACAGCACCAGATCTCCAAAACTTACCATAGCCATGTAAAAGGTTTCAGGAATATTTGTGTTGTTGACCACAGTAGTCAGGTTGGTACTACGCGCAGTGGTCTACCTCAGTTCCAGTTCGCAGTTTTAATGCCAGCTCAGATATTGATAGTGTGAGCTGTAGTTTAAGTTTATGCTGAATTGTGTGATTCAACATTAGTACATGAAGCTTCTAACTTATAATTCTTCTACTGTACTTGAGTCATTATAAAATACTACCTCCCTTTGATGTTTTCCTGCTTTCCATTAATTAATATTACTATACTATGTGATTAACTGACTAATACCTAATACATGGGCTTGTTGGTGACCAAGGTATTTTTAAAAACTCACTGCTGTGCAGGATTGCAAATCACACTAATTCACATAACATTTCAGACATTCTTATACATGCAACCGGGGTACAAACAGAATCAGGGATCGGGTTGGAGTGGGGCCCAATAGAGTACTGAGGGCCTCCCATCCCGAGGACCCAGGTTCCATTCCCGGCAGTGGCAGATTTTTCAGTGGAAAACCGGTCCCCACATGGGTGCCTAGTGGAGGGCATTTCAAGCACAGTACTCCGTTCGTCGGATGGGACGTTAAGCCGTGATCCCCTTGGCGCCTTTCGTTAAGAGTAGGCTAATGCCGATGCTGGGTTTCTCTCCACCTTCCTCCGTTCCCTAAAAAAACTCCCACCATTACCCAAATTACCCACCTATCCTATTAATGGCGCAAATGACCTCAGCTTTCGGTCGCCTCCTCCCCTAAATAACCAACAAACAGAATCCTATTTTTGATGTGGTATCTTTGATGCATTTTTAACGGGAATTGATTTCACATATTACAGCCAGTAAATAGTACATATTGCAATAAATCTTCAACTAAAATCAGGGAATCGATCTCTATGTCAGTGAGCCAAACCCAGTGAGGAGATGAAGGGTTTTGATAAAGAAAATGATAGCACATGTCGATTGATGATTACCAAAAAACTATCTGGGGAAAAACATACCAAACATATGCGATAAAAGATAGCGATGTATGAAGAGTCGGTACACAATTAATAGTAAAATGGAAGAGTAAAGATACTTTTCCTAAGCTGGCCAACCACTTTCAAAGAGTACGGATCACAAGAACTAGATTAGCCTTCACAAAAATGCAATTTGAATTTAGAGAATGGATGAACTTCTCACTAATGAGTTTCGCACAATTACGTAACCTAGCTTGCAGTGTACATGAAAAAGATCCAACGATTTAATGAAACAAACTTTTACAAAATACCACAAAAAAAAATAGTTTTAAACAAACTTACGACCCGGGTTTCGTCCGAATAATCGTCATCATCAGGTAAAAATACGTGGTGCGAACTCTCTATATATACCAACCAACCACCAACAACCAGGGGGGGGAGGGGGTAGGAGGAGAGGGAGGGGAAGGGCGGGGGAGGGGGGGGTTGGTGAATTAGGGAGGACTATGGGTAGAACTGCCTGGCGAGTTGCAAGCCGATGTGAGGGGGTCTGAGGATAGGGAAAGGGAAGCAACTGCCTTGAGGATCGGGGAGGAGGCGGGAAACAAATACTCATTGATGAGTGTTGCCCCAGGGTCACCCATTTTCTTTAAATTTCCAATTGCTCTCTAGAATTGAGCTCTCGTCTCCGATGGCACATACATAAAATATTAACATTAAAATCACTCTGATGGTCATTATCAATTAAATGTTTAGCAAAATTACTTTTCTTGTCACATTTATTATTGAAAGCTTTAAAATGTTCCTTGGTCCGCGTGTTAAAATTCCTGGATGTCTGTCCGACGTAAACCCCATCACAGTCACTACACTTTAAAGAATACACACCACTTTTGGTCATGGGATCTAATGTGTCCTTGCATTTAACTAAAATGTTTTTAAGTGTCACCAGCGGTTTGAAAGCCACACGGAAATTTTCTTTTGGGAGTCTCTTTGAAATTTTATGAGAGAGCTGTCCTAAAAATGTGATTGGGACCCATTTTTTATCACTGCTCGGAACATGTTCAGAGGTGTAAGTTAGATCGACGGCCCTCGACCTCGTATAAGTTTATCAATTAATGTACAAGAATACTCGTTTTGCCTGGCAATATGCTTGATTGTATCGACTTCTTTGTTGTAATCCTCCTTCGATAACGGTACATTTACGAGGCGATGAATCATTGAGTGGAAGGGCATCAATTTTTGAGTAAAACCATGCCTAGAATCCGCAGGGATGACATGCGTAGTAAAACTAGGTTTTCGGTATATGGAGAAGGCATGTCTATCGTCAACTAATGCTATTGATAGGTCTAGAAAATTAATTGACCGTTCCGTATCGACCTCGCAGGTAAAGGATATTTTTGGGTGGATTTTATTGAGGAAACTCTTAAACAAATTTAATTGGCGGTCCGACCCATTCCATAGTACTATGATGTCATCGACATATCTATACCAATATAAAACTGATTTTAGTAAATAATGTCCGGAATTAAAAACTTTGTCCTCAAAGTCATTCATAAAAATGTCCGCGAGTAATGGTGAAATGGGCGAACCCATTGCTAAACCATCTGTCTGCTGATAAAATATTTGGTCATACAAAAAATAGTTTTGTGAAACACAAATGTTGAGAAGCAAAGACATTTCTTTAATTGCTACTTTTGGGGCAGATGCTGACTTCAGGAGGTTAACTGCAAGGGCCGTAGCTTCGAGTGGTGGGACATTGGTGAACAAGTTCACGATGTCAATGTGACAAGAAAAGTAATTTTGCTAAACATTTAATTGATAATGACCATCAGAGTGATTTTAATGTTAATATTTTATGTATGTGCCATCGGAGACGAGAGCTCAATTCTAGAGAGCAATTGGAAATTTAAAGAAAATGGGTGACCCTGGGGCAACACTCATCAATGAGTATTTGTTTCCCGCCTCCTCCCCGATCCTCAAGGCAGTTGCTTCCCTTTCCCTATCCTCAGACCCCCTCACATCGGCTTGCAACTCGCCAGGCAGTTCTACCCATAGTCCTCCCTAATTCACCAACCCCCCCCTCCCCCGCCCTTCCCCTCCCTCTCCTCCTACCCCCTCCCCCCCCTGGTTGTTGGTGGTTGGTTGGTATATATAGAGAGTTCGCATCACGTATTTTTACCTGATGATGACAATTATTCGGACGAAACCCGGGTCGTAAGTTTGTTTAAAACTATTTTTTTTTGTGGTATTTTGTAAAAGTTTGTTTCATTAAATCATTGACCATGGAATACCACCAAGTGACTGAAGATAGAGTTTTATTTATAAAAAGATCCAAACCCATGTTAACTGGAGCATTGCATGAGTAATGGAAAAATTATGTAGTGAATAAAACACTTATTTTGTTAGTAAATTCTTCCTCTTTCATGGATGTTATTCAGACACGATCATGTGGATCATGTAATTCAGACACTAGATCTTGGTGGATATGGAACTAAATGTTCGTTTACAGCACAGGAACATATCACATAAAATCAATCAGAGCAAGGTACAGATTCGAGTTGATCTACGAACACAAAAATAACAGCTCATGATGACTCATGGAACTCTTATCTTGCACCACGCAGGGACCTCTTGCGCTTGCCTTATTTTCTTTTGTATGTAAAGTAAAAGGGAAGATTTTTAGTGTATGTCCAGCAAGTATGCCCAGCAGTTTTAGTTTACTATTTTCCCTGACCAAAATTTATGACTTTCCCTAACTTTTGAAACATTTCAGGGTGCATTGTACAAATCTGTATTTTCCACAGTGCCTTCATGCAAAATGCAGCTTCTGGCGTAACAGGAAAACCAATTTACGGCAAAAAATCATTAAAAAATTAAACATTTGTTTGGCCTCACATCAAAACTTGCAAATGAGAACAGGAAATCAATCATGGAGATCTGTAGGCTGGATTACAATTATAGAGATACTTTAATTACTTTTTGGTTCTTTTGATAATTTCTTTGTTCAGCTTATCAAGTGTTTCTGGTGTCTTCTTCTTTACTAGCTTTAACAATTCTAATTCCTCCACCTTTCTCTTTCTTTCCTCTCTCTGGACCTGTAACTCATTCTTGTTATCATTCATTCCCATGAGACAATATAAGTAAAATCTTGACACAATGCCAAATGTCTTTGTAGTCTTTTTTTGCCCTGGGCCGAGTACAAAATGACATCTAAAATCTTTTTCTCTCTGTCAAACCCTCCTACAATCTTTTTAAGCACAGTTGTGTCATCAACAAAATTAGAAAACTGAGATTTGCATGTTAAGCTTGAACTGCAGTGATAAGTTTGTGCTCCATTAATATTGTCAGACACTGTAAACTTGCACTTCTCAGGTTCACTGAGTTCATAATGGACAGTTTAAGACAGCAAACTGCCTTTACAAGTTTATACTTCATGGGACTTCTCTCCATAATCTTCTCAGCTGCTTTGACTACAAATGTCCTACACTCACTTCAGGTCAGGGGGAGTCTCTCCCTTTGCATAGGGGGTTAGAGAATACTCCTAGATTCACAAATTTAGGAAAACCCCAGGGAAAAAATGGTGAAAACAAACCCTTCCTGACGAAAACAAATTCCTAACTGAGCCAGGGTTCCGTTAGGCCAGAATTGTAAGTTATGTCATAATTACGAGAGTTAATTCTAGAATACACTCTTCTTCTCTTGAGTCGGCCTTACTCATTGATAATCAGTCCTGATTCGATAACCCACTATGTCTCCACCCCTGCGACATATTGGCCTAGCCCATTCTCCATGACTTTTCCTCTTCTCCAAGTTCCCTGACTCTTCCTGATTCCAAGATTTCCCTTAACGGCCACAGCCCCATGAGCAAGATGAATAATAATCCATGATTCACACCTGAATTGCAATTATTATTAGCACATGTTTGGCGAATATCCACCCCCTGCCACACACCCTGGAAGTGGCTTGCATGGCACTGTGTGGATGAAGATGACTTTCTTCAGCCCATGCCCTTGGGGTGGCTTACAGAGAGAACTATAAATTGTAAATGCACATAAATTCTTAAACACAAATTGTACTACATTCTGAATTTTTCCACTAATGTTCTGAAACATGGATTACCTTTAACAAAATATCATAAGCAAATGTAAAACTCTAGCTTTAAGAAAAAAGGTGTAGAGCACTCATGACTGATAGGGTACATTTTGGGAGTTAGGTGATTGAAAGGGATCGGTGATTTTTACAGGGCCTGAGAAGAATAAAATTATTTTTTTCACTTGCTATTGATTTCGTTGTTATGTATTAGTTTTTGTGGCCTATTTTTACCTTCATTTAATGAAGTAGACAATAGCAGTAAATGTTCTCCATGATTGATAACATACACCTTGTGAATGGCTACCCCATGCCACACATCATTGCAGTTGCTTGCAGGATATTATGTAAATGTAGAGGTTTTATGAATATTAGACAACTAAACTGTATTGATCCCACAAAGGCATTATTTCTGACTGCTGATTCCCTGATACCCTATTGATTCCAAGAGTGGAAAAACATTGTGACCATGCTTAAAATAATCATACTCTTCCACTCATGATTTAATGTAAGACCTACTCCAAAACTCATCTCTGTATCGCTGAAAAAGGAAATGCTGCAGTCTACGCATGGTATTTATCTTTAGAATATCATTTGTCAACTACAACTTAGAATACAAGATTTGTACCATCTCTACATTATTTAAAGTCCAATCAAGTCCAGGCACTGACGATTTACATTCCAAGGTACCAAGGTATGCCCAGGCGTACCTTGTAAACGCTGGCACTTGGCAGTTATTCTTTTGTTATGCCAAGTTCACATAGGAGCGGAATGGGTGGAAAATGGGCAAGCGGAAAAGCATTTAGCCAATCACACGACAGCGGAGAGCGGTGGTGTGGGTAAGGGGTGGAGTTCAGCCCACCGCCTGTCTTCACCCTCCACCCACTAATTCCTGTCACTCCACCCACCGCCCACTTGTCCCTAGACTGAAGCAGACGTCGCTTGAATCACTTTTCAGCCGAGAATAGAAATTGAAAGTACTGTGCTGTTCATGTGAAGCTTGTGTATGTATGATACTAAAGATACGACGTTTGTTTTGTTATGCTTTTTATTTTCGCAACGAAGTCGCCAAAGTTTTCCATTGCCAAAGAATTATTTGTTTCCTTATAATTTTACGATTCATATGTCCTAGTTTTGATAATTTTTTCCCGTTAGCAGAAATAATGGGGATACTTATGTTTTATGGTACATTTGCTAATTTGTGCATATTGTTCAGTTTTCACAAATACTGCCAGGACCAATGTTACACAAAGAATTAAAATTTATCCTGTTCAACAAGTTTTTATTCTATTTTATGATTCCTTAATTCACGGATACATACAATTTTGGGTGCAATTGCAACTAATTTTCGAGTGATAACTGAATGTGAGTATTAGAAATGGCTAGGTAGACAATTATACAAGAAATATCTTCGACCTCCAAAAAATGCCATATTTCGACGAATCATTTCGGCAACTTTCCTAACCAATGGACGTACTGGTTAACACTCAAAGACTTCAGAAAAGCGAAAAATTATTGTTTTGGAGGATTTAATTTGCAAAATGATCGATGAACATAAAATTGTGCACGGAAATGGCTCTTCTACCCATTTCTAATATCATGGTAACGAAAGAAAAACGGAAAGTAAGAACAACTGTGGGAAATGAGAGGCTCAATCCAGCACCTTCGGATATAATGAGCGCTCGTTACAGTGAGTGAATTCCCAGCCATTGTGAGCACTCACTATACCGAGCTTCCACTGTATATGAAAGGCCAGAGGAAAATATTTTTGCCCAAGATTTAAGTCTCAACAGTCGCAAAAACCTCGTCCTCATCGTCCAAATAGAGAACATACGTGAGCACCTCCCCTTCTAACATACTTTGTTTCATCTGGCCTCAAAGGTACTAAATAATATTCTTATTTTTGTAAAGGCCCAGGCATGAGTCCAGGCAGTAATTATATGTTTACATTGGATTAAATTATATTCATGTTTCCGATATCAACTTGGAGCTAACTCCATTGCAAAAATTTCACCTCCTTATTTCTTCCCTTCCACATATATTTCGTCCCTTCATAAAAAATGTTAAAATTTGTAACCACAATTTACATTTATTATATTTCTCCCTCCCATTAAATTTCAACGGGCAATTTCAGCTAGTATTTTCATAAGTCTTTAGAAAAAAGTTCATCAGTAAGGCTAAAAAAGATTAGCTGAAATCGGTACAGCAGAAATGTTAGATCTTAGTGGTGAAGACAGCTTTGGAGGACGTGCCAGTCAGCATCTATTATTGATGACATATTCTGCAGTTTACCATTGGAGCTGCAGTAGAATCGCATTTCTCAGACCACTGTGCCATAATTACTAACATACCTTCTGAACTCTTATTTACCAAAAAATTTATTTCTAAGAAAAGGAAGTTCATACCAAGTAATGTTGAAGATTTTTGCAATGCCCTGCAAATGACAACATGGGACTCTGTTTACATGTCAGACTCAGTCAACAACATGTTTGATAATTTCCTCGATATTTTTCTTACACTCTTCAATTGTTGCTTTCCTTTAGTGAAAGTCAGATCAGGTAGACCTCCAATTAAAACCTGAATTACTCATGAGATAATCCAAAATTTACAAACTCTCACATCCATGAGGTCATCTTATAAAGCTATCAATTGCAATGAAATTAAAAATCAATACATTACCAGCGATGTCCTTTAGGGTCAATTCCCACGTCAAGTGTTAAAACGCCAATGTTTCATCTCCATTCCTGGAGACGTATACGAAGTTGCTGGAGACGACTTGAAATACATATTTTTCAAACATGTCTCTGCCAGGTTGGTTGTATTGGCATTAAATTATTTCCGGGTGACGCTAACGGCTTTTTCCGTGGGTATCTTCATGAATAGGGACACTACGTCAAAACTAACTAAAATTTCTTCGGTACCTAATCTGATGTCTCGAATGCAGCTGAGGAAATGTTGTGAATTCTTGACATAAGATTTCACCTTTTCCACCTCTGGTTGCAGTGTAGTGGCAATGTATTTAGCTAATTTATAGGTGGGGGAGTCTATTGCGCTGATAATTGGTCTAAGGGGCACTTCTTCTTTATGTATTTTAGGTAATCCATATATGCATGGCATCTTCGGATCTTGAGGCGTGATGAGCTTTTTTTTGCTTGATTTGATGGCACTGATTTTAACCAACTGACAATACATTACATTCAAAAAGTACTGCTCCAGACTAGCCAATAGTACCAGAAGAACTTATAACATAAACTCAATCTCTTCTTCTCATAACAAATCTAAAACAGCTTGAAATATTATCAATAATACCTATGGAAATTCCGGGAAGATTAAATCTGCCTATACACTTTTCCTCAACAATGTTTTAGTTTCAGACCCAGCGCAGATAGCTGCCAACTTCAACAAACATTTTTTAATCCCCTTGAAAAAACCAGATGTCTATCATTCTAACTAAGGTAACAATCCCCATATTCATTCAGTCCTGAATAACATATTGGAGTAGATTATCAACAAAATTAACTCCAAGCACTAAGCTGGGTGAGATGAGGTTCCTTGCTCCCTTCTGAAGGGGAATTGCAAAAAATACCTACTCACTCCTATTACATATGTATTTGGTCAATGCCTCTCTCTCCAGTGGCATCTTTCCTGATAAATTAAAAAGCGCAGTTGTGATTCCTTTGCATGAAAAGGGAGATCTTCAATCAATGGAAAATTACAGACCCATATCAAAACTAACCATTTTTTCAAAAATACTGGAGAGTATCATCTCAAAGAGGATAGCATGTCCCTCCTAATGAGCAAATTCATCCTAAGCAAATCACAGATTCATATGTGGCTCATCTGCTGAATTTGCCATTTACCAATTTATTGAATCTGTTATTGAGGGCCTTGACCAGCACCTCAATACCATTGGCATTTTCTATGACCTGTCAAAGACTTTTGACTGAGTAGACTTTGAGATTCTTTTGAAGAAAATGTATTTATATGGAATTAGAGGAATTGCTAACAATCTGATCAAATCTTTTCTTTCAAAAAGGACACAAGCAGTTTCTATTACAAAGGAAAACAGGATAAAACACTTCATCTTACAAGGAGGTGGTAAGGGGTGTTTCTCAAGGCTCCATTCCTGGGCCCTTGTTGTTCTTATTATATGTTAATGACCTCCCGTCTTCATTGAATGGTAACGTCTCATGTATGCTTATGATCAGTGTTGGTAAAAGTACTGAGAAAAAGTAACTGGGCTCAATTACAGTTACTTCGTAAAAAAAGTAATCAATTACGAGTACAAATTACTGATTTTAAAAAGTAATCAGTAAAATTACAGTTACAATTACAATTACTTCTTGTAAGACTGTCCACTCTAGAGACCATCTGGCAACTGTCGAATAGTGCAGTAAAATTAGTGCAGCATGTGGAATAATTGAGTCATAGAAATTGCTGAAGTTGCAATTTCACTTGCGATACATACAATTATAACTGCTGTAACAACACAAGGGGTGTCATATTTTGTACCCATCATAAATAGGCTAAAACATAAGGGTGGCTGAACCTAAACAAGCAAATAATGGTACTTAGGGATTCGAAGTTATCTGTAGGCCTAGGTAAATCAGTGAATAAGTAAATATGATGAAGTAAATTATGCAACTTTAAAATGCACAAAATAAGAAATACATGACAAAGAGAAAATGATTATTAACTAGAAACAAGCCTAAAAATTATGAAATGATATTCTTAATCTAACGCATCCTTGTTGACCTTACAGAATAGTTGCATATTAAAATTTTCATCGCTGAGTCTTGATCTCTTTGCTGATAGCACCTCCTTGCACACACTAAAAAGTCTTTCAACTGGAGCACTTGATGTGTTATATTTCACAAATGTTTGTGTTGTGACCTGTGTTATATTTCACAAATAGAGACTTCAGAGAGGGAAATTTCAATAGCAATGACAGAGCGGTATTAATGCAAGACAAATAGGAAAGTGTCTCCTCCATGGCTAGAGACACCAAATTCTCCTGTGAGGGAAGATTGACCGACCGACGTACGCGACCTTGAACCCTTCCCTGTTCAAGCTTGTATACCGGCAAGCGAAGGTGCCTGAAAGTAATTCAAGTTTACGTGGGAGCGAGTAAAGTAATCGTTGATTACTAGCAAGTAACGATTACAGCGAAAGTAACGATTCCTCTTTCACCGTAAGGAGTAAATTACAAGTAAAATTACATTTTGTAAAAAGTAATCGTTACAAGTACAAATTACTGCAAAAGTAATCGTTACAAGTAACCCGATTACTTTTACTCGATTACTTACCAACACTGCTTATGATACAAATCATCTTTCAAAACATAACAATATTGCAGTTGCTGCTCAAAATGCTATCATTGACATGGAGAACTGCTAATAATGGGAATGTAAATAAAACCAAGTCTTCTTATATCTTTTTCCATCCACCCCAGAAAAAAATTGACTACAGCCTTTATATTAAATTTGAAGACTGTAGCCTTAGGCGTGACAACGACACCAAGTTTCTGGGTATTATTATTCATGAAAACCTTGACTAGGATTCGCACATAAATTTTATAGCATCTTCTGTTGCTTCTGGCTCTTATTTATAAAGAAGAATGATTCTGCTTACAAATGTACAAACAGCCATAACAGTCTACTATGCTTATATTTAGAGTAGACTTAAATACGGTATATTAGCCTGGGGTCTCTCACCTAGGGCAGTCCACATCTTTAAACTAAAAAAATGGGCGGTCAGAATAATCTTCAGAGCCAAAAAACAAGCCAGCTGTCGTAACTCATTTAAACAACTTAAGATTCTTCCTTTACCTTGTGTATTATATATGTATTTATGAATATGACGTGCCCTATATATTTTCATATCAATGTAACACATCTTTGGGCAAAAAAAGACAATAATAATAATTTATGTCTTCTGTGCTGTCATGTTAATTAGAGAATTTGAAAGTAAGCTGTCCCTTGTCAAGAATCAAGGCATTCATGACTACTTCACAAGAAGCAGAGATGATTATGCAGTGAGAGAACATAACCTCTCTGTCTTCATTACTGGCCCCATCACTATGCGTAGCAGATTTGACAATAAACTACCTGAATCCTTGAAAGACCAGAAGGCACCAGATATGTTCAAAGCCAATCTAAAGTATTACCTATTGATAGAGATCCATGAAATTCGCGAGACGCGATATCGTGAAATAATGCGAAATCGGAAAATAAAACGAAATTTCGCCTTTTTCTCGAATTTTACGTGAATTAGTGATAAAATCACATGTAAAGAGTCATAATCGATTAAAGCCTATGCCTTCATTGTTTAACGCTGCTGACGTTCATTCGCTCTATCTCATTACGATTCAAAGGTCAATTGGCTTGTTTTGTCTCGCGCATATCGCATTCGTGTAATATCGCCTATTGTAGTGATGTCTCCGCCAGAATTTGCCGTTAAATTAATCACCACCTCTCTCTTCGATTCACATTTATCAATCCTGAAATTATCGGAAATATCTAGAATGATGCGCTGTCTATCCTGAAAAATTAGATATTCTGAATCAATAATGTGCTGAAAGAAATTTAACACGGCCACGGAAGAGCGGAAATATAAGCTCACGTGCCCAGCACGCGTCAATGCCGAGCAGTAATTCCAGTGACTCACTGCGACGCAGTAGACAGCGTAATTGGATAACTTGTTGCAGGAAAACCTTTAGTGTGGGCCTAATGTAACAATTTTGTAGACTTAAACACGGCCGCTGGCTTGGAACGGAAGCGCTAGCAGTTGGGGGAAGGGGGGGAAGTAACAGAAAAGATAGGAGGAGAGGGGGTGCTACTTAGCGGTTGATCATCGGATATTGCAACTTTTGAGATCGATGCAATCGCAACTATGCGAGAGAATGGCTGTGAAGTAGCGAGACAATCGGGATGTATGTACAGGCACTTCCAAAAAAAAGTTAACACTTCAGAGCCGAAAATTTTCCAAGTCCCGAGTTGACGGTGATTTGACAACGCTGCGTCACGGCTTCCCTGTGGCGGAGCCACGAGAAGCTCTGACCGAAAACAAACCCCCTTCCCTGTTTAGCAGAAGGGATTACTGCACGGTCGGTCTTATTATGCCCTAAAGAAGGGGGCTATGGTGGGCACTCCATGGTCGTTTTTTCCGACTAGCACTGAACGACACTTGAAGTCCTGAACATATTTCTACCGTCGCATAGTGGTCGGAAATCGGAAAAAGCTGGACAAAATTCAAAAATAGCTTTCTTTGAAATATGACTTAATACTTCACACAAAAAAGACTGCTAATTAAGGAATAATACATCATTTGACATGCTTTTCATCTATTAGCCAGATACAGGAGCTCAAACATGACCAAATTTCCAAATAAACACCTGAACTAATTTTTCTCCGAATGTCTTCCAAGTTAAGTTGATCGTGACGTTATGTGAGGAATTTGATTGAATAAATAATAGCATGATCTATTAACACAAGTATTTGCCTTTAAATTACCAAAGCTTCAAATATTTTTGAAGCATTTTAGCGCAATTCCGTTAAAAAATGTCAGACGCTGTTCTCAGATAAAATGTTTACATAATATAGAGAATATCTAGCGTTTTATGGAGAGACCTGTCAAGTTACTTATATCAGAGCACTCGTTGAAGACTCATAAACACGAAATTGAAGAGAAAATAAAAATAAATCTATGACACCGAAAAATACATATGATTTTCCGATAGCGCGTCCGGGGCATGGCTCCGCACGGCTTGGGCTGGAAGTGCCGTGACTCGCTTACTTTACTCAAGTGACATGGACCCAAGGCTTCCATTTCGTCGTTTTTCAGCTGCACTCATTGTCACTAACCTTCACTGATCTATGCTGATGAAATCGTGAGAATATTGAATCGTGCGACGGGATAAGATTACGCGGAATCACTTTATTTTTCTTCGCTTGCCCTTCGGGAACATACTTCTTATTCACGCCCTTGAAAAGAGTGTAGTCTTTCTAGGGCCCATGTAACATTCTAGAAATACACTGGTTTCTCTTTTGAATTCCTTTTGCCCCCTTCTTTTTATTCACGCGGTAAGAGATGCACCGACGATTTCAGAGCCTTGGTCTTCGTTTTCCCAGCCACCTTTTCCCCTTTCCTCAGAGGAGATCTGAATGCCAAATGGGGGGAGCGGCATGTTCCCTCTGACCACTCTGTTCAGTCCCTGTACTGAGACAATGGGGATGGGGAGGACCGGTCTCCGTGAGGAATAATTTTCCACTGCCCAAAAACCTTACTCCATACGTTTTATTGCACCCACGACCCCTTCCATGCGGTATACCTTGGGTCTACCTCCTCCGAGTTTATGCCCTTGCAGCCCAGTGCCTATTCATAAGGGGTGATCCGGAAGCAGGTAAAACATCGCAGACGTCTGCCCATCCACTCTTTTAGGTTTGTTTCTACTCACATTACCGGGCGAATATTTCAAAAACATTTACATGCCCAAAAGTGAACATGTTTATCAACATGGTTTCATGATTTAGGTTTGATAGTCTCTTATTAATTTCATATGTGATGCCAAGGAAGTAACAATTCATTCACAAAAATGAATTAATTCAGTCCATTAAAGAAATATATCCAAAGCTTTTGGCGGTATTGTTAAGCATGTAATATGGTCGAATAATGGATCACCTTTCAATCAGAAGGAAATATAGGAACAGCTTATCAATATTCAATTACTATTCTCAGTTGCGATATAGGTCCTTAAGGAAATTTACTAATTGCCGTCCACCCACTTCGCAATCCGAGCAATTGGCCCCTCGAGAGGAGATCACCGTATGGCGGCCGGGTGCCCGCGCGTAACGTGTGCAAACCCTTTCTGAGAGGGAATTCCCAGCTAGCCATGCTTCCTCGCCGCCCCTCCCTTTCGGTAGGAGGAGAAAAGTGGGTGGCGATCCTTCAGCAGGGTTAGGAGGACACGCAGCTCAACGCCGCGGTCGGGAATAAGGGTGAGGCGGGAGTCGGGGGTATTTTGCGACCACCTGCAGGTGTCCTATAAACAATGGGTATTCGGGAATATTCGTATGTTGTCACAGTCCTCATCCTTTTGAAGAACGGAAAAAGGCATTGAATAACCAATTAGAGCTTAACATTAGTTACAGTTTGACCAACGGAAATGTCTTCACATGCTTACGGAGCTCTTGCAATCAGTTAAATCTCATACGAATAATTATTTAGTTGTGGTCTCATGCGCGCGCAATTAGCTGTATTAGGACCTGAAACCTTTAGTGATCATAAAATAGTTAATGTGAAATTTATTGTAGGCGTTGAAAGACATTATCAACCAAGGAAGAGGATATACTTATTTGGCAAGGCTCATTACGACGGTGTGAAAAAGGAATTAAGGGAATCGTTTAATATATTTAGCGAACAAAGCAAAGGATTCGATACAGAGGATTCGGGGAGAGAATTTCTTGAGGACACCCTTAAAGCAGTTAATGAATACATACCAAGGAAATTCATTAGTGATAATACAGAGCCAAGGTGGTATAATGCGGAGGTTAGGAAATCACTAAAGCGACAAAGGGTATGCCACGCTAGGATGAAAAATGCAGGACGGGGTCTATCGGTAGAGGAAACAAATGAGTTAGTTCAAAACTATAAAAAAAATCGAAAGCATTAGCAAGGAAATCATGTTGACAAGCGTTATAACATTTCAAGAGCAAGATGTTAGGAGAATATTTAGATAGCAATCCTAAAGCGTTTTGGTCATACGTGAGAGAGATTCGGGCATATTGGTCCACAGTGCACACACTTAAAAACGATAAAGGAATTAGAGTCACCAGCAGTGTAGAAAAAGCCAATTCTTTAAACACCTTCTTCCAAAGGGTTAGATTAGACATTAGACCAGATTTTAGGGAAACAGCTGCGTGGTCAGTAACAGATTTGTATTGGCATAATACAAATAATAATCTCATGGGCATTATTATTATTATTCAAATTAGGACTCCTAAACTATAAATGCTAAATGGTTTTTTCTACGACGATGGTGGCGAGCATAGATATATGTCCGTGACTTCAGACGTCGTGCAGCTCGCGTCGAAGAAAATGACAATCTCGGGGCACAGGACCGACCCACATTAGTCGGAAATCGAAAAAAGCTGGACAAAAACCTAAAAAAACTTTTTTTTAGATATACACTTGAAACTTCACACATATTCTTAGAAAAGTTTGCTACTAAAGGAATAATGCATCATTTGTCATGGTTCTCATCCGTAAGTGAGACACAATGGGGATCAAACATCACGAAGTTTAAAAAAATCCTGTAATAATATTTATCCTAATATCTTACAAGTTAATGATGACGTTGTGGGAGGAATTTGATCAAATAAAAATAGCATGATCTATTATTAGCACAATGCTTTGCTTTTAATTGCCTGAGCTACAAATATACTTGAATCGTTTATTTGCTATTCCATTACTTAATGGCGGACACTGTTCTCAGACAAAACTTTTACATCAAGCAGAGTATATCTAACGTTTTAGGGAGACACTTGTCAAGTAACTTATATCTGAGCAGTCTTTGAAAAATCATTTTCACGAAAGTGAAGAGAAATTAAAAGTAAGTTTGCGACACCCTAAAATACATATGATTTTCCACCGCGCGTTTGGGGTTTGGCTCCACGCGTCGGGGGAATTGACGTGACTCGCTTACATTGCTGAAGTGACATGGTCCCTAAGGCTTTTAATTCGTTGTTTTTGAGCTGTAACCATTGTCAGTAACCTCCATCACTCTTATTTGATGAAATCGCGAGAATCTTGAGCCGTGCGACGGGATAGATTACGCGGAATAGAGTTATTTTTCTTTGCGTCCGCTCCGGGAACATACTTCTTATTCAAGCCCTTGAAAATAATGAAGTCTTTCTAGGGCCCATGTGAACTAGATATATTCTAGCTTTTATAAGTAATGGAATAGCAATGAAACGATTAAAAAAGTATTTGTAGCTCAGCAATTTAAAGGCAAAGCATTGTGTTAATAGGCAAATGATGCAGGTGTTTATTTGGAAATTTGGTTATGTTTGAGCCCCTGTATCTGACTAACAGATACGAATCATGTCAAATGATGCATTACTCCTTAATTAGCAATCTTTCCTGAGTATTTATGCGACGTTTCAAGTCTATATCTCCAAGAAAGCCATTTTCAAAATTTGTCCAGTTTTTTTCGCGACGTAGCTTTTTTGGCGAGCGTAGAGATGTGTTCAGGACTTCGTCGGGAGTGAATCGGAATGAACGACCATGGAGTGCCCACAATAGCCCCCTGCTTTAGGGCATAATAAGACCGACCGTGCAGTAATCCCTTCTGCTAAACAGGGATAGGCGAGGACGGGGGAGGAGGGAAGGGGGTTTGTTTTCGGTTAGAACTTCGCGAGGCTCCGCCAGAGGGAAGCCGTGACGCAGCGTTGTCAAATCACCGTCAACTCGGGACTTGGAAAATTTTCGGCTCTGAAGTGTTAACTTTTTTTTGGAAGTGCCTGTACATTGAGCAGCATGCATGATGCCATTATGGAAAAACAGGAAAAAAAGCATTTTCTTAGGTAAGAAGTGATGCCTCTATATGTGAGGCGACATGTTTTGAAGCATAACACACGAAATTCAACTATAAAATAACAATTGAAAAGTTAATAATAATAACCTATTATTGTTTAAAAGTTAATATTTGTTTATAATTAACTGAATTCATCAAAAAAGTAAGAATATGTAAATCAATAAGGTATAAAAACTACTTGCCTGATAAATGTGAATATTTTCACTGTAATCATTTCACGAACAATGTAAAACGTAATATGTTATAATTGTTAAAACAATATGCCATATTTTACTAAATTTAAAACAAAATAATGTTTCAATGTCCACTTTTATCTCTAATATGTTTAAATGGCTCTTTATAGACTAATATCTCGAGTTTTTCCATTTCCATGTGCTGGAAAAATGCACTAAAAATAGTAATTATTTTTTACAAATTCAATGAAAAAACTTTAAACTATACTCTAAGCGGCACCAGAAAACATGCGCATAGGTTTTTATTCCATGAAAATCTTTAGATTTGTTCCCCACCAGGTGAAAGACAAGGAAAAATTGCTTCCCAACCAAGGGGTTAAAACTTTGAACTGGATTTAAGAGGAGATGCTGATGAATTGTTCATGAAGGGTTAAATGTTTACAGCTGTTTTCAACATATATTGCCTTATAAGTGTAGAAGCATTAGTGTCAAGTGAATATTTAGCAATGTGCTGATCCGTATAATGGAAGGTGTGGTGATTGACTCAGTGGAATAAGGTGAAATTTCGTACTGGATGGTGAAGTACTAGCTTTATGATGGATTTATTTGGTATGTTGCTAAACAATTTTAATTGTGGTGAGTAAAATGGGGAATTTCATTTGGGGGCATATTTACTAATATTGGGTAATGAGTTGCTGGTATGCAGCCACACACTTTTGAAGGGGGATGGCTGTAGTATCAAGCTGGTTGAGCAAGACATAATTCCTTCCCTCCCGGGACTGATTTCTTTCGTCGGCACGCTACCTTAGCCACCACGCTTAATTACGTGCTCTCGGCATCCCATTAACACCCACCACCCACACAGTCAAGGGATACGAAGGAGGCTCCCTTTTGGAGGACGGAATGGGAGACGCTTACAGGCAATGGAAAGGCTGGGTCGTGAGGGGATGCAGCGACGAGGGAACTTGGCAGAAAGGAGTCTCGCATTAGGTATATACACGGAGTCAAACATGGCACCCCTACTGATCAAGGAGTCATTTTCAACCACATTAAATGAGGCAAAGAGAACACTTAAATGCAAATCATCTGACTCAGTGAATTAGTTCCCAGAAACAAATAAATGGATGGCCATCAAACCAAAGGGACACCAACCGAGACGTAAGGCGCCAATGCACTGCACGACTCGGCCACCAGGAGGCGTCGCTCCAAGTGGCGGTGACCTATTTGCTCCCAACACTGCGGCAGGATCTCCCCTTCCACCAACGAGAGGCCAGAGCACTTGGCGATCGCCACTATGCCTGCAGAAGTAATAATCATCATCATTTTTCATTCCAGGACATGTGGTTCACATGCATAGAAACATGTCAGAATATAAATATGTACAAAGAAGCAAACACAATGACACAGTACAGCACAATAACATGCACAATAGGAAAAAACATCAGATACCTAGATGCAGTGACAGTAATTCATTAGTGGAATAGCAAGGAGAGTAAGTGATTAACACGTTCTCAGTGCTCTGAGGACCACTCGAGCAGCCCTCTTGTGTCCCCATCTGGTGGTGGCGCATAGTACCACCCCCCGTCTCCCATACGTTTTATTGCTTGGAGGCAGGCACATGCTCTGACACTCTAAAAGCTTCTCAGCCGTCAGTTGGAGTCCAACCTTCTTCTGTGTATGCTTCCTTCTCTCGTAGAGCAGTTTTTTTTGTGAGTGTGAACCAATTTGTTTATTGATTATTCCTCAAGGAGAAATGTCTTGCCAATATATATATTTATAGTTTTTTTGTAGCTGCATTAGTTTAGTTATTCCAGAATGCCTAGAAGGCGAAAAGGTGCTTCATTTTCTGGGAAAAAATGAGCTCCTGCAGTTAAAAGGTCAGTATGGATGTTAATACAACTATTGCATTTTTAACTAAAATGAATATTTTAGTTAGCAATATTAATGTTATGTAAATTTTAGGTGTTCTTAGTGAAACGAGTGATGAAGATATACAGAAAGAGGCCGATTCATCAAAGTTATGCAAACTAAATACGGAAGCGGAAGGTAAGGAATTTCTTTTATTTTTACTACGTATTGTAATCGTAATTTACAAGTGGCCGAAGAGAACAAGCTATTATATATCTCCTTAACATTTATTTATTCTCTATTAATATTAATTAAAGTATTTGGAAATAAAAAATAAATTACATATATATTTGTTTGACATATTTTAGCCAGGGTTTAGTTTTATGCATTAACATTATTTAAATAAGTTGTGTTCGGTAAAGCTTTGTGGAACTGGCACATGCTGAAATAACAAGTCAAGTAGTAACGTGATCGTTGAGATTAGTGGTCAACTAGAGAGGATAGAGAGGGTCAGGCACTGGAAGGTAAAGCGTCATTATATTAATTTGAATAGAAAGTAAGGAAGGAGAGGATAGTGTCACCAATGATACAACTTCATAGCGGGGCCAACATTTGTATCAATTCCAATATTGTAGCTGATTGTGCTCAATGCATTTTATGGAGAAACACCTAGTGAATACTTCGTTATTTCACTCCATGTTACATTGAATTTAATTATTTATCAATTTTTTTAGTACCTATGGAGCCTGGACCATCTAAGTTGGCTGTACCATCTCAGAAAAATATATATTTATCTGGAGACAATGGCTTTTCTTCATTTCCGAAAAATATATCATCGAATGAAGAAGATATGTGCTCTGATGATTCAAGTGAGTTCGACACTGCAGAATCCAATGTTCAGTCGGAGGAAGAAGATGATGTACCCCTAACTTCACCGCCAGTGAGTAAAGACATTGTGTGGAGTTGCGCAAAACCGACGATGAATGAAATCGCATTCCTTGGACGTCCCGGCCTTCAGGTTCCCAATCCGGGTAGTTGCGCTGTTGATTTTTATAATCTTTTGGCCACAGAAAACTTTTATAAATTAATTGTTGATAACACAAATGTTTACGCTAAAGAATTGTGTAATTCCAGCAGCCCGTTTTAAACACTGGAAAGAGTTATCAATTATGGAATTAAAATGTTTTCTAGGGCTCTTATTACACATGGGAACCATAAAATGCAACAGGCTAGCAGACTACTGGAAGAAAGGACGTCTTTTTTATTTGAAATGCATTTCAAATTTCATGAGTAGGGACAGGTTTATGCTGATTCTTCGGGCATTGCATTTTTGCAAAAATCCTGTAGGAGAACCTGTGCCACAGGATAGGTTGCACAAAATCCGACCCCTTTTAAATTACTTCAATGAGACAATGGATAACATTTATCACCCAGAAAAGCAGTTATCCATGGAAGAGTCAATGGTTCTTTGGAGGGGGACTTTAATTTTCTAGCAATAAATGAAGGGTAAGCATCATAAATACGGAGCGAAGCTTTATGTGATGACACTTCCTAATGGTTTGGTGCAGAGTTGTACCAATTACTCAGGTGCCAGGGATGACGATATAGGGGGGCCTAATCATGCAGAGAAAGTGGTAAAAATGTTGATTCGCGGTAAATTAAACAAAGGTCATTCCCTATTCATGGACAATTTCTACAACAGTCCAAGATTGAATAAATTTCTTTTGGAAAATAAAACTTACGTAACTGGGACACTCAGAGCGAATAGGAAAGACAATCCTACAGACTTAGTGAATGAAAAACTAAAAAAGGAAGAATGCAAGGAAAGATATACAGATGATAGCATTTGTGTAATGAAATGGAGGGACAGAAGGGATGCACTCATGATATCCTCCGAGTTCGGCAGTGAGATGGTTGAGATAACGGGGAAAAGAGGTAGCAAAGTGGCCTAACCCAGGGCAGTGTTGGAATATAATAAGTTGATGGGTGGAGTGGATCTTTTCGACCAGATGATGGCTTATTACCCATTTGAGAGAAAGACGCTACGCTGGTATAAAAAAATTGCAATCTATCTATTTCAGATGATGGTATTAAACAGCTACTTATTATTCAACATGCATAATGAAAAGATACCATTCTATGAGTTTAGACTGCAAATTATTAATGAGTTGATTGGAGAATCGGAGCATTTCATGTCAGTCAGAAAAATTAATCACGATGAAAAAAGAGTGAATGCCAGACATTTTGCAACAGTGGTTCCCTCAAGCAAAAAAGGCAAAAAAACTATACAAAAAGTGCAAAGTGTGCACGAAAACTGGGATTACAAAAAATAGTGGTTTTTTTCGGTCCAGGATGCCCTGACCAACCTGGATTACGCCTTGAAGAATGTTTTATTTAGTTTCACAATTTGTAATGCCATTACAACCATGTTTTGCACAAAAATTTTACTTGGTACAGTAACTGTATGTATTAATATTGTATTTGTAAGTATCATAATCGCCAACTCAACTCCCTTCCCACCCACCGAACACCCACCCCTCCCCGGGCCACCGAGCGGGTCAGAAGTCCTGGCACAGCGAGTAAGCAGATCGGATAGCTACACCTCTCTCTCTCCCCACTTCCCTTCCCCCTTCTCCCGAGTCATGGAATTCCTCCAGAGACTCCGTTGGCAGATCGTATATGCAACTTCCCACCTTTCCGTTGGACCCCCACCTCTTACCTTCCGTGGGAAAGTGCAGCGGTGGACGATACGGCTGGGAGGAAGGAGCCCGAGGGCGGGGGAGGAGAGGCGGAGAGGGGGGCATGCAGAGGGGTCGCTGGGAAGCGACGCCGGGATTGCGCGGCAGTTGAGTGCGGGCAGCCTGACGATGTTAGAGTAATAAAGAACATTACTAGAGAGATCCTGAGTTTCCTTCCTGAAATCCCTGTCAAATCGTAGTTCGACGCCCCGTTGAGAGTCGGGGGTCTTACACTGGTGTCAGAAGTGGGATTTGACAAATTTCGTTAGGGAACTCAGCGGCAGGGAAATCGCCATGGCGGGAAGGGTAAGCCTTGGGGGCCGCGAGATGGACCTACAACAGGCTATAACAGAGATGAGCGCGAAGATCCGCGAGCTCAGCGAGGACAATAACAGACTTCGACAGGCGGGGACGGCCACGGGAGAAGAGGGCGGTAGGAAGAATTTTGCGTTACTCGCGGCGGTGGAAACGTTCTCGGGGAGGCCGGGAGAGTCGGTTTCTGCATTCCTCGACAAGCTAGAACGAGCGGCTAATTTGGGAGGCCTGTCGGATGTAGATCGACTCAACGCGACCGTCTTGCGTCTGAGCGGGGACGCAGCCGAGTACTTCCGCAGTAAGGAGGAGTGCAGGACGGCGGAGACCTTTGAAGACCTTAAGGCACAACTCCTACAGCGATACCGCAGCAAACAAAGCGCCCGATTCTTCCGTGAGCTACTTGCTAACATGAAGAGGGGCGCTCAAGAGAACGTCGAGGCCTTCGCTGACAGAGTGCGGAAGGTGAATAGCAAGACGTACGATGTGGCTGGGCCTGCGGAGTTTGCCGCCGCGACCCGATACGAGGCGGATCAACGGGCCCTCGATGCTTTCCTGAACGGCCTGACCGGGGAGGTGGGTCGGCAATGCCGCCTCACCTCGCCGCAAAACTTCGACGACGCTGTCGAGGCTGCCATCCGGATCGAGGAGGTGGAGAGGCGTCCCATGAGAGAGGAGCCGGTGAGTCGCCGCGTCTTCCGGGCCCCGAGGGAAGTCAAATGTTTTAATTGTGGGGAGTTAGGGCACATGGCGAGGGAGTGCCGCAAGCAGAGGCGGTGCTTCAATTGCGGAGGAGGGGACCACATCGCCCGGGAATGCAGACCAAGCCATCGGTCGACAGGGTTAAACGACGGCGGGGCCGGCCACACCGCCGATTCCGGCCCCTACTAGATGTCATCCTTCCGAGGGTGGAGAGAGGCGGGGGACCTGTGGACCTGGTGGCAGGAGTGATCATCGAGGGAAAGATGGCCAGATTCCTGTGTGACACCGGTGCCCAGGTATCTCTTATATGCAGTAACGTTTGCGGAGAGGGGGGTGTTAGGAGGTCCCCCTACCGCGTTAAGGGTATTACGGGTGACGTGGTGAGGAGTCTAGGGGAGAAGGACATTGAATTTTTTGTCAACCGGGTTCGCTACGTCTGTCGCATGCAAGTGGTGAATGAGTTAGGCGGTTACGATGGGATTTTGGGTTTGGACTTTCTAGAAAAGTTTGGTTGCTCTATAGATGTGAAACATGGGACCCTTTCCATAGAGAATGAGATGTGGCGCTTGAGGAACGGGTGTAGAGAAGATTTAGACAGCAAGGAGTCAGTGAAACTGAGGGAACGATGTGGCACGGAGAGTCTAATCCGAGTATTAAAGACGGAAATACTACCGGGGAGGAGTGAAAAAATATTTAACGTTAAGGTGGTTGATCCTCATATTCCTACCGGCGCCGATGTCATCCTAGAATCTAAACTTGAGGACCTAGAAGGCTGTGTCGTGGCCAGGAGCATGTCGAAGTTGAACCGCAATCGGGAAATTTTTGTAAAAGTAGCCAATTTCAATGAGGGATATGTCGCGTTAAGGAAGGGGACAATAATAGCATCCGTCGCAGAGTGGAAGGATCGGGAGACAGAGGAGAGTACCGATCAATTTCCGCGAGTGAATGTGATCAGACGCTGCGAAAATGAAATCAATTTCGCGGAAAAACTCAGCCATTTAAGTGACGGGGAACGGGATGTATTATTGCCGGTCCTTAATGATTTCAAAGACTTGTTTTCCTGTAATGGACCACCCACGCCAACAAAATTGGTGTCACACCATATCCCAACAGGTGATGCGAAGCCAATTTATAAGAAGGCTTACCGTACGCCCTTCCACCAAAAGGAAATAGTGGAAAGATTGGTACAAGAACAGTTAGAGGCGGGTGTTCTTGTGCCTAGCGCTAGCCCCTGGGCCGCCCCAATTGTTGTGGTCCCCAAAAAATCTACGGATGGAAGCGCCAAGTACAGATTTTGCGTAGACTACCGAGCATTAAATGCTATCACCACTCCCGATGTGTACCCGCTACCGAATATAGTCGAAACCCTCGATTACCTCGGAAATTGCCGTTATTTCACCACCATGGACCTGACAAGTGGGTACCATCAAATCCCCTTGGACGAGGAGTCGCGACCCAAGACCGCTATAAATACAGAGTCCGGACATTGGGAGTACACCGTTATGCCTTTCGGGTTGCGTAATGCCCCTGCAAGTTTTCAGAAACTTATGGATGGAGTTCTCCGAGGTCTCAAACCAACGCACTGTCTCGTGTATTTGGATGACGTAATCGTATTTAGCTCCACGGTCGAAGAACACACGGAGCGGTTGAGGCTTGTTTTAGAGAGATTGAGAACCGCAGGATTGACGCTGAATTTCGACAAGTGTCACTTCGCCCACGATAAGGTAAATTACTTGGGACATGTAATCACTAAAGATGGCATATTTCCCGATCCAATGAAGCTTTCGGCAGTAAATGAATACCCCACGCCGAGTTGCACGAAGGAACTACAATCATTCCTGGGACTGGCGAATTACTATCGGAGATTTGTGAAGGGCTATGCAAACATAGCGAAACCCTTAACGAGACTTCTGAAAAAGGGAACGACGTTTAGTTGGTCGGACGAGTGCGAAATGGCAATGAGAAAGTTAAAGACAGCGCTTACTAACAGCCCAATCCTGGTGTACCCTGACTTTAGAAAACCATTTATCGTTTCCACGGATGCCTCGAATTACGCCTTAGGAGCGGTCCTATCGCAGGAAGTGGACGGGGAGGAGCATCCGGTAGCCTATGCCTCGAGACAACTAAACACAGCCGAAACGAATTACTCGGCGACCGAGAAAGAACTCCTCGGAGTCGTATGGGCAACGGGGCATTTCAGGTGTTATCTGTTCGGGCGGAAATTTAAAATCATTACCGACCACTCGGCCCTTAAATGGTTATTTAGCCTGAAGGACCCTAGCAGTCGTTTGGTGAGATGGACGTTGAAACTAAGCGAGTACGACTATGAGGTAGTTCATAAGCCAGGAAAATTACACTCGAATGCTGACGCGCTTAGTCGGAAGGTACGTGCGATCAAACGGGGGCCGTACGAAGACATAATCGACTTACAGGACGCGGATAGAGAGTGCAAACGGTTGCGAGGGCAGAGAGGCTTCCATGTGAAGGGGGGAGTACTCTACAAAAAGACCCCTGGAATAGATAAAATAGTTGCCCCTGAAAAGTTGAGGGGGGAAATTATAAAAAACTTTCATGAACATCCGCTATCGGGTCATCTGGGGGTCCGACCTACGGTGGAGAGGGTGGGAGCGTCGTATTGGTGGAAGGGCCTTACGAAGGACGTCAAGGAGATCCTGAAAGGCTGTGTCGCGTGTAATCGCCGAAGCCCTTATGGTAAAACAAGAGCGCCGATTCAAGAATTGCCCTCCTCTAATCAACCGTTTGATTTCATTTCATTGGATACCGTGGGACCTCTCCCGCGTAGTGATAACCAGAATGTTTATATCCTTTCAATAATTGACAATTTTTCCCGTTATCTGGAAATGGTCCCGTTGCCGGATCAGAAAGCTGAGACGGTTGCATCGGCGTTCGTGAGAAAGTGGATACTTAGGTTTGGGGTACCCGATAAAGTCCTTACAGACCAGGGCGCTAATTATATGTCTGACTTTTTTAGGAAAACGTGTGATCTAATGAAGATTTCCCGGCTTCGCACATCACCTTACCACCCCCAGTCCAATGGGAAGGTCTAAAGAGTGCATAGGACGATTGCTGGTATACTCAGCCATTATGTCAGTGATACGAATACGGACTGGGATACGTGGTTACCCTACGCCGTCACGGCATACAATACTAGTGTCCATCGGAGCACCGGTTTTACCCCCCACGAAATAATTTTCGGACATGCCATGCGATCACCCTTCGAACATTACGACCCGGGTGTCGGAGAGTTTAGCAATCTGTACCTTAGGGAATTAAAGGAGAAACTAGAGATTATGTGGGGGAAGTGTACAGCGAACGATGATCGAACCCGGCGTGAGAGGGCCGCAGTGTTCAACCGGGGTACTAAAGACGTGGCGTATAAGTGCGGCCAATGTGTGTATTTGAGCGACCCATGCGCGAAGGCGGGTGGTGCGAAAAAATTCCACTGCCCGTGGAAGGGCCCTTACCGAGTGACAGAAGTGATTCCTCCTTGCAATGTGCGAGTTCAGCTACCCTATAGATCGCTTTTAGTGCATAAAAATCGCTTGAAGTTACATGTCGGGAATCCGCCCACTCAAGGATTTCCCCACTGTGGAGAACGCCGTCGAGGAAGACCTCGGAAGTCCCCCCCAGCGGAAGTTGTGGAATCAGCGGAATACTTGCGTGGCCCAGCCAGTCCGATTGGAACCTCCCCCTTCGCCCACACCGCCCCACCCCCTCCCCCTGGTAGGTCGCATATATTGGAAGAATCGGAAAGTGAAGGAGAGTGGGAAGCGATAGCCCAAGAGACGGAGTCGGAGGACGAAGAGCGGCAGGAAGAAGCTTGCCGAGAGCCGGGACCCACAGCTGCCGAGGGCGCCGAGGGAGAGCCGGCGATTAGCGGAGAAGGCGAAGACACTTCTCCGCAGGAGAGCACGGAGAAGCCCAACGGCCTTGCGGTGAGCGAACCGCTATCAGCTGCACAGCTGAGAGACCCTTATCTTCTGAGGCCCCGACCTACCCCTACGCCGGGAGAGCCGGTGAGTTTACGAGAGGCTACTCCCTGTCTTTCCCCGAGATCCCCGCCCCCGCAAGAAGACGTTGAGGAGGCGCAATCACCGCCTTATCGGCTCCGGCCGCGTAGGTAAAAGAGAGGGCAGTTTCTCGCGGTGTGATCCTGAAAGCAGGAAATCAACATGTGTGGGGTAGTGTTGTGTGTGGTAATTGTGTTCTGGGTGCTAGCTGTTGGCTTGCACTTATGGTTTTTCGACCCGGGCTCCGCCTGTGAGGTCCTGGAGGAAATTAGTGAGTGAAGATAGGGAAAACAAGTGCCAACCAGATTTAGATGGAAAGTTAATGATGGATGGTTTTGTGAGATCTGGCTACGTGACCATTTCGAATTGATATCTTGAACTGAAGGTGAACAAAATGTGAATCTTGTGAATTGCTGGTGCAATTGGAACAATGTATAGTATTTTGAGTGAGATGATGTGGTAGGGTTCAGTTACATTATGTGACTCTATTGTGGATCCATACTCAAAGAATTTCTATTCAATGATTGATGTAATTTAAGGGATTATTTGATGATTTGATTATTTGTTGTTTTGTTGGGGGGTGGGAATTTTGTCTTTTGCTTTGTGCTGTGAGTAAACTAATGGATGGCGATGACTGCTTCTTGTAGCCGGAAGGCATTTGAAAATTAATTAGGATGATGTCGAAGTGTATGTACTTGAGGAATAGTCATGGGGTATATAATGAAAACTGTGTACTGAGGGTATAGGCCATAAGGCTCTGGGGGTACTGATTTAATTTGTCATTTTGTGGTTAAGGTATTCATTTCATTTGTATTGATGTAAAACTTTTGGGGGAATAAGGGATAAAGTTCATTTTGCTTTCGTGTGAGTTGTCGAACGGTGTGCTACATGCTCTCATTCACAGGGTTTGAGTGTCGCAGGAAGGCGAAGCATTTAATCGATTGATTAAATGCCATTTTGAGGGGAGGGTGGTGTAAGTATCATAATCGCCAACTCAACTCCCTTCCCACCCACCGAACACCCACCCCTCCCCGGGCCACCGAGCGGGTCAGAAGTCCTGGCACAGCGAGTAAGCAGATCGGATAGCTACACCTCTCTCTCTCCCCACTTCCTTCCCCCTTCTCCCGAGTCATGGAATTCCTCCAGAGACTCCGTTGGCAGATCGTATATGCAACTTCCCACCTTTCCGTTGGACCCCCACCTCTTACCTTCCGTGGGAAAGTGCAGCGGTGGACGATACGGCTGGGAGGAAGGAGCCCGAGGGCGGGGGAGGAGAGGCGGAGAGGGGGGCATGCAGAGGGGTCGCTGGGAAGCGACGCCGGGATTGCGCGGCAGTTGAGTGCGGGCAGCCTGACGATGTTAGAGTAATAAAGAACATTACTAGAGAGATCCTGAGTTTCCTTCCTGAAATCCCTGTCAAATCGTAGTTCGACGCCCCGTTGAGAGTCGGGGGTCTTACATATTTATAATATTTACATGAGATGAGAAATAAAAATTTTTCATTGTAAAATTTCATACTTAGATGTAATACTTTCTTCGATCATACACGGGAGGCAAGCATTCCATCATTGGTGAGAATTATTTTTTATAATTTTCAGCATACCTCGTCCCATTTTCACTTTAGAAATTCCTTGTTATAGTTTTATTTCGAAGATACCGCAAATAAATGCAAAAAGTGTTGTTTAATGTATCGAATATGCAAATCTTCAATTTAAGCATCATAAATTAGCAATAGCACCATTTGATGTGAGTTCGGTTGAGTCCGTGGAAAGGTTGCCCTCACAGGGAAAGTTTTCTGGCCGGGAGGGATTTAGAGACCTTCATACGGGCGCTAATTACGGGTGGCACTATGCCCGCCTGGGTGTGAGAGATGAAGAGAGGCACAACCCGAAGACATTTGACCGACCATTCCAAAATGTCACGAATTTGGCCTAACGGAATACTTTCGGAGTATTGGCGGTCACCCGTCAGCTGCGCGGGTGACCACCTCGATGGCTGGGCTGGGAGATCGCCATCGCTTTGTGGTCGTGATTGGCACCGCTTGTATAGCACTCAAGGGTCTTTGGGCTCACCCTCAGGATTAGGGGCGCAGGTTGTGCCATAAAAACGGTTGCACGTTGGGAGGAGTCCTGCGGAAAGAAAACATCTTGCCCTTTCGTCCTTCCTACAAAAGTGGTCTTCTTTCATGTTTTCCCCTTCTAAACTTCCAGAAGATCAGACACCAATACATCGAAGCGCCAATGCCGACGGAACAGTCTGCTGAATGAAACTTTATTGTACACTTCCAGATAAGCACATTTCCGAAATTACCAAGTACGTTGTGTATATCAAAGTCTAAAACTACTACAATGAGGAAATCTTAAAGCTACAGCAAAAAAAGAACACCATTTTCGTGATCAAAAAAATTTTTAAAGTGTGTTGTGCGGGTTTGCAAAGCTATCATTCGAAGCCAGTGGCGGAGGACGGTGGCTCTAGCAGCCTCATACTTATTTTTTACTTAGCTTACAAAATCCAATAGTTCTGCTCAATTGCATTTTATTTTTATTTGACAGTTCCTAGTCAGTTCTGGCTCTCGCACTCCATCACACTCGTCAGAAGAGCGACAAACATTTCTTGATGCAGTGTAAGAACTTACAAGCTCCTCTGCTAACTTTGCAAAAAACACTTTCGGGATATCTTCTTAGAGAGTCATTTTCTTGTACAATTTCCAAGCATTTATAACAGGCAAGTCAAAAGTATTGTGGAAAGAATGGACTGGCCATCGTCTGGTTCCTGTTCTAACCGAATATTTCTGCCCCATCTGGTCAATGATATCTACTCCATACTTTGTCTGATTACCACACTTGACAGTTTCTGGCATTTTCCTAGAGTTTTCACCAATGCAGACGTAAGGGTGAAGAGAGCATAGAACAACAACACACTTTCTCGGTTTGCCCTGATAAACAGTAAGCATTGCATCACCGTTTTTGTACAATTTAGTTGAGTACAACTCTTCCCGAAAAGCATTTATTTCAGCAGAGATTTCTTCCTTACCTTATTTACGGTTCCCATTAGACTTGTACCTTGTTTTCAGCTCTTAGATGAGAACAAGTGATGTGAAACAGTTGTCAGTTGTGACATTTCGGCCATTGCTCAAGTAAGGCTGCATAAGTATCATCACAACGTGATCACCAGCTTCACGAGAGTGTTCCTTGCCAAGGTTGGGAAATCCGTTTATCAAATATCTGTCCTTATCTACTGCAAGCCAGTATTTTTGCCTATGTTTATCAGGCTTCGATGCCATGTATTGCGCGCAGGAGCAACTAGCTTTCCTTGGAAATGGCTGTTAGTCAATAATAATCAACGCTTCAGGCTTATAGCACAACAAAATTATCAATAATTTTCTTCCACACACCTGAAAACATCACAAATTTATCTGTCTGCAACCATGCAGAGCGACTTGACTTTTCGTCAAAGTGAAGATAGAGTAAAATTTCACAAAACTCAACATCTTGATCAGACCATTTCTAGGACACATCTTCAGAAATGTTACTTAGTAGATACTGCTGTAATGTGCTCAGGCCTAAGTCCTCTACGTATAGCGCCATAACCAAGACGCAAACTATTTCAATGAAACCACCTCAACGCAAGGCGAAGTCACGACCGGTCGTGATACGCTAGCGAGCCAGACAGCCATCTACAGACACTCGGCAGTTGTCATATGTATTGTCGCGTCAGCACATTGTTGATGGAAACAGTGCTTCTTTACAGCAGATAAATACATCTCTGTGTTGCCGCAGACAAATGGGCTGGTTTGAAGGTGAATCATTTGCAAAAAAGTAGTGGAAAATATACTTACCTCACACACTAATAAATTTTCAAAATATAAATAAACAGTATTTTTATTGAAAATATGTAGAATTAAACAAATGCAAACGTAATGTACTGTTCGAAAACACCCGTTTGACTAGCAGTTTTCAAATTGCTTCCAAAGAATCACCTAAAACGAAAGAAGAAATGCTACATTTACTGAGTGTCGAAATGACACCCTCCAGCATTTACAGTAAATTTTAATTTATAAGATGAAAAAAAGGTGGGGGGCTATCTCTCACACAGTGGTCTTGTGAAACCCTTAAAATGAGTAAAAGTCACAAAAGATTTTTTCTTCAATTCAGTTTCATGGGCAATCAAATGTCGGTGTAGAGCAAGGTGTCAAAATGACGTACCCTTCGGCATTCCAGTGTTAATAAGGCCTCAAAGAATTTTTTTTAATGGATAGACACTTTGATGATTTGTTATAATATTCTTTTTTTATTTTGTTTCAGTCACCCTATCGCATACCCAGGGTTGCTGAAAATGTATGTAACACTGAATGCATGAAACACGGAACATATTTTCTAACACTTTTTCAGGGGGGATACTTGCAAGGTTCTTGGTTCTTATCCAAAGCTATTTCCGGAAACCATTTGTCATTTTACTTCCTGTACTCTAGAATAAGGAGGGGCAGTTTCTGATTCGAATCCTCATGAATCACAACAGCTTTGTGTTACTTGTAGATGTATTTGGCATTTTCGAGTCACTAGTGCAGTATAAATTTCACCAATGTAGTTGGATCAAATAAGTCGTATATTGCTCTTCAACAATCTTACTGTGACATTGTATCACGACTTAATGTTTTTTCAATATTTGCTTAAAAAATGAATGCTGACACTTGAATTTGTTTTCCTTTCATAGTCCTATTAGCCTTTTTCTACAATTACCTTGTATTATCTTTGTAACTTAGTACATATTGTTTTGAGTTTCTCACAACGTACAGAATTGTGCATTAGTTTACATAAAAAATCTCGAAAGGCCAGTAATGTTAACGAGGCAACCAATAAAAATCGGGGGCAGGATTTATTCGCATGTCCTGTTCAGAGATGTAACATACATATTGATGCTTTTATTACGTCTGCAAAAAATTCTTCATCTTGTAAAACTGTCCAATTCCAAAGAGGCAACGAAAGCTTTTGTATGCGAGTATTACAATCAATAAAAGGCATTGGAGAGACTGACATCACTTAATAGTAATAAAGCAAGAGCAAATTACTTCCACACGGTATTAAGATTACAATACAAATTCATTCACTTCAAAAATAACATTATACTCCCCTAGCAGATGGAGTTCTCTGGATGTTAGTTAAGAATTTTCGATCGTGACTATAGTTTCTGTAACCGTGAGTAAATAGTTCTCGCAAATCACCGCTAGATGTCAGCACTGTAGAATGCATATTAAAAAGGAGGGAATTTCAAATTAACAGAGTGAAGTTCTAAAATTGACTTTCATCAGCTGCAAAATATTATTGAATGTATTTCAAATGATACGCTTCCTTCAAAAAGAGCATTTCCTGGTCTTTTCACTGAAATATACTTGGTCAGTTGGAACTTTGTTTAGAAATTTCCTAGTTAAAATGCATCCCTGGCTTTCCCATGTTAAAATGGCCCCTTTAAATAAATCGCCGAGCACTAAATATACCCCTTTCACTGATTAATGCATAACTGCATATGCTTAAAATACTCCATGGGATGAATTAATTCTCTTATTCCTCTTATTTTGAGATCTACCAACTGAACAACTACAAGAACTTCATTCAGTAGCAGCAGCCAAGTTCATACCATTATAAATTTGTAGAAAAATATTCACCAGTTTTTTTTGGAATTTATGGGTGTGAGTTTTATTCACTTTTACTAAAGTGAGTCTCCTAGCCTAAGGAATAACGACTATGCTATACAGCAAATCAATACAATTGAGGTCTTCTTTTTAAATCCTTTCAATTTGATGCAGATACACTGCACACAGAGAATTTCACGTAATATCCGTTGTTTTTTCCCTGAATGAGCAGATGACTACTATTTGTTATAGTAATTAGTTTAATTTCAACCTTGACATAACTATTTGACAATTTAAGTACAGCATAGTGTTTAACTGCATTGAAAGTATACTCGCATTCTTGTCAGCAGAGTTTTAGTAGACGTACATTTGTCGCAGATCAAGCCTCTTATGTGCATGATGTGCCTCCATGCTGTGCGAGGTGTTGCCAGAGCATGGGACAGTGTCACCGCAAGAACTATTTCCTACTGTTGGAGATCAGCTGGTTTTAGTGACACATCGGTTCCGGAGACAGAGGAGTTAGTGGAAGATAACCTCCAATTTACAAACCCTCTGATTTACAAAACTCAAATTTTTGGGTCCCTTCAACTTCATAAAATAGAGGTTCTACTGTAGTTACTTTCGATGATCCTCAAACTGCTATTTTCCTTGAATATTTCAATAGTTAGTTTTACTTCTTGCCTTTCACGTGCACAGGCAATGAAAATATGATATTTTACTTCTTGATTTTCGTATCAAACCCACATAAACATTGGCGGTGGCTCTAGTCTTGACGGCTCACTGCGACCTCATTTCATTTCCAAGAGGAGAACGCCTTCCTAAGGGGACAGTAATGCTATTTTGTATCCAAATGGTGTGAATGGGCTTGAGGAGGGGAACATGGCCTTCGAAGGCCATGGGCCAGGGGGAGATTTGGGAGAACCAAGAACCCTCTCTCGGCTGTGGGTCACCGCCCACGCGTGTGCAATAAAGGAAGGGGCTGCAAGTTGCACCCCTTCTTGGGTCCGTTATATTCCTCTTCCATGTTTCGGGTGGACTCAAACTAAACTTCATTCCATCTCAGCTTTCTGGTGGGTGCGCTTTCTTTCAAGTTTGCCTTGTGTTCACTTGAAGATATAGAATTTTTAGAGAAATCGTAAGATTTTTGGTAAATACTCATTCTCTTCAGATATCGGGTTCATATTTCCTTTATTGCATTATATTTATTTATTTATAAATACGTTTTTATTATTTAATGTTCATAGCCATAGCTCCTAAGCGGAAATTATCTAAGATAGAGATAGAGCAGGAAGTGTTTTTGGATTCCGACTCAGATGCCGGGGAGTCAGACACTTTGCCGGGAGATGAGGAGGCAGATCCTCCAGCACTAGAGGATGAGAGAGACACGTTGCCATTCAAGGTGTGCTTTGCATGGACGAGACCACGACAGCGAACAAGGGACGTGGCTGATCCGCCGTCGTTCATCAGTTCACCATGTGGACTGAAGGCTAACGAGGCCCCTGGAATATGTTCGACATCCTCTTCGGTGAGCTTTTTCCTTTTGTTTTTTGTGGAAATTATTGATCTCTTGGCGGAAGAAATGAATCGGTACTACCATTAGTACCGAGAACAATCGGACGAGGGACTTCAACTGACGTGACTAAGCATGAAATCTTTCTTTTTCTGGCCATTTGGCTCCAAATGGGTCTTGACGTAAGAGACACCCTAAAAGACTACTGATCAACACAGGAACAATTCCATACTCCATTTTTTAGCAACACAATGAGACGAGACCGATTCCTCCACATCTTGAGATTCCTCCACTTTGCTGATAATTCAAAGCCACCCCAAAATGACGAAAACTACAACAGACTATGGAAAATTAGAGCCATTTTCAATAAACTCAATGAATGCTATGCTAAATATTATAATCCTGCTGAGCACTTGGCTATTAGCTAAATTATCGTGCTTTTCAAAGGCCGGGTGATATTCAGGGAGTACATGCCAAAAAAGCATAAGGTTTTTGGAATTAAAATTTATAAACTGTGTGACAAAACAGGATACACTTATGACATGAAAGTCTATTTAGGAAAAGACCGACTGACTGTAACACAGGACATGTCAGCAACGCATGCGACAGTGAGGGCGCTGACAATGAGAGTGGAAGGGGTTGGCCATAATCTGTGTATGGACAAATGTTTTTCCTCTCCTGCTCTTTTTGACGACCTGAAGACATAAGAAATTTTATGCTGCGGTACAGTAAGGCATGCCACGAAATTTAGACTGTCAGACATTAAAAATGAAGCGAGGAGATTTACGGGTGCACATTAGAAATGACTTGACTGCCATAGTATGGAAAGGGAGGTGTTCATGCTGACAAACATCCACAATCCACCAGGTGAGGGTAATTTTTGCGATGACCAAAGAAAAGCTTTGAAGCCTGCCATCATTGAGGACTAAAATGTTGAGGACAGGGGCTACGTTGACAAAGGGGATAGGATGGTACGATCTACGATACTAGCCGACATAACTGGAAGTGGACGAAGAAGCTCTTTGCTCATCTATTGAATATAACCATCCTCAACAGTTACGTGTTGTTTACTTCTTCTGGGGGCCAGATGAAACATCGGCAGTTTCGCTGACGAGGGGAATGATAGAAGAAGGGGCCCTTCCTCCTCACAGTTCACAGCGGGGGAGACCTAGTAGCTCGTGTGGAAGAGAACTGCGTCGCTTGGAGGAGGTGAAAGGTAGTACTCACTGGCCAGTAAAAGGGAACCACCCAAGGTGAGGTCCGAGAAGGGTTTGTACAGGTGAACAATTACAAAGTGCGAGGTGTGCAAAGTTGGACTAAGCACTTATAACTGTTTCCAAGAATATCACGCAAAGATATAAATCTACCATAAGATGTATTATACCATTTAGTAACAAGTATATAATTAAATTAATTATATAAAACAAGTATATAATTACACATAACAAGTTTATAAAATCATATTCCCATTTTCTACTTAATCTATCTGGATAAAAAATTACTTCACCTTTGTTTGTTTCAGCTTTGTACAAAAAAAAGATGTTTTAAATGTATTTGGAAATGACCTCATAATAAATTAATAATACATTTACATCATACATTTAGATAAATAACACTTTTTATTTGAACAATTTATCTTCAGTAGATGTTGAGATTTGTTCGACGTTTCTCGAGTCGAGGACAAGAAAAAATTAAAGAGCCAAAATAAAATCCAGCAGTGAAGGTGGATTTTTGGGAATTTAAACCCGGCTCCTAAAGATTAAAAGGAGGACCAAGGAAGGGAGTCACCTCCGCAATGAAGGAAGTAAACGGTCGATCCGGAGCAAAAACACTTGGTCTATTAATTCTAAGACTTGTGTAATCCATGGCTTCTTCTTGACAACTTTTCTTCTCCCCAGAGCTTCTTTTGGTGCTTCCGATTTTGATGTTCTCTTTTCCACTGATTGAACAGTCAGATCCTCTTCTATCTTGTTTTTCACTGCCTTCTGAAAGGCCAGCCGTTGTTGGGGCTACTTTAGTTTCTCTACTTGCCATGTGTTCTTCAATTTCTTGAGTTTTAAGTGGCATTTAATCATCACTCAGTTGTGGTCACTGTTGATAGTTGTACCCGGGTAGCTTTTGCAGTTCTTCACCTGGTTCTTAGACCTCTGCTTCACTAAAATGTAGTCAAATTTGAAATATTCTTTTGTCTCCAGGTATATCTTCTCCCTTGGTGGTTCTTAAACAATGTGTTTGCCACCACCAACTTGTACTGTGCGCAGAATTATTTCAAGAAGTCTTTCTTCTCTCTCATTTTGAATTCCCAAGCCATATTTTCCTGCTATTCTTCCATCTTTACCTTTGCTGCCAACAACACCATTCCAATTCCCCATGATAATTAAATTTTCTTCTGCTTTTATGTGCTTTATTACCTCTGTGATATCCTCATAGACGTCTTCCACTTCTTCATCTTCGTAGTCTGACATAGGCATGTAAACTTGCACCACAATGGTATCTGTATGCTTGGCCTCAATCTTCACCATTATAATTCTCTCACTGTACTGCAGGAAGCTCTTCACATGTAGCCCTGCACTCTTCCTGAGCATTATGCCTCTTCAAGCGTTACCATTCAGTGATTCGGTGTGAATAATTCCATAACTTCCACTCCAAATGTCTCCTTTTTCAGACCATCTCATATCACTGATTCCTAAAATGCCGAGGTCCATTCTCTGCATTTCCACCTTCAGGTTCTCCAATCTCCAGCAAACCCGAAGTGATCGCACGTTCCAAGTTCCCATCCTAAAATGAATATAACTCTTGACTGATGTACTTTCTCAAGTAGTCCCTGCCCTGAGATCCGAGTGAGGGAATATTTTACTCGAGAGGGTTCTATCTCGTCTTGATTAAAAGAAAAGAGTGGAGTAGCTGCGACTCCTCAGGATAATAATATTGTGGTTTCCCCTTGCCTTCCACATCGCAGTACTACAGCCATTTAAGTAAATATTACCAAGCCCGAAGTGAAATAAGTGCCGCTGTACCGACCAATGTGGTCTCCACTGTCACTCATGTGAAGGAGAGCTGCTGCCCTCTCCTCCGGGTGCCAGGAAACATAATTGTTGGCGGCCTCCTGTTGCCAGGTCACAGCATATTCACAGGTTTCTGTACTATTTAAAGGCGTACCTTACCCAAAGGTAGACCAATACCACCTCAGAGTGCCAATACTTTTTGTCCACAACTGTTTATTCGACAAGTAAACTCGCTTATCTTGCAGCTAACCCCAATAGCTAGAGATCGACACTCCATCTGCAACCCGGTGGACACATTTGGTGGCTTTAAGCTCAGCCCCGAAAAAAATATGGTGTCAAATTTAAATTGACACATCAAACAAAAAGTCTTTACAATGAACACACAAAAAAACAGTAACTTTTTAAACTTAATTACAGCCAAAAAAACAGGACCTTGTAAACTTAATTACATTCAAATGAAAGTCAAAATACAGTGTCAAATTAGAATTGACACATCCAACAAAAAGTCTACATTTTAGGATGTGGACGTAGAACATACCTCTAACCACAACATCATAGAAATGCTATACACGACCACCTGTAGTGCTCTCAGGATTTCGTCGATAGCATCGCACTCCGATTGGTTTTCTGGCAAAAGTTTGATTTTCTCGGCTCTAAATTCTTCAACTTCTTCCCCGATCATTATTTTGTCTCTTCTGCATTTCTCCCTTCACTCTGTGCTGCGTGTGCCCAGCATTCTTCAATTCATTTTGTCACCAATTTCAACGACCACATTAAGAATTCCGCCGGCCAAATTCACGGTGTCGTACACCTGCCTTTGCGCAACCAGTGTGTGTGGTAGTTGGTTTATGATAATTACTTCTTTGTTTAAGGGAAATCCCCTCTCCACAAACGCATTTACATGGCTCAATATTAAAATCATGTGGATCAATTCTACCATTAATCCTAAGCACTTCTGCGACATTAAAAAGTGCCTCCAAAAGTGATCAAGACTGATGTGGTCATATTCTACAGGGAAGTTTGCTTGATAGGTAGTTAAAAAGGGCTCTCAATAAGGCATGCCACAGATGAGAAAAAAAACAAGCTTGGGCCCCAACATTTTATCCTTGACAGCCACGTATGTGAAACAGAATCTAGTCACCTTTGCCCCCTTTTTCAATTCGTTCGATGATCGTGTTGGGAGGAAAGTTGTCGACCCACTTCAGCTCAGCCAGCCGCCAGTGCAGCGGTTCTTTTGAATAGCACATTGACATCACATACATTTTCCCGTGGACGAGATTCCCAGACTTTTACACGTTTCAAATTCCCGAAACAACCGTGCAGTGAGTGCCCTCTTCTCAGTAGTGCAAACAACATACCTGCAAGGATGGTTTGTCTTTCTTCTGGAGAGGGTCGCTTCTTGAGATTGAACAGGAGGCTGAGGAGTCGGTTCCTCTCTGAAGGATCTGGATGCAGCCACACCGTGCAGATCATTAAAGGGATGAGCTCCTGAAACAATCATTCAAAAGACAGAAAGGTTAGATAATAACACATACACTGCATGCACACATGTGGCATAAATCATTTCGTCACATTTTTTTGTTGTGCTAGTGCACTCTTCCTCAATGTACCTTGACAATGGTAGCCATATTTCATGCTTACTTTATTGTTGCCTCTTGAATAGGTTATACATCTTTTGATGAACTCAGTGAGTTTTTTCCTTGCATTGTAATGATGTATACCCTTCAGTAATTTAGTGGACTCTTGTTCGGATGTTCCTTGATAATCACAACTTTCTTCATTTGCACGTTCATTTCCCCACGTCAAAATGCTAGTAATTGATACTGGTTAATTACTAATAAAGAACACTGGTCAGCACCTTTTGGTTACCTCTTTAGCATGTTCAGAGGAGAACCAAACCAAATCTGTCACAGGGAAATAATCACCATATAATTTGATTTCACGATGGATATCTCGCAAGAGGTTTATATCATGCATTACAAAGGTTGTCATCGCTTACAAAGATATTTAAATAGGTATAATATGGTTAAAAAAAAGTTTTTAAAGAATTATTAGGGCACCTAAAAGCCCCACATTTTATTGCGATGTTCGTTTGTTTAACTAGTGTCGACTGGAAATCAAAACTACGCGAGCACAAATACTTCGTGAAAGTAAAAGGGAAATAAGTGCTTATAATTAGCCATGGAAAACCCAAGGGTAAAAAAAATACCAATTGAAAAGCTTAACCTCGCTGTGATACGTTGTCAAAGCGTGTTGAAATAGCGGCCAAAATTTAAGTTCTGACGTCCACTCAAGTTTGTTATAATCAATGCATATGTGATTTGGCGTTTCCACCTTTGCTCTTAACTTATTTTCAAAAAGGACAACATTCAAATAAAGTATTTCGGCATGTGCCATGACTGGAGATGGGTCAATACCAAAGTTTATCCATTCTCGATACCGATTCCTGGAAAATCCATTCTCCACACCGATACCATCAACCTATTAATACATACATGCATTTTTTTAACTAGTCTTCCTATACAATTTTATTAAATGCTCCAAGCAATCTAAAAATACAATTTTTCGAACCAAAAATTTGAATATACTATTTACTTTGGGAAAAAACTTCTGATATTCCACTGTGAGGACATTATGAAAATAAAAACTGTTTGATAAAATAAGATTTTTATATTATTTTACATGAGCATGTTTAATAATAAAACATGTTTGGCATCAGATAAAAAATGTCACAACAAATCCAAAAGAATATGGCTGTCATGTCATAAGTTGAATTTTAATATGAATAATAATTAGTTATAAGAACAATATAAACACTAACCTAAATTATATTTCAAAATTTAAACATTAAGAAATAAGAATAAAGGTCATGACACAAACCCTTGAGCCTATTTTATGTTTTTGTTCAAAACGCTAACATTTTAAACCTCTGTGGATCAAGGTGATTTCGTTTCTGGTCACAAATGTTTCCTGCCGTGCTAAATATGTTTCTCATGGATGACGAGAAACTCTCATGCTTTGTATTCTTTTAGGATATATAATCCTTACAGAAAAACAGCAACGATTGCATTTCCAAAACACAAGTAAATTTATAGTAAAAAATCAACTTCCCATCATCTGTGTAGATAATATTTTCCTGGATCAAGAGTTACGGATGAAATAGCAATATGTTATTACTTCTAATATAAAGTTCACTTTCATTATCACATACTCATCAAACAATACATTTTTTAAACCTGTACAACTATTCCTTAAACCATTTATGCCAAGTGTTCCATTTTTGGAACACCTGACACGACTTTCTAATTTTATGACTATGACTCATTATACACCATAATGCCACAGTTTTTCTTTCTGTACCTCTTTATAAAGATATACATATTGTATTACGGGGCACAAAGAGTTAGTCAGTTTTGCCAACCCATCGCAGCCAGTGTGTTGAGAAATATGTCTTTTTTTCAAGGCAGTTTTTCTGAGACCATCTGAAATGTTATATTAATAACTATTTGCCATTACGCCCAAATGTTGTAAATTTTTCTCTGCATGTTCAGTAATAATTAACCTATAGTGCTTTAAGAAGAAAATTTTGAAACAATGTATTTTGTTTTAGTTATAAGCTTTTATTTAACAGTGTTCCATTTTTGTAACACTAGTCAAATCCACTACTATTATGCGTGCATTCAGGCGCACTGAAATATTCACTTTAATTTTAAATCAAGTAAGCAATTAGATGTTATGTGACTGAGGGAAACGATGCTGTCTTGGCTACAATCAGTTTCCATTTCAGTGAAAGAATAAATACATCGATAACCAACTGATCACTTGTGAACAGAGAGATGAAAACATATGAAAGTCACCCTGTGCACTCTTCCATTCGGGAGCAAGCCCCCTGGGTCATATTGACGTCATGAAAACTTATCAATGAGGGAAGTGGGGCTGCACCCAATATTCATCTCCTTTTCTTTTTAGCAGAAAGTTTATTGTAAGTGTTCGGGCTACGCACCTGTCCTGCACAGAGCGGCACGCCGTCCCCCCACTCCTGCCGTATTGGCGACTAGAGGGCTTTTCCCGGGTAATGCTTATTCCTTTCCCTCTCCGTGTCTAACAAAGGGACTTTTAGCCTTTTCTTTAACCCTTTCAATGCGGCACCATATGATGGTACCTTTGCCGGTGTCGGAATATGTTTTTTTGCCCAATTCTATTTAGTTTGCCTAATTTAAGCATAACATACATATAAATAACGTGTACTTGCCTTTTTTCATCTCTTTTTAAAAAAAATTTTTGATGACATTCAGGAATGTCATCCGCTCCTGGCGAAGTTTCCTGACTTGTGCAACCCGCACAACTGATGCGGTGATTCGTTTCTTTTGCGAAATTTTAGAGAAAAACTTCAAATTACTGTCTTGAATAAGTTCAATAAGAGGTTAATGGTTGCGTTTATCTAAGCAAAGAAGTTTTCACACAGGTATTTGTCTGCTTATATTTTAAATTTAATTTTTGTTCTGTAAGAATGCATGTAATTTGCACTTATCTTGATCGCATTTTTTTGCTGTAAATATTTCGGCTTTGAGTTGAGTTATATGAAGATAAAATGTGTTCTCTATTCGTAATGGTTAAATACATTTTACTCAGCAGTGTTTTAAATTTTCCTTCTCCTTGTACTCAAATTTTCCTTCCCTAATGTACAAGAAAAAACCCCATATCTCTAGGCGCTTCAAAGATTTTGCCTCCATGTAAGCCACTAACAACTATAAAATTATATTGATCGTAGCTCAGGCAGCAGCACTATTACTATAGTTATACGCGCTAGCCTAACTGCATATACTCTCTGGTTCGTATTTACCATAATATAATTAGCGATCATGCCAAATTATTTTGGAATCCCATGATATCACTCGTCCGCTGGGTGTCGCCCGCTCGTAGCATGCCTGAGAATTCGTCATGGCAGACATTCTGCAATTGTCTCTATGAAAACCCCACTGATTCTATTAGTATCCTTGGAAAAACCCGTCCTCGGTAAAAATGTTTATGAGCCGCTGAGAGCCTCGCTCTTTTGTACCCTTTCTGTTGTCCTATCCCCTGCCTCTCCCCCCTTCGGGTTTCACTTGTCGCTTCCTTTTCCCCAACCCCTGCCAAGCCACCACTTTCTTTCCTCTCCTCTAGTGGTTCCTTTTCTAACCCCTGACCATCCAAATTCCTGTTCCTTCTATCTCTTTTCCTCAATTTCATTGTTCCCTTCCTTTTTTTACCCATTTAGAACACCCAGTTCTCTGAGTTGTAAGCTCGCGTATACACTTGAGAAATACGGAACTGTAACGAACTCAGGGAGCTACGTTGACTTACTAGCGATTTTAAACATTGGATAAATAATTGAATTACTTACAATAATAATAAATCAATCCGATGTGCATTGGATAAACTGTATTTTATCATAGTATGCAAAAATGCTCGATGCATACAGTATTCTTTCAAACGTAAGATCTCACAAATGTATGTATACATACATTTACACACTCATTCAAACATAGCAGTTTTGAATAATGCAATGGTACACAATAAAAAAATAAAAAATATATTCTGAAAAATAAGTCTATAACAGCAATGATAAAAGAGATGTCACCAATAATTAAATGAATTACAATATTTGCTACAGGAAAAATGTCTTTACGGAAAACCTTGAAAATCATGAATTATTAAATATTATAATAACGAAAACACAATATTTAAAGACTAAAGAATGAATCTAAACTTAATACCTTATAAAATGTATTATATTGGAATCCACAATCATGCAAACAAAAATCCTACGAGAATAGATTTTCATGAAAACTAAAATATTTTTATGAAATTCCTGTAAGCAAGGGCGCAGGCAAAGTCACGGCTCGCCCTCAGAGTTAGGACAAATGTACACCACAGATTTCCCTTAGTGTGACATACTCTGCATCTCTCCTGCTATTTTTCCCTTTCTCCCCAACAGCTGTTATAGCGGGAAAGTAGGCGAGACCCCTTTTTGGTTGCGGAAAAGCAATCAAAGCCTTTGTCCTACTGGAAAGTAAGGACTCAATAAACTCAAACCTAAAAGCATAAAGGCTCTTTTTATTCCCGCTATATTTGTTATAAAGCATATAGCTGTTCACCAGCATAATCTGAAATATGTGGATTCCTACCTTCTTATACCACCTGAGCGTTTTGTGCTCACAGGTGTAGTACGACAACAGCTGGCCGCAATGATCCACCCCCTCCGCCCCCTAAACTTATTCTAAGTAGCTACGGCTTCTCCTCTGCCTGGTCGTGAATTTGGTACAAAGTTGCTTCCAAATAAAGAAAATCATGGCAACGTCTGTCTTGTCTTTCCATCGAAAGACGCAAATTCCATACTTATTCCAGCGAGTAATGACCTCTCCCTTTGGCAATTTTCGGCCGAAAACCCCTTTTACATTTTCTTTCCTGTTTGCTTGCAGGGTTCCTGTGCAGTACGTATCACTTGAAAGCAGATCCCTAGTTAAACGTACATTGTTATAATAATTGTTCAGATAAACACTGTTTCCATTACGCTAAAAGTTCTCTAAACGGTTATGCACAACTTGATCTCTATGTCCTCGTCCACCCAACTCATCATCTCCAGAGCTCGCGTAAATAATCAAGTGGTGGACTAACCCTGCAGGTTCACAAAGCATATACATTTTTATGCCATGCTTGTGTTTTTTACCCTGAAGGTATTGGCGAAAAACCAAGTGGCCTCTCCAGAGTAGCATCGACTCGTTGATGCACAATTCCCTCCCTCCATCGCCTCCTGGAAGCAGTTTAGAAGTATAGTTTAGTCCCCTGCCACACACCTATATGGTGGCTTGCAGGGTATTATGTAGATGTAGTTGTAGAAGGGATCTTATTTTATGTACACGATCTCTGGGAGCAAGATCATTCTCATCAGGATTTTTAGCAAAGTGCAGTGCTTGCAATACCCCTAGGAAACGATCCCTCGGCATCGAATCCCGGAATATTTAAAATTGAAAAATATCGATGTTTTTCAATAATCGGACATCCGGTTTGTTCTGATTGTCCCCATGTGGAAGAGCAGGCCCAACCAAACACTAAACTCCTCCCTATCCAATGGCTTCCAGTCCGTTATCCTCCCTCTAGGAGATGGGTTGTTCAACAATATGCACTCCGCATTCCTCTCCGTCTCCCAAAGAATAAGGACATTAACCTCATCGTTAAACACCAAAATACTGACGAAGAATAAAACGCTACACTGAAAATCAATTGGTAAAGCTCGAATGCCCGTAGTAGTTCAGTAGTCACATGTAACACACAAAAAAACAACGTACATCGGAAAATATCACACTGGAACTACAGCGAAAAAGTAGCAAAAACTCAAAAAAATCGTAAAAACGCGAAAAACTGCAGAAAAGCTAAAATTCGGTGAAACCAAAAACGAAGCACACGACAGGACGGCCAGAACCCAACTGCAGAGCAGAGAAAAGAAAGCACCCCAAAACGGCCACGCGTAGTTCCGTTATAACCATTCAAAAAGATCCCAAGGGCATGACAGCCCTGGCTGTCATCCGCGCCGGCGGCTGGGAGTGGATGACTGCCAGGGCAGTCATCCGCATTGAATGGGTTAAGGCATTGAAATCCTCGGCACCACTGTCGGCCAAGAGTGCAGTGACCCTTTCTCTTGGTCCTTGGGCCATGGCGTGGGAGACGCCAGAGGTGCTTGGGTTTTTACAGTAGTAGTATGTTGAGTGCGATCTTGTGAAGTGGATGTGTCTTGCATCCTGTCCGTTAGAAAGTGATGGGTGACAGCGCCTTTAGCTAAAAGTACCAGGATGTCGAGTTATTTGACAGTGCATGAAATAACTGATCTATTAGAGACAGAAGATCACATAGAAGTATGTGATATCATCATTGAATCCCCTGATAACGCAACAAAACCTGAGTCTGACGAGGACTCCGGGGATGAAGATGGTGGAACAATTAATAATCTTCCCGGTTCATTGCTGCGCGCTCCTGCTCATCTCATTCATGGTTCTTCTGACGAGAACTTTGACCATGCTGACCTTTTGCTGATACCGGATGGTGATACTACTGAAAATGACGGTGCATCGGCTTCTGCTTCGCCTCAACATCTTCTTTCTCAAAGAAAAAAGGTAACCAAAGTTGTGCGCAAATGGAAGAAAGCCGATCTGACTGCCCAGCCAGATGGAGGTAGAGTTTCAGAAGAACAAATCATGAAAATGAAAACCCCTACAGAATATTTAGAACTCTTTCTGGATATTGAAGTGATTGATATGATTGTCAAATATTCTAATTTATATGCTGCAAGTAAGGGCGTAAACCTTGAACTGACTGTCGGTGAGTGTCGGTGTTTTTTGGGAATAATTTTCCTGAGAGGTTACGTCTCTGTTCCGAGACGGCATATGTTTTGGGAGCAAAGGCCAGATTTGCGTAATTCTCTAGTTAGTGGTGCAATGAGACGTGACCGATTTGAAACAATATTTTCAAATTTGCATGTTGCTGACAACTTGAACCACATGGACAAGTTTTCCAAGCTGCGACCTCTCATAGAGCAACTGAATGACAGATGTATGAAATTTGTTCCAAATGAAATATACTTCAGCTTTGATGAGGCCATGATTCCCTATTTCGGTCGCCACGGGTGCAAACAGTTCATTCGGGGTAAGCCTATTCGGTTTGGGTATAAACTCTGGTGTGGTGCAACGCATCTAGGCTACATTTGCTGGTTTCAGCCTTATCAAGGAAAAAACCCGAACACTCAATACCAAGAATATGGTGTAGGTGCTTCAGCTGTTTTGCAATTTACTGAGGCACTCACAACACAGCATCCTGGTAAATACCATTTTGTGTTCAACAACTTTTTCACAAGCATTGCACTCCTTGATAAACTTCATTCAATGGGCCATCAAGCAACAGGCACAGCGAGAAAAGATCGCGTAGACAAACCTCCTTTACTATCTGATGCTACCCTAAAGAAAAAAGATAGGGGCACATTTGATTACCAAATTGATGGAAAAGGCAATATTGTTTGTAGATGGAATGATAACAGTGTTGTGACTGTTGCATCTTCTGGTGTCGGTGTCAATCCTTTGCAGCAGGTCAGTCGTTATTCTCAAAAGCAGAAAAAAAAGATACAAGTTACTCAGCCAAATTTAATCAAGGTCTATAATCAGTATATGGGAGGAGTGGACCGAGCTGATGAAAATATTGACAAGTATCGAGCATCAATCCGTGGAAAGAAATGGTACTCTGCTTTGAGATGGCTTTACAAAATGCTAGGCAATTGCATAAAATAAACGATGTGAAGCGAATGGATTTTCTTGAATTTCGTCGCCGTGTGGCCTGTCACTATATAGAGACATATGGTAATACTGCTGAGCCTGGTAGGAAAGGGAGACCATAAAAAACCTAAAATTAATTCAGTGCACAATCGGTTTACTTTAACTTGGGTTCCTGTTGTAATCAAATCCTTGAATGCTTTCAATTTATCTTTATAGAAACATGAAAAAACATGTAATGTGGTCAGGATATTCCAATTAAGGAATATCTGGGGATTCCATTTTTAAAATTAAAAAATTATTATAGAATATTCCAAGCTACTAAACTAGTAATTTTGCCTTGTAAACTAGTAATGTCTTTTTAAATATAGCCTTTAAAATGGAATTTGTGAGTTTTATACTCATAAGGAGAGGTTGTGTAACTCGGATCATGAAATGAGATGAGCCTTTTTTCATGCTACTAGAAGCAAAATAAAGCAATATGTCTCTTGGCTTTTTTCTCCCGGGATCCCAAGGAAAAAGTAGAATGACATGCCTGAATTCTCTGAACTGGGGTAAGCCGACAATAGTAGAGTGGGGTAGTGTACTGCAGGTAATGAAGTTTGATTCTTATCGGTGTTCAAAAGTTTTCTTTCAGCCATTGAATCAAAAATTTTATCATCCTTAATTTCCAACCCTTGTATGCAAATACTAACTTTTTGGTACTTTTATCGCTTAAACTAGATTTACAATTGCATTATTCAAAAATACATTGTAAAGTTAACATACTGTTTCCATGGTTTTAATCCTGCAAATTATTTTTCCAATCCATTTCACTAACACCAAATTATAATATTTTTAGGGATGTGCAAACACCAGATTTTCAGTTCGAGTCGAGTTCGAGTCAATCATTGCAAAAAAAATTGAGTTTCAAGTCGAGTCGAGTTTGACTGCCAATATTACATTTTGTGTTTTATACAGATAATAAAATTTCTTAAAGTCTTATTTAATTCAAGATAAATTTCCTAATTCTCATCATTTCAACAAATATAAAAAATATTTCATTTAGAATTCAACCAGCTTAGTTCGGCATTAAAAATGAAATGTATATGATACACTGCTTTTTGTTAATTTTTTATTTATAATCCACAGGAAATATTTATTAATAACAATATTTATAACAAATAATAATAATATTTGTATGTATCAGAGAAAATTTTTAATTACAACATTAATATCTTTTGTAAGAGAATGAATTTTACTTCCTTTACAGTGACCTCAATATTTTTTAATGTAACATCATATTTAAAAATGGTCTTTTGAAGGATAAACAAACTTTACAGAATTCAAATAAAAATCTTAATTTGGGAAAAAAATCATAACCAATCTCTTCTGTTATTTAAAAAAGTAAACATATTTTCAACTTTTCTAGGTCACTCAATTAATACAAAATGAGCCCTTAAAAATAAACTTCCACATTCTTGTGGTGCACAATAAAACTTTACAAACAAAACATGAAATTTTAGTGGCATATAAGAAAAGTATTCATTCAATGTGACAAAACCTTTGAGAAAAGGCAAGAAAAGCAAATGAATCTGTGAAACGTAAATTACTAAACTTCCTTTCATTTCTAAATTTGTGTGAAGTTGAAATCAAATTATAAATTGCAATGCATGAAACCAAGTTGCTCCACATGTTCAGGCTGGAGATTCCCTGTTCTTACACTTACAACATTTCCTGCAGCTGAAAATAGCCTTTCACTAGATACTTGCGTAGCTGGTATTGACATGTAATGCTGTGCAATAACCTGTAGATGATGAAATCGTTCACCATTGTTTCTCCACCAAAGACAGGGATCTTCTTTCCTATCTATAACTGTCTCATCTAAATATGTAGAAATTTGTTGTTTTGTTCACACCGTGTTATATCTTTGACAGGTTTTCCTTTTGCTAGTTTATCGAACTCTGTCCATAGAGAAGAAGAAGCTTCATTTGGACTCCATTACCATTTCATGAATACCATTTCTACATTTTTGGCAGCAGTTTCACTTTCTTTATTGCCTTCCATTTTACTCACAATCTTTCTAGCAATACTGTTGATAGCTAGGGTGGCTTCTTCTTTTGATAGAAGTATTGCTTTGAGCCTTGGATCAAATATCATTGCTATGGTAGTAGTTAGTCAAATCCTATAATCTGGGAAGTGTACCCTAAAAGCTTGTATCAAGTTTCTAACAAATGTCAAACCACTTCCTTTTATACCCTTTGAATTGTGATTTTCCAAAACTCTTTGTATGCTACTTATAACTGGGATCACCATTGATATGGTTGGGTAAGAATCAGCACTCATTGTCAGAGCAGCTTGATATATGGGCTGGAGTATGGTCACAAAGTTGCTTACCATTCACTTTGAATGACATTTTCTATTTTATTGTTTTCAGCTAAATCTGCTGAAAGTGGTCCTTTCTGCTCTATAAGTCTTGCAAACTATATTATATTCACTGTTCCATCTGGTGTCTATGTCTTGAATAAGTTTATGTGCTGCCTTGCCCATATTTCTCTGTAAAATACTTAATCCCTGTCCAGTTGTCACTTTCGGTGGCTGCTGCGGCACAGGCATTGTCGTTCTCCAAGCTTTCATACCCGTTGCAGGGCACGTCATCAGGGAAATAATTATCGAGAAGCAAAGATGCTGGTATATATGGGGGGGGTGCCGTGTGCTCCCTCCTCCTGTCTCTCGGCCTTGGCTGGTTGCCGTTCTCTTTCACCGCCCCCCCGCTGCTGATGTCAGTGAGTGGTGAGGGTCGTTCACCTAGGAAGATCCCTCCCTTGCTTGAACACTGTGTTGATAATGGCCAACAGTCATTCTCCCTTTTTGACAGAGTTCACTGAATCCCGGTGTTGATTTTTTGGCATCATTTATTGCTAGTTGCATTGTATGGGCAAGACAAGATATTGTGTCCATTTTGTACCAGATACTGCTGCCGTCATGTTTCTTGCATTGTCAGTCACTATATAAATTGGAATTGAGGACCTTAAATTACATTCCTCTAGTATTGAGTTTAGCTTTTCATACAAAGCTATCCCTGTATGCTGACCGGGAAAGTATGAATTAGCAAGCGCATAGCGTTTCATTGAAAAATCTTTTTTAATGAAATGACAAGTTTGAGAAATATAGCTATCTTGAGCTCGCGACGTCCGAATGTTGGTAGTAGAAGACAGAGTGAATCAAAAGTGTGTACTGAATCCTTGTTCTAATTCAAAGCCTAATTTCACATTTCCTTTTTTCGTACATTTCCGGAATAATTCTTCTTGAACAAACAGTTCTGGACGGCATTTCATATCTAGGTTCTAGTACTTGAATTACTTCTCTAAAACCCCTATCTTCTACAATAGAGTATGGCTGATAATCAATAGCCATCATCTTCCATATACTTGATGTCATCAACTTTGCCCTATGGTGAGAAGAATCTATTTTCATGGGAATTAAACATTCGGAGACAGATGTTTCGTGCTTCTTTGAGGAATTCTTTTCTTTGACGCTTTTTCCCTCCTTTTCTTTTAAGTATTCAGAATGCCTTGATGGATGTTTCTGTAAATGCCGAATTAGGCTTGTGGTGCTGCCAGTTGGCGTTTTGAACCTTCTTTTGCAAGTATCGCATTCTGAATCGACAGAAGAATATTTTGTAAAATAATTCCAAATAGAAGAACCTCTTCCACTCATTATGAAAGGCAAGTTCTGACGTTGAAACTTTTAAATACTAATTGGTACAGACAATGGGAGGGCTTACATGTGCCCTGAAGTTAAACGAAACAGTCCAAGGTAGCATTAAACTCATCGGTAGACGATTTGGATGTTTAATACTAAAAAAGGTAATTGTACGCGAAGTTGGGTCCACCTTCTTCCGTCAACAACTTGGATACCAATGGCGCCACAACCATCATTTTTACTTTATGTTCAACATGTGTACTGCATTTTCAGCACAAATATTTCCCCACGATTTTAACTAAAACATGATCAATTTGAACTGACCAATTTCACTGAATCTCGGAATCATATGAGGAAAATAATTTTAACAGTGGATCCTTCTTCGTGAACATTTGGCTCAGTAAAATATAGTCTAATACGTATAGTCAATTACCTGTCAAAAGTGCGAAATAAGTATCTGTCAAAATTGGTCAAGTTGAACATTGTTCGATACCAGTGAGGTTGTAATAATAACAACCTGAAGTCGAAATCCAAACAAAAGATAACGACTAGTGCGTACTTAAAGAATTTCGACTCCGTTAATCTTTGTTTGAATCTATCATGTGGAAAGGAATGTTTTTGCTTACCAGTTGAGCTACACAATGAACCAGTGAAGATTTTCTTCCGTTTTAAAAATCTTTACATTTTATTATGTACTTGTAAATGAGTTGCATTTTCACTTACTACGTAATCAGTTGCTTCTGTGATGTTGTTGTAAAGTTGATACACTGTAAATTTGGTAAATTCGCTACATGAAATGTTACTGTCAATGTTAACAATGTGAAACCACAGATATTTGGTTGAACTTTCCATATGTTTATCGTATGTGAATACTCGTATGAGTACTATCCTGATTAAATTACATGCTAATCTCCGAGCAAGGACCACGTACGTATTTTGAGGCATGACAAACATCCCAGTATTCTGTTGTTGGAGGTGATTTAGTTAACTGAAAATTATTTCCTAAAGTACACATTAATGTTTAAGCAGATTATGTAATATGTGGTACATACTTATTACGTAGGTGTTGTAAATTAATAACACAGCACCAAATTCTAGTATTGCTACCTACCTTATGGAAGTAAAATATTCTATCACTGTTCGAAGGACATTAACCATTAGAATAGGATTGAATTTGAAGAAATTGTCGGCAATCTTAATTAAATACCCCATTTCTTCAACCACTTAAAAATCTATCGACTCGACTCGAGGTTTATAAAAATGCACGAGCCGGAGCTTCTTCGTTAAACTCGACTCAACTCAAATTTCGAGCTGCTCGCACATCCCTAATTATTTTTATTTACTTTGTTGACTTAAATACTGACATGAAATTTCTCATTTTTTAAAGCTTCATGATCATCGGTTCATGTGATTCTGGCGAATGTAGGCGACCCACGTGACATTTTGCTATATTGTTTTCCCACGCATCCTGTGGAGGAGAAGAGAAGCCAAGACATGCATTTCTTTATTTTCCTCCAGTAGCAAGGAAGAAATTTCGTCTCATTTCGCGACCCAAGTTACAAATCTTCTCCTTGTCAGTTTGAGGAGTGCATCGATCACTAAGCCGCAAAATTTAAAAATTTCTGATCCGGATACGATATTATAGTATTCGGATATGATTTCAGTAGCAAATGAAATGAAAGATCCATTGTTCCATGGATCTGTTCCAACCAGTCTTGATTTTTGAGTAATACATTCGTAAATGTAATTTAAACCATAAACGTATAAAAAAGTGAGTTTTCAGAAGTAAGGGTTTTAAATTGAATGCTAAAATTGTCGATGCAATAACTGAAAGAAAATATTAAACTGAGGTAGGGATCGAACTTCCTATGGTACACTAGGTACAAAAAACTTCTTATTATCGTGCTTCGTATTATCGTATTGAGAGTTCACTGTATTTCTCCTTTCTGGGTGTCTCTTCCTCTACGAAACAAGCAACGGCAGCGATGCTTCGTTTTTACAAATGGTTGAAAAAAACTTGAAAATAAGGGAGGAGCATAAGTGACATACACATTAATGGTAGAAATGTTCACACATGAAAATGTTAGCATGAATTCACAGACCCGACCTTATAAGCACCAAATAGACTTTGAGGTAGTTGGGACTGGGTCTTGTTTACAACTAAGAGAACTGAATGTCACTGATGGGCTGTTGGAATAATTCATCAAAATTTACTTTTTATTCTTGAATTCTGCATGCATTTTGCTTCATTTATATCACTGCTTGCTTGACACAAGGCCCAACAGACAATGTGTTGAGAGAGTTCATGAGGAGTCTGGATGTCATGACTAGTTTTTCACGCATTCCTGTCACAGAACAGAAATAGTAAATTGAAAGCACTTCCACTGCTTCTGTGCTTGATTCTATATTTTAAAGCCAAAGCATCCAAAAACAAAACCAAACAAAAAGCAAAAACCTCTTCCACTACACCTCACCCGTATAAACTATTAAGGGTGCTGCCATGAAACTATCGCAGGGTAATAGTAACGGCAACATTGGCTTGCATTGCCGGGATAGGGGAGTTGCACTAGGCTGGTTTTGATTTAACATCAACAGGGAGTCCAGCAGCGGGGCATTTGATAATTCCCTGAGATTTCCAGGTTTTCCAGACATAAGTTTTATTTTTCCAGAGGAAATATAGACTTTTTTCTCATTAAGTATAAGAGAACATTGCGTATGTTTATTGTGTGAATAAAAGTAAGTATTATAGCTGATCTTGCATTTTGGGAAAAATAAACCAAATCCTGCGTATTTGGAGGAAAATAAACAAAAAATCCAATATCTTACAACACTTTCATTTAGTTCGTAAGAAATTACATCACCTTCTTAGAGTTAAACATTATTTTGCTGGCGCTCGGGAACAAGGTTACATACAACCAGACCGCTGAATATAACTATCAATTTTGATTTATTTTTGTCATTTTTCTGACGGGTCATATATATGTATATTCATATCTTTCTGTGACCAATAAAAATATTATTATTATTACTGATACAAAATGATCAATAACTTGCACCTTCAGGATCCAGGCATGAAATTCCCTTCTTCACATGGAAGGCCAAGGGCGATCTTTCAATGAGTTTCCCCACCAATTTCTTTAGGTTAGTAATCCATCCATTATTGAAGAGAAGAATATCCTAATATCTTTTTGTGACTATAATCTTTTTAGGCTATCTTGGTTGCATATCCAACATTAAGATCTTTTGTGGGGATCAGATTTACAGCTTTACTCAAGTCAATATGCTTCACGATTTCAGATGCCAAAACCTACGGCTTTACCAATCTAGTCATCACAGTTTTAAATAATTCAGTAATTGCCGAAAACAGAAACCGAGCCTTAGGCTTGCTGGATTGACATTCCAAGAAAAATTGTTCCAGCTCCGCTGCAGCTGTGGCAAAGGAAGCCAGTTTAGGACCCAACATTTTGTCTTGGATGACGAACTTTATTAATCTGAAACTGTGACACATAGGCTTACATTTCTTGCACTTATGATCGCTTTTCTCTTCAACCTGAAAGCTCTTGACATAATTTGGCAAGGGTTGAAGAATATCGAGGGCTCAGAGAGTGCAATATTTTCATTGTCTAAAGACCTAACTACAGGCAGACCCCGAGTTACTTACCTAAAAATCCGTACTAACATAAGTGAAAAATTTATCTAAAGGGATGCCGTAGATTTACGAACGCGAGCACGAAAAAGTAAAATTTTCGTTTTTATACTTGCAGGCGGAGAAAATATCGAATAGCTGTCGAGGTTTTAAATAGGTAGGTACAAAGAAGAAATTGGTCCATTTTTATCATTCATCTACAGTATTTTCATTGCTATTAATTTATTTTTGTTGCAAAGTCTCGTTTAAAACATCTTATCTTCTACGCAACTGACCAATCTTCGTAACAGTTCATACAGTCGTAGCAATATCGCTACGACTGCATCAAATTATTGTGCTCACTCCATTACGATACGGCTTACTACATAGTACGAAGCTACGTAAATACACTGGCCCCGATTGTCATCAGTTTTTAAATTGCAGCCAAAAGCCATGTTGATATAAAAGAAGAAAAAAAGGTGGAACAGAAATTATGTTGCAGAAAACACTTGGTTAGTACCGTAAATGTTTATTTCAGGACTTGATGAATTGTGACTGATAGCTGCTGTAATCCGCAAACTGCTGGATTGAGATGCTATGATTATATGCCAACACGAAATCCAAGGATGCCAGTTCTAGGTAAAGAAAGTGAAATTAACGATCCACTTTAATAATTTACCTCTTAAATACATATTAAAGTACCATGAAAGCGGCAGTCGGTTGTATCACGGAGTATTGGAATGTGACTTATTGAGAAGGAATGGACTCGTACATTCTCCAACCACGAACGTCTACATCATCCTGAACTCTTAGACTGCATTTCAATGAGAACCGCTTAGTCTTCTGACAATTCAACAAGTTTCCACAAACTGGTGAAGCAATTTCAATTGATTTAAAATCGTTTGAATTTGCATTGCATGAAAAATGATGCATAGTACCAAAAAAAAAGCAAGCATTAAAATATTGATACATCCTTTCTTCCGGTCATCTGGAAATCAAACGCAAAGGCTTGAGTTATATATGCCTTATTTGAGGACTGGTACTGCAACTATTTTATACCAGAGGTCAAGGAGTACTGCTTTAAGAAAAATATTTGATTTAAAATCTTGCTGTTGTTTGATAATGAACCCGGTCCCCCACCACACTAAAGAATTGATTAAGTAGTGAGGCAGAAAAGAATTTTCCAAGAATACTAGAAAAAATAATTGAGGAGGGTGGTTATTTAGCAGAACAGGTTTTTAATGTTGAAGAAGCGGGCTTTTCTGGAAAATAATGACTCGCCATACACATATTTATAAGGAAGAAAAATCTTCTCCTGGCTTTAAGGCAGCAAAAGATCACGACTCTCTTGCTAGGAGGGAACGTGATCGTAGATTGCAAATTGAGACCTTATCTAATTTACTATTCGGAAAATCCACGAGCATTAAAAAATATTTATAAATCCTTTATCCCGGTAATCTGGAAATCGAACGCAAAATCTCGGGTTACATCTGCCTTATTTGAGGACTGGTACTGCATCTATTTTACACCAGACTTCAAGTTGTACTGCCTTAAGTAAAACATTCCATTTAAAATCTTGTTGTTGCTTGATAATGAACCCAACACCCTTCACACACCCAACACACAATTGGGAGGATTTAAATGACTGCATTCTTCGGCCTGCAAATACAACGGCACTTCGCCAACCCAATGATCAGGGAATCTTTGCGTCCTTCAAAGCTTATGACTTGCGCAAGACATTTACTGATGCTATTGCTGCCACAGATGGGGATGGTGGATAGAAGACACGTAGTGAGTTTTGGAACGGCTACAAATATGCACCATGTAATAAAAAACGTAGCATCATCCTGGGAAGAAGTAACCATGATTCACGGTCATATTCGCACAAGGAGTTGACAAACGAAGAAATGATAGAGATGGGAGTGATGCTGGGGCAGAAGTAGAGGATGGAGATGATGATGATGGGAGATCCCAAAAGGACATGTGTGGACAAAAAAAATGCTTTACAACTCAAGGATTGTTGGAGGTCTTCGAGTATATTAATTCGGTGGTGGAAAAACTGGAGCAAACGGATTGTAACATCAGCAGGTTCGCTAAGGTCAGCAGGGCACTTGGCATGGCACAAGGTGTCATGTCTTGCTGTGAGGAAATTTATCATGAAAAAAAGAAGGCCCCCATACAAAAATCTCTGTACAGTTCCTTCATGAAAAAGTTGAAGCCACATCACCATCAACCTCATTAACAGCTTACGCAGAGGGCGACACCACAATGCAGCGTTCGACTTCACAGTGAGAGAAATAAAATGTCTGCATGCGTGCAGGATGAAGTGTGTATGTTGGCATGATTGCAAAGCATTAATGTGGACGTCGAAGTGACCTAATCCTCTGCCCTCCTCTTATGAGAATAAACTGTGACAATGAAACCACCAGAGCCATTAGTCAACTCAACTTAAAAGGCAAAAGATACAGTAATTATTAAAGGCTAGTAAATTACACATTACTAAATGGCTCCTTCAATGGCACGATAACATAAAAAATTAATAATAGTCGCCATTATAGTGAATTAACCTTAAGATAAAGCTTTCGCAAATCCGTGCAATTGGTCAATTCGGACTAACAATATTACGCAATTTGGGGTGCAACTTCCATGCGACATTATCGTTTACTTATGCAAATAAATTAAAGATAAAAATAAGAATTATTGAATTTCGCAGGAAATAACTGAAGGAAATTGTCCGAAAAATTTCTCCACATTTCTCCGCACCGATTGAAATCTCCGGAACACGGACTTAGTTTTGGAGAATGGACTTAATTTTCGGCTTACGTAAATTTCGACTTACTAAGATCCATTTGCTGTTTATTAGCAATCTTATTGAGGCTTTCATCGAAACCCACAATAAATTGCTGGCAACTCTCTACATGTTTGATAATGAACCCGGTCCCCCACCACACTAAAGAATTGATTAAGTGGTGAGGCAGAAAAGAATTTTCCAAGAATACTAGAAAAAATAATTGAGGAGGGTGGTTATTTAGCAGAACAGGTTTTTAATGTTGAAGAAGCGGCATTTAGGGTTTCGTTCGAAATATAGAGATCATGAACAACTACTTTTGTTGTTGTTGTTGAAAGCCATTGCGACCGCGATGGGCCGAAAGCACTCGGGCACTTCGGCGAGAAATGACATGGCCACTAAGAACAAAGATTATATATTCACGGGACGGGACAATGTATCGCACACAGTTTATGGAGAAATCATTGCACTCTCGGTAATTGCAGAAATGCTAAATGCGACAACACAGGGGAAATTTCACTATGCAACTTGCCGAAAATGGCACATTATATCCGTTGCTGTTTTACATATGGACACCACTGAAAATTCCAGAGTCGATTACACATTTCCCTGAGATTTCCCTGATATTTCCAGTGAAAATAAAATTCCCTGAGATTTCCCGGTCTTCCCGGTTTTCCAGAGTGCTGGACACCCTGATCAATTATACTTTCAGAACAATGAAAAGAACGTACATATGGCTGTAATAAATATCAAATGAAGATTAAAATCCACAAAGCCGTAACCATGTGGGGACAAAGGAATGAAAAGGGTGGGGAAGGAAGGAGAGTATACACCATTTATTAATGACATTCTTATGCTTCAATTGAAAAATCTACGCGTGGGCGCGGTTTATAAACTCGCTGCGAAAGGGCGGAATACGAAATTTTACCGTTAAAAATGTTGCTTGGATCCCATCTAACAGACGAAATTTAATATGAGAATAATGAATTTTCCTCATCGAAACGGATGAACTGACAGCTTTCTAACAAGTGCGAAAAAGTGCTACAATGTTCCGACATTTCTATGCACTGGTGCGACGCATAGCTATTTCGTTATATATATAAAACGTTCCCGTGCAACTAGAAGCAAAATAAAGAAATATGACTTTTTTCCCCCATTACCCCGATATCGCGGGAAAAAAATACGTACGATGTCACGCGGGTAGCCTACATTCGCCGGGATCAGGCGTACAACGAGAGGAGCTAGTGTACTGTGCGAAGTTCGATCCCAATCGCAGTACCACTCATTAATTAAGGATGGTCGGGTCGGATCTCAAGATCCACATGTCTTTCACTTCATTCGCTGCAGAAATCATATCCAGGGACAGTAAAAATTCAGATCCGGATCGGAGATTTTAACATCTCTCGGCCTCGTGATCGATGCACCCCTCACACTCACTGTCAGATTAGAGTCCACGTAGATCTTTTGCATGCCCCGAGGATTGCTAGCAGCCAACAGAAATTTTTACACTCTAACTCCTCCTTTAAAGAATTAACTATTGGATAAAATTCTATCGGATGTGGTGGAAATATGGTCTTCTTTTTCGTTCTTTGCTTCCCCCTTTTCCCTTTTCTGGTGAAATAATTTTAAAAGCTAATTTTAGGCAATTACATCACTTAAAATTAGTTTTATTTACATTTTAAAAAGATACATGCGTAAATAAAATAATTAAGTATTAAGTAGTGAAAACTGCTTTGCAATACCTATAACCGTATGAATATGATGAGATAAGAGTGTTTTGGTAACTCCTATTATCATATTATTCTAATGTGATACTAATTTATGTTTTTCCTTTTTGGTCGATGACTACTCCCATTGTCTATTGGCAATTAGAAGTATGGCCCAGAAACCATAGGTGCTTCAAAATCACCAGCTACAACATTTTGGTGAAAAAATCATTTTCCAGGGAGGAGATAGCTCAAAAAAGAATAAGCCAAAGTGCTATGTGTAGAATAGTAGAGGAAAATCTTCAGTTTAAGGTAAATGATGAAAATAGGACTGATGTTTAGTTAGGCATACGTAAGAAGTCCAAACAACACGAATAAGGCATCTTGGAAAGTAATCAAGGATAATACAATACATTTTCCCTGGTCTCAGGGTCACATATCCATCCTTACCCCAAATCCATAAAAAAAGGTTCTCTGACAGAATCTGATAACTATAGGCCAGTATCTGTGCTGTTTGCATTTTCAAAGATTTTTGAAAAGCTTTTTACTTTTGGGTTGTGAATTATCTTAAAACTTTCGACTCACTTATGAATGCACATAATCGTTTTTGAGAATCCCAATGTACAAGTAGAGCCATCTCCTAGTTTTAAACCAATTCTGTTCATTCCTCCAGGAGCAAAGAATGGCAACTGATGCTTTTTTGTTTGATTATAGCCTTTGACTGTATAAATCTTAATCTAGAAATCTAAATTTTACTTTTTCAAGTCTAGTCAATTTTAAGCAAGACTCTATCCTGGTTACTGTCATACCTCACAGACCACCAGCAGATAGTCCAGTACAGGCACTTCCAAAAAAAAGTTAACACTTCAGAGCCGAAATTTTTCTAAGTCCCGAGTTGATGGTGATTTGACAATGCTGCGTCACGGCTTCCCTCTGGCGGAGCCTCGAAAAGCTCTGACCGAAAACAAACCCCTTTCCTTCCTCCCCCCTCCTTTACCCTTTTACCAGATGGGACAAAGGGATTACTGAACGGTCGGTCTTCTCATATCCTAAATAAGGGGGCTATGGTGGGCACTCTTTGGTCGTTCTTTTCGACTTGCGCTGAACGACATTTGAAGTCCTGAACATATCTGTACGCTCGCCACCGTCGCATAGTGGACGGAAATCGGAAAAAGCTGGACAAAATTCAAAAATAGTAGAGGTGGGTCGAATCCACTTTTTCCTCGAATCCGAATCCCAAATCGAATCCAACTAAGATTTGAATCGAATCCCGAATCTACCTTTCCGTTTATGAACATTGTGATGACAGGCAATGTTTCCTTTTCAAATAGTTATCATGCAAAGCAAAAGTTAATGCATGTGCAGTAAGTGTTTGTTATATCTGCAGTTTAATAAACAACATAACACTACAAAAAATCTATATCGAATCTGACCATATTATTAATATTTATTGCTGAAAAACCAAAACAAATTAACTCATTCAGGATACACTAATGTGTTTCCGACAAAATTATGCATTTTTCATTTTGTTCCAATTTACACATAGAACAAAAGAAATTTCACATGATCACTAGGGACACTGAAAAATGGTGAATAAAAATCATCAAAAGCTGTCAAAAAAATAATTAAATTTGGCGAAAGTAAATGATTGGAAAAATTTATATTACAGAATTAAATCGTGGAATCATTAGTTAACTTTAGTGTATTTTTGATTGACGCATTTGTAAATCTAGTTGAAGCGATAGAAGTACAAAAAAGTCAGTATCCACACGCAAAGGTTGGAAATAAAGGATGATAAAGTGTTTTATTCAATGGTTGAAAAAAAAATTTTAAACAGAGTAAGAATCGAACCTCATTACCTGCAGTCCACTACTCCACTCTGTTATTGTCGGCTTACCCGAGTTTGGAGAATGCAGGCTCCCCACATGTCATTCTACTTTTTCTTGCAAACCCAGGCCAATGGAGAAAAAATCCGAAACATTTTTTTAAAATTTTGCTTCTAGAAGCATGAAAAAAGGTTTTCTCATTTCAAGATCAGAGTTACACAACCTCCCCTTAGGAGTACATAATGCTCAAATTTCATTCTAAAGGTTATTATTAATAAGACAATGCAAAATTGTTAGTTTAGTGATATTCTATAATAATTTTTTCGTCTTAAAAATGGAACCCCCAGATATTCCATAAATGGGATCTCTTGGTCGCATTAATTTTTTTTTTTTTGTGTTTCTAAAAAATAATTTGAAAGCGTTCAAGGATTTGATTAATAATTGGAAATAAGTCCTTCATTAATGAAAATGACCTTATAAGGTTTCTTTTAACTGCACTCTAAAGAATAGTTGTACGGGTTTCAAGAATGTATTGCTTGATGAGTATGTGATAAGGAAAGTGAACTTTACATTAGAAGTAACAAGATATAGGTAGTTATTGCATCTGTAAATCTTGATCCAGTTAAATATAATCCTCATAGATGATAGGAATTTGATGTTTCTACAGTAAATTTACCTGTTTTTGGTAATTCTATTGTTGCTGTTTTTATATATACCTATATTAAAAATCTCTCGCGGCTGAGCTTAAAGCCACCAAGTGCGTCCACCAGGTTGCGGATGGTGGATGGACCTCTAGATATAGAGGTTAGCTGCAAGATAAGCGAGTTTACTCGTCGAATAAGCAGTGGTGGACAAAAAGCGACCCCATTCCGAGGGGGCATTGGTCTATCCTTGGGTAAGGTAGGCCTCTAAATAATACAGAACCTGTGAAGATGCCGTGATGTGGCGATGGGAGGCCGCCAACAATTACGCTTCTCATCACCCGGAGGAGAGGGCAGCAGCTCTTCTTCACACGAGTGAAGGTGGAGACCACAGTGGTCGGTACAGCGACACTCATTTCACTACTGCCGTGGTAACATTTACTTTAACGGCTGTAGTACTGCGATGTGGAAGGCAAGGGGAAACCACCACATTATTATCCCGAGGAGTCGCAGCTACTCCACTCTTTCCTTTATTATCAAGACGTGATGGAACCCTCTCGAGTAAAATATTCCGGAGGTAAAATAGTCCCCCATTCGGATCTCCGGGCGGGGACTACCCGAGAGAGTACATCAGTCAAATGTGATACACTTTTCAGGGTAGGAACATGGAACGTGAGATCGCTTCGGATCTGTGGAAGACTGGAGAAGCTGAAGGTAGAAATGTGAAGAATGGACCTCGACGTATTAGGAATCAGCGAAATGAAGTGGCCCGAAGAAAGAGACTTTTGGAGTGGAAGCTACAGGATTATACATACAGGATAATTAAATGGTAATGCTGGAGTAGGGATGATACTCAGAAAGAGCACCGAACTGCGTGTGAAGAGCTTCCTGCAGCACAATGAAAGGATAATGATGGTGAAGATCGAGACTAAACCTGTAGATACCGTGGTGGTGCAGGTTTACATGCCTACAACGGACTATGAAGATGAAGAAGTGGAAGACGTCTACGAAGATATCACGGAAGTTATAAAAAAGGTAAGAGGAGAAGAAAACCTAATTATTTTAGAAGACTGGAACGCTATCGTCGGCGAAGGTCAAGATGGAAGAATAACTGGAAAACACGGATTGGGAAACCGAAACGAAAGAGGAGAGAGGCTACTGGAGTTCTGCACTCAACATAAGTTAGTGGTTGCCAACACATTGTTTAACAATCACAACCGAAGAAGATACACATGGAAGATGCCAGGAGACAGAAGAAGATGTCAAATTGACTACATTTTAGTGAAGCAGAGATTTAGAAACCAAGTGAAGGACTGCAAAAAGGACTGCAAATGGGGGGGGGGGGAGCACTTTGGGGATGAAGCCAAACACCTCATCGAAGAAGACCACACCAGTGACTTCATCCCCAAAGTGCTCCACACCCAGTGCAATGGTCACAAGTTGGATTTCCTTGAACAGTTGGAGATAACGTCTGCTACCAGAAATAATGCTCATTTGTTGAATGAATATATGTTCCCTTACAACTCTCCCTTCCTGAACTTACCTTTTCTCTCCTCCCGAACTTGACCCATCTCCTCAATTCTTCCCCCCCCTCATCCGGCCAAGTCACAACTAGTTACTGCTCTTCCCCCCCCCCATTTCCCATTGATGCCCCAACCTATGGATCACGTGATCACCTTGTGGATATATATTGAGCTCGCGGACTCTCCGCGCTTACCTTGATAATGATTGTCAAACCAATCGAAACCTAGGTCGGGGAAAAATAAAATTTGTGGAATCTTACCAAGTGATTATTTTATTTACTATGCGGTTCCACCAAGTGAAGCCTGAGGATTTCCTCTTTATTGGCCCTTAGACTACTCATAGAGAAGAGAATGGAGAAGAACAAACCGACATTCATTGCATTTGTGGATTTCTTTGAGAAGGTCTTTGACAACGTGGATTGGGATTCAATGCTTGGAATTCTGAAGGGAATTGGAGTGTCCTACAATGACCGAAGAATTATACACAGTCTGTACAAAAACCAAGTTGCTGTGATTAAATCTGGACCCAGCAGTGAAGAGGCAAGAATAAGGAAAGGAGTGAGACAAGGCTGCGCACTGTCTCCCGTAATTTTTAATGTTTACATCAAGAGAGCCATAAATGAAGTCAAGGAGAAGTGTTCTGGAGTGAACATCCACGGAGAAACAATCAGTATGCTACGACTCGCTGATGACATAGCTCTCATAGCAGAGACAGAGAAGGAGATGAATAAGATGCTAACAACCATGGAAAGGACTATGGAAAGGACTATGGCCAGATATCAGCTGAAGATAAATAAGAAGAAGACTAAGATATTGGTGTGCAGCAAAAGAGAAGAGGCCAAAACCAATGTTAAACTAGGAAAACAGAAACTGGAAGAGGTGAAAGAGTTCTGTTACCTGGGAAGCAGAGTAACCAACGATGGACGAAGCAAGAAAGAAATAGGGAGTAGAATAGCCCAGGCAAAGAGGGCATTCTATCAAAAGACGTATCTACTAACAGCTGGAAATACAAGTTTGGAAGTAAGGAAGCAATTCATTAAAACGTATATCTGGAGCATGTTCCTTTATGGCAGTGAGGCATGGACGATGACAGCAGCGGAGAAGAAAAGAGTGGAAGCATTTGAAATGTGGTGTTACAGAAGAATGCTGAAGATTAAATGGACCGACCGAGTAAGTAACGAGGAAGTGCTAAGAAGAGTAGGATAAAAGAGAAGTCTGCTGACAACTCTAAAAAGAAGAAGGGAAAACTTAATCGGTCATATCTTGAGACACGATGGCCTGATGAAGACTATCGTCGAGGGAAAAGTGAACGGGAAGATTGGAAAAGGCAGGCCTCGTATGAGATACATGGAACAGGTTGTGAAGAATGTAAAAGAGAAGAATTACGTCACAATGAAAAGGTTGGCCGATAGAAGAATCGAGTGGAAAGCTGCGTCAAACCAATCCTAGGATTGTTGACCAATGATGATGATTAAAAATCTAGGATTAGAAAAGGAATGAAATTCAGAATTGAGTATCTGAAACTAAGGATCCGAAACTGAGGTAATGATCCGAAACCCAGGCAAGGATCGGTTCCTGATCCGACAAAAAACCTGGATCCGTCCATCACTAATTTTCTTGCTTATTACAATTTCTGGACGATCATCATTCATTTGCAAATGTTGCGTAGGGTAGCCATAACTTCTATATTGGATCTCAAATTTATGTACTATTAACTGTTCATTTATATTGGTATGAAGTCTTTATTAATAATATTTAAAAATAACCCTTCCTTTAAGACTCCTTTTTCCCAACATTAAACACAGCTTTCACCTTTTTAAAACGATTCTATTTACCGTATTTGTCATTGTTAAACACAGCTTTTGATGATTTTTATTTACCATTTTTCGGTGTCCCTACGTAATCGGCAAAAAGAAAGAAGAGGTCAACAGAGGGTTTAAAGAGATGGAAAAATGCGTAAGTCATCTGAGCTGAGGTTTAAATTAACATTCTGCAGAACGCAATCTTTATTCAATGCTTCACTTTCTCCAGGAAAGAATCTAAGGTTGTTGAAAAAAATCACTCAAATGTCAAGAGAGGGATCCTTAAAGAAGAGTCTGGAAGGTATGTCACATTTCGGCAATGAAACTTGTATGAAGAGAAATGGGAATAACGCAATGTGTACAATCATTGAAATATTCATTATTTGTACTTTCAGCGCCTTGGAAGAAATGGACATAGAAGTCTTGCCAGATCCCACATGTAATTCAGAATTGAAAAATATTCATGGTCGCCTTATAGTAGACGGCCAGCATTTTTTGTGAGAGATTAGATCTTTTGAGAACCATCGAGCAACTTGCCTAAAAAGTAATACAGGTTATTTCTGCTTAGTTTCAAGTAATTGTAGAGCTCTTGTGTGGCATTTGGTGTTTCAATGCCCGTATTGCGGAGAAAAAAAAGTATTCACGAGTGAACCAGACAGTAATGTCAGCGAGCTCGCAATAGAAAACACCATCACAAGAAAAACTCCACTTCCTAAAACAGCACTCTCAATATCTGATAGAGCAGTGTGGGGGTTCATGTCAACTGGAGGAGGACATGCTAACATGGAAGAAGTTTTTTCAGCCCTTGGTATTTGCAGCATAAACAAAACAACGTTTCAAAAGATGTAAGAGAAGATAGGAAAAGTAAGTAGAGTTTATCTTTCCAATTTTAATTTTCTCAGGTCCATGACTGAATCATAAATACTTATGAGAGTTAAAAATATTTTACAGGAATGGAAAAAGATTATTACGATGCTAAAGCTTGAAGCAGGTAGAGAGGAAAAAGCATTAGCTATTAAGCGTGGCGATGTGACATCTTCGGGCATACCATTCATCACTGTGATTGTAGACGGTGGGTGGTCTCATAGAAGCCACGGCCATAGACTCACTGCCAGTTCAGGAGTAGCAAGTGTGATTGGCCACAGGACCAAGCGGTTGCTACATTTGGATGTTCGGAATAAATTCTGTTCCATGTGTCAATACTTGGAAAAGTTAGGAAAATCGACGACACACGAAAACTGTTACCGAAATTGGAATTCCTCATCGAGTGCCATGGAGTCAGATATGATTGTGGAAGCCTTTCGTAACAGCATTCAGGTGCATGGAATGGAATACCATTCTTTTATTGGTGATGGAGACTCAAGTGTGATGAAGGAAGTGCGAGAATGGATGGAAGAGAGGTGAAGAAAATCGAGTGCACAAACCACGCTGTGAAGTGTTACACAATGGCACTTTTAAAAATGAAAGACACTAGAACTGATCTGAAAGACTTACTAAGAACACTATACTTAGACTTAAAAAAGCTGCACGGGGTGCCATTATTCATAATGCGAATGAAGGCAATAGTGCTGAAATGCTTACAAAGGACTGGAAGAACGGACCATTTCATGTCTTCGGAAATCATTACCGTTGCCTAACTTACTCCTGCGATGCAGATAAGGTGAATAAAGATCTTCAATGTAAGGAAATGGCATGCATTGGGGCTGTACAGGAAGTACTTAAGCCTCTATTAAGGAAGGCAGGTCAGTTGATTTCGAATGATACGAGTAATTACACTGAAAATTTCATGTCCTTGGTCGCTAAATTTGTGGGAGGAAAACAAGTAAATAGATGTAGAAGGGGATCATATGAGCACAGTCACATGGAGCTGGCCTTAGTTTTCAGCTGGGTGCTATGTGGAGTAATTCCACATGGAAAATCATTGCAGGTAGAAGTCCTCATAAAACAATGCGTTCCGTGTGTCGGCGTTGACTGAAGCATCTTCAATCTGTTAAGAAATCCGTTGATAGCAGACCGAAAATAAAAGCAAGAAAGAGAATTAACGAGGATGCTGGAACAAAGGATTATGGAGTAATGTGCCAGAAACTGGATATGGAATACGATGAATACAGAAAGAAGAATCTCTATTCATGAAAACTCTGGATAATTGTTCAAGGGATGCCTTAGAAGCAGAGGGCAAACAGCTAATGACAGGTGGTTTGCGGAAAGAAAAAACAGGCTGACGCCATCAAATTTTGGTCAAGTGTGTAAATGGAGGAAAACGTCTAAGTGGGGACCTCTTGTGAAATGTCTTCTATACCATGATGATTTCGAGAACGAAGCAACTAGGCATGGGAAGCTGAGGGAGGAAGATGCCGTGAGGGAATATGATGCGATTACAGGACGAAAAGTGTTCCCTGCAGGATTGTTCGAGGATTTAAAGCACCCATTTCTAGCTGCTTCACCAGATGGAATGACTGACGATGGAGGAATTGTGGAGGTCAAAAGTGTCCAAAAGTGGCAGGAAATCTTACACTAAATTACCCTGCTGAAAATCTCAAGTGCTTTTGTTTGGATAAGTCTTAAGTTGAAAACAAATCACAATTATTATTATCAAATTCAGGGACAACTTCACATAACTGGGGTTCCCCATTGTGATCTTGTGGTTTGGACTACGAAAGACTATGTTGTGCGAAGAATAGGGAAAGACGATCAATTTTGGAAAGATAAGATGGAGGAAAAGCTCGTTTTTTTTTACAATAAAGTTCTCTTGCCAGAAATTGTAGACCCTTGAACATGCAGGTCAATGGAGGAACATGAGCCTCAAGATCAGCGGACGTAAAATATCAAAGGGTATTTTGTAATATTTGTAGTTTAGTATTTTCTTAATTTTGTACATTTCATGGACTTGTGGTATTTCTTCTTCACTGCCTATTACGTTTATGCACGTAAAATATGTGGTATGATTTGCCTTCCACTTAATTTGTCAACATCTTAGGTCTAGATGTGACTATAGTGTCAGAAGCATGTGATGCTTTTATAATAAATCATCGTATTTTGATCCAACTGAAAACAATGGTGCTTCCAAAAGTTATTACCTGTTGTATTACTATCCTTACTAAATCCTATAAAATGGGATCATCAAAAGTATTTCCTAAATTTTTAATCAAAAATTTGGTAACATTGTAGGATGCCACTCTTCACAATGTAACATTTTTTTCTGTGTTACATGCAAAATAATTAGAAATATTTTCGAATCCTATCACCAAAAACGTGTAGTGCAACGGCATTCAATGGTTGATATAAGAACTTGAAATCCTCATGGAATTGAATTCGAAGAAAAACCGTAGGTATGCTCGAACGTATCACTCGTTGTGTATCTTTCAACTTTTGGTTTTTTCTTTCGTTTCTGCCGATGAAGGCATGGGTACGATTGAAGAGATAGACTCAGCCGGTTACAGAGGGCTGTTTTAAAATACTTGCAGTTCTGAACACCTTCTAAAATGCATAGAAAATAAGTACTGCTACATGTTCAATGCTTGAAAAAATCGGATAAATCCACCAAGCATGAACATTGTCGCCGTAATTGGAACTTATTACTGGCTGCAATGAAAGAAAACATGGTGGTTTCAAGCATTTCGACCAAACAATGAATTTCATGGGTTAGAATACCTTAACCTGATGATTGACGGTGATTCCAGTGAAACTGCCAAAAAATGTAAAACTTGAATACACCAACAATGATACGTGAGACACTAGCGGAGTTGAGGCCAGATTTTAGACCCCCAACGCTCAGTGCCATGTCTCAGCACTCAGAATGGAAACTCAAACTAACTGGGGCAAAGAAGGACATTCGCCTCCAGTAGAAGATAAAGGAGCATGCTAAATGGCTTCCTCGGTTCGGATCCAAATGGGTTTTGCGAGCTCCAATTCCAATGGGTGATCCCACGCCTCAGACCACTCACTGCTCTCCACCTCCAAGGCGTCGGCAGTGGAGTGGACATTCGGTAGGAGGGGAGCGGATGGCTTATGAGAGCAAGGGGTGAATTTTATATTCGTGAACGCTATTAGTACGGCAGTGGCCGAGGGTACGCACTGTCATCGCAGCGACGAGCTGTCCATCTGTTGCGCCAAAATCACACTAACCAGCAAGAGGATTTAGCCTTAACACTAGAACCGCGGCAATTCGGTTATCCCTAAAACCGCGGTCGGGTCACTTTTGACCCACCTTTCTTTTTTGTGATAAATTGGTAAATGATAAAGAAATAAGTGAATTCTGAGTATTTAGTCATGTAAATTGTCTGTGGAACTGTGGAATAAATTGTCAAAGAGATGTCACCATTCTTCACTAACATTGTGCTGTATAATTTACCTTTCCCCTTCTTGACGCCTAGAGGAATTTCCCTGCGAGATCTGTTTATGGTACCAACAATACTCGAATCATTTTCCTTCAAAGATTCACAGAGAGACAAGGATGTGTAAAAATTGTCACATGTGACATTCCTCCCCTAATTAAAAAAAGGTTCCATCAATTTCTTCACAAAAAAGTCACCAAGGCGCTCACCCTTGGGTATATTGTCTTCTCTTCCGAGGTATTGGAAAGCATTCACATCACATTTGGACTCTGTGTCTACTTCTATCTAATATTTCTACCCGTACTTATCTGGTTTTGAGGTCATGAACTGAGTAAATCTGCATCGGCATTTTGATGGGAAAAATTGCTCATCAATGGTTATGTATGAGCCTGGAATGTAGCTACACTGCAACAGTTTTTGCAACAGTCATACCAAATCTCCGATACCATTGCGAATTTGTTTTCTTTCAGTCTTTTTGACCCTGCGGATTTAATGTCAAACCTCAAGAAACCCATTATTTCTCCGAATCTATCACGAGCCATCGTTGTTGTCAAAAGAATTTTCCCACTTCGCAGACCAAAGTGATTCTAGTTCTAAACCCTTAGATCCAAAGGCCCCACCGGCCTACAGTACAGATAGAAAAGCTTCCAACTCTTCAATTTTCAAAGAACAATCATCTGACTGCAATACACGATGTGCCTCAGTCTCGGTATATGACACAATATGTTCCAACGTATTATCAGTGATCATAAGTCACCAAGCACTGACGCAAGTTTCATTCACATAACGTTTTGCATGGCGTGGGGCCAGCGCGATCTCTGAAAACATTGTGATACTCACGCCTACCACCTGAAGCACGGTCCACTATCCCAACTCGCTAGGTCGTGCCGTCTGGGGATACGATCTCTGCACCTGCAGACAGCTGAAAGAGGCTACCAACACGGGTCCTTCCTCATTTCGCTGGTGGTGCGTAATGTCGTCAACTTGCATGCTATCTGGATTAATCGCGGCGGCCTCTAGTTCTGGTGAGTGAGCCAACCTACGCCCCTGGCCACGACCTCGTCCACAATTCCGAGTATGCCCTGCCCATGCACGACTTGGTTAGGTATGCAGATAATAATTATTGTTAAAAGAAGTCGTAATAATAGCACAAGGCGTTGGAACACAGAGGCGCAATTAAAATTTCCTTAGCACAAATATAATTAACACCGTGCTAAATAAATAAATGAGAATAGTTGTACGAACATTGTAATGTATGCATTATACAAAATATTTACAAGTACTTTCATGCTCCACTGGGAATTTTAGGAACTGAAAGTGGTGTACGATCATCTTCTGATGATGACTCTGAAGATGAGAATTGTTGCGATTCATCGTCAGACGAAAAAACAAATGGCTCGCCCTCAGATTCGTTCTCCAAAATCTCGTTTAGGGTTTCAGCAACATCCTTCGATGTTTATGTTCGGCCGTAATCAACGACGAGCTACCACACTGTATTCATCAGGAAAACTGCACTACTGATGCTGTATTACTCCGGTCAAGCAGCGACCGAGAGGCGTGCCACTAGCAAAAGGGATTGAATTCATGGAAAGCAATTAAAACGCACAATTTCACACCCTTTTATTTTCCTACCAGGCGTCAACAACTAAGTGTCTTTTTCCAGGTAATACATCACATTTACCTTCAGAGATAAGACTTGGCTAACATTTTCTGGATTGGCGAATCTCTTCCTGTCCTCCCTCCCCCTACTTCCCCTCACCCCTCCCCAAGTGTAAGTAGGGGGCAGCTAGTTGCCAAGGGAGCCGAAATCAGAATACCGTTGAATCAGAAACAAAAAAAAACACAAAAATACGCAAATTAACCCATATAAAACGTAAGTACTTTCAGTGGGTCAAAAATGACCCAACCGCGGTTTAAGGTAAATCTTAATTTATTTCAGACTGTTTTTCCCCTAGAGATGTGGAATTACTTAGATTAATTAAACACACTTATTGGTGAAAAGTCATGGAATATTAGCCCTTTAAATGCGAATCAAAAGGAGCAGGAAAAGAAAAAAATTGCAAATGGGTCAAAAATGACCCAGCTGCGGTTCTAGTGTTAAGGGGATAAACTATTCCTTACAATAGGGAGTAAATTAGAATGAAAACCTTGTAGTCAACAGAGGCTTTAAAATAAACAAATATCACCATCATACAACGTTGATTGTTTGCAAATTTCACTAGGATTTTAAAATTCTGGTAAAATTATTCCCCTCTGATATATCTGCTTCAATCACATGTGGACGGCAGTAAATGTTATTCCCTCACCTCTCTCTGTGTGAGCACCACGTTCGGCACAATCCGCGGCAAGCTACGTGCCAGGAGTTGAGCCACTAGCTGGATGCGTGCTTCCGCACCCAGGTGTCCTCCAGCCGTTGTGGTGCACGTCGCAGCATCATCATCTGGAGCCAGAATGTCCTCGACGAGAGAGCCTTCACGCCGGGATGTGTTGACAAAGCACCGAGACAGCACTTCATGGCGGAACGCACTTGGCAACTTCCTGTACAAGCATCCAGAGCACAGATTTGAATCAGGGGAAGAACGAGTCCAAAGGTTCATTTGTCACTTGAATATAGGTGATGCAAAAAAGGGTTCCTCCTCCACATCCAACATATCACTCTAAGGATGGCTGTGCCTCTCACAGAAAGGAACAAATTTCAAACTGCCATGCGTACAAAACGAAAATTTTAAAAAGAAAATTTTCCAAAAACGTACATTAGCATTTTCATGTAAGTTCTGATCCACACTGAGTGCTCAGTTTCCACAAGAGCCCCAGTCACTGTTCGATAAATGAGAGCAAGGCAAGTGGTTTGGTCTCCAAGAAAAATCAACAATATTGAACACAGTTATTCTCTGACTAGTGAACGTCCCATGCTAAACCCAAACTATTTCAGGAATATAAAATCCAACTCTGAAGACTGTGGTACATATAGATCCTACCATGATGTTTAGAGCACTATAAGCAGGATATAATTAAGGTGGGCATAACCTTCATCTGTCCTTATATTGGCATGGTGACACATGGCAAGATTTACACTAGGTGTTTCATGTTTTTACTTTGCATTTATTCACAAGGTCTTTTTAATTTGCAAGTGTCCATATAATTAATTATTCATTGGTGTATTCTTAAGCCTAGCAGATTGGTGTTCAGGTATGTCAATACCTGAACACATTTTTCAGCAACATATACTACAGTTTAATGCCAATGTTTAACTTACATTTGTAGTGACAGGAGAAGAGAAATCATGAATAAAGACATGAGAGAACTGACAGAAGAAAGAAAAAATTGTCATCACAGTGCTTTTGGTGCTAAGTATCTGTGCCACCACAAAATTATGATTCTACCTCAGATTTCACCCGGAAGTCATAAATTCCAACTCAATAATGACAGACTGTCATTCACCATTAAGTAACAACATGTCCTATATCATACACTTCAAGTCAATATACAGCATGAACCAAATTTTATTGAGAAAAATTCTGAGTGAACATATGAATGAATAATAATTTTTAGTTAATAATAATAATAATCTTTTTATTTCTGTTGGTTACCAAGTAACATAGAAATCGTCAGAAGAGATAACATTATGGAGTGTCATGTATGCATATATCAAGACAAGGAATAGTAATATCACAAGCAAACATAAAAGTGCAGGTAAAGAAAGTAAAAATTAAAATAGGTTTAGGCATCACAACAATCACATTTAGATTCCATGAATTCTGAAATGCAGTAATATGCTTTGTGAAGAAGTAGATTCTTTACACGACGCTTGAACACTAGCAGAGAAGAAAGTGATTTGATATCGGATGGTAGGTTGTTGTAGATATTTGAGGCTGTGTGATGGGGACCTTGTAGAGAAAGCGAAGTGGAGCTCTGGGATAAGTGAATGTTTGTACTATTGCGCGTGTGGTAGGGGTGCACATCATGGTGAAAGGAGAAAATTTGGGGGTTTTTTTAACAAACAAGGCACAGCTGAGTATGTAGAGGGATGGAAGTGTAAGGATGGCGATGCTCCTGAATAAAGGTCTGCCAGGAGTACGGAAGGGGAGGTTTAGCATTGCCTTAATAGCTTGCTTTTGTAGGGAAAAAATCTTACAGGAAAGGTTGTCCTTTCCCCAAAATAAAATACCATACGATATGCGAGCTTGGATTTTTGAGTGAAATAGGAGTTTCAGCATATTGAGGGTGACAATGGTGCTATGTGCGATGGAACCATGTGTTTTCGGCCATCAGTCCATCTCCACACCACCGTTGTGTTCACTGTTTATTGTATGTTTACTATCTCTTTCTTTCACCTTCTGTTTGAATTTATATTTGTGTATTTGCACCTATGGCGTTGTGTATGAATGGTGTTTTGTGCATATGACCAAATTGGTTGTTTTCTTCTTAGGGGTTGTGTGCCCCACAAATATGTTCTCTATCTTTCATACTGTCTGTGTGAGTGAGTCTTTCTATCATTTCCTCTTCTGTGTATTCTCTCCGTTGGTGGGTGGAACCATGCCCTCGCGCCATCTCTTGGCCGCTTCTATGGGCTCATCTGGGGGGCACTTGGTGCTATAAACCCCCGTCGAATTCACTGGAAATTAGAGTAACCTTGGTAGCACGGTGGTCTATGCAGTCGCCCGGAAAGCGAAAGGTCCGTGGTTCGATTCCCGGTCAAGGTGAAATTTTTTCCATGTCTTTTCGGCCATCTGTCCATCTCCACACCACCGTTGTGTTCACTGTTTATTGTATGTTTACTATCTCTTTCTTTCACCTTCTGTTTGAATTTATATTTGTGTATTTGCGCCTATGGCGTTGTGTATGAATGGTGTTTTGTATGTATATATATATATATATAATATATAAATATATAGACCCACGGAATCACGTCCCTCCACCGAATTCCTCCTTGATCTGATGAAAATGGTGCTCACAAAAAACAACTTCACCTTTGGAGGACGCCATTTTCTTCAGGTCAGGGGTACGGCCATGGGAACGAGGATGGCACCTTCCTATGCATCTTGTTTTCTAGGTAGATGGGAGGAAAAACTTCTATCCTCTTCTCCCCTTAAGCCCTTAATCTGGCTCCGCTACATAGACGACATCTTCATGATTTGGACGCATGGCACTGACACCCTAAACAATTTCATTCAACAAATAAATTCGCACCCTAGCCTAAAATTCACCACCCACTCTTCCACCTCGCTCATTACATTCTTAGATGTAGACATCCACTTACATGATAGGACAGTAAGCACATCGGTCCACGTGAAACCTACGAACTTGCAGCAGTACTTACACTGGGATAGCTGCCATCCCGAACACTGCAAGCGCTCCCTACCATACTCTTTGGCACGTCGAGGTCGCCGTATCTGTTCTGAAACCTATTTCTTCCTCAATTATTTAAAAGACCTGGAATCAGCCTTCCTCAACCGTGGTTACCCACCCTCAATAGTCCGAGAGCAGCTGGCCAAGGCGTGCGCTCCCCGCAACGGGCCACGCTCAACAGCAGAGCCAGAAGAAAAATCACCAAATAATCTTACCATCTTCGCCACCACGTTTCATCCGGGCCTAGATTTTGCATTAAAAACTATCTTTAAGTCAGCCCAATGTATTCTTTTATCTTCCCCCTTAACTTCCTCACTTATCCCGAGACCTCCCGTGCTTTCCTTTCGTCGTCCTACCAATCTCCAAAACAGCCTTTGGATTCGCGAGATACAACTACCATCATCAGTTTGTGCCTCCGATCTCCAACCGATTGGCTCACATCCCTGTAACAAACCCAGATGCCTCACATGCCCCATTAACTCCCATTCCCACTCCTTTATCAGCCCGGTTACAAACGTCACATACCAAATACATTCTCGAGGAACCTGCTCTTCGAGTAATGTAATTTATGAAATTTCCTGTAATCACTGCCAGGCCTTCTATATAGGACTGACGACCACCTCTTTTAATATGCGAATCAATAACCATAGGAGCAGTGTCACCTGACATTTAAGGTTGCCAGTAGCCGAGCACGCCAATTCTCATAACCTTCCCTTCAATGACTGCTTCAGAGTGAAGGTAATCAGAGCATTCCCACCTGAAACATCTACGTTAGAGCTCCGTCACTGGGAGCTCGCCTATATTTCCATATTAAAATCAACCACTTCTCCCGGCATCAACATTCGCTAGCTTTCTCCACCCGTCCAATTTCCCTCTCCATTTCCCCTTCCTAGTCCACCCTCTTCCCCCTCCCTCCTTTTTACCCTAGCCAATCCCCTTTTCACACACCAACCGAAACCCTTGACTCCAGTGTGACATCCCAGTAGTGATCTCCTCCAGCTGAAGAAGGGTTCGTGACCCGAAAGCTCCAAAGCGCAGTGGACACCAGGCTCTCCATGGGTCATCTACTGGTAAGTGTCCACTGATTATCCTTTCCTTCACCCCCACCCTCAACACCTTGTTGCTAGCATTTATTAGGACATCTCTTCTCTCTCTTCTACATATTTTATATATATATATATATATATATATATATAATTTATAATTATATATTATATATATATATATATACACAAAACACCATTCATACACAACGCCATAGGCGCAAATACACAAATATAAATTCAGACAGAAGGTGAAAGAAAGAGACAGTGAACATACAATAAACAGTGAACACAACGGTGGTGTGGAGATGAAATGATGGTCGAAAACACATGGAAAAAATTTCGCCTTGGTCAAGGCGAAATTTTTTCCATGTGTTTTCGACCATCATTTCATCTCCACACCACCGTTGTGTTCACTGTTTATTGTATGTTCACTGTCTCTTTCTTTCACCTTCTGTCTGAATTTATATTTATATATATATATATATATATATCCCCAAATGCCCGTCTCTCACCTTCAAACGTCCCCCCAACCTCTCGGGTATTCTGAGAACCACCAGACCTCTGTCCAAATCCCATCTTCTTCCAAAAACACCCCCTTCCCCCTGCAATCGCGCTAGATGCAAAACCTGTCCTATCCTTATCACCGAGCCTCTCCCTAAACAATTCCTCTCTTTTCCACTTCCATCCATGCCTTCACTTTCCTGCACCACTGAAAATACTGTTTACCTTCTTCTCTGCCAATTCTGTCCCGCTTTCTACATCGGCCTCTCCACCACCGCGCTTTGCATCCGCATGAATGGTCACCGCTCTTCCTGCAATAATCCCTCCTCCCACTCTTATTCTCTTCCAGTAGCCATACATGCCTCCTCCCACGATTCCAGCTTTAACAATTGCTTCAAGGTGGGCATACTGGCCTCCCTCCCACCTTCAGCATCTCCCCTTCAACTTAAAACGCTGGAGCATTCTCTTATTTGGCTCTTCCATGCATTCCGCAAACCAGGAATTAACAATTAACAGGGCTCATTAAAGGAGCCGTCTGTCTTTCTTTCTTTCATCTTCTCATACTTTTTCTCATACCCTTTCCCTTCCCCCTCTTCTTTACCCCTCCTTTCCCTTACTTCCACCTTTCACTTGTTTCCTCGACCTGCCGTCCCCCCCTTTAGTTCTCTCCTCTCCTTTGAGAAAGGTGGTAGTGGCCACCGAAATATCGGAAATTATTTATATATATATATATATATATATTTGTATAAAACCTTTTGTATATATATATATATATATATATATATATATATATATATATATATATATATATATACATATACAAGTCTTGGGAGAAGCCACAATCGTGGAAAATAAACAATATCACAGGTGTGAAAATAAAACATAGAAACACAGAAAAAGAACACTCACACGTATAGTAGAATATTTCGGTGGTCACAGACACCTTCCTCAACAAGAAGAGGAATACAAGTGAGGAGAAGGACGGTTGGAAGGAGAGAGGGAAAAGGATGGCTTGGGGGAGAGGGTGCTCGTGAGGGTAAGGGAGAGGATGGGGGAGAGGGTGGAGGGAAGGGTGGGGGAGGGTTAATGCATCGCATTGATTCCAGGATATTTACATG